>OX438665.1:14294908-15644236 GCA_949316385.1 Globia sparganii | reverse complement strand
GTAACGGAGTGATGCAAAGATCGAGGTGCTGTATTTCTTTCTTATTTCATCATCTGCTTGTCCATCCACTAATAATCTTAGCCCCCACCAATCACTCGTCATTAAAAAATACTTAAATAATTGAAGTGCCTGTTTGAAATATCAAAATAACATCTTTTTACTAAATACATATGAATGAGGTATTCTACTCAGATACTTTGACTTTTTTTTAAATTTTTGTCTGTTTGTTCCGGCTAATCTCCAAAACGGTTGGACAGATTTTGACGGGTCTTTCACTGGCAGATTTTTTCTTTTTATTTGCTATTAATGTCGCACTGCTGGGCCTCCCTACTCTCTTTCTACCTCAAAAGTAGCTTAAGGAGTAACTTAGGATACTTTTATTTAAAAAAAAAAAGAAAAAATCTAAAGGTATTAATGTCACGCGAATCAAACCGCGGGCAGCAGCTAGTTCATAAATATAAATAATTACTTCAAAAACATAGGTTTCAAAACAAACAGTCCCACTGCTACAAAAATACTTTATTGTGAGCTGTGGCACAGTTTACATGCCACAAGTTCGTCCTTCGCCTGATAGATGGCGCTGCAAGTCACTTTCAATATTCCTAAGATTTTTAAGTGTGCCGCCTACTAATACCGAGACGCTTATCGGCCTAGATTTTAAGTGGGTACCTAAGTATTTTGGCACATAGTTTGAAGTTTAATAATATCGACCATTAGGTACCTACTTGTAGGTCTCACTGTTTTACCAACTACCGGTGTTGAGCACGCCGAAATTTGCTAGTTCTATAGGTGCAGTTGAGATTGACTTGGATGTGCTGGAACCAGTATTTACCATAATATTATGTGAATAGTATCTTACGACTAGGCAAAATGGCTTCCTTGTAATCGTGCACATTGACCTCAAGAATATCAGGAAGTCAATGCTAGCGTTCCTAGATCCGCGTGACTCTCACTCCCCTCCAATTTTTTTAAAATGTTTTCGCGGATTCTATGAGCAGTTGAATTATTTCTTTTGGGACCTGCACCGAGAGCAGTGGTGGACCAGTGTTACTTACGAATTGTATGTCGTGGGTTCGAACCCAAGCAGGCACTTTGTGTAATTATTTCATCACCACTGCTCTCAAAACGGTGAAGGAAAACATCGTGAGGAAACTGGCATGACCCAGAAGTTCGAAGACGCGATATTCGTCAACCCGCAGTTATGGCCCACTCTCTCTCACGGAGAGGAGGCCTTTGTCCCAGCACTGGGAATATTATAGGCTGATTAGGATATGCTTTATATGCTTTAGAGGAAACTGCAACCGTCGACGCGTGTCGGCTACAGGCCGCGACATGTGTCGGCGGCGGCGGACGACGGGTCAGCAGTTCAGCACGCCGACAATATGCCGCTCGTGAATTTGAGTACGATGTCGGCGACAGGCCGCGACTCGTGTCGGCGGCAATGGCCGACGCGCGTCGACGGTTACCTACACGAGCATACATAGGTCGTTGACACTGATTATTACAACAGAACCTACAGAAAGACCTTTTCTATTTAACAACGTAGTCACGTTTTTTTCCCAATTAGCTATCCAGAAGGTTGTTCTTATTTGTTTCGCTCGGTGTAGCAATCTAGTAAAAGTAACATTTTTTAAGGTCAGTGCTTTTCGCGGGGAATCTTCAACTATACCAAAATAACACTGGATTACCGACGCGTACTAATATTTTTAGGATGCTGTTGGGACTGCCACGATGACGCAGCGCTTCTAATATGTTTGCGCAAAACCAAAGGGCGAGGCCACAACACTGCGTTGCGGCGTCCCATCGTAAAAATCTACGACGCTGTATCTACGAATCTGTATGGGCGAGGCCACAACACTGCGTTGCGGCGTCGCATTGTAAAAATCTACGACGCCGCACAACGCATCGTGGAAATTTCCGATGCGCTGACGCAACGTACAAATCTGTAATGCGACGACGCGCTACCTCTTTTTATTCATAATTGATAGAAATGGCAGCACCCAGTACTTTCTTTCTGTGTCTTTTTCTTGATGCGTCTTAACGCTAGCAAAAGTAGAACCCGTGTAGTGCGGTCCATGTCTCACTAGAAACTGAACTGACGGTTAGCGTCTTGTCGTACGATGTCGTATGCGATGAAATTTTTGCGTTGCGTCATCGCATTGTATTGCTGTGCGACGTCGTTTTTGCGATACGACGCCGCAACGCAGTGTTGTGGCCTCGCCCTATTGCAGTGTGACGTTGTTTTTGCGATACGACGCCGCAACGCAGTGTTGTGGCCTCGCCCAAACTGACGGCTTCCCCGCCGTCATTCGCAAGAAAACCGCGTCGCTGTTGTCAAGGTTGCGGGCGACTGGCAACAGCGTTCTAAAAGCTATGGCGGAGAGTATCGACTTTCCGATTATTAGAAGTTTTGTGAGAAGGACAATCACTAAACATTAATTTGGGGATGTCCTATTTATACTGTCTTCTTCTTTAAGTACTGCAGTGCTATTCTGTAAAAATCTCACCGTGAAAATTAAGGTGAAGTGAACTGTCATTCCACCTGATGTTAGGGATTGCCCCTAGTGATAGCTCACTTCACGCTCACTTCACCTAAGTTATCACGGTGAGATTTTTACAGAATCGATCGGCTGTATTTTAACTATTAACACTAGTATTATGTTATAATTTTGTACGAATGGAGAGGTATTCCACGGCTTTCAGAACAATCCCAGATCCTGGAAGATGGTCAAGATCCTTACGAGCACTTACTGGAATACTTCCTTCCCCCGAGTACGTTTGCTCTTGCGATCTCCACTCAAGCCGGCCATAAAGGCAAGAAAGAGGTGGGAGTTCTGTTCCTCGTCAGTGTTCAGTCCTGCCGGCCAATCAAGACAAGCCAGAGGTGACTAACAAGACTACTCCCGGGAGATAGGGTCCGTGGGGTCGCTACTGCCCAACAGCTCGCCACATGCTGCCCTGCGGGATTCTGTATCTCTCTTGGTCTGGCTCCTCACCCTAGCCCTGTTCCGGCAAGCTTAACTCTACCGGCACAGGCCTAGAATTCGGAGCGCGCAAGCCCCACCACGACGTCAACGTAGAGATACGGCGCGGCCGGCGGTGGGGATATTAATATTCAGCTTATGAAAAGAATCTCGAATAGGAATGAGAATACACGTAGGTATTATTACTATAATACATACTTTTTTTCGGAAATAGCTAGCCACATAAAATATTACATATTTTTATTTTAGTATTTATTATGTCCTACTCAAATATAACGAATAAGATTTTCCACAAATAAGCAGAAGTAATAATGTCACATCATACAAGTAGACGATATTAATATGGTATGAAGTAGGCAGGAGAGTTTCCCCTTTATGTGAAGAATATTTCTATATACGAAGTAATAAAATTGTGATGAAATCTTCCGAGCAGCAATTCCGTGATTATCGCAATATTACATTGTAATCGACATGAAACCTACTACGAATTTGCAGCTATATGAATTAGTTAATCATTACCAAGAGGAGTCGTGTTACCCAGCAACTGGATTGTAAAGGTTTCAGATGAATTTCAGTATTTTGCACGGAGCGAAAAGGGTTAGACTGAAAGCTGACCCCAACATAATTGAGAAAAAGGCTAGGCAGGTGATGATACTCTTTGCAAATATATATAATTATAATTTGACATACTAAGGACTAATTTTTCCAACGCCAGATAATTTTATCGGAGGAATAATTTTGGATTTTTGTCAATTCTTCCGTACCTACAACATCTGTCAGACATCAATTTTATTCCATGAATAATGATTATCTGTTGATTGAAAAATCAGCTCTAAGGGACAGAAATTGGTAAAAATCTTCGGCAAAATGTAGAGGTTGCTCGGTTCATTCCTTTTGCCAAACGCTGTGAATGATTTCTTCATAACTTTATAATATTATTTTGAGCCTACTTGCTAACTCACCTACATTAAAATTTACATACCTAAGGGTTTTCTCAGAAAATACTATCTGCCTAGCCTTTCCCAACTATGCTGGGGTCGGCTTCCAGTCTTACCGGATGCAGCAGAATACCAATATTTTACATGGAGCGACTGCCTATCTGACCTCCTCAACTCAGTTACTGGGCAATACGACACCCCTTGGTAAGACTGGTTGTCAGACTGAAGGCTTCCGATGACCCGTAACGACTGTCAAAGATCCGCAAATGACAGCCGGAACCGACCACTTAACGTGCTTTCCGAGGCACGGAGGGGCCTCGGTATGTAAAGATGGTTACCCATCCACAGACCAACCGCGGCAAGCGTAGCTTAACGAGAGAGGTAATTCTCGTAATTTTAAAAATGTTCAGTCTGATCTCAGTCTTAATTTATGTCAATGAGACTGCGACTAGATTGTAAAATTTATTTTGATCTAATAAAAAACAATCAATCTATCAACTTAATGTTTTACATTACTAGAATTGACCTTCTGATCGATCGACCTGTGTGGCTGTTATTATTTAGCCACGGGCCCCTCAGAAAATATTATTACATAATATAATAACATAACATAAGTACATAATTCTGTCGCCAAGCGACACAGCCTTTCCAGTTTGTTTTTGCTTATGTATGATTAATTATAGGGAAATAAATATTTCAACTCTCTGACAGCGTCTGTGTTCCCTTCCATAAACCCTTTTGCCTTCAAAGCAAGAGTGAACAGGCAATTTCTGGGCGGGCTTTCATTGTTTAAATAAAAAAAAAAACTTTGTCTCAGAAGTTGACAAAATGGCAACAAATAAGTACAGACGCCAAGCACATCAAGCTACTGCAATCTGACAATTTTTTTTAGTAGATTTTTAACTTTATCGCTCAAGCATTAGATTCATGGTTGATTGGGATAATTTGACAGTTTCGGGTAGCTTGATATGCTGGCGTCTGTACCTATCTATATATATAAAAAGAGAAGTCCTGACTGACTGACTGACTGACTGACTGACTGACTGACTCATCAACACCCAGCCTAAACCCTTGGACCTAGAAAGCTGAAATTTTGCACAGAGGTTTTCTTTATAATGTAGATGAGGAATAAGGAAGGAATTTTCGAAATTCAACCCCTAAGGGAGTTAAATAGGGGATGAAAGTTTGTATGAAAACTCTTATTCCTTGGGTTAATAAACTTGAAACTTAGCACGAATACTTATCTAAATAAATTATGAAAATTGGTCTTTTTTGTTTTTCTAAACTACCTTCTAAAGGGGGATGGGGGGGTGTCAAAATTTGTATGGAAGAATTTTAATGCACGGTCCGATTAACTCAAAACTCAGTATTTATACTTAATACCAAAAATAAAGAATGACGTGTATCAAGGTTTTTCGAAAATCTACCCCTAACGGGGAAAAAAGGGGTAGTTAATTTTACAGAGCAAATTTTACTGCCTGGCTTAATTAACTCGAAAATTGGTATAAATAATCTGTGAGTCAAGTAATGAACACATTCCAAACGATTTTTCAAAATTCCACCCCTGTGGGGGTGAAAAGTGGGGATACAGCTTATATGAAAAATCTTATTCATTTGGTTAATATACTTGAAATTTGACATGAATACTTATCTAAGTAAATTATGAATTTTGGCATTTTTTGCTTTTCTAAACTACCCCCTAAACGGCGATAAGGGGGTGTCAACATTTGTATGGAAGAATTTTAACGTGTGGTCTCCGATTAAGTCGAAACTCAGTATTTATACTTAAGACCAAAAGTAAAGAATAACATGTATCAGGGTTTTGCGAAAATCTACCTCTGACGGCGTGAAAAGGAGTAGTTAATTTTCCATTTTACTGCGTGGCTTGATAAACTCGAAAATTGTTGGACATAATCTTTGAGTCAAGTTATGAACACATCCCAAACATTTTTCAAAATTCCTCCTGTGTGGGGTGAAAAGTGGGGAAAAACTTTATACGAAAAATCTTATTCATTTGGTTAATAAACTTGAAACTTGGAAGGAATATTTGCCTAAGTAAGTAATAAGAAATGGGTCTTTTGATAGTAGACCCCTGACGGGTAAAAAAGTGGTAATTCGATTTTTAAGGCCGGTATTATAGTGCGTAGCTTGATTTACTCCAAAAAAATGGTATGAATAAATTTAAGCTTCAAACTTGGCACAAATACTTATCTAAGTAAATTATAGTTTGTCATTTTATGTTTTTCTGCTCTAAAGGGAGATTGAGGGTGTCAGTTTGTATGGAAGAATTTTATCGCACGGTCCAATAATTTAAACTCGGAACTCAGTATGTATACTTAAGACCAAAATAAATAAAAAAGTGTGACTGGGTTTTTAGAAAATCTAACCCTAACGGGGTGAACGGGGGTAGTCCATATCACAGAGGAGTATTTTATTGCGTGGCTTGATTCAATGGGAAATTGGTAGTAATAATCTTTGAGTCAAGATATGGAAACGTCCCAAACATGTTTTCAATATTTCGCCCCTATGGGGATAAAAACTGTGAAGGTGAAAAGGTGGTCTTATTCCTATGGTTAAGAAACTTGAAACTTTTCAACACTTGCCTCAATAAATAATAAATATTGTCACTTTTAGGGGTTTACTGCTTACTTACTTAAAATAAAAAAGTATGAGTTTTAGGGTTTTACTTATTCGACTCCTACCGGGGTGGAAAAGGGTAATAAAGTTTAAGGAGTAGAAACTTCAACTTCCATTAACACGAAAATGGGTATAAATAATCTTTATATCATAAAAATGGAAACGTACCAAATGCAAAAACAAGCCCTGTCGTGATGAGAAGGGAGGATAGTTTATTTGAAACATCTTAGGTAGTTTAACTAAAATATTGGCCCGAATACTTATTTCTTTAAGTAAAGTAAGTATAAAGGTCGTAATCAATAATTTTCGAAATACCTTTCAGGGGGAGGCGGAGAGGGTGTTAAATTTATTTGAGGAAAGTACGAAACCCACGCGGACGAAGTCGCGGGCAAAAGCTAGTACTTATATAAAATCATGGAAATTATTATTTAAACTAATTTACTCTATCTATGTTTGGGTGTCAGGAGTTTCACACATCGTGCATATACTTAGCCTAATATAAGGATATAAGTTATAGTGCATAGTGCATTGTTAATCCCTTTGTTTTCCCTTATTGTATTAGGTTTATGAAATAAATTATTATTATTATTATTATCTGCCTAACCTTTTCTCAACTATATTGAGGTCGGCTTCCAGTGTAGCCCGATGCAATTGAAAACTAATATTTTACATGTAGCGTCTACCTATCTGACTTAAATGCCTGATGGAATAAGGGCTGATTTCACCAAATTCAGATATCTTTTATCTGTAGAATAAAGTGGACGTCTGAGAGTTCTAGTACAAAAAAACTCAAACATTTGAAATTTATTACCAGGATAAAACAATATTCTAGGTATAAAAGTTTCATTTAATTTAAAAAATCACAATGACTGTCATTATTTGACAGTTGTATGAAACGTCTATAACATAGCCAATTGAGGTAAAGTACCAATTTGCTTAACAATTAATTCAATCTTCTTGGCTCCGCAACTACAGGCAGTAGTTACCAATTTCGATCAGGCATGTAGGCCGATAGCTTGTTAGCAAAATAAGTATAACCTAGGTAGGAATAATCAACCTCGTAATTGCATTATCACTTTTAACAACATTTATGTCATTTATTTTCATAATAAAATACATTGTGTTGAAAATATTACAGTGATTTTTTTTTATTTTTTATTAAGTACTACATATTATATACTTATTTAAAATTCATTATTCAGGATAAAAAAAACATACCTATAGGTTAAAAAAAAACACGCTTTTAACACGATTTTTTTGACGGCACGGTTGGCGCAGTGGATAAGCGATTGTCTGCTGCGCTGCGTGTCGCGGGTTTGATTCCCGCAGGGAACAAATATTTGTACGACCTACAAGTAGTTGTTCCGGGTCTGGCTGTTTGTGTATGTGTGTTTAAATGTTTGTAGACGCACCCACGATACAGGAGAATTCCTAGTGTGAGGCAATGTCTCATACATAAAAAAAAATCAACTTTTTACAGTCTAGCCATGGGTAACACTTTTGTCAACAATTCTCAGTAAATTGAAACTTTATTAAAGTACTGTCAGATAGTCGTGTTATGACAAGAAGGTGACATGCCACTTAAGAGTGCTAAAGCATGTACGAACTAGGTAGACTATCATCATCATCATCAGCCCGAAATCAACCACTGCTAGGTATAAGCCTCCCCTTTTTTCTGGCATACGTCCCTCATTCAGATGTTCCCCGCGATTCCGCGACACAAGGCGCAACGTGCTTTTCGATGGCCCTGTTTTCTTTTGCCTAACCTTGGCCACCATTCAGTCACAGATTTACTCCATCGGCCATCTCCTTTTTTTTTTAACGTGGAGAAATGCTCATGCATAGTGCACTACCACGGGGAGATAGTGCAGTTATGTGGGACTCTTACCCACTAAAACTACACGGTGTCCTCCTCCGCCGCTTATGGCGGGAACACGGGCACGCGTTAGCACTCATCCGTGAACTCGCCGCGGCTGTCCGTCACCGGACCCTCCTCTGGGGAGTGCTCCCCATCACCGGCGCACCAGAACACATAGCACGCCGTGACCACCCTAGGGACCAAACCAGCACATGGGCGCCAGGCGAACCCGTGTCTGGGCACCCTTGATCCCCTTGCGGCGGGTCAGGTCGTTGGCCCCGCCGCCTGCCAATTTTCGGCCGCAGAGGATAGGGAGAGTGGCCAACGTAATACCAACACTCCTCCTCCCCTGCGGCCCCACCGCGTCCGCCATCGACGGTGGCGACCCCGTCAAAGCCGCGGAAGGTAGGGAGAGCGGCGCACCGCAATACCGGCACTCCTCTCCCGCCGCGGCCCTCAACCTTCAGCCGCGATGCCTCCCATACGACATCGCGGCCCGCCTCAGTTGCGATGTCGCCCAAGCGGCACCGCAACCAACTTGTTGGCCGCTACGTGACCAAGCCACGGCTACTGAGCTCTTGACAATGCGGAAACCCACCGAGGGGGTGCGGGAACCCACCGGGGGGGATCGGCCATCTCCTCGTCTAACTTTTGTAAAATTTATTAATAACCAACTTATATTACCACACATATTAGTTATTAATCAATATTAGTAATTAAACATGTCATACAATCATAAAATTAGATTAGGTTAGTAATAAAACTGGACAACATTTTATTAAATTAAATGAAATGAAACAAAATTGGTCAACATTAGATAGTATTAGTTAAAATAAGGTAGAATTAGGATAAACTGGAATAGAATTATTAATAGCAAGAAACTATCTTATTTAATTTATTTACTCCAAGGAGATTCTACTGGGTAACTAGGTGTACTGCTACCCAACTCCACTTGGTCAACTATACATTAAAAAATTCAAAGTTAGCCGAAGTAGATACCTACATAACAAATGGCCTCCAAAAGTTAGTTGATATTTATCCACTTCAGCTTTGACACTCGAAATTATAATTTAAAATTCTAGCGATCCAAATGTTTGAATTGCTATAACGTTTTAGACCAATTCAACTACCTTTGACTTATCATAAAAATAAGCAAGTAATCCCTTAGGGGTACCTGATAACTTTTTTAATTTAAGTCATAATGTGGCATCACTGCTGAAGTGGAAAAATGTCTAACAACTTTTGGAGGCCAACGTAAGTACCTACTGTAAATGGCCTTAGGCCCCGATTCTGTTGTTCACAAACTAAACTAAATATAAGTTCAGTTCATCTTTTTCTTTTTATTTCATTATGAAAAGGACAGAAGATAAATATTAGTTTAGCCCTGTCAAATTAGTCAGCGCCTGACAAAAATTGACGTATTTTTAGTAGCCAAATTTTTAATCACGTCTAAACTTGTCTACGGATTATCTAATCTGACGGGACTAAACTAATATTTATCTTCTGTCTTGTTCATATTGAAATAGAAAGAAAAAGATGCACTGAACTTAAATTTAGTTTAGTTTGTGAACAACAGAATCGGGGCCTTAGTAACGAAACTTTCAGCTATTCATTGAAAAATAAGTCTATATACACATGTTCGTTTTACTTACAAAGCCACTTTAAATGTTGTTTGCTTACTGTGTAGATTCCGAGCCTGCTTCTATTGTGTGGGGCCAACTTATAAGTTATGTGTACGATACGCGGACTTTAACTTACTTATTTAATGTTGTTATTCCATAATGCATGTATGTTTGTTTATGTGAATTAGTTTAAAATTAACTTGAAACGATACCTTCTTGAATAGTCGGTGTATTTGAAAGTTTTGTTTTATTAAAAGCGAACAGCTGAACATAAATATGAGAGCAGAGAGGGCCCAGTGGTAACGCGACTTACGTTGTAATCATTTGGTTCGAACCACAGCTAAAGATACACCTAAATAACGCAAGAGCCAAAAATCTTCGCGTGCCAAAAATCGCACCAACTTACGTTCAAAAATCGTAAGCCACTACTTTCGCGCTCAGTCCTGTGTACTGCTGGCTGGGTAAACGTGAGCGAGAAAAAGCGCTTGTGACGTCATAGTAGGAAGTCAAAAAAATGGCACGCTTGGTTTTCATACAGATCGTGGTACTTGCGTTATCTAGGTCTATCTGTATCTGTGGCTCGAACCCAGACAGGCTTTTTACTTTCCGTATTCATCACCAGTGCTCTCAAAACGGTAAAGGAAAAGATCGTGAGGAAACCAGCATACAGTCCTAGGACCAAAAATCTACCAACCCGCACTGGGTCCCCGTAGTGGATTAAGCCCCGCTTCCTCTCACCAGGCCTGTGCCCCAGCAGTGACAACATTACGTATGCTGATTATGCTGAACATGAGGTCCTGAGTTCGATTCCCGAGTTGGGCAAAGTGTTATTGGGTTTTCCATCTGGAATTTCTTAGTAGCAGCCCGGAGTTTGGATTTGGGCCCGGTTCATGGCAATAGGCTCGCCCACTATACATGGGATTTAAACACAACTGGCAAAATGCTGACATAACTTGCAGAGTGAGCAAAGTGAAGTGTCAGTGGGCTGGCCGTTTGTCGAAGGACCGATGGCCGGTGGAGCAGACGAGTCCTTGAGTGGAGACCACGTATCGGCAAGCGTAGTGTTGGACGTCCTCCAGCTAGATAGACGGACGACCTAAAGAAAGTGGCTGGAATGGACTGGATGAGGAAGGCGGAGGACAGGGTGTTGTGGCGCAGCCTGGGAGAAGCCTATGCCCAGCAGTGGACTGCGATAGGCTGAGTTGATTTGATTGGCAAAATGTGTAACCTAAACTAACCTTTTGGGAAATTACAGGCGTGGTGTTATGTTATGTTAATTTTTACTTATAAGTAAGAAATAATGGAGTTTCCATAGTATGGAAACTATGGAATGGCGTATTCTGGGTATTAAACTTGTGGACCGGGTTAAGAATACAACAATCCGTTCCATCACTAAAATAACTGATGTCACTAGGAAAGACGATCAGTGGGCCAAACTTACGACCCAGTTGGTCCCGCTTAATGGCAAACGACATCGCGGCAGGCCCAGATGGAGATGGCGGGATGAGCTGCACACAATGCCAAAGTATAATAGTTCTCCAGACCGCATTTCGGTTATGGCGACCAATCTCAACGGATTAGCCTTCGGTGCGGGAGATAGATATTATAGTGCACAAGTGTATGCACCAACACAGGTGCACTCTCCCTTCCTTCACTCTCACAGTCCGATGGGACGGCAATCCAACACGACCGGGGAGAGATCAGGCGCAGGACCAACGGTTTAAAGTGCTTTCTGATTCCGAGGGTATCACATCGCCAACTTCCAAACTCCGGGCAGTTACAAAAAAAATCCTAATGGAATAACCCAATAACACTTTGTCTGATCTGGGAAACGAACCCAGGAATCTGTAGACCGATACTCAGCAGTCGCGCTTGCTACCACGAGACAACGGGACAGTTGAAGCCAAGGTATGGGTCCAGTTTCCGATAAGATATACCTAATATAGGAATATGATTACATCCAATAGGTTGATAATATATATTTATTTATTTCAGGCGATGCAGGCCCACATTATAAACACCTTAATCTAAACATACATATTTTTATTATAAGATAGGTAGTACTTCTCACATGTTTATGTTAGATGCATCAACTTATGACCTATTTACCGCCATACTGTTGCGCAAAATTCCTTGTTAAATCGGCGACGGTGTTTTAGGATGCATCTAACTTCGCTAGAACGTCCGCGAGGCGCGCCTTCAGAAAGACAATGGCCTCGATTCTGTTGTTCACAAACTAAACAAAATTTAAGTTCTTTAAGTTCAGTGCGTCTTTTTCTTTCTATGTCATTAAGAAAAGGACACAAGATAAATATTAGTTTAGTCCTGTCAAATTAGTCAGCACCTGACGTAAATTGACGTATTTTTAGTAGCCAATTTTTTAATCACGTCTAAACTTGTCTGTGGATTATCTAATTTGACGGGACTAAACTAATATTTATCTTCTGTCCTTTTCTTAATTAAATAGAAAGAAAAAGATGCACTGAACTTAAATTTAGTTTAGTTTGTGAACATCAGAATCGGGGCCAATGTCCTTTAGAAGGCTTGTTACATCGATGTGGTCGAAGGTGACGGGTGGCAGTTTGTTTAGCTTCTAAACACACAATACAATAATACAACCACAATAATCCATTCTCTTTTTTATTTATTTATATATCTATCCTCCCGATTTCTCCCGACCTACTTAAACGCATCCCAGGTATCTAAGATCTTTTGGAAACTATTTATGTATGATACATAAATTGCCAGTATAAAACTCGCGTTCATCATGGCCTTCCTTCCAACCTTGAGAAAAAACAAAGAACTTGTCTTTTTCTTTTGTCTTATTCCCAAAATTATTCTCCAGAGATAGGACAAGAAAAAATCGAGAAACCAAGAGTACGTGACATGGCAAATTGAAGTTGAATCCATCAAGGAATTCTACTGCCGGTAAATAAATAAATATACGTGAATTTTATTTAGACATTTTCTGAGAATGTTTTTCAAGATGAACGAAGTTTTGTTTATTCCCAGTATCGGAGTATCGGAGCGTAATCCATCATCTAAGTATCTAAAAACCGACAGATCCTCTTTTCAGATAAATTTATAGGTATACATAGGTACCTAAAAATCGATCTGAAAAGAGCTATTTACAAATATGTAGGTAAGTATATAAATCTATCATTTCAAGACGTAAATAAAAATGTTTTCTCTCTTCTTTCAGTTACCTACATTTTTTCAACTACAAGTTTGCGTCAGACATCAAAATTGTAGTAAAAGTTTCTGTCATTGATCCGTCGTTCATAACTCACCTTCTGAGAAAAAGGTAAGTCGGATCACCCACAATA
The DNA here is from genome assembly GCA_949316385.1 of Globia sparganii. Classification (NCBI taxonomy): domain Eukaryota; kingdom Metazoa; phylum Arthropoda; class Insecta; order Lepidoptera; family Noctuidae; genus Globia; species Globia sparganii. Next base: position 15,630,871 of record OX438665.1, on the reverse strand, counting down.
ACGCGCCTGGGGACGGGTCACAGATACAGTGCGCGCCTGATTTTGCACATAAAAATTAAATAAAAACGTGGGGTATTTGGGTCCATTTCCCGCGCCCCGTTGCAAGGCACGTTGCAGTGTGTGATCCGCTTTATTTACTAATATTCTTATATTAAAACACCATCACATCAGACCCAGTATGCCTAAGGAGTCGGCAGATATGCTAATAGCTTTCAGTTAGATTTTAAAACCTTTTTTTAGATAATATGTGGCCGGCCTCTGGCCACAAATCAAAAAGTTTTTGAAAACCAGTGCAATATATTTTAGATATCATAAGTTTTGCTGCTCCCTCTTACTAGAAAGTTTTCACCTAAGAACTAAAAACAAAAAATCCACAGTTTCAAATAAAATATTTTAATGTCACGTTGAATCTTCCCCGTGATTTCTGCTAAACGAAGCAAAAAGCGATAAAAACTGCACACACAAGACGCTTGGCCGCCGTTTCTGGCACCAGATATAATTTATCGGAGCAAGATTAAATGTGAAGTTTTTATTATAAAATATCGTTGCAAGCGAATAACAACATATCATATTGGTTATTGTAAAGAGGATACTGGCAACAAGCCCGGATTTCACTTGATGTAGGAGATTAAATACATCTTTGGAAAAGTTTTACTGTAAGTGAATATGATCAAGTATAATAGTACTTCAGATCGTATTGCGGCTATTGCTTCCGATTGGAACCGAGACTAGCCTTCGGCGCGAGTCATATTAAAGTGCACAAGTGTGTGCGCAGACACAGATGCACTCCCTCTTCCCTCACTCTAATAGTCCGATTGGACAGCAATCCAACACGACCGGAGCGAGATCAGGCTCAGAACCAATGGCATAATGTGCTTTCCGAGGAACGGGGGTATCACACCGCCAACTTCCAAACTTCGGACAGTTACTAAGAAATTCCTAATGGAAAAACGAACGAATCGAATCCAGGATCCCACGCTCAGTAGTCGCGCTTGCGACCACGAGACTAACGGGGTATTCATATGACAAAGTAAGAAGAGGTGAACTCTGCCAGTAACCCATTGGTAGGTCAATCACGAAAGGTATACACAATGACTTACAATGTCCACAGGTCGTTAACACATTAAGCATCAAAAATCGCTGAACAACGCTCGCTACACAATGCGATACCCACCATAAGGTTACAAATATTGGTGAGCGGTACAGAAACCCTGCACACATAAATACTATGTACAGAGGCCAGTACATCAAGCTACCCCAATCTGTCTAATTTTCCCAATTGAATATGAACCTTATTCCTTTGTAGTAAAGTTGAAAATCTATCAAAGAAATTTGACAGATTGGGGTAGCTTGATGTGCTGGCCTCTGTACAAAATTAGGTTAACATTTATTATTCTAGATCACTGAATTTTATTGAATTGTCGTTCTGAGGAACCTAATGGTGATGCTGATGTAGCTAATGATACGCTAATATCTTAACATTCAGTTGTCCTAAAGGTGACATCTTTATTCAGGTGTAAAAATCTGACATAAGATCTTCACTTTTCCAACTCGATTCTTAACACGATGGAGAGCTATGCTGTTATTGTCAAACCGAAAGACGCCTTTGTTCATTTTTATGCCCTGCGGCTTAAAGGGCTTTTTAGAGAAGCAAAAACTTCGATCAAAAACAATATACTATCCATGTAATATCGAATGGTTCAGCGCAGTTCGCAATATAAACTGCCTGTCCGTGCATTTTAATTTCCTCTATCGTTCGCTATCTTTATTTTAGAAAACGAATAAAACCAATCTATTAGCCCTAGTACAGTCAGACCCAAAAATATGTATACACGGACAAGGAACCATTTTATCATCTACAACCTTTGTTGCATATTACACAGTAATAGTACTAAAACAAGACTTACAACGATACACAAAGTCGGTCGATATTGGCTATGAGTGAGTATATCCGTAGGTTAAGTTGATTAACTAAGTGAGCGAAGTAGTTATAAGCGTTGGTAATACACGCCACTTTGTTGATCAGATCAAAAGTTCGCCTGTGTTTACTATTCGAAAGCAGGTCAGTGTTGGTAGTGTATATATAAGGCAAACAACACACGGATTAGCAGAGCGTCACCTGCTGTTGCAACTCGCGGTTGAACGGATCAAAATCTTCGAAAAGCACAGCTAGCTCATAAGCCCAAGACTACGGATTGCCAGCAGTTTACGCCAAGATTTTGAACCGCCCGACCGCACACCGCCGAGTCTAGCGGCGCCGCAAAGCTCCGTGTGTGTTACAGACTGAAGTACCCAGATACACCTAAATGCGTCAATCTAGAACCCTTGTCTATGGGTATAAACAAGGGTCGATTGATATCTTTATAGATCGGATAGGTTAAGCTCTACACAATAATATCAGCTCTGTGGTCTCCCTATTTAATGGCTATCTGGGGATTGACTGATCAATTGATCTAAATCTATTTATTAGTTTTTTTTTTTTAATTAAGTCTAAAGACTTGCTTTTTAGAAAAATGTACTGTCATGTCTCTCGATTTAAAGACAATGGTTGAGTCCTGAAATTTCAATTTTCTAAAATAAGCATATACTAAGGGTCGATTGTTTCAAACGGTTGGTTAACGTAATATACGTACATCACATAATAACGATTACGTAGCCGTTATTATTTGACGTACGTCAAGGCCATCATTTTGTGTAATTGTAATTTGAAACAACGCTTTTTTTGGTTTGACGATAGTTAGCGCCATTCTTGACGTATGAAGATGATAAAACATGACAGTTTTCCTAGAGTTTAACATTACCTACCCGTTAATAACTAAAATCTAAATTACTATCACGCACATAGGCAATAAAACAAATTCGAGTGAGCTTTTAAATCCTGATCGATTTATAAATCGTATACCTACAAGTAGTTCATATTGAACCTATTGAGTGCCGAGTCCATTTGGGCAGTGATCACCGTATTCAAATGCACTCGGCCTCGAAATTTATCGCTAATCCCCGATCCGTATGTCCACGTATTGATTTATTTACATATAGCAACTACCTACGAATTGCAATGCCCATGGTGTTGTGAAGAGTCAATTTCATAATTTTATAGCACTGTGTGACTTTTTCCCGCACTTAAGATACGCTTTTCTGTGACTTAAATAGTCCAGTTTTACACAGCTAAGCGTGACTTTAAGAGCGGGTTTAGGTCACACGGGGTAAAAAATAGTATACGATACTCGTGACTTAAGTAAGTCTATAAATGCACGGCGTTTAGGACCTATGCTACGCTTGGGCACTAATTTCACGCCGTGCAATAAAGTACCTACTACATAAGTCACACGTACCGTAATGTACTATTTATCGACACCAGACATAGACAATGTTTTAAAGACTCCAAGACGGGATCATGAAGTGCGATATACATAATAGGCTTGTCGACTGTAAAAATCTAATTAGTCCGTCAGTTATATTATCAAAAAATATTTGACCCGTATTTTTTCTTTTGTTACGTAAACCAAAATTGACGAAGATGCGACGCTTTTATAATTCTCAATACGTCACACCTTGGTATAGATTTTCGTGCGTTCTGACGTCCCGAGTTTTGATGCGTTTTATTTTTGTCAATATTCATTGATTTACAAAAACAAAAAATACGTGTCCATTATTTTCCAATACTCCTAACTGGCGGACTAAATAGATTTTCAATTTATTGATAGTGTCGACAAGCCTATTATGTGTTTAATCTTTCTGCACTGCATGCTCAAATACCCGTGCTATACCTCACATTTTTGTATTTGCAGTATATCGTCGACCGTAGGTTCAATTGAGGTAAGGGACATTGGGTATCTTGTCCCTTACCTCAATTGAACCTACGGTCGACGATATTTTTAGTAAAGTAAACCTGGCATGAACCCGAGGCGTAAACAAAACATAGATTAGAACGATTTATGACTTTATTCATACCTTTATCATGATCAGCCGATCGATTCTGTAAAAATCTCACCGTGAAAAGTTAGGTGAAGTGAGCTTAGAGTGAGCTGTCAAGAGTACCAATCCCTAGCATCAGGATGACACTGACAGCTCACTCCACGCTCACTTCACCTAAATTTTCACGGTGAGATGGTTAGGTACAGAATCGCACTGCTGCTTATAATTTTCTCACTGCTAGGACACAGGCCTCCTCTAGATGAGAGGCAGTGGGCAGTAATCTACCACGCGTACCCAGTGCGGGTTGGCAGATGTCACATGTCTTTGATTTTTTCGGGTACGATTTATACCTTTGGGTTGGTACTAATTGTGCTTGTCGCAAACTTTTAAACTAAGACGCTACAGGATAGTTGTATTTTCAAAAACTAACTAACTTTGTGCTGGGGCCTCTGATGTTTTAATATTGGTTAGTTAGACACAGGAACCGTTGGTAATGTAGCCAGCAATGAATGAAACGAGGAAGATGACTGTACTCGAAACTCATTCGCTTCAAAAGCTATTGTTTCAACAACAATTCAATATTCATTTGTTTTCCACCAACATTGAGACCTATTGTGTTCAGTCCCATCAATGTGATTATTTGAACATAAAATTTTGTATGAAACTGCGGAAATGCGGGAGTCGACTCGATTATTTACGTCACTCAATTTTTATTTTTGTTTGTTTTGTAATGAATAGTACGATTGATATGTTTTTATAAATTATTGCAATGTATCGGAAATGCTGCCATGATGTTTGTTGAATACTTTTATTTGTGAGTATTTTGACAACGACAAATGATTGGTTTTCTTAGAAACGGAGTTATACGATTAACTAATTCATGTCATGGTTTACCTAAAGGATAACCAGTCAGTGAGCTGGGTAGCGAAGCTAACAGTCAACGGTACATTGAATGGCATAAGCATCATCACTCGTCGAGGCTCTTATAATGCTCTCGCATCCTTGAAATATACCATACCGCAAAATAAATGAACTCGTATTTTTAAATTCGTAAAAATATTTTCTATGTGTAACGAAGCGTTCAACTGCAGCCACGTATGAAAAAAAATCTTTTCCTCAACAACGGTAACGATATGCCAGTCGGTTCGAATCTCGTATGTAAACTACTGTCCCTTTTGACTTGCAGAATTCAGTTGTATTTGAAAAGATCTCGATAGCTGAGATTGGTTCGTTCGTTTAGTTTTCCCAGTCGACCAGCCAATTGTCGATAAAAAGCGTAAAAGCCTCTGACTGCAAAAGGGCTTTACGGTAGGTTCACATGGTTTGTTTTATAACTCAGTAGAGGCGTAACGCAGTGCACAAACACAGTTTACGAGCTGTTAACGTTATCATGGAGTGAGATGTGATGTACCGACGTGCCCCGCCTCACTTACTATGATTTTATATGAGGAAAAAGAATTAGGTCATGCGGTTGACACGTTTTTAGAACGAGCGGGGGAGCTTTGAAACCAATCCTCATTCGATTATTGGTATTAAATGAGATGGAATGGATGCGAAAAGTTCGGATCTAATTATATCTCTTTTTTATATTATTGACGTCGTCGGTATAATGTTCGCACGTTTCTCTTATAATATTATTTCTGTTATCAACTTTCTGAGTGCTTGTATCCAATTTGCGGCAATACTTTCTGATACAAAAACTGTTCAGAACTTTTGAATGGAAAATTAAGGCTCATTAGATCGGTATTAAGTTCGACGTCGAGAGAGTTGGAAGTTTGCGAAATTCACAAACATTAAAGATAACTAAAGAAACGAACAGTTCGTGGGAAGTGTTTCGTTCTTTTTATTTTAATGAAAATGCGATCCATTTAAGCGGAATAATAAATTGGACCGCGCACAATGGGCGGTATTATTGAACTTAGACGATGGGGAATCGGCACATAAATACGACATAAGCGATGTATGAGGGTGAAATGAAAATATATTATATTTTCTCCCCTCTATGCAATTATTGGTATTTTCGGATGAATCTTGAGTCATCACGTGACATCGGCACGGGCGGGGGTTTAAACATTGATGTAGTTTGTTTGCTGGAAACAACTTGAATCAATTGAATTCTTGGTACTTCCTTTACATCGAAAACAAATCTGTTCCATGTCTCTCAACAATCAATCTAGAAAAACCAATACTTAGATTTGCTACTATAACCATTAAGTGCTCATACACACGAGCGACACTCGTCAACAGCAGAGGCAACTGCCAACGACACGCGTCGACGGCAGCAGTTGCCTCTCTACCGTTGACGCGTGTCGGTCGTGCTAAGGTTAGAAATTAATATTTTCCTAAATGTTTCCTGGCGCTACCCGGCGCTTCGCAGCGCTACGTTCACTTACCTACATAGACTGCCATGATCACTGAATTTGTTTTGGCCTTTATTCACAAGCCTAGATAGGATCTCGTTATCATTTATTTACGCAATAGATCTTTCATCTCATTACTATTTATGAATATAGTCAAGACTTGTTCATAAACCAAAGTCACCTACCGCAGGCCACCGTCTGCAGCACGATAAAATCTAAAAGTTGGAAATAATTGTTATTAAAAAAAGGCTTTTTGACACAGGAAATATCGTAATAGAATTATTTTGAGTGAAAAAAAAATTACAAGACTTTTATTTTGTACAATAATGTTTAAAATAACAATTACTTTTAGTTTTGTGTTGTTTTTTGTTCTGTTTGTTAAATTTTAGTGGATTAGTTTTTATTTTTGTAAGTTTTGCATGCCTACTGGTAAAATATGGCCTATTTCCCTATACCACCTATGTACCCATATTTGCAAAATAAAATATCTTTATCTTTATCTTGGCTGTGGCTACAAAACCAGTACAAGCTGATGTAGCGGTATCTACAGCGCCACATGCGAACAACGCGTCATACTGAGGTCACGCAAATCCTGTATCTCGCAAGCAGAGTTTACCGCAACTAGCGCATATACAATGGCCCAACATGGATCATCGGGCAGCTGCCTTCCAGACCCAACACCCGTCTGCTCGGAGGATCCTCCTTTTTTTATAGAGTATGAGTGAACTTTACACCCTGTTCCTCACATTTCTATACTGGCTTCTTATTCTATTGAAACTCCACTAGGCCACCTCAAATTCGAAGGGTTACAATGCACATACGTGCGGGCGAATGTACCTAATATTGATCTTACCTTTCATCCTCTCTTCTAATAAAACAGATAAGACTAGCTCCCTATTGTTGCTAGCTAAAGCCGGATATATTCAGAAGACCAACATTTGTACTAGTTAGTAGGTACCCTAAAGGCATCGTAGTAGTATTTCTAAGTATCGTCTCCATGTTAAAGGGAGCTTGGTTTTGATACTGACACCTTATTGAGGGCTTATATTATCCAATATATTAGGTTTATTGATCGTTCGACGAACGCGCTTATTTTCGAGGGATCTCCGTAATAATGGTGTGGGTCCGTAGGAAATATATCATCTTGGTTGTTTTGTTTTTTTTTTCTTAGTAAGGATTTGTTATTATAGTTTTTATGGTGTATCAGTGTCAATACCCAACTTAAATCATATCAATAGGTCGAGTCTTACTAAGGGGTATCGTATTACCCAGTAACTGGGTTGTGGAGATCAGCTAAGCAGTAGCTCCGAGTAAAAAATACTGGTATTCAGCAGCATCCGATTGGACTGGACCCCAACAGGAAAAGACTAAGCAGATGATAATGAGGTGGTCGAAGCTACCTTTTTTGAACCCAGGTTTTTCTGGATTCTATTACCCGACCTGGGGGGTCTGGTAAAGGCTTATTAAGTTTTCCATCTGGAATTTCTCAGTAGCAGCCCGAAGTCTGGATGATTGTTGATGGTCGCCCCCTATTGCATGGGACTTATGTTAACTTGCGAAATGTGGGTGCACTATGGGTAGATACACCTCTGCTTAACCCTTGGTAATACAGGTGTTAAGTGATGTTATGTGATTTCTTGTATTTACAAAACTTACGTTTTTTTTTTACTTGAATGCGTCTTTAAAATTGTTTCCATAGTGGGAGACAAGTCAAAAAACCAATGATAACAAAATCGGGGATACAGTTTGGCGTTGCAGCTTCATATCTATCACCGCCAACCTAAATTCAATTATACCATTAGATAGCTAAAGGATCAAGAATTAATTACGCCAAGTGAGGTCGCCATTATTTTGTGAAGTGTTTTTCTCCTTGTGTGCATTACTTACGACCTTTAAAAGTAGAAGTACCATTTTTTCGTTAACACTTTTCCGCTGCACTCTGAAATCCAAAGAATATACTTCATAATCACTTGTTCATACTTTACCAACTTTACTTTAAACGTAGGTAATCAAACATTCACTCCCCATGCATTGCGTAGTTTTGCGAGAGTAGTAGAAAGCATTTTAATAAAACAGCATTTGAAAATAGGAACTCATTTATTTACATACAAATATTTACACAGTACCAAACGGGCTTGGTACACACACAAACAGAATGGCATCTTGAGCAAATACACCTAAGCTAATATTATGCGATTATTGTGACGATCTTACGAATAAAAAGAAAATATAACTAAACCATCGAAATTAAAATTATTTTGAGTCTCTTTGAGCGAATCTCAAGCCTTAAAAACTACGTTAGAAAAGAAAATAAAGAGAAATAAGTAAGATTATGAGCAAATTAAATTACTTCAATTTACAAAATATCGCCGTCTTGATGGGGGGTGAATTTTCACCCCTTTTAGAAATAATAATAGCGCCCCAAGCCCCTAATGTCCGAAGCCTATGGGTATCGAAAATAATTTTAAGGATCATAAGATTTTATCATTATTTTTGGAATGGAATGTTTCATAATACTCGGTTTTGCTTCATACTCTAAATTAATTAAGAAAAAAAGAAAATTTTAAATAAAAAAATAGACACAACCAATATTCGTAAAGAACTGCGTTTAAAGAAACCCGAAAATTTAAAGGAACAGAATTAGAATAACGTTCAAGAGTTGTAACAGCTCTTTGGAATAATTTCAAAATAACCTCATTGTTTGTACGAATTAAAATCTCTTTGACCTAATACTAATATTCTTAAAAAACTAAAAAAATTGTGACAACCGAATGATAAATATCACAACACGAGCCCTGCATCTGTTTTGGAATCCCCTAATCACTAACGGTCACATGTTCGATGAGCTCATAATACTTAGGATGGAATGTTAACAATTGCTATAAATTCAAGTCGTCATCTGACTCGCTTTCGCTAAAATCCTTTAATGCCTTATGTATCTCTTCTTCGACCTCCATCGCACTCTGCAATTTATCATCTACAGCCAACTTATTATAGACTACATTTGGTTTGTAATACCCGCCGCAACAGTACCTCTTCGCGACACACGATAACATGAAGTACAAACAGGCAGAACTGATTACAAACAAGACGACAACAAGAGCAACGTTCAGCCTATAATACCAATTAGCGTCCTTTATTTGCAACAGTATCGTGTTCTGGTAACAGTAGTATTTAGGTTCGGTGTCTGTTAAGTTGAAGAGTTGAGCGTCGTCTAAACAAGACAAACATTGATTGTTGTGAGGGCCCACGCAGGAGGCGCATGTGTAATGACACGGGAGGCACGTGAGTGGGGGCTTAGCGTCGCTCTCGTTAGCTGCAGACTCCATATCTAAAGCTTCTAACGCTGTCTGCTTAGGGGCGTCGGCGTACTGTCTTTTCATTATGGCCCCCTCGGAATAATAAGTTAGGTTACGTCTTCTGGAGCTCCTTTCCATTGTAATCTCACTGGCATACGTACCGTCTGGACAACGTTTGTAGCATCGACCGGAGTACAAATGCAAGCCCTTCGCGCACTCTATTGAAAGAAAAAGAACAAAGGTATTTATTTAATTACATGAAACGACAGAGCGACAGTCCTTCACCACCCAGCACCTTTTCCAGCGTCCATGCAGCTTGCGATCTCTTGCCAAATGATGCTGATGCGCGTCCGAGAGACTCGATGTCAGTTCACAGAGAGGGAAGCAAGTTTTGGAAAACTTAGGAAAGGTAACATAGAATCTTGTCACTGATCTCAAATAATTTTGGTCATACATACTTTGTCGAATCATACAGTTGATGAAAACAAACGAATGTTAAAACAGAATTAAACATGCAAAGAGACGTGCACAAAATTAAATGAAATCAGACAGAAAAATAAAGTTTAATTTCATGTGACGAAAATGAGAGGTGAGAAGAAATTAAAAAATGTTTTGACAAAATTGTGCCAGTGCATAACTAAATTGACATGTGAAATAAATTAAGCGTGGTTTGCGGTGTTAACAGATTAAAGCAAGCTTAGTCTAAGCAAAGCGAAACATGCAATAAACAAATGTAATAAAAATAAACAAAATAAATCTAATGAAACACAGTTTGTTTTCTTATAACAACACGTAATGCGACTAACTGCTTATAACTATAATCAGAGACAAGACACTATACAATATCGTCGCCAAAATGAAAACCTTAATAAATTTTGTAATAAAAGATTGTTTTTATTATTTCCCGTTCACATTAGATTCAATATATACAAATTATGCTTCAACATTTACATTACAGTTTATTGGGATGCTACTTAACTTCGAAATGGGTGAACAATTTTACATTTTACACAACTATTATAAAAATGAGCCTTTTTGATGATTTCTAGTCCATCGAGCAGTAAGCCAACATTTTTTTCGACTTGGTATCTGTAGAAAATGAAGTGTTAGAAGTAATGATGGAGAAGTATTCTAGATACTTACCTATTATATTAAAATTACGATAATTTTCCTACCAGTCGATGAGAAATCATGAACGTTCAGTCGTTTTCAATTTACAGGTTTGTGAGCAAATTTGTACAAGTCTCCAAATTTATTTATATCGATACATACCTACTTATTATTTACAATAATCATTATATTGTTCTATGCTATATGGATTGGCAATCTTTGCTATGATCACAACCACAATATGCAATTATGTTAAACCTACAAGTTACGTCCAAATACATGAAAACTACATTCATTTTATGTAGTGTTTATCGTAGCATATTTCATTTAAAATCTGACTGGACTCAAAAAAATAAATAGCCTTTCCATTCAAATAAAAGCGAAAAGGATTAAAAAACAACAAAGTGAAATTGAATACATTCCAATAACCGGCTTTAATTTAATACGTTCAAAGGAAAAATTAATAACGAAACACCAAGTAATAATTTTCGCATAAGTCCCACACATAACGTTGACACGTACACCTTCGTTACAGCTCATTAAATTCAATGTTACACTCTAATCACAATCATGTTCCCGACGTGTCTAAACGCTTTGATAATCATGATCGGTGGCGTGACAGCTCCTAATTATGCTACGATAAACACGTCGATGAGAATAAGGACAATTTAAACACGAAACTTATTATAACAGATATGTATTCCTGTTCAAACATACGTAAAGGCGATTTTTTCAATTCAACAAATACTGTGTAGGAGCATGGACGCGCAAACTGTAACCGGGCATGGTTACAGTTACCACTATGACATGATCAGACATGTATTTTTCATTAATATAGGAAACTATTTCAAAATATTAATTTTTTTGTCGATGAATAAACAAATTAGAAATAGCTGCAAACAACTTCACAACATGATACAGCAACAATCACTGAAAAATATCGCCAAAACGATGCCTAAAATAAATCGAACATGATTTACTTCTAAAATAAATTTATTCTATTACTTTATTATAATATCTAAATATATTCATTAATAAATAAATTATGTTACAAGCACGTGAAGGACTATAGTAAATGCGCTAACATTTGGTATCATTTTCATAGTTCAACGTAGACCGATACGTTTTCAGTGAAAATTCGAGTTGCACAGGGAACTAGGGCGAATTTTACAAAAAAAAAAAAGTTACTGTGCTTTCATACTGCAAAAAATGTACTGTGCGTAATTTAAATATCAAAAAGCAATATCTAAATTAATAAAATTTTGGTCACAGTGCAAAATAAGTACGTAAAATGGGCTTAAGTTTAAAACACCACATAGATATTAGGGTAAGGCTGCGTTTACACCAAACGTATAGTCAGCTGCGGGCTGTGATAATGTATGATAAACAAAACACAGTCATTCGGCAACTGAAGTTGTTTTTCATACATCTTGAAGTAGATGCTCACAGTCGGCGGCTGACTATAAGTTTTGATATGAACGCAGTCTTACGTATTGATTTTAAAAAAACTCTTTACAATGTTCACTCATTCTCAATTATTCTTTGCAATTACTCGTGAAAAATGGACGTTCTCGACTTGATATCGTAATTATACATTATTATACGTAATTGCACTTGTTCACTAGCTCTTCATTAATATTTTTGCCAATAAAGTGATGGATTTTTATACAAATGAACATACTTAAATAGTAACACCCAGAGAATTACATTTATTCCATTTTAGACGTCCATTTGCAAGTGTGATGTTATTGTCCCCATATTTTTAGGGAGAAGTGTTAAAATATCAAGTCCAGACGCAAAAAAAAAACAATTTCCAGTATTTACGCTAAATATAAATTAATTATCCGTGTAACCTTTCCCTCGTTTCTCGTTTTCTGAAAGCATAATTTTTTTCATCATCTGCCTAGCCTTTTCCCAACTATGTTGGAGTCGGCTTCCAGTCTAACCGCATGCAGCTAAATATCAGTGTTTTACATGGAGCGACTGCCTATCTGGCCTCCACAACCCAGTTACTGGGTAATACAATACCCCTTGGAAAGACTGGTTGTCAGATTTTCGGGCTTCTGACGACCCGTAACGACTGTCAAACATCCACAAATGACAGCCAGGAGACCAATGGCTTAACGTGCTTTCCGAGGCACGGAGGGGTCTTGGTATGTAAAGATGGTCACCCACCCATAGACCAACCGCGGCAAGCGTAGCTTGAACTGATCGATCGACCGTTGCGGCTTTTATTAGCAATTTTTTTTTATGTTGGCAAATAATCGCCTGTTGCCCACCAATTATAATACAGATATTGAGACTTGACCAGGCTCTCAGAAATCGGAAGTTACTGAATTCTTCAATCTTTGAAAAATATCGGAAGTAGGTATCCTTTACTAGGGAATAAGAGCACCCAGCACTTTTGGTATTTCATTTTCATCAAGTTTATATTTTGCTTATGTCTTTTTTGCTTTATTATACCTACTTGTATGTCGGTAACAGTTTCCCACCCCAACATAGATGATGACTTGTGAAGACTTGTTCTCTCAAACGTTTGGACTTAACATAATAACAGCAGCAACTGTTAAGTAGTACATACAATAGATCCTTAACGGACAGTACGTAAACCTTAAGTACGAAGTCTATGTATGTAGGTACAAGACGCGGAATTATTTGCTAACTATTAGTATAGTCGCCGGCACGTAACTTGGCCAGATTTTGGCGTAGTGGGATTAAGTTAGCGCAAGTTCAATTAGTGCAACAAGAAAATGGTCACTTTTATTGTTTGTCATTATACTATGGTAATTGCCATAGATTATTTTTAAACATGTCTGTTTGCAAGAAAGTTAAAGAAAGGAAAAACGCATCTATCGATTCTTGCCAAGTTACGTGCCGGCGACATCATTCTAACATAAGTTTGGCCGTACGCTCGCCGATTTTGTCCGGATGTCTGAACACATCAGTTTAGAATAAAGATCGAGACTTTAGTTTGAACTTGAATTTAAGTCAGGTGGTTATATCACTTGACAGTTGATCAGTTGAGCTTCAATAGTTGAGAGAAGAACGGAAAACGTCAAGCATTTAAACCATAATTGTTGAATAGGCGTCTATATTAGTATGATCAGCCTGTTGTTTCTAGCTCTCTTCGAGAGGGAGTGTACTAGTGCGGATGGGAGATGTCACACGTCTTCGAATTTTTAGCTCTAGGACATGCCGGTTTCCTCACGATGTTTTCCTTCATCATTTTGAGAGCAGTAGCGATGCAATTATTTACACAAAGTAAAGCGACTGACTGAGTTCGAAACCACGACTTAAAACTCGTAAGTCCAGGCCGTTGGCACTGGGACACCACTGCTGTCAGTCTATATTAGTAGCTGCGAATTGAATAGACAGCCTTTTACAAGTAATCAGTCAAACCTGCACGGATTAAGAATAAGCCAATAGCCAAATAGTATTATGGAATTTCCAATAAATCCAGCGCTCAATACCGTCAAAGCTGTATGGCCGTGTAGCTGCCTGTATAGCCGCATGGCTTTGATTATCGTCAAAGCTTTACAGTTTTTGAAAGCTGGTCCTTTTGGAAGCTCTCTCCGCAGATCGAAGCAACGTTTCAGATATCAATGTTTTTGATTGGTTTAGCTGTCATTATTCTATGGTGCCGATGGCACATACCATATTTTATTAGCTGCATTTATTTCTAGGAACGAGAAAATTATGAAAAAAAAAAACAGGAATTTGTTGATGTTGTTATAGTTTTGTTTAATTTTACCATAGCCATTGCAAGTTTTACTTTACGAAGTTGAAAACAAAGCACAGGTTCAATTTATGTGGATAAAGGTAGACCCAGACAAAATCGGTGCACATAGGACAGCGCTACTTCCCACATTGTGATCGGACAGCAGCATAACCGTAACTTAAAACAAACATATCAATAATAACAGCTTGTACTTATATATAAACCCGGTAAATTTAACTAAAATCACAATGCCATAGGCGCGGTACTAGGGACCCAGCGTGGTTACAGAGCTCGGAGCTAGGCGCCGCAAGCACGGCGCGCGCGCCGGCCGCGCCCTCAGCCGCGCGCGCCGCGCCACGCTTACCTCTAACCTACCGCTAGCAGTTAGTGCACAATCGCGATTACTTACTTTATGGGGCTGTCTGCGTTGAGAACTGATACTTGAGGATTGTAAACGCAACGCGTCGGCCGCTGACGTTAACATGATGATAAATAGGCACAAACCTAGGCAGTGCAGTGACTGTGGCGCATGCGTCGCGCAACCCGACGCGTTGCCTGTGTACTGACCCGCGCTGCCTGAGTCCACCGTCTCGGGAGGACTATCTTCGCTTATCTAGTAAAAAAAAAAATATTATTCGTTAGGTCTAAAAAGATAAGCAATTTATTTTGGACGTTCAATGAAATACGGTTTCTTTCATGAGACACTTTGATAAATAAGATTCTATTAGATACGCTACGAAGTGAAGTCTGGAAATACAAAAGCGGCTAGCTTAAATAAATTAGATCACATCACTAAAAATATATTTGAGAACTAGTACTACGTCTAAGATTTCAATGAACGTTTTATTAAAAAGACTACATCAAGTTGGTAAAAATAACAATCTTTAAACGTTACGATTTTAATTACAAAATAAATACGAATCAACCGAACTTTAATAATTAACATTTTGTTATAAAAATACACTTTTCATACATTCAACTTTGCCGAATTCTTCGTTGGTTTTCACCATGTCCAAATAGTTATTTGGACATGGTGAAAACCAACGAAGAATTCGACATAGTTATGTCGAACGGAAAGATACTTTATTGAAGCTATTATTTGCGGACCTAAACAATGGATATTTTTTAACATAAATATATATGTGGCGGTATTTTTTTTTTGTGCTTTTTATGATATCATATCATACACGATAACCTAACAAGGGTCCATAATATAAAATTTTCTCTCTTTAATTTTAAATTACAAAAAAACACTAAAGCTAACCAAATTATTTGGGTGCACCCTTTTGTTTATTTATTTAAAATACCTTAAACGAAAATACATTGTGCAAACAAATCCTTGACGAATTACTAAAAGACTTTAACTGTAGAATTTCTCTGAGACACAATCTTCACAAAATGACTGGATGGTACATGAACTAAATTCTTAATATTTTCACTCAGACTGACTCGTCTGGTCCTTGCTACCATTTGTTCAAGAAAATATCTTTCATATACACTAAAGAGAACAACAATCTCCATAAAGTTTCTCATTTCATCATCGTATCTCGTTTATCAAATAACGTAAAATAAAATAAAAAATGTAAATCTAGTTCTAGCTTTTGCCCGCTGGTTTCTCCTGCGTGGATGTCGAAAAATATCCCACGAGATCGTACTACTGGCGTTAAAAAATACCCTGTGTGTAAATCCAGGTTATAAACTATCTGTGTGCCAAATTCCATCCAAATACGATCAGCCATTTTTGTTCCATTCCGAAACATACATCCAGGCAAACATACAAACGAACAAAAAGTCTAAAAAAAACTATATTTTCGGCATCATACTCGTTGGGAACACCTCGTAGTGATTTTTGCGTTTTTGACTTTTTCTATTTCATTAAATGTATAGATACGAAGGAATTTTAGTTTAGACATCAGGTTTTATGGCGAGCATAAGGAGTGGCAATGTATTGATGAGTTCAAATTGGTGTTTCTGTAATAGCGTGGAGCGTAAATTTCTGAATCGCGTGAGGGTATTAGCCTAGATACAAACGCAGCAGTTTTCCTACCTAATAAATAATCTAGGACTATTAATCTTCGAAATAGAAATAAATCATAACTTAAGTGTAGTGTTTTGCTGAGGATTTTGCTGGTCAACGCTATCTTTTTAGGGTTCCGTACCCAAAGGGTGCCAACGGAACTCCATTACTAAGCCTCCGGTGTCCTTGTATCTGTCTGTTAGCGGGCTGAATCTCATGAACCGTAATAGGTTGACCGTTGAAATTTTCACAGTGTATATAAAAATACAGGTTGAAATTTTAACCACCGTTTTCTTCTTTAGGGGTCATTGTACTCATCATTATGAACAACTTTCACTATGGGACCAAACATGAAATCGCGAAAAAAAATCAGCTGTAAAAAATACTTACAGTATTTATTTTATTTATTTACTAGCAGCGCCCCGCGGTTTCACCCGCACAAGTGTCGATCCCGTGGTAATATCGGGATAAAAAGATTCTAGTGTATAAGCTGTATAACTGTAAAGTTTCATCAAAATCCGTTCAGTAGTTTTTGCGTGAAAGAGTAAAAAACATCCACCCATCCATCCTCACAAACTTTCGCATTTATAATATTAGTAGGATAATATCCCAAAGCACTAGTGTGGTGCAGTATTCTCCATGAAAATTTGCAAATTATAGCACAATAGCTTTAATAACAGGATTTTTTTAAAATCTTTTCAACAATTCCATTGAGTGTAGGTACGTAGGTCGCGAGTAAGTAAATTTTGATCGCATGAACACTGCTTTCAGTTGGAAATCCCTACGTCAGATATTGTAGTGATGAACAAAAGAAAAAAAAAACCAGTGTGCTTATGACCACATGACTGAAGTGAAACTTCTTTCGCTCCATCTGTATGTATATACAAAGTTGATACGACAGATGGGCTTTCCTTTAAACTGCCTATACTAGGTATCATTATCAAGCTCTCTACCAAAAATCAATTAAATTGAAACAGTAGTTTAGTCGCAAATGATTTTTTAAGTTTTTGCACCGTTTGAACACGATGTATTTTTCCTAACAGCTGATTATGTATACAGGCATAGGTCATGCACCTTAAAATGATAAATCTACGATACGTTGTTGCCGCTCTTACGCAAGTCATAAACCAATACGTAGTACATAAGAGAGTGACAATCCTATTGGCAAAACATCACGTGCGTAAAAGAAATAGAAATAGGTCAGTGTGTTGCTATTGTATCTTAGATCCTTGCGACACAGAATACCGAGAGTACAGAAGTCTACGCTCGGCGGTCGCGCTATGGTTGTCAACTTTGGCTTATGCACAAAAAACTATCGTGGTAGTGGCACTCGCATCTAGTTGTTTGATTTATTGATGATGATGAGAAACGAAAAAACCAATAATAACTAAAATATTTTAATTTTAATGTTATTGTTACATTACTTTGTCACAAAATGCTACAAAGTCATGTTCGCTTTTACTTTACGGCGCGGGACTGGGGGCCGGGGCGCTTACCTACCTACCTAACTACTGTGTTACGTTAATACAAACCATCGAAATACAAGCAAATACCTACTTACCTCTCTGAAACAACTGGTAGATTAAAAAACGACAATTCACCGTTTAATGTTGAATTTAAACAACCGTCCACTGAACAGTTATAATTTTTTTTTATTGCTCCATTTTTGCACTTCATAGACGCATGTCTCAAGCGGATGGCACTTGCGCTCGCACTAGTCCCAACCAGTCCGAGATATCGTGTCCGTGAGCGGTGTCTATGTGTGCGTTGCTCGAGCGCACTTTGTATGTAGATTGACTTCTGTACTCTCTGTATTTTGTGCTTGCGATCAGTAAGTGGGGCCTCCAAAAAACTTGTTTTTTCAGTGCGCCGACGCTACCCTTCCGGAACGTAGGTACGTACGCGGAAGCTCCTGCGCCCTTATTGTTTTGTCGAACTTGTGCGCTGACAATAATTGTGAATTTATTTTGTTATTGTGATAGGACACTAAATAAGTTTAAGACGGTATTCCTTTTTTTATTGTGACAGGACAGGACACGTAACTTGGGATTATTATTATTTAGTGTTAGTGTTTTTTTTTTTTGTAATTGACTGTTTCTATTGTGATAGTTAAACTTTGGTTGTGTGTGTGTATAATTAAAGTGTTCAAAAATACCTCGTGTAACTGACACGGCGTCAGAATACACTGACATGATTTTAATCTACGGCGAATGCCGTGGAAACGCAACGTTAGCTCTACGAACTTACAGAGAAAGGTATTGTGATAGCCGCAATTGCCCTAGGAATGCCCGCACCATACAGTTGGCAGTACAAAGATTACGGGACAATAAACGTATAGTGCTGTAACAGGAGGGAGTGCCACCGCGGTAAATGCCCGCTGCTTGGGACGAAAGAATTTTAGACAATTTTTCCCGCAGCCCGACGAGTCTCCACAGAGCCGCCCGGCAGTTTAGATGTTGCCATAGAACTATCTACAAGGTTCTAAAACGTAAAAAACGCAAACCTTCTAAATATCGGAAGGTGCAAACTTTTTTATCGAGAGACTTGCCGATCAGCAACAGTTACTGCCAATGGCTACTAAATAAAACATCCGAAGACCGTCATTTCTTAACTAATTTAATATGGACCGATGAGAGTACTTTTACTCGGACCGATCTGGAATCGGCAAAATCTCCGGTACTGCAGCTTGGAAAATCCACAGTGTGTTTCGAGTTACTCTGCCCGCGCGCGACGTTGGACGTTGCCACTTTGTATAGTTATCCAAGGTCAGTCACCAGGCCCAAGTTTTTATGAAGTTTGGGTTTCTCCTTTATTTACAAAGGGTGGTTGCGTTTTATTCTGATTTGTAAGCTATTTAGTTTGTTTGAAACAAAAAAATTCTCATTTATGATGCTTTTTATTTTTATACCGTATCGAATTAATACTAAACACGTATAGTATACGTAGT
The DNA here is from genome assembly GCA_949316385.1 of Globia sparganii. Lineage (NCBI taxonomy): Eukaryota > Metazoa > Arthropoda > Insecta > Lepidoptera > Noctuidae > Globia > Globia sparganii. Next base: position 15,611,502 of record OX438665.1, on the reverse strand, counting down.
GTAATTTAATGCCCCTCTGTCGTATCAACTCTGTATATATATATATGTGTGTACAATATATACATGTATACACATATACATATATTAATTTTCTACAAATATTTAAATTTATTTCATGGTTTCATTGGTAAATTAATATTTTTGCATAGATCTTCTATTGCTTAGATATACGGAACGTATTTGACTATGAGAGGAAGAGAGAAAGAAAATGTGCGCGCGCACTGCTGTCTCTTGCTTATATCCCCCACTTAACTTCCGTTCGCCTTGCCCGATCACACTTTTCGTAACGCTTACGTCACGCGTTCGCCAGCTTACTCCCCAAGTCAAGCGTGCGTAAAGAAGTTTCACTTCAAAAAACGAGTGTGCTTATGACCACACGACTGAAGTGAAACTTCTTTCGCTCCATCTGTATGTATATATATATATATATGTGTGTACAATATATACATGTATACACATATACATATATTAATTTTCTACAAATATTTAAATTTATTTCATGGTTTCATTGGTAAATTAATATTTTTGCATAGATCTTCTATTGCTTAGATATACGGAACGTATTTGGCTATGAGAGGAAGAGAGAAAGAAAATGTGCGCGCGCACTGCTGTCTCTTGCTTATATCCCCCACTTAACTTCCGTTCGCCTTGCCCGATCACACTTTTCGTAACGCTTACGTCACGCGTTCGCCAGCTTACTCCCCAAGTCAAGCGTGCGTAAAGAAGTTTCACTTCAAAAATTAAAACGATATTTATTATTGTGATGTTATAAGAGTACATCGACAGTATCCCGACACTAAACTATAGTTATCGACTTATCGAAAACTGTTAACCGACCGTATCCCAACACTAGATCTGTCATGTCTTTTGTTTGATAATTAGAATCCTAATCACCATCATTATCAACACAAGTACCTAAATTTTGATGGCTAATTCTGTTCTCTGATATATTTTATGTTGCTATAATGTTTATCTCCTCTTGGTTAATTAATTATTTCTATCATGTAGGTAATTGTGGTTTGGCACAGGGCTATTCTGTTTTAAGTTACGGACTTTATAGCCTGTAAATCTTCTCTGCAACAAATAAATAAATTTCGCACGTATTTTCTGCTTATCTTGGTATTCCTCTATTATTAATAAAGTCCCAGACAAGGGCTTGAAGGTAGCTGTTACTTTTTGGTGAATGGGTGTCAAGGGAACAACAGCCTTCGCGCTTCCCATTTTGGTCCTAAATATGACGTGTTTCGCTTAAAGGGAACTGTCAGCTCCAAGTTCTTTTATGTCGCGGATGATTGGAACGCCTAAAGCCACGACTACATTAATAAATTCTTGGTTTCTGCGTCCTATTCGACGAATTATTAAATGAAGACAAGCTCCCTTGGGTTGTGGAGGTCTGATGGAAGTATGGAAACTCAGAACCCATCTGGTTATCTACTAGAGGCAACAAAAATGTTACCAGGAGGAAAGTAATGCATGACCTCAAACAATTTGTTCGTTAATGTTAAATTCGCAGTCAAATCAATTTGCCTAGCCTTTTCCCAACTATGTTGGAGTCTGCTTCCAGTCTAACCGGATGCAGCAGAATACCAGTACCTATTTTACATGGAGCGACTGCCTATCTGACCTCCACAACCTATGTACTGTGTAACACGATACCCCCTGGTAAGACTGGTTGTCAGACTTTTGGGCTTCTGATTACCCATAACGACTGTCAAACATCTACAAATGACAACCGGGACCAACGGCTTAACGTGTTATCCAAGGCACGGAGAGGTGTCGACATGTAATGGATGGTCCACGAACCGACCGCAGCATGCGTAGCTTAACCATCGATTGACCCGTGCCGCGGTTATTATTTAGCGACAAGCCTTTCTTCGTTTCACAGTATGTTCAAATATTTGCCAATGAAAACCCTGAAATTTTCGACGCAGTTAAAAGGCTTTTTCGCAACGTTAATTTCGCTTGTTGTCCAATTAACTTGTCGATGTTAAAAATGTAGAAGCAGCAGTACTAATTGGCGAATAGAATCAACCGTTAAATTAGGCCGATAACACACTGCGCTGCATTAGCAAATCTAACGCCCGCAGCAAGGATACATTAGCCAATTAGTCGAGCCGATGGTCAGTCACGGTACAGTGGATTGACTTAGCCACGAAATGCCTGCCTGTTAAGTTCTGTGGTTCTGTCTCAACAACTGATTTCGCGTTGAAATTATGTAAAAAATTCGCCGTGAAAACTTAGGTAAGTAAGCTTATAATGAGCTGTCAATTCCTTACATCAGGTGGTAGACCTAGCTTATTGTAAACTCACTTCATCTGTTTTACGATAAAATTTTTACAGAATAGACCAGCTGTATGCGTCTGGGAGACTGATCATGATTGCTTCTACGGAAAATCGCTACGTAACACTCTAAAAACGTCCACTCCTATAATTTTGAGTATTCAAAAATATTTACTACGTTATTCTAGTTGTCAAGCAGATGCATATCAAACAAAATGAAGCAGTGGTTTTTTTTTTGTACTGTTAAATTGAAACGGTTTTTCATTTTGCGTTTGTTACGCAAGCGTCTGTTGCTCTTGTCTTTTTTATTATTTATTTCGAAAGCGCGAAGGATTAATCCTCCCATTCTGTCTGGAAAATCGTGTTCAACTTAGACTTTTACGAATATTTACGAAACCCCAAAAAATGAAGACCCCATTCACACCCATTTTCACGCCAAGTTTTGACCATTGTTATTTATCGCCATTTCTATAGAGAAGATTTGTATTGTGTTCAAATGTGTGTAAATGGTTTTTTTACTATCTGTACTCTTGTAAGAGACACATTTTGTACCCGAATAAAATTTTATTTTATTTGACTGTATTGTAAACGGTCTGTGATAACAGTTTGAAGTGTTATAAAGACATTGCCATTTATTTTAAGTTTGAATACTCTTAGACAGTATAAATGAGCATTTTATTTTAATTTCTTTGAATTTACATTAAGCTCAAGCCCACGCCGAATGATATTTAGGATACCTATGCTCCATTTGAAATAAGATTAGACATTTAAATAAACCTTTTTTACAGTCCGTTCAACCGATTTTAACTTATATACCGTAAGCATAAGGATGGCATTAAAAGCAAAAAAGTGGTTACGATACCAACTGTTTACTGCAGCTGCCATTTCTCATGCTATCAACGCAATATAATTCAAAATCGGTTGAACGGACTGTAAAAAAGGTTTATTTAAATGTCTAATCTTACTCCAAATGGAGTATAAGTACCTAGAGACTTATTTTTTTTTGGTTTCGTGATTAGAATTACTCAAAATCAAAATATTTTATTTCACATATTCCTACGACTCCTACAAGGGCACTTATGAAACGTCGGAAGCTAGGTGTACGGTTCCAATTGGTCGTTTCCTATGTAGAAGAACCGGCAAGAAACTCCCGTGGAGTATCTTGCCCTTACTCTTTTAAAAATAATTGGCTTTTACAATGTTTTGAAATTCAGGAAAAATTACAATAAAGTATTTTTTATTTTTGGGCCCAAGACGTAATGGGCATTGTTTTATAGATAAATAAGATTGATCTTAAAAAGAATGAAAGTATTTTTAGCCTCGACTCTTGCTACCAAGCATTCAGTGAACGGAGTTTGTATTTAGCCGGTCTAATTCAATCCGGTGTTTACACACTGGCACACAGGTGTTTAAAACAATAATACCACACGCCATTGTCATGTTATTGACATAATTCCAAATATTTGAACACGGTATAACAATCAAATGAGGACAATGCAGTGTGCCTTTATATGAATGGATATAGGTACCTATCTCTGTAGTAGGTAGGTACTCTATAACAAAAACGGATTCGATATTATTATTCATTTTGTTTGTTTAAGATAATCGATCATAACAATTTAATTAGTCCCAAGAATAATATTTACTTGTCTATAAACGAATTTGTAATTTCTATTATGTGTTGCAAAATACGCTACTGTATCTCCAAAACAAACTTTGTCCCGTAGTGTACATAAACAGACGAAACAAAATATGATTCAAGGATTTGTTTGCACAGATTAAACAACAAACAGAGTTCAGACTCACAGTGTGCGAATGCCAGACGAGCGTGAGGTCGTCGTCGAGCGCATTCTGTCGCACTTCTTCCACGGACTCGGCAGGCTGGCTCGCTCCACTCCATGACGTCACGCCTCCTCCAGCAGATGGTACCTCTGGAGGTGTCAACACCCCACCCGCTACCGCTCCGCCATTCAGTGAGTTCGTTTCAGGGGACGCGTCATACTCTTGAGGCGGCGTTTCCGTACCGTAGAATATCAGCTCCCATTGGGTCAGTGGACCCGCTGCAGAAATGACGTCATTTTAATAGGTAAGAATTTTAAATAACATTTCAGTACTTGTGGTGTTCTACAATTAAAGCTCTAATTGTTGTTATTACGCAGTTATACACAAAGCGTGAATACGATACTAGCAAAAGAAAATTGGGCTTGATGGGAAGTGACGCTGACGACTACAACAGTAAAAAACATAAACTCAAAAATTCACACAATCAAAAATAACCATCACTGTCTACGTCATGAAAAATAAAATTCAATCCAAACCGAAACTGTTTCATTATCTAAAGTTCCGCCACAAAATAAAATGTAAACAATGCAAAAACACGACATGCAAAGAGCGGCGAAGAGTCTGGAACAAAGGTAATTGACGTGCAGGTTCAAACTAGGCGGCGAAAATAAACTGTCGGGGCAAAACACGGACACGACATGCATGGCGGTACCGTGGGCTTGTAGCGGCGCGGGGTATATGCGCTGTATCTTGGGGTACTGCTCGAACAGGCTCGACATCTTGCGCCCGCGCGCGTCCGCCAGCGGGTCCCCCAAGTCCGCGCGCAGGTTTAGACTCAGGTCCGCCGCAGTCGACGTCGTCACCTTCGGCGTCGTGCTCTCTATCGGCGAACGCGTCGCCGGCCGGCTCTGTTTCGACTTCTGCGAATTCCTATTCGAATTCTTCGAGTTCTTATTCTTTTTCCGTTTCACCAGCCCCACGGTGTAGGTAGGAACGATCGGCACGGGTTTCCCTCTATTGTTTTTGCGGCCCGACTGCACCACTATGGGTCGGGTTGCGTTGCCCTTGTTGCGTATAATTGGATTCCGGAACGGTATGGGATCGTTTTTAGCTGCAGGCGTGCTAGTTCCATATAAAGTTAAAGACCAATCTTGCAACGTTGCTCGCCCTATGACGTGGAATTGAACAAACAGATATTGATTCACATTTTATTTGTGTTTCAGCTACCGAGGATTAGTGAAATCTTTTCGCTCAATAGAATGGTAACTAGTTGAGCTGAATAAAAAATCTCTTGAGCTGTCGTCTTAAGCCTTTCTCGGGCCTTTAAAATTTCCAGACCGCCGACTTTTGTGACAAGCCATTCGTTATAAATGCGGTCCTAAAAACTTTGCGGATTAAAGTCAGAGTTTCTATTATTCAAGATTAATTAAAGCATGTACTTACCTACTATTTAGTAGGTTTCTCCCTGTATAAAGGGTGAATATTTAAATCTAAATTAGTTTAGCACGATGATTGAGTTAGTACCATAAGTCCCCTGTAAAATTGTGTCCTAGTTGAAAACATACAGCCTGTATAATGTAATTTAGCTTACCCATATATCGTCCCTCGTTGGTGACTTCTAGCCGCCAGAAGCCCAGTGGCGACTCGCCCCACATGTGCACAGACATGAAAGGCCACGAGTTGAAGCCGGCGCGGGACGAGTCGTGCGGCCTGCCGGAAAATTAACCGTCTAATTACACCCAGTGCGAGCGCTAGTTAGCGTCTTGTGTCGGCTTTAATAAAGTGAACAACTAGCAACACACTTTAAATGATTAATTGTGCAGCCTGAACGTACTTTGTTGGGAAGAGAAACGGGATATTTTCTACTAATTGAGCAAATTAAAAACAGAAAATTCAGTAGAAAATAATCAGAAATATTTATTTAACACAGAATAAACATTCTAATGTTGTTCAGCTACCTTGCATTTTAGCTTTAATAATTTTATACACGAACATGTGAGGTCGTGTACTGAAAACTAGGAAGGTAAACAATGATGGACGTAGCGAAACATCACGTCTATTTTAAACTGAATAGATGGCGCATTTTGTATTTGCGGTCACGTTGTTCCATGTTACAGCACATCATAGCGTCGTGCATTAGCTTTGAGAGTGTAGTGCATGTTTAAGTAGGTTAACTCTGAACAGCGGGGTAATTGCGTAACACACTATTAGTAGCAATGGGCTTCAGTTTGACAGATCAACAACGTTCATTGCGTTTTTTACATTGTTGAGCAGACACATTTTTCCAACATATGAAGCAATGGATTAGCAATATGCTTCAAAATGATTCAAATTGAGATCGATAGTGTGTTTCGCAATTAGGGTGCAGTTCAGAGAATATTTTTATAAATTTTGTGTTTTGAAAATTTGGTTATCAGAATAAGAATGACGTATTTTTCAATGTTATTATGATCTGTCGCAATTCACATTTGTGATATTACTTATATGTAGAAAGTGTATTGAACTATTTCAATGAAAATAAAATATCGAAATGTCAGTCGCGGACGAATGTGAATCATCAAAAAAATTATATTTTAAATATTCACATTAGTCCTCGACTCCTGTCGATCAAATCTGAAAAAATGTCACCATGACAATTTAGGTGTAGTGAGCTGTCAATCGCTAGCATTAAATGGAATGACAGCTCATTTCAAGTTTACTTCACCAAAGTTATCACGTTGAGACGAATCACGAATAGACATGCAGGGGACTCGTCATTATCATCATCTGCCTAGCCTTTTCCCAATTATGTTGCGGTCGGCTTCTAGTCTAACCGGAGTTTGATATTTTATTTTATAGACAAGATAGACCGGCTGAAATCACTTAATCTAAAGCAGTATCCAATAAAAAGGTTTTTTCATGCTTTGACAAACGATTTCCGGCAGCCGTTCGATAAAAGTTTGGTTTCAGTACCAATTCTAGCTTTGGAACACATTAAAGATACAGAATACAGGAGCAAAATCGAATCTAAGAGGTATTGAGAAAACTAGACTACAATTTCACTGTTTGGAAAACCACAAGGTTTAGAAGGAATTGAAACTGACCTATTTGCCAGAAATACCGGTCAATATTTTTCCGTCAAGCGACTTTTCCCTATAAGGATTTATCGAGCGGGGTAATTGCATCAGTAGCTTTGACAGTTCAACAACATTCATTGCGTTATTTACGTTGTGGAGCAGACACATTTTTCGAACATATGAAGCAATGCATTAGCAATATGTTAAGCAATTGAGGTGCCGCACATAGTTTTACTGGGAAAGTCGAAGGTAATTCCAAATTCCGATTGACTTTTATTTAGATATTATCTGTGCTCGCGTTTCTCGTGTTACAATGTATATTCTTTTTGTACCAAAAGTAGAAGGAAACGAAGCCATAGCATATTCATAAAGAAATTAATCACCCTGCTTAAATTATTATTACTAACTTCTAAAAAGGAGGTTCTGTATTCGAACTTTACGTGTGCATTTGTATGTTCACGATTTTTTTTTTCAACTATTGTATTTGCTATATTTATGTCTTCTTCGTAATCGAGCAATCTCTTTGACCAATTTTCTCAATTCCACACATTTCCAGTTGTAGCCTCACATTCCCATTTCAAAGAGAGAGATGCGAGAGCCATTGTGTACGAGAACCATTATACCTCAATTACTGTCGGAGATGCGATCTATATAGCAATGACTTATGTAGAACGAACTGGACCAAACCGAATGTTGCTATAGTGGGTTAAGAAGAGGTTTAGGTACTTTTGGTTTGACATATGTCCTTTTGGTTATTTTATGATAGTTTTAAAGACTGGCTTTTGATGCGCCACTAACTCCAGAAAGTGTCATATGTAATATGAATTAATTTAATTATAATTGTTAAGAATTTATTATATCGAAGATCGGAAGGGAGTCGTTTTATATATCCACAAGAAGGAATAACACAAAACGTCAGTTTTTCCTTAAAAATCCTTCAAATTCCTACTCTCAACCGTGTGCGAAAACCGTAGCCAAAGCGATTGGTCGCGTGAACATGCAATCTTTGCGTTCATATGTCACACATTTGTTCGGAAAACCGGAAGGCGCCCTCTGTCGGCGCGTGTGAACCAAATGATCGATTTTCCCACCCCTACGCAAAATAAACGCTTGGACGTGGAGTTGAGCTTTGACGACTTTCTACTCGGTCGGCGCGACGACTCATCTGGGTTCGCCGAACAAAAAAAACGCGACAGTAGCGTGTTTGCGCGACAATGGTTTTGGTAAAAACCCAAAATTATTATTTTTCATTACAAACTGACCCACTACAAAGTGAAAAATAACTTTAATTTCTGAAGTGGGTGTCAATAAACGAAAATGCGGGACCAATGAAACCGACTTCCGAAATTAAAGTTATTTTTCACTTAATAGTGTTTTTTTCTTTGGAAGTTTTGTTTTTTTGTAAAAAAGTTTTTTATTTTTTCATTAAACGTTAGGTAAGTATTACTTATTTTCAATGTTCTATCTTAGCAAAAATTGGAAATAAATAATAACGTTCAGTTCGCACCTTGGAGCAACCTGTACTTAAAGAACTGTAGCGCAGGGGTCATTTGCCGGGGTCACGGAACCTATCATAAATGAAATTAAAATAACGTGTAAAGAGTAGGCGAACGGAAAGAAAGAGTATCGTATGTCAGCGAGCGGCGCAGGCGGTTGGTAGTCTTCAACTTACGAATTATTTAATGTTTTTATATTTTTTTTTATGATTACTGGCCACTAACCCTACCCATGTGTTAATGTGGCCATTGTAGCGGCACGTTATACATCCAGGAAAATTAAATCTACCAAAATCATTTCATACAACTGTCAAAGAATGACAGTTCTGATTTGAATATAGGTAAGTCGGTAGTCGATTTGCTTAACCACCCACCATACCATTGTATACATACCTGGGCGCAAGCAGAGTGACCTTTGTCCCTGCAGGCGAGGTCAGGACGATGCGCAAGTCTCCTCGTCTTGCAGCAGATAGCGATACGCGTGCCTGTACGTGTTCCAAATAGTTGACGCCTGGACATGCTCCCACGTCCAGCTGGAATAGAATGAAGGGTTAGATCGAGATAATGGGTGATAACTCGTATGCCGCATGCACAAAGATTGATAATGCGGGCTTTACACAGGTTTTGTCTAAATGGCAATTCCGCTAGGCCATAGGTGACTAAAACCACAAGTTCCAAAGTAGAGTAGGTTTCGACTTTTGTTGTGCGGCGACAGGTCGCTTGCGGCGGGTGACTAAAATCGATCGTAAAAATGCTCAGTCGCAGGCGAACTACAGCCGCATGAACATTTTGATGCAAAATGAACTAATCACCAGCGATTTTTATCGACTTGTGTAAAGGATGATTTGCCTTATGAGACGATTTGGTAAGCGCATAGCCGAAGGGCGAAAATGGAGCTAATGTTAATCCCCCATTAAGGATGATAAAGTTTTTCAAGATATTTTTGGCGTCTAGAAATGCAAAATGTGTATAGATGTTGAAGAAACGTAAATTATATAAAAAAATCGTAAGATAATTTTAAATGTTAGTGAGAAACCACGACAGCTTTTAAGGTGACACTAGTCGATTTTTTTTTCATACAAATTTTGGGAAAGTACACACATCAAAAGTGTCTAGGGATCAAGCATTTTTATGCGGATTTCTTGAGATTGAGATGTGGCTTTGTAATAAATTTATGATTTTATAAATTTATATGGATCCTTTTTGGTGCATTTCATAATTTGAATCAGGAACTGTGAATCAAATTCGAGTAAAAGATGAAAATCAGCTGTCAATATTTTCCCTATAAAAACATACAACGCATTGAAGACATTATTAGTGCTACTGTTTCCCTACTACTGATTAAAACCAACGTTATTATGGAGCGGCGACGTCATTTAAGCAGGGAAGAAATGCTCAGAGCCGTGGGAATGATAGAAGCTGGTTCCCGGCAACGTACTGTGGCTTTAGCTCTGAATACAAGTCAGAGTGTTATCAGTCGACTTTGGACACGTTACCGAAGCACTGGTACCGTGGCTGAGCGCCATGGAGGACGGTATCGCTGCACCACACGGAGACAAGACCGATACATTCAAATCTTAACTCGAAGAGCTCCAACAATAACCGCCATGATGTTAGCCGTGAGGCTTCATCACTCTTCAGGGAACTTAATTAGCGACCAAACAGTCAGAAACCGCTTGCATGAAGTGAACCTTCATTCCCGAAGACCGCTACGGGTACCACCTATAGCAATGCACAATCGTAGGATTCGATATCAATGGGCTCTTGAACACAGAAATTGGGCAGAAGAACAATGGCGTTTCGTGTGCTTTTCTGATGAGTCTCGTTTTGGTATGAGACCGGATACAAGACGTATACGACACTGGAGAACCCCTGGACGCCAACAGCGATTAAAATCCTGCCAGGAAGTCCATCCTTATAGTGGTGGAACCATCATGGTATGGGCGGGTATTTGGATCGGCGGAAGAACTGAGTTGATTTGGATCAGAGGCAACCTCAACGCTCAAATTTATGCTGAGACGATTGTATCAGACGTCATCGTTCCTCTACAAGTGCAAATCGGTCCCTTATTTCAGTTAATGCATGATAATGCACGACCGCACACCGCAAGAGTTGTAAGACAGACTCTCGCCGCAGCTAACATCAATGTCCTGCCCTGGCCTGCTCAGTCGCCAGACTTGAACCCGATTGAGCATGCATGGGATATGCTACAGAGAAGAGCTCTGCCGAATATGGAGGGTATCCAGTCGCAAGAAGACCTTTTTTTGTTGTTGCAACGAACATGGGCGGCCATTCCACAGCGTGATTTGGATGAACTCATTTTGAGTATGCCAAACCGATGTTCTTGTGTTGTTAGTGTTCGCGGTAGAAACACGGATTATTAATTGTTTAAGTTACCCAATAAAATTTTAGAGAAAACTGTTATTTCAGTCTTTTTTTCGAACTTTTGTGTTAGTGGTTCAAATGTCAAAAATCCCTTTATTAGGAAAATGGCAAATTTCTTTATGAATGCAAAGGTGACTTGGTTTATCGTTACTGTGACAAACGAAAACACTTTATTTGATGAATCCTTAAAGAAAATTTTAATTAATATCAATCAGGAGAAAAGTTATTGCAAAAATATATGTTGATCCCTAGACACTTTTGATGTGTGTATTAACTCCACTGTTTGACATTGGCCCCGATTTTGTTGTTCACAAACTAAACTAAATTTAAGTTCAGTGCATCTTTTTCTTTTTATTTCATTATGAAAAGGACAGAAGATATATAAAATAAAAAGCCATTAAAAAGTTATAAGCCAACGAAGATTCGTTTTTGTTGCTATTTTTAACGTAACGTTGGGTGTGAATAAGTAATAAAAGAACTGTAAAACAAAGCTCAGTTATCGAAGAGTTCAATAAATTTTATTTGTAATTGATTTATGCAGTGGGTTTTTCATAAAACTCGATTTTTCAAAGCACTTTTCGATTTTTTTAGGCGCCTTTTAGTTCTGAACGGTGTTTCTGTGTGTGAGAACTAGAGGTTGTGCGTGTAGACTAGCGTCTAACTGCTCATCTCTAATGCTCTGTCGTATACGAAGCTAGGTGAGACAGCGTGCTTTTTGGCCATAACCACCAGTGATTTCGAGCTCCCGACTAGTTTCGCCTTAAAGCTTTAACTAAAAATGCGGTGTAGCTAAATCTTGAATTTCAAATATACGCGCCTTGTATTTTTTGCACATGCAAAACAAACTCCATTCGCTGGTTCGGTTGTAGACATCACTTCATTCGGGAGATAGGCTAAAATGCAATAAGCTGAAAACACATTTCATTCCGTGCACACGTTCGTATACCTAAAAGTACAATGACGTGCAACTACCGACATACGAGAATTTCACTCAAGATACATTTGCGACTAAATTGTTCCAACTTTAGTTGGAATACTAGATATTTTAATGACGCCCATACATTCGTTGATTTACTGAATTTAATATGACAGTGGACTTGTGTAATGAATGTACCGCACACATATGCGAATGGTTATGTATGGTAATCTGTGTGAACGCTTTTCCGACTCCATTAGCATAAACTGGCGGACCCCGATAGTGATACTAAAAGGCTTCGTAGTGCATAATATCACTTATTTCGAGTTTTCAGTGCAATTGTTAACGACGGCCAATGTTCAGCGTTTAAAAAGCAATTAAAAATAATTATTACGTAAGTTCCGAGTCTTTAGCGTTCCTTATCGGGCAATTAAACTTCGGAAATGTAGTAAGTTTTAATTTATATTAAAATTTCTGGAGTGCCGTATCTTTATGAGGTTTGAATGAAATTGTGTTACACAGGAGTTAATTTGGCTTATCCGGTTGTGTCATTAATTTAAGCGTGTAATATGACAGAGGCTTTTACCCACATTACTCACCGCGGCTTTGGTGTCAGCCACATTTGTGTGCGTGCCATCATTCCAGTCACGATTTCGCGCCCGATCACTCACCTTCGATTATATTTATGTGGTACGACTGTTTTTAAATAGATATTAAGCGCACGTAGATTTATGAATAATACCTTTATTATGAGTATAGGTCGGTTGAACTGTCAATTATCCATGGAGTTATTTCAAGGTTTTTGGGATCGACCTTCTAGAATATCCCTACATGCTATCGGTATTACACAGACAACCTGGATTGTTTGAGCTTAACCCTCATTAAACCTAAATCTACAGTGTTACATGTAGGTTACACTCTTGGCAGCATGTTTTGGCCAGTCGCACCATGTCAGGGGCACCAATTAACCCTAAGTACACCACAGCCTATAAAAGAAGTTAACCTGCAGTGTAACAGAACCCTGTGGTCTAGCATGGTCTGGGTCTGAGTATCTGGTTGTTACAGTCTCGACGCCGCAAGAGTGCACCTCCTCTGTGGAAGCACAGGGCAGCACAGTCTGCCACGTTTTCGCAGCACACATCATGCCTAGTGGCATCAAGTAACCCTTACCCTAATAGAACACACCATAGCCTATAAAAGAACTAACCTGCAGTGTAACAGAAGCCCTTGGTGGTACTGGTCGTTGCGGTCTCGGCGCCGCAAGTTCGCACCTCCTCTGTGGCGGCACAGTCCGCCAAGTTTTGGCCAGTCGCACCATGCCAGTGGCATCAAGTAACCCGTAGCCGAAAGAATGCGAGACGTTGCGGCCGACTCCGTTCACTCGCCAGTCGCCGCCAATGCTGAGGCGTTCGGGGCGAGCCGTGCGAACCACTGTTGAGAAAAAGGACAATTTAAGCCTTAAATTAACCTAAGTCTTAAGGAAACTGCTTGGTGCAAATAGACAATAGTTCGTGTACACAAACAATAAAACTGAAGGACATTTTTTTAGAGAGCCGTAAAAACAAACGCACTGAAATCTTACTTTATTTCATGACAAGCAGAATATACTCTGTGACAAGCAGTGCCTCCAATGAGATTTATAACGCTAGTGTTTACATTCTCCTTGATGGAATTTCCCATCGCCAAAAATGACAAACTTCCACACAAAGAAAATACAATTTGCAAAAATCCTTCCTGCCGCTATACCTACATAGGGAACGTTTTCTCAAAATGTCTTACTATACCGGCAACGCAACGGCACCGCTCCAACCCAGCAATTAACTTATCATTCAAATTAGAGCATTAAATCGTGTGACGTATGATATATTTCATAATGTCAATATGAAAACGCCAACGGCGGGCAGTCAGCGCGCTTGCCGTTACCATACAACTCGACTCGCAGCCCGCGCGCTGTAAACGAGCGGACCGCATTCTTACAGCGCGCAGACCGCGTGCTTACTGCGCGCCGACTCCGAGTCGCCAGCGACATTATGAAAATGTGCAAGCCCTAGGCGTGTGCAATCACAAATGCCGTATTACTGTATTCGCAGTGACAGCAAGCTTGCGCCTCGCGGCGCGCGCGGACTGCGAGCTTGCACCTCGCTGACGACGCGTAGTTAGCGCGCTGGCGGCTATCCGTAGCCTAAATTCGAGACGACTCCGTGATGCAGCTGTGCAATTGCGGTGACGGTATAATGAACCAATATGCCGACCTATTTATCCTGGGCGCTATCTGTCAGCGAATGAGTTTAAGATTTTTATTAAGTAGAAGATCATCATCATAATTCTCCTGCCCTTATGCCAATTCAGTGGGTTATCGCAACATATCTTTCTTTCATACTTCTCTTCTCTTCTTATTTCTATGGTGTACATAATAAAGAGTATTCAATTCTATTAGTCGTCGTCATGGTCTTCATCCCTTTTCTAACCATATCATCATTCACAGATCCATCCATCGTTTCTTTGGTCTTCCCCTACTCTTATATACAGGGTTATTTGGTGGGTTGTTTGGTTTGGTTTGGTTTTATCTTCGTCTATCTCGTCAAAATGTAGGGAACAGCTGATTTTTTTTTCGCGATTTCATGTTTGGTCCCATAGTAAAAGTTGTTCATAATGATGAGTACAGTGCCATCTTACGAGGTTGCTGTTGTTTTTCAAATAACCCTGCAGAAAGTTTTGAGTATGTCGATTCATTCATACTCAAAACTTTCCCGACATTTTCCTCATTCCTCTGTATCACAAGCCTATACCATGACTCCCGATGTCCACACAACTTTTCAGTTACCGGTGCTACTTTCAGAGTTTCTCATATGTAGATACTTATTTCTTAAAGAAGTGTTTTCTTCAAGAAGAAGATATCTATCCTATTACATCCTACCAATTATTGTTCTTTGTTTTTTTTGCTTTTTCTTGTATCTGTCAAAGGTTTGGCTTTGTGTTTCCAATTTTATGTTATATATAGATCATTCACCAGCTGCGCCCCGCGGTTTCACCCGCATAAGTGCCGATCCCGTGGGAATATCGGGATAAAAAGTATCCTATGTATTAATCTTAGTTATAAACTATATTTGTGCCAAATTTCATCAAAATCCGTTACTATCGATTCTGTAAAAATCTCACCGTGATAACATAGGTGAGGTGAGCGTGAAGTGAACTATCAATGGAGGCAATCCCTATTATCAGGTGGAATGACAGCTCACTTCACCTTAGTTTTCACGGTGAGATTTTTACAGAACAGCACTGCAGTAGTTTTTGCGAGAAGAAGTAACAAACATATAAACACACATACAGTCACAAACTCGCCTTTATAATATTAGTGTGATTTTTTTTCCTCTTAAATCCTTGTATTACACTGAGCTTTAGTTTTATTTCATTCCTCCAGTCACTAATACATACAGTCCATTTCCATCGCCTTCAAAGTTAGAAACTCAAACAAACATTATTTACCAAGATACAAATTGAACAAAACGATGTACTTAATCAAACAATTCCAAAACTAGATCAGACCTATTCTGGTAACTTGCAAGTCACAGATTCTATTATAAATCGCTTTGTTCCATTTACTTCTTCCATTGGTCTATTAATTAGTAAGACTAAGTCTAAGTAACAGATAAGACTGAATACGCGTCCAAATAGTCTGAAGTTTACCAATCAGCTTAGTATTCATTGATAAATAGGTTATCATGGGTGTACCACTGGTTCTGTACTGGATGATAACATTATCGTTTGTTACTATCCTACCAAACATTTTCTTTCATAGTTGTGAGTCATTTCAAGGCAGTTTCAGAACAACATTTAGTGAGAACTGTCAGTACTCGTATATTCAATAACTCAGAATTCTGTCGGCAAAAGTTTGAGTATATTTATATAGCTTAGAGATTCTCCCTACTTCGCACTGTTTTTATCAGTTGACAAAACATCGACATTTCTTTATTACATGATGTAAGTTTAATATTAATGGATCTTATACACATTCACCAAAGGTTGTCTTTAAAAGATCGCTCTTAGCGATAAGACCGCCCATTGTGTCACCCTTTATATTTTTTTTATATTTATTTCTGTAATTTATATGGTGTACATAATAAAGAGTATTCCATCTTTTATCTATAAACTCTCCGGAACAAATCCTACTAGTCCTA
The DNA here is from genome assembly GCA_949316385.1 of Globia sparganii. NCBI lineage: Eukaryota > Metazoa > Arthropoda > Insecta > Lepidoptera > Noctuidae > Globia > Globia sparganii. Next base: position 15,595,409 of record OX438665.1, on the reverse strand, counting down.
CTAATATTATAAACGTGAAAGATTGTGAGGACTGATGGATGGATGTTTGTTACTCTTTCACGCAAAAACTACTGAACGGATTTTGATGAAACTTAACAGTAATTAAAGTTATATATTATAATAAAACATAGGACACTTTTTATTGTGATATTCCCACGGGATCGACCCTTATACAGGTAAAACCGAGGGGCGCTGCTAGTTCATATATAATGGTGAAAACCACATCAAAATCCGTTGCAGTTAAGAATAACAACGCTATCACCCGGACAGAAAAGAAAAGTTACTTTAATTTATAATACAGGCTGGCAGGGACCCTGCAACTTGCAACCCTGGCAACCTGTTACCACGGATACAGTAGATGATGAAAATCAGAAATTCAATACTAATGAACGGAGTTCGCGTCAGAACTGTGTGGCGTCGAAGTAGTAAATGTTTGGTATAATTTACAATCACATACTTTTGAATTACTTCGACGCCACACAGTTCTGACGCGAACTCCGTTCATTAGTATTGAATTTCTGATTTTCATCATCTACTTTTGCTGTTGTACCTACATGATTCTGAACCCAACTGCGTTAGAATTTCACGTCGGTTATAAAAAAAAAATCTGTTCCATACATTGACCACATGAGGTTTGAACTGCAAATTTTTTTTTTATCGATAACCGACGAAATGTTTCTTCGCTAGGTGTTCTAAGATAATGAACTGATTTCATGGTTACAGTTTGCACGTCGATGAGTCCCTGCCACCATGTATGTATATCGTATAGATATTTATTTATTTATTATTAGGAAACTCAACAGCTTATAATTAAATTACATGAGTTATGACTGCTCACCCCACCATCAATGAAAAGCTCAATGCAGTTGCTTCTAAAGTCTGCATACACTGCTCAGTGATAGCGAAATGATGACAATTATCACTTAAGCCAATAACAGAGTTTCACGGCATTGATAACAGATTTTCACGGCATTGATATAGAAGAAGTACTAAGGTATCAGAAATGTGTGGGAGCAAAGGGATCTTCAACGAAACAGCAGTGCTATTCTGTAAAAATCTCACCGTGAAAACTTAGGTGAAGTGAGTTGTCACTCCACCTGATGTTAGGGATTCCCACTATTGATAGCTCACTTCACCTAAGTTATCACGGTGAGATTTTTACAGAATCGACCGGCAGGATGTCAAATAAAAACAAACGCAGTTCAGAAACTACGTTATGTAAAATAACCGCTCCAGTTTACCTTGTCGTGGACATTCGGAAACTTGGGCCTTCAATAGGCTTTACGAAACAAAAGTTCTTTTAACACACTTATTGAACAGTTTAGGCAAAATTCCCAAGACAATTTGCCTCTAAGCGTGGATGATCCAGATGAACAGAGTATAAATGGAGTAGGTACTTGTTAAAGCAACGAAAAAAACGTTGGAATCAGCTTATAAACAAAACCTCATACATAAATGATTGTGCAGAGTTTCACAGAGCTTGGATAAAGTGAGCACACAAAACTCAAGTATTTTCATTTTTGTGTTAATTCTGAATTATCATTAATGAAAAATAATTTGGTTCAGTAATTCTACTTACATGTAATTAAATCTGAATCAACATTATTAAATTTGTGAATGTGCGTTTCAGATATTATTTACCAACTGTATTATGCTGCAAGATGCAAATTAAATATTATTTATCTATCTATTTATTATAATACCAAATTATCATTATAACGACACTACCTCTATTTATATAGGGTGTCCCTAGAAGTATCGATCAAATCAAATAGGGGCGTATCAAATAGGGGCGTAAGCAAGGTAATTTCCAAACTTTTTAATCCTGAGAATGTCGGTGAATTTTTTTACGGTTTAAAAACCGTAAAAACAACCGTAAAAAAATTCACCGAAAAGGCCTTGCCCACGCTCCTATTCGATTTGATCCATACTTCTAGGGACACCCTGTATAAATCAAAATGAATTGCTGTTCGTTAGTAAGCGCATCACTTTTGGACAGCTAGACCGATTTGGCAATTTTTTGTTTTCAAATGTTTTTATTAGTCCGAATTAAGTTTTCCGGAAAAAAAAATTGGAAAAGTACCCAGAAAATTGGAAAATTCCTGACTAAATGAACGTCCTTTTTTCATAGAGTTTTTGTATGAACTCAAGACCATATTGAAATGTTGAAAGGTCGACGTCTGTCAGGTCAGCTAGTTAAACATAATATAGATAACATTAAGTTTCCGAAAAACATGTGAATAACCCTTATGACGTCACATTTGAATAGAATTCGGCAATCTCGTAGCGTAACCTTTTCGTACCTTTCATTTTATAAAGAATCAAATAAAATTAGGGATTTCCTGAACAGATTCCGTCCCTTTTATGAGATGTAAATAGGCAGCAAACTTAATTATTATAATGTATTCATTTTTGACTAACATCCCGTCTGTATCCGCCAAGACGTTCGGCAGAGGTGTTGAGAATACACTTTTTTTTTGAAAAATTTTAACCCTACGTTTAGAATCATGTGCTTTGTATTCAAGGTGTGCGCGAAGTCCCTGCAACCCTATCCTATTTTGGGGCCCTGAAATATTTGATCGTCTCTTATTTAACGATGTCATAATAATATAATAACAAGGATCGGGCTGTTTGTCGTGCTTCAGTAGAAATCCAAATCCGAAGGACGGAAAAATTGCGCAGTAAGCCGTAAAGAAAATTGCCAACTAAAGGATCGCGAGAATTATTGCTAGGGCGGGTTAGGAATCCGCACAGATCATTGGTTTTACGTCCACATACTTCATATTTTATTATTTGTACTATAACACATTATTGCCTTTGCTTGGTTTAATAATAAATCTGTAAACATGTGAAGAACACGCTCATTGCCTCTTTCAGTATATTGGCTTTAATATTATGTGAAGTTGGTTGTTAGGTTTAAAGCTGAAAGTCAATATGGCGTGGAGAATCGGAGTATAAAATTTTTAAAACTCAATCTATCATCCTTATCGCAGATTTATTCGTCGTAACCTTCTGTTTTATGAACATCAAGTAAATCTACATTGAAAGTACTATTTTACTTTTTTCCTGTTGTCCTTTCGAGTTACTAGAGTATGGAATGAATAGATGTACCTATACGTACACTCGAGTATCAGACATGATCTACACGACATTTGCAATTTAGTTTCCAAACAAATAAACAAGTAGGTAGGTTTTTTGGAAATAAAACCTTTAAATAACCGAAAAGTCCTCCACAACCCAGTGACTGGGTAATACGATACCACTTGGCACTGGTTGTCAGATTTCGGGCTTCTGACTACCCGTAACGACTGTCAAAGATCTATGAATTACAGCCGGGACCAACGGCTTAATGTGCTATCCGAGGCACGGAGGGGTCTCGGTATGTAAAGATGGTTACCCATCCACAGACCAACCGCGGCAAGCGTAGCTTAATCTGATCGATCGACCTGTGCGGCTGCTTTTATTTAGCCATGAATGAATATAATGAAATTTACCAATATGCTGCATATCCCTCCAAGTTAGGTCCCTGTTGGCTTGCAAGGCTAGTGCACAGATGCCGGCGGCAAGCGGCGCAGACGCCGACGTGCCGGTGTGTCCCGCGGTGCAGGAGTGGTGCAGATCTGTTGTTACCACCTGGAGAATAAAGATGGTATGATGAAGATTCTGTCATTTAGACAAATTTTTGGTACCTCATTCGGGGCCAATGAAAAATCCTTGTTATCTTTTTGGCAAGGTTTCAGGTTGTCCTATGATAAAGAAAGAACAGGTAAGTACAAATAATTTAATTTCTCCGAAAGTTACCTACTGTGTCAATAATAAAATCTATTCTCGTTTCCCTTCCAAGAAAATTAAATTAAGTACTCAATGGAAAGATCAAGCAAGTCCTTATTAATTCTTGGTAAATTAAAATTACATTATTGTTGCTACATAACTTTCCCATTTCAGTTACTTACTAAGGCAAAATCAACACAACCAAATCGCGTTCAAGCCCTGCAAGTTCTCATACTGACAACAGTCTAATTTACATCTATTTTTATTAGAATACTCGTTCACCACAAATCGAATCCTCTTCTCACTTCAGAAAAAATACATATAAAAAAATAAAGTATACCTCATAAATAATAGTATAACAATACCAACAAGAGAAATTGAAGGAAAAAGGAAAAAGCAATCTCGCTGTAAGTATATGGAGTACTTGCTTCTTCCCGCGACTTCGTCCGTATGAATTTTCTTGTTCTGTCCCCCGACCCACCCGTCACCCATCCACCACGTCGCATCGCATCGCCTGCCCGCCATTACTTCTTTGTCGCTTAGCGTTCTTTCTAAGATTATTCATTTTTGCTCGGCTCCTGAGTGTCTTAGCGAGATTTTAAATAGCTTATAGCCTCCTTCGAAAATTGGGCCATTAAATACAAAAAAAAAAAAAACAATTCCAACTGGTTCTTCCAGAGATTAGCGCGTTCAAACAAACTGTTCAGCTTTATTATTAGTATAGATACAGGTTGTTTTTTAAATAACAAGAAATTGAATACGAATTTTCTTGCTGCCACAAACAACTGTGTCGTGTCAACTTAGTCCGAAATAAAATATACCCTTTATATACTTTGTCGAGTATATTGTTTTTGGAGCTGCGAAGTCTTTATGCAAAAAACAAGTCCTGTTTTTTAAACTACCTACACGTTTTTAGATTGAGCCGGCAACAAAAGAGGAATATTTTGTTAACGCGCATTCGGGAACTGGAAAAAGCTTTTTACCTAATACAAAGAATTCACAATGTTTTTCATGACAACGTTTTCATAACGAATGAGTCGTTATTACTTTGCTCTAGTCTACTTTGAAATAATACAATAGAATTTCCATACTTGCTTCAACCTGAAAAGGCTGGAATTTGAATAATTATATTAATATTTTAAACTAATATTCTAAACAGTAACTTTCACAAATGGTTTATTTCGAGTGCCTTCATACGCGTGACCCTTCGAAGCTATAACTATAACTTTGCAGGAATTTCTTCTATCTTGATATGAGACCCTAACATATTGGTTGAATAAGCATCCAAAAGCTACTATTCGAACCCTATAGTTTATCTATTCGGAACAATTTCGTTTGACCCAGAAGTTTACACAACTTTGATTGAGTAACCACGTCCCTTGTATCGTAATTAAGGTTCACAAAGAGTTCTAAAGCATCCTACGCGGTAGAATTAACGAGAATAACCTCATAATTTACATTGAAATGACATAATTTTATTTACCTCGCGTCCTATGTTAAAAGGGCGAAGGATGTCATGTAGGTATTCTGTGTAAAGCCGTGAAGGGACGGACGTAACTACTTTTAGGGTAAGTGGGATCGAGGGCCGAAATACGTTAAGAGGTAAAACCCTCGGTAAAAAGATAATAATAGCGAGCCTCTTTTCGAAATCCGAGGGAGTGAATGGATACCTACATGTTGTGCTGTTCGTAAAAATATTGTTTCACCTTCTTTTAGGTGTAATGTAAATAATAGTTAAGCTTTCAGATTACGAAAACGAATAAAAGAAAACAAAATGCATTTAGCATGAGATGTGTAGACATAACAAAGTGGGATACTAAAAACATTCTGAAAATAGGGGACGTGTGTCATTGATCTTGGACATCCCAAGTTGGATGTCAGTTTTAATAGAGATCAAACGAAATGTTTAACGCTACTCCAACTTTAGAACTTCTTATTTGGTCGAAATTAAATCTTGCAAACGAGAAATGCTATTTCTGGCGTAATTTTATTTTGGTGGAGTAATAAGTCGATGTGTTACTCTCTGGTGTATTTTCAGGATCCTAAACTTAATTCTCAATCCTAGAGAACATTCAGATGTGTCTAAACCTTAAGGGCGGTAAATTGATAATGTTGTGGTGTGCCCAAGAACATACCAAGTAATATAAACAGTTAAAGTGAATCCTATCGAACATAACTAAGGAAAAGATTCACAGACCGCACTTTGACTTTTCTGTGCTAAATTAGCGTTACATTCGATTAAGAACATTTTAAGCATAAATTTAATGTTCATTATGAGTTGCGTTCGTAAGTGAGGTTTTACTTACCTTACTATGTCTTCAACAAAGGTAAAAATTAAAACAGATCTGGAAAAGTGGTTGTATGACAATTACATCCAAGAAAAATCTAAAAGAGAACAGCTGGAACTTCTTGTTAATGATCTAAAGATCCAAATAGAAGGCTTCCAGCGACAACTTCAAAGCCTCCAAAAAGCAAATCCCAGCTCCAAGGGACAAGGAAATAATGACTCTAAGGAGTTGGAAAGTACGAGCAACATACAATTTGCTCAATCTGAAAAGGGAAATCTCGAGTACTGCACAGACGAGGAAGAACTCGCTAAAGAGACTGAGTGGATTAGGGCTAAAAGTAGGAAGAAAAGGAAGCTTAACATCTCCCTCTCTCCATCACAACAACCTGGAACAAGCGCCCAACAACAACAAAAATGTGAGAAAGAACAGACAGTAGTCAAAAAAGTGCCTCCACCACCGCCAATCATAATAGACGGAGTTAAGAACTACCAAATATTCTACGACTCACTAACTGAAACCCAACCAACTGAATCATTCACCGCAAAAATGATGAACGGAGATTGTGTGAAGATCAACGCCAAAACCGAAGACTCTTATAGAGCGATTGCCAGGTTTTTGTCAGAAAAAGAATATCTTTGGCATTCATACGAGAACAAACAGGCTCGACCAATAAGAGTTGTAGTGAAAAAAATACATTCTTCTTGCCAGCCAGATCGAATCAAAGATGATTTAATATCACAAGGTTTGAAAATAGAAAAAGTTGATAACAAGTTGAGCTGGAAGACCAAAGAACCACTCAATATGTTCGTCTTGTCATTTAACAATGACGAAAATATTAACAAAATCTATGGCATAAAGCACATTTTAGGGTGCAAAATTGAAATACACCCTCTCAAAAATCCGAAACTCATTCCTCAATGTAAGAGATGCCAGGCATATGGACATACTCATAAATACTACAGAAAGGAGCCTAGATGTGTCAAATGCACTGGCAAGCATCTTACAGCCAACTGTACTAAATCTCCGCAAGAGAAACCAAAATGCGTCCACTGTGGCTTACCCCACCCTGCCAACTATAGAGGGTGTGAAGTAGCCAAGGAGATGCAAATGATGAAAAATAAAAATGTCAAACAGAAAATTGTTGCGCCCACTGCCCAACAGTCTGCTTCAACTAAAAATTCTCACAAACAGGCATCGAAAGAAAGTTTACAGACAACTGCAAAGCCTGTTCAAACATGTTCCTATGCACAAGCTGCAAAACAAGGCACAAAACCTTCGAATTTGGAAGATAAGATAAATCAAATCTTGAAGTGTATTACTACTTTTGATAAAAGATTAGAGAAGCTAGAATCCAGCACCAAAACAGCTGTTTTTAATAACCAAAAATGAGTAACACACTAAAAATTATGGCATGGAACTCGAATGGACTCCTCAAACATCAGAATGAATTACAGGCAGTCCTAGAGACAGAAAATATAGACGTGTGTTTGATCTCCGAAACGCACTTCACTAACCAATCTTTCATAAAATTCAGAGGATACAAGGTATATAATTCGCTCCACCCTGAAAACTCGGCCAGAGGAGGTAGTGCGGTTATAATCAAAGAAAACATAAATCATTATGAGCAGAGTAAATTTGAAGAACCAGACATACAAGCCGTGGCAGTATCTGTTAAAACCCGATTTTGTCACGTCTCCATAGCAGCCGTGTACTGTCCTCCAAAGCATATGATAAGAAAAGAGCGATACTTGAAATTCTTTGAACTTCTAGGTCAGAGATTCATCCTAGGTGGTGATTTCAATGCCAAGCATACGTACTGGGGATCAAGACTTACTACAACAAAGGGAAGGCAGCTTTTAAATGCAGTTAAAGACACACATTGTGAAGTTATGAGCACAGGCAAACCGACATACTGGCCCACTGACCACCAGAAAATACCGGATCTTATAGACTTTTTCATAATCAAAAATATATCCACCAATTACGTTAATTTGGAGGAAGATTTTCACATGAATTCGGACCACTCCCCGATTATCATAAGACTCAGTCAAAAAATCCTACTCAGAGAAAGCCATTTAACACTGGTTAACAAATCTACAGATTGGGACAGTTTTGCCCTTGATCTAGATAATATCATCGACCTAAAAACTCCGTTACAAAATCAGTATCAGCTGGACTCAGAAGTAAACACGTAAATACGTTGTTAATATACAACAATGTGCGTGGAACAACACGCCACAGCTGGAACGAAAATATAAGGGACACATCTATCCCAAGGAAATTGTGAGTTTACTATCTGATAAAAGAAAACAAAGAAAGCCGTGGCAGCAAACAAGATGCCCGCAGGATAAAACATTATTAAATAACCTAACTAAACGACTAAAGAGGAAAATCCTACAATTTGAGGATGACTGTCTGAATACTCACCTTGTGCAACTTACCAACGACAAATCAACGGATTTCTCTCTTTGGAAAGCTACAAGAAAACTTAAAAGGCCGATTATGCAAATTCCGCCCATCAGAAACAGCGACGGAAAATGGGCCATAAGCAATGAACAAAAAGCGTTTAGGTTTGCCCAATACTTAGAAAACACTTTTCAACCCAATGTGAGCTCCATAGAAATACTTGAGAGTGAAAAGTTATCACAAAGTCAAAGAATTCGACTTGTAACTCCTAAAGAAGTTCTGAGAGAAATTCAACACAACGTAAGCTCGAAGAAATCTCCGGGTTACGACCTCATAACAGGAGAAATACTAAAACACCTCCCGCGCAAAGCCATAGTAAAACTGACCAGACTTATTAATGCTGCATTTATGCTGAAACATGTGCCTGAGTCATGGAAGGTTGCTGAAGTCATTATGATTGCGAAGCCTGGGAAACCACCCCATGAAGCATCATCATATAGACCCATTAGCCTGTTGCCAGTATTATCAAAACTTTTCGAGAAACTGTTATTGAAACGGTTAAAACCAATACTAGAAGAAAAGGAGCTAATACCAAACCACCAATTTGGCTTCAGAGAAAAACACTCCACGATAAACCAGGTACACAGAATAACTAACATTATTGAAAGAACACTCGAAAACAAGCAAGTCTGCGCCACGGTATTCCTAGACGTCGCGCAAGCTTTTGATAAAGTTTGGCATGAGGGTCTGGTATTTAAACTCAGACGCATGCTACCTCCAGAATTTGCAGACATTCTAGAATCATATACAGGGTGTAATTTAAACGGTGTAGTGATCCTGAAGGAGTAAATATAACAGCTGGTATAGAGTCACTATACATAGTTTCAACTCAAAATAAAATACTCTAAGAATTGATACCAAATTTTCGGTTTCATTGGTTTCTTAAATTCAAATCATAACAAACGTGTCACCGCACTACGTAGGTCAGTAACTTTTTAAGTTACTTGCTAATATCACGATAAATCTCTTCCGTAACTCTGCGCGCCTAGTACCGTAGCCTACTGCGCAGGCGCGAGGCGGTGTTCTTTGTCGGCGCCAACTGACGGAATATTCCGCCGCCGCCGCGCGCGCGCGCAATAAGCCATACGTACTTTACCGTGATGTAAAAATTAATGTGTAATTCTAATTATTGATTTACAGTTTACTCGTTATTAAGCTAGAAATTGCACGTAAAAACTGGAATAACAAAACTTACGTAAACAATCGAAACAAAGTTTAGGTAGGTACCTAGGTTAACTAGTTTCATCCCTTATTATTACTTTACACCGAGTAAACAGTAAAATCTTAAAGCTTTGCTTAATTTAGTAAATTGACTTACATTTTTAAAGATGGGGTTCGATGTGGTGACCTTGGTATTGTATGCACAAGGCCGCTCACTTGTTCATGGACACACATTACGTAGCATGTCTGGTGTTATTGTCCTGAAAGCGGCCTCAATCCGCACTTTAATTTGTATCACACTGCACTGCGTACACTACACACGCACATGGGTGCTGACCGTCGTTGCGCAGCGCTCGCCATAGGTACCTGATTACCTATGGTTAGAGGCACCAAGCCGATGTACCATCCGAGATCAAACTAAAACATGCTGACGAAGGCATCTATCGACGCTCAGCATCTGGTCTACCCTCAATAAAACGGTGACGGTACAGTTCTTGGGCAGCTCGCAAATTACTGATGCGCATAATTATCATAGGGATAAAAACGAATGTACTAGACGCAGGACAGACGTCGACTGACGGCGACGAGCAAAGCAATAACAATAATGCCCAAAATGAAACTCCTATTCCCTGCTATCCTGGTACCTAAAAGTCATTAGGTTTACACACACATCGATGTTACATTGTGTGTGTAGCGACGTAATCAGGGTTCTGTGAGCAAACGATATTCAATTCGGAAATGACAATTCCTGTTACTCATGCGCTTCTAGTACTTTTATTAATTTCTTTCGACAGTTACATGCAATTTTGCGACATTCTTTATTTGAATTATAATAACAAAGACTAAACGTGCTCAAACTAATAAAACCTAAGTATGTACCACTCAAACAGCACCGACAGACCGTGAACTCCGATAATTCTTTCGGTTAGTCCTACACACAAAAATTATGCGTGCGTGGTATTATTTTGTAATAAAAAAAAACGATTAACTTGTTGCTAATAGTTTACGTCTTATTTAGTAAAAAAATAACCTTATTTTAAAAATTATGAACGGAACCCACTGTGATTTTATTTGTACTAGGAGAAGAATAAGTTGCGAAGAGGTGAATTGAAATGATGTTTTGGGTTCAGTTGGACAAAAAAATGGTTTCTAAATCCTTTTTCTATTCTAAGTACTAATGGCAAATAATAATGTTTATTTAAGCAATTAATTCCCGGTAGGATGCACGTAAGGATTCGATTTTTATGATCAATTCAATGGTTGTACAAGCTGTCGATTTTTCGAAAAAATCGTTTTAATGCGATCTTCAAGCAAATCGATTCAATAGTAACGTGAATCGAATCTCTTGGATCGTATGTGTAAATAAAGGCTCTTAATAGTTCAAGTTCATATTTGCCCAAAGCATTGTGCTGACAATCATAAACAGCGAATAGGTAGGTTTATCTATTTCAAACAAGATCAATTACATAAGTATGCCGACACTTTTTAACTTGTCCGAAGATTGAAACATATTAATCATCCATTTGAATTACGCCGGAAAGGTTATCAAATATTATTGACGTACCTACCTGACTGGCAACTGTAAATATGTCACAAAATAGAGGTGTGTTAAATGCTGTTTAAAATTTTTTAATTACGATTTTTGAATGAATTTTTAGAAGATCGATGTAAGAAGAGCACGAGATTCGATCTGTGAATCGAATGAAAAATCGATTTAAAGCAAAAAATCGTTCATCTTTATGGCCACCAAAATAAAAGGTTAGAAATAATGTTAGGAAATTTACAGGAATATTGTTTTTGAATTAGGTATTTATTGTGTTGTAGGTATGATGGAAAGGTGGGTGGCGGGTGGAAGATTACTACGAGGTAGATAATAATTATCTACAAAGTAATCTTCTACAAAAGGACAACTACGTAAAAAACCAACAAGTGTGTAAATGATACGTGACAATTCAAGCAGGTATCTAAATATTTCGTTAACTTTTGATACCTAGACCAATTAATTGTATTGTAGGTAGCTAGTTCACAAACATAATCAAAGTTTAGGAAAAGTCAGTACTTAATAATATTTTGTGAATAAAAAATAAACATGCGGAACCGTTTATTCAGAAATACCAGGAGTAGGAGGTTTATCTTTACTTACAAATAGGTCGGTGACACCGATCAGCTGTTTTAGTGCTAGTGATGTGTTTATTTCAATTTGAAAAGTTCGGTTTCTGGTATCAATGTATTAAAAAATCTCATAACTTCCGAACATGTAGCGATAGGATTAAAAAACCCTTCCTATATCGTTTGATATCATCCAAAGAAGCCGGGCCTTCTCTATATATATAACCATTTCGTTACACGTTGTATAAGTAACAGAATGTTTAGAATAAGGCAAGAGGATGCATATTCTGAGCTAAAAACTATAAAAGCTGGGGTGCCACAAGGAAGTGTGTTAGGCCCATTCCTCTACTTGCTATATACATGTGACATCCCAGAGCTGGAAAACAACATCATAGCGACCTTTGCAGATGACACTGCTATTATGGCTACCGGATCAAACCACAAAGAAGCAGTAGAAAAAGTTCAACTAGCTGTGAACAAAGTTTATGACTGGACACAAAAGTGGAAGATCAAACTGAATGAGTCAAAATCAATTCATATTGACTTCACTAACAAACACAGCGATTACCACCCAATCTATATAAACGGAATGCAAGTGCCTTACGCTAACACAGCCAAATACCTTGGCATAACTCTTGACGCCAAACTGCGTTGGAAAGCTCACGTCAAAAAGAAAAGACAGGAACACGACATACGTTATAAAAGTATGTATTGGTTACTCGGAAGGAAATCCTGCCTATCAGTACATAATAAAATTATATTATACAAGCATATTCTTATGCCAATTTGGACGTATGGCATCCAACTTTGGGGCTGTACTAAACGAAGTAACGTTAAAATAATCCAGCAATTCCAAAATAAAGTACTCAGGGATGCTGTAAATGCTCCATGGTACATTAGAAATGACGACCTCCACCGTGACCTTAAAATGGAATTCGTCACCACCATCATTCAAAAATTTGCTGAAGCCCACGAACACAGACTTCACCGACATGTGAATGTCGAGGCAATTCAGCTGCTAGACAACACGGACATAGTGCGTAGGCTAAAGAGAACTAAACCATTTGAGTTAGTGTAATATTTATATAGTGAATAATAGTGCGGTGCTAGTGGTGCTATACATGTAACACATGAACAAAGTGTTTTACCAATTTATCAGACCCTAAGAAAGTGCTATGAAACTGTGTAAAAGTGCAAACTGACACTATTCTTAGTTATAACATAATCTATCTCGTAAAATATTAAGTTAGAGTTAAATTGCTTATTAGTCTATTAGGCTAGATTGTAATCAATTACTAAGAACTTTAGTTCTTATTAATAAGAAAAAAAAAAAAAAATTATGAGTTGCTTCATCACGTTCATCATATATTATTCTAAACTACGGATTTGAATGCGGTTTTTGCCATGATACAGATTACTTTTTCCGTAAAGTTTATGTGTTCGTCACATTAATTTTAAACTGGCTTAAAATTAAGAAATCTCAATGTTTTTTCAAGTCGTAAAAATCGTGCTAAGCACAGACAAGTCGCTAGTTATACGAACAAGAATTAGATTAATTTTTTTATGAAACTCTTACTTACTTAGCAAAATTAAGTCAAAGTGCTAACCTAATCTAACTTTTAGACTAACTTTACTTAAATATTTAAGTAGGTACACGAAACCAAAAAGTTTTGACCTAGCTATCTATTTCTGATACCACCCAGACAGTTCTGATTTTGACAAATGAAGCTTGACATCGATTTGTCTTAATGAAACGCCAGTCTTAAGTTATTAGTCCCTTCTATGAGGCTGGATTATTTATCTTACTTACAAAGGATTGGAACTGGGTAAAATGTTTCGAGGAAAATCTGGATAAACAAAACTGCTCTTGAGATTACTTAAGACTCTGAAGGGTAGGATAACAACTAAAATCTTATTTACATGCGATCATTACAGTACAAGGAAAAACATCTAAAAAACCATTCTTTTCTTTCCCGTTTCATTAAAAAACAGGAAAATCCATCCATAATGAGAATAAAGACTATTTTACACGGGGCAATTTAATTCCCCGTGACATACCATAACTTGAAGCTACAATAAAAATTGCATCTTCTAAACAGTGCAATGACGTTGCAAGTAGAATCCGACCGAATTTCGTATTTGGAAGAAAAAAAAGTTTTTCGGCAAAAATGAAATTGTGCCAGCAGATCAATACTTTGAATTAATTTATTTAAAAAAAAAATTATAAGTACAACAACTAAAATCACAATACATAACTGTGAAAATAATTTCAGAGTGAACGGTTAAATACAACGTTTCAATATAATAATACACTGAGACTGTTGCGGCTGGCGTAGCGTTGTAGTGCATCAGGGATATTCGCGGATATTAACAAATCTACAGATTGGGACAGTTTTGCCCTTGATCTAGATAATATCATCGACCTAAAAACTCCGTTACAAAATCAGTATCAGCTGGACTCAGAAGTAAACACGTAAATACGTTGTTAATATACAACAATGTGCGTGGAACAACACGCCACAGCTGGAACGAAAATATAAGGGACACATCTATCCCAAGGAAATTGTGAGTTTACTATCTGATAAAAGAAAACAAAGAAAGCCGTGGCAGCAAACAAGATGCCCGCAGGATAAAACATTATTAAATAACCTAACTAAACGACTAAAGAGGAAAATCCTACAATTTGAGGATGACTGTCTGAATACTCACCTTGTGCAACTTACCAACGACAAATCAACGGATTTCTCTCTTTGGAAAGCTACAAGAAAACTTAAAAGGCCGATTATGCAAATTCCGCCCATCAGAAATAGCGACGGAAAATGGGCCATAAGCAATGAACAAAAAGCGTTTAGGTTTGCCCAATACTTAGAAAACACTTTTCAACCCAATGTGAGCTCCATAGAAATACTTGAGAGTGAAAAGTTATCACAAAGTCAAAGAATTCGACTTGTAACTCCTAAAGAAGTTCTGAGAGAAATTCAACACAACGTAAGCTCGAAGAAATCTCCGGGTTACGACCTCATAACAGGAGAAATACTAAAACACCTCCCGCGCAAAGCCATAGTAAAACTGACCAGACTTATTAATGCTGCATTTATGCTGAAACATGTGCCTGAGTCATGGAAGGTTGCTGAAGTCATTATGATTGCGAAGCCTGGGAAACCACCCCATGAAGCATCATCATATAGACCCATTAGCCTGTTGCCAGTATTATCAAAACTTTTCGAGAAACTGTTATTGAAACGGTTAAAACCAATACTAGAAGAAAAGGAGCTAATACCAAACCACCAATTTGGCTTCAGAGAAAAACACTCCACGATAAACCAGGTACACAGAATAACTAACATTATTGAAAGAACACTCGAAAACAAGCAAGTCTGCGCCACGGTATTCCTAGACGTCGCGCAAGCTTTTGATAAAGTTTGGCATGAGGGTCTGGTATTTAAACTCAGACGCATGCTACCTCCAGAATTTGCAGACATTCTAGAATCATATATAAGTAACAGAATGTTTAGAATAAGGCAAGAGGATGCATATTCTGAGCTAAAAACTATAAAAGCTGGGGTGCCACAAGGAAGTGTGTTAGGCCCATTCCTCTACTTGCTATATACATGTGACATCCCAGAGCTGGAAAACAACATCATAGCGACCTTTGCAGATGACACTGCTATTATGGCTACCGGATCAAACCACAAAGAAGCAGTAGAAAAAGTTCAACTAGCTGTGAACAAAGTTTATGACTGGACACAAAAGTGGAAGATCAAACTGAATGAGTCAAAATCAATTCATATTGACTTCACTAACAAACACAGCGATTACCACCCAATCTATATAAACGGAATGCAAGTGCCTTACGCTAACACAGCCAAATACCTTGGCATAACTCTTGACGCCAAACTGCGTTGGAAAGCTCACGTCAAAAAGAAAAGACAGGAACACGACATACGTTATAAAAGTATGTATTGGTTACTCGGAAGGAAATCCTGCCTATCAGTACATAATAAAATTATATTATACAAGCATATTCTTATGCCAATTTGGACGTATGGCATCCAACTTTGGGGCTGTACTAAACGAAGTAACGTTAAAATAATCCAGCAATTCCAAAATAAAGTACTCAGGGATGCTGTAAATGCTCCATGGTACATTAGAAATGACGACCTCCACCGTGACCTTAAAATGGAATTCGTCACCACCATCATTCAAAAATTTGCTGAAGCCCACGAACACAGACTTCACCGACATGTGAATGTCGAGGCAATTCAGCTGCTAGACAACACGGACATAGTGCGTAGGCTAAAGAGAACTAAACCATTTGAGTTAGTGTAATATTTATATAGTGAATAATAGTGCGGTGCTAGTGGTGCTATACATGTAACACATGAACAAAGTGTTTTACCAATTTATCAGACCCTAAGAAAGTGCTATGAAACTGTGTAAAAGTGCAAACTGACACTATTCTTAGTTATAACATAATCTATCTCGTAAAATATTAAGTTAGAGTTAAATTGCTTATTAGTCTATTAGGCTAGATTGTAATCAATTACTAAGAACTTTAGTTCTTATTAATAAGAAAAAAAAAAAAAAATTATGAGTTGCTTCATCACGTTCATCATATATTATTCTAAACTACGGATTTGAATGCGGTTTTTGCCATGATACAGATTACTTTTTCCGTAAAGTTTATGTGTTCGTCACATTAATTTTAAACTGGCTTAAAATTAAGAAATCTCAATGTTTTTTCAAGTCGTAAAAATCGTGCTAAGCACAGACAAGTCGCTAGTTATACGAACAAGAATTAGATTAATTTTTTTATGAAACTCTTACTTACTTAGCAAAATTAAGTCAAAGTGCTAACCTAATCTAACTTTTAGACTAACTTTACTTAAATATTTAAGTAGGTACACGAAACCAAAAAGTTTTGACCTAGCTATCTATTTCTGATACCACCCAGACAGTTCTGATTTTGACAAATGAAGCTTGACATCGATTTGTCTTAATGAAACGCCAGTCTTAAGTTATTAGTCCCTTCTATGAGGCTGGATTATTTATCTTACTTACAAAGGATTGGAACTGGGTAAAATGTTTCGAGGAAAATCTGGATAAACAAAACTGCTCTTGAGATTACTTAAGACTCTGAAGGGTAGGATAACAACTAAAATCTTATTTACATGCGATCATTACAGTACAAGGAAAAACATCTAAAAAACCATTCTTTTCTTTCCCGTTTCATTAAAAAACAGGAAAATCCATCCATAATGAGAATAAAGACTATTTTACACGGGGCAATTTAATTCCCCGTGACATACCATAACTTGAAGCTACAATAAAAATTGCATCTTCTAAACAGTGCAATGACGTTGCAAGTAGAATCCGACCGAATTTCGTATTTGGAAGAAAAAAAAGTTTTTCGGCAAAAATGAAATTGTGCCAGCAGATCAATACTTTGAATTAATTTATTTAAAAAAAAAATTATAAGTACAACAACTAAAATCACAATACATAACTGTGAAAATAATTTCAGAGTGAACGGTTAAATACAACGTTTCAATATAATAATACACTGAGACTGTTGCGGCTGGCGTAGCGTTGTAGTGCATCAGGGATATTCGCGGATAATAATATTAATAGTTTTGCCGCCATTATTAGGAATAAATGTGCATCCCCGTTCACGCGTGTTTGCGCCAGCATCAACAGTATTTTCAGTGTGTTCGCAGATTGATGTGGGATTACCCGATGTTGCGGAGGTGAATGCAGGTCCACGCTGAATTTTAATTGTTTATCTGAGTTGTGACCTACTAACACTAGAAGTTAAATAAAACTGTAACTGACCCAATAGACTCCAGTCTGAAATAAAAGTTTTCTATTCTATTCTATAGGTAACTGCATTTTTTTACTTTTACAAAGGAAAAACCTGTTTTTTTTTCGTTTTCGTTTTTCGGCCAAAATCCTAATCAGGACGAATTTCGTTTTCGTTCAAAAAAAATATCCACTTGCGGTCGTACTCAAGTTGCAAATCATTCGCTGCTTAATTTGTTTTAATGCTACAGGCTAGAAAATAGCATCGTGTAAAAGAGGCTTAAAGATAGCTTACCTGCTTTTCATTAATAGCCCCGCTGCTGTAAGTTGCTGCTAAGGTTGAACTGCACATTTCCGAGTACCAAGGCACCTCTCCTCGCTCCGTAGCCGAAGATATTGATAGCGTCCATATAGAGTTTGTATAGCCATCGCAATTGCAGTTATCATGCTCTCGTCCTCCATTTCCTGAGGCCCATACGAAAATGGAACCTTTGCCGTTACGACCCTGCGACGGAAATAAAAGCATTAAGTCTAGTCAGATGAGATACTTTTTTTTTTTCAACGTTGTTATTTTCGGGTACCAAAGGAGATAAGTAACCATGGTCGTCGGATATAATTGAAGTTTAGTAAGAAGCCGACGGATATTTATTACGGATAAAAAAAAATTGAAAACAAACAGGTAATTTAAGGCAGGCATTAAGTCCGCCTTTGTACCTTTTTGTGCGAAAAGTTTAAATAAATAAATAATTTAAGAAACAAAATTTATAACTGCACTTCGACAATATCAGACGAACCTGGTTACTTATCTCTTTTGGCGACTGTACAGTCAGATCAGGGAGCTGTATAGCACATTGATGCAATTTTATATTACCGGTATAGAACTGTACTTTTGACTATAAAACAAAGTCGCTTTCTCTGTCCCTATATTTATTTATTATTTATTTATTACTTCAAGCACATAAATGTACAGAGGCGGACTTAATGCCATAGGCATTTTCTACCAGTCAACCTTTGGGTGATGCAGAGACAAACAGATAACCCTATGTATGCTTAAATCTTTAAAACTACGCAACGGATTTTGATGCGGTTTTTTTTTAATAGATAGAGTGATTCAAGAGGAAGGTTTATAAGTATAATTCATGTATAATATAGTAGAGAAACACTGATATATAATTTTAGAGGTGTCTAATGTGATGTCGTAAATAAACCCTTTTTTGCGCTTACATTGCAAACGCTGGCTGAACCCTATGAGATACATCAAAATAATGTACTACAGTATTTTACACCTTAAATAGGTCTACAAAAAAATTCGCGATGGTATATGTCTATCTCTTAGGGAACCAAAATAACCATTTTTTTTTTCCTTTACTTTTAACGAGAAATGATGGCTTATTTACGAAGCGATTTTAAGCAATACAACATTAATCCTTATCCAATTAAGAACCTTAAATACATTGTGCATTTAATATAGATCAATATGGCCCTTTACAGCATGTTATTTAAATTAACATTTTCGAAGATATTACAGATTTAAAATGCAGGGACATAGCGGCTGCTGCGGTATCGGCGGCAGGGGCTGGCAGCAAGTTAAAAAAAAAAAAATAAATTAAAATGATTAATTATTTAATTAAATTTATTAAATTGCATTGCACCCGTGCGAAGCCAGGGCGGGTCGCTAGTTTTTAGAATAAATGTGTCTGATAGTGGACATTTGGAAGTTTAATAATGAAAACCTCAGTTTCATCACAAAACAGTTTTAATCCTTGATTTTGGAAATTGTTACAAAGAATTGCTGATTTCTAGATCTCGACGCAGCGATGTACAGACGCCAGCAGGTCAACCTACACCAATCTGTCAAATTTCTTTGATAGATTTTCAACTTTAGCACAAAGGAATAAGGTTCATATTCAATTGGGAAAATCTGACAGATTGGGGTAGCTTGATGTGCTGGCTTCTGTACTAACAAAAAGCGAAAAAAATGACAAAGTGTGCTGGTGTAAGTAAAACTTACGAAACGAGTTATAGCACCACTTGAATGTGCAATTTGTGTGGTAATTTGTGTGGGTGTGGTACCTATTACAAAACCATCAGGCAGAAAAAATGTATACCTAATCTAAGTTGAAAGTCTTTTGAACAATTCGTTTCCCTGACTGTACCCAGTCATTTCTTTCGTGTATTTAATTTAACACAATTTCATACGAATGATAAAAAATTACAGTTGTGAATGTAAACAGTGTCATTTAAATTGATATAAACTTTGCTGAAAAATCGCTTTCCCTTACCTACTGTATGCAGACATTTCTATCAGAAAGTTTATTTGATAAAATAGGGCATTTGTGGAAGTACTAATGTAATAATATTTCTCAGTGTATTTCAAACTCGTTTCTTCGGGGAAATAGAGCATTTGGGGAAACGTGACTCATGGCTGGAGCTAGGTAGATTTATCATATTTGTGTTAGTTCATATCCGAGTTAATAGGTGGCGCTACGTGCCACTTTTGGCAAGCCATTTCTCTTGAGGTCATGAAACAGGGACAGTTGTGATAGATTAAGACTAACAAACAGTCGATTTGTTGTCTTGTGTGATATATAAATATAACCGATAGCATTGAGAAAGTTTTGGTTTTGCTTTTAAATTATATAGCCACAGGCGTAGATTTAAAGAAAATTGAAAATCTTTAGACGACCATCGATGGGCGTTGGACCAGAGTAACGATATTATTTTGTAAATATGAAGGGAAAAGTGTTATTTAAATGTTTTTTGAACAGACAATTTAAAATACTAAGGATAAGAATAATTCTAAGGATAAATATTGGCAAATTGACGACGTTTTATTACCAGCCTAAATACTTCAAAACATGAACGAGCTAAACAAATTGATTACGCTTTTCCGATGAATTTCACATCCAAAAAAAGGGCTTTCACGTTAAAAATTCTATTCACATTATTAAAAAAAAAATGTTATTATTTGTAACAAAAGGATGTAGCCGGAAAATCTACCGGAATTTTTATCCCCATGGGTCGTCCTCATCGGCTGCCAGCACAGACTATTTTTTCGATACAATATACCATCCAAAGAGTACGAAATAAATCATAGAACAATTTTTGATTCCAATCACTAGGTTTGTATTTATCAGTACACGCATGAATAATTGGTGTGACGTAGTGCGGCACGGCATAAATGAACAGCCATTTTTTTTAAATTGTAAGTTCATGAAGCGGAAACGTCACGGGCGGGCGTGGCAAACGACGTACGAACGACGAGCATATAGCCGCCTACAGCTGATCTTATTCAAATGTCATGTAATTTGCCATTGCCAAGCTACACGCCTGCATGATTGTTTTATAACCTCCATAGATTCATTCAACTCATTGAGCGAATTCCCTATCGACAATCTACATACATTTACATAAAGTCGATTTGTGTAAAAGCGCAATTCAGCGATCAAAAGGTTCAATTAAAAGTTTTCAGAAATAAAACCTTGTTTCAACAGGAGTCATGGCTTTACAGTGTGTTAGAATAAAACCCGCAGAACCGAGTAAAAGACACTTGAGACCCCAAGCGTCTTTTAATTCGGTTCACTGGGCCCACATTTTGTGACGACAATTGAGTAATCTTGAAGGCCAGACGGGTCAAAATATGAGTGAACAAATATAGATTTAGTCAAACGACTTCCTAGTATAGATAGCAATCCACGAAGACGCGCCCCACTCTTCTTCCTAATCGTTAGCGGTTATCGCTAGTCAATTCCGCTAGTGTTTTAGTTTTGTCGATACACACTAATTAGCCAATAATAATAATAATTAGTGTGTATCGACAAAACTAAAACACTAGCGGAATGTTGCTCACTTGTGCTGTAAGCATTAGGAAAAAAGAGTGGGGCGCGTCTTCGTGGATTGCACTATCCGTAGTCGCAAGCGCTACTGTTAAGCATGAGTTACTGGGTTCGATTCAAGGGTCTAGTAAAGTGTTATTGGAGATTTCTCAGTAAGAGCCTGGCTTCATGCTCGGTTAATAGCAATAGGATCACCCCCAAATTACATGGGACTTAAACATAACTGGTGATTTGGTTGTACTGTACACTTCTACCTAATCCTTTCGATAGTACAGGCGTGATGTTATGTTTTGTTATTAATATGAAATGTTGGATGTTGAGACGTATCTCGTTCGCGTGTAATTACCTACATAATTAGTAGCAGTGTCGTGTGATTGGCAGCTAAACAGTCATTGACATCGGTCGGCTTGGTCCCGTGAACTGCACAATTGAACGTGACTCGTTGGATCAATATTGAAGTATTAGCGGTGATAAATTAGATCCGTGGAATGATTCGATGTGGAAGAATGATTGTTATTTACTGTTGGTATCTGTTGAACCAATTAGATTGTAATCATCGGTCTGAATTTTTGATGAAACGTGTTCTTTATTTGTGAATAAAAAAAAATTATGAGCTTTGATCCACATTGTCCAAATGTGGACTGTATTTTTACGGTTCAATAAAATTACGAGTCGCTGACACAACTTTTTTTTTTTTTTTTTTTGAGTATGGGAAATCATCAAATGACCCCTCCCGCTCTGGGTGGAGCAGAAGGGAGTGTCAGACTCTTACTGACTAAAACCCACCCGTGTTCCTTCCTTAGCCCTTTATGTTCCGGGGTAGCGGTAACCCTTTCGGACAATCCCGCTGCCCCGGCAGGACACAACTGACTTTAATTTTGACAGCATGTAAAAAGAGTCAAAACCCATAACTAAAATATATAAAAAGCTCGCAACTAGAGTTCATATCAGAGGAATATATTACGATAATATTCATCACGATATATATCAATTCATATTTATGTTGATTCTTGTTCTCATGATGAGCTGGACTCCTTCAACAAGAACTGGTCCTCAGAAGCTTGAAACAGAGACAAGTGGAAAAAGAGTAAGGAGGCCTTTGCCCTGCAGTGGGACACGACAGGCTTGTAATAATAATAAATTTATATTGATATTTAACAATTGATATTTGTTGTCAAAACTAGACAATTTGCAGATTCAAAGATTACCCTGACTACACTTGACCAAAAACTACAGTTTAACGTGGCATACTGTAATAAAAAACTATGATCAGCGACTAAAAATAATGTTAAAATTTTTATTTGTGTTGATTAAGTATACTCATTATTTATCTATCTATACTTTTTTTTTTGTGGAAATCATCAAATGACCCCTCCCGCTCTGGGTGGAGCAGAAAGGAGTGTCAGACTCTTACTGACTAAAACCCACCCGTGTTCCTTCCTTAGCCCTTTGTGTTCCGGGGCAGCGGTAACCCTTTCGGACAATCCCGCTGCCCATCTATCTATACTAATATTATAAAGAGGAAAGATTTGTATGTATGTTTGTAACGAACTGGCTCAATAAAGTACTGGACCGATTTTAAAAATTCTTACACCATTTGAATGCTACATTATCACTGATTAATATAGGCTTTTTAAATTGCAAGAAAAAAAAATATTTAAAAAATAAATGTGCGAAGCCGGGACAGGCCGCTAGTTATTCATAAAACACTATTTAGTCGCTCACTAGTTATTCATAAAACACTATTTAGTCGCTCACTTTTCTCATAACAACCTCAAATTATCAAAAACAAAATTTTATCCTACGACTAGAACACTTCTAGACCACTACAGAATTAAAATCGCATATTTTTTTATTATACACGATATATATCTGATTCCTATATATCGCAACACACATTATAACATATTAACCTGAAACTTGACTACTTGAGATTTATATTTACGAAGAAAAACAAGTAAGTGATGTGTGATTTTTATACGCACAAAAGTCTCATTCTCTCTCATTTGCTATTCCCGACCAATTTACTACGATACTCCGCACTCGAAAGTTTAAATAAAAGTCTCATAAAAACTTGCCACGCAGGTGTATAAGGCGCAAAAGCAAACTTTTTCCTCGACTACATTACACGTTCTATTTAAATTCGAAACCCGAAAAAACCGCAGGGGGTAATAAAAAAACGTTTGCAAGAAAACTTTTAAACGCCCTTCTTTTATACAAAAAACAACCTTCAGTCTGTTTAGGATTAAAAAAGGGGAAAATCTTTATGTAAATTGTATACTCTATGAACACTTGACCATATAATGTGGGAAATAGAGTGAGAGAGAAAAAAAATAAATAATTGCATCATTACTGAAATTGCTTTAGCAGTGTCGCTTGCCTGCTCGGGTACCCTTCACTAACTCAGTTACAAAATCGACGTGGATTACAAAAGGAGTGAAAAGAAACCTTAGGCTTGACAAAATAAGTGTCAATGTCACATATCAGTGAAAATTGACGAATTTAAGTTCAGGATTTAAAAGAGCTGGTGTTGTGACTTTTCATTAAGACTGTACCTAATAACATTGTAGATATTGTAGGTACAGACGCGCAGAAAATTGTTCTATGAATCTGAAATCTTATTTATCCAGTAATTTCATTTGTGCCTGAGATTCAGTATTCAGTACGCGATGACAGGTATATTCGCGAGTTCTTACATAAATATTATGAAAATCAAGTGATGTTGAAGATATGTAGTATTTCTGCTCTCTTCAAGAATACGAATATGATAATTTATGCACGGAAAGTGGAACTCTATTTTGATCTAGGTACCCACATTGTTACTGTAGGTTTCGTTGAAGTTAATATTTTAAGACAAATTATTTTAAGACAAATCTTTATTACTAGGCACAAATTACCTATAAAATACACTTACGTCCAGATGCTGTTTCAAACTTTAAATTTTAAACACACGATAAGTATTTATGTAATAATCCGCCAATCAGGGGACCGGCACTGTCTCTCCTTAACACAGGCAAAATTCTAGCCTATCTAGAAGAACAGTACTTCACCCGTCTTTATTGTATAGTTGATCCTATAGTAAACATGCCAATATATGTAAACTTTGCAATCCCATTTTGAAATAATCTATTATTATTATTGTTAAGAAATAGTTCTTGAACTTATGAAACATTTGAAATTAAGAAACTCCTCCAGTTTTTTTTTGACATAATTATGTTTTAAAGACCAGCCAGCGGGCTGGCTCGTTCTTTGGCCAAAGAATTAGCATTGTCATTAAACGTGGCAATACTACCAGTCTTTGAGTCTTCTAGGCACGTTTCCGGATTTCAGCGATGCGGACGAGTACTTTGAAGCCTAAGTGTTCTTTTGTTTGTGTTTGTATTTATTTATATAGTTAGTAATTTAATTTAGTATCTAGTGTAAATAGTTAGTTGTGTATAATTGTATCATCATCAGCCTAGCCTTTTCCTAACTATGTTGGGGTCGGCTTCCAGTCTAACCTGCATGCATGCATGATGGATGCAGCTGAATACCAGTATTTTACATGGAGCGACTGCCTATCTGACTTCCACAACCCAGTTACTGGGTAATACGATACCCGTTGGTAAGACTGGTTGTCAGACTTTCGGGCTACTGACTACCCCTAACGACTGTCAAAGATCCACTAATGACAGTCGGGACCAACGGCTTAACGTGCTTTCCGAGGCACGGAGAGGTATTGGTATGTAAAGAAGGTCGCCCATCCACAGACCAACCGCGGCATGCCTAGCTTAACCTGATCAATCGACCTGTGCGGCTGTTATTATTTAGCCACGGACCCCTCGTTTGTGTAATAATTGTATATAGTCATTTTATTAATTTATAAAAAAAAGGTGTGTTTATGGTTGTCCTGAAATGCAGAAATAACAATAATAACGTTTAATTGCAACCCTTTCCATTATAGCTGAAGCGTTCTTGTTATATTATTTAATAGAACTAGACCTCGGGTAAGAAATTCGACAAACAATGCTGAGCAGGCAACCACCTGAAAGCGAAAACATTCGTTAGGTATTTTAATTCATCAAAGTAATCGTTTGTTTTTTGATGTTTTTAATTAATATCACAGTAGGTAGTCCTGTAGAAGGAAATTAAATCATTATTAAAAACATCAAACTAAACGTTTCATACTTTTGATCTTAACAACGTATTTTGCAAATTGAAAACAGGCACACTTTTCTGCTATCAAACTCTCTGTCGGAAAATGTGAAAAGGTAATTTATATTTTACGTACACATGTACACAATTTTGATATTTTTTTTTTCTTTAATTAAATTATTCAATTTATTTTGAGCCCGAATTTGAATACAAAAGCCCCTTAAAAGTAAAAGAAAGCCAAAAGTTACGTATTAAACGGCTTTTAGCCATAATAATGCCAATATAAGTGGGTAATAGGGGCAGTAGGCGGTTATAGAACTCGATGGTCAGTCAAACTCAAGCACCTTTGTGGTCTTTGAGTCCGACACGTTTCCTTGGCTTTGATGTGAACATGAGCACGTTTGGCGTTAACGCCAGTTACATAATACTAAAGCGCAGGCCACACTGGAAACAAAGCTAAGTTTGTTTAGCTTCGCTCATGTATAGTGCATACTTCGGTTCGCACCGCTAACTATGAGCCGAAGTACGAGTACGAAAAGACGTAGTAGTGCTAAGGTTACTATATAGGGTGAAATTTTAATCACCGTTTTCCTCATAAGGGGTAAAAAAAATCAGCTGTTCCCTACATTTATGATCGTATAACTCGTCAAAATGCAAGGAATAGCAATTATTTTTTTGCAATTTCATGTTTGGTCCCATAGTAAAAATTGTTCATAATGATGAGTACAAAAAACGGTAATTAGAATTTCAACCTGTATAACGCGTGACGCGACACGGCGATAAAACTAACGACAATTCGCGCGCTTTCAGCAAGACGTTGAGCGGTGTGCGAGGAAGAGTGCGCGAAGACTGTAAAAGCTTGAGCGAAGCTAAATGAACTTAGCTTCGTTCCAAGTGTGGCCTGCGCTTAAGAGCGTGCGTAATGGCCACAATATACGGTTCAATCAAATCGAATCGGAAATCAATCACAAAATCAGGTACGGATATTAAAGGTCTATGACCTACTCCTATGTTTACATGATTAATTTGATTGCAATATCCCACAGAGCACGGAAACATCTCGGCACATACTGCTAGAGGCGGCATTGTCAACACTTTCCATACAAATTAAGCGTGTCACTGTTTACTTGCACTACGATACAATTGACGTATGGAAACTGACGGTTTTGGAGGCGGCTCATGAAAGAAGTTGTGCGGCCAACTCAGTTTCGGCACCACGAATATTAGTCTTATAGAGGTATGAGGAACAGAGTTTAAAGTTCACTCATCCTCATAGAAAAAGGAGGATCCTCCGACAAGATGGGTGTTGTGTTTGGTGAGTTACTGCCCTACGATTGATATCGGGACATTGTATATATGCTATTCACGCGATAAACTCTGCTTGCGCAATGCAGGATTTTGCGTGACATCAGTACGGTGCGTAGTTCGCATGTTGCGATGTAGATGCCGCCACAATCTCTAGACGGTACCTGCTGATTCCCTGCTCTGTGCTTCATCTATAAGGCTAAATTGAACCTTGTGTTATTCCCATAAGACTAACAAATTGGGTACAGAGCTACATTGCCGTAGTTAGTTCATCAATGTTCATCGTATAGCATGGGCTACTAACAACGCTCACAAACTGTTTATTTACTTTAGCTGTTCATTCCACAGCCTCAGGCTGTTGTCGCTAGCTATCGAAATGCCTTGCCAGGAAGTATTTATTTTATTGGGTCCTTCCCCAGTGGGATAATAATATAGAATTTAGTAGTAGGTAGCATGGTCTGTAGTACTCGTAGTAACACATTTTATATTTAGAAGGTTTCAACTTTATATATCAATACTTTATCCGAAAATTATTAATGCAATATTAGGAATTTTAATTGAAAAATTAACCTGAGAGGCCTGTGGCTAAATAAAAACAACCACACAGGTCGATCGATCAGGTCAAGCTACGCTTGCCGCGGTTGGTCTGTGGATGGGTGACCATCTTTACATACCGAGACTCCTCCGTGCCTCGCAAAGCACGTTAATCCGTTGGTGCCGGCTGTCTTTCGTGGATCTTTGATAGTCGTTACGAGTAGTCAGAAGCCCGAAATCTGACAACCAGTCTTCCTAAGTGGTATCTTAGTACCCAGTCACTGGGTTATGGAGGTCAGATAGGCAGTCGCTCCATGCAAAACACTAGTATTCAGCTGCATCCGGTTAGACTGGAAGCCGACCCCAACATAGTTGGGAAAAGGCTAGGCAGATGATGATGAATAGAAAAATTAACCTCAGTTGTGAAATAAAACCTTCAAATCATCATCATCTGCCAAGCCTTTTCCCAACTATGTTGGGGTCGGCTTCTAGTGTAGCTGGATGCAGCTGAATACCAGTATTTCACATGGAGCGACTGCCCATGGCGATGGCAGATGAAGACTTTTGGAGCAGACTATTTGAAACATCTTTTCCGTTGAAGTATCACCACCATACTTTTGATTGCCGCTGTGATTACAGTGATGGACAAACACAAACGTCCAAACAGATGTCCAAAGTCTTCTGTGACCACTTAATATCAGTGGGCCTAGTACAAATGCACGGTGAAAACTTACGTTTACTCATTTGAATCCGAACGAGTTCCGAAATCGAATCCGAAATTAAAAGTAAATCCGAACGATTTTAAAATTGAAAATACTCGTTTTCGTTACTTTTAAGACTTTACACTTATCCGTGGGTGATACCAATTACTTAAGCTTGCCGCATTTTAAAAACAAATGCTATAGGATAGTTTTATTTTCGATTTAAAAATCGTTCGAAATTAACACTTAGCGGGACAATTAACGCTCCTCGACGTAATAACAATAAAACTTCTGTGTCTCGTTAAGTGTCTTTCAATGAGTTGTTTACTTCGAGCGTTTATGCTAGGACCTCTGGTAGGCCGTCTGCTAACTATAAGGTCGCTTTCACATTCGGACGTTAGCAGCGCGACAGTAGCGCGGCAGAAGCAGATGCCTTCACATTATAAGAACAGCCGCGCGATAGCAGCGCGGCTGCCGCGCCGCAGTTTAGATCTAATCGTTCGGTGTCAAACTCGCTCATTGTGCAATCTATAGTCAAGTGTGCTTGCAACACTGACTCATCACCGATTGAGCGCACGCGGAGGCCGCGCGCTGCCGCCGCGCTTCAGTTTATAATATGAAATTTTGACTGGGTGACGGTCGCGCGTCTGTCGCGCTGCTAAAGTCGCCCAAGTGTGAAAGCGGTCTAAGTTTAACATAACTATTCAAAACGTCATTCATACCTTAGTAACACCTTCAATGAACGCCCTAGTGGCCAGTTCCCCTGGTCCATCGACAGTCTTGCCGTCATCATCAGGGCCCCAGGACGCGCTGTAGATGTCGACGTGTTGAGGGTTCAGACTCAAGGAACGGGCTTCCACTGCATCTGTGACGTCGCCATCCAGCATTCGAACTCCTGAGAAAAAATAACCTTGATTATTAATGTAGATGATGCAGTATGTAGGTCATCTTTGCGTCGGTTTAAAAAAAGACGTTTAATATAATAGATAGTACCTACGGTCAGCAATTAAAGTCGATTATGACTTCGGTTTTTTTAATCTCTGTAATTGAGCAAAAAATTTTTTACAAAATTGCAGCAGAAGTACCTACAATGCAATTTTGAATAAATATTTTGCTCAATAATTGAGATTAAAAAAAAACTAAAGTGTTAATCGACTTTTGTTGCTGACTGTACATAACATAGAATTTTATTTGTAACAAACTGTGCACCTGATAGGATTTACCATCGGCAAAAATGACGAACTTCCAAACGAAGTTTAATTTCCTATTTAACCCCTATAATGGTAGGTAACTGAGTGATCGTGTCTTAGAATGCACCGTTCCTACATAGTGTGATTACAGAGCATTTATTTCTACATATTACATAGGTACTAGAAACTACTATGAAATAAAAACTGAACAAAAATCTGTATTTATACATATTTTTGCACGCCGCATTGGAAAACTACGGCGCAGACTCTAATGGGTTATTCAAACTCGAAGCCTAAAAGTTTAACATTAGTTAGTAAGGCACTCGTGTGTTTTTCAAATTCAAAAGGACGTACTACGTGGGAGCGTATTCGTACAACAGCGTAATTAGCATAAAATGTAAAAGTCCCCGACTAAAGATAAATGTTTAAATCCCAACAAAAACATGTTTTGTTATCCCGTGTGTAGCTGTAATTCGTGTTAATTTAGAGTTCCGGGCATGTCAGCATGAGTAATTTAAATCAACTCATCCCCTGAGCCGCTGTTTTGAAACATTCAGATGTAAAACTTCTAATGGCATAAAACGTGACATTTCCTGAATAATAAATTATATCAGAAAGAGAATCTCATCATTTTATTTCGCCTCCGTTCGTGTGATGAACATAAACTGTTTTATGACCATATAAACGCTCCCTACGTCGGTATCAAAACAGCACGCTTGTAACTGGGTCTGAGAAATTCCCAGAATTTCATCTAGCTGCCTTTGATCCAACATTTATTATAAATTACAATTAGACAGCCCTTTACAGTGGATTTTACATTACTAATAATAACACTCCCGGATTCCTAAATCGAACCACCCTGCACTTTTTGTAGAGAAGAATAAAACTTTATAAATGGTGGTGGTGAATTCAAATTCGGAACAGTGACGACATCAAAATTATGGCCAATAAGACGGCATCAAAACGGCATAAAAACTTTTCTTTAATAGTAACTCATCATTATTTTGATGTTTTAGGCCTTTACCTTAAATGAAAATGCACGATGGCTCGATTCAGGAGTGGATCCCACTGTGTAAATATAAAAGATCTAGCAGACTATTCCGATAAATATTTAACTATGAACAAACAGAGTATTTGCGATTAAATCCAGAATTTATGCACCGAGACACGTTTGCACTGCAGATGGTAAAGAT
Organism: Globia sparganii; assembly: GCA_949316385.1. NCBI lineage: Eukaryota > Metazoa > Arthropoda > Insecta > Lepidoptera > Noctuidae > Globia > Globia sparganii. The sequence goes on along the minus strand of OX438665.1, from coordinate 15,564,922 downwards.
AAACGCAATATTATTATAATACTTGTTTGTAAGTAATGTTTACATTAGGGTGGCGATTGCGATAAACTTTTAAGTTATATTGCGTAGAAAGAGACCAAGTTAAACAGCGTTTGTAAGCGAGTTACTTCGAATATACTTCGTAGCTTCGCAGACTTGCTAATAACTTTATATCCTGAAGCGTTTTCATATCGCTACACAGCTAACTGACACATAAAAGGTCACGTTTCCTTATTTGTACAAACATTTTGCTAAAATACATTTAGCAGAACTTTTTAACGACACTTTTGTAAAAGATATGGCCGAATCTTTTATAAACGTTTGAAATAACGGAATGCTTTTGTTTATCACTACATAGTATAAAACAAAGTCGCTTTCTCTGTCCCTATGTACGCTTAGATCTTTAAAACTACGCAACGGATTTTGATGCGGTTTTTTTAATAGATAGAGTGATTCAAGAGAAAGGTTTATATATATAATACATGCATGCATGTATAGTAGAGAAACATTGATAATTTTAGAGGTTTCTAATGTGATGTCGTAAATAAACACATTTTTTTGCGCTTACTTTTCAAACGCTGGCTGAACCCTACGAGATAGGTCAAAATAATGTACTACAGTATTGTAAACCTTAAAAAGGTCTACAAAAAAGTCCGCAATAGTATATGTCTATCTCTTAGGAATAACCAACAATAACCCACAATAATCATTTTTTATCCTTTACTTTTTACGAGAAATAATGGCTTATTTACGAAGCGATTTTAAGCAATACAGCATTAATCCTTATCCAATTAAGTACCTTAAATACATTGTGCATTTAATATAGATAAATATGGCCCTTTACAGCATGTAATTTAAATGAATATTTTCGAAGATATTACAGATTTAAAATGCAGGGACATAGCGGCTGCGGTACCGGCCGCGGCCGGGGGCCGGCCGCGGCGGCGCGTGCTGACATTCTTGAAATATCTATACTTAGTATCAACATTGCACCCGTGCGAAGCCGGGGCGGGTCGCTAGTAAACTATAATGTAAAACTTTTTTTTTTTACTGAAAAATAATTCTTGCGTAGACACGCGCATTTCTTATACGAAATATTTCAGAAATAAGTAATTAAAATTTCACATCATCATTCATTCTTGAATATTCGCTACGCCCAAATACTTACCGAACTATCGGTTTTTGTTTCGAATTAAATAAAAATTATGACATAAAATATTTCAGTTTTATCCTTTGTATATCTACGATATTACTAAATTATTATTCAGCACAAAACCGACGTGTATCTACTCATTTTATCGGCATTTTATAACCCACATTATACTATACCAGCTGTTTATATAAAAAGTCTAATAAAAACTTACGAGGAGACATAAAAACATGCATACGGCGTAACAGTAAACTTAAAAATATACTTTTTGTTTCTTTGTCTTTTCTAAACACAATGCTTTGGTGGGTTCCAGTGAATTTCTTTCAGTGAACAGTTTTTATTGGTCGTTTTACGTGACTTAGCGTGCTTAGGTGAAAGTATCTCCTACATTTAGTAGGAAATTAAATGTGCAGAGCTTGTGTAGGTACTTATCTAGATAATGGCCCCGATTCTGTTGTTCACAAACTAAACAAAATTTAAGTTCAGTGCATCTTTTTCTTTCTATTCCATTATGTAAAGGACAGAAGATAAATATTAGTTTAGTCCTGTCAAATTAGTCAGCGTCTGACGTAAATTAACGTATTTTTAGTAGCCAATTTTTTAATCACGTCTAAACTTGTCTATGGATTATCTAATTTGACAGAACTAAACTAATATTTATCTTCTGTCCTTTTCTTAGTGAAATAGAAAGAAAAAGATGCACTGAATTCTTCTCTATGTGTAAATAAAAATGTATTCTAATTGAATGTCTAGTGAGCTTGACACATCGATACGATACACCAGTAACATAAATCTATCGTAATTAAACACGGCCGATTGGGCATAGTCACATAAACTTTATTTTTGTAAATGTACAATATCCAAATAAAACAAAAAACCTTATTACTTAGGTAGATTCTAGTCCACCTATCTTACTTAGGGCTGATTTGTCCAACGCCAGATAATTTTATCGGAGGAATAATTTTGAAACCATACATAACTGTCAGATCAGACGTCAATTTTATTCACGAATAAAAATTATCAGTCGATTGAAAAATCACCCCTTAATATTTCTTGTATCGAATATATTACTTTAGCCAGAACTATTCATTATTACGCATAAATAAAACATCGAAGATGATCTATCTTCTTTTAGCTTGTAGTCTGTAATCCTTTGGGATGTTTATAGATGACGTCACGTTTTTTGAACGACACTAAGCTTTGAGAATATCAATTGGTAAGCTAGGGATGTTTTTATTGACTGAATATTTTAGCCAAACAAAAAATGTTACGATTCTCAGCATTTTGAACATGGATCACAATATTTTTAAACCTTCTCTGTCTTATTTCTTTAGTGTCACATTATTATTGTCAGCCTATTGCAGTTCACCGCTGATCCATGCACAAACCAGCACTGAGCCCACGTGGTGGATTATGGCCCTCTTCCGTTCACAAAGAGGAGGCCCCGGCCTGTGTCAGTGGGAACTTTATAAGCTTACTAGCGGCCTGTCCCGGCTTCGCACGGGTGGACATTTATTTTTTAAACATTTTATTTTTTTCTTACAATAAAAATAGCCTATATTAATTAGTGATAATGTAGCATTCAAATGGTGGAAGAATTTTTAAAATCGGTCCAGTACTTTTTGAGCCAATTCGTTACAAACATACATACAAATCTTTCCTCTTTATAATATTAGTATAGATAGACCATTGCATGCTACTGAGTTGATCTTCCGTATCTCTCATCCATCATTCCGTCCATTACCAATCAACATGAGAAAATTACGTCTTTACCTAAAATAACATAAGGCGTCCTACACTGTCTTTGTCGGTTAGTGGTCTCTAATCAAGAATATGGTTTCAACAGAAAAGAAATTAGATAATTTGTTCTGTGAATAGGATATTGGAATTACTACCAGCCATGTCATTTTTTAGAGTAGTTCCGTTCCCCAAAAGGAAAAAACGGAACCCTTATAGGTCACTTTGTTGTCCGTCCGTCTGTCCGTCAAGACCCTTTATCTCGGGAACGCGTGGAGGTATCGAGTTGAAATTAAAACCATATATTAGGTCGGGGCAAAAGTATTTTCGTATTTTTCATACAAAAAAAAAAAAAATATTTTAGGTTTAATTTTTTATTTATTTATAATATGTATGTGCCGTTTTGATCGATGACTTGTTGCCATCTTGTGGACAATGCCATGATCCCATTGCTGTAGAAGTTTTGAGATTTTTTATCAAAAAAATCTGACAGGTAGTTTTCACAGTGTTCTTTTGAGGTTAACTTTATGCTTCCTAAAGAGTTCTGAAGTGACCGAAACAGGTGAAAATCTGATGGAGCAAGATCAGGGCTATACGGAGGATGCATCAACACATCCCAGCCAAGCTCTCTCAATTTTTGCTGAGTGGCTATAGAGGAGTGCGGTCTGGCGTTGTCGTGATGAAACACCACGCCCTTCCTATTCACCAGCTCCGGCCGGTTTTTCTCAATAGCTTCTTTTAACCTCATCAGTTGTTGACAGTAGAGGTCAGAATCGATAGTTTTACCCGGCGGCAAAAGCTCATAGTGGACGATTCCTTTCCAATCCCACCAAACACACAGCATCACTTTGTTCGGAGTCAGGCCGGGCTTTGCCACGGTCTGTGGGGCTTGCCCATGCTTCGACCACGATCTTTTTCGGACATTCTTATCGTAAGTGATCCATTTTTCATCACCCGTAATCAACCGTTTAAGAAATGGGTCGGAATTATTACGTTTCAACAAAGAATCGCAAATGGAAACACGTTGCATTAAGTTTCTCTCAGTGAGATCATGTGGTACCCAAATATCAAGTTTTTTCTTGTACCCAGACTTTTGTAAATGCCGTAAAACTGTTTTGTGATCAACATCCAGTTCTTCAGCAATATCATAACTACTAATATTTCGATCTTGCTCCATTTTTTCAAAAATGGCACTGATTTTATCCGTGACAGGGCGTCCAGAGCGAGCTTCATCCTTCACACTGAAATTTCCTGACTTGAAACGCTTGAACCACATTTGTGCTACTCGTATTGATACCGCATTAGGTCCGTAAACCGCACTTTTATTCGCGGCGTTCGTCGCATTTTTACCTTTTTTGTAATAAAATTTTAAAATGTACCGAATTTCTTCGTCACATACGTTCATGTTGCTTGCTTGAAAAACAATTGAGAAATGGCGGGAACTAGTTTTTTTTTTAATTTATTGCATCTATAAAATGTCAACATTTAATAGTATTAAAACCAGCCAGTTACATTCAGTACTGCCAAAGAGGTTTGATTACTAACAATAGATTCAAAATACGTAAATATTTTTGCCCCGACCTATTATTTAGGTGTATGGTCTCTTGAAGCTGGGAAAAAATCAAACTTCTAAGTACATAGGTACAGTCAACAGCAAAAATAGATGATGAAAATCAGAAATTCAATACTAATGAACGGAGTTCGCGTCAGAACTGTGTGGCGTCGAAGTGTCGTTATGTGATTGTAAATTATACCAAACATTTACTACTCCGACGCCACACAGATCTGACGCGAACTCCGTTCATTAATTAGTATTGAATTTCTGATTTTCATCATCTACTTTTTCTGTTGACTTTACTCCATACATATTTACAGTTTGCACTTAAAACCTAAGAAGTCGTAAGACAAATCTCGACAACGCACTCTCAGAGCACATCAGTCGTGTAAAGTGTGGAGTACTTATGCACTCGTGAGGACAATGGGTCGTGTTTGTCACACTTTAACAACTATTAAATGAGCTACAAGAAGATATTCTAGACCCTGTGGTTGTTAATTCTACTATTTCAAATGAGGACGCACTGTGCGCAATATGGGAGGTAAAATATTGGCAGATTAACATTTGAAAAATAAAGTGCTTAATCATCACACTGAGAAGAACGAACGCGAAAAAAATTATCAAGAGTATTGAAACAAAAGAAAAGAAACTACATTTTTCGTTTCGACAAATCCTTCTCTGTTCAGGCCGCTCGTTTATGGAATGCATTGCCAGTTTAAATAAAACGCGCGCAATCGTTAGCTGTGTTTAGGAGACTGATGAAGGAACATTACTTGTTGTTGTGATCTTGTTTTCGTAACGCAATAATCTGTAGTCGTCATTTATTTTCGTTGTTTATATGTATATTTAGTATTTATTTATTTATGTATCTATACAGCTTGTATGTATATACACTACCGTCCAAAAGTTTGGAAGCAGCACGGTAAAATCAAATAAAAAAAAACAAAGTCATTTCAGTTTCAATATATTGATAAAAAAATATAATTTAAACAAAAACTAATTTAAGCAAAACAAAAATTTGACATACAATATAAAATTAAATTAAATTTTAGCTTCATTAAAGTGTCCTCCTTTTTCCTTTATTAGCTTCCCGCATATTCTAGGCATTCTATTAATTAATTTCTTTAAATAATCGTCATCTAATTTGTTGTTTGACCAATTAGATTTAGTCCACTGGGTACGGCGGAATTTTGGAGAATTTTCAAGTAACCTTCCTTGTTTAATTTTCCGGTTATCCTCACAAGATTTCCGGGTTTATTGTTGCCAAAACACCCCCAAACTATGACATTACCACCACCATGTTTGACAGTAGGCACAGTGCATGCCTCTAAAGCCCTCTCTTCTTTTGACCGGCGTACAAACACACGTCTATTGGATCCGAAAATCTGAAACTTTGATTCGTCACTCCAAAGCACATTTTCCCATTGCTCTATTGCCCAGTTTTGGTGCGCTTTTGCCCATTCTAGTCTATTTTTCTTATGTTGAATTGTTAGTTTTGGTTTTTTAGCTGCAACACATCCTCTTAGTCCCGCAGACATTAAACGTCTTTTAACAGTTGTTTTTGAAACGGGTGTTTCTCGCGTTTCGTTCAGAGCTGCGGTGATTTGTGGAGCTGTTAAGCGTCGATTCCGTTTAGAGAGAATCCTGATGAAGTTGTCTTCTTGCCTTGTTGTGGATTTGGGCCTACCAGATCTCTTTCTATCTTCATTTTTCCCAGTTTCTCGTTTTCAGTGGACACCTTTACGAGAGATTCCGAGCTTTTCTGCGATTTGACGTTCACTGTATCCTTTCTCACGTAGAGTACAAATAGCGCTTCTCTGTTCGAGCGTGATTTGCTTGCGTTTTGCCATTTTCAGAACAAAAATAAGGTCAAAAGAGTCGTCGATATCTTTCGAATACGGACAATGTTAATATCACAACCTTCACATGCCAATGCTGCAGTTGAACTAAACAGGGTCTTAAAATGTTAAAACCACCAAATATTATCAATAAAACCACACTATCGCACACAATAAAGTACCCGATGGGTTGAGTCATACAACACGTGTTTCGTCAAAATTAAGGAGTTACTTAAAACTTCATGAATGTGGAATAACAGTCCTGTTATTTTTGTGAAAACAATCGTAAAAGCTTGTAAAACGTTAGTTTATTGCTAATTTTTGCCGCCTATAGTCGGTATTCATTTGTTTTGTTTGAAGACAGGTGTGCTTCCAAACTTTTGGACGGTAGTGTATATATTATATTATCTGTGTATCTATTATAGTATATTCTGTTGCACCACTGACAACCCCAATTTTATATATCCACGCAATCACTGTCCATTCCAAGGTTGCCTGGTAGAGATCGCAGAAAGCGATAAGGCCGCCCATTGTATGTTTTGTAATAATAATTGTTTTATTTATTATGTATTTTCTTGTGTACAATAAAATATATATAAATAAATAAATACAAGGCACATAAGAATGCTAACAAGACGAAAAGGAATCGTTTTGGACACTACACTGATTGTTCGCTCTTTCGGAGCCGCGATTGGCTAACCCATCGCAATCCATCTATCTACTAGCTTCTGCCCGTGACTGCGTCCGCGTTAAATCTCTTGATCCCCCGACCTACCTCGTCGCATTACATAGCCTACCCGCGCTATTAAATCGTTTTCGCTTACAATTCTTTTTTTATTACTCTTTTTTCTCAGCTCCTAAGTTTCTCCTAACTAAGCGTGATGATAAGTAGCCTATAGCCTTCTTCAAGAATTGGGCTATGAAGTACAAAATTATCAAATACATAATTTTTCAAATCCGACCGGTAGTTTCAGACATTAGCTCGTTTACACAAACTCCTCAGCTTTATTTTTAGTATTAGTATAGATAAAATCGCTCGAGACCACATACTGAAGTTGGCAAGTTCGTCTCAGAATTAAGTCGTTGGTTATCTTGTATATCTCTCATAACGTTTTTGTTTTATATTTTGTGATATGTAAGTATATATCGCACACCCTCTAAAAAAACTGTCGTAACACGCCGAAGATAAGATTTGAGAAAAAGCCGATTTTATTTTAATTATTTTTTCGCGCGTTCTCAATCCGTAAAAAAACGGACACTAACTTCATCTAGTAGTTTTTTTCTACACTACAATTACGGCGGTTTTTGTTTAAGGCAACTAAGTCCGCCTTTGTACAGTTTTTACTTGTGCATAAAGTTTTAATAAATAAATAAAATCTTGAATTCATTCATTCATTCAGTGACAGACAACGTACAGTCTAAACCACTGGCTCTACAAGCATACAATTTTGCACAGAAGTTCTTTAAATAACGAAAGTGAGCACTAAAGAAGAATTTCTGAATTTTTTCTATGGGGAATCCAATCGGGCACAAAGCTTGTAACCAAATATGTTTCTTACCTCCAACACTAGCCCCATACGCGACGCCCACAGCACACAGCGAGTTGTTAGCGGTAGCGGCCACTTCACCCGCGCATCTCGTGCCGTGGCGGTTCGAGTCGATCATGTCGTACCGCGGCTGAGGGTCCGAGTCGTGGGAATTCACGTCGTATGATGCCATGGGATCCTGGTGGAAAGAAAAGGGGTATTAAATACAATTACGTATAGGTAACAATGGGCTCGTGATTAAATTCAGCCACACGGGTCGATCTTCAAGGTTAAGCAACGTTAATTACATACTGAGACCCCCTAGGCACGTAGCCTAAGAAATCACGCTAAGCAGTTGATCCTGACTGTCATTCGTAGATCTTTGACGGTCGTTATGGATAGTCAGATTCCCGAAAGTCTGACAACTAGTCTTGCCAAGGGGTATCGTGTTAACCAGTGACTGGATTATGGAGTTCAGATAATCAGTCGCTCCATGTAAAAAATACTAGTATTGAATTAAACTAGAAGCCGACCTCAACATATTTGGGTAAAGGATAAATAAAATAAAACATTAAAGGACATTATCTGCATTAATTGCTTGCCCCATTCTAAGGTATTTTAATGTAGCAAGGGTTTAAAATTAACAGCTGGTGATTATACTTAAGGGTATAAAAGAAACTACTGGCAAAGCGTTCGTTATTAGGCCACAGTCACCGATCCTTGACTTGTTGACATGTTCAGGAATATCTTCTTAAGTCTTATTGGCCTTATTGTAAATTGAAAAGCCTTATAAAATATCTTGAACCTAAAAGACGAGTTTAAAATGTTACTACATACGCGTAAATTAATTGTCGAAACACACAAGTGCAAGTCCCAGATTAAGTCTTATTATATAAATTCAGCAATATCATATCGGTTATCTCCCAACTATTCATACAACATATTTGTACGCTCTGTTGTTAAGTCTATGAGTGGCTTACGTCTTTAGCAGTCTCAGGTTTTATTCGTAATTATGCACATGAAAACAATGCACGATGATTCGGTACTAATCCCGGTGTAAGGGTGCAACCAAGAGATGTCAGCATAAAGGAAGGGGCCCGAAAGGGCCGAAGCCTGCCGGGGCAGCGGGATTGTCCGAAAGGGTTACCGCTACCCCGGAACACAAAGGGCTAAGGAAGGAACACGGGTGGGTTTTAGTCAGTAAGAGTCTGACACTCCCTTCTGCTACACCCAGAGCGGGAGGGGTCATTGGATGATTTCCCATCCACAAAAAAAAAAGGGTGCAACCAGACCGCGGGTGATCGTCATCTAAGGATGCCTCGAAATAATTATATCACTTCATCAATTCGAGTACTATAACAAAATTAACAAGATAAGAGTAAAGAGGTCAAAACGTTTGTAGGTACTGTGTTCGTGTGTCTCTCTTTATTTGTATCTTAAAATATCTCCAGGACTCAATGCAATGTTCTTTTCCACGTAAGTAGATACACGCGGATCGTGGTGGATGGTTGGTATGCTGGTAACTGTTCTGTTTTCTGACTTCCACGCGGATGAACTAGTAACTGTATTGGACTCTAATGACTTCGATCTACCGCGGCCTGGTTGCTCTCTAAGGCGAGGCCCTTACGTTCGTCGCACATAAATCGCCTCGGTATACCCGCGACCCAATTACCCATTTTTTTTCCGAACGCCAACAGTGGAATTAAAGCCGCACGAGCGAGATGAATCGTGTAATTTGAAACTCCAAAGCTTTTGTTCCGAACACAGATGTCACTCTACGCCCTTTTTATCGCAAAAGCGTGGATCCCCCGCGTAGTACGCTCCCGTTCTGATTTCATCGGTTTTTTCAAACATTTCCTCCTAACATACGTGGAATCTGCGTCTCTTATTTCCCAATGAAGATTTGAGTACAAAGTACCGACGTCATAAAACATATAATGAGACAATTTCGAAGAAATTTATTCGAATGTCGTGAGACGTAATCGAGAACATGTTGTTTTACGACGCGAACCAATCGATTTCCTACAAGTTTGTGTTTAGATCAGAGCAAGTGAGGAACAATAAAGAATAGGGTGTACTTACGTAATTAGCGACTAAGTCAGGGTGATCGGTCTCCAGGCCATCGTCGAGGATGGTTACCACTACGCCACGGCCTGTGATGCCTTCCCGCCATGCTGGTATCACGTTCATGTCTAAACCACCTCCTCGGTTCTAAATAAAACATAAACACAAGATTAATACAGACTTTCAAAAGAAGAAACGAGTGTAGTACCTATCCATTTGGCAATATAAATATTTAGTAAACTACTCCTGTTATCATTTAGCACATGATTTATGGAATGGCTTGGCAAAACATCTACAAACAAGAAGTAATAAAATAAAAGCAATGACCCACTTAATCTTCGGCGGTCGTGAAATCATGAAACGTACCACAAAAATGAAATGTACGAGTAAAACCAATTACTCAACCTCCATCAGCGTAGATCTTTTAATTTACAAAATGTTTAGTAAAACGAATTTGTAGAAATATATTTGCAACAGTAGCAGAGCCGAATGAAAATGAAATTTCCGCCGCAACACTGGAGCGACCGTTGAAATTTGTATCGACGGATTGTTTCACTGATATCTATACGAAATTGGTTTTTATATCAACTATTTCGGATCGCTGGAATAACAAAAGTGTGCAAAGGCTAACAACGAATTCTAAATTGGAATTAGTTTTGTTGATTGATTGACGAGTATATATCTATCTTTGTGTGTGGTCGGTGCGTGTTTTATATTGACAAGTTTAAACAAATTGTGGTTGGAAAATATGAGTCTGATAGATCGTTAAATAAACCAACATAATCTGTATACTGTGCTTACTATAAATTAAACCAACGTTTACACAAAACATGTTACATAAATTAATTTACTTGAGCCTGGATAAAAGGCACGAGCTGACTAAAAACATGGAATCAAAAACATCTCAACCCTCATTACTTTGGTTGAAGCAATTTTATGTAAGAATTAGGCAAATTTACCGCGATAGCTTAATAAAACTCAATTTTTTGGCTTCTTCTTCTTCAATATTTAAGAAGAACGTTATAAACTTCACCCAAAGAAAATTAAACTTCTCTCCCGGTTCGGTTGGACCGCTAAAGAAAACAAAAACGACGCGAATCGAGTGCTTACACAGTGTAACTTCACAACTTTCTGGTAAAAGCAACAATATTCTGGTTCCTAATTAAATGACACCAATTTGCAATAATATAATACGAATTATAAATTGGGTGTTACCTCGTTCATTATTCATCTTTCATAATTAAAACAGTATTTCATCAATATCTTCTTAAAGTTTTATATTTATCCGTTGGTATTGAACTGTTAAACCTAACAAAACGTATAATTATATATATTAGATATTTTAGATTAACTTCCCTCGCTTTTATAATTACCCAAAGTAGTTTTAGGCTACTTTTATAAAACACTTTTCTATTAAGCAGAACTTCCAAACATTTGCAAACGTTTTCAACTGTGAAAAGTTATCCTTTGAGCATTTGGTACTACATATATATTTTATTTTTGGTTTTGCCAAAGGGCCAGAACTCAGCTCCCATACAAATCGCATTGGCACTCCTCAAAGTCCGGCCACTCAGAGTAAAGTGCCTGGCTTTTACAACTGTAAATATACTATATTAATAATATAAAGGAAGTGTTAGATCTAAAGAGCTCTTGCACATGAATTGATTGACGTTGCAACGATAATGGATTCAATCAGTGACCCGATTTTAAACATAAAGACCTCTTTGTATATCGTTATGTTGGTGTTTGAGGCGACTATTGGTATCATCATACGATTATTCATCTTATCTTATATTATATAAACATGCAAGTCTACCCTAGCTATACCAACATAAGAATACGCTACGGAGCCGTATCTTTCCAAGATGCAGAGCCAAAATCAACAGCTTAGTAATAGTTCACTGGCATAGGCCTCTCCCACGCTGCAATATTAAACCCGGTTCTTCGCTTTCCTCATTCAGTCCCAGCTGCCTTTTTAAGGTAACCGGTGCATATAGCTAGGGGTCAATCAATCTGTCAAAATTATTTTGGCGTGGTTTTGACAAATCAAAGGTTACGGTAAGTTGTATCTCTGTATCTTACCCTAAGTGTCTAACATTATCCATGACTAGCAAAAAAAAGTTTCATGAACCTTTCAAGGCCAAAATTCTTAAAAAATACTTACTAAATACCACATGTGAGGCCACTTTGGGTCGTTAAGTTGAAACTTGGAGTCTGCAGCTCTCGGCCGTCCCTTCACCCGTGACGGTTGGAGCTCTCGTTTCGAATTTGTGTCGCGCTTCGACGCGGCTGACGGCGCCGGCGCATCCGATGACGTCGTCTCAGCTAAGACAGAAAAAAATAAGTCACGATTTGTCGCATGCTTGGCTGGAGTGAGGTACCTTCTCTTAAAATCTGGGATAGTGTGTCGGTGTAACTGATGGCATAATTTATCACAAGTAAAATCTTTGCAGTAACTGAGATTTAGGGTGTCGTTGCTCATTAGCATGTTGTACTATGTGTTAATAAAGGTCTATTTCAGTCTATTTTAGTCTATTTCATTTAAACCTGATAATTTAAGTACCTAAGTATCTGATTATTTTCACCATTGGGTGAATGGTGTAAATCGCTTGACAAACTCAAATTAGAGATAGCATAAGCAAAAGCCATTGTTCTCTATTGGAACACGGATGATGGATTAATCATCAATTAGTCAATACAAACCAACAGCATTCATCTTATCATCCACGGATGATGAAGGTACAGATACCTACATTATAACACTCGCTTTACCTATGATCACTAGTTGTAAAGATTTAATAAAGAGAAACATTAAAACATTACTATGTACACGTACAGACGCCAGCACATCAAGCTACCCGAAACTGTCAAATTTTCTCAATCAATTTTGAACCTTATACTTTGAATTTTGACAGATTGTAGTAGCTTGATGTATTGGCGTCTGTACATCATTCTACATCGATCTCACAAATATATAATATCAACATGAATGATGTTACCAATATTTTGTAACAATTTTTTATATAAAAAAGTGTCCGTGGAGTTTCTTGGCCGTTTTTCTCCATAGGTACCTACTACGCTTTAGAATGGGCAACTAGCTTCATCTTTCTGACTGACCGACCCCTTGACAATTTAAAAGTGCCTGTAATTGGTTTATATGAAATAAATGTTTTGAGTTTCTACATCGTTACCTGTAGAATGATATGAATCTGGTACAGTCTGGAAGTCTCTCTTCTTCCTCGAGAGAGCACGCTGCTGCTTCGCCCATCGTACTCGGTTGTCTCCTTCTAGCATACCATGGTGCTCGTGTGCCGGTGTAATGGACCGCTTCACGATGGCATGGTGGTGAAAGTGGTAGTGGTTGTCGAAGATCTGAGGAAGATAGAGAAGAATATGTTAGAAAATGTTGGAATGGCTGATGAAAGTTGGTAGATGAGAGAAACAATGCTGAACAAGGGCCTTGCTATACCTACTGCGAAAACAAACAGTCGATAAAATGCCTAGAAAATAACATTTCGTTTTCCGCAAATGGCAAGTTTATATTTCACACAAACAACTGTTTTTTTCTGTATTTGCGTGCCTAAACTTTGGGTCAAATAAATGTATGTTCTTTCTTTCTTACACATATCGCCAGTAATTGTGCTTAAGTCCATTTGGACTTAGGTACATTGGTACGTAATAGGAGCGAGACTATCATTTATTACCTAGTAATCATCTGCCTAGTTTTTTCTTAGATGTTGGGGTCAGCTTCCAGTCTAACCAGTCTATCTGACCTCCACAACCCAGTTACTGGGTAATACGATACCCCATGCATTACCTAGTATTCTAGTATAATTGAGTATACATATTTTTTGAGAAAAAAAATAGTCGGCGGAAATATAAAGCCGTTTATTCCATTCGAAGTCCGGTCTAATGATGCAGTTAAAGATAGCGTATTTCCCCAGTGTAATAAACGTAAATGTCCTAATTAATGTTAATTTGCAAGCTTAATTATAATAATAATCCAATTTCAATTCAAAGTACAAAACGAAATATTTATGAAAGCACCACTACGCCTCTACGTGACCGTTTTCAAATTAACTTTGTTTTATCTAATTCTTTCTCAGGACCACCCACCCTACTTTATGGATGCGGAACTTCAAACATATTTTGTGGGGTTGGCTTTGTTGCATTTTGATAAAGTTTAAACTTTTTTAAAATCTTAAAACGACTTCAAAATCAGCGGGGTTATTGCGTAACACAAAGTAAAAATGGCTTTCATTTTGACAGCTCAACAATAATCATTGCGTTATTCACGTTGTTGAGCAGACAATTTTTCGAACATATGAAGCAATGGATTAGTAACATACTTCAAAATTATTTGCATAGTGATTGATAGCCTGCTACAATTAGGGTGCTGCTCCAAGAATTAAAACATAATTTTAATTAACTATCTGTATTTGAAAGTCTTTGTCAACTTTTAATTAAACATGAAGAGGCTCAAAATGGGCTAATAATGAATTCAACAATAGAATGACACAAAAAATATCGACTTTTTATCAATATCGATGCTAACACAGCCATTGACACGCTTTTTACAACGAAACACGCTGACCTGTTCATGAGTACATTTACATTTCAATTCGGATTTTTGTTACAGATTGCTATGGATTTTAATTACAAATTTTAATTGCAGCTACCACGATATTGAATCGATTGCAAATAAAACAAAACTTTGCAATTGCCAAGCCAATCCAATTGAACGCAGAAATATATTTATATTAATTTCAATCAGGAGGAGTTTAATTTTTTCTCAACCTTACTGGAAAGTCCTTCACTTCAACTAATGACGTTAATTTACAATTCAATAGAACCGAGTTCATTCAGCTAGGTTTGAAATGTGTTTTGAAATAACCGAGCTTCAAGTGACCAGTGACCCGGGCGGCGCTGTGGACTCGTGGTTGGTAATAGTTGTATGGATGGAATGCCAGCTCGACGCTTGTATGAATCTAAAAATCTTAAACAAAGAGAAATGCGTGGAAAATTTATTGAACTGTTCAGTGGAAAATGTTTTTAATTTTATTTACACAACACTTCAGTAAGTACACGTTACTACTGAAGTGTTGTCGCATAATGAAAAAACATTTCATTGAATGTATATTTCATTTTGCACAAAGTCCAGTTCCGTTTTAAAGTAAAGTTGCAATAAATGTGCTGACAAATTAATATAAAATTTCCCTCAGTTTCAATACAATTTATAACATTTTCCATATTTCAGTTTTTCGCCTTGGCATATAAAATTTATGAAAAGACGCTCACAGTCTCTAGACTCTAGAGTGTGAGTGGCTTGTTGAAAAAAGGCCCTGACGAATGTTCTATTTGTCTAGTTTTAAGTTCTTTTAATTCCAGTTTTAGTGGAAACTCATATTTATTCTTCCCTGCTTTTCGACATGAGTAATGATTTTAAGCTACTTGAAAAATCGAGGTTTGTCGGAAATTTTTGGCAAAGCTGTCGTCCTACACGACGGCGATTGCTGAAATTTTCATATAACAGCCATCTCCGCATTGCGGTGTCGTACTGATATGTTATTTCAATTTTATTACATAATTCAGAATAATGCTTGATGGTATTTTATTTCGCATTACGAGTGATGTAAGTACGTACCTAAAGATTTCATTACGATCGTAACATGATATACCACGTACCATGTTTTCGAAGTTATTCATTTAATGCCAACACGAATTTACTTTATGGTTACAATTTCGGATAAAACAAGCTGAAAATATTATTTGCCACGTTTAGTCGTTCCATTTCAAATTTTGAATGGAGTAAAACCATCCTTTCTGGAAACATTCAGCTCTATTTCATTATTCAATTAATTTTAAAATTTATTTTCATCGGGTGGTGTGTTGGCTTTTTTGCCACCAGAACCCGTGGGACAGACACGGGGCCATCCTGAGAGGCCATAAATATTTCTGGCTTGCGAATGGGTTTTTGGCATAGTAACCTTTTTCGTTGGAAAATAAAATATTAGATAGCAGATAAAAGTTGAATTTGGAACGAGAGAAGTTGTTTTATTTTTTTTTTTATTCAGGTCTCTATTATCTGCGAAGCATTTAAGCTTACGTAAACATTAAAAATTCTTATCTAAGCAAATACTAATAGAAATCAATATTCATTTTGAAGATCTTTTTTCTCATAGGTTTCATTGTGAATTTTTCTAAAGGAAAATTTGTGTGGGTTTGTGAAAAATAGGTATTTAATCAACATTAGAGCTGTGGTGATTAAACACCTATTTTGCACAGGTTTATGATGTATAAGGAAAAGAGAAATGATTACTGATTTCTTTGAGTATTTTCTCAGAGAAGATATTTTATCTATTATAAGTACCTACTTACAATAAAAATTCAAAGAACACACTCCAGAAAACATTCAAGCAGGTATTACATATACCTATTGGATGAAAACGTAATACCTCAAAAGATTTTCTTTCAAAACTCCGTTGTTTAAATGCTCACTCATGCCCTTTACAAACTTTACAGTTTGTTTTCTGTTTTCCTTTCAAGTAACTCAACACGATGTATTTTAAAGCAGTCTTTACGGTCAACGAGACACGGGTATATAGCAAGGGATCCTGGGTGAGAGTGCCTCCGGGCGCCGCGCTCGCCGTATTTATGAACTCGCGTGGAAAAAGGGATTTCAGGCAGCCAACCCGATACAATATGCAGGGAGCTCCCCGGTGTCTTAGCTACTTGGAAATTTGGCAGCTTACCGGCTTTAAGAGTCCGTGCACAAAATTCCCTCGCTAGAGTTTAGGTAAATTCATGTTTGTGTGCACCGTTCACGCACACACGCCTAAAAATCGAGCGTAGTGATCGCTTATACAGTTTTGATCCTATAAATGATATTTTTTTATTCATATGTATGGTTAAGAAATAAAAGTTGGAATGTTTGTCTAATATAGTATTCGTGTAGTATAATTACCACAATCAACATAAAAATGGTACAATTTGGTGTTATATGCATTTAGGTACCTACATATTTTAGACATTCAATAACATTGAGGCACGGTAATATTATTACAGTGTTGTGACACGGTCCTGCACCCTAATTGCGTAACACACTATCAATCGGAATCTGAATCATTTTGAATCAAATTGCTAATCCATTGCTTCATAAGTTCGAAAAATTCGTCTGCTCAACACGTAATAACGCAATGAATGTTGTTGAACTGTCAAAATGAAACCGATTCCGATTGATAATGTGTTACGCAATTGCCCCGCTGTTTCAGAAATAATTACTTACAGCCGCGCGGTGTGTACACACGCGATAGGGCTGCCCGCCTACAGTATTTTAATTTCATCAACCTACTTGAGTTTATTTCTAGTCTTGTGATTGTATAGGTAAATATTATATTTTTAATAAAAAAAAAAATGAAGTTCGTTATGAATGAAATAGGAAGAGTTCAATAAAAAAACATGTTGTATTTTTTGATTAGTAGATTTAATAAAAAAAAAAAAATATTCAACAGCAAACAACATATCACCAGTAATTACTGTCTTTTCAGAAATTGCATTGTCATCGATTTTCAATGTACTCGTAAGTACTTCTATGCACTTCTAGCGCTGATCAAAAGTAAAAGTTTACAAGTTCTAGAGACGCGCCGTAGTTTTTTTTTTTTGGTTATACGATTCTTTCTTTCGACCCATTATCTGAAACAAATTTCTTTATTAATACCAGTAACTTATAGGCAGTGTTGGGCTCAATAACTAAAACACTCCATTGATTGATTGATTGATCAAACCAAAGCATTAAAGAACCATTAAAAAAAATAAGTGTGTGGTCGGGGGACTTCCGTCAGGAACAAGGCTCCTTCTCACGTATGATTTAAAACAAAAATTTCACAGCAGAATTTTGGATTTACATTTTGACCTCACATCGACTATAACACCCTCAAAAACTATGAAAACGATACCCATGATGAAAAATTTGAGAATTTTCGCAGCCGCCATTTTGGATTAACAACGTCACTATCTGCTTTAAAACCCTCGAAAACCATAAAAACGACACTGATGACAAAAAATTAGAAAATTTGCGCAACCGCCATTTTGGATTCATATGTTGACCTCACTATCAACTTAAGCACCCTCGAAAACTATGAAAATGACACCCATGACGAAAATTTGAGAAAATTTTCGTAGCCACCATCTTGGATTTACATTTTGACTTCACCGGCTATCGACTTTAGCACTCTCAAAACTATAAGAATGACAACAGCGCCAGCCGAGTCCAATTATATAGCTAAGAACCACCCAAGTGACACAACACGCGCACACCAGTATATTATATAAATCAAAAGATTTAATGTTCTTCATAAATATACAAAGTACTTACTTAAAATAAAATTAATACTTACCGAATCAAAATGTAAATCAAAAGATTTAATGTTCTTCATAAATATGTATACAAAGTACCTACTTAAAATAAAATTAATACTTACTGGATCAAAATGTGGTAGTCGGCATACAATTTCTGAAAATTATGTTTACGTAGAACGCCCGCGCCTGCGATGCAAAGTGACGCGTCCTCACGCTGGGAAGGCCCGGACGCTACTGACGGGATCAGTTTTGCGCGGTCGAGAATATAGTTCATTTTGCCTTTTATTTACGAAATGAAGTTATTGTTTATTTATAAAATAAAATTTAGATTCTATTAAATGGTTAGCTTAAGATTAATAGGTAATTTTTAAAATTTCTTAAAAGTATTTCTAAGGAATAGAAAAAAATACTTATTTGTCTAGAACTTTTCCAAAAATTATGTTATTTCAACATTTTTTCCTGCCATATTTTGTATTGAAAATGAAAAAAGTAGTTCAGCCACGTGCAAGTAAACCATATAATGATGCTGATGATATTTTTTAATGTTAAAAATCAAAAGTAGTTTCTTGTAAACAGATAATCAAACGTCAGTCTCGCGTCATTTTTCGGAAAACTTGTTGCGAAATTTAATAATTTTCCATGAATCCTTAATTTTTTTGAAAAATCTCTTTCAGCTACATGCAAGACAAAGAACTAAACTCTTCAATTCACAAATAATTTTGTTTAAATATTCTTTCCCTTTCCCACAACGAATGAACAAAAATGATCAAAATCCGCCAATTTCGTGCACGGCCCCTTAAACAAAGAATTTTATGCCTCAAAAGCGATGTCGAAGACTGGTGTTAGCGGTAATTAATTTTGTTGTACGTTGTCGCAGTAAACATATTTTATGCAATAGATAGTGCGCCTTTATTTTTTGGGTTCGAAAAATCCGATAGTTTTATCAAATATCAAAATATAATGTATAAAAAATATTGCGACTTTTTTCTGTACCTATGTATGTTTTATTTGCAAAATATAAGTTTATGTTTGATTATTTGACGTTATTATTATAAAAGTAACAAAAAATTTGAGTAATAAATTAATAATAATAATAATAAAAGCCTCGATCAACATCTATCGAGTCTCTCGTTAGGCGGTTGGATCAAGGACCTGATTCAGAAGGCAGTACTCCTTGATACGGCTCGCATTGTGAGGAGGTTCCTCTCTCTGGAGCCCTAACCACCGGTAGCTTGGACCCTGTTCCCGATACACCGGTATCCGGCCTACTACTTTTTATATTTTTAAATGTTTTTATATTTTTTATATTCTAATATTTAAAAATATAATTTATATGTATATATAATGAAATAAAGGAAATAATAATAATATGAACTAAATCGTGATATATGCCGGGGCAGCGGGATTGTCCGAAAGGGTTACCGCTGCCCCGGAACACAAAGGGCTAAGGAAGGAACACGGGTGGGTTTTAGTCAGTAAGAGTCTGACACTCCCTTCTGCTCCACCCAGAGCGGGAGGGGTCATTGGATGATTTCCCATCCACAAAAAAAAAAAAAAAAAACGTGATATATATCACTACATATATCAGCAAACCCTGTTTATTTTCGAACGCTTTTAAAGTTCCTACGTTTGTAACAACTACATATTTAAATCCACTAAATACATACAAGCGAACCGTTTCAATATTTTTTTATTTGCAATAAATGCACTCCAAATCATTCTAAAACGTAAATATCATGAAAATTCATCGAGTAGTTTTCAATGTAGGTATACCAGGGCTTTGTACGCATGATTAATTTAACGAATGCAAAGCCGTATGTAGATCGCTGGCGTAATAAAAATGTCAAACATTTAACAAAAATGTCCATACAACCTTGAAAATTGATTGAACATCCAAAAAATACGGTTAAATAAACAATTCAAGCATGAATTTTATATGTACTGAAAAAAATATGAAAGTACATTCATAGCTAAAATAAAGTACCTATATTCAAAACTGAAATCCATTTGCATTTGTTTTTTGCAACTATATGTATATTTGCTAGCTGCTTCAATCTTCTTATATTAGCAATATATGTAGAAGATTAAAGCAGCTATTTTATATATAATATTGTTTTATATATAATTGTCTATAATGTTCCTACTGCTGGAACGCAGATCTCCTCTCTTAGATAGGTAGTGGGCCGTAATCCACCACGCGGGCCCATTGCAGATTTGTAGACGTCACGTCTCAAAATTTTTGGTTCTAGGACATGACGGTTTCCTCACAATGTTTTCCTTCACCATATTAGTTACGTTATCAATCTTATTTTGCCCACCGCCAACATTTTTCTAGCGTCCTCCTACCATCTTCAGCGAATCTGAAGCAGCTATTGCCACGATTATATTTACACGCGTAATTTAAATTGTTGTAAGATAGGATATATAATTTTCTCTAGGTCTTCTCCTAACCCCCTGAAAGCCTCAAACGCCCACGAGGGTGCATACTCGCCCACGTTGAGAACCTATGACCTAAACGCAAACGATGTCCAATACTCATATTACTCGATATTTATACTCATCTTGCTACTAAATAATGGAAGGACTTTTTCTGCTGCAAAATTTTCGAGGGAAAAAAGGGGTAATTTCGTGTCAGTGCACACGGTCCTTAGAAACCGTTTCACCCTTAGGGGGAATCGTGACCTGTGCCGACTTAAACGGGGGAGAGTGGTGACAAATGACACGGACACCTTTGTGTGATATTCATCCTTCTTGCTTATCCTTAGAGCGTTAAATTGACGAAAATATGAATTACAAATGTTGACTTTAGATAGCTTTATTGCTTGTATATACACACATCAAAAGTGTCTAGGGATCAAGCATTTTTATGCGGATTTCTTGAGATTGAGATGTGGCTTTGTAATAAATTTATGATTTTATAAATTTATATGGATCCTTTTTGGTGCATTTCATAATTTGAATCAGGAACTGTGAATCAAATTCGAGTAAAAGATGAAAATCAGCTGTCAATATTTTCCCTATAAAAACATACAACGCATTGAAGACATTATTAGTGCTACTGTTTCCCTACTACTGATTAAAACCAACGTTATTATGGAGCGGCGACGTCATTTAAGTATAATATATAATATATATTTATGTATTTTCAGTCAAGTCACTATGGATTTTATTAAGATAAAGCACGCTCGTTTGTTGTCAAGTTTATAGTTTTCTCGCCCCTAAAATAAACTACAGATAAGATATGTCGACACAGTTTGCAATATAAGGAGTAGGCATAAATATTTATCAATACTGTACGTATTTTTGGGAAACATCATCATCATCTGCCTAGCCTTTTCCCAACTATACTTGGGTCGGCTTCCAGTCTAACCAGATGCAGCTGAATACCAGTATTTTACATGGAGCGACTGCCTATATGACCTCCACAACCAAGTTACTGGGTAATACGATACCCCTTGGTAAAACTAGTTGTCAGACTCGGGCTACTGACGACCCGTAACGACTGTCAAAAATCCATGATTGACAGCTGGGACCAACGGTTTAACGTACTTTCCGAGGCACGGAGGGGTCCAGGTATGTGAAGATGGTCACCCATCCACGTACCAACCGCGGCAAGCGCAGCTTAACCTGATCGATCGACCCGTGCTGTTATTAATTAGCGACAAGGTCCTCATTTTTGGGAAACAAAACATCTAAATTAACATTATAAAGAGAACAGATTTGATTTTTTGTATGTTAAGCGTAACAAATGGTTACGCTTTCACGCAAATTCGGCTGATCGGATTTGAAACTTTCGCACATGGGTAAGCCGTGACCTGGAATAGGACATAGGATTCGTTTTATTCCGATATTCCCACGGGATCGAGACTTATACGAGTAGTACTAATAGGTACCTAATAAAAAAAAAGTTGGCGTGCAAAATAAAACTCGTCTTTTCTATGTCCCCTAATTAAGGGCTTAGAAGTAATCTTTATAAGCAGTTGGTGCAAGCTAAATTTTCTTTTAATAAAACTGTTGTCACTAAGCTGGTTAAAAAGGCTTACGTAAAGAGTGTGCCGAAAGATTGCGAACATATATTTATTTACGATGTAATCCCTACACATTCTATAAACGAGGACTCCTGAAGTAAACCCGATAGTGACGGCAGAGGGATTAAGTATACAGATTTCAACCTTTTCGAGTAGAAAATATTGTTAAACTTTCAATTTATTATATTTACTTTATAGTTTTATAGTGTTTGAATAGAATATTCAGACCGACATTATTATATTCTATACTTATCTACATAACAGAACCGACCCGTGGCCCATGGCTGAATAATAATAGCCGCACAGTTCGATCGATTAAGTTAAGCTACGCTTGCCGCGGTTGGTCTGTGGATGGCCGTCCATCTTTACATACGACCTATCTGTGTGTGGAAAGCACGTTAAGCCGACTCGGCTGTCATTCGTGGATCTTTGACAGTCGTTACGGGTAGTCGGAAGCCCGAAACTTTGACAACCAGTCTTACGAAGGGGTATCGTATTAGCCAGTAACTGGGTTGTGGAGGTCAGATAGGCAGTCGCTCTATGCAAGATACTGGTATTCAGCTGCGTCCGGTTAGACTGAAAGCTGATCCCAACATAGTTGGGAAAAGGCTAGGCAGATGATGATGACTTACATAATAAAACAAATAAATAAAATTAAAGTGTCTGTTTTTAATGTCAAAATAACACTTTTTACTAAATGAATAGATACGGTACTTATAACAAAAAATCAATTTCTAAAATGTTTGTCTGTCTGTCTGTTTATTCCGACTAATCTCCGAAACAGTTGGACCGGTTTTGACGGGTTTTTGTCTTAAGGAGGAACATAGGTATTTGGTTGGTCCCGGTAGCATGCTACCGTGGGATAATCTCCGACATAAACGCGGGCCAAGCCGCGAGCAGTAGCTAGTTTAAATCTAAAACTTGTAATTTTTTTTTTCAATTTTTTTTTATGTATTTGAAAATCGGATCAAAAGTATAAAACCTTAGTAAAAACTAGTAAAACTACAATTTCTAAAATACGCGAAACTATTCACAACGAGACGAATTTGCTCTCTTTGGATTCGCGCACCAAAAAACCTTTCAGAATTACATCTGTCATCCGTAATTTTTTTTTTTCAATCAGGCCAGTCTACACTTTATGTATTCATCTTTTTTTTCTTTTTCAATTGCAATCGGAAACGTGCAACCACAGGCTGCCACTCAGTCATGTTTCAGTTTTCGAACGCATCCAATAAATTCGGGATGTGTAGTTTTTATTTTTTAAAAAGCGAATGACAATAGCGTACCTAAAGCCTTTGAGTAAGAACTTTATCTGCCTTTTATCTAGTAGAAAACATTGTAGAGTTAGCGTCCATAGGGGAATATTAGGTTTCTTGTTTGAAAGTAGCAACTGGCTGGAAAATATTTTGTATGTATGAAGAGAATAGGGTTGCTAGCAATCACATTTACAACTCACAACTACACTGTTGTTTTAAGAGTGTTGAACAACTTTTATACCGCAATTTCAAGGAGAAGAAATGTTGGTACAAGCTTTCGTTTAGCGTAATCCGAGATACGTAAACAAGAGCAATTATTGACAGTCGATTCCTGTATCATCCTTTTTTTTTTTTGTCGGTGGGAAATTATCGAGTAACTTCTCCCGCTCTGGGCGGAGCGGGAGGGCGTGTCAGACTTCTACTGACTACTTAAAATCCACCAGTGTTCCTTCAATTGCCTGTGCCAGGGGCCACGGTATCTCTCTCGAACAACCCGCGACCCTGGCAGGCATCGGGCCTAGCGGACCCAGTAAGTTAGTGCTGACTCTTGTATCATCCTGGATCATTCATTCTCTTGCCCTTATCCCAATCTATTTGGGTTCGGCCCAATATATCTTTTTAATTGTACCATATTTCTCTATTAGGCATAATTTCGGCAGTCACCCCGATTATTTTAAGATTAATGATTAGGATTGATAGCAATTAAATACTGTTACTGAATCAGAACAATACAATGGCCATCTTAGCTTTATTCATAAGTCACGTGGCTAACAAAGTATTTCAATTAAAAAAAAGAGGCCAAGGCAAAATAGAGTAAAGTTAAAAAAATTAATTACAAACCCCGAAAAAAATACGTTTGTTGTATGGAGACCTACAAGCCATGTGTTTTTTTCGGCGTTTTTAATTAAATATTTAACTTTATTTAATTTTGTTATAGCGGCAATTGAAATACACACTCTGTGAAATTTTCAACTGTCTACCTATTACGGTTCGTGAGATACAGCCCACTGACAGACAGACGGTCGAATGGACAGCGGACGGACAGCGGAGGCTTAGTAATAGGATCCCGTTGGCACCCTTTGGGTACGGAACTCTAAAGAGAACAAGAACACTAGATTTTTTAGTTAATTAGTAATTGATAGGCAATAACATGCTGTGTAACTAAATAAATTGTTTCATCCTTAATATAAAATGATAAAAAGTACCCAGCTAGCAAAAAATAAATTCAAACTGGTTTTTGACTACGTGCAAATGACATGTTAGCGATGTCAATTTCCGCACATGCCATGTCCATATTTTCTTCGACATCTCTTTTGAGGTTAAATGAACCTATACACCTGTAAGTACCAAAAGGTACCAGCAATAACTAAATCTATTTATGTAATTTATTTATTCAGTAGTACACATACACTTTATACATTTATTTATGGAATTTAATTATCCAATACATTTTATACATACCTATAATTTGGTGCCAACATAACGCACCCCCGGTGCGACACTCACTTTTGCAAAAATGTAGTTTTTCAGGAGAAGCATTTAAAACTTTGACACCTCACAAAACAATGACTTAAGAATAGGTATATAGATGAGATGAACAGCTTATACTACAACGTCAACTGTTAACTTTACTTTTGGATAAATATTAATCACTTTATATTGTAAAAAATATACTATAATATTTAACTCATTTTTGCATTTTTTGCATAAGTGACAGTGTCGCACCGAGGGTGCGATAAACTCCTTATGAGTTTAACCGTGCACCAAAACCATCGACTACATAATTTAGAGAATTAAAATCACTTATATATAGATTATAGGTACTTAAAAATAAACAACAATATTAAAATTAAAACGAGTCATCATCATCTGCCTTTTCCCAACTATGTTGGAGTTGGCTTCCAGTCTCACCGGATGCAGTTGAATACCAGTATCTTACATGAAGCGACTGCCTATCTGACCTCCACAATCCAGTTTGGGCAAAATTACAACGGGAATAAGCAGAATATTATCTAATACATGCTTACTAACTAGCGAACATCAGTGACCAATATGGCCGTCCGTCCTTAAAACAGAGGTGGAGGAAAAATAGGTATATTTCGATTTTAAACGGCTTTGGATGAAAAAATATCCGTTTTGAAATGAGAGCTGTGATTACTTCAAGGGCCCAATTCCCATAACGGATTAGGTGTACTGATAATTGGATTTTAGTAAAAACTTTCGAGGTTAGATTTATTCGTGTAAACGTACAAAAAATGTGGTCCTTAGTCCCAAGTTGAATTTAGGAAATATTTAAAATTAAAGAACTTGATAAATCTAATTTGGGGATCCCAAACTAGTTTTATTAAGTTCTTAAGAATACTAATCAATCGATCAAATCAAAAGTCATTTATTCAAACTAGGCTAAGAATCAGCACTTTTCACTAATAAATTAAACACAAACTATTTATCAACGAACTTGAAACATCCGAATCCATTTCAGTATTTTTATGAACCATTAGGTAACAGCAAATCTCATTCTGAATTATTTTGAAGGATATTACCAATCCATTGCTTCATGTGTTCGAAAAATGTGTCCACTCAACAATTTAAATAACGCAATGAATGTTGTTGTACTGTTAAAATGAAACCCATTGCTGCTGATAGTGTGTTACGCAATTACCCCGCTGATATTACAAGAACAGGAAACATATCGTTCATAGTGAACATACCTTTAAATAAGAAACTTCCAAGAAACTGTAAAACTTCGATAAAACCTGCTTTTATTTTAACTTATGACCTAAGTTACAAAGTTTTAAAGAAATATACAATGTTTGTTGCAGAGAACCTTACTTTTTAAAGAAGAATGACGGTTAAAACTAATTCACATAGCGTTTTTAACACGCTGCTCTCTACAATAAGAGATTAGGTTGTAAAATCTAACAAAACTCTGTCCCCTCACTCTGTATAAAAACCAATTTCTAGGCAACTACTGCACCTACCTCGAAATGGATTTTTAGGAAAATACAAAATATACTTTATAGTTTTTTTGAAAACCCCGGGCACAAATCCGACACAAACGCAAACAAACAGCAAAAAGGATTCAGCAAGCAAACGTTTTCCAGAAAACGAAAAACGTACTTCAAAGTCAAAAATAAAACCAAAACGTGTACATAATCTTGTATAACGAATCCCTGTACAGGTAGCGTGCGTCCCGTTTCCATGGAAACCACGGAAAACTCGGGGCACCTCTACCAAAAACGGATCTGTGAAACTCCCCCTCCATAACATAAAATATCCGAAGCCCTCCAACTTGTGTAGTGCACACAGGGTTGGGAAACAACGTTTTTATCTTTGTTTAAAAAATCAAGTTATCTATACATATTTTTAAGTAAGAAGTGGATTAGTAGAAAACTTCTAAGGGATTGCTTGATTATTTTTTATGATTTGCTGTGATAACCATACAAAATACATAGGTATACAAGGTGTAACATAATTAACGCAAAACCTTATACACCCTAATTAGAGTATTGAGTTAAAAGCATAATAAATTGCCCAAAACTAATTTTTTTATAGCTTGCTATTTTATTAAGAAAATCGTGTTGACACTAGCATTACTTTATGCAATCAAAATTGAGTCCTATAGCCTTGAAATAAGTTTTAATTTTATTTGGCTTAATCGTTTAATTTTTTTGGCTTAATTTTTGAAAAAATACCAATTTGAAAAAATACCTACATATATTAAAAGTTACTGGATTCGGATAGTGGCCGCCGAAGGGGACAGACGTGTCGTGTCTTGACCCGCCTTTGTTTTTACTTGATGCAATGTGCACAACATGTGGCTGACTCTGAGCTTGAAACTCGAACGGGGTTTCGCTTGCTGTGTTTTTGTGGGTGCAAATTAAAACACCTTAAAACGGTGGTAAAGTGGCATACGTGTGTACCTGATATACAAGCCTGAGGTCTAGGCCTTCCGGCCGAGAATATCGACGACGTGGATTTGGTGAGATCTTTCCATTATATATTTCAGGGACCTCCGATAGAGGCTTGGAGGCTGTATAAAACTGCGTTTTGCGTTGTTAATTTGGACTTTTGACGCCACGCGTGAATTTAACATCATTGTAAGCTATAAATAGGCTTTAAGGAAATGTCTTCATATTATATTTAGGAGCGAAGGACAAAATAATACACTCTATTATTTTAACCTGAAATACGGTATCGCTCTAGAATTAGTACTTCACGCTTTTCTTAATTTAACATTGTACTAAATTATCAAAACTGCCTTGAACAAGCTACCTATTTCCTAGCTTGTAAAATTTGTAAACCGCGCGCAAAATTGGACCGAAAGGGTAAAAAAAAAGGTTAAGTAACAAAAAATAGCGAAGCTCATAAATTTCAAGCGTTAAGCTCCCCTGTCAGCTATAGTGGTTCACAAACCCAAAGCTACACAACACATGTGTGCAGAGCAGGTCTTGTAATACCATAAAAACAAAAAGTTTTTTCTTTTAAAATGGGCACAATTGTGCGTATGACAAAAGACGGAAACTGCCTATTCAGGGCCATAGCGCATCAAATAAATAATGTAATGGGTTTAACTTTCGACCACGTGTCTGTCCGTCAGGATCTTGCTTCATATGTTTTAGAGCATCGAGATGACGAAAGAATTCGTTTAGCCCTTCTAAATAATGTACAAGAAATTCTTCCTAACAGCATTCTCTCCCAGGAACAAAGAATAACAAAATACATAACACAGCGGTTTAACAAGACGTTCTGGGGAGGAGAGGTTATCTTAATCGCCGCAGCCGAGTTCTATCTTGTAAATTTGCACGTGCACACGGATACAAGACACAACCTAGTGTATTCACCTACCGGCGAACCAGTACCCGGCAACATACACATCCTCTACAAGGACCAGCACTACGATAGCTGGGTCATGACCGACGACAAACACTATAACAGCAACCCGATAGATATAATGAAAAAATCGAACAATGTCACAACAACACTATATAATAAGCCTTTAATTAACCAGTACAACACACGTGAAGAGAAAGGTCAACTCACGAAATCCCAGTCTCAAACGAACAGCCCTCAATTAGCTAGCTCATTAACACAATATGAACAACAAGCACCAATGTGTACACCGTTATCAGAAGTAGTCGCAGATGTCACTGGGTTCACAATACTTAGAAACCAACCGTCTACCTCAATAAAGTACACTTGCCTAGACTTGCGTATTGCAACTTGGAACGTCCGCGGGGCCTCAAAACCGACCAAAAAAGATAAAATTGACGCTGAACTTTCAATTAGGGGCATTCATGTAGCCTGCTTACAAGAAACAGGTATGAACTCAGGAGCATACAACTCTACACACTACGAATGGCACCTCTATGGAACCTCAGGTAAAACACATCGGGGACTTGCAATTCTAATCAGAAAAGATGCTCAAATTGAATTAGTTAACAGAAAAAAGGATACAGACGCGATGTCAGCTACTCTTCAAGTTAACAGGGAAAATGACAAGCCTGCTCATCTGTATATAATCAATTCTCACATAAACTGTTGTACATCTATAGCAAACAGATCCTTCACAGGCTTATTAAACTTGATCAGACAAAAACCAAGGAAATGTACTTTAATAATTCTTGGCGACTTTAACGCTCATATTGGTCGACATGATACACAAAGTTTCCAACGCAAAGGGCTGATCCAACAAAACCTACACCATAACTTATCTAACTACAACGGGGAAATGTTAATGGATATAGCCAACAGGGAAAAACTGCAAATAGAAACGACAAAAGCGAGATCATCGTGCAGGGTAACGTGGTCAAAGGGCTCAGAAATCCCAACTGGATCACATTATAACGCCACATGCATCAGAAAAACTTTTTGATTTTATTAAAGGCGAATGGGCCGCTAGGGGCACATCCGACCATAAAATAATCTGGGGTCTAATAAGAACAAATCGAATTTCAAACAAGAAAGAAAGCACCAAACACATTATTACACAAAGACAACAGCAAGCCGTGAAGGAAACAACAATTGCGGCCAAGGATTTTAACTATAAACAATGCTATTATGCCGCTCTCAATAGTAAATTCACAAAAACAAAATACCAAGATTGCATAACAAAAAAACTAAAAGATAAAGGGATCAACTCAACGGACAAACTCATCGAAATACCCTGGAATACCATAACGGAAGTATTAAAATCGGCTGCTCAGGAAACTCTTACTTTTCAGCCAGTTCTCTCCAGAGATCATCGACTAGCTCTTGCTAACCTACAAAAGGCTAAATTCCTACAAAGCAGGCAACCAGATAATCCAAATAGGCACAACCGAGTAAAAGAATGTCAGGCAACACTTCAAAAGGTTAAATATCAGGAAGAGCAAAAAGCATGCAGGGCCTGCCTCAATGGATTGGGGAAAAAACACCCTGCAAAACGCATGCAGATGCTATACTTTTTTTACAGCAGGAACAAACTTCAAACAAAACGTCGAAAAAGATCTACTTATATACCAATGACCAAATGGGAGCAAATTTTAAAAAAATCCGAGGGCCATCTTATACCAACAGTTAATATAAAAAAGCCGATAACCGAAGTACAGGGTGAGGGACCCATTACGGACGACGTAATGGCAATCATTAATAAAATGCGGAACGGGACAGCCCCCGGAACGGACCAAGTGGTAATCGAATTGTACAAAGCAATGCCCCAAATATTACAAGAAGCCGTCACCAAACACATGAACAAAGCCTGGACACTGAACGAAGCACCTGACACATGGTTGGAGACCGTACAGGTACCAATTCCAAAAAAACAATAGCCCTAAAAATGAGAATGAATATCGCCGCATATCGGTTTGCAATACGGGTTTTACGCCTCCTACGTATTAAAAAAACTAGATGAGATAATAACGGAATTGGGCAACTACCAAGCGGCCTTTTTAAACAATAGATCAACAGACGACCATATATTCACGCTTAAAAGGGTCTTAGACGAAGAATGGCGTGCAGGTAAAAGAATTTATGTACTCGCCCTCGACATTGAAAAGGCATTTGACAACGTCGACCTCAATGCACTAAGAGATATCTTATTACAACGAACCAACAAATCGCTAACCAACAGGATAATCAAGGTATGCATGAATGAACGAACATGCATCAAATGGTGTGGCCAGCAAAACAGTTGGATTATTAAAGGAAAGGGAGTCAAACAAGGTTGCCCTCTGTCCCCTCGCCTGTTTACACTGGTCATCGACGAAGTTCTTAGAACCCTCGACGAAGAAACACAATTAATAAAACTTGACCAGGATCGCGAAATCTCACTCCCTCTAGTATTATCATTTGCGGATGACCTTATCTTTATTACAGATGACCTAGAAGGATTAGAAGGTATCATATACCATATTAAACCCCTACTAAACAGTGTAGGCCTCCAAATATACGAAACAAAAACAAAAATACTAATTAGGGACCCCATAGCTACACAGATAACGACCCACGTGCCCCTTAATGGAATAAGTATACCAACATGTGAAGAAGTTAAATACCTAGGTAAGTAGGTACATACATAACATCTACATTAAGTAGAAAAAGCACTATAAAAAAACGTTGCGAACAGGCCATGAAAAACGCCAAATCGTTACTACCATTCATAAATAATTCAAATATGGACTGGAAATTAGCCAGACTCATGTATCGAATGGTGATCGTACCGTGCATGATACACGGTTTGAAAGTTTCGGCACTTACTAAAGCTAACAGATCAAGACTCAGAAAATATGAGCGAGTTATCATGAGGGACTTGATTAACCACTCTAGAAATAAACCAAGACAAAAGAAAATGCATGAAATATTAGACGGAAAAACAGTAACCAAACGCATCAAGAACCATAGGATGTGCTACCTCGCACATGTCTACAGGCGTCGCAAACCACACCTGCTACATGCAGCAATGCAATACAAAGCCAAATCCAAGAAGGTCGGCCGACCTATTTACACATGGAACGACAATTTAAAACAGGACATGAAGTACTTCGACAAGGGAATCAATTTCTGGATGGATACAGCGGAAGACAAAAGTAAGATCAAGATCGCTGCTAGTGAGATTTACAAAAAACCGGAAACGGATAGTAGCGAAACTTCCGAAGATGACATCGATAACAGCAACATCTAACACAATACAACAGAACAATGACATACAAAAGAACCGAGAAAGCAGTAACACTCCGCCAAAAGACTCGCCGATGAAGCTCGACCTGAACCAGCCTGGCGGCAAGGTCGTTAGAAGATGCCCATCCATAGATAATAATTACCCATCTCTCCACTAGTCCAATGCTTGCTCTAGGATGCATATCCGGTAGGCTCTTAAATCCTTCCCTATCCTACGGGCACGTCCTCCTTACCAATTACCGCGCCCCCCGGTCTATTCCTTGATATGCAATGGCCGCTGTAGCACCATGATCATGAGGCTACAGAAGCTAGTGCGAATCTTGGGGTTCATTCGATTAATCGAGTCTGGTTTAACCACGCTGGGATCGGTGCAATTCATTCATCATTCATTCATACATATATTAAAAGTTACTGAAATCGATTCAGTAGTCAATTATGAAGAAACTACTTTCAGAACTTGCATTTATATATTCTGTTACACCTTGTATATATATAAGCAGTTTTTTCCGTACATTAAAAAAAAACATGTTTAAGTACTAAATTTCATAAAAATCAGGTTTCTTATAAAAAATAATCATTTGATTTAAATCAGTCAACCCTGGACTGGCGCGTAAAATAAAAAGCGAGCCGTACGTTGTTAGTTATTAACGTTCAACAAAAGCGGCTAGTGAAAAAGTTTACTATGTATCCAACGTGTTCTCATTTATTCACACGTAGGTACGGAAACTTTCGACGTCAATGGTGGAGTTCGTCAAATAAGTTATGATGACTGTTAGTGTCAGAATTCAGAAATAGTTTTTTTTTTTTATTGTTTGGAAAGATGCAGACATTTTCTTTAATGATGACATGGATTGACAAAAATACTTACAGAGGCCAGCGCATCGAGCTACCCCAATCTGTCAAATTTTCCCAATTGAATATGAACCATGTTCCTTTGCAACAAAGTTGAAAATCTATCAAAGAAATTTGACAGATTTACCCACAAAAATTAAAATTGATCAAAATTAAAGAAGTTTCGGAAGTAAATAAAATTGTAGAAACAAAACTGTCACTCACCAAATATTATATTTAGTTCAGTTACCTTGAAGCCTACTTAACACAGTGCGATTAAATTGAATGGCATACCATTAGTTGAAACAACAATTAAAGTTACACAGTGTGAACTGTATTTAGACGATCCAAGGCATTTGTTGCTTCATTTCATTGAAAGTAGGTATGCCTTAGACAAAAAACTTGGTAAATGAGGTTTTAAACACAAAGGAACTATCTTCAAAGTTATTATTATAACTTTAACAACTCAACTGGTTCAAATAATATAACTTTAAAGCTGTAAAAAGAAGTATTCTTTGCCTGGGTGGCAGCTAAGTCGCCAGTTGCCACCAATAAAAATTCTGATTAAAAAATAGTCACGTGCGAAGTGGAGTTGAGTAAAATTGTTGAGTATCACAGTTTTACTAACTAGTTAATATTTTAAGTCCATTTGTATGTGTAGCAGTGTCTCTCTCTCTAGAAGTTATAAGTAGGTAGGTACTTTAAAAATAACTTTGCAGTTTACGTAGCGTTTTGTTAGCGTTTATCTGTGTCATACACTTAGATGTTTTTACTATATGAAAAGAGCTAACTATATTAGGACA
Organism: Globia sparganii; assembly: GCA_949316385.1. NCBI lineage: Eukaryota > Metazoa > Arthropoda > Insecta > Lepidoptera > Noctuidae > Globia > Globia sparganii. The sequence continues at coordinate 15,531,622 of OX438665.1, read as the reverse complement.
ATTTTACTAAGGTCTGTTTTAAAAAGACAAATGTCACATAAATCGAAAAAGTAATATAAATTTAGTATTTATGATCACACATGCACCTATCATTTATCACTATTTATGTAGTAATTCTAAAAACAAATTCAACATTTACGTCATTTGCCTCTTGCGAGCCCTCAGAAAACCTCAAAGATATTGCATCTCCCAGATGGTATCATGAGCGCTCACAAGTGCCTCTTTTTCCAGTAATGTAACAGAACAATAATAAAAGGAAATCGGGCGGAAATAGCACCTAGCGACGGTTGCCATGACAACGAGCGAAATTATTACACAAACAATACTAAACGTTTTTAAACTAAACTCACATTCAACCCTTCCTGATTGTTTTTGTTTCATGTATAAATCAATGACATCGGTATCCCTTCACAAGAAAAAAGGTAACGTTAGAATTAACTTCTCATTAAAATCGAATGTTCAAAGCCAAGTAGGTATTTCAGAAAAAAAAAAACAATTTGGGTAGCTACCTATTTTATCCATTCTACGCAGCCGCCCGTAATCATAATAAATTGAACTGAGTAAGTCACTTTGGGGAAAGACTTAAAACCTGGGCCTCAAGTCTGCTATTACAATAGTGTCAGAATGGTCTATCATTGATTTCATAATTGTTGATTTTGACAAGTTTGGTAATCTACTAATATTATAATGGCGTCATTACGACTTTCCAATGGTCAACCACAGACACTCCATTGAAAGAAATGGCATAAAATGGTAATCTCGTACATAATGACAAATGAATAAATGTAATGTTTATTGCTATTTACGAACTTCTTACTACTTCAGATTGCAAACACTAATACGTAATATGTAAAAATATATATTAAATGAAATCTAGCATGAAATTTAGTTGTACTTTTTCTCAGACCATTGATCGATCATTATGAACTTAGCAGATTACAAACTTATAGCAAAATGACAATGGGATCGTGTTGGAATGACGAATTTATAAAAATAGCAGATGGGCCCCTGGCTGAATGCTGGCTGACTTGAATAAAATTTTAACATTTCGATTTATAATTTCAAGCTTGAAAATACTACTTTTCCGCGTTTTCCGTCATAGCCATATCGTAGGCAATTCGATTGCTCATTTGTTTTCTTTTTTGTTGCATTATTAACTAGTACGGGAAACTGCTTTCTGCCTACTTTTATTTTGTGGTGGAACAGAGGAATATTCACAGTCATATTTATTCATCAGATTCAATGCATTCGAAAAACGTTGTCGTGTTTTAAAAATATTGTTTACATACATACTGCATGTTGATTTCATAAATGAGATGAATGGAATTATTGCCACGGATTAGCAACATATTTCGAAATACGAATCGCATAATATTCAAACAACCACAACAGTGGGATTTATAAGCATTGTGGGCCCTAATATTTTCCGCACAATATATCCAAGGCGAGTCAAAGAACGCGTTTTAGCTTTCGGGCGAGAGAATTATATTTGTACTAGCTGTGCCCCGCGGTTTCACCCGCATACCTAAGTGTCGATCCCGCTGGAATATCAGGATGAAAAGTATTCTATCTGTTAATCTTGGTTATAAACTATCTTTGTGCCAAATTTCATCCAAATCCGTTCTGTAGTCTTTGTGTGAAGAAGTAACAAACATACATATCGATGCCTTAGTTCACAATTGCACTAACTACGAAATTTACATTTTTGAGGAGAGAGCTTTAAAGTTTTTTAAAGTTTAGACGAGGACAGTAGAAAATCCAAGTAAAATAACAAAAAATATGCGTCTATTCATAAGACTAGTCCTTTTACTCCATCTATCTTGATTGGTTTTACAAAAATAAAGATCATTAGTATAATACCACATTCATGGAACATTAAACGAACTCATTTAATACAACTGTGACCCACGTTTTTGGTAGAAAGAGACGGAATAACGGTATTTCTTTGGCATTAAAAAAGTAAAAATTGATAATCTTGTAGTTAGTGCAATTGTGAACTAAGGCGTCGATATAAACACACCCACACACACAAAAAATTTCGCCTTTATAATATTAGCGTGATTGTGTGATTTGTGGAGCGTAAATAAAAAGTTTGGTTTGTCCGAAGGATTAAGAGAAAAAATGCCTGATTATTATTGAGATGATGTGATTATTTAGCTGTTATGAGACTTCAAAAAACTAACAGTCCTACTGTTCACGTTGCAAGACAGCATGTCAAGGATAACTTTGATTGCGACGCCATTTATAATTAACAGGATGATGCCTGTCTTTCCCTATTACACGATAGGGTCAGCTGCAGTAAAGTACATATCCTATAAGTTTAAAGGTGTACATAAAAGATATGATCTTTGCCTTCACAAACATGAATCCTAGAGGTGTTTAATCATAAACCATTCGATAAACTAAACGAATGGCGCAAGAAACGTGTTATTGCTAACATTGCCCTATGCCCTAGACTTGCCACATTAATACGAAAGCCAATACAAATGTCAAATAGATGCAGTCAGGGAAATTCATTAATTATCAAATTAACACTACGCCAATTTTATTTTATTTTATTTTATTTATCATGGGACAATAAACAGCTACAATATATAACGTCTACAAATAACAATAATATACATATGAAGCAATAACAATATTGCAGCCCACTACATTATCCGCCGCATTATTGCCGTGTAAATAGCTGTTTCATATAACTGTCAACGAATGACAGTTGTGATTTGAATTTACGAGCAATTAATTTTGCTGACTTTAATTACCTCCCGCAATTAATGGTATACCAGAAATAACTTAACAAATACATATATAAATAAAACATCTTCCTTATATACAATTTCAAGTAACGTTCATTTTTCTCAGATTTCTTTCATTATTTCAAAGAATCACAATGGAAGTTTCGCAATAAAATACGGAGATATTTACTCTCTCGGGAACATTTGCTGCAGTCGATGCACAATATTGATTGTAGGACTGGTTTCCACTGAGATTTTCAGTTGATACCTGAAGTTTGAATGGAGAAAATATGGTTCGGAGAATGTTCTGCACTTTGTAGTTGTGGCGGTAAATTGTTTTTACAATTGCATTCAAAAATAGTTATTCAAGGGGTTTGTAGTCAACTTTAGACGACTGAATATTTAAGTAGATATTTAATTGCTAATTACTAATTAGTTAAATCAGCTGCTGCAAAATACTTCACAATTTTCTAGGTTACTTTTTGAAACAGTGAAAAAAAACATCGTGAGGGAATTGTTCTTAAAATCGTCTGAAATCGCTAAGGCACAGTGAGAAAGCGGTTTCCTGTAATGGGACAATTACAGGCTGAAATAGGTACTCTACAGACAAAACACAACTAGAACTGTATATCTCCACGTTAGTTAGGCAAGCTTATTGTTCGGTAACAAATAGAAAAAGTAATTCTGTCTCATTAGTAACACGTGAGTTCTTAGATCTAGATATCGGCGGAATCTCATACTTGGACAGTCCAAGCATTGAAATTCCGCCAATATCATCTGCATACCACAAAAAGCACCCTAATTGCGTAACACAATTATCAATGTTAATCCGAATCTTTTTAAAGTATATTACTAGCCATATATAAGCTATCAGTGGCTTTTGTGGTTTTTAGTATAAAATTATTTAAACTCTGAGATATACTTTTTGAACAATTAAAAAAAAACTAACCCATTGCTGATTGCATGTTTCAAAAATGTGTCTGCTCAACAACGTAAATCCTACTTCCTACAATCCTACTATCCTACTGTCCTACTAATCCTACTTATCCTACTAATATTATAAATGCGAAAGTTTGTATGTATGGATGTATGGATGTTTGTTACTCTTTCACGCGAAAACTACTGAACGGATTTTGATGAAACTTTACAGTAATATAGCTTATACATCAGAATAACACATAGGATACTTTTTATCCCGATATTCCCACGGGATCGAAACTTACGCGGGTGAAACCGCGGGGCGCAGCTAGTATTATAAATGCGAAAGTTTGTGAGGATGGATGGATGAATGTTTGTTACTCTTTCACGCAAAAACTACTGAACGTATTTGGATGAGGTTTGGCACACATATAGTTTATAACCAGGATTAACACATAGGATACTTTTTATCCCGATATTCCCACGGGATCGAAACTTACGCGGGTGAAACCGCGGGGCGCAGCTAGTCCTACTATCCTACTAATATTATAAATGCGAAAGTTTGTGAGGATGGATGGATGGATGTTTGTTACTCTTTCACGCAAAAACTACTGAACGGATTTTGATGAAACTTTACAGTAATATAGTTTATACATCAAAATAACACATAGAATACATTTTATCCCGATATTCCCACGGGATTAAATCTTACGCCGGTGAAACCGCGGGGTGCAGCTAGTAACGCAATAAATGTTGTTGAAGTGTCAAAGTGAAACCCATTGATAGCGTGTTATGCAATTACCCCGCAGGAACTGCTAGAAAAATGGATCACTAGTTTGTAACTAGCACCACATACAAACGAAGCGAATCAATCGAAAAGCCTGTAAAAAATATCTGCAGTTTTTTCCAGGAAATAATGACGTCATCATGGACTTGCATAAAGGATAAAGCCAGCTTTTTCAATAACCGCAACATGTTGCAACCACAAAGAGCCGTTAGCTGCAGATCCAATATCGACTTAATAAGCTTTTCCCTTCCGCCATCCATTATGAATTTTAAAAACAGGATTAAAACGACGAGAAATGGCTGGTTTTGCTCTAGCCTATCGTAGGAAGAGTATCCATCCTTGTTGAGATAAATAACATCATTGAACTCTGTCTTAGTAACCTACTGTCAAATAAGTAGCCACTTCATGTAAAATACTAGTATTCAGCTGCATCTTGTTCGACTGCTCTCAAAACGGTGAAGGAAAACATCGTGAGGAAACCGGCATATCCTAGAACCAAAATTCGAAGACATTTGACATCTATCAACCAGCACTGGGTCCGCGCAGTGGATTACCAGCCCATTCCCTCTCGAAAAGAGAAGGCCCCGTGTTCCAGTATTATAGGCTGATATATGTTATGTATCGAATTATGGGCTACTAGCTGCGCCCCGCGGTTTCACCCGCGTAAGTTTTGATCCCGTGGGAATATCGGGATAAAAAGTATCCTATGTGTTATTCTGATGTATAAACTATATTACTGTAAAGTTTCATGAAAATCCGTTCAGTAGTTTTTGCGTGAAAGAGTAACAAACATCCATCCATCCATCCTCACAAACTTTCGCATTTATAATATTAGTATATAGTATACTAGCTGCGCCCCGCGGTTTCACCCGCGTAAGTTTTGATCCCGTGGGAATATCGGGATAAAAAGTATCCTATGTGTTATTCTGATGTATAAGCTATATTACTGTAAAGTTTCATCAAAATCCGTTCAGTAGTTTTCGCGTGAAAGAGTAACAAACATCCATACATCCATACATACAAACTTTCGCATTTATAATATTAGTAGGATTAGTATAGGATAGGATTAAGTAGGATAGGATAGTATAGTAGGAAGTAAGGCAACCTGGTAGACTACTGTCATATAGGCTGTCGCTCCATGCAAAAATACTGGTATTCAGCTGAATCAGGTTAGACTGGAAGCCGACCCCAACATAATCGGGAAAAGACTAGGCAGATGATGTGGTAGCTAACTGTTACAGGGTAAATATTGGTAGTCCAGGCTAAATGTGAAAGTTTAGATGTTTGGCTGTTAATTGAGACTCAATCACGCCCCGGTAGTACGTTCCTTTGGGATTACCCCCAACCTCCACGCAGTCAAAGCCGCGGGCAAAAGCTACAACGCTATAAACATACGCAGGTTCTAAGATTTGTGCTAAATGGAAACACCTGACTGTCGTATGTATTCAAAAACTACAAGAGAGCAAAATCAAAAACTTGCTTACTGTAATAACAAAAGAGTAAAACTACATAATATAGTAAATTGTAAATTTTATCTCCAGAAAACAAAATAAAAAGATTTTATTTCACATAAATCTAGGTACATGGGCACTTATGAAACGTCAGAAGCTCGGTGCACGGTTCCAATTGGTCGTTTCGTATGGAGAAGAGCCGGTAAAAAACTCCACGGTTGCTCTTTTAAAAATAATTGGCTTTTACAATATTTTCAAATTACAGTAGGTATGACAGGATACCTTACAAGAGATGTCAGTTACTCACAGTGCTCCCCAACAGTATCAGTGAACAACACAATAAACCCAAACGTCCATTGTGAATGCATAAAAGTAACAGTTCCGATACGGCACAATAGTCGCCTCACCGGCGGCGATCAGTGACGACACGGTCGCAGTCAGTCGTGAAGATGGTAGCGCTGATTTCAACGCCGACTGAAATTCATTGGAAATAAGATCGGAGCAAACGCAATGTAGTGAAAACGTGCGCTATTGTGGGAGGCGAGGCTTTTACGGCTGCACACCCCTCCCCTCCCTAGCTTCGTCTCGACGGTACCCCCTTCAGCTGATCCCTCCCCGCTATTAGAAGACGGCGTGGCGCTATACCCCGTTGTAAGTACACTTTCCTCGACTTGCATCGGTTTCCTTAATCATCCTTAATTAACGGCCCACTATAGTAAACTCCACTGTAGTAAATGTTTTAATTTTACCTTCAGAAGTGTTTGTTTCAAACTTATAAATGGGTAATGGGAAAAGTATGCTACTTATCGTAAATTAGGAGAGGTGCTTATGGGAACTATTGATTCATTTGTAGATAAAAATTATGGGATGTAATAAGTTACTAGTCACGTTAATGTGAATACGTAGTAAAGTGACGACACATAAAATAATTTAGTGACCGTAAAAGGGACGTAAAGATAGAGCAAGTAGATTCAGTTTATTACTTCAGAGATGTTGATAAAGTCGCTTCTAAAATATCATGCGAATACATTACAGTTTACCATAAAGTTCAGTTTATGGATGGGCGATATGACTTGCCTGTAGATGTCTCAGTAGCTAGGTAACTAGGAGCAAATTTCCCCAATGAAACTGAACGCGATTAGTAAGCGGATCCACGTTCAAGAATTGTCAGTGGCATCATTGCTGTAGATTATTAACAGCGCATTAACAACATTTTGATTGAACAAAAATTAATCGTTTTGCTTACCAATGGTAGCATTTTTTATTGCCAAACTGGGCAAATAGAATCGTATATATAGTGCAATCCACGAAGACGCGCCCCACTCTTTTTCCTAATGCTTACAGCAGAAGTGTGCAACATTCCGCTAGTGATTTAGTTTTGTAAATACACACGAATTATTATTAGTGTGTAATTAGAGTGTATCGAAAGAACTAAAACACTAATAGAATTAACTAGCGATAAAGACTAACGATTCGGTAGAAGAGTGGGGTGCGTCTTCGTGGATTGCACTATCTATAAGCTGATTTTACCTGTGATAGCTTATTCCATATGGAAGGATCAACTATGGAAAACTATGAGCTCTTTGCTTCATTATTGGTAAAGATAGAATAGTCTTAATTTTTACCAATAACGGACCGTAAATTATAAGAATCGGCCATTGGATGTGCCGATCGCGTTCAGTTTCATTGGTGAAGTTCACCCTAAGTTAGAAGTTGTAAATAGTTAGAAACTTGCATACACACGAGGTTCCTTTAGGTAAAATGGCAGTAAAAGCTACTGCCATTTTACCCAAGGAACAAGAAACTTGATAAATCATGGATGAGGGAACTAGTTTGCTAATCAACCGCCTTTCCTAACGCCAAGAAGCCACCGACCGCGATGTACTGGATAAACTGAATTTAGTTACTAGCTAACCAAGTTCTAGGGTTTAGAATGCTTAATTTGAAGTAATGCCAAAATGAACGTGTCTTTAGCAGAATGAGCTGGAACCATTGGGTTAATAAATCTACTGACTGATGAATCCAAACTTCTAATCGCAAGTGACTTCTAAGGCAGGCATGCTCTTTCGACAACCGCATTATCTGTATACAATACCTAAAAGCCAGTTTAATTCGGCAACAATCAATGTCAAAAACTTGTTAAAAAGCGGTTAAGTGCGAGTCGGACTCGCACGGACGGACAGCGAAAGCTTAGTCATAGGATCCCCTAGTGTACGGAATACAGGAATTGCCCTTCAGGTAGGTAGGTATTAGATGAATCTAGAGGCTGATCGCTTAACTGAGACGTTGCCTGAGGTAGCTGCGCGGTGCGGGAGGGGTGAGTTGTCACAACTTGACGAGTCACTGAGCTCTCGCATCACGTGACCACACCCCTCCCGAACCGCACGCAATTGCAGTGGTGTTCTTTTTTAATGGATGGTGACACATCCATTAAAAAAAGAACACCACTGCAATTCTATTCGAGAAATACAGGATCTTGTTTTAAATCCGGTTCTAAATAACAAAGAGGTGAGCGTAAAGTCGGGAAAACGTTAGAATAAAGAAGGTTTTTCTTAAACGCAGATAATGTAAAATGTATGAGAAGGATTTAAGCATCGGATTTTTTTTTTTTTGAGGATGGGAAATCATCCAATGACCCTTCTCGCTCTGGGTGGAGCAGAAGGGAGTGTCAGACTCTTACTGACTAAAACTCACCCGTGTTCCTTCCTTAGCCCTTTGTGTTCCGGGTTAGCGGTAACCCTTTCGGCATCGGGCTTGAGGTTACTAATTATAATAGATTTAAGCTTCCGTGTTGCGGTATCGGTTAACACAGTGTAAATCAACCGTTATCATACATTTTCGTGTTTAATGAAATGACAAAATGTAGGATGTGTAAATCCAGCTATGGCTTTTAATGTTACAGTTTAATTAATCTAACATGTTTTCATGTCATGTAAAACTTTAATAAAACATTGTGTTTGCTGACGCGCAGTCGGGTTAGATTTAAAACTCTTACATGCTCATGACATATTTATTCTTATTCTTCGTCTAATCGTGATCGCCACCTAAACCTACAAAATGTAAAAAAAATAACCTGACAAACTTTAAGATGTGCTTTAGACCATCGAACTGAGCAACTTTCACTATGGGACCAACTCTGAAATCACGAAAAAAAAAATCTGCTGATAATACAAAAGTTGAATACATATTTGACCAAAATGTTTTAAGACATTTTGGTCAAATATGTATTCAACTTTCGAAGTTCGATTGTCTCTCTAAAGCACCTCTTAAAGTTTTACGAGACAACGCGAAACTAAATGTGAACACTTGCGCGACTACAGCGATCGTGTAGGTGTGCAAGGCGCCATTGATAAACGCGACCAGCGTCCGCCGCGCGACTGACGCTCCAGTTTCGGAGTCGCTAACAGCAGTGGTAGTGTAACAGTGTGTTATTAGTGTGTGATAATATACTGTGCGTATCCATATTAACAATATAAATTCGAAAGTCACTATATGTAGGTATGTTAACTTTTCACAGAACGAATTTAGATAAAATTTGGCAAGAGATAGATGGCTTCATGGGGAAGGTCACAGGCTACTTTTTGTCTCAGTAGCACATTGCTGTGGCATAATTTCCGATATCCACGCGAGCGAAGCCGTGGGCAGAAGCCAGTGAATTCATAATTCTTCAGTCGCCTCCTCATTAGGTCAAAGACCCCATTGCACTGTCGTTCCAAAATCTTGCAACAGTGATAAATCATGTATGGAATTTAATGTTATCGCTAATGAAGCCAAGTTACAACAAGATAAGACAAATATTCTTACGAAAGGTAATTCCCGGGTAAAATCGTTTTAATCCATAAGACGATGATCATGTTTTCCTTCGACGAGATTATCATTTACGTGACGGATATTACATGCCTATAATAAATACATGCAGGTAGGTACCCTTTTATCGTAAAATATAAATATTGCACATAACTTATAGTTTTAAATTGTTATTTTAAGTACCTAACATAATCATTGTGATACTACGTTTGTATTTACAAATTAAGTACAACAATTAACAAATCTTATTCTAATTTTTGAATGAATGCTGCGGTTGGTCCGTGGATGGGTGACCATCTTTACATATCAAGACCTATCCGTGCCTTGGAAAGCATGCTTAAGATGTTGGTCCCGGCTGTCATTCCTAGATCTTTAGCATTCGTTACGGATCGTCAGAAGCCCGAAAATCTGACAACCAGTCACCAATCGACAGACCAACCGCGGCAAGCGTAGATTAACCTGATCGATCGACCCGTACAGCTGTTATTACTTAGCCACAAGCCCCTCAAATAAGCACCTCATTAAAAACCACAAACTATTTCCTATGTACAACTGCGCACACTAAATATGGTTGCCGACAAAATAGATCTTTTCTCATGTTCACTGAGCGAGTTCGCAAGGGTTACGTTACTGATTGTGTTATTCATTTATTTAAAAAAGCACAGCCACATCACGTACATTAAACTTATGCCAGAATAATCTTAATAACTAAAAGACTAATGTACATGACAATTTCGGCGTTATTATCATGTACATTATTATTATTATTGATTTTATATATCTCGGTACCATTGGGTCCCGGTCCTTTGGAAGGCGTACGAGGGGCCGAAGCCAACTCGCAGAGGCCCCTTAGGAAATTTTAATGAAATGTGGCACCAACTGACGATTATCCCTATATGTACTATGAAAGTGCACCCAAGGATAACCCTCGGTTGGTGTAGGACTATTGCAGTATTGGAAAAATAAAAAGTTGTACTATGGATTTGGGAGGTTAAAGTGTATTGGTTACCAAGAACTATGGAAGAACTATGGCCCCTGCCTGTTATTATTATTTATGTTTTAGTTTGTAAATAGTATGTCTTTTATAGCATGAAGTTAATTAATACACTACCGAATTGGGATACTATAATGGTAGCGTATGTAAATCCTACTAATATTATAAACGCGAAAGTTTGTGAAGATGAATGGATGAATATTTGTTACTCTTTCACCCAAAAACTACCGAACTGATTTTGATGAAACTTTACAGTATTAAAGCTTATACATCAAAATAATACATACGATACTTTTTATCCCCATATTCCTGCAGGATCGACACTTAGACCGCAGGAGAAACCGCGGGCGCTAGTAAATAAATGAATGTAACCTTTTTATTTTCTAAGAACCTAGTTTTCTTCTAGTTAAATACTTTTCAACTAGTATTTTCCGTAATAATTGACTGCATAACCAGTTCATTAGTAAACTCAAGACTGGAAAATCTGTTTGGCGTTCAAAGGCAGTCATTTTCCACGCGGTTGGTCTTCTATAGCTACTTTACAAAGTTAATGCAAGACGGTGCCGCCATTGATATTGAATTTAAGGTTATATTGTAACTAGTTTACGTAAGTGAGACTTAATAAAGTGACTGTTTATTTGACTATGTTAAGCATAGGTTCCCAACCTTATTTTGCCTAGCGCCCACAAATATTTTTTTTTCTAGAGCTCTACAATTTTTTTTTACTTACCCTCTGTCGCGAATTTGAAATAACTATTGCCACGATTATATTTAAACATGTAATATTCATACACCAACCCGCATTGGGCCGCGTGGTGGATTATGGCCCACTGATCTCGGCCTGTGTCCTGTGTCGGCAGTGAGAACATTTTAGATTTTGCTGTGTAATATTATATAGTCGAAAGATAGGTTATATTATTTTTTCTGGGTCTGACCCCTGAAAGTCTCTAACGCCCACGAGAGGGCGTTATCGCCCACGTTGAGAACCTATGATGGAAAGCTACGGTTTCCTAAAAGTGCGATTCCGTCATTATTATGACGGCTGTCATGAAAATCTGTCATTTTCACCAGCGTTTGACATTAAGGTGTCGTACAAACGCTCTGCATTTGGACAGCCGTTATTTGTAACCGTTCACCGCTTTCTTAGAACCAAACCAAACCTTCAGTCTCTGATGATGTCTTAAAGCAAACATTAAAAAACCTGAATAAAACATATCTACTTCTTAATTTAGTCCTAAAGCTTCATAATTTAATAATAATAAATCAAATGAGACAAAATAAACGAGTTTTTTGGTTGAATAATTCAAATTTTGTGCTCAATTTACCCCAGAAATAACATTCATCTAAAAATTTGAATAATTAAACCATTAATAATGCAGCTCGGCTTTTAACGCTAGAAAATAAACTTGACTGAACCAAAATACGGGTCTCTTACTTTCGGGAACTTTCGATTAAATTTGCTAAAGTTCTGTGCTTGGCATAAATTCAGTGGTCGGCGATCTTTCAACTATGTAACCGGGACGTTAGCAGGCTGTACCACGCTAAGAGCAGACACAATATGGAGACAACAAAAGGTCTATTTTGACAAAATCTTTTCCAAAACAGTAGATTTCAAAGAGGTTATGGACTTGGCAAACTGTTTGCTTAGGGAGATACCGCAAGGCTATATCGCTTTTACCGTCATCGTACTGGGTCATTGTTTCTGGGTTGCAGTGTAAAGTCAGTCCATTGCAGGATTAATAGTGTGTTGATGTTGACGTGTAGAGAATTTGGATGATGTGCATTTTCGGAAAGCACGTTAAGCCGTCATTCGTGTTCGACAGTCGTTACGGGTAGTCAGATGCCCAAAAGTCTGACAACTAGTCTTACCAAGGGGTAATAGGTAATACTAGCTAGTGTCCGCAAGCCGCAACTCCATGTCAATGCGCGTATTTCGCGTACGGTACCAAGGGGTATAGTGTTACCCAGTAACTGGGTTGTCAGATAGGCAGTCGCTCGATGTAAAATACTGGTATTCAGCTGCATCCGGTTAGACTGGAAACCGACCCCAAAATAGTTGGGAAAAGTTCCCAAGTAAAGTGTTTCTTATTTTGGTTCTAAGTAGGTACTTTATAACGTGGTTTTTCTGTATAATACGTTGTGTTGCACTCCCAGTAACTATATTAACACGGCACATATCCCGGGAGCAACATTTTCCTTCCACACAACACAGTCCATAGATTCAGTGTTTGCTAGAAGTTCTATGCAAACACGAATCCCGCCTCTAGCCTTTCGGCGTAATATTTTCCTCTGTGCAGTCTGTGCAAATTGAATGTTTACTCGGCAAATAATACAATTTGTTTTACTATGTATCTATTAACGAGTATTCATGAACAGATACAGATTGTGTGCAGTGGTGGTCCAGCGGTATCGGCCCCGACTTACGAGTCGTGGGATCGAACCCAGGTAGACACTTTGTGCAAATAATTTCATCACCACTGGTCTGAAGGAAAATATTATGAGGAAACCGGCATGTCCTAGAACCAAAAATTCGAAGACATGTGACATCTCCCAATCTTAACTGAGCCCGCGTGGCAGATTACAGCTCACTCTCTCTCGGAGAGAGGAGGTCTTTGTCCCCGCTGTAGGAACATTATAGACTGATTATGCTATGCTTAATTGCAAAAGGCGCTTGATTGACATTGACAGGGGGACGTTTTCGTAAACATCAGTGATGAAAATTTGTGAAATTGTATTAAAAAACAAGATGGCGACGTTAGTTCCTATTTTGGCCACGTGCCAAAAAATCTATGAGTATATCTATAACCATATTTTTGATTGACATCCCTGAAAGTACCTACTGTACAATAAAAAGAAATGGTATATGAAATTTGTCAAAGCGCGGTAACATAATAGTTTTGGCTGTCGAAAACCAAATAAAATGAACTGAAACCTTTTTCCAGCTGAAATAACCTTTCATATTGTATTTCTTGACGAGTATTGTGGGGATATTTGATGCAAGGTTATTTTTATTTATTGGTTGACATAATACCAGAGATTTTCAATATTTCTCTCATTGGTCTAGATTTCGCAAGCGCGACTGCATGTGAACCAATGAAAGAAAAGAAAGAAAGAAAGAAAAATAGGCTTATTTGTCACAGAAACACGTGCAAACAAAAAGAGTATTAATTCTAATGACATCATTTAAATCGAAACAAAAAAAATATATATATCTTTATACATGAGCACAAAGCATAGATAGTCGACGGCTGCACGTCATGACTGTGACAAGAAGGCTTCCACTCAGCATGATGCTGTGCTATAAGGGACCCACAGCACAGCGCTGATTTTCAGTGGTTACCCGAAAAGGACGTACGGAAACCAAGTCAGATCAAATGATTCGTACTTAACAGGTAACAAAATAAAATAAAACAAATATTACTCATAAATTAAAGCAACTACTTATAACCAACAATTACATGAAATTGAATAACATAAAATTCAATTTATCCGCAGGCATCACCGTGCGTTCCTATAAAGATTTGTACCCAAAGTATTTATTAAAGAGGGAAATTCTGTGTTTTGTGTTTTGTCTCGCTCCCACCCTCACCTCCGCGTCGCTGTAGCCTGCGCGCGCGCTCCCAATACATTTTTGCAGTTGCATTTCCTTAGTGCGGTTATGAGCGTGACGACGTACTGCGAGATATCGATATATATATCATTGATGTGAACGTCATTCCGCGTTCGATCCCCAGCTTAGGTCCCGCAATAAGATATTTGGTTTTCCATTAGGAATTTCTCAAAAGCAACAGAGATTCTGGATTCCCCCATCAATGGCAATCGACTAGCCCCAGATTACATGGGAGTTAAATATAATGGGCGAAATATGGGTGTATACACACACAAACATACATTTTGACAGTTCAGCTACATTCATTGCGTTATTTACGTTGTTGAGTAGACGAATTTTTCAAACCTATGAAGCAATGGATATCAAAATTAAAGGCGATCAATTGCTATTTTAAGTGTGTTATATAGTTACCCCGCTAATTTCTGATGGGAGAATACAGGCATTATATTACGTAAACTAGTAATGCAAATATCAAATAGAATTTGCCTTCCAAGTGCAATGAACCCGTTGACTTTACCTACGTAGGCACTAATCTAAATATATATATAAAATGCTAATTTTAGTACGTAAATACAGGGTTTTCTCTATGACCACCAACTCCAATCAACTTCCCGTTGGGGTGGCAAATACCCCTTGGCCTCCTGGTGAAGGTAAGGTAGTTTGACCGCGGTGGGTAGAAGTGGGTGGTTGTGGGTGGCGAAAATGTGAAAAAATATATAGGTATCTATCCTTTTCTAACTCATGTGAACTTCTGGATATTTTCAGAACAAATTTCTGGAATGAACTAGAAAACTCCAAAATGTATGCAACTGTAACAATCGATCTAGAAAGTTCTAGAAGGTTCTAAAAATTTCTAGAAATTCGAAAAAAAAATTCTCTCGTGCGAAGCTGGGGCGGGCCGCTAGTTATTTGTAATATACGCGTGTCTCTTCCAGATCCCGTTACGGCGTGTCGGATTTATATTTTAGCACCTTGGTCGCCTGCGCGTGTTCACTTCGTTAGTAGTCAACCTCGCCTGTTAATTTCTTACTGGCGGATATTTACTGAAAACTTGCACTATACTACACTTAATATAACACAAAATAAACGTGGCATAATTATGGAAGCACGAACCTACGAACCCTACATAAATACAATGATTAAAGTTACGAAAAGCTCAAATGTCAAAAATGTATTGTTAAACAGACGATTGTCATACTCATAAGTTAACTTCTTTAAGTAAAGGGAGAAATGTAGAACTGAAAGATGAATTTAAATAAAATGTTCTCGCATTTAAAGAAAATTCCAACATGTCCGCTAAAGTTAGAGAAGGTTTTTAAGGACTGCTTTCAACAAGATTCATGTCTGAGCTGGACCTCATTTCGCAATGACCTCATTTGAATACAAAATGCGATCGCTACATTAAGCGTATTACGTATGTTTGTAGTCTGTAAGTACTCCACATATTTCATTTAAAGTGGATTTATTTCCCGGACTAGCTGAACCGAATTTGTTAGAAAATAAGCCACTTTAGAACAAAAATAAACTTTAGTAATTGCCGTTTTATGTATTTTAGCCCGCGCACTTAACAAAGGGCATTAAAGTTATAGGTAGATAATCCAAAACGAAACCTTCATCATATTTATTTTGAACTCAAACAAAATAGACATTAAGAGTCCATTAATTTAACGGTTCCAAAGTTAATAAAATTCGCGCACTTCGTTCGGTTAAATGTGCACATAAAACATCGGAAAAACAAGCCGGTGCGAAATAACGGCCTCAAAATAAAACATGGTACATTTGTTACGCTAATAGGCACCCCGTCTGTATAAAGGATGTACTAAATACCGTGAATTTACACGAAAAATATTAGCGTACCGACGATAATTGGTCTCTAGGGGCGCTAATAAAGTTGTGACATAGAAGGCTGGTGAATTAAAATGACAAATATCGATAAACATGGCGAACAAGTGGTTTTGTTGGTGATCTGTCAAGTTGATAGGTGAAGGACCGATCCGTTATGGCCACACCTAATAATGGGTCATGCACGGAATTAGTATGTACTATATGTTCATTTTATGATGACATGTCAACGCGTACTGTTAGATGGATTGTTTTTCGAAATATTGTAAATATATTAATATATATAGACAGATATAGGTAATAACTTCAACTTTATAGTTTCCTAAACATAATAGGACTAAGTACAAAGACAGCTTCAAACGACGTATTTCAGTTAAATTCTAGAAACTGCGACATTTGCATGAAAACATGAAAGAATAAATCATAACTTTAACATCCAAGATGAAAACGTGATTTAGAAACTTCGTTAAAAAATGTATAAACAAGAACAAGACAGGTTTTAAAAACAAATACATTATACTTTAATGGCATAATATTTCCCCAAAATCTGAATAATAAGGATTCATTACCATACAAATAAGGGCTGGTCTCCCTGCGGCCAAATACGTGACAATTTTATAAAATTACGTAGTAGGTTTATGTAGTAAAATCTATCGGTCTATTCTGTACAAATCTCACCGTGAAAACTTAGGTGAAGTGAGCTGTCACTTAATGATAGTGGTTGATACTATTCACAGCTCACTTCACCTAAGTGTGAAAACTTAGGTGAAATGAGTTGTCAATAGAGTCATTCGGTGATCGACTACCCTTAGAGCGATGGAAACACTATTGGGCACATTGACGTAACTGACACTTGGCTGTCAAATGTTATAAAATGGCGAAGCGTAGTTGAAACATATCGTGATGAAAAGTAGGTATTTTACTATGTGTTTTTTATCCACTCACATGACCGCTGTCAAAATCAACCTAGCCTTGAATGTCCCGGAACCAAAAATTCAAAGATCAAAAAAATGATATGTCCAGCCGTTCTTGAGTTGTAAATGGTGTAACTAACCCGACTTTGTTTTATTTATATAGTGTCGATTTACTGTTGTTTATAGTTTATTGTCTTAACCAAAATCAGTCATCACTAAATAATTTTGACCCCTTCATATCACCTCTCCCCTAAACTCACTGCCACTGAGAAAAGTTGACCCGAATTGTTGACTTATGTTTTTCGTACCTGCCGATCGATTCTGTAAAAATCTCACCGTGAAAAGTTAGGTGAAATGAGCTTATAGTGAGCTGTCAAGAGTATCAATCCCTAGCTTCAGGATGACACTGACAGCTCATTCCACGCTCACTTCACCTAAGTTTTCACGGTGAGATGGTTACAGAATCGCACTGTTTCGAGGGGAACGGTATGAATTGATGATCGTATTTTTCAATTACTAACTTAAGGGCCGATTTTTCAATCTTCAAATAACTTTTATCTGAGGAATAAAAATTGCGGCTTGACAGCTTTTGCATAGAAAATATGTAAACTGTCACATTTATTTTTCAAATTAAAGTTATCTGACGATTGAATAATCGGCCGTTACATTTTTTTTTTTCTATCAGCGTGCTGGATACTGTCCAGTATTCCATATTCAATGAAGACTGTATGCTTGGTAAGTACATCTCTTACGCTCAACTCTCCTTCAATTGGCATGATTGTGTAGGTAATCGTATCTTCATCTGCTTCGCTTTTATTACCAAACGACGACAAGTTTGTGGGACTCCAAATGACTAATGTATCTAACTATTATTCTAGGATTGATGACATCAGTCAAACTACATTAGATTAGAACCCAGCATATAGAAAAAGGCTCAAACAACGCTGAAACTGCAACTTGTTTAATTTTCGTATTTTTCAACACAGCTCCGTCAAACGGAACGTTTTTACTTTATTTCTTTTCACTCTCACACCCTGATAGATAGCGATAGACATCTAAATCGATCGTGTGGCTCTCGGAATTAGTTTACACACACGTGAGGGACTTTATTTATACTGCCAGTGATATACAGGGGCACATTGGAGGCTGACGTGACAGCCCGACTTATTGCACGCTCGACAAGCGCTGTTTTAGGGCCCTGAAAAACGAGCGATACCTATATTACATATTGACTGAATTATAGCGTACTAGGTGCCAAATAGATAGTACTGAGGCGGTTTGTTGTTTGGGTCTGAGGACATTTTTAAGGCACGGTTCTTGTAATTCGAAGCACATCATGTCGCGCGTCTTGTTGATAATATTAAGCTGCCAATAAGTAGCTGTAGGTCCGTACGCAAAATACGCGCATTGACGTGGAGTTGCGCACACCAGCCCGTATTACCTAAAGTAGCTGTAGGTGTACAAGGACCTTTTTAGCGTGTGGGAAAAATCTGAACCGCCATCTTGGTTTTTCCAATACATTTCACAAAAGAATTGAATTTTTTTTTCAACAGCCGGGGCTGCCAACAGCATTCGAGCGCCAAAAGATAGCTAGATACGTAACAATAGTTTTTTCAGCTGTGGTACTGGCCTGCACCATTATTGCGTACAACACACTTTTAAACACAATCAGAATCATTTTGAAGTATATTGCTAATACATTGCTTCTTATGTTCAAAACATTGTCTACTTAACAATGTAAATAACGCAATGAATGTTGTTCAAAATGAAAGCCATTACTACTGATAGTCTATTACGCAATCACCCCTCTATTTTAAAAAGGAAGTTCTCTTGTCAAATCGTATGAATTATGTCACGTTCTTATTAAAAACTACTGAACCAATTTCGATGACTTTTTCGTAACGGAATGGTGGTCATTCTACGTTTAGAATACATTTTTTACTTAAGATAGGTAACTTGTGTAAGGAATCACTAACTAAATTCAAATTTGAATCTACAACTTAATATATTCACCTAGGTATACTAAACCATAAATAATTATTGTTCATAATATAATATATCATAATTATGCTTGATGTTCGTTCAAGTAGTTTCATTTTACCTATTAATAACAAAATTGAAATAAAAATAGGTTTATTTGTCACAGAAACACGTGTAAACAAAAAGATAATTCATTCTAATGACAGGAAATATCTTACTTCCTTAGATGAATATCTTAGTTAATACACGTGTACGTACCTAATATCAAAGAACTGCTTTGACGTGTCGTATATTCATATAATGAAATTATACAGGGTGCTCATATAGAGGGCGATATTATTAAATTGTAATCTAGGTCAAAGTTCGAGGTCGGAAAATGCTAATGCAGAGTGTAATACCACTATAAATGGTGTACGACGGTATGGCACGCCATGTATTAATATTAGCTTTGATGTTGATAGATAAATCACATAATTACCTAATTATTAGTTAGTCAATCTAATAATTCCATCTATTGGGGGAGGCCTATGTCCAGCGACATCTTTCGGCTGAAATGATAAATGAATGTCTGTTGTATAATTTGTAGTATTATACTGTATGATACTTTTAGTCTCGAAATTTTTACAGGCTGTTCTACCCATGATATGAACAACTTTCACTATGGGACCAACTCTGAAATCACGAAAAAAAATCTGCTGTTTAATACAAAAGTTTTATACCTACTTGATCAAAATGTATGAAACAGCTGATTTTTTTTTTTTCGTAATCTCAAATACAAATACAAATATTCTTTATTGTGGTACATAGGTAAGCAATAAGCTGTTACATGTTTCCGAAATTGTACACAGCTATGACCCGCCATAATGGCGTACAATAATTTAAGGTAGGTAACATTTTATAACATAAACACAGCACAATCAAATAGAAAATTGAAATAATAACAATTTAAATATGCAGCACTTTAGAATTAACGAAGATTTTTACATGTCAAGGCAGCAATTAAAATAACGAGACATAAATTATAAATTCAGTTAGAATTAAATAATACAAATTAAAAAGTATACAAATTTTACTCATCAGGGGAACAATAAAAGTTAAATGACATCATCGAGATAATCCTTTAGAGTGTAGTAACATTTGTCTAATAACAATTGAAATAATTTCTTTTTATAATTATGCAAATCCAAGTCTTTGGCAGTTTATTATATATGTCAGGTATTAGATAAAAAACACTTTTGCGGAAAAGAGCAGTTTTGTGGGGTTCACGTGTCATTTTGTCTGGCTCTATTACTAAATTTGAAACGGTGAATATTTAATTTAGCGAAAATGGCACATTCGTAAATAAAGAGTTGGTCCCGTAGAGAAAATTGTTCATATTCATGGGTAGAAAATCCTGTAAATAGTTCGAGACTACCTACTGATACATACGTGAATAATGTTTTAAGGAATGTTGGATTTAAGCTACTTAACGTAATTGGGTAAATACGTGGTCTTGTATGAAGAGAATGACTGAATTTCCAATTAAAAATATAAATACCAGCCCATTATTGTCCCACGGCAGGGCAAACCCTCTTCACATGTTTTATTTATTTATTAACTGACTTCAAAATAGAGGTTCTGTATTCGACCCGTATGTATGTTTGTATGTCCACGATTTTCTCAAAACTAATGAACCAATTTTGATGATTCTTTTTTTATTGCCGAATTAATTTCTTCAATGTACTAGTGTTAATTGAATTTGTGTGGGGTATTTACAACTAAAAAGTGAAAAATATTTTTTTTTTATAAAAAAACAAACCACTTCTAGAAAACAAAACAAAGTGAAAAATAACTTTAATTTCTGAAGTCGGTCATAAAACGAAAATGCGAAACCAACGACACCGACTTCCGAAATTAAACTTATTTTTCACTTTGTTGTTTTATTTTACCATTTATGTACACACATACATAAACAGACAAGAAAAAAAAAACAGAACATAAAAATAGGTACAAAGGTGATGCTTATTTCATGAGAAATCTCTTCCAGCATAATTGCGATAGGACAATAATTAGAGAGATGTAGACAGCGTGTGAAAGAGTAAAGCAGATAAAAATATATATAAAATCATAAACAATTCACTTAATAGAACTAAACAAATATTATGAGAACATACTTACATACATAAAAATAAACATACATACTTCTAAAATAAATATGAAAAAAAGATTAAAATAAATTTATTTAGCACAGACTAAAAGACACAATAAAACAGATAAGTACATGTATAAGATAAAAACAAAAAAAAAAACAAATAGAAAGTATAAAGTCCGATGTAGGAAATTAGCAGGAGAGTGTGCCTCACGGCTGCGCCAAAGAGGTCCTAGAATATCACTAGAATGTGACAAGCCCCGAGCTTTGACCACCACGCTTGCTCAAGACGGGATGACGAAGACAATGCGATTCTGTAACCATCTCACCGTGAGACTTAAGTGAAGTGAGTGTGGAGTGAGCTGTCAGTGTCAACCCACAGATGCTAGGGATTGACCAAGCATACATTTACAATCATAATCGAGATTTTAATAACATTTTTATGCTGATTCTATTGATAATTTTATATAATTTCAAAGCTATTATTGTAGTTGTCAAAACATTACTATTTTATGGGGTTTTTAAATGAAATAGTAAAACAGAAACTTAGTCACAATCTCAATGTTGTTGTTTTTTTTTTCTTTTTTTTCTAAACTAGTCCTTAAATAGCCTGAGGCGAGAGCGCGTCACGTATGAACAATAATTAAAGTAAAACATTCACGTTTAAGACTAAAAGAATTCTCATAAAAAATATTATTAAAATCTCGATTATGATTGTAAGTGTTTGCTTGGTCAATCCCTAGCATCTGTGGGATGACACTGACAGCTCACTCCACGCAAGATTTCACGGTGAGATTTTTACAGAATCGCCCGGGTTTCCTCACGCTGCTTTCATTCGCTGATGTCGCCTGTAATCCCCGAAAGGGTAGGCAGAAGTACCTATGGTACAACCACATTTCGCCAGTTACAGTCCCATGTAATAGGAGGCGAGCATAGTGCCCAAATCCAGAGATATGATATGACTAGCTGCGCCTCGCGGTTTCACCCGTGTAAGTGTCGGTATTCCCAAGGGTGTCGATTCGGTGAGAATATCGGGATGAAAGTATCCTATATATTATTCTGATGTAAGTATAAGATATATTACTGTAAATTTTCATCAAAATCCGTTTCGTAGTTTTTGCGTGAAAGATAATAAACATCCATCCATCAATCCATCCTCACAAACTTTCGCTTTTTATAATATTAGTAGGTAAGTAGGATATATCAGTAATATCCAAGATAAACTTTAAAATTGGTAGGTACTTGCCCGGATTGGAAACCACATCCTCGTCCAACCAGAATTTCCATTTAGCTTAATTAAATTAAAAAGCGTTCTTCAGCACTGTGTAGAAACACATTACCTATATTTCACAATTTCAACAATGTTAACTTTTCGCACGTGTACTCCTAATGTCCCTCAAAATAATAATTAACAGCTTTTCGTTAATTAAACACTTGAAACTTTGCTCAATAATCTTTTATGTAGGTAGGTGCTTGAGAACTTTATAGTAGGTACCTACCTAATAACTTCTTCAGCTGTAATGTAAAGACATAATTTATACATTTTAATTTATTACTGAAAGAACATGAAAAATACGTATTGCAGTAAAAAAAATATGGCGTTTAAATTGAGATAATTAAGAGCATGAGAATAATTCATGTCTTATTCACCTATTTTCTACATACAGTCCTCATAACCTTATAATCAGCCTATAATGTACCCACTGCTGGGACATAGGTGTCCTTTACGTCCACCACGCGGGCTCAGTGCAGTTTGTTGGGTGTCACATGTCTTCGAATTTTTTTTGTTCTAGGACATGCCGGTTTTCTCACGATGGTTTCCTTCACCATTTTGAGAGCAGTGGTGATGAAATTAATTGTACAAAGTAGATAAAGCACCTGACTCGGTTCGAACCTACTCGGAAGTCGGGGCCACTGGCCGCTGACCTCTGGTCCACCACTGATAAAATAAAACTACAAAACAATAGCAGCGGGATTGTCCGAAAGGGTTCCCGCTACCCCGGAACATAAAGGGCTAAGGAAGGAACACGGGTGGGTTTTAGTCAATAAGAGTCTGACACTCTTTTCTGCTCCACCCTGAGCGGGAGGGGTCATTTGATGATTTCCCATCCACAAAAAAAAAATCGGATAGGTACTTCTATAATATCTCCAGAGAGATGACGACATACCTACAAAGATATGAAAAGTACATGGTTTTGGGAACTCAATATCTTCATCATCATCTGCCTAGCCTTCTCCCAACAATGTTGGGGTCGGCTTCCAGTCTAACCGGATGCAGCTGAATACCAGTATTTTACATGGAACGACTGCCTATCTGACATCCACAACCCAGTTACTAGGTAATACGATACCCCTTGGTAAGACTGTGGTCAGACTTTCGGGCTTCTGACTACCCTTAACGACTGTCAAAGATCTACGAATGACAGCCGGGACCTATGGCTTAACGTGCGTTCCGAGGCACAGAAGGGTCTCGGTATGTAAAGATGGTCACCCACCCACAGACCAACCGCGGCAAGCGAACCTTAACCTGATCGATCGAACTGTGCGGCTGTTATTATTTAGCCACGGACCCCAACTCAATATCTCATAAGCACTGAAACGTTTGCATTACGACGTGACGTGGTTCCATTTCCCAGCACTCAATTTCCAAAGAATTTTTATTAAGAAGCCTTGGGACATACTAACTGAAAACATACATCGAGTTAATGGAATATCTGACTCGATAAGTTTTCCTCGTCTTTTCATAAAATAAAATGGTTCAGTCACAAAGAAGTTTACTCTGCGTGGGGTGTTTTTAAGTCGGTTTAAATTTATTTTATGTTAGCGGAAACTTTTGGGTGGGTTGATAAAGTGGAGCTTCAGACAGCGATATTTAAGATGAACAGAATCATAAAAACACTTTTGTAGTTCCGAAATTGGAGTCATAAATGTTGAAAACGAAGCTAAAATAGCTTCTATAATCTATACCTATAAAGTTGATTTTAATTCAAACACAAAAATAAACATTCAGAAAAATTTCTTCCTTTTAACTCGTAGGGATAGTTCAGCGGTTTTTACCTTCTTTATTTTGAATCAGAAATTGGTGCGAAATACACCCATTCGACCAAAACTTTACAAATAAAATAGCTCCAACACAGCAAACCCAAAACAACTCAGTCTGAGAATAACACAATAAGAACCCTAATATCGCACCATACACGGCCGAACAATATCCTTTAACACAGCAACTCACAAAAGTTTGCATGTCGCCCTGTATTAAACACAAATACTCACATTTAACTTTACTTAACATTTAACTTAACTTACAGCCCGACCCTATACGGCATTGCGTTAAGAAACATTGCACGCCTAATGGCTTCTAAGAAACCTCTCACAAGTAACTTTTGTAGTTTCTCTATATACAAAATCAGTTCAACGAGCGCATAAACGCATGATGTAAATGAGCCACAATATCGTTAGACGAACCCTAGATACGCCTTTATGAAACTAAATAATTGCAGTTACTCGGTTTTGGCAAGTTGAGTAGTTCGCGATGTCAGTGAAAGTACAAGTGAACGCTGAACTTACGAACTTAATATCCGTCGCGTAAACTTTATTAAACGTTAAAGTGTTTAGTTTTGAAGTTACTTTGTAAGGCCACATTAAGGCGAAAGCATCAGAGTATCTAACCCGCGAAATTCTAAATTTCTTACGTAATTTGCTATTTGCAGGTGAGTACGTATCAGGTTATATGTTGATCTACTCATGATTCGCAGCCGTGACAGATATTTATTTATTGAATTACTAGCGCTTTGCCCGCGACTTAGTCCGCGTGGGTTTCGTACTTTCCTCTAAAAAAAAATTAAAACCCTCTCCACCTCCCCTTGAAAAGTAGTTTTAGAAAATTGATGTTTACGATCTTCATAATTTATAGCTTCTGCCCGCCTTTTTCACAAATTGGGCTATCAAATGCAAAAATATTTTTATAAATTCGACCGATACTTCCAGAGATGAGAGCTTTCAAACGTTGAAAGTTGTGATAGCTCAGTTAATACACATGTTATAAAATAATTTATATAAAAGAATTTTATCATTAGTTCCAGAGATTACCCCCTGC
This sequence comes from Globia sparganii, assembly GCA_949316385.1. NCBI lineage: Eukaryota > Metazoa > Arthropoda > Insecta > Lepidoptera > Noctuidae > Globia > Globia sparganii. The sequence goes on along the minus strand of OX438665.1, from coordinate 15,506,360 downwards.
ATACAAACTTACAAACTTTACCTCTTTATAATATTAGTATAGATTATCATATGAAGTTCATACTAGGTACCCCATTGAATAACTAATTCACGAAATCAACTTAAGGAGTTGTATAAATTGCTGATTCTAAAAATTATAATTCTGTAGTCATATTTTTACGGTCGCGAATCATAATTATTTTAGTCAAAATACAACCTGACACTGATCTGCAAATTGAAAAAAACGAAAGAAAATTTGAATTTCGCGGGATTCCTTATCGCTTCCCCCTAAACTTTTAAATATCCTTATAAGACTTTAACTTAAATGCGAGGGAAACTAGCTGAAACTGTGCTAAATTATTTTATACTTTCGTAATTAAATAACAGATTGGGTTCGGATTTACTTCCAAATCGTACGTGACTACGTGGACTTTTGAAAATAAGTGTTTTCCATTTTCACATATATTACGTAGTCATTCGAACGTGATGGTAAGCCCACTAATTTAAAATGGCCCATGTTTTAAATGTATTCGCGATTTAAAGGGCATTCAAATTGTTGGGACTTCGAGAGTATTCCTTCTCTTTAGTACAAAATTGTTACAACGGTAAATAAATACATGTGATGTTTATTTTCGCGTTTGACGTTCAGAATAAAAAAAGCATTTTCCCAACTGACGTAAACCTCATAAATCTACCAATTGTAATTACTGGGCCGTAATCCCATTTTATCCAGGTCATCGAATCTTCTTCGTCGTCTTTCAAATATATCCGACCCTCTTCATTCACTTCAGCAGACATTCCAGGATATTTTTTTCAGAAAACACACTTTTCCACTTATGTGAATTTTCGGTTGAGAAACTTCGCCATCTTGCTCTAAGTGATTGTAGATAAACTTAAACAGATACTTACATATCCATCTATATCTATACTAATAATAAAGTTAAAGAGTCTGTTTGTTTGAGCGCGCTAATCTCTGGGACTGCCAGTCGGATTTGTAAAATTATTTTTTCATTTAATAGCTCAATTCTCAAGGAGGGTTGTAGGTTATTTAATATCAAGCTAAACCTCTTAAAAGCTGAGCAAAAATAATAAAAGTCTGAAATAGTATAGCATATACAACGTGTAACGGTAAATGCGCAAAACCTGAAAATAGTTTGTTCATAACTGACTACTGAATCGATTAGAGTAACTTTTAATATAGGTTTTTTTTATTCAAAAATTATGTATTTTGCCATACTATCCGCCCATTGAGACAAAGAAAACTAAGTCTTATTTTGAATGCATAAAGTAATGCTAGGATCAACACGATTTTTTTAATAATAATAGCTTTATAAAATAATAGTTTTGGCCATTGTACCTATTATGCTTTTAACTCAATACTTTAATTGGGGTGTATGAGGTTTTGCGTTAATTGTGTTACACATTATATAGGTTTATAGTATAGCGCCGGCGGGCGATGCGAGGCGACGCGGTATAGTCGGGGAAACGAGAAATTTCACGCGGACCAAGTGGCAAGCAGAAGCTAGTCGAGAAATAAAATTGTATCGAACACTTACGGTCTGCAGAGTAAGTTCCAAGTTTAGAAGTAGTTTGATATGAGCGAAGCTTAAACTTCTGAAATACATAGTTGGCTTTGATTTTTTTACCTGCCAGTGTCAGTTACAAGTTTGAGCTTGCAACAGTGTCCGTTATGTTATGCGCTCACTGTAGCGCGGCGCGTCATTAAATATGCACGCCACTTGCACCTACAAGATGATAAATATTGCTCGTCTGTTGCCACTTCACCGGCTGGTACTAAGTATTACGCAAACATTTTCAATATTTACTGCTGGAAAAATTTTAGCGTTATTTTTACATTTTTAGATAAAATATTTTTTCTGAAAAAACTCACCGAGTGCTTTTTTTTAATAATGTTGTTGTTTTTTTGCTTTTCTTTCTACCTACGTACCGTTTATTAATTTGACATCTCTATGAAGTATGTTGAGTGCGAACGGTCTGTCCCAAAAATATCTTTGGGACTTTTTGACATTTGCATGACAGCGGTTTTCACTTAACCGGGCAATTTCGTCCTAAGCCCCGACCACCGACTAAGGTAGACCCTACGGGTTATGACATCAAAATATGATTAACCTTTGACATGGAGCCGGGAAAAGGATGGGACGCGGCTGTCAAAGGTTTTAGAGCAAGGGACTAAAAAAATCACGCATTAACAATCCCGTAAAAAGGGTTCCATCAAAAAGCTTTTAGCCACCTAGATATGTTAGGTGTTGTGTTACAATAACCGCACTTACCCTGCGGTCATACTTGGGTGATTGGAGAGATTATTATAAATAATGACCGGCTTATGTCTAGTGGTAACATTTTAATAAACTATAGTTGCCGCCAGATAATAAAAGTCGTTGACACCCGTCTACCAATGTTTACCAATATTTCAAAACTATACGAAAAACATGTAAAGGCAGTCTCGCTAACACGATCAACACGAACGTATCGCGGTAAGGGGCGTTATTGACGCTATTATGAAACTCGAAGCAGTATTAGCGACAGTTTTGTATGACGAGCGATCTATATCGAACAAGTTTTGACTTCTTGGTACAAGTCGGATCAACGACTTTTATTTTTTTGTTATCTGGCGGCAACCATAACATGAAAGCGTACGGTGGGACGCCCCCCAGGTAGATGGATCGACGACCTTAAGAACCCTTATGGTCCCAGCCGCCAGGCTGGGACAAACTGAACGCGGAAGGCGGAAGACGCAGCCTGAGAGAGGCCTATGTCCAGCAGTGGACTGCGATAGGCGGAGTTGAGTTGAGTATGAAAAGTAAGTACCTACCGAGTTAATTTTTAAGATACATTAAAGTAGAAAAACTTTCCAACACATACTCAAAGAAACAGTCTTCAGTTACAGATTCTTTGAAACAAAAAAAGAGGATCCGCAATGATCCGTATCGTTAAACCCAGTCAGCCATTATTTCTTCATAAATTTTTCCGATAAAAGTTTTTAAGTTATAAAACAATTTACAACCCCGAACCATTACGCTTCTTTCACACGGCAGTCCAGTTTTGCAGGACCGGCTTTTTACTGTATCCTGCAAAACTGGACGCTGTGTTCACATGGCAGTTCAGTTTTGCAGGATCCAGTAAAAAGCTGGTCCCGCAAAACTGACTGCCGTATGAACACGGTTGCATTCTGTTTTTTAACCATTCCTACGCCGGTTATCAGGTAAAATGGACGTGAATACTTTCCTAATATTCTATTGGTATTATCGGCATCGGCAGCGAAATAGAAGATTCTGGGTTCATCCTATTCTGACACAACGCTCGAATTTGAGTATTTTTCTGAATCTTAGGAGCGACCTTCTCGGCACTGCGTAAAAGAGCAATGTGCGAGCGCTACACATGAGCTGGGTGGCGTTGCGGGCGCGGGGCGGGAGCTGCTATGCGGGATAGTGGAGTGCACTATCCCGCAAAAAATAGTGTCCAGCAAAAAACCGGACGCAGGAAGCCGTGTGGACACTGCTATTGAAATATATGTGTGATTACGGGATCCCGCTTTTTACTGGACGACGAATTCAGTTTCTAGTGACAAAACCGAATGGCACAATTCGACTGGATCGGTTTTTTGCAGCATCCCGCATGCGGGATGCTCGTGTGAACGCTAGCATATAAACATACCTATTCGCCATCAAACGGGATCCTGCAGAAAACGGGGTCCTGCCAAAAAACTGGACTGCCGTGTGAAAGGGGCGTCACGCCGAAGTCACATTTTTTGTTTGTCCGCAGCAGATATAAAATCTCATTATGATATTCTCTGAACTAAGTAAAGTCGAGATGAGGACATATTTTTTTTAAATCAAAGTTTCATTACCCCGAATTTGAATTTGAAATATCGCTGTCTTACATTTAAGATTAATTCATAAAGTCGGCCTTACTCAAGCGGGCACAATTGCTAAACTTTTTGACAAGTAAAGCGCTGAAAATTAACGTCGTACTAAGTTTTGGCAAAGTTCGTGAGAATTGTTTGCGAATTTGAGATCCGCACGAGACATAAGCCTTGGCGACAAAAAAAAACACCCGGACAAATTTTAAATTGGAATTCGGTGTTGCCATAACGGCTTATTAGTCGATTCGCACGAATTCACTCGCCCGAAACGTGCGATTTGTCACTTTTAAATAATATTATTCTTTCTATAAGTATCTACGAAGTAAATTTGTTTATGGGCGAGTCAACAACTCCAGAAATATGTACTAGGCAACTGGCACATTTTGAATTATATACAATAAAGTATAGAAAAAAGGACACTACCGATACCGCACAGAAGTGATTTAATTTCGTGCGAATCGCCTATAGAAAAATAACATTATTTAAAAGTGACGATTCGCACCATTCGGGCGAGTAATTTCGTGCGAATCTACTAATACGAGTAAGCCACCATAAGTCCCGTACCTATTGTCTCGTTTCGTTCAGTAGCCGTTTTTGTGTTCGTATTCCAATGAGGAATGACCTTGTCAGCGGGTATCAAGCCGGTCATCCGTAACAATTTATAAAACCGTGTTTTTATATCACCTAAATGAATGTCCAATCTCTCAGAATAAATTTTGAAACAGTATTCTGTATCATAAAGTTTGTAAAATTAAAGGGCAGTCGTGAGGTTCTAATGGCTATCGATTTTATTTCTCTGTTTTTTATGGCATCATAGTTTTATTGCTGGTGCGGTTAAGATTTACTTATTTTTTTGAAAGCAGATTAATAAATATACTCAAGGTGAACCGTTTAAAAAACCTGACATTACGAACACCAAAAAAAAATAAAGGTTGAAATAGAACGTATTTAAGGTGCAACCTCGTACCTATACTCCATTTGGAATAAGATTAGACATTTAAATAAACCTTTTTTACAGTCCGTTCAATCGATTTTCACGTCTATTCTGTAGGCAAAAGGATGGCATTAAAAGCAAAAAAGTGGTTAAATATCGACTTTTTATTGCAGCTGCCAATTATCGATTGATTTGTATAATCTATATTGCGTTTGAAATAAGATTAGACATTTAAATATACCTTTTTTACAGTCCGTTCAACAGATTTTGACTTCTATTGCGTTGGTGGCCTGACACTACAAATCACCATATAACTTTTGAGGGTGAGAAATCATCAAATGACCCCTCCCGCTCCGGGTGGAGCGGAAGGGAGTGTCAGACTCTTACTGACTAAAACCCACCCGTGTTCCTTCCTTAACCCTTTATGTTCCGGGGTAGCGGTAACCCTTTCGGACAATCCCGCTGCATTACCATATAACTTCACGCCTGTATTGGGACGCAGGGTTCCACCCACATTTCGCAAATTATGTTTAAGTCCCATGTAACAGGGGGCGAGCGTATTGCCAGCGACCGGGCACAAATACAGACCCCAGACTGATGCTGAGAAATTCCAGATGAAAAAAACAAAAAATAACACATTTTTCCGATCCGGGAATTGAACCCAGGACAACATGGTCGCATTTGCGCTTGCGCCCACTATACCAACGAGAAAGATTATAGATAACTAAATAGATTTGAACGAAATATTCATGGAACTTTTCTTTGAAGTAAATTAAACTTAGTGCGAACATTATCAGCTTGCGAATAATAATAATTAAACTGTCAACGAAAGCTTTAGTGAAGATAAGCAATTTATTCTGGCAACGATAACATCTTTAGCAGACGACTACAACTTTTGAATGCCGAGGACCTGATTACGCTATTGCAACTAGTAACAGCTAAGTATACAAAAATAGAACTAGACATAAAATTACACAAAGATACATGTTTTACTTATGTCCAGGTGGTCAGCTAATTTCATCTATACAAGTAAGTACATAACAGTATTAAAAACGTATCTTCATAAGTAGAAATACATAGTTTTATGAAACAGCTAGTTTTTGCCTGCCTTGAGGATGTCGGAAAAGTATAAGTAATTATGTTTTTATCCACGTTATAAACTATATGTATGTGCGCCAAATTTCATCCAAAACCGTTCAGCCGTTTTTGCGTTGTTGAGTAAGAAACATCCAAAAGTACAGACGCCAACACATCAAGCTACTACAAACTGTCAAATTTCTTCAAAAGGTTTTCAACTTTATCGCTATAGCATAAAGCTTCAAATTTGAGTGGGAAAATTTGTCAATTTCGGTTAGCTTGATGTGCTGGCCTCTGTACAAACTTTCACATTTATATATTAAACTAGCTGACCCCGCAAACGTCGTTTTGCAAAAAAAAAAAATAGATAGTAGCCGATTCTCAGACCTACCCGATATGCACACAAAATTTCATACAAATCGGTCCAGCCGTTTCGGAGGAGTATGGTAACTAACACTGTGACACGAGAATTTTATATACATTTTTATTAACTTAAACTAGCAAGACATTTCTTATAGTAGGATATACTGGGTCAAATTAAATTAGCTTGCGAAACTCAGCAGACGAAACGTTATGGGAATCGATATCGATAATCGATATTTAAAATATTTTTGACCTCAAAATGAATTATCATCAAATATTTTTTTTATCATGTTTAGATATGGATTACCATCAAGTCTGCGGAGTTTCGCCAGCTAATTTAATTTGAACCTGTAGTTGAAAGCATGACAAGCTTTTCGACACATTAATTTTCCAATCGCCCGCAGTCACAACTTTCAATCACACTTAGTAAAATAAAGTGGTCGCAGATACTCTTAAATATGTAGTACGGAAAGGGATCACTTAACAACAGTTTGGAAAGTAATTTAAGGAAGGGTCTCCACTCATTTATCAACTTGCCACCAGAAACTTTTGGCTCTTTACATTATCACTGTCATTAGAAATCACATAACAACACAAAACGAATGTAATAATTGCCATTATGGGAATACAACAACGTCTTGAAAGACGCAGCGGGTTAATTGCGTAACACACCAACAGTAGAAATGTTTTCATTTTGACAGATCAAGAACATTCATTGCGTTATTTGCGATTTTGAGCAGACCAATTTTTCGAACATATGAAGCAATGGATTAGCGATATCCTTCAAAATTATTCAGATTGTTACTGATATTGTGTCATACAATTAAGGTGCAGGCTATGTCGAGATAAGATATAATCATATCAGCGAGAGGTCAAAATAATTAAGAATTCGCCCGGCAATGGGTCATCATAGACTAATAGACTCATAAAATAGTAATACAACCTACAAGATATTTAATATAAAATGAAATATCATATTCTTCAGATCTCAAAGGCACGTAAGCGCATAAAATTATACTCCCGACAGACATTTTGTTTGTACAAAAACAAAATGTCAGCCGTCTCAGAATAAATTCTCTCAGAAACAAGCTAAAGATAATAAGGAAAACATGATACAGAATCAGATATTGCTCGATTAAATTATTAAGAAAATAAAAGGGACGTTTTAACGTGTCTTTCTGCCGTGACATCTCTAAATGTGTGTAAGTATTTCGTCTTTGATAACAGGGAAAATTAATATAAATAAAGTGTCTTGGAAATCGGAACGTCGACGATGTCTCAAGTTTATATCTTAGCAACATCAACAAGTCATTAAGTTCTTGTAAAACGTTATAATTGGACGCTCATAAAATATCTTAAATTTGACTTTCATTCAGGCTATATTTGTAAATTTAAAGACTGTGTTTTAAATTTAAGATTGGTGCTCACAAAATACTTAGCACAACATACAAAAGCACGATTAAATAATAACAAATTACACGAATGTTAAGAAAAAAATAAGAGAAAAAAGACATATTTAAAAAACCCTATTAGCTATGACACCGAATACCTCCTCCTGAATGCTTTCATGTATCTTTTTCGATTGCAATTAAAACGAGAAATAGGTACTTTAATAACCATAACCCTTTACGTTGCAAACGATTTGAATTCCAACCTAAAATTTTATCGTAATCGATAACGAGCCTCATCCAGATCCCTATTTGCTCTTATCTGCGGTACCCTTTTAAATGACCCACTGGGTATGACCTATAAACGCCGTAAGCTAATGACCAGTGGAGTCGTCCATAAAATATGATCCACATACGAGAAAATGTTCACGTTAAAGCCACCGACTACATAATGCAAGTTGCTATCGGAACCGTGTCCACATGTAGGATAATGAATGGCCAGTTTTATACGGCCATCGTGCATTTAAATTTAATTCTCTCAATAGAATTAATTCAGAACGACGCTGCCAAGAAAACTGTTCGTGTAACAAAATCGATAGTTATCTCCTAGTAGAATTTGTAGAGTGCACTGCAGAGGTTCTAGAAAAAAATTTTAAAATACCAGTTAAAAATATACGAGTAATAAACGGGTAAATAAATTAAAGTGTCGACGACGTAGCGCGTCCGCCTGCATACGTTTTTAAAATATAAAGAACCTAATCCCTGTCGCCACATAAGATATGATAAGTATATAGCGGCAATGCAATTTCTCGCACGCTCTCCGTTTAATAATTTTAGTGGAACGACCTGAGGACCCTGGCCTTTTTGCAGCACAGGCGACCGACTGGCACAGAAACTCCTATGTCATAAACGTTTACTAACATATAAGAAGAAAAAAGCGTATGTATTTTTACAGAGGAGAAATATAAAAACGAAGTTGTTCAAAATACTGAGATTTTTTTTACGAGAAGGAGTAGGTAGAAAATGAGATGGAGTTATTGAGTACGTACACCGTAATCATCTGATAATCGAGAAATGGGATCGGTCTTTTTGCATGATGGGACACTTAAATAATGATCAGCGGAAACAAAAAGTGCTTTGTATATTCTTCAACACAACTTTCAATCTATCAGCCGATTGATTGACGTCCCTTCATACTTTATACAAAATTGGGTCAAACCCAGTAAACAACTTGGCGTATAATTCTCCTAAAAAAGGACGCAATTTCTTCAAGATCGGCAGGCCGTTGACCGGAATAAAAGTGATAAAGAAAAGTAAAGTAACTAAGTGCCTATAGAAATCCAATCAATAGGCTATTGAGGACAATGACTACTATTTAATAAGAATAAAAAATACGACAATTAAGCTATCAAAGTAGGTAAACATGAAGACCTTGTGAATGTTTCTTTAACCCTTGACTTAACAATAATCGACGGTTGAAAGGCTAATTGATCTAAGCGACATTTTGTAAAACTTGCAGTAGGACAGATTAAAGTTTTTTTTTTAATTAAAATATTAATAAAAAAGAACTACTGCATAGACTTTTATTTAAATAAAAGTCTATGCTTGTATGAATATTTATATATTATCTATGAATATTATGCTATCTATGAATATTTATATATTATATGTCTATGAATATTTTAATTATAAAAAAAAAACTTTAATCTGTCCTACTACAAGTTTTACAAAATGTCGCTTAGATCAATTAGCCTTTCAACCGTCGAATATAAACGTTAAAATCTACTGCAGACGGACTAATCGATAGTAAGTTTAATTTTTATTGTGTCGCCAAAGAAATATGTTCATAATTTAATTACTTACATTCATGTTTCTTCACGTGACAACCAAAACTCTGGAAGTGTGTAATCGCATACATAAAAAGAAATAGAAAAGACAAAGAATCATAACGCCCGTACAATGACGTTATATAATCTATATATAGGCCCCTATGGAAAATAATCACGATACAAAAAGGAAAATGTTTTTAGGAATACCCGAGTTCTATTTAGATACAGCGGTAAATGCAGATACCCGCAGTGATAGATAGCGTTGTCATGTTAAATAATTAGCCAGTGCCAAGCGGGTAATTAAGACTGATCTGGCTATTGAACTGAACTCTGATTAACCTCCTGACTTGTGGGAAAATATAGAAGGATTTATATGTATATGTGGATTCAGAGCATAGAATCATTGTTTACCGTTCCAGTGTAGTGTTTTGTGTGTCATACCATGCCATGATTATGATCCCCGGTCAGCTTAATTACAATTAGCAACAATGCAGTTGGTGAAGCCATAGATCTACAATGATATTGTGAAATTGCAATTTGATATTCTATTGTATCAGAACCATGGGGTGATAGAATCAGGAATTTTTTTTTATGAACCCTCCACGTGCCCGTCCAAAAGCCAATATTAAAGATCTTATAATGTAGATAAAGAGCTGACACGTAGAATTTTCTCGAGGTTCCAATTCAGCGAGGAAGTAATTTAGCTCGAAATTGTTAAAAGTAATTTAGGCATATTATAACTTTGTCACGTAAGCGAGAAACTGGCTTGCCTCTTAAGTTTGGCAAAAATGGCGACGGAATCCTCTGGCGTAAGGCCAAGCACATATCGACCGCGCTTCTACTATAATTGCACAACGCACCGATTTTGAGTGAATACAATCGGAACGATGAAAAGTAAGCATTTGCTTTGAGACAAGCAAACATACAATTATATTGTGATTGTAGTTCCAATATAAGTAATCGATTTTAGTGGTAATCTAGAAATGGGGGAAACTGGCGGTAGTAGCAATTAACTAATTGAAAATATGGGGTCACAGGCTCGACCCATAGGTAATACAATGAAATGAAAAATAACATCCATTACTGGATTGGGTGTCGTTGACTTTGGTTTGACGGCCTAGTTTATCGACTATCGAGGTTTTCTACATCGTGTTAAAACATTTCAACTTACAGACCTTTTAGCGAGTGAGTGGTCTTGGTAACAGATTCATCTTCAAAATCAAGATTCAACAACTTTAAGTATTCTCTTCTCAGTCAACACTGTTCACAACTGAAACTTCAAAAGTTGTTGCAACATTATCAATACTTTCAACGAAGTTATAACTGTAAAGCCTTATTCAAATATGTAGTTTGCCTCGCGTTTACTCAGTAAAGGCTGCCAAGTTTACTAACTAAACAATACAATAATATTCAATTACAATACAATAGTTTTGAATTTTGAAAGTCATATTTACATTTTAAGTTTGCAATATCTACATAGAATCTCTACTGCTTTTATAGCTAGCATATTTAGAGTATATAATCATCGAAATGTAGGTCTGGGTTTCCTAAAAGGCGACTAAGGGACAATAATGACGAGGATGAGAAGAAGTGTTCTCAATTCTGGTAATTTGGGGAGATAACCTGATTTTATTACCTCCCTCTGTAGAGTCAATGTGTGTAACTTCACTGCTATATGTGGAATCCGGCTGTCATCAAGTATTTTGAACAGTCTTCTTCTTAGGATGTCGATGGGATTTCAATTTGTGTCAACCAAACTTATCCATGGAAATAGCATTGTCAGTACCATCAATAAATTCCTCCATCGTGCAGATATTAGGCCACGCAGAACTTACTTAATGATGTATAATGTGCCTCATAGTTTGAATATTTGACAATAATTAGTAACGGAATAAAAGTGAATTGAAGCCTACAAAATGAACTAACTGAACAAGGTAATGATAACAGCATAGGTATATCCCGTAAAATCGTCCCCTGCAGTCATCGGAAGGCCCACGTTTAGCAATGAACATTTATGAGCTGATACGATGAAATTCAAACGCCAAATAGCTCCCGACCATGTCTGGAATGTTGCTACTATCGCCAATTTCATTCCGGTAGACGAAACAGCAAACATTTTTGACGCTATATCTAGCTATGCGAGTCCTAATTTAGCGTGCGTTTCTACAAAAAACAAATATATTTCATCCATTATTGAAATTAAATAGACCGTAGCGACAACAAATGGAACAAGTCTAGCAGTATTTTGTTCCGTTCGCGTTAAATAGGTATAATCGAAACCTCATCGGCTTAGACTTTGTTTATTATTCAAACAAAGTCTGACTCCTTGGGGGATATCTGCGATATTAATGATTAGGTAAGATAAAACTTGGGAGATCTGCGATATTAATGATTAAGATAAAACTTGAAGTTGAATATTTACTATGGATTTAACATTTCTATAGTAACTTTTAACCATAAAATGTAAACTACACGTTAATCCGAGTTAGACACAAAATCGATACATCGGGTATTCACAATCGGCACCATCATTGACAATCGATTAATTATCTCGCCTTCGTCTGTTTCACCCGATTGCGTCGCTATTATGATATTAGCGAGATGAAACAAGTCACGCTTGAGTTCCTAAAGAGATAGGCGGACATGTATCTAGGTACTTTAGTTTTTGTTGATGATTTATTTTCATCTTAATTATTACGGCCTTTTTTTCTCTATTTTTTGGGTAGGAAACTATCAAATAACTTTTCCCGCTCTGGGCGGAGCGGGAGGGCGTGTCAGACTTTTCCTGACTAAAATCCACCCGCCACGGTAACTCTTTCGAACAACCCGCGACCCTGGCAGGCATCGGTCATAGCGGATCCCGTCAATTAGTGCTGACATCTCATTGAGACGCGCGTGGAACACAAAGCGCCGTCAAGCCGGGTCTGCGGGTATTTTGGTTTTAATTTTGACAGTTCAACATTATTCATTGCGTTATTTACGTTGTTGAGCAGAAATTTTTCGAACATATAGAGCAATGGATTAGCAACATCCTTCAAAAAGATTCAGATTGAGATGTATAGTGTTACGCAATTAGGGTTCTGGTCCTTACGGGACGGCGAGCTGCCCATTGCTCGCCGTCCGATGATTACGGCCCTAACCAACTTCTATCTTGCTTTCTTCCGTGCTCTAGTTTTTTTTTTATTAGCTTTATCTTTTTGTATGCAAAAAGAGTCATATTATAATTACAAGAGTCGAAAAACGACCAGTTTATTTGTAGGTTAGTTCAGTTTTAGCAATTTATGTTGATTCTGGCGTTGTTTATATTATGATGAAAAACAATACCTAGAATCCTCATTTACAATTAAATCTGAAATGGCATATTTACAATTAAAGCATGTGAGCATTTTTGGTTTCTCCCAGTCATTCGACTCTGGGGAGCGGGGAAATCCTGAGTTCGTAGCGTGTTATGATAAATAATTATTTAACAACTTGCATCTTGCATATCTGACCCTGATAACGGTAACTATCGACTTAAAAAAATAGGTACCTAGGCTACCTCTTTATTTTCAGTTACCTACTTAGTCGTTTGAGATGTACAGTTACTGTACTTAAATAAACTATGTCTAAGTTATTGATTAATTATCAGTTTAGTCAGCCACCTCAACATTATTATATACTATCTGCGCCCCGCGGTTTCACCCGCATAAGTTTCGATCCCATAGGAATATCGGGATAAAAAGTAGCCTATATATTAATCAAACAAAATTTTATCAAAATTGGTCCAACCGTTTGAGCGTGAAAAAGTAACTAACATATAAACACACACACACACACAGTGTCACACTAATATTATAAAGGCGAAAGTTTGTGAGTGTGTGTGTTTATATATTTGTTACTTCTTCACGCTCAAACGGCTGGACCAATTTCGATAAAATTTTGTATGGAGGTAGCTGACACCCTGGATTAACATATAGGCTATTCTTTTTTATCCCGATATTCCCACGGGTTCGACAATTATGCAGTTAGTAATATATATTTTAGTGTTAGCTTGTAAATTGTAATTGTTGTGTCTTTGTGAATAAATAAAAACTCCGACTTTAAACTTGACTAAACTTGTTCAGACTTGTTCTCAACTCTCCCATTCAATTGCGACTCAGTAGCATTGTATAACGTATAACGTTTATTATCTTATCAAATGTGTTACTCACGAGCGTGAGTTCAGAGTTATGTCTCTTATCACGAGTTTTCGAACGAATATCGCTCATTTCCGCTTATTAAACATAAATTTGGAATACCTATAAAGTTTAATACGCAATTTTAGTGTAACACCTATTATGTAATCTGTGCTTACATTTAAGCCAGTAAGTGTGTCATTGTCATGCGCAGCTACAGACTGTAAAATTGACAGTTTACTTAATACAATTTGTACAGGAGGTTGTAGAAGACTAGAAGATCGTTTTAATACCGATTCCGAGGATAATGGAGTTAAAATTACAGTCTTTATATTTTATGTTATCTACAGTACACACGGCTACACATCAAGCTATACATTTCCAGTTTTAGCTGACCTCGCATTGTATAGATTTTTCGTACAATCAGAAGTCAGCTTATACTGGTTATGTATAGCTTGATGTGTAGCCGTGCGTACCTACCGCTTTACTTTGTGTAAATTGTTTCATGCTCTCAAAAAGGGCGAAGGAAAACATCGTGAGGAAACCGGCATGTCCTAGAACCAAAAATTCTAAGACATCTGAGGGGCTATTCTACTAATTTTCAAGATGTTCGCAGTCTGATCTCAGTCTCAATCTGTCAAAAATACTTCAAATTTCCCTACATTTTGACAAGTTTTTGACATTTGTTTGTCGCCGAGATGAGACTGCGACTAGATTTTGAACGTTTTAAATTAGTAGAATTGGCCTACTGACATCTACCAACCCGCACTGGGTCCGCGTGGTGGACTGCGCCCCACTCCTTCTCACAGAAAGGAGGCCAGTGAGGCCAGTGTCTCAGCAATGGGAACATTATAGACTAATTTATGCTTATGCTACCTACACAGTAGGTACCGACTCTATCGACGATATCCATTGCGCCGTATGTTATATTATAACGTTCACGATAACGCAATGAATGTAATTGACAGTGAAAGAGATCGTCATTAGGACTGCGTACAAATCATGGTGCTTACTGCTAAGTACGGTGAACTTCAACAAAGGGATTCAAGCAAAAAGTAAGGGATATCGACCATTGGTAATATTTCTGAGTAATTAATAACAGATAGCGTTATCAAGGGGTCAACGCCGCAGCTACGTCACAGGCGCAACACTAAATGAGACAACACTATATTGACTTGCCTTATACACCTTTGAACATTGAAATAAATGCTTGTAACTGTGCTATTTAGTTCATCTTTTACGTTATAAGGTACCTACAAGCTTCTGCCCGCGACTTCGTCCGCGTGAAATTTCTTGTTTCCCCGACCCACCTCGTCGCATCGTATCGCCTGCCTGCGCTATTACTTCGGTTTCGCTCAGCGTTCTTTCTGATCTTTTTCTTTTTGGCAGGCTGCTATAACCTTCCTTAAAAATTGGGCTATCGAATGACAAAATATTTTTTTCAAATCAAACCGGTAGTTTCAAAGAATAGCGCGTTCTAACAAACTCTTCAGCTTTATTATTAGTAAGTATAGATTTAGAAGCAAGTTCGACGCTGGAATAAGACTGTACGGATCAAATTCCCGGCTAATTTGGCAATATTTTGTAATGTTCATAACATTGTGTTCTACGCCATTTTGTTCTGCTCCACATAATGTTGCCAGTACTAAAAATATTTCGAAATTAACCGGGAATTTGATAATACGGTCTTACCCTAGCACCAAAATTACCCCACCATACCCTACCTAAGATTTTTAAATGACGAACTCACGACTTTGGTGCGCTCGTCGGTTTTCTAGGGTTACTTTTAAACATACGAGAAAGAGATAAGTAGTTGCATGCAGCCGCGAACTTAAATATAGTCAAACTATCATAACCTCGTTCTATAGTAGACCTCATCCATCGCCTTCCACCAGGCGTGATCGAGGTCAAAAGCGGGTCCATTCAGCAATAAAAAAAATAATTAAACGGTGAGTGGACAGTTACGCCTATACTTGACTTTAAATTAATAATTTGTACCAAATAGGTAAAAACAAGGACGTACCATGGAAGAATATTTAGTCCGTCTTAATTAATAAAAAAACGAATCATTCATAAATTATGTACCACAAAATCTTCTTGAAAATCCTATCAAAAGGCAGTGAAGTCCAACACTAAAGAAGATACCGTTAAGTACAAACTCAGCGAGTTACAGGCTCTTGAGTTACACGTAAAACACGATGATACAGTACATAAGTGAAGACGGGTCGGGTCGCACTAGCCGTTATCATGATCACGGCAAACCCTGGCCGTCCGTTCGGTGACCCTTACAACAGGTGCGGAATAAACGAGGTTATACATTCTGGTGCTTCTTGTTTATTAATCACAAGATAAAGGTATACGGAGCAACATGTCTATATATATATATATATATATGTTTTATAGCTGCATTGTATGTGCCTTTTTGAAATAAATGCTTTGACTTTCACTTTGAGCTGCGGAGTTGGAACCTCCTGTTTAAAACCTAATGATTGAATGCTATTTTCCCGACAGATACTTATCTAGTTTTAACTTTCTACAGGGTGCATTTGATATCATGGGCATTATTTTAACCTAAGGTACTACTTATGATACTAATTGCATTAGGGCTACTATTACGCCAATCAAAAATATTATTAATGCAAGTATGGAAAACCTTAAAATGTAGTAAGTCATACAAAGTATCAAATTAGTTGCGCTTCTCGATAGCAAATGCGTAGGTACACTACGCCGTACGCGCGTCATTGGGCGTGAATTCTTTGACCCCGCCCGACTCACGTGACATTCGTAAGTTGCCAATGAATTGATTCATAATAAATTCCAATTTTCCCTTCGTACTTTGCCGGCTTAGGACGGTCAAAACTACGTCAACTAACATACATTAAAAAAAAACATTTACGTACCTAGCTTGTGGATTGTTTTGAAAAAACCTTATTTGTCGGTAAAGTGACAGAGGGTAAACGGGTGCTCTTCCACGAGCTTGTGCATGTGCTGGCACGTGAAAAGACGAAAAATCCAACAGGTTCTGAGTGGTTCTGGTGGAATGAGACCCCGTGAAGGAATAGGGTCGTTCGGGTAGCGCCGATGGAACATTTCACGAGTTCATACTAAATTTCTTGCGCGATCGTAAATTACAACCATTTGTGGGTATTGTTGGTTGGTGTACCTAGCCTGCACATTACGCGGTCGAGGCATCGTGTACACAAACACACACACAACACACAACTACTACACTAACACTTAATACACTGCAATCCAAGCACCGTATGCCGCGAGCGGCGAGTACGGCGATTACGTCACGGGATCAATAAATCAATTACGCGTCAATGCACCTGCGCAGTCGTTATGACACTGGTTCCGGGTTCGTGACTTCGTGTTGCGGCGGGAAGCATACCCCGCGCGGGGGTGATATTCGTATTTTTGCGAGTGAGGGAGTGGGACGGAGAGAGTTCAGGGAATCCCGCCGGACGGAATGTCTTGTAGCCCATTGTTATTATTACTTGTAAGGAAAAACCCGCGCGCGCGCAGGTGATGTTTGTTTACATTTCGCTTTGCGCTGTACTGCGCTTTAGGATTTTGATATTTCAACAATTATTGGCGTTAACGAAGTATTTTGTTTTAATTACTTTAAGTGTTTATTTGCAATAATAAGCCTTGTGCAATTTGACTTACTACATTTTTAAGGTTTTCCTTACTTGCATTAATAATATTTTTGATTTGCGTATTAATAGCCCTAATGCAATCAGTATCGTGAGTAGTGCCTTAGGTTAAAATAATGCCCATGACTTCGATTCCACCCTGTATATGTTTGCTGCTATTTGTTACACTAGTATTCCTGTTAACCCAACTGAACTAAATCCTAACCAATATTATAAATGCCAAAGTAAGTTTGTTTGTTTGTTCGTTACGCTTTCATGCTAACACAGATTTGGATGTACGTAGACCGGATTAGGACATGATGATACTTTTTATCCCGGTAAACGCAGACGAAGAAGCTTTTAATTAGATAACTTGTGATGGGAATACGATTATTCAACAGAAGTGAATTCGTGCCCGATTTAGTGAAGGTAATAACCTTCACTTCTGTTTGAATACAAGTTCAACATAAGAAACTGCAATTTTCAACCTAATATATCCATAAAACCTATTTTGGTCTAATACTGGTTTAGGCTCTAAAACAGCCTCAGTAATTTTTAAACGATTACCAATGTTGCCACAATTTCTTAAATTGAACTTATATCGTACTTAAAAACAAAGTCTATTTAATTTTCCTGCTGGGTACATGTCATTTCTTCTGCAAATCACAGCCATAAAACCAACACCTCGAAACTTAAAAGTCGCCTGTCCCATTTCAGACATGAAAATGAAGGAGAGTTCTTACTGCAAAACTTCTCTTGCAAATGTGCCTTACATTTTATTTATTCTGAAGTATGTCGACACTTATGTACCTGCTGCCAGCGTTCGCGTTAAGTGCACTGTGCTCAGAGCTAACTTAATATAATAAATAACATTATTTTTATGGGTTCATTATCTTGCAAAGATGTGTTGTTGATATTATGAGAATAGGTTTTCCTACCTGAGTCTATCTGTCTAGCCTTTTCCCAACTGTGTTGGGGTCGGCAAGACAATTGCCGGATGCAGCTGAATACCAGTATTATATGTATATGGAGCGACTGCCTATCTGACCTCCACAACCCAGTTACTGGGTAACAATAAATGATAAATGATTTTATTTCTGTAAGTAGGTTTGTACACGATTAATACGGGTAACACGATTCCCCTTGGTTGCAGACTTTAGGGTTTCTGACAACCCGAAACGACTGTCAATGATTGAAATTGTTTATTAAAATAATTGATATGAATGTGTATGTAAAGACGGTCACCCATCTAAGGACCCACCGCGGCAACGATCGACTCGTGCGGCTATTATTTTTAAGCCTCGAAGCCCTTAGTTATAGCTCCATAATTCTTACATTTAGAAAGACCAGTATTTTTTTTCTAGTGACGTAATTTCTTCGGGTTTTTGTTTTGTAGTAGATTGTAGAACACTAATCTTAACTTCGTATCATAAAAATATTCGCCTTTGAGCGTTCCGATTATTATTTTTAAACTGTGGATATGAGATAATAAAATTAATGTGATAAACTTAATTATCATATACATACAAATTATTATTATATCTAAGTACAATCCCCTTAAGAAGTACTTATTTTAACCCTTTGACCGCCACGGTCGTGTATAGACGACAAATGAAAACGTGCCCAAAACGCCACCGTCGGCTAATGCCGACAAGAAAACACCATATTTTAAGTATTAACACAGAAAACTGAATTTAGTTTATTTATTTTGTACTTAAAACATGATGTTTTCTTGTCGGCATTAGTCGACGGTGGCATTTTGGGCACGTTTTCATTTGTCGTCTATACACGACCGTGGCGGTCAAAAGGTTGAATGCGTAATTTGTTAACAGTAGCGGAAAGACTTAAACGTTAACAGATAAGACGAGAATATTATTAGCAACAGTATGTACAATGTTGCCAGCAATATGAATACGTATTACCCCAGAAAAAATATAAAAATAGCTAAAAATATATGAAAAAGAAAAAAGCAGGGGCTTAATTCGACTAATTTGTTTGTATGGAACATATATATACGTGTACGGAATGATTTATTGATCTATTCAACTTAATATACCTATATAGAATATGTTGATCATTGGAAAACATATTATTTTGTGTACGTATAGGAAAAATTTGACGACCCCTGTATTGCCACAATGTGTTTATCTAGAAAATTACAGGAAAAAAATACCCACTAGAAAATTACTTAGCGTTTTTACTTTTTTCATATTGAATGTTGCCAAGTTATCTTCCTAAACAAGAGTTATGGGGTGCGAATTCATGTTTTATTATAAGGGATTAAGGTGCATATTGAAGCAATCAAGTTTAGGATGACAAAGTATGCTGGAGTAAGTGACCCGGAAGCTTTTAAATTACGCCCGTTGAATATTTTATTTGGCAAAAAACGATATTTCGATACTTCTGGAGCGTTTAAAATATAAGAGTTTTTTTAGTGTTCCTACTTAACGGTACGAAAAATAAGTACCAACATAAGTACCTATTCTTTTGGATTTCCAAATATAGCGAAAATGATTGAAGTTACTGACTGTGTTTTCGAGAAGATTTTGCATAAAATAACTTGACTTTCCGACAAAATTTAAGTAAGTTTTCCCGTCTTCTAAAGTAATGATCTTTCGTATAAAAAAAAAGTTATTAAATAATAAGTAGAATAAGTATAAGAGGCTTTGGCGTGAAGTTTTTGTTACTTAGATGCCTACTAAATATTAAACTTTTTTCAGTTTTAACATCATGCCTTACGTTCTGGTAATGTTTAAGACGCTGACAAGACCGAAATAGGCTTGTCTCAAACAATTTTTTAGCCAAATCTGTACAGTTTGTAACGGCGAAAAAAATATATGTTAATCTTGAACATATTTCTGAGAAACTTGTTGTATTCAAAACACGTTTTTGAAAAGTTTTCTCGATACAAAAAAATAGTAAACTAACCTCTTAAAATGATCTTCTAACAAAAATATCTGTATTACTCATCAACGTACGTTGGTAAAATTTATAACAATAACGTATCATATTTAAATACAGAACTTGGTTGTTTTTTATTTTTGATTACTCAACTTATATAAAAGTAATTAATTATTTTATGATATGTATAAAGTTAGGAGCGTCGCGTCAACGCGCTTCTCTTTCTTATGTATGCAATTCGACAGTGATCGCATAGACGCGCTGCTAGACGGACGTATGTCGCTTTGCCCCGCAGCCCCGCAGTCCCGCTATCCGTTCGTTTAATATTTTGTTGTTTGACAACTTATTTTATTATGTTTTTATAACTACAATACATTGTAAAAATATTGGCACGTAAACATATTTGTATAGGATATTTTATAAGTTGCACATAATTATAGGTCTATGTTGTGTAAATATTTTCTGTGCAAAATGGGAAGCAAACAAAAATGCCGAGGCCAGCAAAAAAAAGCGCTTTTAAGTTAATAAACAAAAATATCTCATGGAAGTAGTAAAATAAGTAATTTTTTATAATGTAATATTGAAAAAACAAGTACACGAACAAAAATGAAATTATAATTAAATAGGTACTTTAAAGGCTATTTTGTACAACCCATAGCGCAAATTCATCAACAACGATAACGCATGGTTGGTCTAGTGGTATTAGCATAGGTTCTGGCGAACTAGTTTAGAGTTCGTAACCAACCCAAGTCTTACAGAATTTGAATAAAGGATCCATTTTTTATTTTGTAATTTTAGGAAATTCATTGTTTTATTTTTATATTTAAAAAAAAAAAAATATTTATTCAGTAAAAAGAGACGTTTGGTGAACAGTTCAGAAGTAGGTGAAGCTTCGGAAATTGTTTTTCACCAGTAAGTTTGTAATAAGTACAGATGCCAGCACATCAAGCTACCCGACAGTGTCAAATTTTCCCAATCAACTTTGAACCGTATGCTTTAGTGATAAGGTTCTAAATCTATTACATTACATTTATGTTTGCATAACTCGTCAAAATGTAAGGAACACCTGATTTTTTTATTCGCGACTGCAGTTTTCGTCCCTTTACTAAAGTTGTTCATAATGTTGAGTAGTACAATCTCCCATTTCGTTTAGTCACATGTTTTCAATTTCAACCTTTATAAGTATGTACAGACGCCAGCACATCAAGCTACTATAATCTGTAAAATTTATTTAATAGATTTAGAACCTTATCACTAAAGCATAAGGTTCAAAGTTGATTGGAAAAATTTGACACTTTCAGGTAGCTTGATGTGCTGGCGTCTGTAGTTATTACAAACTTACTGGTGAAAAACAATTTCCGAAGCTTCACCTGCTTCTGAACTGTTCGCCAAACGTCTCTTTTTACTGTAAAGAAAATTAATAATTAAAATATTTATATAAATATTTTAATTATTAATGTATGTATATTTTTTTTTATATAAAAATAAATATAAAAAAATGAAAATTTCGTCAAAATTACAAATAAATAAAAAAAAGAAACCATTTCAAATTTGCTAAAAATTCTCCTGGCTTCGAACTCGGAACTCGCTCTTTAGAACCTAAGCTAATACCACTAGACCAACCTAGCGTTATCATTGTAGTCGAATTTACGCTATCGGTTGTACAAAAATTTAATTTTTGTTCTCGTACCTATTTTGTCAATATTACCACGGTATAATTATATTCAGTATTCTATCTTCATACAAACGGACGATGCGCGAGCTATGCCTACGCGCCTCGATCTCGGCATTCGCTCGGCAGGCAGACAGTCGCGACTGTGCCGCAGTGACGAACGGTCGGTGTGTTGTTTTTTTAACAATAACCGCGCGATTTTTTCATTAAAAATAAGTTCAAGTACATATTTAATATGACGAGTAGGATATATTGTGCTGTTTTTGGTTGCATGAATTCGTCCAGGGATAACTTTTTTTAGATTACCTGGAAACTTTGAAAGGTAAGACTATAAAATAATTTTACTTACTAGTAGGTAGGTACATAATGTGTCTTTTTAACAGCTTGGCATTGGTGACCAAAGAATTTTTGTTTTGAGTTGTTGCGAGTTGTAGGTACCTAATCTATAGAGACGTTAATAAGCTGAGATAAAAAGTTATTAAAATTACTCGTCAGCTGTTTCTTGCATTGTAGTTGAGTAGGTAGGTGTTGAAGTTTGTAAAGATTGGAGTTCCCCACCTTGTCCATGTTTCCCAAAACAATTTTTAATTAAGCTTTATATTAGAATGCGGATTTTTTATACTTTAAAATTTGATAATAAAGAGTTTCGTACGTCTCAGTCAAGGCGCAAATATTTTTCGGTCGCAAATTTATAAGACCGATTTGTTATTCAAACATAAACATGTTTTTTTAATAAAATCTACCAATCAAAAAACAACATGCATTTTTGTTGAACACTTCCTATTCAATTCACAAAGTACTTATTTTATTTTTTTATATAAAATAAAGTATATTACAATCACAAAACTAAATGGATACGCAAAGTAGGCAAATGTAATTCAAATGCTGGAGGCGGGCAGCCCTATCGCATGTTTATGTACCGCGCGGCTGTATGCATTTATGTCCAAGATACGGCCGAGTTACAATACTGTATATAATTATACTGTGATATTACATTATAAAAATTACTTACTTTACTACTTCCATGAGATGTTTTTGTTTATTATTATAGAAGCGCTTTTTTGCTGGCCTCCGGCATTTTTGTTTGTTTCCCATTTTACACAGAAAATATTCACACAACTTAGAACTATATCCTCATCAATTATTATTATTTACTAATTTGCTAAGTATTATAGAAAACTAGAATACCTACCCTGTATTTCCGAAATATTACAGTACATATAAATAGTTTAATGTGTAATTGCTATTGACTTGCCTTCAAGAATCGATATGTAATAGTAAACCAACTTTTTCCTTTTACCTGCAACACTGTCAAAAATGTGTGTCTAATAACTAATTTACTTACGAATACCTAGGTACCTCCATCATAAGTAATTCTTATATTTAGTTTTAAGATTACCTTGTATTTCTCATATTAAGTGAATTGTATTCTTTTTGAGAAATAAATGTCTTAAACCGTTATATGTACCCGTACAACTTATAAAATAACTTATACAATATGTACCTGTACAACTTATAAAATCACCTATACAAATGTCTACGTGCTAATGCTAATATTTTTACAATTTATTGTAGCTAAAAGAACAAAATAAAATAAGTTCTCAAAAAACAAAATATTAAATGAACGGATAGCGGGGCAAAGCGACATACGTCCGTCTAGCCGCGCGTCTATGCGATCACTGTCGGATTGCATACATAAGAAAGAGAAGCGCGATAACGCGACGCTCGTAACTTTATACAAACCAAAAAATAATTAATTACTTAAAAATAGGTTGAGTAGTCAAAAATAAAAAACAACCAAGTTCTGTATTTAAATATGATACGTTATTGTTATAAATTTTACCAATGTACGTTGATAATTAATAGAGATATTTTTGTAAAAAGATCATTTTAAGAGGTTAGTTTACCATTTTATTGTATCGAGAAAACTTTTCAAAAACCTGTTGTGAATACAACTGGGTTCTCAGAAATATGTTCAAGATTAACATATATTTTTTTCGCCGTCACAAACTGTATAGATTTGGCAAAAAAATTGTTTGAGACAAGCCTATTTGGTTCTTGTCAGCGTCTAATTCAGTGTAAATAGTTTAAAAAAATCAGTGTAAATACTTAAAATAATTTAAAAAAAGGGGTAAAAATATTCATTTGTTTTTTTAATCGCCTTGTCTAATTTGATTTTAGCACTTCATACAGAACAATAAATATATAAGAGCGCCCTCTATTGGTTCATTGGTAATTATTATTGACCGCGTCACTTTGTTTCATCCTTGGTAGTTCGCTGTATCACATCCTTTTAAGAATGGCGCTAGGATATCGGAGAAATAGTGGGCGTGGCTAAAAATACCTAAACATCGGACCTCAATATTGGTTTTCAGCGTCTTAACTCAAAAATGCAAAGAATATGTTTACCATAAGTACTAACTTCGTGGAACTTTGTAACACAGCTTTTTCAGCATCTTACCTGAAAAGAGAGAAGTAAAAATTAATTAAGGAAACAGTCATATTATAAAATTCTTTGAAATAAAATTTATTTTCGTTTTGTTTGCACAAACAAAACAAAGCGTAAGTTGGGAAATCATTATTAATTGGAGTTCCTTACAAAACTCATTTTAACAAAGATGGAAATCATATTTACGTTTAACTGAAAAGTAGAAAGAAGTTTTTAAATAAGGTTTAAGTCCTCTTAAAATATAAGAAAAATATAATGTCTCTAGGCGACACTACGTTTCCAAAAACGGTTTTTCGATGTTGTTTTTTTTTCTTTATCGTAAAGATTTTTTTTAAATCAATATTTAATATCATCCTAATCATAATTCGCTTATAATGTTCCCACTGCTGGGACACAGGCCTCCTCTCGGTGAGAGGGAGTGGGCCGTATTCTAGATAGAAGTCATGTGACTTCTACCAACCCGCATTGTAAACCGGCGGCATGTTCTAGAACCAAAAATTCGCAGATGTCATGTGTCTTTGAATTTTTGGATCTAGGACACGCCGGTTTCCTCACGATGTTTTCCTTCGCCGTTTTACATTAAATAAATATATACTTAAATATACATTAACCTAAAATGACTTAGAAACTCCGACTCAACAACATCAACTCGCACTTGACTGCTTTCCCTCGTGTCTTCGAGCAAGTATCGTCTGTTATTATAAAAGCGTCCATTAAATAATGAAACGCTTCTTAAAAGCCATTACGTAGATTATTGAAAACACGGAAAAGTATCTTAAGTCCATGTACGCACGGGTGTATTTTTATCGAGGCGATTTTTTTGAGGCACTCGATTTTCAACGTTCTTCTGAGCGCCGAGAGTTGAAAATCCAACAAGACTTTTCCTATGTTCTTGACGCACTGGGACGTGCTCCGTTGGATTCTCAATGCTTGGTTCAATATTGAAAGTTGAAGACGACTGCGTGAAAAAAATCGCTACGACAAAAAAATCGCCCGTGCGTACCTGGGCTTGCGTATTTTTAGCAAGAAAAAATAAAGAAACAAAATGTTAAGACGGCTTAGCAGAAAATTTCGAAGCGCATTAATGTTTGGGGAAAGACGGAATCAGTAAATGTTGAGTCGGGATGTTTCTTTTCCATAATGCGTAAGACGTTTAGAAACTGTTTAGAATTAAATTGCAAATGCTGGCTGCTAGTATACGACAGTAAACTAAGTGAAAATTAATAGTTCTTCAAACTCAACAGTCATCCGTTTTCATCAAATTCTACAACATTCTGGGGTTGGAGCTGAGATTTACGCAAAAGTTTTGACTAGTAGTCTAGTATAGTTACTAGTATAAGCATAATCAGCTTATACCATTCCCAGTGCTGGGCCACAGGCCTCCTCCCTGTGAGAGGGAGTGGTCCATAATCCAGCACGCGGGCCCAGGGCCGGTTGGTAGATGTCACATGTCTTCGAATTTTTGGTTCTAGAACATGCCGGTTTCCTCACGATGTTTTCCTTCGACGTTTTAAGAGCAGTGGTGATGAAATAAATTACACAAAGTAATTTGCCTGTCTGGGTTCGAACCAACGACCTACGACACATAAGTCGGGGCCGTTACCACTACTAGACAGACAGTTGACTAGTATACGACACTACAAAATTAACAATACAGCTTTTATTGTTTCAAGCACGTACAGCTTTCTAAACTAGTTTGCACTAAGAATAATGAAGATACACATCAGGGTGAAATTGAAAACATGCGACAAATCGAAATGGAAGATTGTACTCATCATTATGAACAACTTTTACTAAGGGACCAATGCAACAATCGCGAAAAAAAATCAGCTGTTCCCTACATTTTGACGAGTTATGCGAACATAAATGTAGGGAATAGCTGTTTTTTTCTTTCGCGATTTCAGGTTTGGTCCCATAGTAAAAGTTGTTTATAATGATGAGTACAATCTCTCATTTCAATTTGTCGCATGTTTTCAATTTCACCCTGTATATGTACTTACCTACATATCAACTAATAGGATATCTAAATTAAATAGCACCACTCCCAGACGTCCCCAAGGATTGCCTCCACTTGTTTACCCGTCAGTTCTAAATGAACTGGCCTCGTTTATTAAAAACTGGACGTGCAGTGCATAGTAAAATTTATTTATTGCACGTCTGTTCCAACAAGAGACTTCAAGTTCCAAGAAAATATCGAACTTTAGCCTGCAGAATGGAATCTAGACCAAACAAATCCGTGCCGTTCAAAAGAAACCGCGAGAAAAGCTTAAAAGACCTTACCAGCAAAAAATGTAACTCATTCAATTTGCCTTATAAAGGACGTATATAAAACTTAGTGGGACAGTCTCAAAACTTCACTGGGATGCGGTTTATTAACGAAGTCTCCGTAGAGAGAGAGCATGAAACTTCCGAACAGCTTGCACCAGCTTACTCGACGATCGAAATGACTAGCCCGTTGAAATGTCCGTCGATTTCAAAACTTTTGAAACTGACGATCGTGTGAAATCTAAAATTGGAATTTATATTGAAACTTTGGGAGAACGTGTAATTTCAAAGAACGAGGAAGTTCATATATTGTTGGAATTTCATATTACTTACTTAAACTTAGAATGGAAAGAAAACACCTAGCTGGGAGTTTTCTTTTGAAGTCGTAGACTGTGAGTTGATCTTTATCAACTTGGGTAAATCGAGCCTTCCGTGTGTACAGAGGAAATACGAAATAATCAGAAATACTATTTTTCAACCGCTAACAATGCAAAAAAAAAGCCTTATCCACCTGATGAAAACTAAATAAATGGAAATATATTCTGCAAGCTTTACATAGTCCGATGGGAAAAATAAGAGCAAACGCATGTAAACTCTGAACCACAGCATCTAACGTCATTGATATGCAACAGGAGTACTTTGAGGATGCTAACAGCTGTTGACAATGAATTGTGCGAACACACAGGGGACAAAACGGTGTAAAGTTGCAAATTCGCAATCTTGAGGCGATTGGCGATGTCCGGAACTAAACCAAATGACGGGCCAACTTGGAACTTGAAAGCAGGATAACTTGGTCCGAAATGCGAGAGTCGCGGGATGAGCTAAGTTAAATAGAAGTGGCATAGAGAGCGCCGATTCAACGCATTTTGGAGCCAGTAATCAGGATATTTGCCGAGACAAAAGCAGCTTTATTTTTTCACCCTAAAAGATTTGCAAACTTTATCGACGACGCAGATGAGTTCGAACTTCGTAATACAGTTTACATATTGATGTTACATTTTCTGCGATTGGAAAGTTTGATGAATATTTCAGTATCTGCCTCTTCTGATACTGTCATAAATCAAAACTTGAAGAGATTCATCTGGTGAATAGCTAAGTGAAACAACTGGTTAATGTGGGAACCAGACTAAGCAATCTATTTGCAAGTTTCTTAATTATATTAACTTTGTTACTAGTTGTCACTGCGCGCTGTTTTAATTCAGCATTGTCGCTGGGGAGTGCTGATATTGCTTCTTTACCTATTTTCATTATTAAATCGTTTAACTGTCTTCAGCGCATGATAATTAAAATGTATATGGATGGAGTGGATGTAGAAGGCCAAAGAAAATATGGATGGATTGTGTGAAGAATGATAAGAAAGAAAAGAGAATGAATAATAGAAGAAAGAAAGAAAGAAAAATAGGTTTATTTGTCACAGAAACACGTGCAAACAAAAATATAATTAATTGTAATGACATCATACCTATATAATAAAAACAAAAAAAATATATCTTTATACATGAGCACAAAGCATAGATAGTCGACGGCTGCACGTCATGACTGTGACAAGAAGGCTTCCACTCAGCATGATGCTGTGCTATAAGGGACCCACAGCACAGCGCTGATTTTCAGTGGTTACCCGAAAAGGACGTACGGAAACCAAGTCATATCAAATGATTCGTACTTAACAGGTAACAAAATAAAATAAAACAAACAGTACTCATAAATTAAAGCAACTACTTATAACCAACAATTATATGAAACTAGCTTTTGCCCGCGACTTCGTCCGCGTGGGTTTCGTACTTTCCTCAAATAAATTTAACACCCTCTCCACCTCCCCCTGAAAGGTATTTCGAAAATTATTGATTACGTTCTTTATACTTACTTTATTTAAAGAAATAAGTATTCGGGCCAATATTTTAGTTAAACTACCTAAGATGTTTCAAATAAACTATCCTCCCTTTTCATCACGACAGGGCTTGTTTTTGCATTGGTACGTTTCCATTTTTATGATATAAAGATTATTTATACCCATTTTCGTGTTAATGGAAGTTGAAGTTTCTACTCCTTAAGCTTCATTACCCTTTTCCACCCCGGTAGGAGTCGAATAAGTAAAACCCTAAAACTCATACTTTTTCATTTTAAGTAAGTAAGTAGTAAACCCCTAAAAGTGACAATCTTTATTATTTACTGAGGCAAATGTTGAAAAGTTTCAAGTTTCTTAACCAATAAGACCACCTTTCCACCTTCACAGTTTTTATCCCCATAGGGGCGAAATATTGAAAACATGTTTGGGACGTTTCCATATCTTGACTCAAAGATTATATAAACCAATTTCAAGCCACGCAATAAAATACTCCTCTGTGATATGGACTACCCCCGTTCACCCCGTTAGGGTTAGATTTTCGAAAAACCCAGTCACACTTTTTTATTTATTTTGGTCTTAAGTATACATACTGAGTTCCGAGTTTATATTATTGGACCGCGCGATAAAATTCTTCCATACAAACTGACACCCTCAATCTCCCTTTAGAGCAGAAAAACATAAAATGACAAACTATAATTTACTTAGATAAGTATTTGTGCCAAGTTTGAAGCTTAAATTTATTCATACCATTTTTTTGTAGTAAATCAAGCTACGCACTATAATACCGGCCTTAAAAATCGAATTACCACTTTTTTACCCGTCAGGGGTCTACTTTCGAAAGACCCATTTCTTATTACTTACTTAGGCAAATATTCCTTCCAAGTTTCAAGTTTATTAACCAAATGAATAAGATTTTTCGTATAAAGTTTTCCCCACTTTTCACCCCACACAGGAGGAATTTTGAAAAATGTTTGGGATGTGTTCATAACTTGACTCAAAGATTATGTCCAACAATTTTCGAGTTAATCAAGCCACGCAGTAAAATGGAAAATTAACTACTCCTTTTCACCCCGCCAGAGGTAGATTTTCGCAAAACCCTGATACATGTTATTCTTTACTTTGGTCTTAAGTATAAATACTGAGTTTCGACTTAATCGGAGATCGCACGTTAAAATTCTTCCATACAAATGTTGACACCCCCTAATCGTCCTTTAGGGGGTAGTTTAGAAAGCAAAAAATGCCAAAATTCATAATTTACTTAGATAAGTATTCATGCCAAGTTTCAAGTATATTAACCAAATGAATAAGATTTTTCATATAAGCTGTATCCCCACTTTTCACCCCCACAGGGGTGGAATTTTGAAAAATCGTTTGGAATGTGTTCATTACTTGACTCACAGATTATTTATACCAATTTTCGAGTTAATTAAGCCAGGCAGTAAAATTTGCCCTGTAAATTTAACTACCCCTTTTCTCCCCGTTAGGGGTAGATTTTCGAAAAACCCAGATACACGTAATTCTTTATTTTTGGTATTAAGTATAAATACTGAGTTTTGAGTTAATCAGACCGCGCGTTAAAATTCTTCCACACAAATTTTGACACCCCCCAATCCCCTGTTAGGGGGTAGTTTAGAAAAACAACAAATTCCAAACTTTATAATTTACTTAGATAAGTATTCGTGTCAAGTTTATTAACCCAAGGAATAAGATTTTTCATATAAGCTGTATCCCCACTTTTCACCCCCACAGGGGTGGAATTTTGAAAAATCGTTTGGAATGTGTTCATTACTTGACTCACAGATTATTTACACCAATTTTTGAGTTAATTAAGCCAGGCAGTAAAATTTGCCCTGTAAAATTAACTACCCCTTTTCTCCCCGTTAGGGGTAGATTTTTCGAAAAACCCTGATACACGTAATTTCTTATTTTTGGTATTAAGTATAAATACTGAGTTTTGACTTAATCGGGCCGTGCATTAAAATTTTTCCATACAAATTTTGACACCCCCCCATCCCCCTTTAGAAGGTAGTTTAGAAAAACAAAAAAGACCAATTTTCATAATTTACTTAGATAAGTATTTGTGCCAAGTTTCAAGTTTATTAACCCAAGGAATAAGAGTTTTCATACAAACTTTCATCCCCTATTTAACTCCCTTAGGGGTTGAATTTCGGAAATTCCTTCCTTATTCCTAGTCTACATTATAAAGAAAACCTCTGTGCAAAATTTCAGCTTTCTAGGTCCAAGGCTTTAGGCTGGGCGTTGATGAGTCAGTCAGTCAGTCAGTCAGTCAGTCAGGACTTCTCTTTTTATATATATAGATTGAATAACATAAAATTCAATTTATCCGCAGGCATCACCGTGCGTTCCTAAAAAGATTTGTACCCAAAGTATAAGTAGTAAGTAATAGCGTGACGGTTGACATGAGAGAACGGAAGGAGGAAACATATGGGACAAGGGCACGACGGTGATGATGAGCCTGCAGCTCTTACGCACTTTAAATGCTTATCATTAATCGCTCATTAAATGATGCGACCATTATCTTTTCTTCCACTTCCAACTTTAAATTTTTATCCAGAATTACATATTCTGGGAGCAAATCTCCATGAAAGGCCGTATTCTGCATTGAGTGGTGAGTTGACGTAGCGTATAGAAATAGTGATATCACTACAGACAAGTCGAGAGCGACACGGTCGCAGATGTTCGCAGGAGGCACCCGACTAAATTGGGTCACAGTTGAGCTGAACTAAGCGGTGCATAATTAATAGCACCATCCATTCGCAATCTCTTAAACCTCTCAGATATCGCTTACTATCGCTCACCAGCATAAATTAATAAATGTGTCAACGCTGTAACTGAGCCTGGAGATATTTCTACTGTTCGAGTTACAAGAGATTGAACACTAGTTCGCCGATGCTGCGTCGGAAAACATCAAGATTTCTTTATTAGGTATATTGTAGCTTAATGGTAGATGTATAATTGTATATAGGGTTACTTTTCAATGACCAGCCAAATTTAAGGATATGGTACAGACCATCAAACTAAACAACTTTCTCCATGGGACCAATATCGTAATCGCGGAAAATTTATCAACTGTCCCATAGAAAACTTCAATACCTACTCGACCTAAACGTATGGGACGGCTGAATTTTTATTCGCGACTACGATGTTGGTCCCATGGAGAAAGTTGTTTAGTTTGATGGTCTGTACCACATCCTTAAATTTGGCTGGTAATTGAAATGTAATCTTGTATATCAGATCTACCACCATGTGGGGTCACAAAAAACGTTTGGCGACATAGAGGCAGACTCAGAAGAAGATGTCGGGATGAACTTGACGTCTACAGACAGGATTAGTTCACACTAGCTCAAGATAGAGAGGAGTAGAAAGGAGATAAGGAGGCCTTTGCCCTGCAGTGAGACAACTTTACAAAATTATTATTTTTAGCCTATAAAAATAATAATTTTTAACACGAATCTATCTACATATCTATACTAATAATAAAGATAAAGAGTTTGTATAGAGGTATGAGGAACAGGGTGTAAAGTTCACTCATCATCCACAGAAAATGGAGGATCCTCCGACCAGAAGGGTGTCGTATCTGGCGGGCAACTGCCCAATGATTCGTCAGGCCGTTGTATTTATGCTAGTTGCGCGATAAACTCTGCTTGCGAGATGCAGAATTTTGTGTGACGTCAGTATGACGCGTAGTTCGCATGTGGCTTTGTAGATACCGCTACATTTGTTTGAACGCGCTAATCTCTGACATTACCAGTCATTAGGCTCTCATAGGCTATTTAAAATCACGCTACGACCCTTAGGAGCCGAACAAAAAAGACAGAAAGAATGATAAGCGAAAATAAAACAATAGCGGAGTGACGCGGTGGATCGGGAGCTGATGCAGCTTCATAAAAAACGTAAAAATGTGGCTGTAATTTCAAAGTATCTTACAACTTCCACGCGAACGAAATCGCGGACAGTCCTTCCCTACTGTGACTTGAGAAAACATCAATGTTTCTTTATTATATTGTAGTTTAACATTCAAATGTTTAACATTCAGTTTAACATTCAAATTCAATATTATACACATAAACCTTTCGGAATAGATGGTGAAACATCGCAACGAAATCTATTGTTTAATTTAGAAAATCTAAGCGGTCACACAGACAAACATCAAAAGCGACTTTGTTTTATACTACATATTTATAGATTATATATAACTAGCTGACCCCGCAAACGTCGTTTTGAAAAAAAAAATAGATAGTAGCCGATTCTCAGACATACTGAATATGCACACAAAATTTCACACAAATCGGTTCAGCCGTTTCGGAGGAGTATGGTAACTAACACTGTGACACGAGAATTTTATATATTAGATTTAAATAATTATCTTCCAATAGCTAAAATTATTTATGAGTTTTAAATCTAGTCTCGTTTGGCAAATTGCCAAAGTTAATTTAATTCAAAAGTTTATCAACAATCACTTGGAACTCTGAAACCGCTCAACTGAAAGCCTTACAAATTAGGTCAGCATAGCACCTACATGAGAAAATAAATAAACAATTCTTAAATAATCCATAATTGATTCTATTATTATTTTTATTTACCACCTGTAATTGTACATTATGGATTGCAATAAATGATTTTGATTTGATTTGATTTAAATTTCACTGGCATTCTTAATTAATCTAATTGCCACTGATATTTCTGCTTTAAACCGTATTTTATTTACTTATATTTATTATTAATACTACTTGAGCCGTTTGGGGTAGAAACACTAGGGCCATGGGGTCCGAGTGCCCACTTAGTATTTCGAGACATCGCCAAGCAGTTGGTCGACTCTGGCTATTTTTCGGCCAAAGAATCAGCATTGCTATACAACATGACAATGCTGGCAGCATTTTGGGCATGTTTCCTGTTGACAGCGATGCGAAATTTTTTGATGCCCTCTGATTATTTCCCCTCCTTTTTATATAATTGTACATATTATTATTTTAAGTCTATTACTTAGATAGATTTAGATATACAAAACACTTATATATTATATTGTAAAAATTATTGAAAAATACAGATATTCATGTTAGGTATGAGGCACAAACATAGGTACTTGTAGCAGGTACAGTAAGGTAGTCAACGAAGTATATTCAAGAATCCTTTCCTGCTTCGATACCAATATTCCTTAGAATAGAAATAGAACGTCACATATTTTACGAAAGTATGTAAGTATACATACCCTGCGTTATGGATTCAGAAATATTTCGAATATTTCTACGATATTCGGAATTTACCCTACATGAATTTATGTAAGTATATAGAATATCTCGATCGTCTCATTGACCTATTCACTCAAGCGCGGCTCCGAACCTCTAACCCCGCATTCACGAGTCTGAATAAAAAACAACTTTTATTCATTAGATTCAAATAAAGCTCTTACATATAGTCGAAAACTCGAAACTCCACATTCCGTTCCCATGTCGGGTAAAGTTTAATTGGGTTTTTCTATTATTCATATACATGTGCAGTCTGAGGTTTAAACTTTGGCTTTTTATTGCGCTCTAATACATTACGTTTATTTATGACGATTATTTATTATTTTATTTATTTATAACGGGTGTGGAGGGGCTTGTGGCTAAGTTATAACAGCTACACTGATCGATCGATCAGGTTCAGCTACGCTTGCCGCAGTCGGTCTATGGATCGGTGACCATCTTTACTTATCAAGACCCCTCCGTGCCTCGGGAAGCACGTTAAGAGCGTTTACGACGTACGTCATTTCATACAAACTTTTCAAGCCCTTGTTTTTCGAAATGAATTAACCGATTTTAATGAAACTTTATACACATAAGGAGGATACAAAGGTCTAAAAAGTTAGTAAAGAACATTTAAGATCCACGAATGACAGCCGAAACCGGCGCGCGGGTCGCGGCTGTCATTCGTGGATCTTTGGCAGTCGTTACTGGTCGTTAGAAGCCCAAAGGTCTGACAACCAATCTTATCAAGAGGTACGAGTATCGTATTACCTAGTGATTTGGTTATAGAGGTCAAATAGGCAATCGCTTCATGTAAAATACTGGTATTCGACTGCATCCAGTTAAGACTGGAAGCCGACCCCAACACCGATGGGAAAGGCAGGCAGATGAATAACAACGGGTGTGATGGGTTTGTACACCCTGTATGTCCGTTGTTTTAGTACAGACGTGCCAGGATAGTAACACAGCAGGTGCCTGAAGGCGGTCATGACTGTGGACTCTTTTTTGACCGATTGACCAGTGAAGTAAACAACAACAAAGAAAGAGACATGGAAAGCTGTAGAAGATACCTTTGCCTAGCATAGGAATAGAAAAAAAATTACAAAACACGTGCTAAATGATGCTTGTTTATTAGAACTGAAGAATGGCAAAATGGAATGGAATGGCTGGAAGAATTGGCTCTCAGACTAATATATTGTCCTTGATCTGTTTGTTTTAGCTGTAAGTCTCCCATGTTATTTAAATAAATAAATAAGATTCCACACTTTTAAAAACTGCTGATCAAGCTTTTATGTCGTAAACTGTGTTAAAAAAAAGCGTAGGTAAGGTTGTTTTTTTCCTATGCGTCATAATTATTAATCATCATAAAACAAATAAAGTTAGAATGCCAGTTCAGCTACCATATACGTACCAAAATAAAACAATTTTATGGCCTACGGTCACACAACATAAACTAGAGTGGTGGCAGAGATTCGGTCGGCGACATCGCTCGCTGAGCACCTCATTAGCCGCGTATCGACCGAAACAGTCCCCAGTCGGGAGCCATTTACCGGCCAAAGCTTAAACCATCATACGCCAGTATCGTCAAATGACGGTATTACGTAGGATCATGATTACACTCTTCGAGCCAAAGATTGCAGGATTAACGATTCTTTATATACCACCAATTAAGCTGTATATCATCTTCTTAGCCTTTTCCCAATTACGTACGTTGGGGTCAGCTTTCCATCTAACCTGATGCAGCTGAATACCAGTATTTTACATGGAGCGACTGCTGATCGCAGCAGTCGCTCCATGTCTGACAACCAGTCTTACCAAGGGGTATCCTATTACCCAGTAACTGTACTGGGTAATACGATACCTTTTGGTAAGACTGGTTGTTAGACTTTCGGGCTTCTGACGACCCGTAACAACTGTCAAAGAACTACGAATGACAGCCAGGTTCAACGTCATAACGTGCTTTCTGAAGCACGAAAGGACCTCGGTATGTGAAGATGATCATCCAACCACGGACCGAATAGCTTAACCTGATCGATCGACTCGTGCGGCTGTTATTACCACCCTTCCAATTAAGCTCTTTCTCAATTATATTGACGTGTCGGCTAAAATATGTGTGTTCAGCAATTGTCAGTTCTGGAACTTGGTCACAGACGTCCCGGAGTGAACCGCATACTTAATTTCATTGCACGACTCTGAAGCCGTGAGAGAGATTTAATTTTTCTAAAGTTGGTACTCCAGAATCCTGGTTTTTGTTTTGTTTGTGTGCATGTTATACATTATGACCCAATGTTGTTGTTTGTTTTTGGGGTCTTTGCTGCTCATGTAATTAATTTGGACCGACTTTGTTTATTTTTGAAATTGTTTAATTTGTTATTCATTACTTCTAACGTGTTGTTAGAGTGCCATTATTTTGGTTCGAAATAAATGCAGGGTGTCGGAAATAAATATAGAAACAAAATAATAAATACAGGAGACTTCGACGAGCAAACTGAAAACATATAAATTTTTCGTCGGTTAACAAAAAAAAACTGCAGTTTCATAGAAAAGTGCAATATCTGCGCGGTCAAACTGTATGGAATAGCATTTTTTTTTAAACCAGCGAAATATTTCAACGCAGGGGGATTAGAATCATGTACTGAATCTATGGTCTCAGGTACGCTGCAACTCTGAATAGTCTGTAAAAGTCGTCGGGACTTACGCCAGAAACCGTTTCACTGAACTGTATATTTAAAGCTCGACTGTCACTAACGAGACACAATTACTTTTTCTTTTGTTACCGAACTTAATAAAATAAATGAAGCAACTGAGGATTTAGTAACTCATCCAAAACAGTCCAACGCCTACTTCCCTACACATATTAGATCACCTTTTTTCCACTTATGTACTTCTCTTTTTGTTTTTAATCTGTGTGTTTATCATTGATTTTATATTATGCCCTTTATTCCTTTACATGTAAGTACTAAATAACTAATTATGTTCACATACCTGATCTGCTATAAAGGTATTTCTGATGCAGACACCAGTCTCTCACAAACTAGTTTCTAAGCTTGTCTAAATTTATATGATACCATTATTTGTGAAGAGAAAATAAATTATTTGAATTTGAAATTTAATAAGCTTGCCTAAAGGACGAGTGGATAATTATGTTGTCATAATCAATACATCATAGAGTGAAGTAGGTCATAACCTAATCTTTAAAGTTTTTCATTCAATGCCTTAAGGTGCCTACAGATTTTCTCAAATTTTGACGGTCGTTTGTCAAAAACCGAGCAAATCTGTGATCAAACAAAATCAAGTAAATATGTGAACCACTGACGATCGACATGGTTTTTTGTCGGACCCCACTTTATAGCTGCGAATCATAATAAACCTATAATGTACCCACAGCAGGGACACAGGCGTCCTCTCTTCGAGAGGGAGTGGGCTATAATCTACCACGCGGGCCCAGTGCGGGTTGGTAGATGTCACATATCTTCGAATTTTTGATTCTAGGACATTCCGGTTTCCTCACGATGTTTTTCTTCACAGTTTTGAAAGCAGTGGTGATGAAATTATTTACACAAAGTAGCGCATGTCTGGGTTTGAAGCCACGACCCACAACATGCAAGTCCAGGCCGTTGCCACTGGGCCACCACTGCTCTATCATCGTGCATCGTTTTTATCGATATCGATAAATCAATAAGTGAAGCTCAATTTTAACCTTGATATTTATCGATACTTCATTGGCGACAGTAACGATTGATAAAATCGAGCTAAGTAAGCACCTATAGTCGCCTTACACCGAATTACAGTTATATTTTAGTGGCTCAGAGTAACACTTTATAAGTTAAAAACAAGAAGTTGAAGATATATCCTCTATCATTTTCCACTCTAAATATAAACACCACGATATTATTCATCTGCAACAAAGCACAAACTTGAAGTTTGACAGTAGAACTTTAAATTGAGTTTAACACGGTGACGTCATCTATGTTAGGCAAGGTAGCCTCCCCGGCCAAGTGAAGCAATACAAAGTTTATTCATCAGACTTTGGCAAGTTTACGACGAAAATGCAAAAAGAAAATGTGATGTTTTCCTTTTTACTGCATATTTGGATATAATTTCTTGTGTATGAGTGAGGTGTTGATTGTATGTATACAGGGTTACGGGAACTTCAACGCGCAATCATGGATATAGCACATGATTCTAAAACTCGCTTAAATTTTTCGCCGTTTATTTAAAAAAAAATAGCTATTCCATACATTTTAACTGCGTAAGTATTGCACTTTTCTATAAGGCCGCTTTCAGATTAGGACGTTAGCAGCGCGATAGTAGCGTGCCAGAAGCAATGCCTTCGCATTATAAGAACAGCCGCGCGATATAAGCGCGGCTGCCGCGCCGCAGTTTCGATCATTGTGCAGTCTATAATCAGGTGCGCTTGCAACACTGACTCATCACCGATTTTGAGCGCACGCGGAGGCTGCGCGTTGCCGCCGCGTTTCTGTTTAATAATTATGAAATTCTGATTGGCCGACGCCGGTCGCGCGTCTTTCGGGCGACTGCTAAAGTCGCCTAAGTGTGAAAGCGCTCTAAACAGCAGTTTTTTTTACGAAAAATTTCTTCGCAAGGACCAGAATCATGCGCTGAATTCACGGTTACAGTTTGCGCGTCGATGTGCCTGCTACCCAGCCATATAACATTTTTTTATCTCTAAGGTTATCAAGCTGCATTTGTATATAACGTTGCCAATGTTACTTTTTGAAATATCTAAATTGTATTTACAAAAATAACCTTTTTTCACATGTACACTTCCGAGACAAAAAAGAAATACTACGTTTTCAAAGCTACGCATAGATTTTGGAAAATAACAGAATATATGAATCTGAATATAGAATGGTACCTAATACATTAGAAGTCACGCAATAATCACTTATTTAACAATTTCGATACATAGTTATCTCAATAGAAATTATAAGCAAACGAAGAAAGAAAGAAACCAATAAACCACCAAAACCCTCAGATCGCAGCAAATATTGAGGTTACGATCATAAGCAGCGACACAGTGTTCCAGTTCATGTGACATTGAAAGATTTCGTATGAAGTAGGTCACTATTGACTTTGAAGCATACTTACTACCTAGCATTGTGAGGGGAAAAGATTTCAACGGAACTGCTATTTGACTTTGAGAAAGACTCTAAGGGCGTTTGCCCACCGCCACGTCAACGGGACGTCAACGAGAACTAGATCACGGCATCGAAGTAGCGGTACATACATTTACTATGGCCTCGTGTCAGCCACCACGTGTCTCCGTACGCCGTCACCCAAACGTCACGCTTGGATCGAATAATCTCGTTTCTCGTTGACGTCCCATTGACGGTGAACTCAAACTCAAAGCATTTATTTCAAATAAACCAATTACTGGCACTTTTGAATAATTCTCATAATTCACAATTATTGTGAAAGGTTCGGTGGCTAAATTATAACAGCCGCACAGGTCGATCGATCAGGTTACGCTACGCTTGCCGCGGTTGGTCTGTGGATGGGTGACATCTTTACATACCGAGACCCCTCCATCCCTCGGAATGCTCGTTAAGTCGTTGGTCCCGGCTGTCATTCTTGGTGGATCTTTGACAATCGTTACGGGTAGTCAGAAGCCCAAAAGTCTGACAACCAGTCTTACCAAGGGGTATCGTATTACCCAGTAACTGGGTTGTGGAGGTCAGATAGGCAGTCGCTCCATGTAAAATACTGGTATTCAAAGTTGCCTATTCCAAAGCGTAGTAGGTACCGGGAGAAAAACGGGCAAGAAACTCCACGGATACTCCTTTAAATCATAAAATGACGATGGTGGGTGATGATAGCTGGTGGACAAATGGTGTAAGAACCTGCACACATTGACGGTACGGCACGGCAAGGGTTTTTATGCGACGAATAGGAATATAACTTACCAGTATGACGATAAAATTGAAATTTCGATGATAAACAACGTAGGTACAAAAACAAAGCTACGGTACGTTTAGTCATGTATTGTCATTGAAATTTCAATTTTATTATCATACTGTTAAGTTATATTCCCTAAGAAAGAGAGAGATGCATAAAACATTTATAGTTGCAATGGAGAGCACAGCTAAATGTTTGCTTGAAAGAAAACTTTTGCGATAAAAAGGAACGAATTCACGGTTCAGTATTTTTATAAGCTTTTATTTTTGCTTGGCTTTATTGCGGTTTGAATAAAGAATTCATTGGGATGTATTTATTGCACTTGGTCACTTGCCTCGGTTCCATGCCAATCACATCCAAGTTTTCCAATTTAATTTTAAGGCTTTCTTTGTAATAGCTTCGGCAGCATAATAATATTGAATATTTAGGTACACGTTTTATCACAATCCGAAGTATTAAAAAAAAAACATAATTCATTGCTTCGTCTTTGAAAAATTCTTCTGATCGCCAACATAAATGACGCAATGAATTATGTTGAATTTTCAAAATGGGTTTGTGAGTGTGTTAAGCAAATACTTTATTTAATTTTTTTTTTTTTATTGGCAAGATCTGGATAAGTTATTATCGTTTCAGACGCAAACGCCTACTACCTCTACAAATTTGGATACCTTCATCCACTTTCAATTTAGTAATGGATGTCTAATATTTAACATAGTGATCCAAAAATAGATGTAGATTTCGCTTCCAAAAACACTGGACTCTTTTGAGTGGGCAGAAAATTCAAACACCGCTGTTTGGTCGGAAATTGAGGCATCAAATATTTATGGTTATTCATTTAATGAAAAATATACATGTTAACATCCTACAGGGCCACAATATCGTGACAATATTACTGCTAACATTTCACGCGGTGTTGTTTATGTATTCACATTTTAAGATAATTGCCTAAGCGTCGTGTGTTTATCTTACAAAGTGGCGCATCTGTTAACTCATATCTACAAATATAAACTCGTATTGAGAATGTTTATTGATGTTATCTCTTGATTTGTATGCCCTGCGATGAGGGGAATCCTTAGTTAAGTTCCGTAGCTTTGTTCGTCTTTTTAGCGTGTCGATGGCAAACATAAGGCCCTCACGTGTACAGATGATAAGGCACGCAATGCAAGATGAAAGGTCAGCCATGGTCTGTGGGGAGACGCCGCATATACATTGAGGGTCGAAACCGTTCGAAAAACCCTACCTGTGGAGATTAAAACACAGAACAGACTTTGCACTTAGGTCGGCCACAACAAAGACAATCTCCACAACTATGTAGCTTTGGTTACAGGCGATGATCAGTTAGACAATTAAAAAGGTTCTTGATTCTATCTATTTCTACAATAATATGTAGGTACGACTGTCTGTTTCTGTGACAATTAAAATTTGCCTTTCTTTCTTTTCTTTAGTTACTTTTCATTAAAAGCTTTTATATTTATTTAGTCTATGTCTCTACTAACAAAAAAAATACAGAATGTATTATTCGTTATAGAGTAAAAAACGTCTCTTTTGTTTTACAATTTCGTTTTATACGATTCCTCTATCTAGATAAGGACACCGCCAGCTTCATTGTCGTCTGTAACCCAATTCTCAACAACAGATTTAAGAACACCAAGATTTCAGTCCAATTGTATAATTAAATGTAAATTAAAGACAGCTTCTACTTATTAATTAGAATGAAGCTTACCTCGAGAGCGGAGGTTTAATAAGTTTAGATATGTTATAGCCATGCAACCCGTATGCACTTTGAATGTTGACTCTGTGCTATTTTGATGTCGTTTGCCTTTAAACACATACTTACAAAATATATAATTCCACGAACGGAACGGTCTCTACAGAAATCCCAGAATTCATCCAAGCTTTAGCCTCAATGCTAATTGAGAAAAAAATGAAAATATTTCCAACGAAGATGCAAAAATGTATTTGCAAGCACTCCTTTGTTAGCCTCTTCGCAATGTGTAGACCTCGGCAAAAGATAATCCACCGTCTTTCATTTTGAGTATCATAAAGCACGCCTAAGGGATTACGCCAAGGGGATTGGTAGGCTCCTTAATACTGATCATACTGCTATTGCAAATCTGCCTGCCAAACGTGGTGATTAAGAAATGATCCTCCAAAGATTGCTCGAGCCAAACACATTTATTAGACCGTTAGGACCAAATTACCCAGCATTATGTTTTGCACGTGATTTTTTCCAGTAAAATTAGTATTTCGAAACACTGTTTGGCAACCTTTGATCCCTTATTGACATTTTGCGTCCTCCATTAGTTCGTTCTACTTTTAATTCTCTTCTAAAAGATTATAGGGGACGACAAACAACTGCCCAAATTCGTATTACTTCGGATTACTTTACGTTCTCTCTTAAAGTTTTAAGACAATCCTACTGGCATACATATAGTCAATTCTGGAAAATAAAAAGTATCGGAGCCTCAAAGGACCGGAGAAATAGGATTAAAAGAACGAATGATTTAGCGGTACCGGAAAGAATGGTCCTAGTAGCCGCATTGGTCCTTATCCCTCTTTTCATATTATTCGATATTTATAATTCTGTGTAAAATTTTATGCAGTTTTGTACAGATTTGTGGATAAAGTTAATAATTGAAAATTTCCTTGGCGGTGGTATTGAGAAAGTTTAGCGAGTTCCACAATTTCTTGATAGTGAACTGGAGACGGCAGCCGACACCTCTTAATATGGTTTCTGAAATTATGTTTTTATTGAGTTCTTCTCTTTATACCAGTTTTATTATCGTCATCTGCCTAGCTTTTTCCAAACTATGTTGTCTTCCAGTCTAACCG
The DNA here is from genome assembly GCA_949316385.1 of Globia sparganii. NCBI lineage: Eukaryota > Metazoa > Arthropoda > Insecta > Lepidoptera > Noctuidae > Globia > Globia sparganii. The sequence continues at coordinate 15,463,989 of OX438665.1, read as the reverse complement.
GATGCAGCTAAATACCAGTATTTTACATGGAGCGACTGCCTATCTGTCCTCCACAACCCAATAACGGGTAGTACGATACCCCTTGGTAAGACTGGTTGGTGACTGGTCGTGCTTCTGACTACTCGTTAACGACTGTCAAAGATCCACAAATGACAGCCGGGACCAAGGGCTTAACGTGTTTTCCGAGGCACGGACGGATCTCGGTACGTAAAGATGGTCACCCAACCACAGACCAACCGCGGCAAGCGTAACCTAACCTAATCGATCGACCTGTGCGGCTTTCATTATTTAGCCACGGGCTCTCCAGCTATATACCAGTTTTATTTTATAGCGAATTCACAAAACGTAACCTCGCGCTAAGCTATGAAGGCGGGGTTTCTTAGAGGATCTTGAAAGGGTTTTGTTTTCCCTTTGAAGTTGCGTTGGAGACCTTAATATATTTGTGGAATATACATATTACTACGTAAAATAGTCGGTTTTTTATTTCTATCACATATTCTTTACTAGACACTGTATAAGCATAGTCAGCTGTAAATGTTCCCACTGCTGGGACACAGACCTTCTCTCTGAGAGAGGAAATGGGCCATAATCCACCACAGGGGCCCAGTGCGAGTTTGTGGATGTCATGTCTGCGAATTTTTGGTTCTAAGACATGCCGGTTTCCTCACGATGTTTTCCTTCAACGTTTTGAGAGCAGTGGTGGTGAAATAAATTACATAAAGTAAAGTGCCTGCCTGGATTCGAACTCACGGACTACCACTCGTAAGTCAGGGCTGATACCACTGGGCCACCACTGCCTCCCAGACAATGTATACTAGAAACCAAATGGAATACTTAGAAAAATAGCTACTACATCCAATTTACCGACGGCATTTATGAAGTCATTAGTATCTAGTCGGACGTTAAATAAGTCATTAACATTAACTACCTCCATTGTCTATTAGAATAACAATAACGTAGTAAAGAAAACCACTTAATTAAAAGGCTGGTCTTACGAGGCTTCCTCCGTTCCTAGTGAAACAACTCATTTACGTGCGAAAATGCAAATTTTTGTAAATTCCAAATTGAAATGAACTTTTTGTGGCGTTGCTGTTATTCAACTTGATTTATTTCACAGGGTTGCCATGTCTGTGGGGCTATTATTGAGGGGATGTTGGTCCCTTTTACCTAAGCCCCCGGGAAAAAAATTACACCTTCGCAGCTCGCCTCGTCTATATATAATTTATGTATATGTATGTACTTTTCTCCTAGTTCCGGCTGTGTGATAAAGAATTCCTTAAATATTGATGCAACATAAAGCGAGCCGAGGGAAAATGGGAATGAACGACTGAATGATAAATTGCTGTACAATGCTTTGTTTAGGGGAAACGTTTTGTTTGTGTTCATGCATGTGGTCCTTGCAACGTTTTTCCTCTAAACGAATTCTAAGCGGTGTGGACTCTGCGTAAATATGGTAGTATTTCAACGAACGAAAAACGAACTAATGTTATTATTAAAAATTAAAATCTGGTTGGCTTGTTGGTAAGCGCATCACTTGAGAACGGCTGGACCGATTTGGCTATTTCTTTGTTTTAAAATGTTCGTAATAGTCCGAAATATGCTTTATGGGATTTTTGTATAAATTGAAGACCTTATTGAAATTTTGACAGGAGTTCTTTCGGGTCGACTATTTGATGAATAAAAACAACCCTTAAGCCCGCTAATACCACAAATTTCGCACTAAATACGTTTACCAAACACATCATAAAACATCGCTCTGTTTCTATCAATCGTTTGAAGATGTCAGAGACGGAGTGATGTTTGAATTATGTGTAGCTCTATATTTAGTGATTCGGAGAGCGAGCACACTTGAGAACTGCCCATTTTAATTAAAAACAGGAACCCAAAATAGCATACTGAGTAAAATAAATAGAATCTAAACACTTCTTGTTACACTAGAAACCGAACGCAACATAGGGGTAAAGCCAAGAAACTTGGGCCCCCTATATTTTCTCGAGGGTGTCGTAAAAGCGACTAAAGGACTATAGTCGTAACAAGGACACTACATCTAATTACACACTGCGAAAACATAATTTCTCTTGGGGCGGTAGTTAAAACAAGGAAGACCTTGGAAACATAACTATAGGTTAGAAAAGAGATGGGTGGCTGTGACGTCAGAATGACTAAGAACCAGCTATTATTTACCTTCAATTAATTGAAGGATTTGAATAACGTGGGATGAAAGATGGGTAAAAAATCTACATCCAACCTAGAAAACACAGTAAAACTACATAACGTAACATCACGCTTGTATCGCCCGAAGGGTTAGGCAGAGGTGTTCTTATAGTACACCCACATTTCGCATTTTTATGGTTCTGTACTTCAAAAGGAAAAACGGAACCCTTATAAGATGACTTCTTTGTCCGTCGGTCAATACCCTTTTTCTCAGGAAAGCTGAGTTATCAAGTTGAAATTAACATCAAATACTCAGGGCTGCAATCCCTTGAAGCAGTGAACAAAATCAAACTTCTAAGTCAAAGCAATAAAAAAATACGGGCGTTTATGTTCCGGAATCAAAACCTATAGGGTACTTTCCGTTGACCTAGAATCATGAAATTTGGCAAGAAGCAATATCATGTAGCACGAGTAAAGGAAAAATCCGAAAACCGTAAATTTGTAATTACATTACAAACATTTTTTCTCCCGTGTTAAACTATTTACGTATCAACTTTGTAGGGAACCCTCGATGCGCGAGTCCGATTCGCACGTGACCGGTTTTTCTTTGTTATGTTTAGGTCCCATGTGATAGGGGGCGAGCCTACTGACATCAACTGAGTACAGATCCCGACTCTGGGCTGCTACTGAGATATTCCAGATTGTAAAACCCAATAACAGTTTGCTCGACCCGAGAATTGAAATCAGGACCTTAACCTTCTAATTAAGTGTGTAATAGTCCCATTTCTTACTACCTATCTAATGAATACTAATTGAGGCTAATGAAAAAATAAGAAAAGTAATTATTCATGTTAAGCAGTCTCACGATAATTACGAAACGAAGATCATAAAAGTCAAAATACTTGCTAATGAACATTCCAATATTCATAACTCGAGATAAATCAAAAAAATCAAATTACGTCTGAACAATAATCCAATTAAAACTAATCCAACATCTGAAGGTAAGCGAACAGGCGAACACTTGGATTCAATTATTCAGAACGATAAAAAAGTATTAACGAGCGAACTCAAGCCACAAAGAACATTTCTAAAGGAACGTATTACCTCCTACACGTGGCACATTAATCCATCTTTGTTTACACCATTAATAACAAAAAGAACAATAAAATTCCTTCACCCTGTGTAAAATATATACGAAAAGCAATAATGCTTAAATTGTTGGATACGTCGAAGACTACGGTCGGAACGCGGGGTCCATACAAACATTTATTTTGTCCTGGCAACACCTCCCGAAACAATATTGAGGCTATAAAGAATGGAGTGCGGGAAGACGAGGGTGCCTCGACGAATAATGAGAAATATTCCCCTACACATAAAACTTGCACCTACCGTTAATTTGAAGAACATTCCGCAATGCAAACGTTTTTTTTCGGAAGGCGGAATTAATTCCGCTAAATAAATTGTTTTGGTATAAATTGTTTGATTAAAATTCCAACAGCTTGGAATGTTCTCATAAAAAGTATCTATGTCTTATTTTTATTATTTTTAAGGAAGAGCCAAGAAGATCGTCGTGTCAGAGGAAATCTTAAGAATCAAATTTCCTGTCGCGGTCATCGTCCCCGTATCGCTTAAACTTGACGGACGATACAATAATCAAAAACAAAATCTTAACGCAACAGATTACAGCCAATATTTTGAAATATTTTCAGAGAAATTTCTATAAATTAAATGGCAACCCAGTGTTCGGTCAACGCTCCGCAGCCAGTTATTTATACCATGTGCGACATCTCTGCATATCATATATCAAACCACTGGACATCCACGGTCTCATCACAAAATATAAAGTAACGACCACTCTTAAGCTGTTTACACACTTTAATTCAAGTAATGACGAAATTTCGAAACATATTAAGTAAATAAATTCTGGACAGACTTGATAAGCAGCAACTTCATTAAATATCAGCATATTTTATGGCCTAATGTTTCATGAGGCTAGTTATTCAAGCTAGGATAGCAAAATTATGCTAGTAAGTTAGCAAGCTAGTCATGCCTCATGTATACAGAACTATCTTTGTTTTAGGATAGTAAGCTAAGCTAGTGAGAAGGATAGTAAGCTAGTGTGATAGTTTAATAGGATGGGGTTCTTTTTTGAGTTATTAGCGCCCCTTCCACTGATTTGACTATCCTGGCTTGTGTGCTATTGCCTCGTGTGGCCGAAGAAGCTTGGATCCATTCGGATCATTTTACTCTACAGACTAAGTCCCGTATTATAGAACGTCACTCAATACTCAAGCAATACTTAAAACTAGTTTCAACCAATCAAATGGCTTTAATCTAGTTTTAAGTAATGCTTGAGTATTGAGTGACGTTCTGTAATACGGGCCTAAGTCACTGAAATGCTACTGGGTTAAACTTTCCAATCCTCATGTAAACAGCTCTAGTATATGCCAAGCCAGGATAGTAAGCCAGGATATTACTCGCTTTAACTTTCTAAAACTAGCCTTGTGTAACCTGGGCATACCTGTGTTGAGAGGAAATTTACGCACGAATAACAACAAGGAAGTGCAAAATTGGACAAGTTTAATCTTAAACCTCAGAATTGTTAATATATTAGTTATCTAATTTACTTTCTTGCTTCTATTTAACACGGTAACGGAACCCACACTAAATTTAGTTGAAGCGAAAGTAAAAATATCAACGTTCCTCCTTCCCAAATAGACTGGCGTCAGATTAGTTCTTGAATTACAAACTTCAGTTGGGTTACAAACTCTAGGAAGTTTTGCGTTTAAATTGCAATCCGCTACAATCTGTATCAGTGAATACAATCTGGCAATGGTTAAAATGTTGCCGTTTTCCTTATCATTCGTGACGTGTACCCAGACCACGTAATGTGCTAGCACATTATGCAGGGGCCGCGCAGTAAACCGGCGTGACTTGCATTTCACGCTTGACTGACAGCGTGACATCATATTAATAAATTGCATTAACATTTGCTGTTTTGTCAGTCTCTGAGATACGAATAAAACTGCAACTCTGCAATTAAATGCTGTCTCGTCCATATAATAATAACTAGCTGCGCTCCGCGGTTTCACCCGCAAAAGTTTCGATCCCGCTGGAATATCGGGATAAAAAGTATCCAATATTAAAATATCTGTGTGTAGAATTTCATCGAAATCCGTTCAATCGTTTTTGCGTGAAATAGTAACAAACATCCATCTATCCTTACAAACTTTCGCGTTTATAATATTAGTAAGAAAGTAAGATAAGAAGTAAGATAAGATAGTAAGACAGCCCGACCTATTTCGGTCACAGTGGCTAACCTCAACGGAGATTATTAGCCAGGTACGCAGGAGATAAGTGTGTGGGCAAACACAGGTGCACTCTCTGTTCCTTTATTACTCTCATAATCCGATGGGACAGCAATCCAACACGATCGGGAGAGATCGGGCGCAGGACCAACGATTTTACGTGCTTTCCGAGAAACGGGGGGTATTAAACCGCCAACTTCCAAACTCCGGGCTTTTACTAAGAAATTCCTAATGGAAACTCCAACAACACTTTGTCCGACCTGCGAGTCGAAGCCAGGACCCTAGGCTCAGCAGTCGCGTTTGCAACCACGAGACCAATAGGGGACTGCCCTATTGGTCTCGTGGTTGCAAACGCGACTGCTGAGCCTAGGGTCCTGGCTTCGACTCGCAGGTCGGACAAAGTGTTGTTGGAGTTTCCATTAGGAATTTCTTAGTAAAAGCCCGGAGTTTGGAAGTTGGCGGTTTAATACCCCCCGTTTCTCGGAAAGCACGTAAAATCGTTGGTCCATATAAATATAAAACCATAATATAAAACCATTACAACTACTCTAAAAGGATCCCTGCAGAGTTAGGCCAAGCCACTATCGTATTCGTCGCCATGTTGGTCCCAAGGTGACAAGGGGTGAGCCTATCTCCATTTATCAGGCAAAGTTTTAATCCCGGGCTGTAGCAACACATCTTCTTAGTGAAAAAACCAATTACATTTCAATCGAAATCGAACCGAAGGACCAAACGGTTTGTGTCCCAAAAGACCTAAGTTTGTGATTGGAATGGCTCTGAAGAATACCTAAAGAAATCTTTATTATCACTATCTATAATCTATACAGCTCATAGCACACATATCAACTAGGAAAGGGATCGTCACCGTATCGCCTTTTGCCTCGCCGTTAAGTCATCCTTAACGTAAGCACGTAACCAAAGGGGATCAGCAATTTCGATACGTTCGACTCGGCTATGGCTAGGCGACGCCAAGCTTACGGCTCGCCGACAGCTGTTGATGTTGCTACAGGCAGGCCGCGGTAGGGATGAGAGGGGCAAGAGTGGACGAAGAGACGTAAACTCGGGTACGGAGAGACGTATGCGCGGGGACGACGAGCCGTAAGCGCGGGAACTGCAAGTTGACCACGCACCGCACCGCGGTTCGTGAGCTTGTCCCGAGGCGAGGCGATTATGTTACGATTCCAATTAGTGTGCGTTGCAATAGGGAGTTTCATACAAAGAATACTGAATAGCTCGAGTTGATACTGTGACGATCCCTTTCCGAGTTGATTGCAGGAACACCAACGCGCAATCTGTAACCTTGGATTCAGTACATAATTCTCAACCACTGCGTTAATTTGGTTTGCTTTATCGGTTATTAAAATAAAAATTTGCTGTTCCATACATTTTAACCGCGTAGGTATTGAACTTTTCTATGAAACAGCCAATTTTTTTTTGATACCTTTAGACAGGTCAAAATCATGTTTCGATGTGAGGCGATGTCTCTGCCAATCATCCAATTTGCTTTGTTGCCCTTTGCAGAACTCGTACGTACCTGGAACAAATAAGATTGTTGTTATTTAAATGTTATCTGTATTATATATGTTACGGCTAATAGCCGAAGTGCGGCTACACCTAGTTTTAGCCGGCTACAACTAGGTGTATCCTACGCCGACGTGAAAAGGTTTTAAAGTAATCTAACCAAACTTAACCTCGCGGTGCTTTTCGCTCGCTCTTGCATCCTATATCGCCTATCGACCGATCGCAACCATGCAACCGATGTCACCCGAAGTACACACGAACCACTTGTGGCCGGCTGCACCTAGTTGTACCCGGGTAAAACTAGGTGTAGCCGGACTTGCCTTGACATACATACTAATAGTAAAGCTGAAGATGTTGTTTATTGGTAGCACAATTCTATAGACTATTTAACATCATGTTAGGACTCAAAGTAAGAAAGAACGCTAAGTGAAAACGAAGTAAAAGCGCGGGCTGGCGATACGATGCGATGCGGTGGATCGGGCCCGAAATTTCACGTGGACAAAGCTACGGGCAGACGCTAGTAGACTAATAGACTGTTAGAAGCTATCTGTAGGTAATTATGAAGCCCGACCAAACACTGTTTACATTCGCCTCTGTTTGCCCCAAATCTATTTAGACAAAGTTGTATTAGACTCAAACTGAACCTAGTGCACTATGCGTGCAAACATAACTTGGACCTCGGCATTCGGGTGCACCGTTTCATACTGTTTTCTGTTAGCTCTTCTATTAAAACTAGATTCAAAACAGGTCATCATCATTTCGTTCCGTTATTCGTCCGTTTTTTTTTTTTATATTTTTCTGTTAGTTTTAATATTATTCTGGCAGTTTAAGTCTGTTATGCGGCCTTCCCAAATGTCCTTTCTTTGGTATTGTTCGGTGAGTCGTTGGGCTCCTAAAGTTCTGACTTGACCTTCACCATTACTGACTAAATACTTAGACTAGTCCACGAAAATCCGTGTGGTTCTTTCATCAAAAGACCATTTCAAGCACTAATCTACGTTGTCTTCCAAGATTATGTCTAAACTTTAAAAGAGACTTTGACCCTCTGGTTTGATTCGCCATTTCTTCTCAGGGGTAATCAGATTGGAAATTTTGAATCCAGCTATCTTATTTTTTTTTATAATATTACATGTAAAAGTGATTTCGATATCCTCCCAGTGCTATTCTGTAAAAATCTCACCGTGAAAACTAAGTTGAAGTGAGCTGTCATTCCACCTGATGTTAGGGATCCTCCATTGATAGTTCACTTCACGCTCACTTCACCTACGTTATCACGGTGAGATTTTTACAGAATCGATATTTACAGAATAAACAATTTCATTTTATTTCCAACTACGTTGGGCCCGATGGTACAGCTTTTGCCCAAAGTTGCCGTGTGACTAATTTGTCCCAGTAATTTGGGAGATTTTAATAGAGTTATTGAGTTTTTTTAATCAGAAATTTCTCGGTATCAGCCCCGAGTCTGATTTTGTGTCCAGTTGATGGCAATAGACTCGCCCTCTTTAAAACTGGAAAAATTTCGGTGAACTATGACCACCTCTGCCGAATTTTCGAGCGTAACAGACGTGATGTTATGTGTTTATATGATATGGTATAATGGTACATACACAGGCTCAATACATTATCCAGGTCGTCTAGACACGATACTCGTGTTAAGATGAAAAAAATCACTTAAGTTGATCCATAAAATAAAACTGCCATTTATATGAAAAATATAAGTAAATTATAATGAAATTCGACTATTTCTTAGAAATCGAGAGTAAGTAAAACGCTCAAAAAACAATAAAATAAATATAAGTGTTTGAACATTAGGTTTATTAGACCTTTTTTAACAGGCTGTTTATTTCGTTTGTAACTGGTATTTACCTACGAATTTATTTGAAATGTATCGCAAATAATTCTCAATAGGCAGTTTTTTTTTTTCTCTTTTTACGAAGTCTGGCGTATAATTGTAAAATGTATCGAGCCTTAGGGGAATTAAAGAAAAACATTATTATACTGTTTTAAGTATGTACCTATCTACAGGTAAATGCCAACGTTCATGGCAACCGCGGTTATGAGGGAGCGAGACAATGCGAGATTTCTGTATGGAGCTTACAAAATTCGCCTACTCTGTATTCACCGTCCTTCTCGCACGTGACCCCGTCTTTGTCTTCAGTATAGTGTTAACGTCGCTTGTCTTCAATTGAAAGTTGCATCGTGTTTGAAACAGGAAAGTAATTTATCTTAGTTTGTTTGCTGTTAATTGTTCCTGTATAATGTGGTGGAACACGCAACGCATTATCGGAGCTTGTATTGGGATCAGTCCTTGAAACAGAAAGTCATTATCGCTTACACTCTGTAATATGTAAGGGTAGGTACCTATGTATGAGGTAAACATCAACGATCATGGCATCTACGGTCATGAAACGAGGGAGCGAGGAAATACGAAACATTGTATAGACTTTTTAGAAAACCTAAGCTGTTCAAAAATTAACCCGACAAACTTGAAGAGGTGCTTAAGACCATCGAACTGAACAACTTTTACTATGGGACCAACTCAAAAATCACGAATAAAAAATCAGCTGTTTAATACAAAAGTTCAATACCTACTTGACCAAAATGTAGGAAACAGCTGATTTTTTTTCGTGATTTCAGAGTTGGTCCCATAGTGAAAGTTGTTCAGTTCGATGGTCTAAAGCATCTCTTAAAAGTTTTACGGGTTAATATTTTAACACTTTGTATGCTCCGTCCTACCCCCACGTTTTATGACCGCGGCTATTTTAACGTAGAGTAAAAGTTTCTTGTCTTCAGTGATAAGTTACATGGTGTTTGTGACAGGAAAGTAATTTGTCTTAGTAAGTTTGCCGTTAAATTGTTTCCTCATACTTATTTTGCTAGAACACGCAACGCATTATCGGATCAAATATTAGGGTCAGTCCTTGAAACGGTTGGTTATTATCGCTTACACCCTGTATTTTGTAAGGGTACCTTAGCTTTATATTTGATAAGTAGCGTAACGCCCTTCTTACTTGTGGGGTCAGCAGACAACGTAGAAATTCAAAGATTATAATTATTACTTAATTCACATCAAAGACATTATCCTTTTAATCTCTTTGGTTCACAGGCATCGCACAAGTGACTTTTATTCAAGAGTAGTAAGTACTAAGAGAGAAATAATTTGGTATATTTGTGGAAATAACGAAGACCAATCTGCACACTTATAAAAATAATTATTTTGAAGAATATAAATTGCTAATCCATTGCCTTTATATGTTCGAAAAATTTCTCTGCTCATCAACGTAAATAACGCAATGAATGTTGTTGAACTGTCAAAATGAAAGCCATTCCTACTGTTAGTGTGTTACGGAATTACCCCGCTGGGTGTTATATTCCAACGTCTGAACCTCCAGATTTCACTACGATTCCGTTCTTGATTATGGTATATACATAGTACCTTTAGATAGCCACCCACTCTAGATAGTCACCTATTCTTTTTGATACTCACCCATCCTTTCAGATAGTTGCCCATTATTTTCGATAGACACCCATTATTTTCATTCGTTTACCTATTCTTTTAGATAATTACCCATTCTTTTAGATAGTCCCCCATTTTTTTAGATAGTCTCCCATTCTTGTAGATAGAGCAATGAATGCTCTATTATGATCGGTGCTGTTACCCCACATTATTAAACCATATCGCAACAACGACTCGACATAGGCGTGATACGATGTTATTGCCGTTTTAATGTTAGTTACGCTTCTAAGCCCTTTGAGTGCATATACAAACTCATTTACTCTTTTAGAGACATCATCAACATGACGTGTTTTCCAGTTGACATCTTGGTCTATAGATAAACCTAGAAATTTTGTGTGTTACTTCTTCAATTCTAGGTATATTTAGATTTATGTTGTATTTAGGATTATTTGATTTATTAAACTAAATAGACGGATTTATTTAGATTTATTGATAAGTTATTTTTGTTTAGCCATGTTAAGTCATTGCAATAGACAGTTAGACACATCCTTTAAACGACTGCTTGCACATGACAATGGCATCGTGACTACGATATATCGTCGGAATAACTTCGACCATAGACTATGAAATCCGTAAAGAAACGAAACTCATGTAAAGTCGGGCAAATTCATTGTTGGTCAAATGGATGGACATCTTACGTCAATTTGTTGTGATAAAGCCATATTATGCAACTGTCAAAGAAAATAATAGAATACTCTTTATTATGAAAATTACAGATATAAATATGTAGAAATGGGCGGCCTTATCGCTAAGAGTGTGAATTAAAGACAACCTTTGAAAAATGACATTTGTGATACACACGGACAATTTGTCTTGGTAGTAATGTTTGCTACACAATTTTATTAATTTCCCTGATTTTATTTTTATCATACTTGTGCCGAAATTATCACGACCCGCTATGATCCTCGATTATACACGATATTCGACGGAATGAGTACTTGAGCAGAGAACGCGTAACTTGGGAGCCAAGTTATACATCCCTGACCTGAACGTACCATACACCCCGACAGTAGCCATCTAAAATGCTATGAAAAATAAGCCCTTAATCTTATAGAGACAAGCGACAATCCGATAATCCGATCATTTTCTTTCACACATTTCCTGCTACATTAAACAGCACATATCGTGAAAGTGTCAATTTTGACATTTTCTGACAAACAGATAGAAAAAAAGACACTACCGCACAGAAGTGATAAGAGTTAAATATTATAAAACGTGTACTTTTTTCTTAACTTCATTGCATAAAATTCAAAATGTGCCAATTGCGTAATATAAAAAGTGTTAAAAAATTAACCCGACAAACTTTAAGAGGTGCTTTAGACCATCGAACTGAACAACTTTCACGACGGGACCAACTCTGAAATCACGAAAAAGAAATCAGATGGTTAATATTTTGGTCAAGTAGGTATTGAACTTTTGTATTAAACAGCAAATTTTTTTCCCGTGATTTCAGAGGTGGTCCCATAGTGAAAGTTGTTCAGTTCGATGGTCTAAAGCACCTCTTAAAGTTTGTAGGGTTAAATTTTTAACACCTTATACATAATATTTTTCGTCCACAAATAAATTAATTTCGTGCGAGTCGCTTACAGAAATAATAATATTATTTAAAAGTGTTGATTCGCCCATTTCGGGCGAGTAAATTTGTGCGAATCAACTAATAAGCCTTTTCTACACATACTTATTCTATGCTTCGACATAGTTATGCTGAGCAGCTCATGTGAACGGGCAAGTAATCAACGATACAATAGAGAAAGGTGGGGGGAATGACGACGAAATATCCAAAGTTTGCCAAGTTCTGACTAAACTATGAAAGGTATAGTAATTAACGTATTTGGCCTATGACCGCGGAGTATTAAACAATCTTGACACAGATATGTACTGAGGAAACCGAAGTTTGGTGTTGTTGAACGGTGATTCGGTGTTTACAATCTTTTGTTCTTCAAATAGTTTGTAGTTAGGAACAAGATTGGACAATTTGTTAAACATATCACTCCTGTATTTACCGAAAGCTTAGGCAGAGCTGCACCTATAATGCCGCTGTAAGTAAAAGGGGCGCATCTGAGGAAAGAGAATGGAGAAATATGAGCCTTAATGGATGCGCCTTTTTTGTTTAGCAAGGTTTATTTTTGTTTACATTTTGCCGATATTCATCCTTTTCGCTTACGCCGGAAGTATTTTGCCACCAACCGGACACAAATTCAGATTCCGGGCTGCTACTGATAAATTCCAGATAAAAATCATTCCAGATAAAAATCCAATAACACTTTGCCTGACTCGGGAATAGAACCCAGGACCTCATATCCAGATGTAGTGCTGATGACGAGGGCGACTTAAATTATTATAGTAACGGTGTTAAACTAGATATCGCATGCAAACGAAGTAAGATAGCAACAGACTTGCAGAACTATACAAATATAATTAGCTTCTATTAGTGTTGCACAGAATGTCGAATTCGGCCGAATGTTCGGTTTAAATATGTAAGTAAGTTCCCACCCAGAATGTTATGTTACCTTGCTGATAGATTTTTGATAATTTTAGACAACTGATAATTTTTATAAAGCATATTTTTGATACGTGATGTTGTTTCTTTTCTACGGAAATAAAAACAAAAACGAACATCCACGTTACCTATTTACTTCCAAATCATCATTTGATCTAGATTTAATTTTAAAATAAATTTCTTTTCACTTTTCCATTTCTTATTTAAATTAATTTAAGCTACCGAATTCCGAAGATCTAACCGAAATTCGGCCGGAGACGAAGTTCGGTAAAAGCTGCCGAACTTCGGTAATACCGAATGTGAAACGAATTTCGGTGCATCTCTAGTTTCTATGTTTTACAGAGTTTGATAATAGTTAGTAGCCTAAAGATACCTACATTACATTAACGCTTAATTTTATTGTAAAGTTTTATTGTAAATTATTACAACCGAATAAGAGCCATCATTTGGAAAAGTTTCAGGGGTTGTTTTCAACAATTTTCCAATAACATCGAATCGGTTATTATCCCAAAAAACCAACGAATCCACAAAATGTTTCAGAACTTCTAATTATTGTTGAAAAGGTCAACAGACAGCTTCTCAAGTTATTTGAAATTATTTAATTTTATTATGAAAACGATATTAATAAAATTGTATTTAACGAAATCACGTTGATTTTATTGAATTCTATATTTACCGCGTTGCTGTTAGCCTGTATCATCCCACTGTTGGGCAAAGGCCTCCCCATGACTTCCAGCTCTTTCGATCCAGGGCTAAAGTGGACTACTGGTCGTTTATTTTGTCCAGATCGTCCCGCCATCTTCTACGGGGTCTGTCGCGACGTCTTTTAGCTGTGTCAGGGCTCAACGTAAGTAGTGATTTTTTTCGACCCACAGCTCATTGGTTGTATTTTTGGTTCAATTCTATATTTATGAATTATTATCGTTGGTGGTAACACAATTTACACAGCCACAAATTTTACTTCGTGAAAACAAAACCAATCAGAGTGGTTTCTGTATCATGGCATTTTGGTAACAAAATAAATTCTGTATACAATTTCGTTCATGTACTGCAAATGCGGCTTTAAATGTATCAACGCTAGCTTTTGTCGTTGATAAAATAATTTAAATCGAATAACGTAAAAATTCTGCTTCGCAACGAACTACCAATTATGAACAGACCGACATGTTCATAAAATCGTAACTTTAATATTTTGATATGTTTGACAACTGAAAACAAAGCTGAAATATTTAAATGAACATGATTGATGTTGGTATAAAGGGTAGGGCAGGGCATCGACGTGCAAACTCATCGTCTGCTTCGTCTTTTCCCAACTATGTTGGGGTCGGCTTCCAGTCTAACCGGATGCAGCTGAATACCAGTATTTTACATGGAGCGACTGCCTCCACAACCCAGTTACTGGGTAATGCGATAGCCCTGGTAAGACTGGTTGTCAAATTTTCTGACTACCCGTCACGACTGTCAAAGATCCACGAACGACAGCCGGAACCATCGGCCTAACGTACTTTCCGAGGCACGGAGGGGTCTCGGTATGTAAAGATGGTCACCCATCCACAGACCAACCGCGGCAAGCGTAGCTTAACCTGACTGATCGACCTGTGTGGCTGTTTTTTATTTAGCCACGAGCGACTCCTCGTGCAAACTGTGACTGTGATTCTGATGATCATTCATGATCATGATGATCATTCATGATCATGATGGGGGGTCTAGAATCATTTGCTGAATGCCCTGTCGTAGAAATTTTTCTTAGGTTATCATAAAAAATATCTTCTGTTTCTTATAAAACTGCAATACCTACGCAGTCAAAATGGTATGGAAAGGCATTTTTTTATTGTGTTGCACGTCGATGTCCTAGGCTTGCCACCCTGTATTTTCCATCCATTGATAATCTATCAGTGTTGTTGAGCAGTTCGAACATATGAAGCGATATCCTTCAAAATTATTCAGGACGAGATTGATACTGTACAATTAGGATGCTGCTAAGTTGTAAGTTACCCCTATTAAGCTGTAATCTATCTATTCAATGTATCTAAGATTATACTTCAGAACAAAGAACAAACAAACACTAACTTACTTGAAACTCAGTTTAAAAACAACAATAGCAGCGAAACAATTTAAAGATAATGTCATGGCGACATATTTTCCGAAGCGCTATCTAGTCTTATTTCAAGCACGATTCTTTGTACAAAGTAGCTAATATTGCACGGAAACACCCCCGGGGGGTTATCAAATGGGGTGTAAACGACAACACACCTGGGGGACATTCAGGGTAATCACCGGTTTTAAAATGAACGGTTTTACTGGTACAGTCACGTGCTGAAATATGTTTAAACTTAAGTACTTAAATATATCACGATTGCTTTCCAGAATGAGGAGTTGTTGTGTTGTACATTTAAAGTCAGCTTAGGACAGCAATCCACTGCTGGACAAGACTTCCCCAAGCTGCGCCTCATGTAACACTCGATTTCATGCCGATTGGTGAAATGTAACATACGTAAAATATACTAATTAAGCGTTCTTACTTATGCAATGCAACATGAAATTTAACACAACTGGTGAATTTGTTTCAATGTGTGTTCCATTTCAAGTTACGTTTCACCAATCTGTATATCCGGCATAACGAATCCTCGTACAATGCAGTAGTAGGTATCTATATTTTATAGCATTTTGGAACATATCAAATAAACTGTTTTATATGCCAACATTTGTATCAACACCACTAGAAAATCGCTTTTCAACTGTGACTGTACACACGACGACACATCAAGCTATACTTTTCCAGTATATGTTGACTTATCATTGTACGAAAAGCCTTTAAATGCGAGGCCAGCTAAAACTGGAAATGTATAGCATGATGTGGCGTCGTGTGTACCTACATGTTTCAAAACACATACCGCAAGAATAAAATGCAATTAGTTTCAGTAGGGACTTTTTCTTAGGAGATCATAAATTATTGTCAAGAATGAAATTTCGGATGACACATGAAATGTGGTTGCAAATGAGCGTTTTTGTCACATTTGGAGTGAACAGCATTAGTTGCTCGGTCTGTGGATGTTTTTATGAAAATAATCATAGCATTTTATAAGGGTAAGCGTAAGCAATATCAACGTGCGTTTATTTTTATCATCCCCTTTTTAAAGACACCCCTGTGCAAACTTTACGTAAATGGTTTTATTTAATACAACAATAAGCTTCCCTGGTTGCTCAATGTTTATTTACAACAAATACTGCCGGCTTCTGAAAACCAATTAAAAGTAATATGTTGTAAAATCTAGTGACAAATAATTTGATTGGCTTTTGTTGAAATTTATTTATTTATTTATTAACTCATCAGCACTATCGTTACAGGAATTTCCTAATTCAATAGTGTGGCCATAAAATGACAAAAGCTAATCACAGCAGTTGTCTCATGTTTCTTATAGGTCGTGGGTTCCAACCCAGGTAAGCGCTTTACTTGTGTAAATTATTTCAGCACCACTGCTCTCAAAACGGTGAGGGAAAACATCGTGAGGAAACCGGCATGTCTAGAACCAAGCGTGGAAGAACCAAAAATTCGAAGACATGTGACATCTACTTACCTGCACTGGGCCCGCGTGGGAGGATAACTGCCCACTCCCTCTCACCGATAGGAGACCTGTGTCCCAGTAGTGGGGAGTGTCTAATTTGATTAGCTTAATCCTACTTCCTACTAATATTATAAATGCGAAAGTTTGTGAGGATTTATGTTTGTTACTCTTTCACGCAAAAACTACTAAACGGATTTTGATGAAACTTTACAGTAATATAGCTTATACAACAGAATAACACTTAGGATACTTTTTATCCCGATATTCCCACGGGATCGAAACTTACGCGGGTGAAACCGCGGGGCGCAGCTAATGCTAGGTTGCCTATAATGTTAGGTTAATTAAGCTAATCAAATTAGACATATTTTTGTATGATGACCTATATGATGTTAAATAGTCTAATAGTTTTTAGGAGAGCTATCACCTATGTAAAACAGTTGTGGCCTAGTGGTAAATGACTCTTACTCACGAATTGTAGATCATGGGTTCGTACTCAGGCAGACGCAAAAACGGTGAATGAAAACATAGTGAAGAAACATGTCTTCGGATTAAAAATTCTAAGACATGTGACATCTACACGCACTGGGCTCTCGTGGTAGATAGCGGCCCATTCTCTCCCACAGAACAGGAGGCCTTTGCCCAATAGTGGGAAACTTATAGGCTGATTATGATCGCCTGTGTTAATTTGTAACGCTAAGAACATTAAAGCAAATCAAATTTAGATTCTTCATCAAACGATAGGTTCAAATTCTTTCGCACAAACATCAAAACTGACAGTTTAAGATCCAGATTGTGAAATACGAAAATCTATTTATCACCAAGAACTCGTTGAGAGACGAAGAAAAATACATCGAACTGCACCTTAGCGATAAATTCTAAACTTGTTCAATACACTTAGTGCAACAACTGGCAACTGTCACGACAGCGTGAAGAACTGCCGTGAATAGTGAACAGGACATTTATCACGGTGAGTCACGCTAGATTTTGTGTCGATAACCTTAGGACATAACGTCACGCCTCTATTTTCCGAAGAGGAGTGAAATATTTACAGCCGCCAGCACATCGAGCTACCTGAAACTGTCAAATTTTCCCAATCAACCTTGAACCTTATACTGTAGCGATAAAGTTGAAAATCGATTAGAGAAATTTCACAGATTATAGTAGCTTGATGTGCTGGTGTCTGTACACCCAATCACAATAACAAAATATGAATGATTTTTAAGAAAATTCATAATGCATTGTTTCATACGATTGAAAGATTTGTCTGATTGACAGCGTAAACAACGCAATGGATATTGTTCAATTGTCAAAACCAAAGGCCTTGGCATTGCAAGAGTGTTACGTAATTACCCTGCTGGACCCCATGCTCAGTAGTCGTGCTTGAGTCCACAAAACCTACGAGGCCGTCAACCAGTCCGATAACCTTAGGAACTTAACTGAAAATAGCACTAACTCATGTTGCAAGCGTGAGTAATACGCCATCAATTTTGTACGTCATTAATTTATGTTAATAGGTACATTAATTTGTGGTTATAACTGAAACACGTTCCGATTTTAATGGCGTTGACAAACGAAACTTTACTGTGTATGATATTATGAACATCATAGCCTAGCCTTTTCCTGACCATGTTGTGGCTTCCAGTCTAACCAGATGCAGCTGAATACCCGTATTTTACACGAAGTGACTACCTGTCTGACCTCCACAACCCAGTTACTGGGTAAGACGATACCAAGTGGTAAGACTGGTCATCAGACTTTGGGGTTTCTGACTACTCTTAACGTCTGATTTACAAATGACAGACATGACCAACGGCTTAAGGTGCTTTCCGAGGGACGGAGGGGCTTTAGTATGTAAAGATGGTCACCCATCCACTGACCAACCGCGGCAAGCGTAGCTTAACCTGATCGATCGACCCGTGTCTAATTGTTAATATGAACTTTATCTGAATTTTAATCCAAGTAGGTATCAGTTTTTTTACAGCCTAGCAATTTTTATTGTTTTGTATTTACATAATAAGACAGTGTGTCTTCATAATGTACTCCTATCAAAATGAGGAAAACTTAGGTCATAGCAGCGAACAAGAATTTTAAAAATGCTATACCTATTTTATATGTTTTTTTAGATTTTTTCCGTCGATACCTAAAATTAAGCTTAGTTTCCCTCATTTCGATATGTGCACATTATGAAGACTCACACTGTATATAAGTTAAAAGATTTAAAATAATATTAATAATCTGTACTAAAAGAAAAGAAAGAATCTTCCGTATCGCTGTCACCAAGAAAAGTGCCCAAAAAGCTGGCAGTATCAAAGATATTTCTTTCTTTCTCGATGAAGAAGATCACCCACAAGCAAATTAAATTTTATTATTATTGCAATAAATAAGTATAAGTGGAAAGAGGGAAGATAGGCCATTGCTCTACAGTGGGGCACAAACGGCTTATAATAGTAATATCAAAGTTATTTGACACAAGTGCAAGAATTTCTTGATATACTACAACACTGCTATAGCCTCCACGACTAGCAATAATATATAAAACGTCCGGCACACCCTGTGCATTCAGTCCTACTGTAAAACTTGCTGTTAATATGTTTAGCTTGGTTTGAGCTATGTGGTATATAGATCGTGTCGTTATGAGAGAAAAGATGAAAACGAAGAACCTTAGCACACTGTTAAGTAGGTCATCATTATCATCATCTTCGCTTTTAACGATAAGCACGCCCATTGTGCCACGCTTTGTAAAATTTCTACATTTATATTCTGTAATATTTATGGTGTACATAATAAAGAATATTATATTCTATCATTTAAGCCGAAAACGAAAACCCCAAGACTAGCTCCTGTAGCCTCATTTTCATGATGCTACAGCGACCATTCCATAGTATAAAATTTATTCTTAAAATAAAAATACATAATTATGTATAAAATAACTAGCTGACCCCGCAAACGTCGTTTTGCAAAAAAAAAAATAGATGTTGGCCGATTCTCAGACCCCCGATATGCACACAAAATTTCATAAAAATCGTTCCAGCAGTTTCGGAGAAGTATGTTAACTAACATTGTGACACGATAATTTTATATATTAGACTAGCTGACCCCGCAAACGTCGTTTTGCAAAAAAAAAATTAGGGGTATGAAAAATAGATAATAGCCGATTCTCAGACCAACCCGATATGCACACAAAATTTCATACAAATCAGTCCAGCCGTTTCGGAGGAGTATGGTAACTAACACTGTGACACGAGAATTTTATATATTAGATATATACATATAAAACCATAAGACCTATAAAAAGGAAACACTCCGGCACGGCGTGTTTCATTCCTAATTTTTCAAGGAAATGATAATTTCCACAAGGAAATTGTTTCTCAGATCAGAGTCGTGATTCTTGGAAAAATGTCCTGTCATCGCACGACTGTACATAAGTACCTAAATAAAAGTAAATGTAAATATAATTGTACTGATTTTTATCTAAGAATACTGATTCACTAAGCCATAAAATATGTTGCGTAAATAAAATAATACCACAAAACAATCATGATGACGTCTATGAAGCAAGGGATTGCCCCTATGTATGAGATATATGTGACAGGACTGGAAGTTATTATAACATCATCATCAACTAAGTGGCAAAAATACGTATTATTGAAGCTAACTCAAAAACTACTCAAGCAAAGTTAATAAAAATTTATATGGGACCAGCCCTGAGGCATATCCTATCCATTAATATTTTTTTAAATCGATTTACAATTGCCGGAGGTATCACGTAACATACATATAAAAACAATTTCGTTTACTTGAATCGTTACCAGTAATTTTGGTTTAAAAACCAATCTACTGACCTGATTTTGAATTTTGCAAATCGGCTTATAAATAACGGAGGTCTCGGTAACAAACATAAAAAAAATTGAACCGAATTGATAAACTCCTCCTTTTTTTGAAGACGGTTAAAAATGAAGCAGTAGGTATATAATATAACAGTGCTGGAAGTATTAATGAACTCATATATTTTTTATATCTAGACGCACTCCAGATAAACCCAATCACCCAGTAGCATTCACAATGGCAGCATATACAGGGTCAAATTAAATTACTTAGCGAGACTCCGAAGATGTGATGGGTATCGATGTCTAAATACGATAAAACAAAAGAAAACAGATTTTATACTTCGAGTAACAATACTATCAGCGGTCGTTGACCCCCAGGAAAAATATCAAATATTTTATTATTATTGCGTCTGCAGAGGTTCGCTAGCTAATTTAATTTGACCCTATATACATAATACAATACTTTAATGTTGGGTAAAGATTATTTACAACCTTGTACTACAATAGCTTTCTTGCTTCATAACTTCAAAATCCTATAAGCGCCGTTCTAAAACAGAACCTGTAATTGCGTAAAACACAACAGTAGCAATGGTTTCCATTTTGACAGTTCAATAACATTAATTGCCCTATTTACGTTGTAGAACAGACCAATTTTTCGAACATATGAAGCAATGGATTCAGATCGTGATTGATAGACTGTTACACAATACTGCCCTCGTAACAGTAAATGCAGTAATCGACATTTTTACGACTTTCCGTTTTTGTCAAAAATGACATGAGAGACTTCAAGCATGGAGAGACTGTATTTTTCGTAACAAAACATATGAATTTTATATCAGTTAAAGTAGAGATTAAAAAAAACACTTAAACGCGTTTTTCTCGAAACCGCCATTTTGCAAGTACTGCGTTTGCTGTTACGAGGGCAGAATAGGCTTGTTTCCACCATCAATAAATTGATAATCTATTTAGTCCGTCAGTTAGAGTATTGGAAAATAATAGACACGTATTTTTTGTTTTTGTAAATCAATAAAACTCGGGAGTGGGGGCTCGTGACGTCAGAATACACTAAAAATTATACCAAGGTATCTTCGTCAATTTTGGTTTACGTAACAAAAGAAAAAATACGGGTCAAATATTTTTTGCTAATCTAACTGACGGACTAATTAGATTTTTTCAGTTGACTAGCCTATTAGGGTGCTGATACAATTACAAACATTCAAGTTCATGCTTCCATCATCAAAACTCAAATCTCCTCCTACATAATTTCGATCACCATCTTTATTTCCGCAAATCCGTTGTACCAGCTAAAGGAAATAGCCGAGACGAGTTCGATATTTATCCAGTTACGTTGAAAATACGATTGTAGCTCGGATTTCTTAGCCGAGATTAAAGACTGTTGTAGTGAACGAATCTGGTTTCTAATAAGTCTGCTATTTGTTGCTGAATTAATGTTTTCATGAGAATAGATGAATATCTACCCTGGTCTTTAATCTGTTTGCATCGAAAAGTAATATAAGTGTAGGTTTTCTTCGTCTAAAGAATTATCTCGACATTTTTGGGAATCTGAGGCGTTATTAGGATTAGCTCCATTTTAAAGTGCTGCTTTAATGTCCGTTCTTTCAAGGACGTTAAAATATTGGCTTATATCGGGCCTTATACTTACTTGTTTATATATTTTTTTTATTATGTATTAGGCATTTAATTTGTTAGCTAAGTTGTTCATATTATTACACTTTTAATATTGTTGTTAATTTTATTAACTTTATAAGAGTACACCTACCAAATACTTTGTCGTCCATTAACTATTGTAACGTTTAGTGTATATCTTTTGTTGGAGATCCTAAAATAAATAAATAAATATATCCATCTTGGAAACTCCCATAGCAATATCAAACTATAATGTTGCCACTGTTGGGACATAAGCCTCCTCACTCTGGGCCCTCACGACGGGGGACGCGGTGTCCCGGGGTGGGGTGGTCGTGGCGGTGTCACTCGACATCGCCAACACGTTTAACACCCTGCCCTGGAGTTGCATTGGGGAGGCACTCCGGTATCACCGGGTGCCGACCTACCTCCGTCGAGTAGTCGGGGCGTATCTGACGGACAGAGCCGTCATCTACCCCGGTCGCAACGGGGAATGGAACCGGCAAGAGATGTCGTGCGGTGTCCCACAGGGATCGGTTCTGGGGCCGCTCCTGTGGGACATCGGTTACGACTGGGTGCTGCGGGCCGATCTCCCTGATGGAGTCAGCGTGGTTTGCTACGCTGACGACACGCTAGTCCTGGCGCAGGGGAGGTCGCATCAGGCGGCGGCCGACGCGATGACACGCGGGGTTGCGATAGTCGTGGAGAGGATCCGGCAGTTGGGTCTCGAGGTGGCTTTGCACAAGTCCGAGGCCATGTCTTTTCATGGGCCTCGGAACGGGCCGCCTTCGGGATCCCAAATAACGGCAGGAGGGGTTCACATCGGCGTCGAGACAACGATGAGATACCTGGGTCTCGTCCTCGACAGCCGGTGGAACTTCGTCGAGCACTTCCGACGTTTGGCTCCCAAGCTGGAACGGGCCGGGGCCGCCTTCAAGCGGCTCTTGCCCAACCGAGTGGCGCGCGGAGGCACTACGCCGGGGGGAAACTCCGCTTCCGCGGCAAATCGCGGCGGAGCGGACCGACCTCCGGCGCGATCTCATGGCGGCATGGAAAGAGCGACTGTCGCAACCCAGCGCAGGGCACGCCGCGATAGCGGCGGTAAGACCCCTCTTTGAGGAGTGGCTAGAGATGCGCCACGGCGCCCTCACCTACCGCCTGACGCAGGTCCTCACCGGACACGGGTGTTTCGGGAGGTTCCTGCACATCATCGGGCGGGAGGAAACGCCCGGGTGTCACCACTGCGAGGGTCGCCCGGAGGACACAGTGGAGCATACGGTGGCGGTATGCCCCAATTGGGCGGAGCACCGCCGTGTTCTCGCAGAGGCGATCGGCAGCGGCGGCGACCTCTCGCGCCCGGCCCTGGTTCAAGCCATGGTCCGGGGCGAGAGGGAGTGGGAGGCAGTCACCTCCTTCTGCGAAGCAGTCATGCTAGCGAAGGAGGTGGCGGGACGGCTGAGGGAGAGGGCCTCACGTCCCAGCTGCCGCGGGAGACGCCCCGGGCGTCGGGAGCCGCGAGACGACTCCCGGCCACCGTAGGC
This sequence comes from Globia sparganii, assembly GCA_949316385.1. Classification (NCBI taxonomy): domain Eukaryota; kingdom Metazoa; phylum Arthropoda; class Insecta; order Lepidoptera; family Noctuidae; genus Globia; species Globia sparganii. The sequence goes on along the minus strand of OX438665.1, from coordinate 15,440,411 downwards.
GCGGGCCTGCGGGCGGAGAGAAATGGGTAACTCTCCGTCCGATCAGGACCATGCCCGTGCCGGACGGCGCGTACGTGTTCCACGCGCGCCTCAAAGAGATGTCAGCATTAGGAAGGGGCCCGAAAGGGCCGAAGCCTGCCGGGGCAGCGGGATTGTCCGAAAGGGTTACCGCTACCCCGGAACACAAAGGGCTAAGGAAGGAACACGGGTGGGTTTTAGTCAGTAAGAGTCTGACACTCCCTTCTGCTCCACCCAGAGCGGGAGGGGTCATTGGATGATTTCCCATCCACAAAAAAAAAAAAAAAGCCTCCTCACTCTGAGGGGGATGGTTAGTAATCCACCAGGCGGATCTGTGCAGGTTAGCGGATGTGCAGGTTATGCCGGTTTCCTCACGATATATTTTTCCTTCACCGTTTTGAGAGCAGTGATGAGATAAATTGCACAAAGTGCAATCCTACAATAAAGCTCCGATTTTTGCCTCTAATGCACAACTAGGTATCTGTTTTGTGTTTCCTACTTCAAGATTATATTCAGCGAAACAAGTTATAGCAAGACTAACGGCCATAAGGGCCGTACACAGTAATGAAATATCCAACATTATTTATTCCTTTCTCTGAGTGAGAATTGCAAACCAATCAAGCGTTAATGGTTGCGTGCATATCTGTGCAAATTGTAGCCATGGAGAAGATATATTGCAGTAATAAGTAGCAAACAATAATTAGATATCCGTTACTTTACTGCGACTACACACGATATTATTATGCTTATCTCGGTATGTTATGAACCCGTTTATTTCAATAGTAAAACTTTTAGGACCTGAAAGTTGAAATAACTAGGAAATTACATATATCTATTCCTCTGGTTGTCATGGAATCACATCAGCACTCGAAGCAAGATCATATCTATCTTCACCCCACGAAGAAGAAATTTAATATATCATTTTCTATACCAAGTGACATTTCTTTTCTTTGTTTTGGAAATTTCGCCCTAGAAATCTTTCTACAATAGGCTTGTCAACTAAAAAAATCTAATTATTCCGTGATTTAGATTATCAAAAAATATTTGACGCGTAGTTTTTCTTTTGTTACGTAAACCAAAATTGACGAAGATACGACGCTTTTAAAATTCTCAATACGTCACACCTTGGTATAATTTTCAGTGCGTTCTGACGTCACGAGCCCCCACTCCCTAGTTTTGATGCGTTTTATCTTTATCAATATTCATTGATTTACAAAAACAAAAAATACGTGTCTATTATTTTCCAATACTTTAACTGACGAACTAAATAGATGTTAAATTTACTGATGGTGGAAACTAGCCTATTGTTTATGCCGGGGTCATGGTATGCATACGAAATGGGTAAAAATAAATCTAGATAAATATATTCAGAATTTACTATTAGTAGGTATTGATAATGGTGTAACGAAAGTATTTCAATTATCCCAAAATTAATAAACACAATTAATTTCGCTATTATACTGAACAATGAATGAATGAATGAATGAATTGCACCGATCCCAGCGTGGTTAAACCAGACTCGATTAATCGAATGAACCCCAAGATTCGCACTAGCTTCTGTAGCCTCATGATCATGGTGCTACAGCGGCCATTGCATATCAAGGAATAGACCGGGGGGCGCGGTAATTGGTAAGGAGGACGTGCCCGTAGGATAGGGAAGGATTTAAGAGCCTACCGGATATGCATCCTAGAGCAAGCATTGGACTAGTGGAGAGATGGGTAATTATTATCTATGGATGGGCATCTTCTAACGACCTTGCCGCCAGGCTGGTTCAGGTCGAGCTTCATCGGCGAGTCTTTTGGCGGAGTGTTACTGCTTTCTCGGTTCTTTTGTATGTCATTGTTCTGTTGTATTGTGTTAGATGTTGCTGTTATCGATGTCATCTTCGGATGTTTCGCTACTATCCGTTTCCGGTTTATTGTAAATCTCACTAGCAGCGATCTTGATCTTACTTTTGTCTTCCGCTGTATCCATCCAGAAATTGATTCCCTTGTCGAAGTACTTCATGTCCTGATTTAAATTGTCGTTCCATGTGTAAATAGGTCGGCCGACCTTCTTGGATTTGGCTTTGTATTGCATTGCTGCATGTAGCAGGTGTGGTTTGCGACGCCTGTAGACATGTGCGAGGTAGCACATCCTATGGTTCTTGATGCGTTTGGTTACTGTTTTTCCGTCTAATATTTCATGCATTTTCTTTATTTCTAGAGTGGTTAATCAAGTCCCTCATGATAACTCGCTCATATTTTCTGAGTCTTGATCTGTTAGCTTTAGTAAGTGCCGAAACTTTCAAACCGTGTATCATGCACGGTACGATCACCATTCGATACATGAGTCTGGCTAATTTCCAGTCCATATTTGAATTATTTATGAATGGTAGTAACGATTTGGCGTTTTTCATGGCCTGTTCGCAACGTTTTTTTATAGTGCTTTTTCTACTTAATGTAGATGTTATGTATGTACCTAGGTATTTAACTTCTTCACATGTTGGTATACTTATTCCATTAAGGGTCACGTGGGTCGTTATCTGTGTAGCTTTGGGGTCCCTAATTAGTATTTTTGTTTTTGTTTCGTTTATTTGGAGGCCTACACTGTTTAGTAGGGGTTTAATATGGTATATGATACCTTCTAATCCTTCTAGGTCATCTGTAATAAAGATAAGGTCATCCGCAAATGATAATACTAGAGGGAGTGAGATTTCGCGATCCTGGTCAAGTTTTATTAATTGTGTTTCTTCGTCGAGGGTTCTAAGGACTTCGTCGATGATTTTTCCCTGTTGGCTATATCCATTAACATTTCCCCGTTGTAGTTAGATAAGTCATGGTGTAGGTTTTGTTGGATCAGCCCTTTGCGTTGGAAACTTTGTGTATCATGTCGACCAATATGTGCGTTAAAGTCGCCAAGAATTATTAAAGTACATTTCCTTGGTTTTTGTCTGATCAAGTTTAATAAGCCTGTGAAGGATCTGTTTGCTATAGATGTACAACAGTTTATGTGAGAATTGATTATATACAGATGAGCAGGCTTGTCATTTTCCCTGTTAACTTGAAGAGTAGCTGACATCGCGTCTGTATCCTTTTTTCTGTTAACTAATTCAATTTGAGCATCTTTTCTGATTAGAATTGCAAGTCCCCGATGTGTTTTACCTGAGGTTCCATAGAGGTGCCATTCGTAGTGTGTAGAGTTGTATGCTCCTGAGTTCATACCTGTTTCTTGTAAGCAGGCTACATGAATGCCCCTAATTGAAAGTTCAGCGTCAATTTTATCTTTTTTGGTCGGTTTTGAGGCCCCGCGGACGTTCCAAGTTGCAATACGCAAGTCTAGGCAAGTGTACTTTATTGAGGTAGACGGTTGGTTTCTAAGTATTGTGAACCCAGTGACATCTGCGACTACTTCTGATAACGGTGTACACATTGGTGCTTGTTGTTCATATTGTGTTAATGAGCTAGCTAATTGAGGGCTGTTCGTTTGAGACTGGGATTTCGTGAGTTGACCTTTCTCTTCACGTGTGTTGTACTGGTTAATTAAAGGCTTATTATATAGTGTTGTTGTGACATTGTTCGATTTTTCATTATATCTATCGGGTTGCTGTTATAGTGTTTGTCGTCGGTCATGACCCAGCTATCGTAGTGCTGGTCCTTGTAGAGGATGTGTATGTTGCCGGGTACTGGTTCGCCGGTAGGTGAACACACTAGGTTGTGTCTTGTATCCGTGTGCACGTGCAAATTTACAAGATAGAACTGGGCTGCGGCGATTAAGATATCCTCTCCTCCCCAGAACGTCTTGTTAAACTGCTGTGTTATGTATTTTGTTATTCTTTGTTCCTGGGAGAGAATGCTGTTAGGAAGAATTTCTTGTACATTATTTAGAAGGGCTAAGCGAATTCTTTCGTCATCTCGATGCTCTAAAACATATGAAGCAAGATCCTGACGGACAGACACGTGGTCGAAAGTTAAACCCATTACATTATTTATTTGATGTGCTATGGCCCTGAATAGGCAGTTTCCGTCTTTTGTCATACGCACAATTGTGCCCATTTTAAAAGAAAAAAACTTTTTGTTTTTATGGTATTACAAGACCTGCTCTGCACACATGTGTTGTGTAGCTTTGGGTTTGTGAACCACTATAGCTGACAGGGGAGCTTAACGCTTGAAATTTATGAGCTTCGCTATTTTTTGTTACTTAACCTTTTTTTTTTTTACCCTTTCGGTCCAATTTTGCGCGCGGTTTACAAATTTTACAAGCTAGGAAATAGGTAGCTTGTTCAAGGCAGTTTTGATAATTTAGTACAATGTTAAATTAAGAAAAGCGTGAAGTACTAATTCTAGAGCGATACCGTATTTCAGGTTAAAATAATAGAGTGTATTATTTTGTCCTTCGCTCCTAAATATAATATGAAGATATTTCCTTAAAGCCTATTTATAGCTTACAATTATGTTAAATTCACGCGTGGCGTCAAAAGTCCAAATTAACAACGCAAAACGCAGTTTTATACAGCCTCCAAGCCTCTATCGGAGGTCCCTGAAATATATAATGGAAAGATCTCACCAAATCCACGTCGTCGATATTCTCGGCCGGAAGGCCTAGACCTCAGGCTTGTATATCAGGTACACACGTATGCCACTTTACCACCGTTTTAAGGTGTTTTAATTTGCACCCACAAAAACACAGCAAGCGAAACCCCGTTCGAGTTTCAAGCTCAGAGTCAGCCACGTGTTGTGCACATTGCATCAAGTAAAAACAAAGGCGGGTCAAGACACGACACGTCTGTCCCCTTCGGCGGCCACTATCCGAATCCAATTTCGCTATTATACTGAACAAGTTATAATATTGTAATTATAATGTTTACGTTACATTATAATCAGTTCAGTAGAACTGGGGAGAAATTAATCCTCACCGCTCATATGGAGCCGAACCTAGTAATTTCTAAAAGCCGATTCCGGCATTAGTAAATTATTGTGAAATTACATCATAAACAGAATTCCACAAGAGTAAAGCCACTAAACCCAGTAAAAGCTAATTTACTTCAAGTTATTAATATTTCCCAGACGCTTGTAGGTACTTGTAATTTTACCGGAGAACTTATACATATTACCGCCTTCTCTAAGTTTCCGTTTGAAACTACTTATATAGGCTTTATTTTACGCCTATATGCTTCTGGTGCCTTCAAAAGCCAAACTTTTGATTAAAACCTAGTCTACACATGGTCTAGTTAATAAATACTGATAAGTGTGAACTTATCAGTTCCACGTCCGATTGTGAAATCGGGCGTGGAACTTAACTTTCCCTACTAATATTAAAAAAAAACCTAAGTTTGTATATTTATTGCTCAATCACACTATACCGGTTGAAAGAATTTGGAAGATATTTGAAGATATTTCTGGTAGAATATATACCGGATTAAAATATAGGGTACGGTAAATATGGATAAGTTCATGTGGTAGTTTAGCTAGGATGTGAGTGAAACAGAAGGCAAAAAATAGTTGTAGATGTATCCTAATACAGTTTCGGTATGTGACTGTATTGAATACTCATTTCACGTCATTACCATGTCTAACAAAAGTATGACCTAATAATCCCTTTGTTATTAATATATCTATAGAATAATAAGAATAAAAATCGAAGATCAAAATCGTACACGTTATCATAATATACATAGCAAAAACGAATTTAAAATCCGTTTTAATGAAGGTTTTTATCGCTTAATTTTCACGTTGTTGATATAAAACATAGGCCGCGGAACGTGACGTCTGAATTGAGTAACATAACATCATAACATAACGCCTATAATCCCTGAAAAGTTAGGCAGATTTTTCGCCAGTGTTTTAGTGCTAATGCTTCTATTGTAGGCCGAACATGAACAACTCGAATAACATTTCGCCCGATCTGGGAATCAAATCTAAAGACCAACGAGGCAGTCTAAGCTGAACAATATTCTATCATTATATCACTGAATGCAATTATATATCATTTTTATTTTAGGTAATGATTGAAAACTTACGCAAGAAGAGTCGATAATATCAGTTACTGACCTTTATTAATACGTTGTGAACTGTACAGACTCATTGTTTTGCGTATTGGTAATTCAGCTAGACTCAAATGTAGCCTAGACCTAAATTATAAATTGACGATCGTAAATACGACCGCGATCTAAAACAGGTCATTATTAATTTAACCAATTTAACTATTCGTTTCAATTAACTCACACTTTTTTTTTTTTTTTTTTTTTTTGTGGATGGGAAATCATCCAATGACCCCTCCCGCTCTGGGTGGAGCAGAAGGGAGTGTCAGACTCTTACTGACTAAAACCCACCCGTGTTCCTTCCTTAGCCCTTTGTGTTCCGGGGTAGCGGTAACCCTTTCGGACAATCCCGCTGCCCCGGCAGGCTTCGGCCCTTTCGGGCCCCTTCCTTGCTGCTGACATCTCTTTGAGGCGCGCGTGGAACACGTACGCGCCGTCCGGCACGGGCCTGGTCCTGATCGGACGGAGAGTTACCCATTACTCTCCGCCCGCATTAACTCACACTTTAGTATAGTTTTAGTTTTCTTGTAAATAAATAACATTTATTTTGTTCTTGGGCATAGCTGCAATGGCGTGGCGACTTCGGGACAGCTAACTACCAACTGAAGATAAAATCGCCACGATTACCGAGCCCGGAAGTCTACCCATTAAGCAGGAAGTCGAAGTTACGAGCGACTCCTAACTCCGTATCACCTACGCACATTAGATTAATTTGGGGTCTACCTAAGAATGAATGACACCACGATTGGACAGTTGTCTCTACTCTCGATGTGTTTTCCCCGTCTGAAATGGTTAATAAATCAGTCGTAGGGTTCAGTCCAAGTTTCAGCTTAGAACGGGCCCGTATCTTCGATGATGGACTTGAGTAGACGGCGCCATAGACACGAAAAAGCATTTTAACAAGAAATATATTTTTATGTTTCTATGGTAGCCCCCTAGTACCCACTTTTGGGTGTGAATAAGTACATACTAGCACAAGGCAAATGGAGCGAGCTATGCTCGGAGTCTCTTTGAAGGATAAAATAAGGAATCAAATTATCCGGAAAAGAAACGGAGTTACCGACATAGCTTGTAGAGTGAGCAAACTGAAGTGGCAGTGGGCTGGCCATGTTGGAGCAGACGAGTCGTCGAGTGGAGACCGCGTATCGGCAAGCGTAGTGTGGGACGCCCCCCAGCTAGATGGACGGACGACTTAAAGATGGTGATTGGAACAGACTGTACGCGGAAACTCATTAATACGTAAATTAGCTCAAAAATAAGTACTGTACGCAATTAAAGAGATTGCTGTTCCTTTGTTCTTGTTTACCGGAATCCATATTATAAATGCAAAAGTAACTCTATCTGTCTGCCTGTTAATTTTTCACGCCTGAACTGATTTCGATAAAATTTAGAATACAGCTAGACCTGTGTTAGAATATAGGATACTTTTTTATCGTGGGATATTATTTTCGACCTCCATGCGGGCGTTGCCGCAGGCAAAAGGTAAATATCTCTACGTTTATGTTAGGGCTTGCCAACAGTTCAACAGTCCAAAGCCTTTGCTGATCTGGAGATGAGCATACCTTAGCTTAGCAGTTCGTAGTTCTTAGTCAAACTGCGAAGAACTTAGTAGTATTATGAAGTTTCACACTCCAGGTGCATAGGTAGATAGAATTAATTATCGGTAAGGTTGTTCGTACACAAAGCGCCGCAAATATTCGAAAGTACCTACGTTGAAGATCAAAGGACAAGTTTTATGTTAAGTTCTAGCTTCTAAACGTGACTTCATCCGCGTGAAATTTCTTGTTCCACCGACCAACACCGTCGCATCGCATCGCTTGCCCGCGATAATAACTACTTCGTTTTCGCTTGGCGTTCTTTCTGATTTTTTTTTCTCTTTGCCGAGTAAAGTATGTATCTCCTTAGGGTCCTAGCGTGATGTTATACAGCCTATAGCGTTTCACAAGGATTGGACTATCAAATGCAAAACACTTTTTTTTTAATCCGGAGATTACGCCCTATAAACCGACACGCAAATTTTACCTCTTTATAATATTAGTAAAGATAAATAATTAGTACATATATCAGAGACTGCTTTAAAGCTTGATAAGGGATATCTAATTGTCTATAAACTCATCGCCGGAAATCAATGATAGGATTCCAGTCGCATAAAAGCCTTCGCCTTATCGTTTCAAGCGCTACACGCTACCCGCAACCGATAAGCCGAAATCCTAAACCTATACATTTAAAATAGCTGAAATCCTTCGACACTCACATTTTAACTATAAGTAACACTTAGGTAGTTTCATAAGTAATCCCATTTTCACTGACTTAACTTATTTAAATAACACAACCCCTTCGTACAAAGCGCAGGATTTCCTCCATAGCGAAAGATGTGACGCTACCAACTATCATTTTCTCAGTGGTATAAACTAAATTTATAAAAAACTAAAATAACAGAAAAAAATACTATTTATTTGCGGCAAACATAACGTAGGTAAGAATCACAAAAAAGAACAAGTTGGCGCTCAGCATAATGCAACAGCAAAACAATTATTTCAATAACAATTTACTATCTTTAGTAATTCCATTTTCATTAACTTAACTTATTCAATTGTCATTGACTTAAGTTATTCAAATAACACAACCCCTTCGTACAAAGCGCAGGATTTCCTCCATAGCGAAAGATGTGATGCTGCCAACTAATATTTCTCAGTGATTTAAACTATTACAAGTTTTGCCACTTCCGCGTAGCTGTGCTCCAAATTGCTATTGTACATATGCAATAGAAACTTTAACTGCACGTTCACGATATAAACTCGTTAATCCTAATTAAGGCTGCGACATTGGAAGACCAAAACCAGGGTAATAGCTGCAAATTATTGTGCTTCGGGAATTAGGAACTGGTGAATTGAGATGAATTGTCTTATTTGGAGTGCATTAAGGTATTAATGACTTGGAGGATAGAAATTATAGGAAGTGGTTTTTGGGACTTGGTGTCTAGTTTCTGGGAGTAAATAACAACTTAATAGCTAATTAATTAATAAAAATAACTAAATTATATCCTCATCATCATCTGCCTAGCCTTTTCCCGACTAAGTTGGGGTCGGCTTCCAGTCTAACCGGATGCAGTTGAATACCAGTATTTTACTTGGAGCGACTGCCTGTCTGACCTCCACAATCCAGTTACTGGGTAATACAATACCCCTTGGTAAGACTGGTTTTCAGACCTTCGGGCTTCTGACTACCCGTAACGACTGTCAAAGATCCACGAATGACAGCTGGGACCAACGGCTTAACATGCTCCTCGTGCTTAACGGGGTCCTCGGTATGTAAAGATGGTCACCCATCCACAGACCAACCGCGGCAAGCGTAGCTTAACCTGATCGATCGACCTGTGCGGCTGTTATTATTTAGCCACAGACCCCTCACAAACAAAACTATATCAACACACACCAAACAAAATTATATCCTAACTTAGCTAAAAAATTCACAAATTAGTATAAAACAGGCGTCGAAAATATTCTCCTCATCACTGTCGACTGGTAATGTACCGAAGAGATTGGCGGCATTGCGATGTTGTATGGCAATGCTTAGGTATTATTTTCATCACCAGTGCTCTCATAACGGTGAAGGAAAACATCGTGAGGAAACCGGCACGTCCTAGAACCAAAAATAAGAAAGACTTGTGACATCCATCAACCCGCACTGGGCCCGCGTGGTCAATTTAGCCCACATCCTCTCGCTGAGAGGAAGCCTGTATCCCAGCAGTGGGAACGTTATAGGCTGATTATGCTGTTATGGCAATGCTTACCCTCTGATCAAGCTAAAAGTACAAACCCTTGAAAAGTCTCTCGGGTAGATCTACTTCCGTTCTTGTGCAATTTAAGGGATGTTTCGGTCTACCAGGAAAAATATAAATCCTCAAAAACAGAAAAAAAAATAATGCCAAAAATATTAGAAAGTCAATAAAAATAAGCGTAAACTGAACACCTCCCTAAAAAGTTGTCGTAAAATAGGGCATACTAGCTAATAATGAGGATATTAATTAATTAAGGACCCCTCTTCGGGTAACATACATACAGGGTGCATTTGATATCATGGGCATTATTTTAACCTAAGGTACTACTTATGATACTAATTGCATTAGGGCTACTATTACGCAAATCAAAAATATTATTAATGCAAGTATGGAAAACCTTAAAATGTAGTAAGTCATACAAAGTATCAAATTAGTTGCGCTTCTCGATAGCAAATGCGTAGGTACACTACGCCGTACGCGCGTCATTGGGCGTGAATTCTTTGACCCCGCCCGACTCACGTGACATTCGTAAGTTGCCAATGAATTGATTCATAATAAATTCCAATTTTCCCTTCGTACTTTGCCGGCTTAGGACGGTCAAAACTACGTCAACTAACATACATTAAAAAAAAACATTTACGTACCTAGCTTGTGGATTGTTTTGAAAAAACCTTATTTGTCGGTAAAGTGACAGAGGGTAAACGGGTGCTCTTCCACGAGCTTGTGCATGTGCTGGCACGTGAAAAGACGAAAAATCCAACAGGTTCTGAGTGGTTCTGGTGGAATGAGACCCCGTGAAGGAATAGGGTCGTTCGGGTAGCGCCGATGGAACATTTCACGAGTTCATACTAAATTTCTTGCGCGATCGTAAATTACAACCATTTGTGGGTATTGTTGGTTGGTGTACCTAGCCTGCACATTACGCGGTCGAGGCATCGTGTACACAAACACACACACAACACACAACTACTACACTAACACTTAATACACTGCAATCCAAGCACTGTATGCCGCGAGCGGCGAGTACGGCGATTACGTCACGGGATCAATAAATCAATTACGCGTCAATGCACCTGCGCAGTCGTTATGACACTGGTTCCGGGTTCGTGACTTCGTGTTGCGGCGGGAAGCATACCCCGCGCGGGGGTGATATTCGTATTTTTGCGAGTGAGGGAGTGGGACGGAGAGAGTTCAGGGAATCCCGCCGGACGGAATGTCTTGTAGCCCATTGTTATTATTACTTGTAAGGAAAAACCCGCGCGCGCGCAGGTGATGTTTGTTTACATTTCGCTTTGCGCTGTACTGCGCTTTAAGATTTTGATATTTCAACAATTATTGGCGTTAACGAAGTATTTTGTTTTAATTACTTTAAGTGTTTATTTGCAATAATAAGCCTTGTGCAATTTGACTTACTACATTTTTAAGGTTTTCCTTACTTGCATTAATAATATTTTTGATTTGCGTATTAATAGCCCTAATGCAATCAGTATCGTGAGTAGTGCCTTAGGTTAAAATAATGCCCATGACTTCGATTCCACCCTGTATACACTATGCTCAAAAAAAACTGAAGGTGCAGATTAAAACTTATGTCATTTACACGAATTGAGTTCATAAACAGCATCATTACAATCTACACGATTGAAATAGTATGTGGTTGAATCTCAGAATATTTTACCACAACAACTCGAAGATAAATCATGAAACTACCAACCGACTCTAAAATAGAACGAAACGTAAATAGTCACATTAAAAGGCATTGTTTCACAAGCTTCGCCTCAATGGGTCGCTGGCGATAGGAAAAATCAGCTTTACAGAAGATTGCACGTCACCGATCGCTTCTTATTTATTGTTCCATTAAAAAATAGTTTAACAGCCTTATTCCCGCCGCTTCGTCGGGTTCTTTCGTCTAGTCGAGCTACTAAATCTCATTTGCTCGGTCTCTCCGCTGGTGTGATAAAATTCCTGTAATTTATCTGTAATATAATTCTGTATAAAATGTTTTACAAGTATACTTTTAATATACGAGAGTACTTTTCGTTTTAAGGTTCACTAGCGGACAAAGAAGGTGAAAGAAGTTGTTTATTGAGTAAGTAAGACTGTTGACTTTCATTAAAAATTCCACTTATAAGTCTGCTTCTTCAATAGTGAAAAGTAATAGGTAAGTACATAAAAATATTAACATTTTACTCCATGAATATTTCCACAAGATTGCGAAGAAAAAGCAGCAGTGACGGCTTTGCAAATTAAAAAATCAGGTGGTGTTGTGACGGGCTCGCTAACGACCCTCGTGCAAGCGAGACCACTTGCGGGAATAACCGGGAATTACCACCTTTAGCTCTAAACAACGCACGCCCCCGTGTTAGAGCGAATAAACTAGCTTGTTTTTATAATGATGCAATATATTATATATGTATGCTTTTATTCATTTCCATTCATTCAAGGTATATTAGTCGTGGTAAAAAGTTCGCTGTTGTTTCTTTCATGCGCCCCACTTTTACACAGCCTTTTCAATTATTCACTGTTTATCCGTTCCATCACAAAGATAACTGATGTCACTTGGAAAGCAGCCACGCTAAAATACAACTGGGCTGGACACATCTGCCGCATGTCAGACGAACAATGGGACAAACTTACGACCCAATGGGTTCCTCTTAATGGCAAGCGACATCGTGGCAGGCCCAGACGGAGATGGCGGGATAAGCTGGACTCCTTCAACAAGAACTGGTCCTTAGCAGCTTTGGACAGAGAGAAGTGGAAAGAGAGTGGGGAGGCCTTTGCCCTGCAGTGGGACATCACAGGCTAATAATAATAATAATATTATGTGCCTATTAATAAAGTTGCAGTCAAAACTATTATCCCGTTCAGTGAACGTTAATTGCAATTTACATATTTAAGGTCAACGGTTTCGACACTCACACTAGAAATTGTTTTACCCAACCCCAATTGTTAATAACCAACATGGGTACGTTTATTTTCATTAGGAACGCTCTCGGTTTTCACATCTCCGCAGGGGAAAACACGAATTACGACTTCATCGATTCCCCACAAATTGTAATTATACCCTAACTTCGAGTTTATTTACCAAGCATCATAAATATTCATTGATACCGCACCTAATTCACGTGGAATGTGAATATACTACGAAAATAACTGCCCTATATTAAGCGAAGAACCATTAAGAAAATGGGGAAATTGAGTCGTCAAAATTTATCGATGTCGTTACAAGCCAACACGCTACCACAGGAACTAATAAAGATCCCGTCACCTCGAATGTAACTAATTAACTGTTAAGAGGAAACAATCACTAAGAACTAACGAAGTTGCTTGATGGAACAAGACAAATGAAAGTTGCAAAGGTCAAACCAACTGATGGCGGCGGCGGGGCATTATAAACAATGACGCCGCGGAGCGGAAGAACTTAGTCTGAACTTCGTAACTTGCTGCATTATTACATGTTAACTGCAGACTACGTATATACCTACACAAAACTGCCGTAAGTAACACACGGGGTATACAAACATAGAAATAAAAAATAATAATTAGCCAAAACCAATTATTATCATCATTATCATTATTATTTTGTATTTTTGGCTCTTTTTACTTTATTTAATTCGACATTTTATCAATAATTTTATATAAATTTTACATGATTTATAATTATTTTGATTGTACCTACTTTTGAATTTCTAAAATGTATTAGCTTAAAAAAAACCTTTGATATTTTGTATGCCTTTTGGCGGGACACAGCTCGAATCTCATTTTATTATATCTAACATCTTTCTGTATGCATGTGTTCACGAAATAAATGAATTTGAATTTATAGATTCCAACTCTTTTAATTTCGCGATGCGAAAAGAGATTCATTGTCAGCAGAAGTATCATGGACAGAAGTAGGGTAAACTTCCTCTGAATTGACTTAATCGGATTAACTACTCCAACTAGATTATGCGACACTGAAGTTTTCATCGGCTCTGCAGTAGTTAGTGATTTTTCTGTTACATCACCAACTTCACAAAGACAATTGCAATAAAACTTGGAAAAAAGAACTTACTATGTTCGAACTGTACCCAGCCTTTGTGACGTAATCTGATGTTCAAGAAACCGAATACCCAGACATAAATAAGGTCTACTTAGGACAAAGTTGAAAAGTAAGGGCATAACATTTGTTGTCCTCCGCTCTTAGGTACGTCGTAAGTTTTATTCAGGTTTTATGTTATGTTAACCTTGATCTTGACATAAATGAAGTGGGCGACGTCCAACCTACTGATACAAAAATAATAGTGTCATAATATCTGGAATTTTGTCCACCTTTAACAGACTTTAGTGAGGTTTGGATGAAAAAGGCATCAAAATGTATTTATGCAACATGTTTTATATTTATGCATATGAACTCTAATTGCGTGCATGCTTGCTGGAGCATATTGTACCAATTTATCAATTGTAGTCAAGTAATTAGTGGGTACTGCGCAGGTAACTAATATATTAGTGCAATTAAACGTATCCTGGTCATCGACCAGGTCATAATGAACGTAATTGTGGCGAATTAAGCGCATCAGTTTGTTTCCCAGCTAAACGTTCCCCTCAATTGACTGAGTAGAACATTAAATGACACCCACACGAAATACTAATAAAACGTCTACCGAGACGCGTCTAAGTAGACGCAATAGAATTTATCCAATTTATGTGGCAGCCGTCTGAAGCGATTGTCGCATTGTCTTTATTGATTCTTGTACAACAACAAAAAAACTATGATCTTTGAAATACAATTTTATTTACGAACCGCAAATGAACGCTTCAAACTCAAAGTCAAAGAAGTTGTTAAAAACTAAATAACTTTGTGTTCTTCCTTCCACTTGTAATCCACCCTTCAAAATACACTAAGTCAGCAAAAATATAAGGTAAAACAAATAGAATTCCCACTGACAAACATAATTATTCATCCTCAATATTTTTCTTCAAGACAAACGAATGCTCCCCAGCTATTCCTAAATACCTACAATATTCTTGTCAGATATGAAACAATAATAATTTATATTTCCTTGAAAATTACAACCAAATGGATTTATTGTAAACATAAAAAACAAAAGATTGACGTCGTAGAAGGATATTCGCCAATATCACAGAAAATAAGCCAAGGGTGCAATTTCCTTTTGGAAAGAATCACTCAAAATGGGTCAAGTATGTAGGTGAACATTTTACACCCGCTGTTTGATGCCAAGAATATAATTATTACGATGTAACCTAATTTTGCCATTTGGCATGACGAGGGGCAAAATACATGGTTCTTGAGTCGAAACGGCGTCCTAATTTGGTCGAGATCACACAGATCCGATTATGTTAAACATACTTCAATGCCAGAGAGCATTTACGAGAAATATGAGATACAGTCTGAATTACGAATGCCTCTATTTGGAAAAATTGTGTAACGGAACAACCAATCAAGAACGGCGTCGTCTTTTATTCAGCGACCCAAACAGCGAGCGGTGCCAAAACGGCAAAACCTCCTTCATACGTAGGCATAATTACGTTAACCTAAAGTCGATAATATCTTCCAGAAGCTTCAGACAAAAAAAAATCTTGCGGCCACCCCGAACTCACGAGAGGTATAAAGCCACTCAGTGCTTCTAATATCTCGAGCCGGGGTGGCTGAGCACATAGTCGTTTCGAGCGAACTATGTTTACCACAGTTTTAGTAGGAGAATAGAATATAAAATGGATGATCCCATAGAATTGGATGATTCTGCGAATTGAAAAATATTTAGTGCTGTTGAAAAAGATATTTCAAGAGAATTTTTTGAATGGGTGTTGTTTTTAACAACGTTTTTTGTGTATGTAGTGTTTGCTAGTGCTTTGCACGCACAACATTTGAAAAGAAAATATGCAAACATAATTACTTTTGAATTGACTGTTAATCTAGTAATTAATATCATTATTATTTGCTCTAATCAAACAGTGAAAACTTATCACAATGAACAAATATTCGCTACCAATTTTGAAATACAACAAACTGCAGTACGATTTGAGTCTAAAATCATATTGTTTAGATCTTACTATTGAGCCAGTCGATATCAACCGTGGCGTAGTGCCAACATCGGTGGCTACGTCTCATTGGAGCTGAACTGTTACCCTTTAAGCGACGCTGAAAAGAGTCGCCTCAAGTCAGCCGTCTTCACAAACAGATGTTACTCAGCGGGTTTTGTGCGAAACAAAAAAGTCTCGTTTCTTTGTAAATCCGTGGCCATTCTACATATCTGTGAAGAGTTGAGGCAGGCTTGAGTGCTCTCTGGATCGCCCGCGTAGGATTTAACGATGTCAGACTTATCGATAAGCTCTATACGAGGACTTCGAACAGAGGTTTAACTATAGATATATCGCCTACCTGCGAGAAGTTTAAAGTCCTTTTAGTTTAGCGAACTTTACAGACAACATTGCACATTGGGGGCTTATGTTATCTACAGATAAACACAGAGGGGAAATTCCCCTACATTACATTTCCTTATAGTCTACATTACATTTCCTTATAGTCTACGGTCAAGTGCGAGTCGGACTCGCGCACCGAGGGTTCCGTACAAAGTAGGTATGTAACTACAAATTTACGGTTTTCGGGTGTTTTTCTTTACTTGTATATGACCCTATGAATATACGGTTTTAATTTCAACTCGATACCTCCACGCGTTCCTGAGATAAAGGGTCTTGACAGACAGACGGACGGACGGACGGACAACAAAGTGATCCTATAAGGGCTCCGTTTTTCCTTTTGAGGTATGGAACCCTAAAAAGATAAAAATAAGACGCAAAGGAAGGTTTTTGCTTATCAATAACTACTCTATGCTAGACCGGCCCTGTCTCGTGGAGTCCATGGGTGGTACGTATTACCATTTATAATGAAGTGCACATTACATTAATACTGATGGATTGTTACAGTCGAGAAGCACATGAAAAATTGTAATTAAAACATCAGCATTGTCTAAATTGAAAACAATAAAATTTAAATAATAAATAAGGAAAAAATCTAATTCGAGGAATTCAAAGGATTTTGAATTATTCCTTTATTGTTTTAAGTTCACTGTTTCATTTCATTTCATGCACACTGCCATAATTTGATGTTCAAGTCAGAATTCTGTCTGCTACTTAAATAGTCTTATGTGACATAGCGAAACATTGTCCAGTTTTGACAACATGCCCAAAGGAATCATAGACACTTTTGTTTTTTTTTTTTTTTTAAGAGATATTTTCGGAAACCGCTTCACTAGCATTGTAGAACTTTTGATCTTACGAACTGACTGATGTGTTTTGTTTTACACTTTGTTTCAATTTTCTTTATGCTCTTGTTTCATATTATTTATTTATTTATATATACTTTATTGTACACCAGAAAATACATAACAAAAAAAAAAACAATTATTACTACAAAACATACAATGGGCGGCCTTATCGCTTTCTGCGATCTCTTCCAGGCAACCTTTCTAAGTAGATACTTACAGAAAGAGACTGATGTTTCTACCCATTATCACCCAAGCCATTTGAAGGTTCACTTTTGTTTCAGCATAATAAACCTATACTGTTGGGACACAGGCCTCCTCGCTGTGAGAAAGAATGGGCCATTATCCACCACGCGGGTCCAGTGTGGATTGGTGGATGTCACATGTCTTCGAATTTTTTATTCTAGGACATGCCGGTTTCCTCAAGATGTTTTCCTTTACCGTTTTGAGAGCAGCACTTTTGTTTACTTCCCTCACATTGATTTAGTTGCCAGAAACGTAAAATAAATGTCAAACAAAACAGCAGTTGCTATTCTGTAAAAATCTCACCGTGAAAACTAAGGTGAAGTGAGCTGTCATTCCATCTGATGTTAGGGATTGCCTCCATTGATAGTTCACTTCACGCTCACTTCACCTATGTTATCACGGTGCGATTTTTACAGAATCGATAGGCTGCTTCAAACCGTTATTCATTTGTTTTACAAATTAAATAAACTTGTAAGCGATACTTTAATTTGTAACATTGTTTAAAATTCGAGCTCATTATTTTTAACGATCGTCTTTTAGGAATGCAGCCTGGTAACACTGGCCGTTAAGTGTGTATACAGTGGGCCACAAGGCCACGCGGAACTGGTCGATTTGCAAGTGACATTAAACAGCCGATCGCCTTCAGATCACTTACACTCACTGGCATACCAAGCCATCAGGAAGATTAAAGCCAACTTGCTTTGTTGCCCTTTACAAACTCGTACGTACCTGGAACAAGAAATCTTGTTGTTATTTAAATGTTATCCATACAAATAATAAAGCTGAAGAGTTTGTTTGTTTGAACGCGCTAATCTCTGGATCTACCAGAGAGAATTGAAAAAATATCTTTACCTTTGTTAGCCCATTCTTTATGAAGGATATAGGCAATTTATCATCACGCTAGTACACTTAGGAGGCGAGCAAAAACAAAAAAGAACGCTGAACGTAAACGCAGTAGCGCAAGAAGGCGATGCAATGCGACGGGGTGGGTCGGGCAACAATAAGTTGTACGCGGACGTAGTCGCGGACAGAAGCATGTTAAAGATAATTCTGGTTGTATTTTTTTTTTGTAGATTATACAGGGTGTCCCAAAAGGTTACGTAGCTGGGAAGGGGGGCGATAGGGGTGGTCACAAGGATCACCAGAAAAATAAAAAAATAAATCCCCTCTGGGTATTTAAAAAAATAAATGGCATTTTTTCTTAAACTAAAAATGTTACACCTTGTGGGGCTATTTTATTATTTATTTATTTTTCTGGTGACCCTTGTCACCCCCATTCCCAGCTACGTAACCTTTTGGGACACCCTGTATATTTTTACTGACGATTTTTTGCCTGCTAGCCTTAAGTGAAAAACTTATTTAACTTGTACATACATAATCAGCCAGTAATGTCCCCACTGCTGTGACACAGGACTCCTCTCTGTAAGAGAGAGTGGGCCGTAATCCACCACACGGGGGGCAGTGCGGGTTGGTATATGTCACATCGCACACCTAGATCTAAACGGAGCTAACTCGTAAATCTCATTTTTTGAATTATGCGTATCATCGAATTCCTTAACTCACTACACGATTAAAACACAAGATTCTTATAACATCTTATCTTCATTTCATTTCATCTTATCTGCATTTTAAAAAGTATTGATCAATACAGAAAACTCCTTCAGTGCACAGGGAGACAGTAATCAGTTTTCATCTTTTCTGAAAAAGGTGTTTTTTTGAGTTAATCGCTGTTTAGATCTAGGTGTGCGACATGTCTTCGATGTTTGTGTTCGATCGACCTACATGGTCTTCACATGATCTGACCAAGATTGTGTCTGGACTTTAAAAGAGACTGTGACCTCTGAGTTTGTTTCAGCCTTTCTTCTCAGAGTAGTCAGATAGGAAACGCCGACCTCATCTAGTTTTTAAAATATGATTGACGTGTTAAAGTGTTTGTGCAAACCTACTTACAAAAGAAAATCATTTAGGACATGCCGGTTTCCTCACGATGTTTTCCTTCACCGTTTTGAGAGCTGTCGTGATTAAATAATTTACACAAAATAAAGCAATAGACTCCTAAGTCGCGGCTGTTAACACTGGTTCACCAACGCACTCTATTAACTTGTATCTAACATATATATTTTTTTAAAGCACTTTGTCACCTTAGCAACAGTGACTTTGCGCATTTGCCTAGACGTAATAGGACAGAAAATCTCCCAGATTTTCGTTTTGTTCCACTCCTTAGCAACACGGATAACTAACTAACCTTTAAGTGGCTGGCCCTCTAAGTTCATATAACCGTATTGTTTGATATTTCACGAAACAGTCATTCAATAAGGCTATATGAATTTAGAGGATTGTATTGATGATTTTGATGATTATAATTCTGTAAGTACATACTTGATAAGATCGCGAATCATATTTTGATCAACCTAATCACTGACCTGCAAATTGCATAAAACGTAAGAAAATTTGAATTTCGCGGGCTATCCTTTGGCTTCCCCCCTAACTATCAAAACTTTCCTCAAAGATAAATTGTAACTTCGTCAAACTTCAACTGAAAACGTACTCACTAGAGTCAGTTAAATCTTTTTGTCCGGTAAAACGTATTTACAACTCTATCTAGAAGTCAACTTTAATGGACTTTAGAAACTTTAAAGTCCAATGCATTTTACTTCGATACAATGAAAAAAACGTCGATAGGAATTTGCATTGAAACTTGACCAATGCTTCAGTAAAGATACTTTTCCAAGTTTATCGATATTTATTATGATTTTGTTGAATGAAATATTAATAAGATAACATTTTTGACAACTCTAGTTAATATAAGAATGTATTCCACATTTCCTCCAGTATCACTCACTATATAATTCTCCTACCCTCATGCCCATTTATTTGGCGTCGGCGCAGCACATTTTCTTGTTCCATCGATCTCTATTAGACGTAACCCGACCCTCTTTCTAGCCATATTAACTTTCACACAATCTACCCACCGTTAATTTGATTATCTCACTCTTCCCCAGCTCTTATAGCCATTCCCATTATAGATAAAACTTTAGTCATGAAACTACCTTGATTTCATTTTATCACACACACCTATGAATATCCAAATTTTAATACACCACTACAACTACTAGCATAAAAAAATATTTTTCAATAAATTCACCACCTCAATTTTTACTAGCTCAAAAACATCAGAGAACAACAAACAATGCATACAACTCACATACCAACAATTCACACGGGAACACGACTAGTACGATCAATCAATGAACCAATGAAAGGTAAAACTCCAAACTTCTGCTTTACCGCGGCAGCAGAAACTTTTAAATTGAACTTGTTGTTTTAAAAAGAACCAATACAGTGTTTTCTGATGCTACGCGAGACCTTCAATCGGTGGGAAGTTTGCTAATCACCTACCTACGTTTTGGGATGTGACTTTTAAAATGAAAACGATGAGACATTAAGAATAATGAATTTACCTCATTAACACACCTTTTAATAATTGATTCTTATGTAAAACACTATTGTTTGGATTCATAATACAGGCTGTTATATTTAATGGTTGCCTTTGATTCTTGGAGAAAACAGGAATAAAACGTATATTGTTCCTGATTTCGCCAAGTAATCTTAACTGCTTTTTTATTATTGCTTTACTATGCTTTACTTCACACAGTGTTGGATATCATTCTGAAATCCCATATTAAGAAGTTTGAATGTACTTAAAGCATTTTTTTCTTTCCTGTGTGATAGTCTAACCTCTTCTCAGCCTGTGATTGGACGTAGATAAGCAAAAAGGATCCAACCCACAACATGACGTCCAATTGGACTAAAGGGGTTAGGAGTTTCATTTCAGCTGATAATACAACAAATAACTATTTACTGCATTGTTAATTGGGCCAAATTGTAATTAGGCGACGGCGTTTATATGGTCAATCAGAACTGTGAAATATACGGTGACTGATAATTAGTGACCGATACTTAAACACGTGCTTGTACTCATGATAACAAACAACTTTTACCATGGGACCAAATCTGAAATTGTGAAAAAAAATCTGCTGTTCAGTCATTTATGTTCGCCTAACTGGTCAAAATGTAGGTACTGAACAGCAGATTTTTTTTCGCGAATTCAGGTTTGGTCCCATAGTAAAAGTTGTTTGTTATCATGAGTACAATCACGTGTTTAGGTATCGGTCACTAATTACCAGTCACGCTATATATCCATCACACAAATACACAACACATGAAAGGGTGGATTGATCAATCAAACCTGATAAAACTAAGCCTGCAAGAAGAGGTATATTTAAGATATAAACATAAATTTAGCGCACCCTAACCTGTTAAACTCTTGCTGAGTAAGAAATTCTACAACAGTATTAGCTATTTATTTATTTATTTATTTATTATTTATTTATTTATTTATTTGGGACAAACAAACAGTAACACATTATATCTGCGCAAATAATATAAAAAAAGATATTATATAAATGTGAAACTCACACCGTTATCCACAGCATATAAAATAGCTATTCTTATACAGGAAAAAAAATTAACCAATGCGCAAAGTGTAACCTATGATTGATATGATAGCCGAAGAAAAATGTATACGGGTCTAGAATCATGCTGAATTCATAGTTACAGTATGCATGGTTAAATTTTTTTTCCAGGTATGGTTTGTACCAATACGAGAGAAGACTCTGAAAGTGACGGTACATCGCATAAGCTAGATCCAACATTGTGGTTTATTTTTAACATACAAGTATCGTACGCAATTAAAACCCACATTAGTGTCAAACGATGATGTCATGCAATTCAATGGCACTGTTGCAATGCAACGCATGATACGCAGAACAAAAACAAATGACACATGATTACTGAGAAACTTTCTAAATTAAGAATGAATTGTTAATTTTAACATGCAGTGATGCAGTACGCAGTAATGGCCTAGATAAATACTTTGTAGCCGTTATAAAGTAGCATGATATATATTGGCAAGACATATGTCGTTAATAATCAACCAGGCTTATCCCGACCATATTGGGGTTGGGGTTTCCAGATGCAACTGAATACCAGTATCTTACATGGAGCGACTGCCTATCTGACATCCAAAACCCAGCTACTGAATAACACAGTCATTCCTTAGTAAGACTGGTTGTCAGACTTTTAGGTTTCTGACTTCCCGTAACAGCTGTCGTTAACATTGACGATTATTCTATGGAAGATGTGACAAAATTCACGACAACTATTTTATGATCATCATCAGCAGCTTACAGCAGTCCACTGCTGGACATAGGCCTCTGCAATTAAAATAAATAAAATAAAGTTTATTCGGAACAACTAAAGTTTACAACTTACAAAGGAAAACGAAGATAGCCACCAAAGTGAAAAAAAATGGGAAATCTGTTAGGTACAAAGACATTGTTCCAGACTTCCCAAAGAAAGCTAATATAATGAATTGAAGAATAACAAAATTTTTAAAAAGGAATTAGAAAGAGAATATACTCTATGTGGAGGTTAATAAGTGTAGTATAAATGTAGAGTACTGGAAATGTGTGTGTGTGTATTTAAACTCTGTCGACACGCCACTTCTTTGTTAGGGGCTAAGGGTCGTAAGGCAGAAGCAGGTGTTTCTTAAAAACAGTCTGTAGGACGAAAAGCTGTCTCACTGTGAGGACCTCACAAAGTGAGAACAGTTCAGAGGTCCGAAATCTAACAGGTTTTTTTGCCAGTTCTTATAAGACTGCTCTCTGAGCCCTCTCGAGTTGCAACATGTTTGTCTTGTGGCTTCCTCCCCATGTAGTTATACAGTAACTCAGAACTGATTGAGCGAAGGCAAAGTAAACCATTTTTAGGGATTGGAAATCAGCAGGCGCTCGAAGTTTTTTATTAAATAAATAAATCAATCTCCTGACTCGAACCACAACACAAAAACAGGTAAACTCTGTTTTTTCCACGACAAGAGACTGTACAATATAACTCCAAGATATTTGATGCTGTCAGATCGTTCTATATGGGTACAGTTACAGGTGTTGGCCACTGTACACACATGGGCCCTGATTTTAAACGACAGTGGTGGTTGGCTAATATAATAATATTCAAAGTAAAAGAGATGAACTTGGTCTTAGATATTGAGAGTTAGCAGATTCGAGGTTAACCACATCATTACCATACTCAGAGCCAATTCTCAGATCAGTCCTTACCATAGATTATTAGAGCTGTGTCATCCGTATATGTAATATTGTTTTGTGTTCGGAAGAGATAACTGAAACAGCTCATTGACATATATGAGGAAGAAGGTTGGTCTTAGGACACTGCCCTGAGGAACCTCAAAAGTAAAATTTTCCTCATTACTGATGAACAACCCAACCTTTACTACCTGTTTTCGTCCCGAAGTGTAGCTACGAAAGATTTCAATGACAATGCCACGAATGCCAATTTGTTCCATCTTGCAATTAATTAAGGGACAGAAACGGTGTCAAAGCCTTCAAAAGGTCTAGGAAAACACCAAGAGGCTTTTGCTTATTATTGAGGTGTTCGACTATAGTATTTCTGAGATTCAGAGTAGCGTCTTCTGTTGATTTTCCCGCTCTGAAATCGAATTCATTTTCGGCCAAAATGTTGAATTTATCGAGGAATTTCACAAGCTTCGAGTTGATAATCTTCTCGAAGATTTTTGAGATAGCAGTAAGGACGGATGGAGGAGCCTGTAATTCGATACAAGATCCCTGTATCCTCCCTTGTAAAAGAATTACACGCCATTGAACTCGATTTTCGGCAACTCTCAGATAGCAGCTACCCTGCGAAGATCGACGCTCCACCTAGCCTGAGGGCGTCCTGACTTAAGTTTTCTGAGTTACGGTCTTTTCTCACGACACGTCTACCTCAACGGACATCGGTTCTACGGCTAATGTGGCCGGCCCATTGTCACTTCAGCTTGCTTATTCTATGAGCTACGAGTATGTTGACAATTTTTGTTCCCTGCCGGATCACCTCGTCCCGGATTCGATTCGTCAAAGAGATTCCAAGCATAGCCACAAAACATGTCACAAGTGATGTCACAAATACTCCAACATAAAATACATATAGGAATATCAACTTCAGAATAAGATGTAATATTATAGTTTCTGACACGTTCTTATTGTGTTAAACCTTTTCCCTTACCTTCAAGTATTTGCTTTCCAAATTTCTCGAGCCGATACTTGCCACAAGGTCAGATTATTATTCGTTCGGTTTTGAGGATAGAATACAGAAGAACTGCACGATGATACATTTTTATCTAAGGAAGTTCCGTTACATGATATAGTTCTTAAATATAGTTGATACTTGCTTCCGCCCGCGGCTTAGCCCGCAAAGTATGTCGATATAAAGTAGCCTATGTCCGTTCCTAGGGTTCAAAGTATCCCCATACTAAATTTCATCAAAATCGAATCAGCCGTTTCGGAGATTAGCCGAAACAAACAGACAGACACACAAAAGATTTAAAAATTGATTTGTTGTCATGAGTACCGAATATACTTTCATATGATCTCTTATAGACAACCTTTGGATGGGCTCAAATAACGAGATAATTATACTTTGGTCTGTCAGTATATATACCTAGTGTACAAAAAAATAAGCATTTATACTACAGTGACATAACAATAAAAAAAAACATATTTTAGAACCAGCGGAGTAATTGCGTAACACACTATCAGTAGCAATGGCTTTCATTTTGACAATTCAACAACATTCATTGCGTTATAGAGCAGACAAATTATTCGAATATAAGAGCCTTTCCCTAGTAAAACAAAAGATTGCGTTTTAGACAAGAACGGTAGTAGGAAACCAGAAACTATATAGAAACACGATGCAAATAAAAGGAGCCTTAATAAAACCCAGACAGTCGTAAGATGGATTTCGAAGCTATCGAAATATAAAAAACTAAAGAAACCACATCTAGCTCTGCGCGATTTAAAAATACACTGCATACAAAGCCTTCAAATAGGAACGCACGTACATTTTCTTTCAGACAATATTTAACTCATAATTATGCGGTGAATATATCGAGAGAAAAGCTCTTAAGAGCGCGTAATCAATTTGCGACGAAAACTTCATGTTTTCGAGTTTTTTCCAGAGCTATATCGGGATGATGTGAGCAGATAAATCAAAGAATATTACGGATTTAGGAAGTTTAAATCTTGATTTAGTGCACTACAGAGGAAAAATATAATTTTTAATGATAGTTCTCTAAAGAGAAGGCAATCCCTTCATAGCGTTTTACGAAAATAGACGTCAGAGTTATCTTTCAGGACTAATACAACCATTGTAATGTACTAAAATGTTTTATTTTATGCATTTGTCCAACAGAATATATAGTCTCAAAGTGCACTACATAGCCCAATTACGAAAATATGGCTATTAGATATCATAAAAACAATATTTAATAAATACAAAATCGGCTCACTTTAACAATTTTTTTTTACCAGTATTTAAGTAAAATCATAACAAATAAATTTATTTTATAAAAATAAAGGTATTGTTTAATATACAATTTTTTTTTCAGTCAGTTTTATGAACGCATTTATTTTACGCGATTATTTTAAAAACACTATAAATCCTCGCGCACAATCGTTTGCCGATCAGTGCGTGCCGGGTCCTCCCAGCGACAGGACGTATCACTTTCTCCCGCCGCCCGCAGCTCGCTCGCGTAAACATCGATAGCGTAGGCGACTCATAGCGCGACACACCAGTATTGATACTTTGGCAATTCATATTTTTATTATTTGGTAAGTAATTTTGAAAAACTTTATCTTGTAATAAGCTTCTATTCTTTAATTTTCAAATAAATTATTATTGTTTTTTCAGTCAAAAAAATGTTTGTCTGCGGTATGGACAGGAAATGAATTTCCATTGAAGACCACATAGATACCAAGAGACGATGTGTTTTGGGTGACAAAAATGGAACATAAGCTATTGGACTTTTATGACAAATGTATCTTGTCCGAGATGATTGACGCCAGGAAAAGTCTGTCAATGATCATCAGAGATGTGCGATATTAAAATAAAATAATCTAAACTTCGTTTCATTATTTTACAACTAATTATACGCACACATTATTATTTTCTATTTATTAAAGCCTGTGCAAGATGGTTGTAATCAAGCGTCCCATCCAAGGTGTCCTTGCGTGTTGCCATCCGTCTAGACGGCGGATGTAATCCAAATTTTGATTTGACCTTCAACGTCCTAGATACAATGTTTCTCAGGTATGATTTACAGAAATCCTCATTCTGACACAGTCATCAAATATAAGTTAACCAAAATTCACTAAAGTTCTCACAAAAGCGTCTCATGAATGGTAAAATAAAAACATTTTGACCTTTAAAATAATCAAAATGGCTGTAACACAAGACGTGCCCCTGGAGCAACCTGGAATTTTTTGAAAAAACCAACGAACGTGACGAGTCATTGACGTCTAGGTAAACCCATAAGTCAATGGGGGTTCGTTTTGAAGCACGGGGCATAGTACTGGTTAAGGTATATCGATAAAAAGGTATCGATAATATTGAAAAAATTACCTACTAAGACTGTTTTTTATTTCATTTGAATAGATTAAAACAAGTGCCAAAAAATTAGGAAAGCAATAAATAGTCTCTATGTTTACAAGTTATTTATTTATACAATTCTTTTTACATACATTAAATTATCGTTATTATAGTCTAGTGATCCAAGTGTCAGACTTCTGATCACGAGGACGTGGGTTCGATTCCCACGGTACAGAAATATTTATGTGATGAATATAAGTGTTTGTGTTGATCCAGGGGTATTATAATCGGCTCATATTGTGAATAGGTTCCTGTCTCTGGAACCCTAATCACCGGTAGCTTGGACCCTGCTCCCGATACCGGTGGAATAACTATTTTTCTATTATTCCACAGAATCCAGAAGTTTATATTTCAAGTTCAAACCAAGTTAAGTATGTGTTATTTATTGGTGCCGATTCTCTTGTACACTGAAATAAACTATAAAAACTAAATATAAAATTCATTACTTTTGGCTATGAGAATCTTAAAGCTGTTCTGCAAAAAAATATCTTTAAATTTAAAAATAATTTGACACAACCAAATCAAATTTCACAATCGCGACTCCACGTGGTAAGTAGGTACTTATTTTCCCTACCCCGTATTTTTTTTTTGAGCCGAATGCGCGCATTGGGTCATCCTCGACGTCTTTTCTATGGAATTTTTCAGTTTTGTATGGAAAATATGAAAAATTATTACCAAAGTGTTGAGTTTTAGGGGTTTACGGATTTCATTAAGGGGGTCAAAATTTTCATTATTGTTGCGATAGGACACACACACCGTTTTCGAGATATAAGCAAAAGAAAAGAAAATAAAAAACAATACTGTTTTTGCATTTCAAGTCGAGGTGTTGGTGTGAATTTTAGTTCATGCCAACTAATTTTATTCCACACCTTTATAGTCGCGATTAAAAATAGATTCAGTTAGAAAATCTAAAATTTTAGGAGAAAAACGTCAAATTCAGAATAGCAAAATTATTATTTTACGTATATCTCAGTGCCATTTTAGTGCTGTCAAACTAAAATATAGTTAAGTTGTGTCACTTTAGTCTATTTCAGAATGGGAAATCGTCGTTTGTCAGGAATAAACTAATTTTTTGTGGTTTCTAGTCTAGTTTAGACGCATTTGTGACAAGCGAATCGGCACCATTATTTACCTTAATAAATATTATCGATAAAAAAATCGATAAACAACATCACATCTCTGCGAGGCAGCAGAAAAGCTACTCCGCAATAGAGGGCGTTTATTACAAAATTAGC
The DNA here is from genome assembly GCA_949316385.1 of Globia sparganii. NCBI lineage: Eukaryota > Metazoa > Arthropoda > Insecta > Lepidoptera > Noctuidae > Globia > Globia sparganii. Next base: position 15,412,288 of record OX438665.1, on the reverse strand, counting down.
AAATCTTCTAGATCTATCTATGAACATTATTTAACTCTAATTACTGAGTAAATAATAAAGAAATCATAAAAAAAACCGAAGTTAGGTCCAGGCTGTTTTACCATAATGAGATTTGCAATATTGGAATGCACATCTCGGCATATTTTCTTAGAAAATATTTTCTTTTGGTGGTCACGAATGCGACTTGACAATTGACATGCAGGCGTACCACACTAGACTGAGCGACTTTTGACCACTTGGTCATAACCTTCGGATTACGATTTTCTTCGCAATGTCCCGTCTATTGCTAAGTAAATAATTTAATGTCTTTGCTGAAACATGATTTCTTTTTACGTTTTCAATCCCGACATGTCTGCTATTTTTTTATTTCCAAAAACTGAATGTACAAGAAAAACTATAGTAATTAACGAACCTGCGTTGAGAAAGCAAAATTTTATATACTTAAACAATTTTGAACATGAAAATCAAATTCTTACAATAAAAGATAAAATTATCAAAACGATTCGTTCCTAGCTCCGTGCTCACGCACACTGACGGACCACTGTAGTGTGCGTCAATACTGCGCCGTTCTTGCAATTTTGTACCTACGCTAAATCGAATACGCGCGTGCTACAGAGCGTTAGACGGTATTATTGGTTTTACTATGACCGGATTAGGGATAACTTGCAGTACGAATATGACATCTATATACAGGGTGGAATCGAAGTCATGGGCATTATTTTAACCTAAGGCACTACTCACGATACTGATTGCATTAGGGCTATTAATACGCAAATCAAAAATATTATTAATGCAAGTAAGGAAAACCTTAAAAATGTAGTAAGTCAAATTGCACAAGGCTTATTATTGCAAATAAACACTTAAAGTAATTAAAACAAAATTCTTCGTTAACGCCAATAATTGTTGAAATATCAAAATCTTAAAGCGCAGTACAGCGCAAAGCGAAATGTAAACAAACATCACCTGCGCGCGCGCGGGTTTTTCCTTACAAGTAATAATAACAATGGGCTACAAGACATTCCGTCCGGCGGGATTCCCTGAACTCTCTCCGTCCCACTCCCTCACTCGCAAAAATACGAATATCACCCCCGCGCGGGGTATGCTTCCCGCCGCAACACGAAGTCACGAACCCGGAACCAGTGTCATAACGACTGCGCAGGTGCATTGACGCGTAATTGATTTATTGATCCCGTGACGTAATCGCCGTACTCGCCGCTCGCGGCATACGGTGCTTGGATTGCAGTGTATTAAGTGTTAGTGTAGTAGTTGTGTGTTGTGTGTGTGTTTGTGTACACGATGCCTCGACCGCGTAATGTGCAGGCTAGGTACACCAACCAACAATACCCACAAATGGTTGTAATTTACGATCGCGCAAGAAATTTAGTATGAACTCGTGAAATGTTCCATCGGCGCTACCCGAACGACCCTATTCCTTCACGGGGTCTCATTCCACCAGAACCACTCAGAACCTGTTGGATTTTTCGTCTTTTCACGTGCCAGCACATGCACAAGCTCGTGGAAGAGCACCCGTTTACCCTCTGTCACTTTACCGACAAATAAGGTTTTTTCAAAACAATCCACAAGCTAGGTACGTAAATGTTTTTTTTTTAATGTATGTTAGTTGACGTAGTTTTGACCGTCCTAAGCCGGCAAAGTACCAAGGGAAAATTGGAATTTATTATGAATCAATTCATTGGCAACTTACGAATGTCACGTGAGTCGGGCGGGGTCAAAGAATTCACGCCCAATGACGCGCGTACGGCGTAGTGTACCTACGCATTTGCTATCGAGAAGCGCAACTAATTTGATACTTTGTATGACTTACTACATTTTAAGGTTTTCCATACTTGCATTAATAATATTTTTGATTTGCGTAATAGTAGCCCTAATGCAATTAGTATCATAAGTAGTACCTTAGGTTAAAATAATGCCCATGATATCAAATGCACCCTGTATAGGATGTCCCTGGAAGTACAGATAAAATCGAATAGGGGCGTGGGAAAGGTCATTTCCCTGAGAATAGCGGTGAATTTTTTTGCGATTCAAAAGTTACGACCAATTTTTGTTTTTTTCAACAACTTCACATAGTGCTCAAAGAAAAAAAATCATAAAAAAGAACTATCAGGGCTATCTAAAAAAATTAAATTGACAGCCCTGATAGTTTTTTTTAACGATCATCCCTGTTCGCACTATGCAAGTACACCCAAGGACAACCTCCGGTTGGTGTAGGTCTATTGCTGGATATGGAAACAAAGACATTGGATTATGCGAGTGGGTGGATAAAGTAAACTGATTATTAAGGACCATAGAAAGTCTTTAGCCCCTTCCTGACCAATGTTTTATATAAATTATACAGATAAAATGGCGATGTGACTTGCACATTCAATAATGGGCCCCCAAAAACGGTCGCGACCACATAGTGTCGTAACGATAAGGGGGCAACATGTCCTGAGGTGCTTTCGAGAAGTGGAGAGGTATTTCACGGCTATCAGGACAATCCCGGAAGTACGGTCAAGATCCCTACCAGCATCTTACTGGAATACTTCCTTCCTCCGAGCACGTTTGCTCTTGCAAATCTCCTCCACTCAAGCCGGCCAATAAAGGCAAGAATAAGGTTGGAGCTTTTATCCTCGTCATTGTTTACTCCAGTCGGCCAATAAAGGCATGCCAGAGTCGGATCGCTACTGCCCAACAGCTCGCCACATGCTGCCCTGCTGGTTTCTGTATATCTCTTGGTCTGGCTCCTCACCCTAGACCTGTTCCGACAAAGTACATTCTTCATCCTGTGATGAAGAATGTACTTTGCCGGAACAGCCGCAGTAGTTTTCCTGTGCACAGGGCTAGAGTTCGGAGCGCGCATGCCCCACCACGGCGTCAACGTAGAGATACGGCGGCGGCGGGGATATTATATTTACTATTACTGTTACTATGTCCATTGTAAGACGACCAGCAAAAATATTTGATCACAGACATCGTTGGATTATCTATGTAGGTACCTACATGATTAATGATTACTATTTGAAGACTGAATAGAAAATCGTATTAAGTATATGAAATACCAAATTATTTATGTTGGTTCTCTGTCTTATTGGGCCTTTTCAGAACGTTTCTATGTATATTTTGTTTACTTTGCTTTATTTAGTAATTGTATTATTGTGTATTTGTGTTGTATTTAGTAGTTATTGGATTTTTGTCTGTCTACTTTGTCTGAAGAAATAAAATTAATGAAGACTTATAATTTAGAAATCCACTTTCTAGGAGACTCAGTTGACATAATGTCTTGTGAAGAACTAAATCTATCGTAGTATATCATTTACTTCTGTGAGGATTTGAAAATCCTCACAGAAGTAAATGATATACTACGTACCTACGAATGATTGTTAAAAAGAGAAAGTTCCATTGAATGAACGAACAAATTAGACCGATAAATACGCGTAACGACTTTCGATTTCAATAAGATCTATACAGGGTGCAATTGAAATCATGGGCATTATTTTAACCTAAGGTACTACTTATGATACTAATTGCATTAGGGCTACTATTACGCAAATCAAAAATATTATTAATGCAAGTATGGAAAACCTTAAAATGTAGTAAGTCATACAAAGTATCAAATTAGTTGCGCTTCTCGATAGCAAATGCGTAGGTACACTACGCCGTACGCGCGTCATTGGGCGTGAATTCTTTGACCCCGCCCGACTCACGTGACATTCGTAAGTTGCCAATGAATTGATTCATAATAAATTCCAATTTTCCCTTCGTACTTTGCCGGCTTAGGACGGTCAAAACTACGTCAACTAACATACATTAAAAAAAACATTTACGTACCTAGCTTGTGGATTGTTTTGAAAAAACCTTATTTGTCGGTAAAGTGACAGAGGGTAAACGGGTGCTCTTCCACGAGCTTGTGCATGTGCTGGCACGTGAAAAGACGAAAAATCCAACAGGTTCTGAGTGGTTCTGGTGGAATGAGACCCCGTGAAGGAATAGGGTCGTTCGGGTAGCGCCGATGGAACATTTCACGAGTTCATACTAAATTTCTTGTGCGATCGTAAATTACAACCATTTGTGGGTATTGTTGGTTGGTGTACCTAGCCTGCACATTACGCGGTCGAGTCATCGTGTACACAAACACACACACAACACACAACTACTACACTAACACTTAATACACTGCAATCCAAGCACCGTATGACGCGAGCGGCGAGTACGGCGATTACGTCACGGGATCAATAAATCAATTACGCGTCAATGCACCTGCGCAGTCGTTATGACACTGGTTCCGGGTTCGTGACTTCGTGTTGCGGCGGGAAGCATACCCCGCGCGGGGGTGATATTCGTATTTTTGTGAGTGAGGGAGTGGGACGGAGAGAGTTCAGGGAATCCCGCCGGACGGAATGTCTTGTAGCCCATTGTTATTATTACTTGTAAGGAAAAACCCGCGCGCGCGCAGGTGATGTTTGTTTACATTTCGCTTTGCGCTGTACTGCGCTTTAAGATTTTGATATTTCAACAATTATTGGCGTTAACGAAGTATTTTGTTTTAATTACTTTAAGTGTTTATTTGCAATAATAAGCCTTGTGCAATTTGACTTACTACATTTTTAAGGTTTTCCTTACTTGCATTAATAATATTTTTGATTTGCGTATTAATAGCCCTAATGCAATCAGTATCGTGAGTAGTGCCTTAGGTTAAAATAATGCCCATGACTTCGATTCCACCCTGTAGAAAAAAAAACATTTTTGCTTGCTTCGTATTTCTAAAGGACATAAAACTCACGTAAGCTATAAAGGTTTATATAAGCATTTCATAAGATCACTCCTGTATTCCCCAAAGGCTCAGGTAGAGGTGTACTTATAGTACCTACACCCACATTTCGCCAGTTAAAGTCCCAATTAATAGGAGAGAGAGAGAGGAGGAAGAGCCTATTGCAATCAACCTGGTACAAATCTAGACTCTGGGCAGCTACTGAGGAATTCCAGATGGTGTGATATTAAGGGCAATATAGGATCCTTTTCATCCTGGACATTTGTTTGAAAGAATAATGAAATACAAAATACGAAAGCGACAACATTTATAATGTATACCTATCATATCATCTAAAACTGCTCATTAAAATTATAGTTCGAAATTTAAAAATGACTCGATGGTTTAAACCTGGGTCTAAAGATAAACCTTGTTTTGTAATAAGGCCGTTTGAGTTTAAATTTGTTAAACCTAAGCTAATAATTAATATCAAACACTACTTTATACTTAGTCTTTTAGACAATGGGACTATGTTTTCAATTCGTTATTGTATAAAATTATTGTTCTTTTGTTACATAATCAAATTAAGCATGTACTTCAGCATTGTATAACAATAACAACAATCGACGTTATTTTGTAACGAGTACCTACTCTAAGGCGTCCTGTCCTGCACACATGTCCCCATGCAGCCGAGCGGCAGAATTTAATATACAATGTGGAGACAACAAAAGGGCAATAAATGAAAGCACCGGCAGTACTGATGCATAAGAGTATTTTGGGACTATCAAAGAAATCCTCGAAATAATAAAATAAGTATATTTTTTTAAGCAAGTTAAATAGTAATGATGGGCCGAATATGGATTTTCAAATCTTTGACTAGCTACAGTGAGTTGAATTTTCGTATGCAGACTGGATGCGTCATTCAATTATACAAGGTGACTTTTATCTAATTTGACGTATTCCTTCGAGGACGTGGTAGTGTAACCCATTTACAACCATTAGCAGCCCATAAACCCTACGCGAAAATTCATGGGATTCGAGAAAACCCAATTTTTATGTAATTTTGAAATTTTCCCAGAATTCGTCACTAAATATCCCTTTTCCGTCAACTCTTAAATATTATTCGCATATGCTAGAATTTTCAAAGTTGCGATGCAAGACTGCCGTTTAAACGTAAAGTGCTCTTATTTCAAAAAAGCAATTTTATTCTAAAACGCAGACAAAGTAAGAAAAAACAACAACAATAATAATAAACAACAACAACAACAACAAACAACAACAAACAACAACTCATGTTTAATTAAAGTATCAATGGAGCCCTTTACACTTCAATAAACTGAAAATGACTTTAGCACGACTCCATTCACCCCTTACTATGTTACTGTAATTCATTTTAAAAGCTTCACCGTATTCTTTTTTTACCCTTCTATCCTACCAATAAGGTATATTCTTGTTTAGCACGAAAGTTAAAACGATTTTCAATCAAATTATGAAATATTGTGTGTGTGTGTTTTAATTTAAAATGATAAACTCTTTGGAATGAAATGTTCATGCCTGTGTTGTGGAAACAAAATATGGATTGCTAAAAATAAGAAGTCCAATTCACGTAATTAAAAATGTTCAAAATCCAGTCACAATCTCATCTCAGCGACAATTAATGTCAAAATGTAGGGAAATTTAAGGTATTTTTGACAGATTGAGACTGATATCAGACTGTGAACATTCTTAAAATTACAAGATTGCACCTACGATTGTTAAGAAAATAGATTTTATTTGTACGATTGCATATTACTTGAAACTGGATAAGATGACATCATTATTCTTATTGCAAGCAAGAAACTTCTAAGCGCTAACTAATCTGGAACACAAATAAATTACGTCATCAATCATATAACACTAACTGAAATACCGCATTACACAGTCAGACCTATTAAGAAAATGAATAGTCACTTACGCATTGGTGGTATAAACATTTAATTTATATTATAATGCAAACTACAATACAGCAGGCACCAGCGCATTTCTCATAACGCTCCCGTTGCGATTCAGGACAGCACAAAATTAAGTAAGCCTGAACGTGGACTGCACTATAAAACCCTAGACAGTTATTCAACTATGCTAGAAAGAGACAGCACTATTCGAACTCAATATTCATTTATCTCATTCATAAAGTCGATTATACTTATCTTCGACACTACATACGATGATCTTAAGGTCGTCAAATAGGCAATATGCAAGCGGAACGCTGCAGGAATTGCGTCGTCTACGCAAATGGTTAGATAACCCAGTCGCTTCGTTACGTCTCAGAGCCCATAATAGTAAATTATAACTTGGTTCCCTTTCACATAAGAGCAGTAACGTGAAACTGTTCCGGGAATGATATATCTGTCGAACATTCAAGTTCGCGTGATTCCCACCAGAATTCTGTGGTAAAAGAAGATGGGTGAATTTATCGGTTGACTTCGACCAGCCATTCGCACCCAATGCGATACGGATTGGGAACACGATACATTTATAGCTTTGCTTTTTGAAGGTATCCTTTGGATAGATTTAGTTTTGTGTCTGGTTGGAGACGGTTGGGCGTAATACAGTGGCGATGTGGAAGAAAAGAATTTAAGGAAAATAGTTCAGGATTCCGAGGTACGTACCCTCTTAGCTTGTAGTCGCTTAGTTTTTAAGTTTAAAGGCACCATAAAAAGTCCAGCTTAACATAGGGTGATCTGCGAGATGGCAAATCTAAAATTATTATTCAGGCTTCATACATTTTGTACAGTATCGATTTTATATTATTGTATTGTATGACACGATCCAGCTTTATTCGGAACTGTCAACCGTAGCCAAAGATAACTAACAGAGACGCATCCAATACTTGACCGTGACGCTGCATATCCCTTACCTAATCGATCGACCTTTATGATAGTAGACATTTGTTGTCCTCACAAGTGACCGTACCTTGCCCACGTCACGATATATACTTGTCTAAGATGGACTAATTTCAAGTAGAACAGCTTTCTTATAGCAGTCTTGTAACATCCTCGTATACCGACTACTAATCATTACACCTTGTTCAAAAACTATCTGACAAATATGTCAACAAATGGGTCAGAAGACGTACCTACCTGTACTAATTTGTTTTGTATTTGTGTGCCAATTTGTAGTGTCACTTACAAATTGCGTGCTTTGATTTAATTATTTGAATGCTTACCCAAAATTCTAATTTTTTTTTTAAATCAACTCGGATATATCTCGTAAGTTTTCTAACTCCATCGTGATTGTCCACAATATTCACCATGATCGTGAGTGAGGCACTTAGAAACTTCAACAAAACATAACAATGCGCTTATTGTTATCATGACTTGACAGACGACATCATCGGACACAGGCCACAGCTTCGTATCACAACAACATCTATCGAACCGATGCAGCATGGAAATAGCACCGATTTACATATTAATTGAAAAATCACACTCGATTTTTTTTTAATCCGCATAAAAGTAACAATTTTTTATTTCTGTTTATAATAGGAATCAATTACTTTGCGTGCACGATGCCGATATGGCCGCCGTGATTGTTTTCCATTTTAACGGTACTACAGCTTATTTTAATTACAAGAGTAATGAAGGGAAAGCCATAAAAATAACTTCGTTCAGTAGCTAAGTCATAAAGTTGATCAAGCTCGAGATATGTACGTCTGTCAGTTTTAATGTCCGCGTTAACAGCGTATCGCATTACATTATCTTCTAATTTATTCCGAATATCAATTATGTAAATGACATAACATAAAGCAAATATTTCTTAATCTTCTCAGAAAATAGAATAGAATACCTACTCTTTATTATGTACACAATTTTACAAAGGGTGAAACAATGGGCGGTCTTATCGCTAAGAGCGATCTTTTAAAGACAGCTTTGGATGGATTAAAAAGGGGAAGGCGAGACAAATAATGTAGGTAGTATGTATAAAGTATATTATACTAATCTAAATAAATATATATATGTATCTATTATCTATATTATATAAATAAAACAAAGTCCGGTTAATTACACCATTTATAACTCAAGAAAGGCTGGACCTATTTTAATGATCTCTGATTTATTGGATTTGTCTCCGCCCCGAATAGCAGAATGACTATTTTAAACATGGGAAAAATTCACGAAAAAAAAATGAAGATTATTAATTTTCTCATACATTCGTTCTTATTGATTCGGAGGCGGTACGAAGTTCGCGGCGGTCAACTAGTATAATAATAATAAAAATTAAACAGGTGCAAAAAAAAACAATAATGATGTTGAAGGAGAGAGGAAGTGCTAATAGTAATATATAATATAAGTATATAATTGGTGCTTATTAATCTTATTATACTGCACGTGGATAGAAATTTTAAGCGAGTAACCTTGACAATACACACCTTCGAAGTTTAAATCAACATACGATGGAGTTGAATAGTACCTTGTATGAAACCATTAAGTATTCATGCTAATCTGAAGGAGCTATACAACCTCTACGATTAATATTCACACATGAAACCGGCCTCTGAGGGAAAGCTAGCAATGTTGCCTGTGAGAAATACAGCCGCAACGTCTCTTAATTTCACTCAACATTTTACATCTCACAATTTATATTTCAATCTTGTTCTTCATTCGTTTTCTCGGCCTATCGTAAAAGTCCGGTCTACTTCAAGGAATCATCTGAAAAATGGCACTTTTTAGTATCTGCGGCGCGATTGGTGTTTGACCTCTTCGACCTTTAGGCAAAAGTGATTTACACTGCTTGTTATTTTGTGTATAGCTGGCGCAGTGTGGATGTACATAGGTACATCTCTACCTAACCCTTCGGGATATACCGGCGGCATGATTTTATAGTAGGTATGTGTCTTAAGATATTTTGGGTGTTTTTTTTTTTATTTTTGAGCAGTGGTGGCCCCGAGATACGAGTTGTAAGGTCATAGGTTTCAACCTAGTCAAGCACCAGTGGCGAAGGTAACATACAACTCTATTCCCGCCGGCTTCCCTTCGAAAATTCAGAACACAACCACTCTATAGTCAATAAAATTCATCATTGAAATATAATGAAACGGTTTATTGGCATTTTTTTTTTGCTTCGGCTTACCTCTGTCGTAAATTCACCCTTCGCCACTGTCAGGCACTTTACTTTGTGTAAATAATTTCATCACCACTGCTCTCAAAACGGTAAAGGAAAACATCGTGAGGAAATCAGCATTCCTAGAACCAAAAATTCGAAGACATGTGACATCTACCAACCCGCACTGGGCCCGCGTGGTGGATTTCCTCTCGAAGAGAAAGGCTTGTGTTCCAGCAGTGGGATCATTATTGGCTGATTATAGGTAGAAGAATGCAGAAGATCAATATTTAATTCTCTGTTCAAAAGACATCCAAGTCGGTGAAATAGGCTGCCAGACTGCTTGCATAATTTTCGGACAGATAATAAAACATTGTCAAATTAAATTCCCAAATGAATATAACAGAAATACTCATAAAGCCCAAGAATATAATAACAATTTACAGCTGGTTCACAACGGTCCATGTTTTCCGTTAAAGATAATAGCTGAAACTCGAATTAAATGCAAACTGCCGAACATTGTGACCCAGTTTTGGGTCTCCCGCCAAAAACTAATAACAAGAATACAACCGGCTGCTTTTACTATGTCCTTCATTATTATGCTCTGTTCACTTCGTCATCAAATTGAAACGTTATTTGATATTGTTAATTCATTTTACTTGCTCTCTACGTGAAACCTATATCTACATACGTAGTACATACAAATACAAAAAAAAAATAAGTATGTTTGTAATGTCAAAATAACAGCTTTTTACTAAATGCATGAAAGTATTTAGGGTAATAAAAAAAAACCTTTTTTTTTTATTTTTGTTTATCTGTCTGTATGTTTGTTCCGGGACACTTCCGAAACGGCTGGACCGATTTTGACGAAAATTTCACTGGCAGATGGCTGATGTTATAAGGAAAAAATAAGGCTACTTTTATTTTTGAAAAATGTAAATAGACACATTATTGTTTTCCGTCATCCACGCGAACGAAGTCGCGGGCACAGCTAATAAGGAAAAATTTTATGAACTGTCATCTCGCTCTCGGCAGGCAAAAAATGCGCGCGTCATTTTTTTGGGGTTGCCATAAAAACATTATGTTGCTAGCAATTACGGCAGGGCGAATCCTAGACGAGTTTTACAGTCCCCCCTAAAATGTCCCCTGGACGATATTAAATTGGTGTGTTAAAAATTGGACAGATGGGAGAATTCAATTTTCCTGTTCCCATTGGGAACCCTAAATTGTGGCAAGCTCATGTAATGAAATTGACACGGGAGCGTTAAATATGTAATGCAACCCTCTGCGCTCCCCCAAAAAGTTTTAAAAGCATACATATTTATATTAGCCTCTTGACCATAGAGAAATATACCCCTGACCGATTTCGGTCACGGTGGCCAATCTCAACGAAGATTAGCCAGATACCTACGCAGGAGATATTATAGTGCACAAGTGTGTGCGCAAACACAGGTGCACTCTCTGTTCCTTTACTCTCATAGTCCGATGGGACGTCAATCCAAGACGACCGGAGATAGATCAGGCGCAGGACCAATGGCTTTACGTGCTTTTCGGGGGTATTAAACCGCCAACTTCCAAACTCCGGGCTGTTACTAAGAAATTTCTAATGGAAAACCCAATAATACTTTTGCCCGACCTGGGAGTCGCACCCAGGACCCCCATGCTCAGCAGTCGCGATTGCAACCATGAGACCAACGGGGCAGTTACGAACAAGCGGGTACATACGAACTTTCGCAAACCCCGACCGTTGCGTTGGTCTATTACCTATTATTAAAAAGGCTAACATATTGGGATTAATTATCAATGATGTGCACAAGCACTGCAGAACTGGTCGGAATGGAGGTGCTTGGGGGAGGCCTACGTCCAGCAGTAGACGTCTTTCGGCTGAAATGATGATGATGATGTTCGCAGAAGTAATATCCCTTATTCATACTTGATTAAACATAGCAATATGTACCTACCTATCTATCTATAATAGATATGAATAGATAGTGAAAAAAAAGTTAATTGTAGTATGCTGGAGCTGCCATTATTGATTTATCGAAGTCATATATATAGTATGTTTTGCGTACATTATGTAGGTAGGTACACAGGTCACAGGCATTATTATCTCGTCATCAAACTCTGCGAATGTCTAACACATACTCGAGCCACTTATGGCGTTTAGTTATAATATTAAACCGAATTAAACGGTAGGAACATAGAGGTTACAAACATAGCTGTCAAATTGTCTATTATTAACATAAATAGCATAACAATCTTAACGACATTAAAACGAATAATTAATAATGTTAAAACGAATACTTATTATTATTTTGCACATTTTCTACAACTCATCTTCAGATAAGATACTAATAAGATCCATTAATTAGTCGTAGACCTTTTCTCAACCACAAGTGAAGGTAAAAACAACCAAAGATCATGGCTGTACGGGATGTTACACACTGGTTCGGGTTGGCACTATTTGTAAAACAACAAAGCCGACCCGAAGTAATTACTACATATACTTGGATCGTACCGATCGGCAAAGTCCGTTCAGCAACTACCCTCGCTGAATCATATTCGGGTCGCTCGGCACAATTCGAGCAAAGCTGAGTGGCTTTTCCCGAGCATTTCTTACGAGTAGGTAGTAAATTTTGCTCCCCGACTGTGCCGAATCACACCGAACCGAAAAGTTTGAAATACGCCCAAAATATATGAAATCAAATAAATTGAACAAATTGTTCGATGCTTACTCGCCAAGAACGACGGCTATTAAAAATTTAAATCATTGTAATTTGCGCTTTGCCGACAGGACATAAATCCGATATTGTCTGCGAAATTAATGAAGTTCGGTGCCGGAGCTGGCAACGGAGAAAAGGGTATTAGAGCTTTTTCCTTTTTTGCGTTAATACGAGTCAGCTATAATGCATGAGGGAGATGAGAGACTTTTGGAGGACATTGAAGTCGTGAAGCCAGTGCTTTATTAAAAAAACAAAGGACTATATACTATGCCCTTGTTCTTTGCTCTTATTGAATTCATACTTCTTTTGAAAATTTCCTTAGATATAATCCCAGATACGGAAGCTGCATTATTGTTAAATCGTAATCAAGTATTTGCAAACAAGTATTGCTGTTATCGGCAAGCGTAGGATGGGAGGTCCCCAGGTAGCTATGGTGGCAGGGACTGACTGGATGCGGAAGGCAGAGGACACGGTGTTAAGGCGCAGCCTGGGTGAGGCCTATGTCCAGCAGTGGACTGCGATAAGCTGAGTTGATTGGTTGATTGAATCAAGTATTGTGTCGGTAATAACTTCCTAACAATATCACAAGGAGAATTTTGTTCATTATACATATATCAGTTTTCCTTTTTTTTTCCCAGGTAACGTTTAACTTCAGTATATTTTCTAACATTCCAGATTTCAGAATTTTAGATATTGCTATTCCTAGTTTTCTATGTAATCTTTCATAATAAAATAATGATTATGGACTAAATGGCGTACCCTAACCCATAAGTTGAATCATGAACAGGACTGCCTATGACGTAAATCGTATCTAGATTTAATTTCTTCTAAGTATTTTTATCTCACAAAGGGACGCGCGCTTTACTTATGTGTGCGTGTGTGTTACGTTACTCGTCTTCACGCACACATTCAGAGCGTGTTTGTACACTTGGTTACCACAAGTAAAGCACGTGTCGCTTCGTGAGATAAAAATACTCTACATAATAGTAGTACCTAGAACATGTCATGGTAAGTAAGATTAGCCAGTCATTGATCAATGTTAATAGGAGAGTTAACGACCCCGGGTGCTCCGGACGCTTAAGTATATTCACTCGAGAAGACCTTTCATTCACTAATTAATTGTAATTAATTAGCAAAACAAAAGACAGCGTCTTCCAAGCTTTTCAAATACAAATAATATAATCCATTTAAGAGTATTTAGACGTAAACCCACGTAATCAATCACAGAAGCAATTTTTGGTGATTAATTTTGCACCATTCATGCACAAATCCAGTTTAATCCAGGGCTTAAAAGTTCAGAATCCTTTTGTGCCCATTTTCCGGTCCTATCCGCCGAGAGAGACAACGTAATCCCGTCAAATTAAAGTATAAACAACACATTACCCCTTTAACTATTAAGAGTAAACTAGTCGCGAGCTCGAACTCACTGGTGGTCATGGCCAAAAAGCACGCTGTCTCGCCTGCCGTCGTGATCGACAGCGCTAATATGAGTGATGAGCAGTTAGACGCTAGTCTACACGAAAAACGTCTAGTTCTCACGCACAGAACCACCGTTCCAAACTGATAGGCGCGTAAAAAAAATCGAAAAGTGCTTCGAAAAATCGAGTTTTATGAAAAAACCACTACATAAATCAAATACAAATAAAGTTTATTGAACTTTTTGATAACTGAGAATTGTCGATACGGATTTGGTTTTGAAGATTTTACAATTCTTTTATTACTTAATTACACCCAAAATTACGTTAAAAACAGCAAAAAAAAAACGAATTTTTGTTGGCTCATAACTTTCTAATGGCTTTTTACTTTACTATTCTGTTTCTGTACAGACACAATTAATAATAAGTCAAAACGATATCATGTTTAACTTTGGATGCACAATGTCAAACAGTGGAGTAATACTCTCCCGAAATTTGTTTAGAAAAAATATCGACAAGTGGCACCTTAAAAGGTTTAACCCCTAAAAGCTAGACTTTTGGACGTTGGACGGCTGAACCTTTCAGTTTTGATCTAAGCGGACAAGCCTTTCCTTACTCGCTCTATTTGTGTACGAAATGTTTAAACAACGTTTGGTTGCCGAAAATAAAATACAGTTTAGAGGAAAAATTGCGTTTTTGGACATTAGACCTAGGAAATCCTATCTACCTTGATGAAATAGTAAATCTGAACGGTTTATTACGTATTGTTATCTGTTTTGTGTTTTCAAAATATACTTATACTAATCAAATAGTAGGTTGATCGAAAATTCCACACATGCTAAAGAGAGAACTCTTCTCATATGTATATTTTAAGTTTTTATTTTCTCTAATTGTTTTCAATTTATATTAATTTTTTATCTCAAGTAGGTCTTCCCACAGACAATGAGCCCACCTTCTATACTGGGCCGCATACCCTGTTATCTATGCACTTGATGATCTTATGACTACGTCAGTGAACGGAGTTCGTGCAACTGAATTTTTGGCCAAAGATGTTTGAACATTTTGCCATCGATACGCTAAGAAGAAGAATCTATCGTCATTTTTTTTTATCAGCCATTAACCTTTTAACCGCCTACGTCGGATTAATCCGACAAATATTTTCGTGCCCATTTCGCCAGGGTCGTATATTTATGACCAAATACCACAGCTCGTTTACTCTGTTTTTTAATTAATTACGCTGTATTCTATCAGGTTATTCGAAAAACAAAAAAAAATCATCACAATGCCGGGCGCTGGGGGCACAACTGAGGGGCAATTCTCGTAATTTTTAAGAACGTTCACAGTCTGATCTCAGTCTCAATCTATCAAAAATACGTCAAATTTCCCTACATTTTGACAAGTTTTTGACATTTGTTTGTCGCCGAGATGAGACTGCGACTAGATTTTGAACGTTTTAAATTAGCAGAATTGGCCTACTGATATTAAGCCGGGCGGTTAAAGGGTTAATGTCCTACTGCTGGGCAAAGGCCTCCCTACTCACTTTCCACCTATCTCTGACCAGAACTGCCAATGACCAATCTTTATTAAAAAGGAGTCCAGCTCATCCCACCATCTCCGTCGTCGTATCTAATATTATGGATCGCGTCACAAAACTATGTAAACTAAAAACTGGGAACTTTAACTATATTAGTAGATTAAGGGCTGATTTTTCCAACGCCAGATAACTTTATCGGAGGAATAATTTTGAATTTTTGACTCGTCTTCCATACAAAAACTGTCAGACGTCAAATTTATTCCACGAATAAAAATTACCGATCAATTGTAACATCAGCCCTAAAAAAAACAATCATTTCAAAACAATTCGCATCAATCACAGAGGAAACGGCCAAAGTTATTGAAACTAATTTATATAATATATGTATTGCCATAGTTCACCAAACTTTTAATCATATAAAAACAGGAAAAAGACCGAAATTAATTAAAACTTCATAAATACTTATAATCAATTCATGAACATGTTTGGACGTATCAACGCGAGTACAATCCGTACGATTGTAAGTATCTAACAGATTCCCTTTCTGGAAAATAACACTTCTAAAGCAAAAAAGTATGTGTATATATCTATGTATAGGTAAGTACGAGTACATACAGGGTGTAAAAAGACCCATCATATAGCCGTTAACTACGCATTTTTTACATCAAACTGTATTTGTTTAATTGTACAAAAATAATTTCTCATTAAAACGTGAGTAAAAGTAAAATTTTGACCTTCAATATCTCCGTAACCAGAAGGTAATCATGTATGCTACAGCACAAAAAAAAAATCAATAACGGGGAGTACAAATTAAGGAGTCTCGGCTTCGTAAAGTGTCTTTTAACACCCGTTGTGTGCAGGTACATATATTATTATTATTTATTACATTAATTTATCAATCACAGCTTATTCCAATAAAATTAATTAATCGAAGCATTTAATCATGCAGCGTCCTGTTAGTTATAAAGGGTATTGACGTAGTAAATACGAGCTAACTAAAGCTTGATCATGCGCAATAAATTATTCGAAAACACATCAAGTTTAATACATAGGCGATAAGAACTAAATTCATAGAACTAATACATTTGCTTTCTTCGTGTATGAGCTTGCCTCATAAGTGGTATGTATTTGCACTTGGCAAGTACATATGTAATTACTGAGAGATATGTGCACTTACTAAGTAATTAGGGGAAGTAGCTAGGTAGGCTAAGTAGGATGCTCGTATTTCAAATACAGATATAGTTCAAGACAAAATAAGCTGGTCACATTATTAAAAATATTGTATTCCCTAGCACAACTAAAGAGGGCAACTTGCCTAATGCCTAAATATTTACTCGATCGACGACGATCAAACAAAACAAATCAAGCCTAAAAAAGTCAAGTTGTGTAAGCAACAGACGATCGACATCGCATTTTGTCGATCGCCACTGTAAGTCGTTTTTGTCGATCGATACATCAACAAGATATGCTCAATTTTAACGTTAACGATCGTTAACAGACGGTAGCAACTATCGATAAAATCAAGCAAATCTGTAAGAAGCTGATAACATCTTATTGATCGTCAAAACACAGTATATATATCGAGCAAACCTGAAGGCAGTAACGAGTTCCCAAACAATGTGATGACAAGGAACTATTGTAGGGCACAGACTACACTAAGTTTAAAAAAAATATTTTGACAGACAGTCTTATTGTTGCAGACATTTACAGTATCCACAGTAATATGTGACCATGAGCGCTAAAAGATTTTGACGTTCATTTCAATGTTCAATGCTCACGGAAATAAGTACTAATAAACGCACAATAGTTTCCTGAATAAATTTACACCCGTTTAGAGAATATCAACCGGATAGTGTAAAACGATATAATTATGTATTACAATCAAAGTCGGAACTGTTTCTATAAACGCTACGAGATCCTTAGAAGAGACTGCACAAAGAATTTCAAAGGAATTTCTGTTTTTCGCATTAAAATACCTGTTTTATTCCGCTATCTGGAAGGGCAAACTATTAAAATACCCACACCAACTCACCTCATTAATTTGTCAGCTTTTATTTGTACGGCCGCAATTTGATAGGCTTACACAAACAGACTGCGCATACTTCGATAATGTTACAATAATAATAAATGTTGAAAATATTTTCCTTTAATCAAACAACGTTGATTCAATAAAATATTTTGTTATTAGGGAACATGTTAATATTTCGGACTGGATAAATTGAAGGACTTTTCATCATATTATTGCATAATATACACGGTATATTGTTAATAAAGCCTGTACAATAATGAAACAAGTAATTCCAAGTTTAATTAGAATTTGCTTTGAATTAATTTGCAGTGATGTGTCTCAACAAAGTGAGACACATCACTTTGTTGTCGTCTGTACTTACACGAATATGAAGCACTAAACATGATATTATGATTATTACTCTAACGTTCGCTAAATGCCACTTAATTATTCAAGTGTTCGGTGTCGAAGATACATAAATTAGCCCATCTATTCGTATTATATAGGCCATCATGTCATAACGTATTGCTCTGTAATAAGTTACAGTGAACTCGTGCACAAAACTGTACTATTATTGTTCAAAATCGTGAATGAAACAGTTTTCACCCATTCCGGAATATTAGATTATGCTTCAGTTAGATAAATTTCATTGTGATTTGTAGGGTTGGCACGACAGGAAAAGTTTACACATTGACATAATTATCTTATTTGAACTGTAAACAAAAGATGGCGTTATATCCTGTTATGCTGGAGAGCTTGTTGCGCCACTTCTTCTTCTCAGCGGAAGCACTAGGAAGTGGTACGAGTAAGGGTGGAGTTTTAGGGCACTGTCTTAAATACTTAAGACAGTCCCCCAAAACGTCCACCGTCGAACGTCATAACTATACAGTTATGACGTTCGAAAAGTGCTGATTCTCAGCCTAATTTTAATAAATGACTTTTGATTTTGATTTTTGAAATAACGTTATGACATACCTATTCAATTATTTATAACTAACTAATGCCTGGCATGCTACATGAAAAAGGCATGCAATAATTGCAACGCCTTTTTTTTGTAAGGATCTTTCTCCGGCGCCCATACAACAAGCGCGAACTTCGTACCGCCTCAGAATCAATAAATACAAAGTCTCAATTATCTTATTTTTTATGTTTCAGTTGTTTTAATACCTAGTTATTTTGCTATTTAGAGCGGAGACAAATACAACATATCAAAAATCGTAAAAATCGGTCCAGACGTTCTTGACTTATAAATGGTGTTACCACAGATATAGATACACCTAGATAACGCAAGTATCACGATCTGTATGAAAACCAAGCGTGCCATTTCTTTGACTACCTACTATGACGTCACAAGCGCTCTTTCTCATTCACGCTTACCAGCCAGCAGTACACAGGACTGAGCGCGAAAGTGACGGCTTAGGATTTTTTAACATAAGTTGGTGCGATTTTTGGCACGCGAAGTAGTTGCTCTTGCGTTATCTAGGTGTAGGTATCTATATCTGTGGGTGTTACTAACCCGACTTTGTTTTATTTATATACATTTGTAATACTAATATTAATAACTATACCTATACCGATAGCTACGTTTTTCTCTTAACCATTAACAAAATTTAGCACCGATTTTCGGAATAAACTAACATAATAACTAATACCTACTAGTATTAAACTAAATTGTTCAAATATTTATTTGACCATAATCCGTTTACTCAGCAAAATGATTACATAATCTGTCTATGAAATGTTACGCTAAATCACGGATAGAGAAGAATTAATAGCATGTTTGTCTACAGTTGATTGGTTTTCCCTGACAAAGTAAAACAACTAACATTGAAGCGAAAACGTAATTAATTGGCAAAACTTAGCAAATACGACGTCGATATTCCATTGAACGAAGGAAATCAGATTAGCAAGCTGGCAACCCTAGGTAGTAAAGTATTCGGTGTGTGCGAGCGATCGTGTGCTGGCGTGCATTGTGCGAGGGCGCGAGATTGAAGCGTGCGGTTTGCATCCGGACTAACACAATGGTCGTTTCGATTAGTATCGCGATGCGATCTGTGGATGGCACAGCGACGGCCATTACACATCCTGGAAACGGTGTTAGCCTACCTGTGCCTGCTACCCGCCTGGCTGCCTGCCCGACGCGCCGATCATTCAAATTTCTATTTAACAACATCCGATAACGCCGCCATTCAATTTATACGTTCCCTGTTTCACGAATCTGTCACGTCATTCCTGTTATAGCGCTGTCCAATCGTTTTCTCATTTTGCAAAAGAAAAATGTTTTTCCCATTTCAGCCAAAACTTATTTATTTATGGTCCAATTCGTAAGTTGTAAAAGCAATCAAAGTCGTAGAGATAGTAAATTACAGAAACCAAATGAAGAAATAGACATTTTTTTAAACAAACTGGCGTCGTAAAGCAAGTTCGCAGACGCCGCGGAAAAGGTCATATAAGGAAGAAAGTTTAAATTCGTATCAAGATCACGTGGCTCGTGGTTCGAGCTCGAGATGTCTCACTCTATCGCGTACTGCTATAAACTCGAGCCATCTCCAATAAAACTTTGACTCGTTTGCACTTACAAGAAAATAATACTGCTTGCTTACTTTTCCATTCGGTTCGCCGACGCGACGTGAACATGAATACTGAACTGTTTCGGTGCTATTTAATTTACTGAACTTGTTTCTATGAGTTAAACTTGAGTGGGAACTTTTCAGGAACGATTTCAAGATATCTGCCTCGTTCGTCTAGTGGTCACAAGCACTACTCCTGAGCATGAAGTCTTGGGTTTGATTCTCAGGTCAGGTAGTGTTATTTGGGTTTTTCTATAATTTTTCAATAGCAGCACGGAATCTTGTGCCCGTTTGGTGGCAGTTAGGCTCTCTCCCTATTACATGGGACTTACATAACTGGCAAAAGGGTGTACTATATGTACAGTCAACAAAAGTGATAATGGATGTTTTCGACTGAAATTTAATTTGATAAATGACCTGTTTGTTTTCTATAACATAACATAACATAATCAGCCTACAATGTTCCCACTGCTGGGACACAGGCCTCCTCTTAGTAAGAGGGACTGGGCTGTAATATATATAACATGCGGGCCCAGTGCGGGTTGGTAGATGTCACATGTCTTCGAATTTTTGGTTCTAGGATATGCCGGTTTCCTCACGATGTTTTCGTTCACCGTTTTGAAAGCAGTGGTGATGAAATTATTTACACAATGTAAAGCACTTGCCTAAATTTGAACCCACGATCTATTACTCTTCAAGCTGGAGCCATTAACCCTGGGTCACCACTGCTCTCAATTTTGCCAAAATTATTTCGCTCGTCTCGATAAATGTAATAATAATTGGGTACCCGAAATATATACCTTAAACCGTATGACAAGACGGGGAATATTAGACGGGGTATTTTAGACGATATAATGGGAGCATATATGTTGTTTCCCGAGGGTTGAACAAAGCTCCTTTTAACATAAAATTACAAATTGTTTTCTGTATCTTAGCAGCGCTTAAGACTGAAGCTACAAAGGAATACTATCATACTGGGAATTACTTTAATATTCCAAATAAAAGTTGCATTCGTTTTGAAAATATTCACAACCTACGTAATTCTCTTGCATTTTTAAAATTTGGAAATATACAGGGTTATTGGAAAAACACCAACAACCTCTTAAGAGGTCATTGTACTCATCATTATGAACAACTTTTTCTATGGTACCAAACCTGAAATCGCGAAAAAAAAATCAGCTGTACCCTACATTTTGACGAGTTATACAAACATAAATGTAGGGAACCGCTGATTTTTTTTTCGCGATTTCAGATTTGGTCCCATAGTAAAAGTTGTTCATAATGATGAGTACAATGACCTCTTAAGAGTATGTTGGTGTTTTTCCCATAACCCTGTATAACAATGTTCTGTGGGATCAAACGCCAAAAATATTAAACTGGGATCCAACGAAAATAAATCCAAGTTGCGCCAACCAACAACAACAGCCAACTCGTGTTTTATGTTTCCTATGATAGGACATTTTGGCTAAGCATCGAGCATCCGTAACGTTATCAATCTAGCATGTAGGAAATTCGCACCACCTCTTAATAAAATTCTCCTGTCCTTATCCAATTTATTTTAGGTCGGCGCAACCTGTCTCTTTTTTCTATACTTCTCTATTATTATTATTATCGTTTATTTCAGGTATTAACCCATAGCAACTATAACATTTACATTATAATATAATACATTAAATTAAAATTAAATTAAATTGAATTAAGTACATTATTAAAAATTAGAATTAAATTAAAGAATTAAATTAGGAATACAAAATTACATAACTTCTGCATATTAGCATCTTAGCAGGTACGCACGGCTACACATCAAGCTATACATAACCAGTATAAGCTGACTTCTGATTGTACGAAAAACCTATACAATGCGAGGTCAGCTAAAACTGGATATGTATGGCTTGATGTGTAGCCGTGTGTACACACAGCGAAATATTACTGACATTATTTGATTAGTACAAGCACATAATCGTCATCATAATCTATTAGTCCTCATCTCAGTAGTCACTCTTCTTCTAGCCATATCATCTTTTCTCTGGTCTTCCCTTACTCATATAGCCCTCCACATTCACGATCAAAACTTTCCTGACGACATTTTTCTCTTTCCTCCGCATCATATGCCCATACCCGAAAGACGTAGCATTGGAAGGCGTCCCACAAGGTGGACCGATGATCTGGTGTAGGTCGCAAGAATCCGCTTGATGCGAGAAGCACAGAACCGGTCGAAGTGGCGGTGGTTACTTTAATAAATGATAATCATGATGATGCCTATACCATGAAAACCAATTTCCACACCACCTAATATTTCAAATCATGTATCAAAGATGACACATAAAGAAAGATAATAATATCCCAGTTTTCACGTGCAGCCCAGTATTTAATTTAATTCAGCTTCGTCTGCGGGCCTAGTTGGCACCTCGTCAACTGCACTCGCATTCCGACGCGACTGTGTTTATACACAACCGTATTTCAACGTGCCAAAATCTGGATAAAACAGCGTTTTAATGCGAAAATCTTGTACGAACAAACATTAAAACCGAGAGTTTACAATGAAAGATTTAAAACCATGTAAATCAAGATCTTTAGGGAGCTTAAATTCGAAATGTAACATTACATTACTCGTAAATGCACAAGTTTCGGCGCAAGCGGACATTGAACCGATTTCCGTATATTCCGTACAGAGTGGTCAAACCAGTACACTGGCGAATTCTGCTGTTGCTAAGGAATAGTATAATTTGCGTGTAATTTCATTCAAACTAGTTGTTTGAATCAACAATCATTTGGAGGTGCCTATTTGCATACGCTAAGTATTGTTCGAGTATTAGCTAATATGAGGAACATGGCTGTATTGTTAGTTAGGAACGAATGTTTTTACTCGTACCTAAGAGTGTATACAGGTAGCTTTACCGTCAAAATAAACAAACGGAACAGTTAAGTTGTCGGAATCCGTAACTCAAAAGGAAAAACGGGATCCACGTAGGATCACTTCGTTGTACGTCCGTCTGTCTATCAAAATGTTATGGCCTTTTTCTCAGAAACGCGTGGAGGTATCAAGTTGAAATTAATATCAAATACGTAGGTCTACGGTCCATTGGAGCTTCAAAGCAAGAATAATGAAATTTGGTCTTACAGCAACAGTAAAGAAAAAAGTCAGTAAATTTTATACCAACTATGGAACGCTCCATTGTGGTCCGACACGCACTTAGCCGGTGTTTTTGTTAGTTACCCACGAAAAATCATTTGCTGAATTAATTATAACAGTTTTTGCGTCAACGTCCTTTAAACCGTGTATTTGAGATGAGACTTCAGACCAAAAATCCACGCTATTATTAATAGAGCAAAGGTCAAAGGAATCGCCATCCTGAAATAACATCACAGAAATTAATTCTGTACATGTATCCACATTCGTCAAAGTAAGCTAGTAACTAGTACTTTGGCTTACAAGTACAGTCAATATCATCCTGCTTACTAACAATATCATATTGCTATCAATCCGTTTGCAGAGCGTGGTAATTGGGGCAATATTTCTTATGGCCGTTTATAGTAACATCTATTGGGTTCATGGTTATCAGGGAACATCTCTCGTCTCTTAACACTCTTAAGAGCTAGACATAGCAAGAAAAAAAATTTTTGTTAAGTATTTTTGGTGGGTATTGTAATCTCTGTATTTGTGTGTTTTTCTGTCTCTACGAAATATTTAAATAGGTAGGTACGTAAATAGAGTAATTAATTACCACAAAATAACAGCTTACAATCAAAATAATCCGCGTTAGTAGTTACTAACTTATGCCCGCGACTTCGCCCGCATGTGTGTCGGAAAATATCCCACGAATAAAAAAAATAAAAGTACATATGTGTTAAATCCATTAATCCAGGTTGTAAACTATCTTTGTGCCAAATTTCAGCCAAATCCGTTCAAATCGGACAACAGACAAACGGACAAAGGATTTTCGTTACTATTGTATTATATGTACAGGTATTATAGATTATTTTTAATTTTAATATACATTCAAGGAACCCAAAAATCTATACTTACCTGCATATTATTAAAAGCAAGTCGAATGCAGGATCTACAGGTAGCAATAATGCTGACAATGCTAAATGCAATGTTCCCCGCGCCCGCGCATAGTGTAGCCGTTGTCTTCCCAGCGCCGTAGCAACAACTTTTGTACTGAACAGATTATGTAAGAAACGTCACTGTGCTAAATAATATTCAATAGGCTTTATACAGGACACTGACATTTTATTTACAACCTTTTCCAACCACGATAACAAAGGTTTCTACATCGAACAACACTATTTTATGCTTATAACAACAATATAATAATAATGACTTCTTTGAATGTAATCTCAAATCTTTATCATATGCATTGTCTCGTTTGGCTCAACGATAAACTTACACGAATTTATTGTTAGCGAATATTATCGCTTTATATGTTGATTTATATGTTGACCATTACTTAGTAAAAGAGTTTTAGTAAAATAAGTTATAATCTTGGCGCCATGTGCCAGACAGGACAATGGTCCCTTATCCAGTGTAAAGACACTCACGTCTATGGCGTCCCATAGTTTGTAAAAGATTTTTTTTAATGATGCTATAAAAATCTTAAGTATTAAAACTCTAAACTTCAAAGAAAGACTTAAAAATATTACCAAAGATGATGAAGAAGATATTAGTTTGTGTAAGTGTGTGTCTACTATTCTTATAAGGTTTACTCGTATTTAAAATGTGTAACGTCACAGCTGTGTCATACAAATATGTATGACCACCTGTGACAAGGGAACCCCCCGTGGGTTCCCACGGGCCTGTGTCCCAGCAGTGGGAGTGGGAACTAAGTGGGAGTCCTGTGTTCTTGAGAGGGAGTGGGCCGTACCTGTAATCCACCACGAAGGCGCAGTGCGGGTTGGTGGATGTCACATGCCTTCGAATATTTTCTTCTAGGACATGTCTTTTTCCTCACGATGTCTTCCTTCGCCGTTTTGTAAGCTTAACGCTAGTTTTGTAAATCTTTAAAGGAGTTGTGATACGGGGAGTTGTATTTTGAGCTCCTTGTAAGTTCTTATTTGCAATTTGTTGTGGTAGTATTCTAGCTATGTAATTTGTCGGTCGTAGACCGAAACTACAAAAGTACGACAAAAAGAACAAAGTGATCAAAGATTCCACGACGTCGATTTTAGAGAACTTTGTCAAAGGAGCTATTCATTTATTACGTAATAGGAGGGGGTCCAAATAAGTCTTATTTTTCTTACGTGGAGGTGGGACGGGTCTAGATTGTTCTTATCTATGATCACAAAAGTAAGCAAAAATTATAAGTTTTTAATTATTTTTTTGATAATTTTTCTTTGCAATTTTGGTAGATCATACTGATCTTACGTAAGATTGAAAGCGGGAGAGAAAATCCTCCAAGTCTTATTTTTTCTTACGTAAGGTGAGAGGGTTGGGCAGCGGGATTGTCCGAAAGGGTTACCGCTGCTCTGGAACATAAAGGAACACGGGTGGGTTATAGTCTGTAAGAGTCTGACACTCCCTTCTGCTCCACCCTGAGTGGGAGGGGTCATTTGATGATTTCTCATCCACAAAAAAAAGGGGAGAGAGTTAAAAAAAGTGTTAAAAATTGTCTTACGTAATAAATGACCAGCCCCAAAATATAGCTAGTAGCAAATACGTAACCTTTCGCCTCATTAACCTTCAAGACTTCTCTTGATATTTAGTTACTTACGAGCCTTTAGCTAAGACAAAACAGATGCTGAAACTAAACGTAAACAACAGTAGATAATTGCTACTGTCGTTCGCATCGCATCGTATCTCATTAGAAGCAGTACTTTACGTAGAAGCAAGCACACCTAAGTTTTTATTTATTGCAAAACTTATCCGACTCTGGATTACAGTTGTTTGCACATTGTTCCAAGCTTTCTATATACTATGTAGTACTTAGATTCGTTCTGAAGGGGCTCGTGGCTAAATATAAATAACAGCCGCACGAGTTGATCGAAGGCTAAGCTACGCTTGCCCCGGTTGGTTCGAGGACGAGTGACTATCCATTACATGTCGAGGCCACTCCGTGCCTCGGAAAGCATGATAAGCCCTTCGTAGATCAACACGACAATCGCTAAGGGTAGTCAGAAGCCCAAGAGTCCGACAGTCAGTAAAAAAGTCAGCAAGTCAGTCAGTCAGCAAGGGATATCGTGTTACACAGTAAGTGGGTTGCGAAGGTCAGATTGGCAGTAGCTTGGTGTAAAATGCTGGTATTTAGTAGATGCAGTTGGATCTGGTTACACTGGAAGCCGGCCCTAAGACCTCGGTCTTGAAGTTAGCGAATGCGGGACGTCGGCGGCGGCGGCGCAGGGAGCGGCACGACAACGCAATCCCGGTCTCGAAGCCAGCGGGCAGATCGGGCGGCGCTAGAGCGGCGTAGTGTTGTGTTATGAGAAATTAGTGTCTTGTTCGCCAAAGAAATGTCTAAACAGCGACGACAACATGTTTTTGATACAACATTTTGTAACGTCAGTCGTTAAAATACATAAAATAAAATGCACAGCATTACGTCAATGAAGACGCGCGGGCACCGCTATTTGCTAGACTGGTGCGCATCGCTCGTACGCCGCTCCCCGCGCCGCTGCCTTCGAGGCCAGTTCCATATAATCTGCATTGAAACGCGCCACCGCCCGCCGCAGCGCCGCGCCCTCCTACTTCGTGTTCGCAGTCTAACATAGTTGGAAAAGGCTACCTAGGCAGATCGAGTAGTTAGATTAAGTTCTTTTCAAGGAAAACTTAGGGACATAGGTATCCATCAACCGAAATGCGTAACGAGCTTATAAAAAACTCTATTCCTTCAGGCAACAACGTTATTTCGTAAAACTTTATACTGTCTGATATTACATAAAAATGAGGCTGCGTAAACAAATATAAAAACATCATTTACTTTATGGCTTTCGTTACTGGTGGTTATATTGGATTTTTTAAGACTCAATTATGTATATTTTTTATCTAATAAAAAAGCATGGCCGCAATTAATTTAAATAATGTTTAATGAGTGTAGCAAAACCTGTACGTTAGTTACAGAAGCCCGTAAGTTGCACTTAAAGCTACAGTTTCTTAGAAGAACGGTGGCCGCCACGTAGCGTCCGCAATTTTTTTTTTGTAAAGTTGTTTAAGAAAGTAAGAAGGTGTGTTTTACACTTTTACCCGTGGACTTTTTTCACACGGTAAACTCAAAGGGGTTGGTCATTTAATACGTAAGACAATGTTTATCACTTTCTGACTTCCCCCTCCGGGGAGGGGTAAGAAGGACGTCAAGGACGTAGGGACGTAAGAAAAAGTAAAACTTGGATGAACCCTCTCCCGCTTTCAATCTTACGTAAGATTGAAAAAAAAAGTATCAAAAAAATTTAAAACTTATAATTTTTGTTTACTTTTGTGATCTAACGTAGGTAAGAACAATCTAGACCCCTCCCACGTAAGAAAAAATATGACTTGTTTGGACCCCCTCCCCCTCAAATCTTCTTACGTAATAAATGAACAGTCCCAAACCTCGCTGCCCAAAGATTTAAATGTCTAGATTTGCCCTCACCGAAATTAGTTACATGAAAAAGTGTCGATAAAATTTTCATTACAGCCTTCCCTGCGCTGCGGCCATTATGTGGTGGCCACCGTTCTACTAGCGAACCATAGCTAGGTCTCTAATAAGCAGAGGAACAAATGAAAAGGTTAGTAACCAAAGCGTTGTTTTGCAATTAACTATATTTAAGTAATTAAATAAAAAGCAAAGCATAAAGAAGCTGAAAAAAGCTTAAGCCACAGATATAAGTAGATACACCTAGATAACGCAAGAGCAACTACTTCGCGTGCCAAAAATCGCAGCAACTTACGTTCTAAAATCGT
Organism: Globia sparganii; assembly: GCA_949316385.1. Taxonomy (NCBI): domain Eukaryota; kingdom Metazoa; phylum Arthropoda; class Insecta; order Lepidoptera; family Noctuidae; genus Globia; species Globia sparganii. Next base: position 15,384,339 of record OX438665.1, on the reverse strand, counting down.
AAACCGCTACTTTCGCGCTCAGTCGTGTGTATTGCTGGCTGGGTGAGCGTGAGTGAGAAAAAGTGCTTGTGACGTCATATTAGGTAGTCAAAAAAATGGCACGCTTGGTTTTCATACAGATCGTGATACTTGCGTTATCTAGATCTATCTATATCTGTAGCTTAAGCTTTTTTCTAAGGTTTTCTTGATCGGTAGATTAACAAGATAGCCGATTCCTATAATTTACGGACCGTTTTTTGGTTAAAATTAAGACGCCTGTATCCTTACCAATAATGAAGTAAAAACCTCACAGATTTGCATAATAGACCCTCCCATATGGAGCTATCACAGGTAAAGTTAGCTTACGAATCTATTTATGAATATGCCCAGTTTGGCAATAAAAAATGCTACCTGCATTAGGTAGCATTTTTTTATAAAGTTTTACGAAATAACGTTTTTATTTCGTAAAACTTTATAAAACAAAATGCCCCTTGATTGCCAATGTAAGCAAAACGATTCGTTTTTGTTTATAGGAACCGAGCACAAGAATATGTTCATACACAAGCCTCTCAAATAAATAACTTTGATCAAGGTAGTGTATCTATTTAATAGTTATGTAAACATCATCTCATGCACATCAGTAGTGAGGTAGCTATCACTAATGTCAACTGTCAGTTCACCACGAATGGCGGGAAACAGTTGAAATTAAAGCGGTGCCCGCACGAGTGGCTTGGTGTGGTAATGAGCCAGTGTAGTGATATAATCAGAAGGGCAATAGGCTAGTTTCCGCCATCAATAAATTGAAAATCTATTTAGTCCGTCAGTTAGAGTATTGGAAAATAATGGACACGTATTTTTTGTTTTTGTAAATCAATGAATATTGACAAAAACAAAACGCATAAAAACTCGGTAGTGGGGGCTCGTGACGTCAGAACTCACTAAAAATTATACCAAGGTGTGACGTATTAAGAATTTTAAAAGCGTCGTATTTTCATCAATTTTGGTTTACGTAACAAAAGAAAAAATACGAGTCAAATATTTTTTGATAATCTAACTGACGGACTAATTAGATTTTTTCAGTTGACAAGCCTATTCCCATATTTTTAAGAACGTACTACGCAATCTCATCTCAGTCTCAATCTGTCAAAAATACCTCTAATTTCGCTACATTTTTTACAAGTTTTTGACATTGATTGTCGCTGAGATGAGATTGCGATTAGATTTTGAACGTTTCAAATTACGGGAATTAGCCTTCAGCTTTAACATACACGCATACATACATATGTACTGTAAGTGCGTTATTTCTAGTAACATAAATATGTATACATATATATGAAAACAATAGGGTTCGGGACGAAGACAGTTTCCTAAATTTTATAACAGAGAATACCTTTTTTTCGACACCGAGTTAACCGACGTCACACAACATTCTAGAATTGGACGAGCGGACCACAGAACAGATAAAGGAGCGGACTATGGCGGTAGCGGTTCGAAACAGATTCGCGTTATACAGCTTAAATACGGGATCAACAGGATTCGACAATCATGATCATTAAAAATAATGCATTTAAAGTTAGTATCACAGCAAACGCAAAATCTTTTATGAAACTACAAGTCGTATTAATGAATTTGATACCACGAGATAAAAGAGAATGTGGGTATTTAGCGTCAGACTGTCAGACCGTATAAACCTTCTGTCTGCGGCGGCTAATGAAACCCTCAAAGTCAGACCCTTCACTATTCACCTTTGATCTACAGGTCAATAACTTATTAATCTTATCGAGTTAAATAAATAGAGAACGTATTAAATAACTTAGTTTTAAGGTTTTATAATATTTCGGCAATTTATTATTTATCTGCAGTATTTTTAGGCACAGATTTTTTCCTAAAACAAAAAATATACTTGTTATATTTTTAACGTTGCGAGATAGATGTTAGCTTACACAACATTGAAAAACCTACGCAAAGCCAACAAATGGAAATTACTTTTAATATTGTTGTTGCTTTCAATATCTGTAGACACAAGTTAATTAGGTATTCCTTAGAAAAGGTTAAATTGCAAGTAATATGAGCTTACGCCATTAACGATAGAAACCTACGGGAAGCCTACAAATAGAATTTGTTTTTAATTAATTAATTACGTTTTATGTGAACTCAAGAGTAATTCGGGAATAAACCGTGATGCCACAGTATACTAACTACAGAAGGTCGACTTCATACAAATGAGAAAGGGGGTGACTACAGAGATGTCGCCTTAGTGCTCATCATACACTCGAGCGACACGCGTCAACGCCAGAGTCAACTACAGCCGCCGACACGCATTGACGGCAGCAGTTGACACTCAGCATTAAGCACAAGGCTTAGTAATAATAACCGCACGGGTCGATTGATCAGGTTAAACTACGCTTGCCGCGGTTGGTCCGTGGATGGGTGACCGTCTTTACATATCAAGACCTCTCCGTGCCTCGGAAAGCACGATAAGACGTTGGTCCCGCTCCCGGATGTCATTCGTAAATCTTTGACAGTCGTTACTGGTCGTCAGAAGCCCGCAACTCTGACAACCAGTCTTGCCAAGTGGTATCGCATTACCTAGTAATTGGAGTGTGGAGGTCAGATAGGCATGGAGCGACTGCCTAAAATACTGGTAGATATTCAGCTGCATCCGGTTAGACTGTAAATCGATCCCAACAGAGTTGGGAAAAGGCTAGGCAGATGATGACTCCACCGACCCCAAAAAAATTGATATATGCAGGAGATTGGTGATGAAATGTATGGAGCCGACCTTCTGTACTATGTCAGTGTATCTTTGGCTGAGCTAAGCGCCATCGTACCGTAATCCTTTAAATAAACAGCCGCCCGCTTCAAACAACAGCCCAGAGTGATGAAAGAAGATAAATTAATGTGGGCTACAAATGGGCCCTAACCTAATTCATTGTTCTAATTATAGGAGATTTAATTGCCTTACTCGGTAACAAAACATAATTAGAATCACAAGTGTTGTTTTAACAATTTGTGTGAAATAAGAGGAGACAATTGGCTGAAATATTTTTTCGTAATACACTGCATGATGCGACACAGGAATTTACGTTACTTGAAACATACGTTGTATTTGTAACAGTAGAGACTTGATTGAATAATAACTGTTACTGTTAGCTTGCATCATCCCACTGCTGGGCAAAAGCCATCTCCCCATGACTTCCAGCTCTTTCGATCCAGGGCTAAAGTGGACCTCTGATCGTTTGTTTTGTCCAGCTAATCCCGCCATCTTCATTTTGTTTTGGCCCACAGCTCATTGGGCATACGGCACACGTGACCAGCCCAGCCCCACTTTAGCTTGGCGGCTTTTTGAGCAACGTCAGTGATCTGTGTTTTGGAGCACATGGCAGTGTGGTGACTGGTGTTGCGAAGATAGTCTGACAATTTTACGCTTATAATACTGCGCTCCGTTGCACTTGGCAAACCTTGAGTTTGGACTTTTGACTGTTTGTCAAAGACTGAGTATGGGATCCATAGGTCAGAATGGGAAATAATAATTCATGTTTAAATATTTCAGTAATAAGAAATACAGACATACCATCACACCTGTATTTCCCGAAGAGTTCGGCAGACATGTACCTATAGTACACGAACATAAAGGACAGTGGTTAACGCCAGAAAAAAATTTTATTCAATTCAGGAATTCAGGAAGGAAGTCAGGAATTAAAGATATTCCATTTTGAAGTTCTAGAAATCTAGAGGTTGTTTTATCAACAACAGACACTAATCGAAAAATAAATATAGAAATACCTACTTCCTACTTAAAATATAATTGATAAAAATGCATTTTCTCAGCAAAATAAACTGCAGAATAGGTATTTAGAATTATAAGTCTAGCCGACCCCGACGGACGTAGGTCTGCCACATGGCCTACTTGCGACGTAAGTAAATACCTAAATGCACAAAAGAATATTTATTTAATAATCAAGCCAGCTATGTTTAAGTCCCATATAACAGGAGGCGAGCCTATTGCCATTAACCGGGCACACAGCCAAACTCCATGCAGCTACTCAGAATTCTAGATGGATAAATCCTATAACACTTTGTTCGATCTCTGGAAATCGAACACAGGACCTCTGGCTCAGCAGTAGCACTTGCGACCACTAAATTAAGGAGGAAATAATGTTGGAATGTTCGTAATAAGGAAATATATTTATTTCTGTAAATTAAAATAATAAGTAAGCAAGCAAATAACAACTAATATGTAATTAATTAATAAAAATTTAAAAAATAAATCCTAACTTACAATTAACTAAAACTATACACAAACTAAAATATAGCGTCGAAAATTTCATCCGCATCGCTGTCGACTGGTAAATATTTAATTGCTATATACATATTTCGAAAGAAGTGCGTAAAAAAGCACTTCAAATGCTATTGTATTAGGCAAACAATGTATAGGACACTGATTCAGTCAGCAGAACAGCTAAATCACAGCCTCGTCAAATGTCTAACGCAGCTGACCATACATGCAAGCTGTCTAACACATTATCTACCTACTAATTCATATTAGCAATCACACGAACGCAATTAATAGCTACAACTACTGTAACAAAACTATTTGCAAACATAAGGATGTGTCTGCGTTACACTCAACTTAGGTTATTTTACGCCCCTCATAATAAAACAAGAATTATGCAAGTTTTAGGTGTCTAATAACAACGCACAAGAAGCCTATTCATTTCGACAAGCACATAACTATAAAACGCTCCTTCACCACGGTGAAAATACAAATTGGGTGAGGTAAAGTTTCTCCTTTTATTACTACTTATGTTCTAACATACGTTCCAATTACTTGCTAGGCGTAGCTTGTCATGCGTGGGCACATCACATGGCCCTAAGCTGCTGCGACACAGGCCTCCTCTCTGTGAGAGGGAGTGGGCCGTAATCCACCACGCGCCCAATGCGGGTTGGTAGATGTCACAATGTCTTACAATTTTTGATTCTAGGACATGCCGTTTTCCACACTATGTCTTCCTTCACCATTCTGAGGACAGTGGTGATGAAGTCATTTACACAAAGTAAAGCGCCTGTCTGGGTTCGAACCTACGACCTATAACTCGTAAATCGCGGTCGTTACCACTGAGCCACCACTGCTCTGGCATTGGCCAAGTAACCCTTAAAACCACCAAATCCTATATTTTATTATTACCCAACCCTATATTTACACAATCTCTTGTTCCGGATAAAAGTATTCCCGATCTCAAAATCTTCGATTCCGGAATATGTAGGTAACAGAACGTTGTAAAACCACCTATTTGTGGTTGCAGCAAATCGTTGTTTAACTCTTTCGTACAGTTTACGATCGCCATAAAAGGAGTAAATTTACCGTGCCACTATTAAAATCTATTCTCGTAGGTGCAAACGTTAGGCCCGAGTGCGGAGGAGGATATCTTCGGCTATATAGGGCGGTGCTATCGCAGTAAATCACCATTGCCTTCGTGAAACAAGTCTTTACGTCAGCCAACTTGGATAATTAAAGTACGCTTGAGAAACAACGTAAACAAACAAGTTTATGCGACTTCTTTATAGATGTTCCAGTGAGGTCTAGCGAGGCGAATTATGACGGACTTTAATGACCATGTTACAGTTCATTTTAGCCTATGCTCTTAATTATGTTCAAGGCATGAAGCATGTCTAAAATGAGAGAGTGACGCTTGCACAGATGGCAAGAATAAAAGTCAATAAAGACAATTTGATTCGAACATATTACTTGGAACTCTACGAAGAGCTCTGTTTGTGTTGAGCTTATGTGCTGAGGAAACTATCTCTGTTGCAATACAATAATAAAGCTCCTATGAAACTAAGCTAAGTATATGAGTTTAGTTTGGTTTATCTTACTAGTTCCTAATACCTATCTTTACGAGCAATGTAAACGTAAATGACATGTAAGTACGTGTAGTAAGTCCGTGGAGGATGGTCTGGAATGAAATCGTAACGAGACTGGATTAAAATTCTATTTTTAGTACTGCAAAAGATGGTCTATGCGGTTCGTAGGTACTTGATAGATTTGTTCAACCATTTTTACGTGGTTTTATTGAAAATTAAGAAAAAGATTACGAGAAAAGGTTGTATCTTTCTGTCCACCTCCACCTGCTCAATACCGGTGGGTGGTACCAAGCGAACATCTTGCCGAAGGGTCCAACCTTTCATCAACCACTTGAAAGTCTTTGAACCACCTCCGAAGCAAAGTAGGAAGATGCAACTACAACCTCGCAAAGTGGCTTTATCTCGACGGTGCGGCAGCATGATGTGGCTGGGGAGCTGTTGCGCAAACTGTGCCCTACCTATCCAGTATCCAGGCCCTTTGTGACCCAAAAATGCCAACGCGGCGTCGGCTCTGCTACCGACGATGTCGTGGAAGAACCGAAGTTTTGGGCCAACTTTTAATACACTATCGTGCCAATGACACGACGAAGAAGAATGCTAAAAAGTTTCTAAACACAGACTAGATTTAATTGTTCTATGGAGGATGCAAATGTACAGACGCCAGCACATCAAGCTACTACAATCTGTCAAATTTATTTAATAGATTTCCAACTTTTTTTGCTAAACCATAAGGTTCAAAGTTGATTGGGAAAAATTACATATTCGGGTCGCTTGATGTGCTGGCGTCTGTATATTGGAATTGATTAAGCATAACGGATGTAGGATGCTACGATAACTCCAATATCATTATTGAACAGACAAAAGTTATCTACACAGGATATTTGTGTAATCCCTACGCGCCTACGGGTTTTTTTACCATTCTGTTTGGAGTTTTTATTTTATTTCTTTAATGATTCTGACGCGACCAAACATTAAAGTTGCATCATTTTGGTTATAATGCGCAAGCGCTACTTTTTCTAGTACCTGCATAGGTATCGCCGATTTCGTAAGCGCTTTAATAATAACCTCCCCAACCGATTTCGGTCACGGTGGCCAATCTCAACGGAGATTAGCCAGGTACGCAGGAGATATTATAGTGCACAAGTGTGCACGCAGACACAGGTGTACTCCCTCTTCCCTCACTCTCATAGTCCGATGGGACGGCAATCCGACACGACCGTGTAGAGATCAGGCGCAGGACCAACGGCTTATCGTGCTTTCCGAGGCACGGGGGTATCACACCACCAACTTCCAAAAACCGGGCTGTTATTAAGAAATTCCTAATGGAAAAACTCAATAACACCAGCGCTTACCACTTATGACAATGCCCAGTAAATTGAAACTTAACTAAGGCTGTAACTATCTAATTGTCGCATAGACAATTACCTTGTCGTATCAACCTTAAGACTTCCCAACCAAGGGCCAAGGGTGACCAAGGGTTGGTTTTTACCTTGGCCAGAGGCTAAGCATTGCCATACAACGTGATGGGTAATTTTGTCAGTCTCTTGGGTACATTACCACTCGACAGTGATGCGAAGGCATTTTCGACGCCATATTTTATTTGTAATAGTTTTAGATATTATATTTTTATTTTATTGAAGAAATGTTGTTTAAAAACTAGAATCATTAAAAATTAGAATTAACCTTACGATGGCACCTTAAATTGTGATGGTTTAAAAAAAAATGCGTTTGCCATAAAACTACATGCCCCTCCACTTAAATTTCTATACAAACATTTGAAAAGTGTATGCAACAAGGAGCTTGCAGTTTTAAAGTAAATGATGTCTAAAACAATTAAGAGATTGACTATACAATAATGTAATTTTCAGTGACCCTGGCATGTCTACCTGTCGAAAAATTATAGCCAAGGGGTTAAGGAAGATTAAAGAGGTCAACATTGTATGACAACAATGACATGTCCCTACACGGATAATATCTGTTTTTATGTTGTCATAGGATGGTGCCATAGTGTATCTGCAATATTATTGCAAATGTAATATCGCTTGTCATGTTATTCTCTTGATACGAACAGTATATCCTATGGACCTCTCTCGCTAAACGTGTTACTGCATTTATCAGCAACGTATGAATATTCATACTAATATAATATTATTCATGCGAAAGTAACTCTTTCTGTCTGTCTGTTACACCTTAACGGCTAGCTGGATTTCCATGCACACAGGGACAATCATTACCTGTGTTAGAATATAAGATACTATTTATCCCGCCAGTTATATGTTCCCATGGGATAATTTCCGACGATCAAAAGCTAATATTAAAACTATAGAATAATTTAAAAAATAATGCGCTTGTCTTTTGGGTTGCTTGGACTTACACCCTACATTATTAGTTAAGAATTTTAAGATATTTAACTATCTTTACTTCTACCCAGGTGGTTTGAGTAAATAAAATGATAAGTGATCAACTATTAGATACCTATAGGTATATGATTGTTATCAATATATGATATATTCATAGGTAGGTAAATGTGAGATGATGTATTTTTATTTGGTTTAATTAAAAAATATTTACATAATATAAGCTAACATTTAAAATAATAATATGTACATGTACCCATCCAAAACGCACACAGTTAATTTCAGCTGTAAAATTAAAAACAAAACCCTTGAAAAAATAAACAAAAGAATCATAGGGCATCAAAAAATTCGTCCGCGTCGCTGTCAACAGAAACAGTGCCTAAAAGGCTGGCAGCATTGCTACGTTGTAATGGCGATACTAATTCTTTGGCCTTTTACTGGAAATATTGTAAACATAACTTTCGAAACTTCAAGTTAAGCTTCAGAAATAATACCACGTCGAGATTTTGTCAAGTAGGTACACAAAAAATATATCTAGCAAAAGGACCGTTCACTTGTTCAGTCGCAAGTACGAAAACGAATATATAGCAGTTCCAAAAAAATCAAATGGAACGACGTAACGCGATAACTGGCAGCGTGTCGCAACACGGAATCGCATCAGTCTTTTGTCACGACATTATCCGATTCAGCATGAATTTCGATCATTCGCCGTTTGTTTGCTATAGAAGAACAGGTGTTCCGGCCCTCTGAGTTATTGCTCACTCCATACGTGAATAATAGCGGAACTGTTTCAACGGACATTTGCACCGTTTTTTTTTCTGTCCAGCGTGACGCGTGTGAATGGACGCTCATTCGATAGCTTGAAATTGGTCCCTAGAACGTTCACCGGGGTAATTGAGAACGCACTAACACCTAACAGTAGCAATGGCTTTCATTTTAACAGTTCAACAACATTCATTGCGTTATTCACAATGTTGAGCAGAAAAATGTTTCGAACATATGAAGCAATGGATTAGCAACATAAGGCTAAATTATTCAGATAGTGATTGCAAAGTGCAGTTAGGATGCAATTAGGGCGCAGTTAGGGTGCAGATTGCTGCGACACTTATTTTTATTACCTGTCATTAAATGGACTGTGTTACGAATTTAGTTCTGTCTTATTTTTTAGGACTTCGTTACACTGTTTTCCACCTAACGCTAAAAGGATTTTGCTGTGATGCAAAACAACGAGCACACAAAAAAGAATTCAACAGAACCTACACTCGAATGTGTGGAAAATTGAAAATATCTTCACAAAAGAAAACTGATAATTATAGTGAAATGGTGTTTGGTCGCGGTATTTAACGTCTGGAGAGCAAAAAAAAAAACATTCTAAAGAATTTTGTTGCTTAGAACATAGGTACCTACTTATATTACTAGTGCGTGTCCAGATTGCACCACTCCACGAAGGTAGAGGAGATCGTGGAGTACATGCGTGTGAAGACCAACTGGACTCTAAGGGTCGAGAAGTTAGAGTCGCGTCACAACACGAACTTCAAGTCGTTCGTGGTGCGTGTTCCCACACATCATCTCGAGAAGTTCCTCAAGGAAGAGTTCTGGCCGCAGGGTGTTGTATACCGTCGGTTTCCTGGCCGGCTAGATGACACCAGTCAGCGAAACACGACGCAGACACTTCGTGTGTGTTAGTTTTTTAGTGTAATTATAATGTTGTATGTATTTATAGTATTTTTAAATTATAATATTACTAGCTGCGCCCCGCGGTTTCACCCGCGTAAGTTTTGATCCCGTGGGAATATCGGGATAAAAAGTATCCTATGTGTTATTCTGATGTATAAGCTATATTACTGTAAAGTTTCATCAAAATCCGTTCAGTAGTTTTCGCGTGAAAGAGTAACAAACATCCATACATCCATACATACAAACTTTCGCATTTATAATATTAGTAGGATTATTGTATTGTATGTGTTTCTATGGGCCTTGATGCCTGAAATAAATTGAAAAATAAATAAATATTAAACAAATGCAGTAATTTTTAAAAAGACCGTGATATTAAGTGAAAGTTTTTATGATTGACATAACGTGATTCTCTAAGGTATGTTTTTATGAGGGTCTCGTGGCTAAATAATATCAGTCGCACTGGTCGATCGAAGGTTAAGCTACTCTTGCCACGGTTGGTTCGTGGATGGGTCACCATCCATTAGGTACATTATTAGTGTCTCGGAAAGCACGTTAAGCCGTTGGTCACGTCTGTCATTCGTAGATCTTTAACAGTCGTTACGGGCAGTCAAAGGGCTAAAACCTCCACAACCCAGTTACTCTCTCTGATTCTTAATTTCATTCATGGATATACACACATCAAAAGTGTCTAGGGATCAAGCATTTTTATGCGGATTTCTTGAGATTGAGATGTGGCTTTGTAATAAATTTATGATTTTATAAATTTATATGGATCCTTTTTGGTGCATTTCATAATTTGAATCAGGAACTGTGAATCAAATTCGAGTAAAAGATGAAAATCAGCTGTCAATATTTTCCCTATAAAAACATACAACGCATTGAAGACATTATTAGTGCTACTGTTTCCCTACTACTGATTAAAACCAACGTTATTATGGAGCGGCGACGTCATTTAAGCAGGGAAGAAATGCTCAGAGCCGTGGGAATGATAGAAGCTGGTTCCCGGCAACGTACTGTGGCTTTAGCTCTGAATACAAGTCAGTGTTATCAGTCGACTTTGGACACGTTACCGAAGCACTGGTACCGTGGCTGAGCGCCATGGAGGACGGTATCGCTGCACCACACGGAGACAAGACCGATACATTCAAATCTTAACTCGAAGAGCTCCAACAATAACCGCCATGATGTTAGCCGTGAGGCTTCATCACTCTTCAGGGAACTTAATTAGCGACCAAACAGTCAGAAACCGCTTGCATGAAGTGAACCTTCATTCCCGAAGACCGCTACGGGTACCACCTATAGCAATGCACAATCGTAGGATTCGATATCAATGGGCTCTTGAACACAGAAATTGGGCAGAAGAACAATGGCGTTTCGTGTGCTTTTCTGATGAGTCTCGTTTTGGTATGAGACCGGATACAAGACGTATACGACACTGGAGAACCCCTGGACGCCAACAGCGATTAAAATCCTGCCAGGAAGTCCATCCTTATAGTGGTGGAACCATCATGGTATGGGCGGGTATTTGGATCGGCGGAAGAACTGAGTTGATTTGGATCAGAGGCAACCTCAACGCTCAAATTTATGCTGAGACGATTGTATCAGACGTCATCGTTCCTCTACAAGTGCAAATCGGTCCCTTATTTCAGTTAATGCATGATAATGCACGACCGCACACCGCAAGAGTTGTAAGACAGACTCTCGCCGCAGCTAACATCAATGTCCTGCCCTGGCCTGCTCAGTCGCCAGACTTGAACCCGATTGAGCATGCATGGGATATGCTACAGAGAAGAGCTCTGCCGAATATGGAGGGTATCCAGTCGCAAGAAGACCTTTTTTTGTTGTTGCAACGAACATGGGCGGCCATTCCACAGCGTGATTTGGATGAACTCATTTTGAGTATGCCAAACCGATGTTCTTGTGTTGTTAGTGTTCGCGGTAGAAACACGGATTATTAATTGTTTAAGTTACCCAATAACATTTTAGAGAAAACTGTTATTTCAGTCTTTTTTCGAACTTTTGTGTTAGTGGTTCAAATGTCAAAAATCCCTTTATTAGGAAAATGGCAAATTTCTTTATTAATGCAAAGGTGACTTGGTTTATCGTTACTGTGACAAACGAAAACACTTTATTTGATGAATCCTTAAAGAAAATTTTAATTAATATCAATCAGGAGAAAAGTTATTGCAAAAATATATGTTGATCCCTAGACACTTTTGATGTGTGTATCTATAAATTGAAAAAAATCCCTAGCAATTTTTCGATGAGAGTTCAACGCAAAAAATTGCGTGAGATTTTTTGCGTTTAACATTTAATGCATTACAGACGCCAGCACATCAAACTACCACAAACTGTCAAATTTCTTTAATAGATTTTCAATTTTATCGTTAAAGTGTAAGGTTCAAAGTTTATTAGGAAAATTTGGCAGTTTCAGGTAGCTTGATGTGCTGGCGTCTGTACATAAAGTCCGTAAAGTAAAATTAAAATCACGTAAAATGCTAAAAATTCGACAGACTGCTTTCAAAACACCTAATTATTGTTATGATTGCAAGCGTTATAACTACTTAATAAAACGTTAGGTACGTAACTACCGTCAGCTGGAAAATTTTCATGTACGTAAATATATTGGAACCCGCCACCTGCAAGTGACGTTATAGAGAAAACATATTTTACATATCGCGAGTGTTCGCGACGCTATTCTAAATTCTGACCTGAACAGGATCAAATAAAATTGAATTTTATACATTAGCAAGGACTAATACAGCATTTATCAGAAAGGTGTGGTCTTATTTAAGTATAAGTATTTATTTATTTCTATTTAAGGGTGGTACAGATCATCGAACTGAACAACTTTCTCCATGGGACCAACATAGTATTAACAAAAAATAGGCATAAAGACCTATCCAGCAGCTCAGATATATGAAATTAGTATATTAGTGTGTATGTCCAAATGGCCTACCAAGTACTACACAGAGGCGACACTTGGCAATAGAATATTAATATAAGGCCTTTAAATAAGAACAAGCCAGTATAATCCGCAAAAATCTCGCCATAGAAACTTAGGTGAAGTCAGCTGTCATTTCAGACAGGTCCAAAAATTCGCGGCATTATGTACAGAAGCGTCAATTATTGGCAGCTCGTTACTAACATCAATACTGTTGATTTTAATAAGTGATTATAAACAAGTCCACTGGCGCGTACGTGTTCCACGCGCGCCTCTAAGAGATGTCAGCAATAAGGAAGAGGCCCGTAAGGGCCGTAGCCTGCCGGGGCAGCGGGATTGTCCAAAAGGGTTACCGCTACCCCGGAACGGGCTAAGGAAGGAACACGGGTGGGTTTTAGTCAGTAAGAGTCTGACACTCCCTTCTGCTCCACCCAGAGCGGGAGGGGTAATCTGATGATTTCCCACCCATAAAAGAAATTAAAAAAACACTTGTTTAACGTAGCAATATTTTACATTATGAGCTATATCATTGGTTTTGCGGTTTCAATGTTTACAGTTATGAGTAATTCTGACCAAAGGCTACGCTTGATTAAATTTTGTCCGACCGTTGACAGTTCACAAAAATAATTATAAACAAAGAAAGTACAGGGTAAGTACATTTGTGATTAGCTATGCTGGTGACCACACCAGCATAGCATAGCTAATCACTAATGTTCGATATGCTTTCGTGCCAAACTGAACATCAATCAATGTTATCAAAAAAAGAGTCCTCTAAAGGCAGGATGTTGACAGTTTAAGGCTTCAAAACCTATTAAACCGCAATATTTATTCCTCAGATAGAGTTATCTGACTATTGAAAAATCAGGCCAAATAAATTACCCCTATCCTTTTAATAGCTATTTGCAGTCGAGGACTAGGCAAATCGGGTATCCCGAAATGTATCATTTTCGTTTCGGAAACCTGTAAAATGATGCTGGTAAACGAATGTTTTAAATGAAATTTTCTGTTCGTAAACTTTAGGTTCACTAACAACATTCTCACTACATATTTCAACTTTTGTATAGCACATACTTAAGCAATACTAACGCAAGAACAACGAGCAATCGATCCTAGAACTTATCATCATCCACCTGCCCTTATCCCAATTTGTTTGGAGCGTCGCAGTATCTCTTCTTTTACAATACCTACATCTCTATCATCCGTTATCTTAGCATTCAATCCCTTCACAAAATCCATCAAATGTACAGGCCCAGCCGGTGTTCCTTCTTTTTTTATCATTCCTTTTTGATGTTTTAAGAGTGTGTTTAGCTTAGTTTGTGACATTCCTGTGCTGATAAATACTTTTTCTTTATTTCAAAGCAACAAAGACTTCAAATCTTCTTTCATACATTACCATCCCTTCCCGATCATATCATCCATTAAACCAGAATTATACCTCTCATGTCACCAAAGACGTTAATAAAATCAATAGAAAAAAGAGCCACCTTCATTGCGAATTGCAAAACATACTTTGAAAAACAGCAACAATGATACTGGCGCGTGCCGCGACACACAGTGCGATTGTTTGTTGGCCAATGTGCTCATCACAATGATTGGGGACCATTGTTTCCAATTACGTAATACAAACCAGGCCAGTTGATCTCATCGGGCAATAGGACATAGTGTTGAAAGTAATGAGATTTAATCTCATGAAAGAAAAGTTGAAAGGAAATCGTTTGGCTTGGTATGGGCATGTAATGAGGAGGTAAAGCATGTAACTAAAAAAGAATGATGAATATGACTGTTGACATATGGAGAGGGAGAGGAAGGCCATAGAAAAGATGGATGGATTGTGTGAGGAACGATATGAAAGAGAAAGGAGTCAATGAGAAGAATAGCGTGACTGTTGACAAGAGAAAATGGAAGAAGCAAACGTGTTACCGGCCCTAAGTAACGTGGGACAAGAGCTTTAAGATGATGGTGATGACGATGAGGTACACTTAAAGATGTTCTTAAAAGTATTTCTGCTGCTACAATAGTCCTTGAACAAGCAAGGACAACGGCTACTTAGGATATTGACTTTTGAGCATTCGACCGTAATCTACTTATACTAATCTTAGGATATCGGTTTTCCTAATTGGCTTTCCGAGGTTTGAAGCAGTTCAACCGCGTATCAGTACTGAATACTGATAGCCTAAATTTAGGTATTTAGTTAGCCTAAAAGCCGTTCCCAAGATATTTGGACAATAATTTGATATTGAGTTTCAAAACTTACATGAACTCAAAGAGACAGAAAATCCTTTTACATATTTTTTATAACAACTCGATAAAATCATCGTTTCAGACCGCAAACATACCTGAAACAAAAAACAAAACAATTGTAATAAACTAGCAGTTAGTGGGTAGTTATAACAGTGACTATATTTTATCTTTGTTTTGGCTAAATTAACTCCTACCACCCCTATTTCTGACGTTATAATTCCGAAAACAACAGATACATAAATTCAGTGCCAGACGAAATAAGGAAAAAAATGGAAAAGAAGAAGATATTTATGTTGCATGGAGAAATAAGCAAGTTGAGTTTGACACGCAAGAAACTAGTTTTGCATTCTGTAAGGCCTCGTTTACGGAGACGCGGCGCGTCGCTCGTCGCGTTGGGCGTCGCGGCCCGCGTTAAATTCAAACATAGGGCGTTGTATGCGAGCGTTTACGGAGAAGCGACTTTAAAATCGATTATTCGACGAGCCGCGAGACGCCACGCTGCACGCGACGCGCTACGCCTCGCGTCTCCGTAAACGAGGCCTTAGTACTAAGTGATCGAAATAGAACCCTTGAGATCATACTTCCTTATTTCAAATTGATGTGTCAGTACATTAGAGGGAGTCGTTGCTCAATTGTAATAGCCAATCGATCGAAGGTATACGCTGGCCGCGGTCGTCTCGTGGATGGGTTACCGGACAGCACGTTAAGCCGTTGATCCTGGCTGTCATTGGTAGATCTTTGACAGTCGTTACGGGTAATCAGAAGCCCAAAAGTGTGACAATCAGTCTTATCCAGGGATATCGCCTTACTCAATTACTGGGTTGCGGAGGTCAGATAGGCAGTTGTTCCATGTCCGTCCAGTTAAACTGGAAGCGGACCCTAACATAATTAGGAAAAGGCTTAGCCAGATTGATTGGACTGGTGTCAGCACATTCTATAAAAATATTAGCTTGTACGGTTATTTTTACTTGTGCATAAAGTTTAAATAAATAAAATATAATAAGTAAGGGATTACGAAAATATTTGCAACAAAACTGTTTTCACACAATTGTACTGTCATTTCCATGGCATACAAAACTAGTTTTGTTCAAAACTTTTTGACTGCGCTGTGTGTACGTGATTCACTGAAGTTAGTTTGACAACTCAAATGTCACAATGTGGCATCAAGATCAATACTGTTCTTATTTTGAATCTCCTACCATCATATGTCAGCTTTTTCGAATGGCAGCATCTTTGCTTGTTTTTTTTTTATTTCCCTCTTTCTGAGCGAAATAACTATGTTTATGTTCTGGCAACATTTTGAATTTTATCACCGCCCAAAACAGTCTTGACTCAAGATTGTTTTTGGGCAGACTATTGCTCTTTTAAGATAAGGAAGGCGAAAACATTGGCGTTAAAACTGTATTGACACAATACACTGTAGTGTATATGGCAAAACTAGTTCCTCATGATTCATATTATTTTACATATAAATACTTTTTTGTACACCAGAAAATGCATAACAAAAAAAAAAACACTACAGACATACAGTGGGTGGCCTTATCGCTTTCTGCGATCTCTTCCAGGCAAGCTTGGAATGAGTGGATATAAAAAAAATCAACCGACTTAAAAAAAATACACTACAAAGTGATAAATAACTTTAATTTCTGAAATCGGTGTCGTTGATGCTGCATTTTCGTTTTTGACACACCGACTTCTGAAATCAAAGTTATTTTTCACTTTGTAGGCTTTTTTTTATGTCAGATGCTTTTTTTTTGTAAAAAAGTTTATATTTTTCATATTTTTGGTTGTACCTACCCCACACAAATTCAATTAACACTACTTGCTATGTAAATATCAGTTAAAACATCATCAATATAAACTAAGTGGAAAAGAATTGCCGGAGATGCAGTACATTAATGCATATAACTTCGTACATAAGAATAATTACCTAATGTATTATATATTAAAATCTTCCTGATAGTATGTTGATCATGTTAGTGAAAGAAACATCAAAATCTTTTCATAAGTTTTTCAGAAAATCGCGAACATACAAATAGGTAATAGGTAATACAGTGTTCGCAACTCCACGTCAATGCGCGTATTTTGCGTACGGGTGAAACATACAAATATACATAAATACATCGGGTCGAATACAGAACCTCCTTATTTGAAATCTGTTAAAAATGGGATTGTCGTTGGTGCAATATAGGTATATATAATTTTGGCCTTTACCGATAAGAGATAATAATTTACAATTGAACAACAGATATTCTCGCACGTGTTTATTTTGACCGTTTTGAGACAACTTCTTGCATATACAATTATACACCTTCAAAAATGTCTTTTCTTTAAGACTTCGTGCACGAAAAAACCCGCTTTTGTCAATTTCTTACATAGTTGTGAAAAAGCTTGAAATAATTGAAATATTAAGTCTTTATGACTATAAAAGTACAGCGTGGCGCTAAACCATTCGTATCAGTCACCGCACCTGTTAATACATAGTTTCATCACTTTAGCGCTCTCGAAAGTTTATTTCGCCTTTGATTTACATAAAGATATTGTGTTATCATAAAATAAAATCTTGATATTATTTTAAGGATAGCTGAAGACTAATATGTGATTTTTAAATTTCTAGAAATGGATTGCTAAATAATAGGAAAAAATTCATTAGTGACTGGGGTTTAGGAAAAGGTTTTTCCAATATTATTTTTCTGCTTTATTTTGTATCGAAGTTAAAAAAAGTAGTCCAGTCACGTGCTAGTTGACCATTTTATAATGATCTTGATGATATTTTATAATGTTCAAAATCAAAAGCATTTTCTTGTAAAAAGATGATCAAACGTCAGTCTCGCGTAATTTTTGGAAAATCTTGTTGCGAATATTAGTGATTTTCCACGAATACTAACCTAATATATGTATATTCGAAAAATCCCTTGAAAAACAACGAATTCGACTTTTCAAATCACAAATAATTTTGTTTACTTAAATTCTTTTTCCCTTTCTCACAAACAATGGACAAAATTGTTCAAAATCACTCGATTTCGTGCACGTTACTTAAAGTAGAAAATCTCTTCCATTCAAGTAGCGATCGCATAATTCTAAAACAATATAGCCATCTATAGGGCTGCCATTTGTGAGTCTCAAAGCGTTCCGTCCGCCGTCGTCCTCATGACAATGATCTCTTTTAAAGACGTTTTTATTCAAACGATGCTAAGCTCCGACTCACTTCCTTAGAATTTTGCCAATGATTCATAGTTACTTAGCTTTACGTTTATATACATTATTCTTAGTAATTGTGCAGCAATTTTAGAACGACCATTATTACTTATTGGTAGCCTAGGAACCTAAGATGAGGATTATATGTAAAATTAATAAATACGTTTGGTTTGTGCTACACTGGCAAACACATTACAGACTATTCTTATTTAACTAGAAAGTTTTCTGTTCAGAGTTCTAGATTAGCCATTTTTCACGCGAGAGCAGATGCTAAAATGGCGGACATAGTTGTAAGTAGTAATTCACAGTTTTAACGACAGCGATTACTTGCCTACTTAAAGTCATTATTCGACCTAACTGCTCTGTGCTGTTTGCAAATGATTGTGATTTTAATCATTTCTTTTCTTTGAAAGACTATGCCGCCGCTGTTGGGTTGACCAATACATTCATCATCATTTCAGCCGAAAATGTCCACTGCTGGACATAGGTAGTCGTTGCAAAATGTTTTAAAATAATATAGCTCAAAGAATTACACCATCTATAGTTGAACACGAGAATCCTAATGAAATTTATGGTGCCCTTTTTGCTGTCGTGCAAAAAGAGTACCAATCTACTTTCAAGTCCAAAACCATTGACATTAATGGATCCTCTGTTGGCTTTAACCAATGGGCTACTCCAGGTATTTATAGAAGTAGAGCGAGACTATACGAGTTATATGGTTTGAAAAAATACAGGTTTGATACTCCTTTCCTAGAGTATGTAAAAAATTATTCAAAATTATTTTAAAAAAATTGTGCTTTTGCTAAATCAAAATTTTTAAGTGATTCAATTAAAAATTCGAGTAATAAAGTAAAAACCACTTGGAAAATTATTAATAATGAAATGGGTAAATCGGTTAAACAAGATAAACAACTTGAGATTATGGTTGACAGCAAATTAGTTAATAAAGCTGCTGACGTAGCTGAGGCATTTAATGAGTTTTTTGCCAACATACCTGTAACCACGACTCGCTCCTTAAATTCGTCCCCGTCTAAAGCTGAAAACCTTTTGCATAGTAGTGTACCTAAATGTAGTCGCTTATTTAGCTTCGAACATGTAACCCCGCGTGATGTAGTTAATGTTTTTAACACACTTAAATCTAAAAACACCGGTGATTACTGGGGCATCTCCATTAAACTTTTAAGTAATATAATAGACATCGTAGCCCCCTATCTAGCTGTTACTTTTAATAAATGTGTTGATTTAGGAATTTTTCCTGACCTCATGAAGAGTAGTAAAGTCATACCTTTATTTAAATCAGGTAATAAAAATGACGTTGGCAATTTCAGGCCTATTTCTATCTTACCTGCATTTAGCAAAATATTTGAAAAATTAATACTCAAGCAGCTGCTAAGACATTTTAATTTAAATAGCCTCCTTCATAATGAACAATATGGCTTTACAAAAGGTCGTTCAACTACAGATGCGGGTGTTGCTTTGCTGAAACACATATTTAATGCATGGGAGGACTCGCAAAATGCTATTGGAATTTTCTGTGATCTCTCCAAAGCCTTTGATTGCGTGCACCATGACACACTTTTACGTAAACTACGTCATTACGGTGTCCAAAACGAAGCTCTCAACTTAATAAATTCTTATTTACATAATACACACATCAAAAGTGTCTAGGGATCAAGCATTTTTATGCGGATTTCTTGAGATTGAGATGTGGCTTTGTAATAAATTTATGATTTTATAAATTTATATGGATCCTTTTTGGTGCATTTCATAATTTGAATCAGGAACTGTGAATCAAATTCGAGTAAAAGATGAAAATCAGCTGTCAATATTTTCCCTATAAAAACATACAACGCATTGAAGACATTATTAGTGCTACTGTTTCCCTACTACTGATTAAAACCAACGTTATTATGGAGCGGCGACGTCATTTAAGCAGGGAAGAAATGCTCAGAGCCGTGGGAATGATAGAAGCTGGTTCCCGGCAACGTACTGTGGCTTTAGCTCTGAATACAAGTCAGTGTTATCAGTCGACTTTGGACACGTTACCGAAGCACTGGTACCGTGGCTGAGCGCCATGGAGGACGGTATCGCTGCACCACACGGAGACAAGACCGATACATTCAAATCTTAACTCGAAGAGCTCCAACAATAACCGCCATGATGTTAGCCGTGAGGCTTCATCACTCTTCAGGGAACTTAATTAGCGACCAAACAGTCAGAAACCGCTTGCATGAAGTGAACCTTCATTCCCGAAGACCGCTACGGGTACCACCTATAGCAATGCACAATCGTAGGATTCGATATCAATGGGCTCTTGAACACAGAAATTGGGCAGAAGAACAATGGCGTTTCGTGTGCTTTTCTGATGAGTCTCGTTTTGGTATGAGACCGGATACAAGACGTATACGACACTGGAGAACCCCTGGACGCCAACAGCGATTAAAATCCTGCCAGGAAGTCCATCCTTATAGTGGTGGAACCATCATGGTATGGGCGGGTATTTGGATCGGCGGAAGAACTGAGTTGATTTGGATCAGAGGCAACCTCAACGCTCAAATTTATGCTGAGACGATTGTATCAGACGTCATCGTTCCTCTACAAGTGCAAATCGGTCCCTTATTTCAGTTAATGCAGGATAATGCACGACCGCACACCGCAAGAGTTGTAAGACAGACTCTCGCCGCAGCTAACATCAATGTCCTGCCCTGGCCTGCTCAGTCGCCAGACTTGAACCCGATTGAGCATGCATGGGATATGCTACAGAGAAGAGCTCTGCCGAATATGGAGGGTATCCAGTCGCAAGAAGACCTTTTTTTGTTGTTGCAACGAACATGGGCGGCCATTCCACAGCGTGATTTGGATGAACTCATTTTGAGTATGCCAAACCGATGTTCTTGTGTTGTTAGTGTTCGCGGTAGAAACACGGATTATTAATTGTTTAAGTTACCCAATAACATTTTAGAGAAAACTGTTATTTCAGTCTTTTTTTCGAACTTTTGTGTTAGTGGTTCAAATGTCAAAAATCCCTTTATTAGGAAAATGGCAAATTTCTTTATTAATGCAAAGGTGACTTGGTTTATCGTTACTGTGACAAACGAAAACACTTTATTTGATGAATCCTTAAAGAAAATTTTAATTAATATCAATCAGGAGAAAAGTTATTGCAAAAATATATGTTGATCCCTAGACACTTTTGATGTGTGTAGGTTCCAATGTGTAGATGTTAATGGTGTGAAATCTTCTGGGCTACCAGTTCAGTTAGGTGTACCGCAAGGCTCAATACTGGGTCCATTCTTGTTCTTAGTATATATTAATGATTTACCTTTCAATTTAAAGGGCATCTGTGACGTTGTACTGTTTGCAGATGATACCTCTCTTATTTTTAAAGTAGACAGGAATAGACAAGATTTTGACGACGTAAACAGTGCACTCTCTATTGTTACGGATTGGTTTACGTCAAATAACCTAGTTCTCAATGCCAAGAAAACGAAATGTGTAAAGTTCGCCTTACCGAATGTTAGAAATCTAGGACCCAACATCGTCTTAGATAAAGAGGTGCTTGAAACTGTGGGCTCGGCAGTTTTTCTTGGAATAACATTAGATGCCAAACTTCAGTGGGGACCACATATATCAAGCCTAGCAGGAAGGCTCAGTTCGGCTGCCTACGCCGTCAGGAAAGTAAGACAATTCACTGACGTTGATACAGCTCGTTTAGTTTATTTTAGTTATTTTCACAGTGTTATGTCCTACGGTATTCTGCTATGGGGCAAAGCTGCTGATATACAAAATATATTTGTCCTGTAAAAACGAGCTGTTCGAGCAATTTACCAGCTAGGTGCTAGAGTTTCTCTAAGAGATTTTTTTAAAGATATTGGTATTCTCACGGTTGCATCACAGTTCATCTTAGCCAACATCTTATATATTAGGCAAAATATACACTTGTACACTAAAAACAGTGATATTCACAATGTTAACACCAGAAACAAGGACAAACTACGTGCTCCCTTTCACCGGCTTCATAAGGTTCATAACTCATTTGTTGGGCTTGGTATAGCCTTTTATAATAAGCTACCTTCTTCTTGGCTAGATTTGCCTTTTAATGCGTTTAAAGCTCAAGTAAAATCTAACCTTTGTTCAAAGGCATACTATTCCATCAACGACTACTTAAACGATAAGAATAGTTGGTCGCCCTGATTAACTCAAGACAATGTTTATGTTCTTTGTCCAGAATTAGGTTATATGAGTTCATATAATTTTTTTTTTTTTTCTGTTTTTAGTTGACTTTATAAGTCAATTCAGTTTAATTTTATTTTAATTTATTATTGACATAATCTACTCATTTCAATGTTTTCTAATGAGTTGATTGCAACATATGTGGTTAGCTAGCGACCTCTATGATTGATCACATTTATCTTGCCTGAGCAACCGGTAGCAAGTTCGTCATGCTCCCTTAGATGTCACTGCTTGCGGTAGCGTCGGGGGTCGGGTTGCCTCCTTCCCTCAAATATGGCGAGGGGGGTAATGGCTGATCTTTGCGTTATGCTCGTGAACGGGTGCTGCTTGTGGTGACTGGTCGTCTTGCTGACCTTGGTTTTACTGTTGTTATTACTAATAACTTTTTTAAATTTATTTTACTTCGATGGTCCTAGTTTACCATTCACAGCTATGTGAACTGAACCCAGTATTGCATACATATGTAAGCTGTCACGCCCTTTATACCTGGAGGCTTTTATTTAGGTAGCAAGTTTTTGTTTACATTTTTAATTTTTGCTTGAGTACGTATTGTTTTTATTGTATTTGTGGGTATATTGGCGTGGCAAGCTAACATATGGCAAATAATTTAATTTAATGTGTTTTGTAACGTCAATAACTTTGCATATCTAGTATTGTATACAATTAAATATTTTCTAACTGAACAGACAGCTGTGCTGCTGGGGAGTTTGTTGCGCCACTTCTTCTCCCCAGCGAAAGCACTAGGAAGTGGTGAAGGGCGGGCGTTTTGGGGGGACTGTCTTTTGTAATTGACGTTCGAAAAGTGCTGATTCTCAGCCTAGTTTGAATAAATGACTTTTGATTTTGATTTTGATTTTGAGCCCTCCCCCAAGCACCGCCAACTCAACCGGTTCTGTTCCTCGCCCAATAGATTATTAAAAGAAAAAATGGAAAATCCAAAAGTACACGACTCATTCATTATGCTCATTTGATCGTATTAAAAGCCGTAGATATTATATTAGTTAGTTTTTTACCTAGGTAAGGTAGGTAGGTGGGGGGGTAGGTTTAATACCTAGGTTTTTCCAGGGTTACCAGATTGGGTACTTATTTCACAATTTGTGGATAAAAATTTGGCTCCTGGAGAATGTCGATGTTGTGTTCCGAAAGTCGCGGCCGAAAGTGACCACTTCACGAAACTGCAAAATGTCCGCGCGAACAAAACTTACCACTTCGCAAAGCACAGAATATCCGAACGGACAAAAGTTACCACTACAAATTTTATTTTTTTGTGTTATTTTACAACTTTTTAATTATTTTATGTACAAAATGTTCGCCAAAACAAGATAATGGACAAGTTGACAGGTGCGCTTATCAGTGGCTACTTTATTTAATGTCATTAAAAACTGTTCCTTAGTAGTTATGATTGAATAATAGTACAAACTTTTGCCTTTGGGTAAAATTTAGAAAAATTGTACCATTTTGGAGAAAAATTATTTCAAATTTAGGGAAAAATAAAGAATGACATCTGGCAACCCTGAGAGGTCAATAACACTTCACTTTCATGCACGGGACATTTGAGGCACTATGGATGAAACGAATCAACAAAAAAAAAAATATTGTATGTTTTTGAAGCTACATTGTTTTCAGGTTTCACACTTGACGGGATTTTTTTTTAGAAATGTTTTGATGTTTCTTCGTTTCTATTGCATTAAATCATTTTTTGAAAAGTACAGTAATGAAGTAGGTTAAGTAGGTTCTGTGTACAAGCAGGAGTATAACAATAGAAACAGTTGCGGAAAGGAGACAAAAACATTTTTCACTGTAAAGCACTTTCTAAGGATAAAAAAGGCCGTAACCTAGCTACCGAAAACATCAAAAACTAACAAATAATACATACTTGCTCAAACAAACAAAGATAAAAAAATATATTATCTGATATTGACTCTCAAATCCCTTTGAAATCTCAATAGAGGAACGCTTACGAGCATTTTTTCAACAATCTGAATAACAATAATAAAATTACTGAGTCATAAAAAGGCGATCAAAGGATCAAGGAAGGTGGCCTCGAGTTGAACGCTACACAAAGGGAGTAAAAAGTACCTACTGCGGGACTGCGAGCATCCAGCGAGGACATCATTCATCATCTCACGACAATCGCTCTACAATCGAGGCCGACATTGTGTCGACAACAGGACAAAATGGAATGAAAAACGAAATAGAAAATATCACGTTTTCTCATCAAAATTTCCCCCAAGGGCTAGGCAGTGGTTTATCTGTAGTATATGCCCACACTTCGCCAGTTATGTTTAAGTCCCATATAACAAGTGGAGAGTCTATCCAGATCGAATCCAGAATCTACTACTAAGAAATTTCCTGTGGAAAAACCTAATAACACTTTGCCCGACCCGGGATCAAACCCATGGCCTCACGCTCAGCAGTACCTAGCGCTTGAGACCACTAGGCCATGGAGGCAGTCAAAATAAACATAGCGTCTTTCATTAACATTCAAATGAACGAAGAAAACTACCGTCTGAGACGCACCTGTGTTGTCAACTTTTAGGCACTTTTTTTACCTTTTTGCCTGACTCCTTGATATTCTAGGGGTAACGAGTAACTGGGGATAAAATGACGATGTCCATTTTCCACAGATGGCAACCCGAAATTATACTCGTTCGATGTAATCGTCCAGTCAGCCGCGTCGTTTACTTTTATTAGTCTAAATATTATTCGCATCAATGAAATTGTGTATTATGGAACATAAAAACCATTTGGCTTTATAGAGATGAACTAGACATCATGCTATTAATATAATAAAGCTGAAGAGTTTGTTTGTTTGACCGCGATAATCTCCGGAACACCTAATCGTATTTGAAAAATTCTTCTTGCATTTGATAGATAACCCAATTCTTGAGGCAGGTTATAGGTTATTTTACATCACGTTAGGAGCCGAGCAAAAAGAAAAACGCGATGCGATGCTATAGGATATATTTTATGTTAAAACAAGAAGTTTTACGCGGACGAAGTCGCAGGCAGAATCTGGTTACCAATATGGCTGCACTTAAATTGAAATAGTTATAACCATTGGATTTTAATCGCTATGGGAATATTTACTATTTATATTGGCCATTTGACGCGATCGAAGTCGCAGTCAGAACCTAGTTACCCATATGACTACACTTAAATCCAATCATAAATAGTTATAACTATTGGATTTTAATAGATAAGGGAATATTTATTTCTCGAAAGGATGAGCAATAAAAATCGCATTTAACACAAATGCAAGCCAAGTATATTGTCTCGTAATATCGCTTCCCCCACTAAGTATTACATTGCACAGGTGGTTGCGTAAATCTCCAATAATCGACATACATTGCCATGTCACGCCACGCTACATGAAAAATCTGTCACATCAAAGGCGTTATAGAATATTGCGTTGGCGGTGGCGTCGTGAATTCTTCTCACCTCTGATTTGCGATGTGTTCACTGAGATTATCGTATTCATGTGTCAAACCTGGAATGGGAATAAGTCTTCCATATTGGGAAAACAGCAAACAAAAATATCTCTTGCGAGTTTATTGAAAGTTTTGTATCAGAGTAGCGAATATTTTGCTCTCAGTGTTTCAAAATTTTATATAATATCAAGTCTCACTCCGGTCGAATGGACAGGTAAACGTTTATTGTATATATAAATAAAATGCTCTCCTGGAACATTTATTTGATTGAAACGGCAAAATATCAACATTACTATCACAATACTCAGTTCTATTGACGAGTTCTGTACACAATAAATTGCTATATAACTGTCCCAATTGTCAAATTTAAATAACACTAATCCTGAAAATTAAATTACCAAATAATGACGAGAATGTTGTATGCATACGTCAGAACTGTTAAAGTGGTAGAATTTGCCATTACATGAGCAGATATCCAACACAAGATAAGCATTTATCTTCGTAACACACATGACCTATTAACCCAAGAGTTAACAAATTGTGAAGCAATATAGGCACAATATAGATGCATGAGCAATAATATAGATGTGTGGGCAATGATATATAGGCAATGATATAGATGCATCGGTTCAATGGAATACTCTCTGGTGGTCTATTAAGGACATGCCGTCCGGGATTAATTGGGCTCGTAAAGTTACGGAGCCCTTAAATCCGGCATGGCGGTGATAGGCGAGACTAGCTAGGCTAACTGATGTACCGCAGTTGAGCTTTATTAAACTCTGAGTATTATATTATCTGTGGCTCTGGCAAAGTGTATGGTACGATGAGTCCCTAACGAACTAGATTTATAGTTCTGCTTGAATAATTTAAAGATACCATTGAATATACATGTTTCCGAATGACAGCGATGTGATGTATTTATTTGTATAGTTAGTCATTTAATTTAGTACCAAGTGTAAATAATGACATACAATAACAATCTGTTATCGAGGTACTAGTCTATGGTATCTGTACCATAGACAGACTAGTACCTCGACAAATCCCACATGGGATGTATAATGAAAAACTAAATAAATATTATATCTTACACTTCAAGTAAATAATGTTTTGTAACGAACACAAATAAGAAAGCAGCAACGAAAACACTTCTGATTAAACAAAATATTTACTCATTTACTTAGCAAATTACTCCCTCGACGCTTATGATAAAAATGGGTTTTTTAATTGAATGCTCGTCGACTAATTATTTTAATTACTGTTGCTAATTTACACAGCAAATGAACCAATGTCTTGTCTGATAAGAACGAACAGCGGCCATAACGTTATATTTACAGGCAATAAGATGTAAAACCGGCACCGTCAACTTGGACCTTGTCAGTTTTTATACCTCATCTGCCCAAATTACTATTGTGCCCAAGTAATCCCAGAAGCTATTACAAAAAAAAAATAGAACACGAATTGAATAATTAAAGTTTTTGCTGGTTCTTTTTTTCTATTTTGCTGTGAACGTTCGCATTTCGCCATTGGGAATAACTTCGGTATTAGTTGATTGCTCTCTAGCTAACAACACAAAACTGCGCCAATATCAAAGCTTTGAATTTACAAGCTCCGAAAACGATTCCGATCAACGTTCGAAGTATTTTTAATATCAACATTTTCTGTGAGTCATCGTTACTTTATCTTTCAAAGTTTTCACTAATATTTTTTTGGCATGACTCAGTTAAAGGTCTAACGCGATCTCGGATATTCAGCGAGCTGCAAAGCTTCTATTTCAGCTAAAAAGATTTTCTTTAGCGTTTCCCGAATCTTGACAAAGCTGTCCTTTCTATCAAAGGTTTGAAAATATATGCAGAGACGAGAAGACACGACAAGGCCGAATCACAGTTCGTGGAACATGTGATACGAAATTCAGAGACGGATTTCAAATATGTTGTGAATCTAAAGCAACATTTTGTATACATTGCGTTCTTGCGAAGGAGCTCGTTTCCGGGGAGTGCCCTCTACGGGACCGTTTGAAAAGCCACGTTACCTTACCATGGCTGGGTTGGCGTCCTTTGACGACACTTGAGAACACTTCGTTAGTTCACCGCTATGGGTAACAGTGTTATGATCCCGCACGTCTGAGGTTCACTTCAAGTGCTCTTTTTGAGAAATAAGAAAAAAGCGACCAAGACGAACGTATGTAATGGATGCACATGGCGTGTTCTTACAATACAAGTGTGCATGTTTATTAAAAAGTAATAAAATAAAAGTCAGCTGCAGACTGCATATGTTATGGAGTATACATATTTATGTGACATTTTCCTGATTCATTTATTTTATCATTGCTGAATAAGCCCGTTCTTGACCTCGATCACGCCTGATGGAAAGCGATAGATGAGTTCTATGATGGAACGAGTGCGCCCAGAGGATTCTTGATTTCGATGACTCAGTTCAGTTACTAACAACGACTAATTAATATGTACATTAGAACTACTAAACACACTAGTTAATATTGTTGCCGTTTTATAATCAGCTTATAATGTTCCCAATCCTAGGATACAGGCCTCCTCTCGGTGAGAGGGAGTGGGCCGTAATCCACCACGCGGGTCTAACGCGTGTTGGTAGATGTCATAATATGTCCTCCAATTTTTGGTTATTATAAGACATGTCGGTTTCCTCACGATGTATTCCTTCACCGTTTTGGGCGCAGTGTGCTGTCTGGATTCGAACCTGCGACCTACTCGTAAGTCGCGGCCGTTTTATAAGAATCGTGGAAATTATTTATTTGTTTATTTTATTACAGAAAGCACGCAATTCAACTCTATGATTATTATAGTTAAGTAATTAAAGATCGTGACCTATAAAACTGATAAAGGCGGATTTTTAGAGGTCAGAGTGATGCAACGGTTTCAAACATGAAACATTAGTTTGTCCTCATTTATAAATTCTCTAAGATATTATATATATGTAGTATTAGAATCTAGTATACAACTACAAGGTGTAAACATAATTAACGCTAGACCTCATACCTACACCCCAATGAAAGTATTTAGTTAAAAGCATAATTACAATGACCAAAACTTATTTTTTTAGAGCTTTGCTATTTTTATTAAGAAGATCGTGTTGACAATAGCATTACTTTGTGAATTTCAAATTGAGTCTTATGGCCTTGAAATAAGACTTAATTTTATTTGGCTTAATAGGCAGTAAGTATGAAAAAACACATAATTTTTGAAAAAATACCTATATTAAAATTTACTGAAATTGATTCAGTAGTCAATTATGAACAAACTACTTTCAGAACTTGCATTTATTCTGTTACACCATGTAAATAATATTATAAATGTATGGGGGAGCGTATATTTTTAAATAATCGATGAAAATTTTGTATCTTGGCTGTGAAGGCACGTGCACAGTGCGGACACGTCAGAATACCATTTTGGTAATGCCATTGTATGTTGAATGGTGGCAGTCTCTCTGTTATTCTCTAGTACAGAACAATTAAGTACACAACTATACTTTGGGGCTACACACTGAAGGTATAATTCAAAAATAAATCTGAACACAGACGAGAGCGGACAGACGGGAAAACTGGACGGAACCCACTCACTTCAAAAAATACTTTACGGTTTAATCTAATTGCGTGTTTGGATTTGAAACAAACCTTTGTGATCCTTTTCCAGTTACTAAACTTTATCTTGTTTGACTTACAAACAGTCAGAAGCTCGTTAGAGAGCGGTCGTGCATAAGGGAGGCGCCCACGAGGAACTTAGTTACCCAGCAATTTTTTTGTCTCTGTCGCTGCCTCTCGCCGAGATTTGTACGATGCGCAAACGGGAGCGTCATTAACAATACTTTTTTGTAAAATAATAGGTTGAGCGGGAACTGGCTAGCCGGCAACTTTTTGTCGCCGTGCGCGCACTTGCATTGAGAACAATAGACGGGCGTCAACACCCGACAGTTGCGTCCAAACCCGCCGACAAAAAAGTCTTCCAGCTGTCGCGTCGCTACATTGCATGCGCGCTCTTTCATACAAACCCGTAGACTTGATGTGAGATACATTAAATTAGTTGCGTAGACAAAAGTTGCCCGTGGGCGCCCTCCCTAAAGGTAAACCAAGTAAAATTATTTTAATACTTAAAATAATTTAATTATCACTTTAACTTTTCGATTGAACCCTAGTGAAAACTTCCACTAGATCTAATAACGATGCTATAAGCGTATTTCAATTAAACTTTCCAAATAGGAAAAGGTTAAATTGAAATTAGGATCTGTTTCAATTTGGCCTCCTTCAAGTTAGATTAACATCGGAAAAATTAAAGGAAAAACTTTTTATGGAAATAATTGGACCTTTTATGTAGGTACGGACACCATCACATCAAGCTACTACAATCTGTCAAATTTCTTGAATAGAATTTCAACTTTTACCTCTAAAGCATAAGGTTCAAACTTGATTGGGAAAATGTAACAGTTTCTGGTAGCTTGATGTGCTGGCGTCTGCGTCTGTACGAAATAATATTAGGTATCCTTTAGAATATGTTTAAAATGAAATACTTTAAAATGTTTAAATAGGCACATAATGTATACCTGTTATTCTTCTTAGCGTGTAGATGGCAAAAATAACACGAAAATAAAATATATATTACTTAAGTTTTTTTTTTATTTGTTTGCGCCAAAATTCAGCAACACGAATCAGAATGAACAGTCAACGAACGGCCGCTGACGCAGCCATTAGGTTCTGTTGTAGCGGCATCTACAACTCCACATGCGCACAACGCGTCATACTGACGTCACGCAAAATCCTGCATCTCGCAAACAGAGTTTACCGCGCAACTGTCTTATTATTATACACAACGGCCCGACATGAACCATCGGACAGTTGCCCGCCAGACACAATATCTGTCTGGTCGGAGGATCCTCCCTTTTCTATGGAGTATAAATGAACTTTACACCCTGTTCCTCATACACTGTTAAAATAAACGTAGATTAGAAAAGACCTCGTGGCCGGTCACTTAACCGCTGTTCAGACCAAGTAAGCGCCCTCACTGGACTCTCTGTTACGACCCTGAGAGAAGCTGAGAACCGAACAAAGTGAAAGAACATCATACATAAAGCTACGAAGGCCTTTCAGGGCACAACCTTCAGTACTGAAGTACGCGACCAAAAAAATATGTAGATTGTTATAACATAGATGCGATGTAATTATCAATTTTAAGCATTATATAGCTATTACAAGCTATCAAAATAATAAAATGACAGCAGTTTGTAATGTTACATATTTCTAACATGATAAATATACATTTTATTGGTTACTCTGGTGCAGTGTTGTATAGTGTTCCTATAAGGAAAATTATGGGTTTTTACTTAAAATTATCAGCGACCTTATCGTTTGGTGCATTGATCCTATATTATCTACAATACCTAAATGGCTGTTTCGTGTTTGGTACTGAAATAATAGATAGCACGAATACCTACGAGTATATACAAAGTTGATACGACAGAAAGGCTTTCCTTTAAACTGCTTATACTAGGTACCATTTTCAAGCTCTGTACCAAATATCATTTAAATTGAAACAGTAGTTTAGTCGCAAATGACTTTTTAAGTTTTTGGCCCGTTTGAACATGATGTATTTTTCTTAACAGCTGATTATGTCTATAGGCATAGGTCATGCACCTTAAAACGATAAATCTACGATACGTTGTTGCCGCTCTTACGCAAGTCATAAGCAAATACGTCCTACAAAAGAAAGTGACAATCCCATTAGCAAAACATCACGCGCGTAAAAGAAATAGAAATAGGTCAGTGTGTTGCTATTGCATCTTTGGTCCTTGCGAGGGGGGCCTCTAAAAACTAAAAAACTTGGTTTTTCAGTGCGGCAACGCTATCCTTCCGGGACGTACGTTACGTAACACGGAAGTCCTGTGCCGCTATTGTTTTGTCGAACTCGTGCGCTGACAATTGTGATTTTGTTTTGTTATTGTGAATAGGACACTTCTTTCTTTTTTTTTATTGTGACAAGACACGTAACTTGCTATTATAATTATTTAGTGTTAGTGTTTTTTTTTGTGATTTACTGTTTTTTATTGTGATAGGACACGTAATTAAACTTTGGTTGTGTGTGTGTGTATACCTAATTAAAGTGTTCAACAATGCCTCGTCTAACTTACACGGCGTCAGAATACACTGACATGATTTTAATTTACGGTGAATGCCGTGGAAACGCAGCATTAGCTCTGCGAACATACAGAGAAAGGTATGGTGACAGCCGCAATTGCCCTAGGAACGCCCGCACCAGCAGTACAAAGATTACGGGACAATAAACGTGTAGTGCCGCAACAGGAGGGAGTGCCACCGCGGCAAATACCCGCTGCATGGGACGAACGAATATTAGATCATTTTTCCCGCAACCCGACGAGTCTGCACAGAGCCGCCCGGCAGTTTAGATGTTGCCATAGAACCATCCACAAGGTTCTAAAACGTAACAAACGCAAACTTTATAAATATCGGAAGGTGCAAGCTTTGTTATCGAGAGACTTACCGATCAGGAACAGTTACTGCCAATGGCTATTAAATAAAACATCCGAAGACCGCCATTTCTTAACAAATGTAATATGGACCGATGAGTGTACTTTTACTCGGAACGGCATCTGGAATCGGCAAAACCTCCGGTACTGGAGTTTGGGAAATCCACACGTGTTTCGAGAATCTGAACACCAGTACAGATTTTCTCTCAATGTGTGGGCTGGTATCCATAATAATAATATTATCGGCCCTGTTTTTATTGACGGCACCCTTACAGCGGCGAAATTTTTAGATTTATTAAGTGGTCCTGTGGCCGAGTACACTGACCAACTACCTTTAGCCGTTCATCGCAAGTTGTGGTACCAGCTGGACGGTGCGCCTCCACATTCTGTGATGGCTTCCAGGGAGCGGCTCACAGAAATGTTTGGGCAGCAATGGATCAGTCGATTCGGACCTGTTCGGTGGCCACCACGATCTCCGGACCTCACTCCCATGGATTTCTTTTTGTGGGGATACATTAAGGGTGAAGTGTATGCCTCCGAGGTAAATACAATTGTTGAACTAAAAAACAGGATTATTTTAGCATTTCACAAATTAAAGTGCTTAGCGACGGACAGTGATTTAATTAGAAAACTAAATAACAATATTCTCCGTCGGTATAATTTGTGCATTAATGTGAATGGAGGACACATAGAGAATTTAAAAATTTAGTGTTTTTGTTGTCGGCGTACTTCAAAACTATCTAACATAACAGCCAGCGCGAGCGGAGGCCTAAGCCGCCGCCCGCGCCACCGCCGGCCGCCCGCTTCGACACGAAACACATGCCGCGCCCCGGCGCGCGTGCGACGACGTTGCCACTTTGTAAGGTCAGTCGCCAGGTCCAAGTTTCTATGAAATTTGGGTTTTTCCTTTATTTACAAAGGGTGGTTGCGTTTTACTCTGATTTGTAAGCTATTTAGTTTGTTTGAAAAAAAAAAAATCTCAATTTTGGAGCTTTTTATTTTTATACCTTATCGAATTAATACTAAACACGTATAGTATACGTAGTGTAATTTAATGCCCCTCTGTCGTATCAACTCTGTATGTTGTGAGGAAAGTTTCGAGTATGAATGTGGACGTTGGACGACTATGAAGACTAAAGAAACAATGGGTGAACTGTGTGAAAGATGATATTGTGGCTAGGAAGGAGGTGAAGACTGTGATGACGGTTGATAGAGAAGATAAGGAAGAAGATAATAGATAAGATAAGGGCATAAAGTACCTACGTAAATACGTACATAAGTATGCGTACCGTGAGTGCTGGTTGTATGTGTCGCGGTAAAGATTTCTTGAAAGGACTTAGGAGAGGACTTTGCCCAACGGTGGGATAGTACAGGCTAAACAATAACTTTATATTCGGAAGTCGGTGTCAATGTTTACGCATTTTCGTTTTTTGCCACCGAATTCCGAAATCAAAGTTATTTTTCACTTTGTAGTCTTTTTTGGAAGTCGGTTGTTTCTTTTTTGTAAAAAAGTTTTTATTTTTATTTATTTATTTATTTCTTTAAACTTTTCGCACAAAAAAGTACAAAGGCGGACTTAATGCCTTAGGCATTCTCTACCAGTCAACCAAGGGTGGTGAAGAGATTTGAGATTTTCACTTTTAAGTTGTACTTACCCCACACAAATTTGTATAACACTACTTGTTATGTAAATATTAGTGACAGGAAGTCATTATAAAATCATCAATATAAACTAAGTGGCAAAAATACGTATTACTGAAGCTAAAAACTCAAAGACTACCCAAGCAAAATTAATAAAATTTATAGGGAGCCACCCCTGAGGCATACCCTATCCATTAAAAAAAAAGTATTTTTGATTTACAATTGCCGGAGATATAACAAACATATAAAAAAAACAATATGCAGTAGAATTGAGAACCTCCTCCTTTTTGAAGTCGGTTAAAAAAAACCTGCTGGTTATACGGTCTCCTGTAGGACTCTAAGAAGATTTACTTTTAAGTATGATGACGAGAACATAGTGAAGGAGTATGATAATAATACAGAACGACGATTTCTATTATATTTTCAAAGAAACTTATTAAAGGCTCGGTTGATTCTTCGACGCATTTCTGTGATTTCCCGCGGGTTTTTACTATGAAATCTTTCGGGAATTCCTCGGATTATAACGGAGGAATACTTTTTGTTAGGACATCGATAGGCACTTAAATAATAGAAGTTCAATGATTCTTGCTCGTAGAAAATATCCGTGAACTTACGAACAACAGAAAAATAGTCACGTTTCATTTTCATTATTTTGGAAGTAAGAATATATAGGTGAAAAGGCTTTTTTCATCGGTAGAACGATAAACCAAAATACACCCTTTTGAGAATTTTGCTGCACTACTCTCAAAACGGTGAAGAAAAACATCGTGAGGAAACCGGCATGTCCTAGAACCAAAAAATCGATGACATGTTACATCTACCAACCCGCGCTGGGCCTGCATGGTGGGCCACGGCCCACTCCCCCTCACCGAAAGGAGGCCAGCAGAAAGAACATAGGCTGATTATGAGAATTTTTATTTTGTACCATAGTTTTTACTTAATCCAACCCTAGAAGCATATCTGCTTCATAGTTCGCATTTTGCTCATATCTAACGCAATCTATTGCATCCTCCTTGGTAAGTTTATTGAATCTCATATTGGTTTTTACAACATCCCGCCTACTCGGTGAGGCTGGGGACTCGCTTGCATAAAGGTGCCTACCTACTGAGTTATATATTCTGTGTTCTGCTGTGAGATCAAGGCTAAAGTACTTCCTGATTCCCTGTAATGTGGCCCTGTTCTAGATTTAGACGTATAAGTTGTTCGTATAAGTACACTCGTGGTGAATCTATACTAATATTATAAAGCTGAAGAGTTTGTTTGTTTGTTTGTTTGTTTGAACGCGCTAATCTCAGGAACCACTGGTCAGATTTGAAAAACTCTTTCAGTGTTAGATAGCCCATTCATCGAGGAAGGCTATAGGCTATATATATATCATCACGCTAAGACCAATAGGAGCGGAGCACCAATGAAGAATGTTTCAAAATCGGGGGATTTTTTTCCTATTGAGAGCTTCCGCTGCGTGCGCTGCGTAAACGGTTAAAGTTTCGCAAAAATCATATATAACAGAATTGTTCCCCTTTAAAAGCTTTAGAAAAAAGTCCGCGACAGCATATGTCTATCTTTTAAGGTTAGCTCACTATAACCTCTTTTATGCTAACCAAATTAGTTCTAAAATTACATTATATTATTATTTATTATTATTATATTATTTGCGAAGGTGTTTTTATAAACATGGTATTAATCCTTATCCAAATAAATACGTTATTCATCACATGTATTTAATTTTGAACAAAATTACCTGTGACATCATTTGATTTCAATGTATATCTTAGGAGATATCATAGTTTTAAAATAATACTAATAATAAAGCTGAAGAGTTTGTTTGTTTGAAACACGCTTTGAAAGCTGTAAATCTCTGGATGTATTGGTCACATATATAAAAATATTTTTGCGTTTGATAGCCCAGTTCTCGAGGAAGGCTATATCCGGTCCGCTACCGTTATGAGGCGTAGTGAGTGGGGCTTCGCCCCTTTTTTTTTTTTTTTTTTTTTTTTTTTCAGGATGGGAAATCATCGAATGACCCCTCCCGCTCTGGGTGGAGCAGAAGGGAGTGTCAGACTCTTACTGACTAAAACCCACCCGTGTTCCTTCCTTAGCCCTTTGGCCGTAGATTGGCATACGGTGGCCCGCTAACACGGGCCTCTCACTGGGTTCGCGTCAATGGCAACTTCCTGTTTTTGGAACTC
This sequence comes from Globia sparganii, assembly GCA_949316385.1. Classification (NCBI taxonomy): domain Eukaryota; kingdom Metazoa; phylum Arthropoda; class Insecta; order Lepidoptera; family Noctuidae; genus Globia; species Globia sparganii. The sequence goes on along the minus strand of OX438665.1, from coordinate 15,348,077 downwards.
TAAAGCTCTTTATATAGTGCTTTGGCATGTCGGGTCGCCCCCCAGTTTCCAAGTTTTTGTTTTGTCATTTTTAATGGGTCCATCTCATCTTACACATTCATTCATAAACGCACTGACAGTGACACATAAAGATATTGCATAATTAATACTAACATATCACATTGCATAATTTTGGCCATTTTGTAAATTCTTACATCATAATTTCTTTGGTGGATGTTAGGTTATGTCAAATGAGGACGCTTCGAAATGTTCAATGTTGCCACTACTTTATAGAGTAAAACATTTTATTGAGGATGATATTCTCATAGCATGTATCTATGTCCTGTTTAGTAAATATTGTATCACTTTTAAATTCAATTAAATAATTTTTCTATAAGTACGCTGTGCCGGTAAAGTATCCTATTAAGTGTTTGCTGCACCGAACGACGTCATTACGTCGGCGCCGGCTGTCGCTGAAAACCAGCGCTGGGGCTCTGTCTTGCACAGGGTCGCAGCATAATGCTGAGCGATAGCCGTTTTGCGTGGATGTGGCGCATGTTTCCCTCTACCGTCTATTTTATTTTATTTTTAGTATTTTTGTTCTTTTTGCGTCATGTTCACCGCAAATAAACGTATTTTCTTTCTTTCTTTTCTTTATATTCTATTAAACTTGACGCTAGGACCCTTAGGAGTTGAGCAGAAAGAAAAAAAGTCTGAAGTTTTCGCCAAGCGAAAACGAAGTAATAGCGCAGGCCGGTGACAAGTTGCGACCGGGTCGGGGAAACAAAAAATTTTACGCGGACGAAGTCGCGGGCAGAAGCTAGTCGTAATATATGCAGCAGTTGCCACAGCTTCAGCCCAGAAACTCTTCACCAGATTAGCGTAGAATAACATGCTTTGTGCTCGTTCTACTAGAGTTCTGTTCATTCTTTCAGCTAGGCCGTTGTGTTCTGGAGTGTATGGTGTACGTAAAGTTGATTTCATATTTAATGGGGGTTGTATACAATATAGTCTTATTACAGCCGTATTATTCCAGAAAAAATTTGCTGTGCCTAATATCACACTAATATTTAGGCGAAAGTTTGTGACTGTGTGTGTGTTTATAAATGTTTGTTACGTCTTCTCGCTCAAATGGCTGGGCCAATTTTGATAAAATTTTATATGGATGTAGTTGACACCCTGGATAACATATAGGCTACTTTTACCCCGATATTCCCACGGGATCGACACTTATGCGGGTGACACCGAGGGAGCAGCTAGACAAATGATAAAAATAAAAAAGAACTGTCCGTTGATCTAGCAGTCGCAAGCGCTACTGCTGAGCACGAGATCCTGGATTCAATTCCCATGTCATGAAAAGTGTCATTGGGTTTTCCATCAGGAACTTCTCAGTAGCAGCCCAGAGGATTTGTGCATGGTTGATGGCAATAGGCTCACCCCGTATTCCATGGGACTTAAAAATAGCTGGCGAATGTGGGTGTGCTTATAGGTATACCTCTATCGATCCCTTCGATCCCCCCTCCTGGGATCCTCCTTTCTTCCCTTCATGATTACAAGCGCAATGTCAAGTTAATTTAAGTGTGTAAATAAAAAGTTTTCCTATCAACTCAAAACATACACTAATCTTAACTCATTAAGTAAATCATAATCCAGCTAAAGTCAATTCAAACTTATGTTTCAAATTAACATTATTTCAAATATCAACTTTATTTTAATGGTAATTAAGTTGATTTCTGAGTGACTAGGACTATTGAAAAAGTTATAAAAATGTTTAAAGTTGTAGCGTAAACTGAACTTTTTTATGTAGGATTTAAAATTATTTTTCCATAAACTCATATTTGTTTACATCTTTGGCAGATAAATCGCGAATACAGATTAAGTATATCTTTCATATTTATTACGAAGATTATTCTCACAAAATAGTTTTCGGATATTAATTAACTTTTAACACCACGCGTGTCGCAGATATGACAACTAATTAAAATGTAAATGAAAGTCGACCCAACACAGCTTCTATTTGGGTGTACCTCAAAAGAAATTATTAAAAGGTTTCGTCAGATGAGAAGACACAATTTGTCGAAGTGGGGGATTACTGACTCATCCAACACCTAGAGTGCTTCTGATCAGACCATGCCCCACTTGCTGAAGTGTACTAAGTGCCTGTTCACCTGCACCTTAGATGACTTTAGGTCTGAATGCCACTGATACCGCAATCAATGTGGCCACCTACCAGGCCCAAATCTTATAAAAACAACGAGGAAGAGTACCATCGACACGAAAGGAAGAAGAAGAATCTGCCGATCGATTCTGTAAAAATCTCACCGTGATAACTTAGGTGAAGTAAGCGTGAAGTGAGCTGTCAATAGGGGCAATTCCTAACATCAGGTGGAATGAGAGCTCACTTCACCTTAGTTTTCACGGTGAGATTTTTACAGAATAGCAATGTAGATAAGAAAGCAATAACCGATGTTTTTATATTAATTGTACATGTATGTATGTGAATGTGAAGAACACTAATGCTAATAATTTGGCCGATATTTTAGGTAATTATATGTAATTAATATATTGATCCTACGATTTCTCAATAGCCGCCCGTAGTCTGAATATATGAGGGCAATAAACTCGCTCCAAATTACATGGCAAAATATGGGTGACTATATGTGCACCTCAACATAACTCTTCGGGGTATACAGGCATGATTTTATGTTATGTTATCCTACGACTGTTTTTGGCGCCCATGTAATAGGTTAATGTATACAAAATTGATATTACTGCAATATCGCAATGCAATCATGCAACCATTATCTTCATAAAAAGTAAAATGGATACCGATTTTTCTTAAAGCACTTATTAAGAGCTTACACTGCCTCAGCTAAAATTCACTCTTTATCTCGATCGCACGATACCTACTGCTCGCGGACTGAGTGAGAGCGAGACAGAGTGCGGTGCTAGGCGGCAGGCAGCGCCAATAGTTTAGGTATTTGCTTTTTACTGTGAAAATAATGGTAAATTAAAAAAGTAAATAACAGACCTGCTTAATAGTTAGTTCGGTTAGTATACAAAGTTTCATGATCTAATTTGAAGTATTTTTTGAATACCAGCGGTGTATTGTTCGGTTTGAAGGTAACTTTGGAATTCTTTTCTATCGAGAAAATTTTATGAAATCGTGTTTTCGTCTAACATAAGACCTAACATTAATCCTCAACTTTACCATATATTTATTTCAAAATTAATGCTGCAGTATTTTCGACATAACGGAGGATCATGCTAAGCCATTTGAGGTAGTATAGGCCCTTAATTATTGGGAAGTTGCTGAGCAAAGTGATATGGACTAGAAAGGGGAGGAATACTACTGAGATGACGGCTGATTGCAGCTGCGAGCAGTGCTGACCCACTGGTAACGGCCGCGGCTTACAAGTTGTAAGTCGTGGGTTCGAACCCAGCTAGGCGCTCGACTTTGCGTAAATTAATAAATGGTGAAGGAAAACATCGTGAGGAAACCGGCATATCCTAGAACCAAAAATTCGAAAACATGTGATATCTACCAATCCCCACTGGGCCCGCATGGTGGATTACGGCCCACTTCCTCTCATAGAGAGGAGGCCTGTGTCACAGCAGTGCGAACATATAGGCTGAATATGATGACGGTTGATAGAGATTTGGAAAAGAAGATAAGCCGCCCTGAAGGTACGGTTTCCTAGACGAACCGTACCACAGGCGGCCGTAATGTCCAAATACAGCGCGTCAATACTGGTGAAAATGACAGATTTTTATGATGTCCGCTATAATATAATGACGGAACAGCTTCCCAAAGAAACCGTAGCTAATAGGGATAAGGACGAGAGGATAATGACGGTGTTGAACGTACTCTTTAAGAAAACAAAACAAAGTACAAGGTGGGGTAAAAGTAATCACCCTATTGGAATGCGCTGTAAATTTTGCAAATGGCGGCAAATGTCAATTCTGTTTAGACGTTTTTGAAGTAAACAACAACAATAATACACTTCAATAAGCCATGGAACGCTATAATCCTCAGGAACGCGGAATAATTGTGCGCGTCGCCTAATCCTCTCGCTTTGGCAATTTGCCCTGGCCGGCCAGATCACCCGATTTGACCGCTTCAGACTTTTTTGTGGGGTTACTTAATGTCCCGGATTTATGCAAACAAGCCTCAGACTCTTGAAGCCCTCAAAGAGCATATCCGACAGGTATGCGAAAACCTATCGCCGGAAGTTCTGACACAAGTGTCGGAAAATGCCATAAAACGAGCCCGTATTGACATCAATTTTGACGGCACCCACTTGACCGATATCATTGTCTCGACTTGATGGAAATAATTCTTATTCATTAAATAAATATAATCAAAAAGAAGAACTAAAATTTACATTAAAAAAAAAAATACGGTAAAACAACATCGGGTGATTACTTTAGCCCCACCTTGATTTTATAAGATCATCGCAGTTAGTTGATTATTCAATAAGGTTTCACTCAAAGATATCGTGGGTAGGTAGCACTAGGATATTGCATTCTGTATTCACAGATGTTAGAACAGCCTTGAAAGTCTTGAAACACTATATTTACAAATGGTTGAACAATTAAAACATGAAGCCATTGCAAGGACAAAATAAACGACATTAATTAATTTTGTTGTTGATTTAGGAGACAAGTGGGACCACTTATTATGTGCAGCAGAATTGCAAGCAGAAATGTTCAAGGGTAGTCATGTTTTCTCTTACTCGGGAATGGTAATTTAATTTGCAAATAGAGTATACTGTTTTATTTATTATGTTTATATTTCAGTACTTGTAGGCGGTGTATTTCAAATACTTATACTTTTTAGATTGTCGTTTCAAAGAGCTCTTATGGTGGATTTGGTTTGTCCTGTAGATTTGGCAGTTATCTTTCGCCTGAAAAGCTTGCTATACCAAAAAGACTAAATTTCCATGAAAATGAAGACTTCTTTCATAACTTATAGGCTGTCTTTTAAAGATTTCTTTCTTTAGATTACCGGTCCAAAGAGCATACCATTGGATTTGTCAGTTAGTTATCTTCAGTTTGAAAGCTTACTTTCCCAAAAAGTGTACATCAACATGAAAAATAAAGACTTCTTTCATAACTTGTAGGATGTGTCTTTCAAACATGCATCCCACGCTATCTTTCTTTAGATTGCCAATGCAAAGAGCATCTGATGCAATTTGTTAGTCAACTTCCGTTTGAAAAGGTTGCTTTACGTCTACATTAACATGAAAATGACTTCTTTCATAAATTGTAGGATGTGTCTTTCAAACATGCATCCTACGCTACCTTTATTTAGATTGCCGATGCAAAGAGTATATATTTGGATTTGTCAGTAATCTTTATCTTGTAGTCTACATTAACTTGATAATTAAGACTTGACACATACATATTACTTATTGACATCTACCAACCTGCACATGGCTTGGATGGTATATTATAACCCACCCCCTCTCAAAGAGAGGAGGCCTGTGTCCCAGCATTGGGAAGATTATAAGCTGATTATGCTAACTTTTCCTTAAAAATAACTACGTACCGATGTCATTCGCTTTAAACATAAAGATGCTATAAAAAGGTTCTACCTACAAGTTAATCTATATTAAAAATAGGATAATCTACCGCCCGAAAATAGGAAAGGTCCGTAGTGTACAATGTCGTGGCTTCAATATTAATATTAACCCATTCCAGACCAATACCTAATCATTTATTGATGGAATTTAGGCCACTAACATACGTGATTTCGGCTAGTGAATTGTAATGTTGCTTAGCAACTGCGGGATTCAATTACATAATCGTAAGGATGAATACAGTCTAACCGAATTTCAGCATTATGAAAATATTATATCTACTTGTATACTGATAATTCGTGATTTGATTACTAAGAAGCCTAAGCTAAGCACGTTACAAGATCAGCACCCTAATTGCGTAACACACTATTACTCTCAATTTGAATCATTTTGAAGCTTATTGCTAATCCATTGCTCCATTTACGTTCGAAAAGTGCGTCTGCTCAACAACGTAAGCGCAATGAATGTTGTTGAACTGTCAAAATGAAACCCATTTCTACTGATAGTGTGTTACGCAACTACCCTGCTGGAGTGTGTTTTATCAAATTGACAGATTTTATCAAATTAAATAAGAGCCTTGAAAAAATTGTTACAGTTATTGGTTCTGTGCTATGTAGGATAGCAACTGTATGGGTCGATCGATCAATAATTCTTCGTTGTTCCCTCATTACTGAGGATGTAGCCTTCTGCAGTTTGAAACGCTCGGTGCACGGTCCTTCTTCGATCGATCGACGCGGTAGAAAACTTAAAATCAACGCTTCTCAGGGTCAATCTGTTGCAAAGTGACTAACCGTCCTTTACAGATTGAAACCCATCAGTGCTTTGGATAAAAATGACCGTGCCTTGAACGCACCGATCTCGGTTGTCATTCGATTACTCTCCGACCTCCGTAGTCACGCGTAGTCTCAATCTCAACATCTGTCCACCCAACGCCACCCAGTCTGACTTTAGGATCATTCACTATTAAATCACTGCTCCATGCAGTTGGTATAAAATATAAAATAACGACCATGTTGGCACGAGCTATTCAGGAAAAGCTTATGACGTGGTAGAGGATTAGCTAGTAAGCAATGTTGGATGCGGAGATGAAATTCCTGACTTTTCCGGACGTACGTAAGCATCTCAACAAGCTCTTTTAATGCTAATTAGGTCCAGCCTCTTGATAAATTAGAAGACCAGCATAACAACAACCTGTTTTTGCTCATGGAGTCGAAAGAGATGTATCGTCATTCGTCACCCTATCACAATGGTTCTAATGGTTTGCATACATCTAATCTGTCAACGGCTGAACTATGCTTGTACGTAGTCTAAGGTTCAGTGGATGTCGGATAAGGTGTACACACGGCTACACATCAAGCTATACATTTCCAGTTTTAGCTGACCTCGCATTGTATACGTTTTTCGTACAGTCAGAAGTCAGCTTATATTGGTTATATAGCTTGATGTGTAGCCTTGCGTACGTGTCGCTTATGGCTAATATGAGCGGCCCATTGCACTTAGGTACTTAGCTTGCTTGTTATATCTACAGAATACCTATTTGAAAAAAACTGACCAAGTGCGAGTTGGACTCGCGCACGAAGGGTTCCGTACCATTATCTATAAAAACGGCAAAAAAATCATGTCTGTTGTATGTCCCTATTTGTTTAATTTTAATTTAATTATTAATTTTTCAAATGACAAAATATTCTGTGAATATTTCAAGCGTCTACCTGTTGCCGTTATCAATATCGAGCAAAACCGAGCCAAAAAATCACAATTGTTTTATGGGAGCCCCCTTAAATATTATTAATTATTTTATTCTGTTTTTTAGTATTTGTTGTTATAGCGAAAACAGAAATACATCATCTGTGAAAATTTCAACTGTCTAACTATCACAGTTCATAAGATACAGTCTGGTATCAGACGGACGGAGAGCGGAGTGTTAGTAAAGGGTCCCGTTTTACCCTTTAGGTATGGAACCCTAAAGATGAATTTTGGTATATATCTAATAATATGAGATTGATAAACTCCAACACAGTTGGACCGATCAGCGTGAAAGTTGTCACATTTATGTTTTTTTTTTTAATATTATTTTATACTGTCCCACTGCTGGGCAAAGGTCTCCACCATACTTCGCCATTCATCATTGCCTGCTGTTATTTCTGGCGAATCAATGATCGCCGTCACGCCAGCGATTCTTAAACCTACCTTGGTGATGATGGTTTTTTTAAGTAGGTTTTTAATTTTTTATTCCGGCCTTCACGCGAGTACCGCCACTGGCAAAAGCTAGTACTTAGAGCATAAAACACCTTAAAAGACGGAGTTTCCATCGAACCCGCTCACTTCATCATTCCTTTGTCACGTTAGTGCGAGCTACCCAGACTGTAATAAGTTTTGTAATGCGTGACGCATATTGTTCGCTCGTAGGAGATTAACAGTGGCGTCGCCGACCGCTGTTATCACGTGCTATTTCCGCACAGATTCACAATACGTATACAGTTTTACACTTTTATTACAATGAATGTGAGGAAAATGGGTCTCTTTCTCGATACCTACTTTCTTTCTTTCAATAAGAAATATCATTGAAGCAAAAGTGTATATTAAAAGAATCGAATGTAATAAAAAACATTTCGCAGCATTTGATATATTATTTTCGTCCTTTTAATGTTTCGCAGTGTTATTTTCTAAGCCGTGAAAGTCATTAAAAAGACAAGGTGAGTTGGAATCACACACTAACGGCCAGTTTCTTCATCAACAGTAACAGCCAAAGTAACGTCACAAAAGTCAAAGTAACGGTTAAATTCGTTTCTTCACTATTTTAGCTGTTACTTGAATGAAGAAACACATTTGCCGTAGTATCAGTAAAGGTCAACAGTAAAAGTCAGTTGACTGATTACTTTAGTTGTTGATGAAGAAATTGGCCGTAAGGGTTCCATACCACATGGCAAAAATGCCAAAAAAGAAACGTTTCTTGTATGGAGATGTAATGAAGATGGTTCCATAAATTGCCAGGGGGTTTATACAGCTCCCTCCATATATTGTATCGAGAAATGGCCATCGAAACTAATCATCTAAAACCCGTTAAGGGTCACCTATACTGAGCCCTCCTGACTGCAGGGAATAATGCAATAACCTAGATTACATCTTTGTTCTGAATGACAAACGTTATCCAGTATCAATAACCATAAGTGCATTGAAATTTCAACAACGTAAGTTACGAAGCTATTCATATAAATTAGCTGTCAACTCTGTGTGCTGTGTTCACTGTTCCGAGAGTATTCTATACTAGCATCTGCCCCCGACTTCATCCAAGTGAAATTTAATTGAGGAATGAAGGAAGGGGATGCGATGCGATGAGGTGCCGTCGCACGATGCGATGCGACGGCACCCCATCGCATCGCATCCCCGCGGTATTACTTCGTTTTCACTCAGCGTTCTTTCTGACTTTTTTTATTTTTGATCGGCTCCTAAGGGCGTGATGTTAAATAGCATATAGCATGATGTTAAATGGCATAATAATAGTCTTCCTCAAGAATTGAGCTATCAAATGCAAAAAGAATTTATCAAATGCGACAGAGATTAGCGCGTTCAAACTCTTCAGCGTATGGATTAGAATATATAAAATACAGTTTGGACCAACTTACTGCAGTTGCCGATCCGATAAATTGTTCCACCCGCTACAATTAATCTATTTATCACTGAAACCGGATATGACAATACGTTGATAGAGTTATTTATCAGGAATCTGAATACCTGCGCGATATATCAGTAGCCCTGCATAAAACCGATTAATCGAATGTGTGGGAGCAACTTGTGGTAACTGCGATTGCTTACTGTGCGATAAATTTAACTGCAGGTGATGTAGTACTACTAATCAAACTTGTTAGTATCAATTTGGAACAGAAAACCCATTGATAACTATCGCTTTTGTATGGCGATACTCACACGTTGATTCTTATTATCAGATTCGATGACAGACACGTGTAAATAGTCCAATGTACACGTGCGAAAGAGACTCACAAAGTCACAACCTAATATATATCATGCTTGTGTTGTCCGAAAGAGTAGGTAGAAGTTTTATTTTGTGTGTGTTTTTGTGTCTTTATGTAATTTATTATAAATCTGGGCTCCTTCGTACAGCATGTTCTTTTTTCCGTAGTTAGTTCTAGGTATTACGTTGAATTTATCTAGTTTACTTAAATACGAGTACTATTATACCTTAAAGATCAAAATAACAAAAAGTCTTATATACGTAATTATTTAGTCGGCGTAAAATAGGTTCTTGCATTTTAAAACTTAGCTAAACACAAATATGATATGATTTTGCTCAGCAGAAATTGGTAAGTGGGTTAAAGTCAATGTTGCACAAAATTATTTCACGTTCGAGGCAATGTGTTTATTCGATTTTTTCTGCGAGCAACTAATGTGCATAAACACAACAAAATCGAGGGTTTGTAGGCCAATGCAGTGTTTTTTTGATTCAGCAGCAGGCCTGGCCTTAAGTATGACGCTCTAGGCGCCCTTGTAGTCGATAGAGTTGATGTACCTGAATTCAGGTATTTTCCTAGCAAGGCACTCAGCATCTCCCGTTTTGTGGTTATTGGCCTTTTTAAAGTGAATTCGGTGTGTCAGATGACACACCTTCTTCGCGCACTCTGACATCGAGTGTCCTTCTTCACCGCAGTGACCACACATAGATTTTAGCTGTCTGCATGTTTTTGCTGCATGACCATATTGTTGGCATTTGTAGCATCTGGTGACCAAGGTGAAGTCCCTGACAGGGCATGACGTCCAGTTTATAAAAAGCCTTGATTGGGATAATAGGGCTTTACGTATATTGGCTACTTCAAGACGTAGTTACAGGTTAAAGCATCTTTCTTCCCAGATTTGTGGATTAATTTAACCACGCTCAAAAAGGACCCCATAGGCTTTGCTGGAAACTTGTCGGCTACGTTCTGTACATAAATGCATCTGAAGACTTTAGTTTCAGCCAAAGTAGTCGGCATATTACCTACAACCACGATCCGAAGTTTGCGCTTGTTTGGTTCGTTGCCAGTAACTCAGTAAGTCAGCATGTAGAGAGCTGGACTAAGTAATAAGTTTGTCAACATCATGTTTCGTCTCTGTACTAATAATAACGCCTCCATTTTTGGTCTTTCGGACACCATGCAGCTTCATTTGATCAATATTCTACACTAGGTCTTTTGTTTCATCACTTGACTTTAATTTATTGTTGGGATAAATAGCTACAGAGCTTAAATTGTTCGGTCGAATGAAATCATTTGCGCCCTTCTTCAACATATCGGAAAATGAAACATTTCCCGCAGAACCCTTAATCGTCTGCTTGAGCTCCGAAGTATGTTCCGTCAGGTCGCGCTTTTCCTGAAGGGCATCAACCGCGTTATACGCGTGCATGGTTTTCTTTTATTTTTCTCTCTTTCTTTTGCTTCAGCGACTTGTATAGAACTGCTATTTGTGAGGTTCCAGATCCTACTTTACGGCACAGGGTAGAAATTTTCAGTTTCTGCTCCGAGTTGAGTTTGCCATCCACAGCAATATAGCAAACTTCATTTAAGTACTGTTCGATGGCTGACATTGCCATTTTTGAATCTCGGACGTTGAAACAACATCAGCCATGACTGACTCAAGGGCTGGGATCGCGTCGTCGTCTTCGACTGCGAGGCAGACGAGTGCACTGGATCCCTTGGATTAAAGGGGCTGTTATCCATTTTGTATTTTTACAAGTTCACTAATTCGTGTCCATTATACACTGAAACTATACACTAAGCAAAATTACAGTTGCATTACGTTGGTAATCCACTAAAGGAGATCACTATTATTAAAGCAGGTAATTATTAAATACTAGCAGCGCCCCGCGGTTTCAACCGCATAAGTCTTGATCCTGTAAGAATATAGGGATAAAAAGTATCATATGTATTAATCCTGGTTATAAACTACATGTGTGCCAAATTTTATCTAAATCCCTTCAGCCGTTTGTGCGTGAAGAAGTAACAAACATAAGTAACACACACACTCACTAAATTTCGCCTTTATAATATTAGTGTGATTGCTAACGGGCACGTCTGTACACTGCGAATGACCACGACTCAATCTAATGAAATGGAAGCGATCCATTGCAATCCAGGCTGCTACTGAGAAATTCCTAACTAAAAAGAGTGTACACTTATGATGTGTGTGTCTATACTTATGATGACGTGATATAAGTGACAACTTACGACTAGAGTCGAGTTAACCCGATTCATCTCAGAGTATGCAAGATTCAGCGTCACTTCAGGGTCGATTCAGGGTCAAAGTCCCAAACAGCTTTCAAGTTCATCTAAGGTCCCGAGCGTGATGGCTATCACTTCGTTCGCTGTTCAGAAAGAGTACACATGCGCCTAAAGAAGTTGTCACTTCAAAAACCCATTAATACTGGCCTGAATTATCGGTCAAATCCAGAACCCATACAAAACAGATGCGCTTGTGACCACTACCAAGTTGTGGAGACTCAAATTCTACGAATTTTAATTCAAATATTATTCAAGCGAGACACTTACACATGCGTATGTAAACACTAACATTCCTCGAATCATCTTATACAAAGATCCTAAGTACCTACGAATGTCGCTAACAGTTTAATTCATTAGATGAGAAACGGACACACGAAGTAATTACGTAGGTACATTCCGCAGTCCCGCTGAACCACGAGGTACTACATAACAGGGATTGCGAACCTTTGGCACACGAGTGAAAATTCTAGCCACGGCAGTGACTTTAATTTATAAAATTCTAACGTGACCATATTATTGTGGACGTCCAAGTCCATATGGAAATAAGTCCACATTATAACGTTATTGTGGACGAGCGTCTTCGTATATTTCCATACATTTAATATTACTGTGTTATCGTGATGCCGTGACATGGAGGTGAACGTCCACGATAATATCGTCACGTTAGAAATTATAAAAGCACATATTTGATTGTAGGTACCTACAGTCCGCGGTCGTATACATTGCATTGAGTTTGCGAAACAGTGCTGTTTATTAGGTAAGTGTTGTCACTTCACTTCACATCAACAGCTGTGCCTGTGCTGTGTGTGGCACTCTCCTTCTAAGCTCGATGTGTCTTATTTAGAATGTCAATTAGTCGCTTTAATATCTTAGATACAATGCACTACATATTTTAATTTTAAAAAGTTGTGGTTGATTTTTTTTCCAATTTTGACAATCATATTATTATCTCAGAAAAACAGTGGCATTTCTAAGGCAAAAAAAAAATATCGGTACCTACAATGCAAAAAGGATCTTTTGGCGCTCGAATAACGTTAACAGAGACGTCGCTGAGGGTAAATATCTGTGCATTTTTGTTTATAAGCCACTTGAAATGTATTCAAAAAACAAGATGGCAGCGTTAGTTCCGATTTGCCACGCGGCAAAATAACCTTGTTGCGCTATAAAATAGCACTTCAATTCAAAAATGTTTGCCATCCCTGAACTACAAGTCGCGAGCATACTGCAGAGCACAGATAATTAATTAGCGGTACCACAGTTCATAGACAACGGGTCTGTCGCACGCACGTGCCGATGGCAAGCCACACCCCGGACACTCCGTACAACGCGCGCAAAATAATTACCTACTACTACTACATAGCCAAATGACGTTGGTACACGTGCAAATGTGCGCGTAAACTCTAGTAGGGTTGGTTGTCGTGCGGAGCGTAAAAAAAATGGCGGGAACGACGACGACGCGACTAGAAAGGACTAGTTTGATTGTTTATCTAATTAGTCGGGTTCGTAATGAAATAAAAATAATATTATAATAGTTAAGTAATAAATGTAAAACTTTTTAACAATAACTTTAATTTCGGAAGTCGGTGTCTTTGGATCTGTATTTTAGTTTATTGCCACCGACTTACGAAATTAAAGTTATTTTTCACTTTGTACTTAGTGTTTTTTTGGAAGTCGGTTTTTTTTTTTGCTGAAAAGTTTTTATTTCTCGCTTTTTAGTGGGTCCGTTTTTAAAGTATCTAAGTTACAATAGCCTAATGTCAACTTGCTCATCGCCTTGTACAAAATATGGCTTTTCCCGATGCAGGGACGTTAATTGTTGAGGAGTTCTCTTGGTACTCCATCATCAGCTCCATTTCACCATTCGCATTGTGACGAGCATAAATTGTGCTTAGCAAACATATTAAAGTATTCGAATCGCAACCTGTGAAATACTTATTATTGAGTAGTCCCGGTGGCCATCTGTGGTCTTCATCATCAGTTCCACTTCACTAAATGTTGCTATCCCAGAGCAAATACCCATGCAAATAAGGTACTTAGCTAAATATTGCTTACACTAAAACATTTTCGTTTAAATGACCTACTTAACTATAAATAATCGGTTATTATATCGCATGGTATTAAAATGCGATATTTTACAAACATTTATGTAAATACAAATTCGGAAAAGCATCACAATATCGAACCATCGTGATTAAAACTCAGATAAAACTTTTAAATCGCAAAATTGTGTGTTCGTGTCAGCAGTACAGTGCTGCGGTTCTTTGTGAGCGCCCCGAGCTAATGAACCGCTGATAGTGTCGCGGGTGTGCGGGGTGAGGTGCGGTATCTGATGTCAGCGCGGGGTAGGGAGTGGCCATTCTGTACGAAGTACTATTAGGTATTCTGTGGTCAAGCTTCATATTAAAACTCCAAGACAAACTGAACCGCAATGTAGTTACTGAAGAAATTGTATTGCAGATAACAAAGGAATGGATCGGTATTGTGTTGAATAGATGCTTTGGTGAAGAGTTTTAATTAGGTAGGTCCGATTGTTTTAAATATAGATAGTAATTTAAAAAGCCAATTTATGGTACTCAAACAATGTAATGTTGTAATGTCTGAAGAACCTGCCTGGTAAGGATTAGTTGAACTTTTCAATTAGGTAAGTCTTCTAACGTTACTTATTCATATGATAGAATCAAACATAGTTACGCTTAAATAGCAACTAAAACTAATTATCATAATCAGCCTATAATGTTCCCACTACTGGGACACAGGCCTCCTCTCTGTGAGAGGGAGTGGGCCGTAATCTACCACGCAGGCCCAGTGCGGGTTGGCAGATGTCACATATCTTTGAATTTTTGGTTTTAGGACATGCCGGTTTCCTTACGATGTTTTACTTGCATATACATACATTGTTAATCACCACAAAGCTTACCGCTTTGTTTCTAATAAAACAATCCCTGCACACTTTCCGAACAAAAGATAAAATTTTACAGATAAATTGGATTTAAAGTTAAGGCCTGAACAAACGTTTCGCAGGATATTCGGAGCTGAAAATGCATCTATATCTAAAGCCCCGGCTTTTCTTGCTACTCCACTGCTCGTTCTGACAGTGAGACGAGCATTGTCTGCTCAGAAATCTGACTATCTGACGCTCTCTGACGTCACACTTTATTTCAAATTAAGGAAATCCAATTTGCCTTGAATAAGGTTAATACTTCGTTATTTTGTTTGTTCTAAGTCTTAGGACGAACGTAATTTATCAAAATCATCTTGTAATAAGGCCCCTAAGGGCTTATCGATAACTTGGGCGTGGGAGTTACTGAAGTTGAAGTTGGCATTCTGTCCAATAGGTTAACCGTTTTTTGACAGATGGAAATAGTGATTGCAGCAACGTACGACAGCACACATTTCGATAATTTACACTTTAATTTGTATGTAGTGTCAATTAAGTATCGATTTTTTTGCGGTCAAATAAAAATGCTGCGGTTTTTATGCCTGTGTTTATTATTATGAAATACAAATCAATATAAATTAGCCGCTTTATTTACTTTAATTTCAATTTTGCAGGTTTTATAGCGGAAATCAGCGTAAAAATAAAGTATGCACTGGGTTGCCGTACCAATTGTGTTGTAGTGTCACACCCCGGACACTTCGTACAACGCGCGCAAAATAATTACCTACTACTACTACATAGCCAAATGACGTTGTTACACGTGCAAATGTGTGCGTAAACTCTAGTAGGGTTGGTTGACAGTGCGGAGCGTAAAAAAAATGGCGGGAACGACGACGACGCGACTAGAAAGAATAAGTGACCTTGTACGAGCTGCGTTTGATTGTTTATCTAATTATTTGGGTTCGTAATGAAATAAAAATAATATTATAATAGTTAAGTAATAAATGTAAGATTTTTTAACAATAACTTTAATTTCGGAAGTCGGTGTCTTTGGATCTGTATTTTAGTTTATTGCCACCGACTTACGAAATTAAAGTTATTTTTCACTTTGTACTTAGTGTTTTTTTGGAAGTCGGTTTTTTTTTTTTGCTAAAAAGTTTTTATTTCTCGCTTTTTAGTGGGTCTGTTTATAAAGTATCTAAGTTACAATAGCCTAATGTCAACTTGCTCATCGCCTTTTACAAAATATTGGTTTTCCCGATGCAGGGACGTTCACGTTAAGGTGCAGTGCAGACGACAGACTATCCGTGACGCACTTTTTAGTCTGTGAAAATAGAAACTATGCAATTCTAAACAGTAACAAAAAATCCGCGACCGACTTTTTGCGCGCCATGCAGACTTTTTGTGCGCCGCAGACTCGATCGCACAAAAAGTGTGCCGTCTGCGCTGCACCTAATTGTTGAGGAGTTCTCTTGGTACTCCATCATCAGCTCCATTTCACCATTCGCATTGTGACGAGCATAAATATTGTGTTTAGCAAACATTAAAGTAATCGAATCGCAACCTGTGAAATACTTATTATTGAGTAGTCCCGGTGGCCATCTGTGGTCTTCATCATCAGTTCCACTTCACTAAATGTTGCTATCCCAGAGCAAATACCCATGCAAATAAGGTACTTAGCTAAATATTGCTTACACTAAAATATTTTCGTTTAAATGTCTTACTTAACTATAAATAATCGGTTATTATATCGCATGGTATTAAAATGCGATATCTTACAAACATTTATGTAAATACAAATTCGGAAAAGCATCACAATTACGAACCATCGTGATTAAAACTCAGATAAAACTTTTAAATCGCAAAATTGTGTGTTCGTGTCCTGATGTCAGCGCGGGGTAGGGAGTGGCCATTCTGTACGAAGTACTATTAGGTATTCTGTGGTAGTGTATACAGTAGGTAGGTACAAAAATATGGAGTTTACTACTTATAGATATTAAAACACGTTTTTTATGCATAATATTTTTTATTAAAGTTTTAAAATCGAAATAAAACATTAACATCTTGTTTATGGTGGCAAATCCGTATCCTGGCAAATAATTTATATATTATTATTGATATTTGACTGGAGGCAAGATTTTTCTATACTGATCTAGCTATAATATAAATTGATTCTTTTCGATATATTCATTTGAAGCGATTACATTCGATCCCACATCACTTGTACGATATGATGTAATTTATTAAGCATAACAATTTTTTTTTTGTCAAAACTGATGCATGTACGATATTATGTCTGTAAGAAGTCATAAATAAGATAATTCAATATTAAGGTACTTTTTAAAATTTTATTACGCATTTTAAAGTTAACTTTTACGTAATCTGGAAATAGTTACGTTCTAAGGCAGCTGTTAAAAAACGGCTAACCTGGTGTAAAGCAAAAATACGCTATTGAATTTAAAAAATGCCTGTCCTTATCCGTTTCAATTTATTTATCACAATATGAAAGCCTAGCCTCTCCGGAAATTAGTCCGTAAATAATCTGTAGAGGATAAATACCTACCTACTTACCATTTTTGGGGTGAATATTTTAGTTTTCGATAATTTTTCCCTGTCATCATTATCTGCCTGGCCTTTTCCCAACTATGTTGGGGTCAGCTCCAGTCTAACCGGATGCAGCTGAATACCAGTATTTTACATGGAGCGACTTCCTATCTGACCTCCACAACCCAGCTACTGGGATAATACGATATCCTATGGCCTTTTTCACTGTATGGACATGAATCCAACTCATCGGCTTAACTTCCTACACCTTTTTAATTACTCCCAATGATAGCTGCCATAATCAAGAATTTAATCCTCAAAGGTACTGAAATACAATCCGTCCTTTGTGATGGAACCCACGTTTAACTTTCATCAAAAGTTTAATTAATTTGCTATCAGAAAATATGCAAACTACGTGTTTTAATTAATGCTCCGTACTTGTTTATAATGAGGTGTGAGCTAGCTGAATGATTTAATATCTAGCGTTAGGACGTAACTACGTGCCGATCCAATTAAAATTATTTAATATATTCCTAGACTAGAATTTGATTACGTTTTTTTTACTTATAAATTGCGAAAGAGTATGGTAGCGTCGGATATAATAATAAAGATACAGATAAGCAGACTGCACGCACTATAAATTGGAGAATCTACTGAACATGTAAAGTTCCCACTTTATATGTTCTTATATTAGTTTTTGCAAAACAGCATGTCTACATAGAGCTAATTAGCACAAAATTATACAAAACACAGGTGACATACATACAAATAAACAAATAAAAGTAAAAAAAAAAACTGAAACAGCCGCATCGAGCAAAATTAAACCAGCTGGACGTAGTTGCACCTCCTGATAAAAATCGTATAAAACAAAAGGCAGGAGGCGGCTAAAACGAAGAAAAAGAACGAGATGGCCACAACGGACTTAAAGCAAATAAAAGAGATGGAGGCAGATTGTTTCAAATGGACTTATTATTATGTCGGCGTACGACCTACCGCGAGCGCATGGTCCGGGACCACGTACCGACCACTAATCCTTTTTTAAAACAAAAAAAAAAACTCCATAGATAATTAATTACCTTTTTTCATGCACGACGATGAAGAGCAACAATATTAATGCTTTGAAAGAGCAAGAAAAGGTTGGATGTTATACCTGAACATAATTGATGATGATGTTCTAACAGAAATTCTAGATCATGTTAAAATAGGTAGAATAGAATAGAATAGAATAATTATTTATTTGCATAGAAAGTATGTACCAAAAATGCAGGTGTTTTTTTTATAATTAGAGATCCTTATACATTCTACCTTAAATCAGGCATGCCAAACATTTAGCACAAGTGCTTAATAGTCTAAAATACTGTCATTATGAAAAATTCTTATAATATGGTCAATAAAATAAAAGAACATATCCTGGATTTCTGGTGGATATATTACATTCTTCTTCAACACAAGAAGCTTTTAAAACGATAAAAAAATTGCAAAACTTGATAGCTTATTCAGCCAGAACCATTTTGCAGACATAAAAAAGGGAATAGTTCTCAAATGGCCCGCCATTTACTGATTACCTTTGTAATGTATGACTCAACATCTGGCGAAGGTAATAATTTGTTTGTTCCCAACATCGACCTTCATTAGGACAACGGCAGGTACAAGTTTTTTTCATTTCGACCCAATGTCGCACCACCTTATTATCGACTCGTAATCGCTCCCCTAACATACTGACAACAGGACCGGCTTTTTTTATTACTTACGTGCCTTTCGATTATTGTTTTGTTTTGGTTTCGATAAAATATGACGATGATTCCATGCCTTCAAAAAGCCTACAGAAGAACAACGATTTTTGATATAGAATCCATACAAGATGTAACAGACAAACAATCTTTACTTTAAACTTCCAGTAGTTAGATAGTTGATGAAAAAACTATCTCCTTTTTATAAAGCGTTGTCTTCATTGTTTGAGCAGTTGATAACTAACTATATGTATAATAACTATAGCACGTATTTGGTAAGCAACTACCGTCCGACCTTCAAAATGTTTGGGGATCCCAAACCAGTTATTTTTACAACATGAAGTTAATCGTGTTGGACGGGCCACGAAACAAACAGCCTATAATGATGCAGTATACGCAAAACGATAAACAAATCTGTAGTTTCGGCATTAAAACTAATGACCCATAGGGCGAGGCCACAGCACTGCGTTGCGGCGTCGCATCGTAAAAATCTACGACGCTTTGTATTGCAGTGTGACGTTGTTTTTGCGATACGACGCCGCAACGCAGTGTTGTGGCCTCGCATAAGATGACCAAATCTTGTTTGACATAGGGCATACAAGAGCCATAACGGTAGAAGTAAAGCCAAAGAGATTCATTTCACAAAAACAAGATTCTCCTAGCTTGAATAACGTTTATATGAAATCTAATGAACAATACGCTACTCTAATAGCAAACAGTAAATCACTTTAGGCGACAACATTTTGACTTAAGCCGAAAACACTCAGAGAGGAATATGAAAAGCTTTATTGAACCCCTTTGATTTGACTTCTTTGTGAGATTTGCTGGGAAGTTTCCATTTTCGTCCCAAATCCTGGGCACGAATGAAAACTCGTTTGCATAATATAAGACAAGCCAAGTATTGGGACTAAACGCAAATAAATGGTTCCCTCAAGTTAAGACGACAATTTACCGGGTCAACGGAGCCAAGATAAATTTGAGACCAGAACCTTACCGAATACAAAATCTGTCGCTTGCTCTTTTTTTGATAAAAGACTACATAATAAAGAATTGTTTTTGTCAAAAGATTCGTAGGCTTACCTTAGGCTTGCCTACCTGCTTTGTTACGTAACCTAATATTAGGAGCGATAACTTCATTTGGAAAAATGTTTTCCAAATATTCTACCGCGAGAAGACGTCATCATTTATTTTCGTATTTTTTGCTATTACGTTTAAATAAAAAACGAGTAAGAACTTATAAAGATGAATCTCGTTCCCTTGTACCTAGGAGATGTTTTTCATTCAAACAAATTGGAAAACAAAGTTTAGCTACGCTACGTAGCGACAGACCATTTTAGGTATATCTGTCTTTCTGGCGGTCGTCTTCTCTCTTGAGGGTTTCTTTCTGATGTCCTTTACGATTACATCCTACTCATTGCAGTAGATCAGTGATGGCCCAGTGGAAACGCCCGCGAGTTACAAGTTGTAGGTCGTAGGTTCGAACCTAGACAGGCGCTTTACTTTGAGTAAATTATTTCATCACCACTGATCTCAAAACGGTGAAGGTAAATATTGTGAAGAAACCGGTTTCGTAGAACTAAAAATTTGAAGGTATGTGACACCTACCAACCTGCACTGGGCCCGCGTGGTGGCCATTCTCTGTCACAAAAATGCCTATATCCCAGCAGTGGGAACGTTATAGGCTGATTATGCTTTGCAGTAGATAAAATCAACTTCATAATTTTCTATTTGGCCGCTTTTGTCAAAAACTCCCAGTAAATTTAAACTTCACAAAGGTTGAAACTGTCTAACTGTCACGTTGACTTCAAAGCAAAAATTAACTTTGACGACTAATGACGTGAAAGCTCGTGCAAGTAAAATTCAATCTTAGTACCTTGCTTTATGTTCTAAAAAATGTATTCCCCAGATCCACAGAATTGGATAGAATTTTGCAAGAATTCAGAGTTTAAGAGAGAAAAACTTGAGAATACATCTAAGATTCAAAGGACATGTCCAGCCTAATAAAATTAACTTAGGTAATAAATCGCAACACTAAAACTTCTCACTGATTTTACCTATCTCACGATAAGTTTGTTTGTTTCGTAAGCACTTAGGAGAGATAAAACAGAAACAAGCAAAGAGGCGAGACATCTAATGAAGCAATCAATTGATACGTTTATTAGTGGAGCCGTGTGTTTGTGATTGTTCTTTAGCCACATAGTTTTACTGGCCAATTCTGGCGTTTAAAAAATGCTGCAAAAACATTATTTAACTGATCCTATGCACACTCTTTAAAATAATTGAGCCTGTTTTTAGCCTTCTGGCATTTTCCCACAGTTGGTTGCAGTAACTAAGCTAGACTAAGCTAGCCCGACCAATGGTCTAATTAGGTTAGGTTAGGCTAGATCTGTGATCATCGGGTGTCTCCCTACCTCCGCCACATCATTGGGGCTTATCTGTCGGAGAGGTGTGTGACCTACATGGGGCGTTAACGAAACCAGCACCGCATGTCGTGTGATGTTCCACACGGTTCGGTCCTAGGCCCGCTCCTGTGGAACATCGGGTACGACATGCGGGTGCTGAGGGGCGAGCTCCAACCGGGCGTGGACCAGTAGGCCAATTCTCGTAATTTAAAACGTTCCAAATCTAGTCGCAGTCTCATCTCAGCGACAAACAAATGTCAAAAACTTGTACTGAGATCAGACTGTGAACGTTCTTAAAAATTACGAGAATTGCCCCTCTGATGTGTTATGCTGATGACACGCTGGTCACGGTCACTGCCAGGGTGAGCTCGCACAGGGAGGCAGCGTTGCTGGAGATGGCTGCGGTCTCACAGCTGGTGAGCCGCACACGTCGCCTAGACCTGGAGGTGGCCCTCAGCAAGTCGGAGGCCATGGTGTGTCATGGCCCCCGGCGGGCGCCGCCACCCGGCTCACACATCGTGTTCGGGGGGCCGGATCGCTGTCGAGTCTACCATGAAGGACCTGCGATTGGTGCTCGACAGCCGGTGGGACTTCGGGCCCCACTTCCAACAGCTGGCGCCCAAGTTGCTGGGCGCGGCTGGAACGCTCGCAACGCTGCTTCCCAATCAGGGGAGTCTGAGCGCCGCCTGCAGGCGGCTCTACGTGGGAATTGTACGATCGATGGCCCTGTGGACCCCTGGTCCGAGCGACTGACCTGACAGCTGGTAGCATCGCTGTTGTGCGAAAGCCGCAGAGAGCGATGGCCATCAGAGTCGTCAGGGGGTATAGCACGATCTCCTACGAGGCGGCTTGTGTACTGGCCGGGTCCCCGCCCTGTGACGTCGAGGCGAAAGTACTCGCGTCATTGTATCAATGGCGCGAAGAAGCGAGGACGCGGGACGAGCGACCGATGCAGCGACACATGGAGCTGCGTCTCAGCTTCGCGAAGTCCTGGTTGGCGGAATGGCGGGACAGGCTTTAACGCCGTACCACCTCGTCACCATCGTGGCGGTCCGGCCGGTACTCGAGCGCTGGTTCCGGAGGAGGCACAGCTCCGCCGGTTTTTCAGTCAGTAAGAGTCCGACAGACCCCTCCACTCGCCCCAGGGCGGAGGACCTCCATGAAGATTTTCCACCACGGAAACAAAAAAAAATTTTATATCTGTGACCAACCGCGTTGCTCAACATCCAAGTTGGTCGCAGTTACTTAGCTATTTATTATTTTTAGGACCCCAAAATCGGAACTTTGAGGTTCATGAAAAGAGAGGAAATCATTATATTAGACTGTCCTATAATATTTTTAGGAGCGTTAAATGGAAATTATTCATTTCATTATTTTTTTTTTTATGAGAGGGTCGATTAAATACTTGCCATAAAAAACCTTGTTATATCAAAAAATACTCTATGGTGCTTAACTCTAAAGGTCTTGCCATTAATTAACCATACCCAATACTTAAGTACTTTACATTAATCTTTGTAAGTACAAAATTACTTAGGAACTCCTAATAATCTGTTAATTAACTCCAAATCCTATCTAATCTTCGTCCAGTCTCTTAGTTGAATACATTATTCAATTGCAAAAGGAAGATTTGAATGGCGCGATCCTGTTCTCTCTAAATTTAATTTTAACACCATTAATCTATGTAAATTGAAGGCCTAGCCCATCTGATTGAATGTACGAACCCATATCAATGTTAGAAGGAAATGGATTCATTGAAGTACTTACCAATTAATTAAACTGTATTCACTCAAACGTTCTTTCAAACGCAAAATTTCTTGTACCCTCGACCCAACCCGTCACATCGCAATACCTGCCTGCGTTATCACTTTGTTTTTGCAAAGCGTTCTTTCTAACTTGTTTTATTTTTCAAATTAATCATCAAATAAGTACAAAAGAATTTTACTAATCCAGAAGGTAGGTCCAGAACTTACTCCTATACAACGTGTAACGTTAAATGCGCATAACCTGAAAATAGTTGGTTCATAATTGACTACTGAATCGATTTCAGTAACTTTTAATGTATGTTTTTTTTTTTTAATTATGTATTTTGCCATACTATCCCCCGATTGAGCCAAAGAAAATTAAATCTTATTTTAAGGCAATAAGACAAAATTTTGAATGCATAAAGTAATGCTAGGATCAACACGATGTTCTTAAAAAAAATAGTTAGCTTTAAAAAAAATAGTTTTGGTCATTGTATTATGCATAATGTATGTTTTTTTTTTTTTTAATTATGTATTTTGCCATACTATCCCCCGATTGAGCCAAAGAAAATTAAATCTTATTTTAAGGCAATAAGACAAAATTTTGAATGCATAAAGTAATGCTAGGATCAACACGATGTTCTTAAAAAAAATAGTTAGCTTTAAAAAAAATAGTTTTGGTCATTGTATTATGCATTTAACTCAATGCTCTAACTTGATATTAATAGGTATCTTGATTGTTAATGTATGTCTTAGAACTGATTTTTCAATCGACAGATAATTTTTATTCGTAGAATGAAATTAACGTCTGACAAATTTTGTATGGAAGAACTGTCAAAAATTCTAAATTATTCCTCGGATAAAGTTATCAATCGATTGAAAAATCAGCCTTAAGATATAAATAAATCAAGATAGTTATGAGATTTTCCGTCGGTTAAAAAATCAGCCTTTACTGCAACAACTCCCAACAAATGTGGGTGTTATCTGTTAAAAAAACAAAAATTCCCAGTTTTCAAAATTCGTATGAATTTGTTTTCTATTCAACTACGGTCCTAACGATGAATGATCCGTTTTAAATTAAATTAGCCTCACTGATTCTGATAGAAAGCAAAAGAAACTTTTGGTTTGTCGCAATATCTTTTGTGATTCGCCGTTGCGGAGCAGTTATATCTTAGTAGAGTTAATGCAATCGGTTTAGCGGAGGCTGAGGCCGGGTATTGTAGACTGTGTTTGTGGCTGCTTGGAGATAAAGCCGCAGACACACAAAAGCAGATGCCCCTCCACCCCCCGTGCCTCCCCCTCTACCCTCCAGCTAGGGAGAACGTTTAAGGCAACGACGATTGCCCCTTACAAAAGGCAGTCGTGACACCCGCCCGTCCTCACCCCGCATTCGACTGCAGAATGGATTCGAAAGAAAACCAAATCTCATTCCGTACCGGCTCATTGTTTGAGAATCTTCCACAATTGCTTTTTGAATTTTACAATCTTCTTGAAATATCCCTTGTTTGTTAGTTTGTGATTTATCAACCGTCTCAATAGTATCGTACCCTACGGTCTATGTTATTCGAAGTTTACCCATAATACTCTTAGGTGCTTCTGACTTCATTAAAATATTTGTCTCGTGCGTGTCTCGTGTTTTGGTGACGCTACTCACGCAATCGGCACGATTTGTAAATCAGATTTCAGTAGACTCGTCTACCGATTACGTCATTAAAATTAAGGATGTTTTATTAGTGTAATGATAATATCATAACAACGCATCTGCTATAATTTTTGCGCTATTGTTTCTAGCCTACAAAGTCGCAGACACTTCACAAAACACTGGCTGAAAACTGGCACACGCTAAAGAAACAATATGTGTTTTCTTAACAGCTACTCAAAACATAAAATTCGCGAGAGCGTTGACATTCACATCCTAATTACCTAAAAAGTATTTAAAGGCGTCGTCGGAGTGAATGACTCGCACAATAAAGGCGGTGGTCCATTCCCAAGGCTTGCGCTGAACATGTCGCCGTCTGTCTGCGCCAACGCATTTTGGCAACCAGCCGACAGTTTGATGAGTGCACGTTCCGGCTTGTATCAACGGAAGCGGGCGACGATGAAACAAACAATAATGAACTCCAACATAAAGAAAACATTAAGAGCTCAAGGTAATTTCCTCTGCAGACTTGTAGAGGAGATTTTTTTTTATTTGAGTTATTAGTTACTATGAACTACTACTAGCGACGCGTTGCACGATTTTAACGACTTGAAAGAGCATTGGGATTTCTTTATTATATGAAATTTTAATATTAATATATTTCACACGTAAACCTTCCGAAATAAGTACAGTAAAATAATATGGTGAAAATCGCTCCAAAATCCATATCGTAGTTTAGAAGAACGCCGTGGTCTCACAGTCAGACACGAAAAGCAACTTTATAAGAGGAAGTAGGTAAAAAAAAAATCGACGTGTTGCACTCCGGGAGTGCCGGCAGAAGTGAAAACTTAAATATTAATGTTCTGCATTTTTGATATTTTGGAATGGTTAGAGAATAATTTTGTACGAATTGCTTTCGTTATCAGTATTAAAGTATTATTATTTATGTGGTAGGATACAATATTTATTCATTGCGCTATCGTACACAAACATGACAATTATCGAACATTCGCGCAAGCGCCTTGCGCCGCCTGCCCTCTCTCCATCCGTCTTACGAATTCTCGATCAGGTCACGTGTCCTGACGCGAGTTTAGAGATTTTTACCCATTCCAAAAAAAATACGCAGCGCCGCTAAAGAAGTTTTCACTTCAAAAATCTCTTAAAATACCGTTGTGATGTAGGTAAGAAGGTACACTCATACAGGCTTTTGACGTATTAATTTTGGAAAGACCGTTAAATGTAAAAGTGTGTGGTCCTGTCGTACCCTTCCGCTATCGTTGGTTAGCACGTGGCATTCCTTTACAGCCGTAATCCCTAAACCCCATTCTTTGATACGAAACCCACCGTTGAATGGCGAAACTAATGTGCAATGTGTTTCTTATTATTTAATTGAATGTAAACCATTCCCTGTTGAAAATTACGTTTGGTTTCATGTGAACATAACAAAAGTCGGTGTTTCTTTTGGAAATTTACACAGATTACACTCTATAATAGGTAGGTATGTAGAAAAAGTAGGTAGTGCCTTTGTGCTTCGCTTGGCTCGTCTTGGCCGGCACTCCCGTGCCCCCAGATTTTGAGGATAATTATTATGAGAACGAAGGTAAAATCAAAGTAACTACCCGCTGTCGCAGACCGTGAACACAAAGAAGCATCTCCAAGTCTACACGAAACAACAGCGAAGTATTTCGATTAATGTAAACATTCTGCATGCGACACCAGACCGACAAATACCAACGTCTCAAAACTTGGGACACACTCGAATCTTTCTCACCATCAACTCGCATAAATCTTCTCCACGTCTTCACAAATAGTTTTCAGTCAACCCATTAGGATTACTTCCAAATGTTGCCATACATTTAACTCGAAAAATTTACTATTACCGAAGTATTCCTTTATTGCTAATGAAACACTTTAAATAATTTAAAGGACGCAATATATTGGCATTTATTTCATGGAAATTTTCTAATGCATTAACTTGCAGAGGCATTTTATTAATCAAATGCCATCACCAAATCTACAGACAAAGGGACATTAAACCAAATAACAAAGTGACCAGTGCAACAAAATTTATTTACTTAGGTTGTCAAGCATTTATGTAGGTGAATAAGTACACAAAGATATTTGGAGTATTATACAGAGGTTGTAAGACGCAAATGGTAGCACACGATGATAAACATACATACGTATGTACACAGAGTCTGTCTGTCGCATCTCGTCTGCCAGCTGAACAATGCAACACGGCAGCATCAGAGCTGTATAGCTACTTGTCTGATTCTATCAGATATTCCGATTCTAGAAAATATTCTTTGAGTGTAACCGACTGTTGAGTAAAATAATAGGAATTGGAAATAATAGGACTTAATTTCGCTAAGGAAATGTAAGTTGTCAAAACAACAGTTGGTGATAGGCTGGAAAGCTATATTGTAAAGATAATAAAGAATAAAGTCGAACATATAACCTCCTCCTTTTTGGAAGCCGGTTTAAAAAGGTTTTTATTAGAAGCTAAGTGTATATTAAGCAGCAATAAAATATAATTTAATTCAAATGATTGTAGTACAGCGTAAACAACTTTAATGTAACACACATTCTAGATAACGCTAAGAAAATAAAGCTATTAATCAATATGTCGGTACTTTTCTGCAACTTGTTTGCTTATTTATGATAAACCTATAAATAAATTATAACGTATTATAAAACTTTACGACGAAGTTCACCTTTGTGTTAAAACATATGAAAGTATCTTTATCGACAAGTATTTCTCAGAAAGCTATAAATAAAGCAAACTTGTTTATTCAGAACACGGTTTATTACGAACAATGGACGAAAATGTAATCACTAAATTACTATAAAGTTTACAGGTTCAATATCGGAAAGCAATAGGACATAAGTACAAATAAAGCAAAGTGATAAAAGAGACGTGATTTTATATTATTATACTGGCCTGTCAAAACTCTGCTTTGGTTATATTTTTATAAAACGATGTCCCAAATCTTACGTATGAGGCACATGAACTCGCTAAAGTCTCCGCTTGATCGCCCAAGCAAGGCAGGCCAAACAAAGACTAACATCCTGCACTCACATGGTGCTTTATTACAAAAAATTCGGCAGACGTTATCTTTAGGCATAAGACACATTTTCGCGAACATTGTCAATACATCCCATGACGTCAGATGTGCCAGTATTGTATCTGTGAACGAGTGACGTCACCCAGGTCTGGCACCAACGACAGCATTTTGTTATCGGATACATGGAAGCGATGGCTCGAGTGACAGCCCCCTTTTGTCCTCAGCTCAGTTTGCCTCAAAGCTCCTATTCTTCCCTCTGGCATGGCACAAACGTTGTGTTTCACTTACAATAATACTAGGAGAGTATTATCAGCCTTTTGTTAAGAATGTATTAAACAAAATACTGGAGGTACAGTCAAATCTTCAAGAAACCACAACAACGCATTTTAAGCCGCGCAATTCTCTGAATTTCTCCAGAACTCTTCATACCAATTTAGTTGCTTAATATTGTAATTAGATTGACGACTTATGTCTAGCTTCTTCAGTGTCCTTAAATATGTTACTCGGAGGAACAGCTCCAGTATATATAAATAGACATCCATAAGTAGAAGAAATTCCAAATGAAGATGTCGCCTTAAATAAATAACTGTGCTCACTTAAATTTCCTGTTTATTTTTGTCCCCCCACTTCGCACGCGAGTGCTTTCTAAACGTGGAGTTGGATGTTTTGGGACATTTAATATTTTAAAATTTAAAAGAATCTCTTTGCATCTCGTTCAATCATTATATTTGAGGGCATACAATTATTGAGATCACTCGATTACTTGTATGTATTGACTCTTAGGGAATTTAGGTCCCAGTCCCAGAAGATTATAGTATATTCCAAGATATCCATTCCAAGATATTCACTATGATATCCGTGTAAATTGTTTACTTAATTGTAGATTTCGGAGCTTATCACAGAATTTAAAGCGTCTGTCATTTGTCGAGTCAAGAGAAGATACATTAAGAACAGAGTTCCAAAATGTATTCTCGTCCCAGGCATGCAAAATATTTGGATTTTGCACGTAGTTATTTAACAATTAATCTGCATGTTTAAACAAAGTGTTTATGAAGATGTTGAAAGCTCGTGAATTGTGGCGAAGTGGGCAGTGATGTTAAATGGAACATTTCCTGAAATCTGTTGTTATAACGCATGAGTTTGCAACATTTGCCTCGAAATAACACACTAATTTTATCTCAGTGTGTGTTAACGATGCGGTTCACTTGTTACATGATTCGCAACTCGCTTCTAGCAATACGATCACCTTGCTAATAGTTTCAGCAAAATCCTGTCCAACTCTCAGAAATAAATAATTGGATTTCGTATTTCGCGATACGATAGAAGATTAATGGAAAGGGTCAATGCCATATTCTGAATGGGTTTTGTTGGCTATTGTAATTTTTCACACTAAACAAGTACGCCATGGCGCCCATACAAAACAATACATAATTAAAGAAGTTTGGTAAGTTTATTTACAATGCATTAATTAGGTACTCTGTCAATGTCAAAAAATGGTCATTAAGTAATTGACAATGCATTAACGCAGTTTTGATTGTTTTTAAAAACAATAGCAGAACTAACACACCATTGATTTTGAATATGACATGAACCACTCAAGGTTAGATCAGTAAACTAACCTGGCAATGACCGTCTTAAACGGAGTACAGAATAGTGGGGCTCGAATCCGGTTCTGTTTCATTGACTTGAAAATCCACACTTTATGTATTACCAATTATACCATTATTCTTACGCAGGGCATACTTCCCGTAATAGATAGATAGAAATTCAGCTGCATTTGGTTAAATTAGTAGCTCACCCAAATTCTCATATTCTTGAAGTTGGAAAAAGTTGGAATCATGATGACTATTAAAGGCCCAGTCACTAGTGCATACTTGCATAGGTTTGTGTCAACTATTGTAAAATCCTCACTACGTGGTGTAGCCCGAAAAATTAAATCCGCCGCCGAGTTAATGGGTTTCAGAATTAGACCAACTGGACTAACGGCACTTTTCAAGTCAAAACCATAAACGAATGTAGCATAGAAACAAGCGTAATTGTTTCTATTTGTGGGTAAGACCACCCAAGTCCGGATTTCCTTGATTAGAATAGCAACAAATGCTAAAGCGATGCTAAAATATCCTAGAATTTGAGTCTTTTGTATTCTTGCAAAAGCGAGTCTTAGTAACATCGAGAGATTGCTATTGAAGAAAAGGTTTAATGAGACGAATATTTATTATTGGGTAAGTTGTAATGGAAATAACTCAACATATTATATTATAATATCAAAAGTAGATAAAAATGAAACAAAATAATAATGAAGTATAGTTATAGGAACATCATGCAATAGATTTATGTACGAGTATCTTACCTCTCCCAAATTGACGAATCCGTGGTCGTTGGCCACAGCATCGGCAGCGTCCTTCCCCCCCGGTATGTGGACGGCCCATGTAGGCGTATAGTGCGCAAACGTTGTCTCCAATAATGATAAAATTGATACCAAGATGGTCGACGATAACACGGCACCCCGCGCCATCGCACGCACTCTCACACACTCACCGGCTAGTACTTGTCAGCATTTCACACACACTTTCCAAAGAGTTTCTTGTTTCAACCAAGTCTCGAATTTAATATACTACTATATACTTGTAATTGTAACGTAGGGATTGTTGCTATCTTTTATCATACGGCTCCGCACATGGTTATCTACTATCTAGGAAATAAATGTGTTATTTAGTTGTTTGGGCTTCTTGGTCATGAGGAGACTTGCTAATGAAGCAAGATACATTTGTAGTCTCAAATTAAGCTTCAAAAGCAAATTCTGATTAGATATCTTCGACGTGGGCTACATTAAAAAAGTCCCAGCTGCAAGCCATAAAAGCGATAGAAAAAACTTGATTGAACCCACAATCCACATCCATTAAAATCCGACATAAAACGTGGCAAGACTACGTTTGCCAATCACAATGGTTATATGGGTATTTATTTGGTGACCTCACCTAGGGATTAGAATTTCCTAACTGTCTATGCAAGAAAATTAGCAATCAATCGGAAATCGGTTTCCGCCGTATTAAAACTTGGACGAGCGTACGGCCTTTGGCAATACTTCCCCAAAAAGTGGGTCAGTATATATGAAGGACAAAAGTATAGGCTCCGACAGAGTTCCCTGTTATGCTGTTCTTTATTACCGTATCACCGGACAACCATTAATCACAGTGCGTTTCATCGGGTCTACTTCAACCTACTTTGGCGAGAGCATTGTTACATCTGACGTTTGCCTTTTCTGGAAAAACAAGACATGGATCATTTCCGCGAGTCTGGACGGGCTTCCTATTCCCTTTTTGAAAGTAATCTATTTAGAATATAACTTGATTCATGTGCTGTTGGCCGTTTGTTTTTTTCTTTTGTAAGTTGTGCCTGGAATGATATTGTGGTTTGTATCAGTGTTTTTTTTGGTCCATATAGTAACTGCGTGTTGCGTTCTATACAAAGAGGATTGGTTAATTTGTTTTTGTTAACAACGCGTATAGTTCAAAGTAGATATTGTGCAACCAACAGTAGTAAGCATTAAACACTGATGAATTACTTCGTTTTCTAACAATAATATAATAATTATAATTATATTTTCCTGTTCGGTAATCTGGTAAGTTACCTAACTGACTATTTCCCTTATTTTACATTACAAAACACGAATTTTATTTGGAACTAAAGTAGGAAAATATATTTCTTTATAGGATATCTCCAAAAATTAACAAACGGCAACTAATTTGAAAAATGTCACGCATTTTTCCTGCATTGTTTCAAGGCTGAGAGTGTACACATCAGTTTGTAACGCACAAACGAGAATTCATTAAATCACTTGTTGTTAAGAAATGTTTATTAGTTACATTGGAAGATAACCTCATTGAAGTACAATAGATATTTCATACAAATGCTTGTTATTGTATGCTTATTGTGAGATGATGTCAGTTATTCCTTGTTGGTTATTTGTGTTGTGTTTATCATATTAAAACTATGCACCTTGTCTAATACTATATCTTTGTTACTTGGTAGAAGGTACCGATCAGATTGGTGGAAAAAATTGTGGTGATAAATATAATGAAAAGATTATGCTACAAACCTAGCAAGTAAATAAACCAAAGAATGTCAAAATCGAAAATAATCTATATGTTGTTCAAAACACAGTAGGTAAGACAAAAGTAGCTGGGCAACTATACGTACGTTTGTCGTCAATAATTACTTCGTTTTAATATTTGCATTTTTAAAAAGTAGGCCACTCATACCTTTAGCTTGCGCGTTTACCTGCCTGAGTTATTTACAGTTAGCATCGACAATAATTTATCAAGCAACCGCATGCCAAACTAGCTCGTAATTTCCATAGTTATTTGGACACAAAAACATTCAGACCACTAAAGACAAACTACTATCAAAATACATGTTTTTATCTTATCTGTTTCCATTGGATCGCTATGTAAACATTCGGTTTTTGTGACTAATCGCCGACGTAAGTATTTCGCGTGCAGCCCACGTCGAGAGACGGATGCTTCATCGATGGAATCCGATGGGAAGGACCAAGATTCCGTGGCACTTAGACAATAGTAGCCGGTGAGAGTCGGCGCCGCTGTGACGAGCGTTCACCTCTCGCATCCCGCCTCCCTGTTATCACTTTACGCTTTCCTAAATGCGTTTTTATGACAAATTCCTCACTTGTTTATTGGCAGCAACGATCACTACGTTACACTATGATGCACTATAGTCATTACAGGACACGGCATAACTGTCAAATGGCGCGTGAATAATCCGTCGGCTCGGCAAAAAACACGGCCGTCACGTCCGCGCACGTGATGCTGACTGGTTGGTTTGCTACTTTGCTTGCTCTCGGGCGCTCGCCGCGATTGGAGCCCGAGACGATCGCTACCTTGCCACACTCGGGGAATTTACCCAGAAATGGGGAAAATGACTCGACAGCTGTTAAATGAGTGTAAATAATTTTAGTTGCCAAAATAGTTAGACGGGACGGGTTTTTGGTTTGGAGTTGGCCTAATTAGCACTAGTGCTATAATCGATAGGACTGTTCGAGTGTCCGGTTCAGCGAACTGTGCTAAGTATTTCTCTTTAAAGGAAGGTAAATAACACGCATCGACGACGTTTAAATAGAGTACAGTTATTGAGGGTCGTACCTATTTATTTTTCTCCGTATATTCTGTAACTGTACTATTTTTATAGGCGCTTTAAATGTCGATATAGGTATTTCTGAAATAAATCTTTATTTATCTGTGTAGAGCCCCAGTATCTATACCCATTGAACGCGAACTGAATAATTTATTGAAAGTTCCTATTGGTCAAGGCCGCACTGTGGCACACAAAAAATACGTGTGGCATTATTTTGTTAACTATTTTTTTTGTCATTCGACCGATAGAAAACACATCTTAGGTACCTGCCTAGGTATTTCTCGCGTTGATTCTTGTTATAAAAAAAAATATTTGAACTTGTAAATAATCCGAGATCTATTGATTTTGGATACAAAAGAGTAGGGAGGTGCTAAAAGGAACAGGGCTCCTTCAAAAATGACGTTATTATAGGGGTCCGAAAATAAACATTGTGTGCACAAAAGCTACTTCTGTCTACCGTAGTTAACTTAATTCCTCTAACGTTGGGGACAAATTGTAGGGTGAAATAATCAATAGCCGATGATCAATCATAATTTGTGGCAAATTGGGTAATTTAACCTTTTAAAAGCCACTTACAAGGAGACATGATTCTCTTTTTTAATACCTAAAATATTTTAGATTATTCTTTTATTTTAGGGCTGATTTTGATTTTACTATCGTCAGATAACTTTTATTCGAAGAATAAAATTGACAGTTTTGTATGAAATAACTGTCAAAATTTCAAAACTAATCCTCGAAAAAGTTATCAGATGATTGAAAAATCAGCCTTATAAAAACATTGGTAACTAATTTAATAAAGCCATCAAAAAAAGTAGAATTCGATATACAGCGTTAGTTTAAATTAGCTAGGGAAACTCCGCAGACGTGATGGGTTTCAATATTTACACATGATGACACGGATTTGATGATATATTTGATGATATATTTTTGGGGTCAACGACTGCAGGTAGTTTAGTTACTTGGAATATCAGTTGAAAAAATCTGTTATTTTTTGTGTAAACTTCACCTGAGACGTACTGGCTATCTACAAGGTGTAACAGAATAAACGCAAGTCCTGAAAGTGGTTTGTTCATAATTGACTACTGAATCGATTTCAGTAACTTTTAATATTGGTATTTTTTCAAAAATTATGTATTTTTTCATACTAATCGCCGATTGAGCCAAATAAAATTAAATTTATTTCAAGGCAATAAGACTCAATTTTAAATGCATAAAGTTATGCTAGTGTCAACACGATTTTCTTAATAGAAATAGCAAGCTTTAAAAAAATAAATTTTGGTGATTGTATTATGCCTTTAAGTGAATCCTCTGATTGGGGTGTATGAGGTCTTGTGTTAATTATGTTACACATTGTACATCTAAACACGATACAATACAACAAAAAAACTGATTTCCTCAACTCATATTTGAAGTAAAGAAACTACCAGAGTTCGATGACACCAAAAAAAATCATCAATTATTTTTTTGTTTTGTATGTACCTCAGTAGGTACGCGTACCTAAGTATACTATTCAAAAAAAAAAATCAAAAAAAAAATCAAAAAGGTTTATTGGTATCAACATTTTACATATTACATCAGTGGTGATTGGAGCCTCCTTTTAAGCGTGTAAAGCCTGTATTAGGAGACTCCGCTCTTCCATGCATTAGTAATACCTACTTAAAAATACTTGTTTAATTCTATTTTGATTTTATTTTACCATATTTATACAAATAAAATAACTTAAAAAACTATAATGGGTAACATTTACAAGTTAAGCAAAGTGTGAGTGTAAGACTGGAATTGAGTGTGAGTCAGGATGTATGTGTGTTATGTATGTGTATTTGTATGGGATGTGAGTGGTTGAGAGAATGATATGTGAAAGGTGTTGAGCATATTATGACTGATGATAGTGTGTATTTATAACAATAAAGCCTCTGTGTCTTCATAACTAAGTGGTTTAATCCATTCAGTTAGTATTTTTTTGCATTCATGCTGTTTTTTATTGTGGATGTAGTTTACTCTATTACATCTGTTGTAAAGCTGAGCAGA
The DNA here is from genome assembly GCA_949316385.1 of Globia sparganii. NCBI lineage: Eukaryota > Metazoa > Arthropoda > Insecta > Lepidoptera > Noctuidae > Globia > Globia sparganii. The sequence continues at coordinate 15,313,068 of OX438665.1, read as the reverse complement.
GCGCATTTTGTATTGGATACTGGCAAATTTAGTTTTAGTTTGTGGAACATCTGCTATTAGGTCTTTTCTTCTTTTTAAATTTGATCTGGGGTCATAAGGAAGGGATTTGTGTTTATTAAGAATAGTTTTAATAATATAAAGTTTTCTCACAGAGAGTAAGCCGCTAATTTGGTAAAGGCTTCGGGTAGGAAAAAGTCTGTTCTTAAAATACATCAATTTTATAAGAGCACGTTGCCCCCGTTCAAGGTCAATAAATTTAGTTTTGGCTGCTCCTCCCCATATGGGGATGCAGTACGTCAAGACAGATTGCACCAAAGCTATGTATATTTCGTTGAGGAGACGTCGACTTTGGAGCAACATGCCTTAACGTTTTAAAAATCCAGCTCAGTTTTCTAATTCTAGTATTTACCTGCTCAAGGTGGGGGTACCAGGATAGTTTTTGGTCAACTATAACCCCTAGGTATTTAGTTTGTGTTACCTTTTCTAATGTTGGGCATAAACAGTTATTCGAACCATCACAGGAATGAACTCTTATATTTAGTTCTTTACTAGGCTGGGAACGATTGGATATACTGAAGCAGATATAATTTGTTTTGGCTGAGTTAAACGTCAGCAAGTTATCATTTAGCCATGAAGCTACCTGGGTCATACCAGCCTCAGCACTCAGAGTAACATCATGCCAAGTATTCCCGGCAAAAACGACAGCAGTGTCATCAGCATAGGAAAATACTTTAGCATTACTAATCCTGAGGTTGCATAAGCCATTGATATAAAGGAGAAAAAGCGTAGGTCCAAGCACACTTCCCTGAGGAACACCAAATGTGACATTTGCATCGTGACTAACATATTCTCCTACTTTGACTCGTTGCTTTCGGTTAGCCAGGTAGTCTTCTACAAATTTGAGCGGAGTTCCTCTTATTCCTGCAGCTTCCAATTTGTTTAACAGGATGGGAACAGAGACGGTGTCAAACGCCTTTTTTAAGTCTCTATTAGGTACATTATTTAACTAGAATTATTTAAATGCGGTCACTCGTCTAGACTATATTATTATCGTATCGTCTAGGCAGTCTATTATTCAAGTAATTAAAAGGCTAGTAAAAATGTAATACTTAAGTAAATCCGGAATTATTACTTCTGCTAATACCATTTTAAGATTTTTACTTTTAATACTCAAGGTACAAAATAACAAATTATTTAAAAACCAGATTTATTTTAAAAAAAAATTAAATAGGTAGGTACGCGGCTGGACATTATGTATGTAAGGGCGTTGATCTTTATTTTATTCCTAGAAAATATTAATCCCACATGTAAAATGTTGCCAAGACGAGACCATATGGCTCGCATTGTCAAAAAGTTATCAAATCTCATGTAGAGCCAAGCTTCTAACTCTATACGCCCTAACTCTACAAGCCCTAACTTCACAAACTCTACACCTTAGTCAAAATATGAGGCTTGGCCGTTTCGTTACTACATGAACTATTATATAACAGAAAAGTAATGAGCAGTGGCTAATAGTTTCACCTTACGCCCATGTGATGGTAGCGAAACGGCCAAGCCACAGGTTTTGACTAAGTTGTAGAGTTTGTGAAGTTAGGGCTTGTAGAGTTAAGGGGTGTAGAGTTAGAATCTTGACTCTACATGAGATCTAATTGATTCTATTGATTTATTCTTACCACCTCTATGTGTAGATGCATTATGTATGCAAGATTGAATTGAATTGAATGTAAATAACGCAATGAACGTGGGAGAAATTTCAAAATGAAAGCCATTAATTTCTACTGATTATGTGTTACGCAATGAACTCGTAGGGCCGTGCCCGGGACGTGGATGGACCGTGGGGGGCTCATCATAAATATATCCGTGTACGTACATTTTATAATATATGAACTTGTTCACACACGCCCGTGTCCGGGCCCGCGACGGGACTTCACGATAGGCGTGTGGCCATTTAATCACTTGAAAATCCGACGCCGGATTGATTTGCTGCATTTTCCAATGAACATTATTAACAGTAATTTACGCCACAACTAAATTCAAACACCGTCTAAAGAAAAAAAGCTCGTCTGTGTTTCCACGTAGGACCCAACAGCCTTCAAAGCAACAGTGAATTGCCATCTGGGCTTGCTCGTTCCATCACAGACCTCAACCATAGCTTTCCACCAGGCGATATCGAGGTCAAAAACAAAAACTATGTGGATTTTCCAGCTCAAGTACGGAGCCCAAAGATAAATAAAGATCAGGTTAGATTTGTAAAATAGAATATTTCTGCCTAACTTTCCCTTGAGAGCCCTAAAACGTTCACGCAGCTCGTTCTTACATGACGTAAAAAGGTTTTCCTGGCTCAGAACAAAAACAAAGTAAAACCCTATTTTGCCCTATAAATATTAAAACTTTAGATAGAGCAATACCTATTGTTCTGGAATACATATGAGAAGAACTCGTAAGTAGTACAAAAGGTTGAAAAGAAAAGTTGTAACGACTTTGAGTACTTACTACGTAGTGCGTATTACGTACAGACGCTAGCACATCAAGCTACCCGAAACTGTCAAATTTTCCCTATCAAGTTTGAACCATATGCTTAAGAGTCTACACTACCTCAGCTAAAATTCACTCTTTAACTCGCTCGCACGATACTGCTCGCGGACTGAGTGAGAGCGAGACAGAGTGCGGTGCTAGGCGGCAGGCAGCGCCAATAGTTTAGGTATTTGCCTTTAACGGTGAAAATAATGGTAATTAAAAAAAAGTAAATAACATAAGACCTGCTTTATAGTTAGTTCGGTTAGTATACAAAGTTTCATGTTCTAATTTGAAGTATTTTTTTAATACCAGCGGTTTATTGTTCGGTTTAGAGGTAACTTTGGAATTTTTTTCTATCGAGAAAATTTTATGAAATCGTGTTTTCGTCTAACATAAGACCTAACATTAATCCTCAACTTTACCATATATTTATTTCAAAATTAATGCTTCAGTATTTTCGACATAACGGAGGATCATGCTAAGCCATTTGAGGTAGTATAGGCCCTTAAGCGATAAAGATGAAAATCTATTATAGAAATTTGACAGATTGTAGTAGCTTGATGTGCTGGCGTCTGTACATACGCATGTTAAGAGTTACAGACGAAATTAATAAACGGTGAGGTATTGTTGGAACTTTGTGTTTTAGAATTGGCTTTGTCTGCACGACATACGATGAAAAGACAAGCCTCAAGAAGTTATACTGAAAAGTACGAACTTCTGATGAAATAGGAATTTGTTAACAGGGAATTGTAACTGAGGAGCCCAACAATCTATATATGTAAGTATATCTAAAAAACTTTAATAAGGTCTCAATTGGAATACGCTATTCCTATCTGGAAACCATTCTACCTCAAATATAACACCAAGATTGAATTATTGCAAAAAAAGTTTCTACGTACAATCAACTATAAATGTTATCGTTCAAAGATTCCTTACAAACAATTATTACAACGGTATAATGTTTTAAGTTTAGAGTCTCGACGCTTACTTCTGGTTGCCATGATGATGCATGGGCTGTGTAACAATAAATTTGATTGTACTGAAATCACAAACAAGTTACGCTACACAGTAACCCCGAAATGTCATAAGACGGGCGGCCCGCGTGCCCCGGTTGTTCCATGTGGATTCATGTAAGACCAACGCCGGGGCGCGAGTGCCTCTTCGACAGCTTGTGGAAACCTATAACACACACTTCATGGAAATTGATATCTTCTCTCTCTCTAGTAAAAAATTCAAATATCTGGCTATAAAAACTTTATCACAATAATCAAAGAACTTGAACTTGTAATGCGATGAGCAATCTCGTCAACTCTTCCGTTTCCAACTCTGCACATATTAATCCGTGGACAATGGTGTGGGTTATATGTTTACCAGTTAATTATTTTACTCATAGTTTTAATTAAACCTTAACATGTAACTGTTTTCTTGTCCCTTAAATAAATAAATAAATAAATATATCAAATTCAAAGTCCTGACTGACTGATGTATCAACGCACAGCCTAAACCTAAACTAAAAGAAAGGGTTTTTCGAAATTCCACCCCTAAGGGTGAATGGGGGGAAGGAGGGCGAAATTTCACGCGGAGGAAGTCGCGGGCAGAAGCTAGTCGTAGCGTATTATTATAATACCAGCCTATTAATGTCCCACTGCAGGACATAAACCTCTTCTCATACGCAGAAGGCATTATTGGATTTTGATTTTATTGGCGATTTCAGACTTATATTAAGGGCCTCAAATGGCTTAGCATGATCCTCCGTTATGTTGAAAATACTGCTGCATTAATTTTGAAATAAATATATGGTAAAGTTGAGGATTAATTTTAGGTCTTATGTTTGACGAAAACACGATTCCGTAAAATTTTCTCGATAGAAAAAAACTCCAAAGTTACCTCCAAACCGAACAATAAACCGCTGGTATTAAAAAAATATTTCAAACTAGCTGCTGCCCGCGACGTCGTCTGCGTGAAGGCTCTACAGCACCAAAAATACCTAAGATGCGAGTGTCGCTATAGCATTATAAGTACACAATTTTTAAAATAGCATTAAAATATAAGTTTTTTTTTGCAAGCGAAGCAAGTGAAGAGAGTTATATGGGAATCCTGCTGAGTTCAGTCATAAGATGTGACTGAAGGAAATAGAGAAAATAATGCAGGAATACATTCCAGGACACAAAAGAGTAAAAATACGTACAAAGGTATCATACCTTACAACACTTCTCTATAAACTACGTTGGTAGTTATGCTGCCAGGAGCCAAAATGTAAAGAGAGTCAGGACTGGTGACGCGGGAGCAAGCGACGTACAGTTGCCCTTGTGAGAAGCAACTCGTCCTGAGGTCGACACCCGCTGCCCTCAGTATCTGCCCCTGCGACTTATTGATGGTCATCGCGAAGCAAACACTCACGGGGACCTGTACGCGCTTGAACTGGAACGGGAAGTTATGAGGTAAGAGGGGAATGCGTGGTATAAATACTGCCTCACCGACGCCACAACCCGTAAGAATTTCCGCCTCAATGGTGTGTCTGTGGAGCGAGATGACTTTAAGGCATAATCGGAACACCGACCTTCAGCTTGATGGTATGCGCTGGAAGTCCACTTGCTGACAGGAAGCTCAAAAATTCCACAGGATAATGTGTGGCGTCATCTTGCTCGACAACAGTGTTTATCGAGGTGTAGAACACTTTATTCCCCTCAATTTCCGAGAGAATGCATTCGTTAATTGTTGCAGCCTGATCACTTTTGGGCATCAAAATGGCCCGCTCACACACCCAAGAATTCTGCTGGTGCGGTATACGACTGATGTCCCCGTACACACAGCGAATTAGTTCTTCTAAGCTGGATACCACTCTATCGAGAGACTCTGGAAGCACCACCTGTCCACCTATCTCTTCTGGTAGAGTGCCTTCGCCAAGACTTAGAACGACATCGGAGAATTCTTTAGCACGTGCATAGCCGCCGAGCCGAGCTCTCATATTAATGGTCAAGCGCAGCGTACAAACTCGTGACCACAACGAAGATCGTTTCAACGAAGCATTCACCTCGTCAGCCCTCGAGCCCCGCGTCACCACGGGAAGCGTTTGCCGAAAATCACCACTGAACAGAACTGTAATACCACCCATCAAATGTTCGTTCCCGCGGATGTCCTGCAGGATTCTGTCCACGGCCTCAACTGCCTTCCTGTTGGCCATCGTACACTCATCCCATACGATCAGAGAGCAATCCTTGAGCACGTGTCCCTTATCGCTGTTACGTGACACACCACAAACAGGCGTTTCGGCGCTCTCTAAATCGATGGGAATTTTAAACATGGCATGTGCTGTCTTGCCACTCGGAAGCAGTGTGGTAGCGATTCCCGACGACGCTACAGCAATAGCAACTTTGCCTTGCCTCCTGACCTCTGCAAGTATGCCAGTGGTAACAAATGTTTTTCCTGTTCCACCAGGAGCATCCAAGAAAAACGTTTTACCCTGGTTTTGCCCAACGCTTTCAAGGACGGTGTCATAAAGTTTTTGCTCTGAAGAGAACAAAGCGACATGGTAATTTCCTATAGTGGTCATTTCGCCCGGATCGTAATTTGTCTCAGCGTTATACTCCCGATTTCCACGGTCTTGATACGGTGATGATTGGGGAGCTGGTAACCCATATTCGATCAGTGGATTGCCGCCGATAGAAATGACCACATCTTGAAGTGAATTGAGACATGTGTTCAGCACGCGTTCATCAGTTTCTTCGACTTCGTCTCCAGTAGCACACCTCAAAGCTCGTAGAAAATCTTCACACAGATGATGGCGATACTTCTCCCACAAAGCTACCGGGTTCGCGACTCCACAACACCAAGATGACGGCAAACAGATGACGCATGCGGCTGGGACTGTCACTGACGCTAGCCTCCGCGAGGGTGTCATGAAATGAAATGATCATCATCAATGAACATAACTTTTTTGTAATACTTAACATCGCATTTTTTTTAAATTGTCTTCCTCAACTCTGCTCAAGATTTTGAGGGTTTTGTTGGAACTTGAATTTGTCAAAACGAACTATACGATACAACTTTTATGAAGAAAATGCACATCAACATCTATGAATTTTAAGAATAACTAACTACTTACCTCGCCAACATGATGAAATTTAAATTATTAATTTCCAAAAAATGTTAACATGTAACTTGATTTGATTTTTATGAAATCTCATAGATGGCGCTGTTTTAAAATTGTCTTTATACTGCTAACATTCATTAAACTATATTGCTCTACCCAAGTTACTTAAATGGCGTAGTTTTTATAGTGTAAAGCTAGATAATAGCATGGCTTACTCAAAAACAACATTTTAATATGCGTCGTTAGATTACACGCTGTCACAGAATGCGTAAGAAAAATAAAGATTCACAGCTCCTCCCCCGTAGGTGGTAGCGTGATAATATGTAGCCTATATGTTGACCCGACCTCTTAGTAATATTCATGCAAAATTTGAAGTAAATCGATGCAGTACTTTTTGAGTTTATTCCGGACAGACAAACAGACAAACAGACAAAAATTCTAAAAACTATATTTTTGGCTTCGATATCGATTGTAGATCACGCCCCAAGTATTCTTTTTAAAAAATATTCAATGTACAGTTTTGACTTTCCTACGATTTTATTATATGTATAGATTAGATCATGAAACTTTGTATATTAACTGAACTAACTATAAAGCAGGTCTAATGTTTTTTATTTCTTTTTTTACTACCATTATTTTCACCGTAAAAAGCAAATACCTAAACTATTGGCGCTGCCTGCCGCCTAGCACCGCACTCTGTCTCGCTCTCACTCAGTCCGCGAGCAGTATCGTGCGAGCGAGATAAAGAGTGAATTTTAGCTGAGGTAGTATAGGCTCTTAACTATTCGTCCAGGTTTCCTCACGATGTTTCCCTTCAGCAATGTCAGTCATGACCAAGATAAACTTAGAAAGTACATATTATGAACTAGCTTCTGCCCGCGGCTTCATCCTCGTGAAATTTCACCCTCTTAGGGCGGGAATTTCAAAAAACCTTTTCTTAGTGGATACCTACTCTTTACAAAGAACACATCCTCCAAATTTCATGTCTCTAGGACGAGCGGTTTAGGCTGTGCTTGGATATATCAGTCAGTCAGTCAGGACTTTGAATTATATTATATATACATACTAGCAGCGCCCCGCGGTTTCACCCGCGTTAGTTTCGATCCTGTGGGAATATCGGGATAAAAAGTATCCTATGTGTTAATCCTGGTTATAAACTATCTGCCTTTCATCCAAATCCGTTCAACGGTTTACGCGCGATAGAGTAACAAATATCCAAACATCTTCACAAACTCACAAACTCACATTTATATTATTAGCAGGATAGATCAAACAAGTTACATTGGTACTTGTCCGGATTTGAACCCATAATCTCATGCATGATAAGGGTAGGCCCTAACCACAGGACCGTCACGACAATCGTTACATAGATACATCTAAATTTAAGTAAATAATTTTCATAATGTACTCAACATTAGTTATTAATATGCCAACACAAAGAAAACTGGAGATCCACCCACACTTAAATAATAAATTCTAAGCATATATCGCCTTGAGCATACTGTAGTAGATAGTTTCATATATTATATAAGGCGTGAATACAGACGCAATGTGGTTGAACTACGTGCCAAGTTGTGGTCACGATGCCCAAAATTTAATTAAACACATACTTCTGAGCCTACTCGATAGGTACAATAGAAACCGACTATGTATAGAGCTCTTGCGGTTTAACAAAACAAACCTAGCTAAATTATGAATCATGTTCGTTTTAGTCTCCAAGGACTGTTCCTGCAGGAGACTGTAGAACTAGTGATAGTTTTCGGCCATGGCGGCCTATCTCTCAGACTAGCCTTCGGTGTGGGAGATATTATAGTGCACAAGTATATGCGCAGACACAGGTGCAATCTCTCTTCCCTCACTCTCATTGTCCGATGGAACGGAAATCCGACACGACCATAGAGCTCAAGCGCAGGACCAACAGCTTAACATGCTTTTCGAGGCACGTGACGACCAACTTCCAAGCTCCGGGCTGTTACTAAGAAATTCCTAAAGGAAAAAACCACCCACACCACACTTGCCTGATCTGGAAATCGAACCCAGTACCTACCCCATGCTCAGCAGTCGCGCTTGCGACCAAGAGACCACTGAGACAGTAGCAAAACAGCATCATAAAATTTAAAACATTACAGATACTTAGTTGTTAACAAATTCAGTGATAGCGTGTGTTACCTAGATACCTACTACACATTTCACGATTTTCCGAAAATCAGTTAACAAAGGTTTAAAACCCATTGGATAACTTTCAGTTTCCAGATTTATTTTTCAACTTTCGGGAAATGCGTTTTGTATTGTACCACGTACTTCCATGCAAAAAGCATATTTACATATTTCTGTTATTCGGACTTCGTGTAGGTAGGTACAATGCTTGCATACCACAGGGAGGCAACGACCTCGGCAGTTAATTCCTTCAAAAATGCTTGCAAAAAACGTAGATAAAAAACCAACCATAGTGGAGATACACTTACACAGCGATATATTTTTGTTTTGCAAACCGTTAACACCGTTATGTAGACCACTTGAGGTAAGAGTTAGGTTACTTACCTACACAAGTTGGATATTTTTGACAAAAGTCAGTCACTACACATACGGAATTTTTTGAACTAATAACACAGCTCTAAAAATGTTTGTCAAACACATAGAAATATAAAATGGTCAAGCATGTAATTCATTTTTTAATTATTTATGTTGCTTTGTTGATTTAATTAACTACGCAATTAGTCTATTACTGTGTGTTACTTCATAACATACCTATGTATTATTTAATTTTTGCAAGCCATTATTACATGTCGGAATGTGTCTTTGTACTGAAATTTTCTAATTGATCTTTTGTACCTACAACATTTTATGCAAATGGCCCCGGTTCTGTTGTTCACAAACAAAACTAAATTTAAGTTCAGTGCATCTTTTTCTTACAGTTTCATTATGAAAAGGATAAATATTAGTTTAGTCCTGTCAAATTAGATAATCCATAGACAAGTTTAGACGTGATAAAAAAATTGTCTACCAAAAATACGCTAATTTACGTCAGGCGCTGACTAATTTGACAGGACTAAACTAATATTTATCTTCTGTCCTTTTCTTAATGAAATAGAAAGAAAAAGATGCAGTGAACTTTTTAGTTTAGTTTGTGAACAACAGAATCGGGGCCAATAATCGATTTATTTATTGATTAAGTACTAAAATAAGATAAGCTAACGTAATATTGTTCTTATTGATCTACTAGTATTAAATATTTCTAAGTTCCTATTACTCAAAATGAGGTTGAGATCGTCACCACTCGGCCTGCTAGGTGGAAAGAAATGGAATTTATTTAAAACCAATAAATAATTCACCAAAGAACATTACGTTAGCTTATCTTGCACATGGCACTGTAACCCATTTTATTTTGTGTCTAGGATTTTCTCAACATTTTCCAGAACACTTCTATCATTTCTGAACACTTTTATCACAATAGCTACTGTGGGTGTTCAAGCTTTTGATCCCCAAAAGGAGAAAATGTAAGTGTGCAAGACGAGTGGGAATTTCAATGTTTAGTTTTCAGATACATAGAAGAGTTTTCTTGTTTTGTTTGAGTGCGCTCTTTTCAAACATTTATTATTCAACACTGAATTGGGCTTTGAGTTTTGGTCTTCAATATTCTTCTTGCGATAATATTAACAGTAGGTACCAGACTATATTATTTTCGAGTTATTCCGGTCTAATCCCTTGAGCCCCCCCTCCACTCTCCCCCTTGGATACCCCCCGCTAGATCTTCTGTTTTAGACTCGTGTCTTATCCACTATAAGATTTTTCATTCCGATCTGATCCCCTTTCTCTTTTTTTTTATTCCTCAAGGATCGTCAGCAACAAAAATATATGTACATTATTGAAATAGGTCAAAATTAAAATACAAGATGGCGGACGCGAAAAGTTTTCTAATTTCTCGTCATGGATGTCGTTTCCGAGGTTTTCTAGGCTGCTAAGGCCGATAGTGAGGTCAAAATTAAAATCCAAGATGGCGGACGCCAAGATGTTCATATTTTTCGTCATGGATGTCGTTTCCGAGGTTTTCTAGGCTGCTAAGGCCGATAGTGAGGTCAAAATTAAAATCCAAGATGGCGGACGCCAAACTGTTCATATTTGTCGTGATGGATGTCGTTTCCGTGGTTTTCTAGGGTGCTAAGGCCGATAGTGAGGCCAAAAGTAAAATCCAAGATGGCGGACGCGAAAAGTTTCGGGGTAAAGGCCTTCTTTCTTTCTTCTCATATAAATAAGTCACGAGCATTTTCCTCTTGCAAATATGTAATTTTACACAAACATGATGACCTTATAGCATAGAATAGACTTAACTTATCCAAAGATTTACTTTATCAAAAGTCACAACGCAAACCCTTTTAGTCATTATATAATATTTCCTCTGTATCTAATTTGGTTGAGTGACCATCGCGGATGGGTGACCATCTTTACATATCGAGACCCCTCCGTGCCTCGGAAAGCACGTTAAGCCGTTGGTCCCGGCTGTCATTCGTTCATCATTGACAGTCGTTATGGGTAGTCAGAATTTCGAAAGTCTGACAACAAGTCTTGCCAAGGGGAATAGTGTGACCCAGTAACTGGGTTGTGGAGGTCAGATAAGCAAACTCTCTATGTAAAACACTGGTATTCAGGTTCATTCGGTTAGACTGGAAGCCGACCCCATCATAATTGGGACAGACTAGGCGGATTGATTTTTAACCGACTTCAAAAAGGAGGAGGTTTTCAAATCGACAGTATGTTGTTTTTTTTTTTATGTTTGTTACGCGATATCTCCGGCAATTGTAAATCGAATTATTTTTTTTTTTTTGTAATGTATAGGTTATATATATACCTCAGGGATGGTCCCGTATAAATTTTATTAACTTTGCTTGGGTAGTTTTTGAGTTAGCTTCAATAATACGTATTTTTGCCACTTAGTTTTATTTATTTATTTATTTATTTAATACTTCAAGCACATAAATGTACAGAGGCGGACTTAATGCCATAGGCATTTTCTACCAGTCAACCTTTGGGTGATGCAGAGACAAACAGTGGTAGGTGCAATCATGAAAATTGAGGAATAAATATTTTAAATATAAAGATAAGCATAAACCTATTAAAACTATGAATATAATATATACCTAGTTAGTTTTTATTGATAATGTTATAATGACTTCCTGTCACTGATACACACATCAAAAGTGTCTAGGGATCAAGCATTTTTATGCGGATTTCTTGAGATTGAGATGTGGCTTTGTAATAAATTTATGATTTTTTAATTTATATGGATCCTTTTTGGTGCATTTCATAATTTGAATCAGGAACTGTGAATCAAATTCGAGTAAAAGATGAAAATCAGCTGTCAATATTTTCCCTTTAAAAACATACAACGCATTGAAGACATTATTAGTGCTACTGTTTCCCTACTACTGATTAAAACCAACGTTATTATGGAGCGGCGACGTCATTTAAGCAGGGAAGAAATGCTCAGAGCCGTGGGAATGATAGAAGCTGGTTCCCGGCAACGTAGTGTGGCTTTAGCTCTGAATACAAGTCAGAGTGTTATCAGTCGACTTTGGACACGTTACCGAAGCACTGGTACCGTGGCTGAGCGCCATGGAGGACGGTATCGCTGCACCACACGGAGACAAGACCGATACATCCAAATCTTAACTCGAAGAGCTCCAACAATAACCGCCATGATGTTAGCCGTGAGGCTTCATCACTCTTCAGGGAACTTAATTAGCGACCAAACAGTCAGAAACCGCTTGCATGAAGTGAACCTTCATTCCCGAAGACCGCTACGGGTACCACCTATAGCAATGCACAATCGTAGGATTCGATATCAATGGGCTCTTGAACACAGAAATTGGGCAGAAGAACAATGGCGTTTCGTGTGCTTTTCTGATGAGTCTCGTTTTGGTATGAGACCGGATACAAGACGTATACGACACTGGAGAACCCCTGGACGCCAACAGCGATTAAAATCCTGCCAGGAAGTCCATCCTTATAGTGGTGGAACCATCATGGTATGGGCGGGTATTTGGATCGGCGGAAGAACTGAGTTGATTTGGATCAGAGGCAACCTCAACGCTCAAATTTATGCTGAGACGATTGTATCAGACGTCATCGTTCCTCTACAAGTGCAAATCGGTAACCTTATTTCAGTTAATGCATGATAATGCACGACCGCACACCGCAAGAGTTGTAAGACAGACTCTCGCCGCAGCTAACATCAATGTCCTGCCCTGGCCTGCTCAGTCGCCAGACTTGAACCCGATTGAGCATGCATGGGATATGCTACAGAGAAGAGCTCTGCCGAATATGGAGGGTATCCAGTCGCAAGAAGACCTTTTTTTGTTGTTGCAACGAACATGGGCGGCCATTCCACAGCGTGATTTGGATGAACTCATTTTGAGTATGCCAAACCGATGTTCTTGTGTTGTTAGTGTTCGCGGTAGAAACACGGATTATTAATTGTTTAAGTTACCCAATAAAATTTTAGAGAAAACTGTTATTTCAGTCTTTTTTTTGAACTTTTGTGTTAGTGGTTCAAATGTCAAAAATCCCTTTATTAGGAAAATGGCAAATTTCTTTATTAATGCAAAGGTGACTTGGTTTATCGTTACTGTGACAAACGAAAACACTTTATTTGATGAATCCTTAAAGAAAATTTTAATTAATATCAATCAGGAGAAAAGTTATTGCAAAAATATATGTTGATCCCTAGACACTTTTGATGTGTGTATTTACATAGCAAGTAGTGTTATACGAATCTGTGTGGGGTAAGTACAACATAAAAGTGAAACATAAAAACTTTAAAAAAAAAAAAACAACCGACTTCCAAAAAGGACACTACAAAGTGAACATTAACTTTAATTTCAGAAGTCGGTGGCAAACAACGAAAATGCGAACCCAACGACACCGACTTCGCACTTAGTGTCTTTTTTGGAAGTCGGTTTTTTTTGTTTGGGTGCTTGGGTATTTTTATCCCACTGTAGGGCAAACTGCAAAGGCCTCTTCTCATATAGAGAAGGCACGAGCATATTGAGCACTACGCTTACCCAAGACGGGTATGCGATTTTCCACTTGCGTTACATATTTTTAAAAAAATCTTTAATAGCTTATCTATAGCATCATCATCATCATGATTTCAGCACAAAGACGTCCAGACACTGCAGGACATAGGCCTCCCCAAACAGCGCCACCTTATCCAAAGATTTACTTTATTGGAATTCACAAGCTAAGCCATTATTTTGCCGGGGCAGCGGGATTGTCTGAAAGGGTTACCGCTGCCCCGGAACACAAAGGGCTAAGGAAGGAACACGGGTGGGTTTTAGTCAGTAAGAGTCTGACACTCCCTTCTGCTCCACCCAGAGCGGGAGGGGTCATTTGATGATTTCCCATCCACAAAAAAAAAAGCCTTTATTTTGTGCTAGGTTATTATAATTTATTTTTAAAACTAGCTGTGCCCGCGACTTCGTTCGCGTGGTTGTCGAGAACAAAACAACGTCGTTTAGATAAGAGTATATCACCTTTTTGATGATTTAGATAAGAGTCCTGACTTTGGTATAGTTGATTACGTTAATGCTTCTCTATATACTATGTTAGCGGTGGAATTACCCGGAGCATATACAAAAAGGTTGTTTGGGTTGCTAACACGTGATAGAGAAACATAGAGTTGGCCGTGTGAAAAACAATCAAAAGTAAGGTCTACACCCGCAACGGATAACGTCTGGCCTTGGGCTTTATTAATAGTCATAGCGTAACAGAGGCTTACAGGAAATTGCACACGTTTGAAAGTAAACGGAAAATTATTGGGGATAATGGGTATCCTGGGAATGAAAACAACATCACCGGAGCCGCAACCTGTTAAGATTTCGGCTTCGATGACATTTCGTTGGAGATTTGTTACTCTCAACCGAGTTCCATTGCATAGTTTTGGTGGGCTTAAATTTCTGAGTAGAATGATTGGTACTCCGACTTTTAAATAAATTTTGTGTGCTGGAAGACCTGGTGTATTTAGAGAGTCTAAAAACTCTACTGGATAGTGGGTGGCATCTCCTTCTTCTAAAACCGTGTTAATAGATAAATATTCCCTACTTTCTCCAGAAACATGTACCAATATTTGAGAATTTATTGCTGCTGCTTGGTCGTTGCGAGGTGCCAAAATAGCTCGTTGGCATAGCCAAGCAGCGTCATGGTTCGAGATCTCTGATGGATCTCCGTATACAGAGGAAATGAGTTCCTGCTGTGAGGCAACAGAAGAACACAGGCTTTCGACTAAAGTTACTTTACCTCCTTCTTGAGTCGGGTATGTGCCGTTACCAATTTGAAGTAGTAAATTTGAGAAAACCTGCGCGTTTGCGTCACCTCCCAAATATGCTCGCATATTAAAGCTCAAATTAGTTAATATGACACTACGCCATAAAATAGAGCTCTTTAAACAGGCACCTATTTCATCGGCCCTCGTTCCTCTGGGTATTATAGGGAGTGTCTGCCTGAAGTCTCCACAGAATAGCACCGTTAAGCCTCCCATCGGTCGGTCATTTTGTCTTATATCTCGCAACGTTCTATCTACAGCTTCCACAGCTTTACGATTTGCCATCGTACACTCGTCCCAAACGATAAGGGCGCAATCGCGTAAAACCCTTGCTTTATCACTATTGCGAGACACGTTGCAAACAGGGTTTTCTGTGCGGTCCAAGTCGATTGGTATTTTAAATGTTGTATGTGCAGTTTTTCCTCCTGGTAATAAAGTGGCAGCTATTCCTGAGGAAGCGACGGCAAGGGCAATTTTGTTTTGGCTCCTTATTTGAGCCAAGATAACTTTAGTGAGGAAAGTTTTACCTGTTCCACCAGGTGCATCTAAAAACAGCATTTCTCCTAATGAATGTTCTACACTACAGCATACTCTATCAAAGATTTGACGTTGTTCTGACGTCAAATTTGAACAGCCATTTCGCAATATTTCTGCTAACTCTTCGGGGTTGTAATTTATTTCAGATGTATACTCCCTATTAATTCGTTCCCCACCAACTGTCGGTGTCGGCAAGCCGTATTGACTGAGGGGGTTCCCTCCTATACTTGTAACTATATCTTGTATAGCCAGCAAAGCCCTATTATGGCAGCTTTCACGTACTTGGTCAGAAGTTTCACTATTTATATTTTGCTGTCTCAAAAAATCTTCGGCAAACGCGTCTTTATATTTTAGCCACAACTGCCCAGCGTCCGATAGGCCACAAAATGTCAACAAAATGGCAAATAAATGGCGCAAACGATGTGGACTATCACTGACGCATGCTTCGGCTAAAGCGTCATCCCAATGCTGATCGCCATCTAATAAATGCCGTGCGCGGCAAGCAGCTTGAAATGTGGGATATTCTATATCGTCCACTTTGCGGAGCTCAGCAAAAGAAGTAGGTCCTCGCACTGTGTGAAGAAGAAGGCGTAAATAATAACACTCTGCATTATTTGGGTGCACCGTGTATACTCTTCCAATCACGTGTTCTTTAAAAATGCCGGACTCGCCTTCTACAGCAGTTCCACGTCTCCTGCGATTAAAAACACCTTGCTGCTTGTTATAAGTATAATAATGTGGCACTTCATTGTACAACAGAGACTTAGCGAAATTGTCTCTTTCGCAAAGGCGAAAGAATGCGAGCAAGGTGGTTTGTCTTGGGTTGTTCATTCTTTCTGCCACATTTTCTGGCTGAAAGTAAACTCGCTGCCCGCCTTCCAGGTGCACGTCAAGATGGATGACTGGCGGATACCTTTCATGAATAGGGAAACTCAAAATGCGCCAAACTGCCTCCGAAGAGCTTATGTATCGGCCAGATTGATACCTTGTCACTTCATCAAATTGGTTGTTATTTCTTAGTGCTATCATGGCTTGATCACTACCTTTATTAACATATTTACATATATATTTTATAGATTCGACGCTATTACAAATTTCAACATTAATGTGTGCTTGAAAAGCGTTTGACAAAACTGGAGAATACGGTACCACCCAACTATTATTTAGAATTATTTCTTGTCCACGGAATCTGACAGTAGCTGTGAAACCACCTTGTGACGGTGATCTTCGCCGGTATTGCGGATACCCATTTTCCCCAGCCATAGTTAGTTCTTTCAGTGCTCTGGGGTATTTTTTTGAGCATTGACCATCTTTCATGCACGGTGATTCCCTGTTTAAGAGGCCACATGGCCCGTGAACCATATGTGTTTTTACTATGTCATGCAAAATCGGATCTGCATTATAGTCCGGAAATTCTGCACTTATGACACTGTCTATAGCATCGGGACGAATTTTTTCTTCCAGCCACAGAAGAATGTGCGACGACGACACTCGACGCTATACATAAAACAAAGAGTTGAACCGAAAACTTTCTCCTTTGTAAGTAGATTAATCAAGACTTTGAGTTTTAAATGAAAAATCCTAGCAATAATGTCATGTCTGTCGTATGACGCCTGTCCTGTGAGAAGTGCCTGGCAAATCTCCGTCCACTTTGGATTTGTTGTAAATGTTATAAAAAGGTCCGGCCGGCCGTATTTACGGACGTAACAAAAAGCATCTTGCGTTCGTTCGTGCATATACCGCGGACCACCTGTGAAACTGGATGGCAAAATAACCAATCGACCCAAGTTTTCGACGTTATTATCTGATTGCATGGCGTCCCGCAAGTGCACGTATTCTTCAGCGCGTAACCGTCGCTGGTTAGTGCGAATATACACTAAACGTTCAGTTTCTATTTTTGCGTACATGTCCACAAGAAATTGGCTGAACAAGCCACGAAATCGTTGCAAATATACGAAACTGTTTTGCCTTATTTGTAAAAGGTAGGAATAGTATTGTTGAGCAGATATTTTTTTTTGATAATTAGTGACTCTCGTAGTAGGGTTCACTTGGTACAGCCCAAAATTGTACCCATCTTCACCATGACAATAAATTAGTGGATATTGCAGGGCGTCGTAAGCTCGGTGGGTTTCCAAAATGCGTTGAAGGCGATCGTCGCGTGTACGCAACACGATATCACGTCTCTCACACTCCTGGTCGACTAAAACAACTGCAACTTCATCTGCGACGGGTGCATTGTGTCTTCCACGGTGTTCACCCACAGGACGTCTATCGGCACTTATAACAATTTTGAAATCATTGCTGCCTTGTGGAATTGACTCCAATGCAGCTTTGAATTCACGAACGTACTGGTTAACGTGATGCAGCAATTCTTGAAGTTGACCCAAAAGCTCAGCATTGAGCTGGGGAAAATTGTGATTTCTAACATTGAGCTGTTGCGTGTAATCGGATACAAAATAAATTTGGAGAAATTTGGGTTCATTTTCTGGCAGCAAAGATCCAATAAGGTGATAAACTTGACCTTGTACTTTGAAGGTTGGCATGAACGGTCCTTCCGTTATTTGTTTTGCCCCAAAGGAAGTCATTTGGAAAGCACTGTTATATAAACGAATATTATCCAAAAAACGGTTCGACTGGGGATGATCGCCATTCAGGAGACTTTTAAGTAAGTGTGGTGGATCTTGGAAATTTGGAAGAACAATTTTTCCATTTGAGCAGCACATTCCATCTGTCTCTTTCCTCCATTTCAAAGCATGACAAAAATTACAAATTTCTCTCATGTCACCCACGAAAGTAAAGCCAGCATAATTAATTCTAGACGAATATGTGAACCCTGATTTTTCCCTATTGTCCCAAGGTAATAAAATATTTGCATCGTCATTTTCCATGGACTCATCAGCTCCGCTATTTGTTTCTCTATTCATATGGTATCGAGCTCGTTCTATTTCTAGGCGAGATTGACGTTGTTCTGCTGTTTCTGCTCGTCTTAGTTCATCTATTCTTTCCCTTTCAGATGCAAGATAACTTTCATTGTTTCTTTGTACACCTACATAGTTATGTCTAGCTATTTGTAATCGTTCTTCTCTTTGGGAGAGAGATTCAGACTCACGCGAGAGAGCGTGTCGCTCTCGGTCAGATGACAGACGTGCTTGGCGTTCCTCGATACTCTCTTGAGAACGCAAAGTCGCGGTCCGAGTTCTTTGCGAACTTAAGCGCGACTCCCTTTCTATGAAAGTCTCTGACTCGCGTGAGAGAGACTGGCGCTCCCGATCAGCAGACAGCCGAACTTCGCGTTCCTGGATATTCTCTTGAGAACGCAAAGTCGCGGTCGAGTTCTTTGCGAACTTAAGCGCGACTCCCTTTCTGTGAAAGTCTCTGACTCGCGTGAGAGAGACTGGCGCTCCCGATCAGCAGACAGCCGAACTTCGCGTTCCTGGATATTCTCTTGAGAACGCAAAGTCGCGGTCCGAGTTCTTTGCGAACTTAAGCGCGACTCCCTTTCTGTGAATGTCTCTGACTCACGTGAGAGAGAGTGGCGCTCCCGATCAGCAGACAGCCGGTCTTCGCGTTCCTGGATACTCTCTTGAGACCGCAAAGTCGCGGTCCGTGTTCTTTGTGAACTTAAACGTGACTCCCTTTCGGTGAACGTTTCCGATTCACGTGAAAGAGCGATGTGCTCTCGGTTAGCAGATAACCGTGCTTCACGATCTTCTTCCGATTCCTGAGACCTACAAAGTCTCATCCTTTTCGCATTTCGGCTACGCAGCGAAAGGTTAGTTTTTTTTCTTTGAGGCATTTTCAAGGAAAATTAAAGCAATAAACAAAACTAACAACACTTATGACTGAATAGCCTACAAACTTAAAAGAACGGTGCGTCGAACAGTCTAGTGTGACAACGTATCGTCTGTTCGTGGTCGTGACTCAACGAATTGGCAACACTAACTTACTGTATAACGATTGGCACTATTGGATTCAAACTACGAAGTAAATCAAATACAATCTTTACTTCGTACTTCAAACCAATGACCAAAGTTGACCAAACGAAACCAATAAGATAAGCAAATACTTTTTTTTCGACCAATTTAGAAAATCGATAAACCAAGCAACCAAATAACTTTTACGACACACGCAAGAACTTTTAAGACACCTAACGAAACCCAATTTGCCTAGTAAACACGGTGGACGTCATCCTCGCGCGGAAAATCTTAACACCGCGATTCAGAAAATGACGTCATTTGCACAACGCCATCTATCGGATTTAGATTTCAACTATCAACATTAGTTCTATTTTTAGTCTTAAGATGTCGTTGCAAGTACTATACTTAATTGCGTAACGTAATATTTTACTTCTTGAACTCACTAAATTAATCATATCTTTTGATAGAGTGAACCGATTTCGATGAAACAAAAACTAAGTTAAACCTCAAGTTGCGTATAATTTTTGTATATAAACATTGTCAGCATTGAATTCGTAGATTTTACGTGATGTGCGCACAAACAAACAGACAAACAGACAAAAATTTCAAAAATGATGGAAATGGGTTCTGTTACTTATCTTTTCACACGCTGGCTATTTTTTGTTTCAATTTCTTCAATGTACAAAAATGACTTTTCTACAGATTTATTATATGTATAGATAACTTGGTTGCGTTTCAAAAACTAACCACAAAAACACACAATGGAACAACTTCTATATCTATACATATATGTATAGAGGTATGAGGAACAGGGTGTAAAATTCACTCATCCTCCATAGAAAAGGGAGGATCCTCCGACCGTATGGGTGTTGAGTCTGGCAGGCAACTGCCCGATGATACATGTCGTTGTATATAATATATGCTAATTGCGCGGTAAACTCTGCTTGTGAGATGCAGGATTATGACGCATAGTTCACATGTGGTGTTTGTAGATACCGCTACAAATATTACAAATTATAGTCGCTTTTCGTGTCTGCCTATGTGACCGCGTTGTTCTTTAAAACTACGCGACGGGACTGATTTTTCAACCCCACCGACCAGCAGTTCATGAAGGTCCAACGCGTTTCTTCGACTCTGCTATAAAGCACCCCAATCGCCTGATTGCAGCAGCCGGTCGATACACTCGCGCATAATAAGGCTACGCCGACCGAGGCATACCCTGCCCACCCCCGACGACGCTAATTCACTCCTCCAGGAAACTAAAAACGCCACCAGCTCTCTTAGGAAGTACAAAACCCGACCCACCGCGATGTCCCAGTCCATGTCCGCCCCGACCCCTGCTCGAGCCAGCCCGCGCCGCTATGCCTGTAGCTTTAAATTCGTCCCTAAATAATCAGATCCAGCCTGTCCTTTGCTATCTCCCCCCAGCGACGCCCTAAGCCGAGGTCCCTAACCCACAGGGTCACTTATTTTTTAGTTTTTAGGCCCTGTCTGGAGGCCTTAATTTATTGAGGCATCCATAAGCAAGTCCGGTTAAGCAGAGGACAACCTCCTAGATTGAAATGCGAGACACCATTAAAAAAATGTTAATTCTGTGCGTTAAAAAACCTGGCAATCCTATGCCTACATAGCAATGAGACATCATTCTCGAGATAGGTCTTAGTTACCTACTTATCCAATTCGATTCTACATTCGCTTACAAAAAATACCAAACCAAAACTTGAACCCTTCACTGTACCTTGCCACACAATATCCTTACTATAATTTATTATATTATTTTACACATAACCCGATTTCTGTGTTTGCAAACCGCACTTAAGAAAATATACTTCGTCATACTAGTTTGCCCGGTCTATTGTCAGGTTTCGCATCGCATAAAGGAAACTGGTCGTGTAAATAAACTTCTTAAATGCGAGTATAAAGTGTGCTACACTCACGACTATCTTTTCATCGTGTCTCCCACTAATGGAACCTGTTACTGTAGCATAAAAGGACGCACAAAAGAACCCTTCACGGTTTAGAGAAAAATTGGACCACTATCTCCTGCCCCTATTGCCAAAATTATGTAACGGTTTTTTTGTGGAGCAACCCTTCACAGTCATTATTCTTGGTTAAAATAGCCAAAGGTCGCAGGATTCTTTAATATTGAAGTAATAAAAAACATTGTTGGATTGGCACTCGAAATGCATATCTCTATTATACTTAAATGTTAAGTATAATAACGCTCGTTTGAGCTGGATGGTGCTGATCCACGTGTCATGTTCGCGAACAGGCGTGCGTGAGGCGCCGTCAGTTGAGACACTGCCAGGGTTTATTTTTTAATTTAATATTTAGATTTTTTTCATTGTTCTCGCTTATGCATAGAAGCAACAAGAATAATGTACCCAGGATTTTGTAATATCTTGATTTAAAAGAGTGACCTTGAAGTTTCACGCCCGTTCTTCTCCATAGAGATCTGCGTTTTCGAATTGGCAATTAGCTTTAACTTTCTGATCTGACTAATTTACCAACTCTTTGACAGTTTTAAAAGTGCCTGTAAATGATTTGAGTTGGCTCTTATCGTAAAAAGAAAAGGGAAATCGAAAAAAAAGGTGACTTTCAAAAGTGCAAAAGTACCTAAGTTTTTAAATAAAAATTAATACTAATCACTACATACTTAGTAGAGACCTACGATAGCAGGCCAGTGTTTGCCTAAAAAAGAAATTAAGGTAACCAGTTACATTTTTATTATATATGTACCTATAGCGTAACACCTAAATGGCTACTAGGTACCTACGTAAAATGCGCCGCCTAAACTTGGAAACTCACCAATTTAAGTACAACTGTCGCGAATGATTGTCTTTTGATGCAAAGTCGTTTAAGGTTATCAAAGGGTCATCAATCGAAATTGTTAGGCTATTGTAGCGGTATCTACAACGCCACATGCGAACAACGCGTCATACTGACGCCACAAAATCCTGCATCTTGCAAGCGGAGTTTACCGCGCAACTAGCATACAACGGCCCGACATGAATCATCGGGCAGTTGCCCGTCAGATACAACACCTGTCTGATCGGAGGAACCTCCCTTTTCTATAGAGTATGAGTGAACTTTACACCCTGTTCCTCACACCTCTGTACTATAATAGGTAGGCACATATTTTATGTTGAAAGCTACCTACCTATCTATACGAAATTAGTAGAGAATTATCTATACATATAATAAAATCGTAGGAAAGTCAAAACTGTACATTGAATATGTTTTAAAAAGAATACTTGGGGCGTGATCTACAATCGATATCGAAGCCAAAAATATAGTCTTTAGAATTTTTGTCTGTTTGTCTGTCCGGGATAAACTCAAAAAGTACTGCATGGATTTGCTTCAAATTTTGCATGAATATTACTAAGAGGTCGGGTCAACATATAGGCTACGTATTATCACGCTATCATCTACGGGGGAGGAGCTGTGAATCTTTATTTTTCTTACGCATTCTGTGACAGTGTGTAATATAACGACGCATATTTAAATGTTGTTTTTGAGTAAGCCATGCTATTATCTAGCTTTACACTATAAAAACTACGCCATTTAAGTAACTTGAGCACAGAAACATAGTTTAATGAATGTTAGTAGTATAAAGACAATTTTGAATAAGCGCCATCTATGAGATTTCATAAAAATCAAATCAAGTTACATGTTAACGTTTTTTGGAAATGAATAATTTAAATTTGATCATGTTGGCGAGGTAAGTAGTTAGTTATTCTTAAAATTCATAGATGGCAATGTGCATTTTCTTCATAAAAGTTGTATCGTATAGTTCGTTTTGACAAATTCAAGTTCCAAGAAAACCCTCAAAATCTTGAGCAGAGTTGAGGACGACAATTAAAAAAAAATGCGGTGTTAAGTATTACAAAAAAGTTATGCTCATTGATGATGATCATTTCATGACACCCTCGCGGAGGCGAGCGTCAGTGACAGTCCCAGCCGCATGCGTCATCTGTTTGCCGTCATCTTGGTGTTTTGTGGAGTCGCGAACCCGTTAGCTTTGTGGGAAAAGTATCGCCATCATCTGTCTTAGGATTTTCAACGAGCTTTGAGGCGTGCTACTGGAGACGAAGTCGAAGTAACTGATGAACGCGTGCTGAACACCTGTCTCAGTTCACTTCAAGATGATTGTGGTCATTTCTATCGGCGGCATCCACTGATCGAATATGGGTTACCAGCTCCCCAATTATCACCGCATCAAGACCGTGGAAATCGGGAGTAACGCTGAGACAAATTACGATCCGGACGAAACGACCACCATACGAAATGACCATGTCGCTTTGTTCTCTTCAGAGCAAAAACAAATTTATGACACCGTCCATTTGTTACCACTGGCACACTTGCAGAGGTCAGGAGGCAAGGCAAAATTGCTATTGCTGTAGCGTCGTCAGGAATCGCTGCCACACTGCTTCCGAGTGGCAAGACAGCACACGCCATGTTTAAAATTCCCATCGATTTAGAGAGCGCCGAAACGCCTGTTTGTGGTGTGGCACGTAACAGCGTTATGGGACACGTGCTCAAGGATTGCTCTCTGATCGTATGGGATGAGTGTACGATGGCCAATAGGAAGGCAGTTGAGGCCGTGGACAGAACCCTGCAGGACATCCGCAGGAACGAACATTTGATGGGTGGTGTCACAGTTCTGTTCAGTGGCGATTTCCGGCAAACGCTTCCTGTGGTGACGCGGGGGTCGAGGGCTGACGAGGTGAATGCTTCGTTGAAACGATCTTCGTTGTGGTCACGAGTTCGTACGCTGCGCTTGACCATTAATATGAGAGCTCGGCTCGGCGGCAATGCACGTGCTCAAGAATTCTTCGATGTCCTTATAAGTCTTGGCGAAGGCACTCTACCAGAAGAGATAGGTGGACAGGTGGTGCTCATTCGCTGTGTGCACGGGGACATCAGTCGTATACCGTATCAGCAGAATTATTGGGTGTGTGAGCGGGACATTTTGGAGGGGCCCGTGGCTAAATAATAACAGCCGCACAGGTCGATCGATCAGGTTAAGCTACGCTTGCCGCGGTTGGTCTGTGGATGGGTGACCATTTTTACATACCGAGATCCCTCCGTGCCTCGGAAAGCACGTTAAGCCGTTGGTCCCGGCTGTCATTCGTGGATCTTTGACAGTCGTTACGGGTAGTCAGAAGCCCGAAAGTTTGACAACCAGTCTTACCAAGGGGTATCATATTACCCAGTAACTGGGTTGTGGAGGTCAGATAGGCAGTCGCTCCATGTAAAACACTGGTATTCAGCTGCATCCGGTTAGACTGGAAGCCGACCCCAACATAGTTGGGAAAAGGCTAGGCAGATGGTGTGAGCGAGACATTTTGACGCCCAAAAATTATCAGGCTGCAGCAATTAACGAATGCATTCTCTCGGAAATTGAGGGGAATGAAGTGGTCTACACCTCGATAAACACTGTTGTCGAGCAAGATGACGCCACACATTATCCCGTGGAATTTCTGAACTCCCTGTCAGCAAGTGGACTTCCAGCGCATACCATCAAGCTGAAGGTCGGTGTTCCGATTATGCTTCTTCGGAACCTATCTCCTCCGAAGTTGTGTAACGGGACCCGACTTAAAGTAATCTCGCTCCACAGACACACCATTGAGGCGGAAATTCTTACGGGTTGTGGCGTCGGCGAGGCAGTATTTATACCACACATTCCCCTCATACCTCATAATTTCCCGTTCCAGTTCAAGCGCGTACAGTTCCCCGTGAGTGTTTGTTTCGCGATGACCATCAATAAGTCGCAGGGGCAGAGACTGAGGGCAGCGGGTGTCGACCTCAGGACGAATTGCTTCTCACACGGGCAACTGTACGTCGCTTGCTCCCGCGGCACCAGTCCTGACTCTCTTTATATTTTGGCTCCTGGCAGCATAACTACCAACGTAGTTTATAGGGAAGTGTTGTAAGGTACCTTTGTACGTATTTTTACTCTTTTTTGTCCTGGAATGTATTCCTGCATTATTTTCTCTATTTCCTTCAGTCACATTTTATGACTGAACTCAGCAGGATTCCCATATAACTCTCTTCACTTGCTTCGCTTACAAAAAAAACTTAATTTTAAATTTTAATGCTATTTTAAAAGTTGTGTACCTATAATGCTATAGCGACACTGGCATCTTAGGTATTTTTGGTGCTGTAGAGCCTTCACGCAGACGACGTCGCGGGCAGCAGCTAGTTATTAAATAAGTAGATATATGTTTGTCCAAATCTGATTAGACTCAAGACGACTCTGACGTTACTAGACAAAAAATAGTGATGAACTAAAGCAGGATACTGAGTAAAATAACAAAAGACTACATGATAAAAAGAAACAAAAAAATAAATAAATGGTGAAATGACGTTCAAAAGTGCCTTTTATGTGCATATTATTTGAAATAAATGCTTTGGCTTTGATTAAAAATCCTTAAGCTCCACCACTGTCTGAACAACCAGAGTTGCAGGGCTGGTAGGTATTACAAGCTATCTTACCCTGACACGGTTTTCCGTGTCAGGGGGTCTACTCTACTCTCAAGTCAGTCAACGAAGATACGAGGCTATCCAAAAGTAGCTGATCCGTCAAAACAAGTGTCTAGTTCAATTTTTCTGACGGGCGAATACATAACGGGAGTACGGACAACTGTCAAATCGTGTTGCTATTCATTCTTAGTTAGGGCACCAAACTAGTCATAGGTATGACTAGTTTAGTGCTCCGCAAGTGATACGAAAAGAAACGCCCGTAACTTCGACTGAAACTACGGATTTCGTGCTTGGGTAGTAACCCGTTGGTCTCGTGGTCGCAAGCGCGACTGTTGAGCGTGGGGTCCTGGGTTCGATTCCCGGGTCGGGCAAAGTGTTATTGAGTTTCTCCATTAGGAATTTCTTAATAACAGCCCGGAGTTTGAAGTCGGCGGTGTGATACCCCCGTGCCTCGGAAAACACGTTAAGCCGTTGGTGCTGCGCCTGATCTCTCTCCGGTCGTGTCGGATTGCCGTCCCATCGAACTATGAGAGTGAGGGAAGAGGGAGTGCACTTGTGTCTACGCGCACACTTGTGCAGTATAATATCTCCCGTGCCGAAGGCTAGTCTCCGTTGAGATTGGCCGCCGTGGCCAAAAAATACGGTCTGAAGGACTTTTTTTTCAGTAAACCCTCAGCGTTAAAATATTATGTTTTTGATTCTTCCTTTTAACGCTTCCCTATAGGTATATACATTTTAGAAACATGCAAATTTATCCGGAAACATCAACAATTTTATACAAAACATGAAGACATTCAGACGCGCTATCTACTCAGACACCGATCTAGGCTAAACTTACCAAGTTCTCTTAGCAAAACTATTAATTATAAAATGAAACCATTATATAAGTAGGAATGGTACCTAAGGATGGACGGCGCTGCCGAGGCCGACCCAGAATGAGGTGGCGAGTCAACTTAGACGACCGCGTGGGCTGGTCCGAGGTGGCGAAGTGGTGGCGCGGGAAAATCGTTGTTGGAAATCAATCTGTGGATTAGAGAAAAAAAAATTGGTAGGTAAGTAGGAACTTTTGAAACTATGGGCTGTGGTGGGAGACGTTTGTTATACTTAGATTAATATAGGTAGGTACATAAATATTTATTCGCCACCCACGTTTGGCATGTTCAATTATTATTATCCGAGACGCAGGAATAACCTCTAGTCTGCTAGGTTGTTTTTTAAAAGAGCGCTTTTAACGATTAAATTTTATTTTATTGCCCATTGTTAAACTTTTGTGTCATCCTATTTAAGTATTTAATTATCTAACCTTTCTGTACACACATATACATATATAAGGTGTTAAAAATTTAACCCTACAAACTTTAAAAGGCGCTTAAGACCATAGAACTGAACAACTTTCACTATGGGACCAACTCTGAAATCACGAAAAATAAAATCACCTGTCAAAGTTCAATACCTAGGTACATGACCAAAATGTATTAAACAGCTCATATTTTTTTCGTGATTTCAGAGTTGGTCCCATAGTGAAAGTTGTTCAGTTCGATGGCCTAAAGCACCTGTTAAAGTTTCTCGGGTTAATTTTTTAACATTTTGTATAGAGACAAGAAGAAAAGAACAGAAAAATATGTACAAAGAAAAATAGAAAGGCCATAGGTACTTATTTCTACAAAAAAATCTCTTGCAGCATACCTGCGATAGAAAGTAAATAAGTACAGTCAACAGCAAAAGTAGATGATGAAAATCAGAAATTCAATACTAATGACGCGAACTCCGCGTCAGAACTGTGTGGCGTCGAAGTGTCGTTATGTGATTGTAAATTATAACTATAACAAACATTTACTACTTCGACGCCACACAGTTCTGACGTGAACTCCGTTCATTAATTAGTATTGAATTTCTGATTTTCATCATCTACTTTTGCTGTTGACTGTACTTATAAAAAAGATAGTGTGATTGTCCGAAAGGGTTACCGCTACCCCGGAACACAAAGGGCTAAGAAGGAACACGGGTGGGTTTTAGTCAGTAAGAGTCTGACACTCCCTTCTGCTCCACCCAGAGCGGGAGGGGTCATTAGATGATTTCCCATCCACAAACAAAAAAAAAAAAAAAGACAGAGTAAAAAATAAAATACATAAAATATAAAACAATTTTAAAACGAATGAGAATATAATTTGAGTCTACGTCGCAAGCGATCCTTTCCTCCCCTGTCCCTGTCCTGTCCTGTGTTGAGCGTCCTGTTGATCGTGAGGTGCTGGGTTCGATTTCCAGGTCGGAGAAAATGTATGTTATTGGGTTTTCCCATTCAGGAATTCAAATATATCAGGAATATCAGGAATTTCTCAGTAAGCAACCTGGACTCTGGATTTGTACCCGATTGATGGCAGCAGACTTGCCACGTCTGTCTGCCTAACTCTTCGGGGATTACAAGCGTGACTTTTTGATGTTTTAATAGATCAAGTATTAATAAATAGCTTCAACGAACGGCTTCGCCTGCGTGGATGTCAAAAATTATCCCACGGAAACGAGCTACCGGAACAAAAAGTAGCCGATGTCCGTCCCCAGGACGCCATATACAACGTGTAACGTTTTAAATGCGCAAAACCTCATACACCCCAATTAGAGCATTGAGTTAAAAGCACAATGAACAAAACAATTTTTTAAAGCTATTTTTATTAATAAAATCGTGTTGGTCTTAGCATTGCTTTATGCATTCAAAATTGAGTCTTATTGCCTTAAAATAAGACTTAATTTATGGCGGATAGTATGGCAAAATACGTCATTTTTGAAAAAAATAACCTATTTTAAAAGTTAAGTACTGAAATCGATTCAGTAGTCAATTATGAACAAACTATTTTCAGGTTTTGCGCATTAAACGTTACACGTTGTACCTATGTATCTCCTTACCAAATTTTATCGAAATCCGTCCATTGTATTAGGCGTGAAAAGACAGAGATACTTTCGTATGTCGTTAGGCAGTACGGGGCAGCGGGATTGTCCGAAAGGGTTACCGCTACCCCGGAACACAAAGGGCTAAGGAAGGAACACGGGTGGGTTTTAGTCAGTAAGAATCTGACATTCCCTTCTGCTCCACCCAGAGCGGGAGGGGTCATTTGATGATTTCCCATCGTCAAAAAAAAAAAAGGTAGAATGGATGGAATAAAATGTCATTTAAAATAATTATTAAACACATAAACGACTCTGAAAAAGTGGGAAGATAGTGGAAGATGTGAAATTCCTATAATTATAATTAATACAATACTATTGTGAATCCACCCGTTTTATTTTACGTATTTTTTTTATTTCTTTTGGCTTCGCACTCATCATTTCATTTTGCATTTACCGCTATGTTTTGTATCAAAACGTTATGTTATTCATCGATGACAAAAAATTAAGCTTTTTATTCTTTTGTCACAATGGGAAAAAAAC
Organism: Globia sparganii; assembly: GCA_949316385.1. Taxonomy (NCBI): domain Eukaryota; kingdom Metazoa; phylum Arthropoda; class Insecta; order Lepidoptera; family Noctuidae; genus Globia; species Globia sparganii. Next base: position 15,283,778 of record OX438665.1, on the reverse strand, counting down.
AATTTTATATATTCTCTATAACTTAAACAGTAACATAATTTGATTAGTTTTGGCTGTACAGCAAATTCAAAAGTGATAATTAACCCTATACGAATAAATCAATAAATACGAACGTTGCATGTAAGAGCAGAAAACTAAACGTATCACTAGTGCTAACATTGTGTAATAGATGGTGCTCTACGCTATGAGTACTGTTTTATCAAAGGAGCGACCAATCAAATAATGATAAGTGTACCACTTTCATGACGTCATTATTTCCACGTTGGAAGTTGGGAGGAAATGTCATGTCGCTTTTTATTTTGTAAACTGATGTTTGTAAATTAAAAAACCAACAAAATGTTGTAAATGCAAAACATAACTTCTCAATTCCACAGTGTGTAATGAACTAAATAAATTTGTGCCGGTAATAGCTGCAGTTTGTAACGATGACCTCAATGTGGAACTTGTCAGATCAAAATGACTCTCCACAATGACGAAGTGAACAGGATTCTGGATTATCTTAATATAAATGACCACGAGCTTGACGAAGTGAACAAGAAGTCAAATAAAATGGATAACTTTCAGCAGGACGGTCTAATGGTGCGTATCTTTCACATTTAGTCGGTAATCTTTATGCTGAATACTGATAAGCTATCGCTCCGTGCAGATATTGTGATGAACCGGGTCGCTAGAATGTACGCGCGGTGTCGTAGACGTGCAGTGAAGTAATAGTGATCGGCCGGCGATTGTCGAACCTCGTTGAGCAGCTTTCGTGAACTCACGCTCCGACTTTTACCGTTATACGTTCATTTGGTTTCGTGAACGGACGTAGCTCACTCGCGGTCTCACCAACTTAACATTCCCCTGTCTTCCTTATCTAATTAGTTAATTCCCTCTAATTGGAGCGAGGGTTTCCCCTAACGAGCGTGTTGTGTTGTGGTAATCTTTAGTTAGGGCAGTGCGTCACGGAGTTGCGACGCGCCGGTCGTACGCCGCGTAAACAAGTTGTACTTTGCCAGCTAGGCACCATGCGGTTGCTATCACTTCCATATGCCTCCTAAGTTTTAATAAATATTCGCTGGTGGACGTCCCAGCTTCATGGTCACCAATTACAGGAATAAACAGTGTATTATTTAAAGTGCTCCGCAACAATCTTCAGTGATATTTTTCCTCAAAAGAACAATTTTGTGTGAATCACCAATGTTAATAGTGTTGATGTAACATCCATGCAAACTAGAAGTGTTTAAAATGGATAGAAAACTAGATTTAATGTCTCTTTTTGAGGTAATTTTAATTTTAAATATTTCTTTGTGTAAAATTGTGATTTGTTTTGAGGGTAGTTTATCATAAATTTATTTTTATTGGACAAGGCCATTGGGAAACAATTATCTGTCCTGGTGGTATAAATCATCTTCCTTATCATTATTAACTACCAGTGCTAATATCTAAATAAAATAAAAGGTAATCAGTATGTACAGGAACTGAATGTACAGTACTTACTTAAAGACTTGATGAGAAGCACTTGTTTTATTCATTTCTACAAGCCATGTAGTGAAAAGATAAAAAATATGTTACATATATGAAACTTTTGAATGAGAAATGAAATTCCTTTCACTAAAGAAGGCTTCAGTGAATCGAGAAAATGAAAGTCGTATTATCAAGTTAAAAGCAAAGTGCGGAACTGACTCACATGTCTTTAAGTATTTATCTTGTTGGGCCTTGGGGATTCTTGTATGACTAATTCTTTGGGAATATAAGATTTACTAAAATCAATCTCATAAGGATGAAAAACTTTGTATTACTAAACTAATATTTTGAAATTGAGTATACTTTTGGTAGCTAAAAAGTATATTGTTGGGCTTTGGGGATTCTTGCATAACTAATTCTTCTAGTGCTGATTTTACCAAAGTCAGCTCATTTATCCATGGAATAAAATTCAAGTCTGACAGTTCTAGTATGGAAAACTCAAAAAAAAAAGTTTTGTGAAATTCGCTCATAGGACTATAATGAGAAAATACTGAAATCTTTTTAGTAAGAACTCAAGTATTTTATTGGGTTTAGAATGATAGCTTAAAAAAGTATACCTACTCTATGGAGGCAGAATGTTTCATATTACATTGCATAAATTAAAAGCTAATTTATAAATTATACAAAAAGAAAGTATGTTAACTATGACATTAAAAGAAATTAGTCATTTATTATAATGGAAATGCACTCAAATTAAATCGCCATTAATTTCAGTAATATTTGCATGCATTGCATCAGTCAAAGGGTAGTTTGTTTTTCATTCCACAATGATAATGTTGGATTACAAACATAAATATCCTGCAATGTTTTTGTTTATGTTACGCTATCTCTGGATATATGAAAGCCTTGTGAAGGCTCCAATTCTAAGATATTCTGTTCAATTTTATGATAACTACCTGTTATTATTGGTTAATCAGAATAAAAACAAATAATTAAATAGACATGGAATTTGACAAGAGATTCAATAGAGCTAGCTTCACCTTTTTGCCTGACCAACCCTTTGACAGACAAAAGTGCCTGTAATTGGTTTAATTGAAATAAATGCTATGAGTTTTGAGTTAGGTTTCATAAACATCTCAAAGAAAATACATCACATCTATAATAACTAATGAAATGGTGCATTATTTGAAATATTTTTTTTACAGTTTCCAATAATTAATACATAATGATATGTTTATTAAATGAATTGAATTTTGTGATATAAAATTGCAGTTGTGAAGTCTTTGTTTACCTAATGTAGAATGTAGGCTTCTATTACACAACATTTCTGATCCACATTTTCACAGCTATTTTAGCAATGTCATCAGCCCACTGAGATTATACATTTACTTAGTTATTTATCTAATTAAATGGAAAATATACTGAATATTACCTTCCTACCTTCAGTATTGTCTTCAGTGTGGTCCTTTATTCAGTACAAGGGTTATTAAAAGAATGCTTTTAGTAATAAGACCGCCTATTGTGTCACCTCTTGTAAAATTTCTACATTTATAATTTATTCCATACAACTAATTAGTCAATTAAATTTATATTAGTTCACTAAGTGCATAATATAATAGATTTACTAGCGGCCTGTCCCGGCTTCGCACGGGTGGACATATATTTTTTAAACATTTTATTTTTTTCTTGCAATTAAAAAAGCCTACATTAATCAGTGATAATGTAGCATTCAAATGGTGAAAGAATTTTTAAAATCGGTACAGTACTTTTTGAGCCAATTCGTTACAAATATACATACAAATCTTTCCTTTTCATAATATTAGTATAGATTGCAACATTCCAGTTATATTCCTTATTGATACCAAGAAATTGAAAATAGTACATTCTTCAATAAGAAATCATTGACATTAACTAATGAATATGACATACCTACACAATTATTACTATTTAATAATGTTTATAATAATGGGTTCGGCCACTATTATATTACATTAAATAAAACTTTATTTCAGATGTCAAAGTCAAAGTCAAATCATTTATTTCAAATAGGCACTTAAAAGGCACTTTTGAACGTCAAAATTTAAAATGAAAAAATAGAATTGATTCTAGTCGCCCATTCCAAAATGTAGTTTTCGTGTGGAGAAGAATGGGCAAGAAACTCCACCGTTACTCTTTTAAAATGTTTTACAAGTTTTTGTATACATTGTTTATATAATTATATGTGAAGACGATGCACCTAAAATAAAATTTAGTCTACCAAAAATGGTAAAAGAATTAAAAATATAACAGACTGGTAAATCAATTATGTGATAGATACATGGTGTCCACATATTTACAAAGATTGAAAAAAAATTTACTAGTATTTTAAAAAGTGTGTGAGTTACATTTGTCAAAGACTGTAAAAAACAATGTAAAAAAAAAAATGTGTATATATAAATTAAATTAGCAACCAGTTGATTTTGTCTAGACTCTAGATTGTCCTATGGAGCAGGACCAGCATGTTTCCAAACATTGTTATCTTGGATATAATCCTCCAATTTGTAATATCCTTGTTTACAAAGTGTACTTTTTATCTGAGTTTTAAATTTTCTTTCATTTAATTGTAATATATCAAAAGGTATTTTGTTGTAGCATTTAACACAGTACCCCATAAAAGATGTTTGCACTTTAGATAATCTGAAAAAAGGTTGATCTAATTTATCTTTATTTCTAGTATTAAAATTATGTCTATCACTTATTTTATTAAAAAGATGTTGATTTTTTCTTACATACATAATATTTTCATAAATGTATTGGCAAGGTACCGTCATAATATTAACCTTTTTAAATAGTTCCCTAAGAGATTCACGACGACGTAGATTGTAAATGGCTCTGACAGCTCTCTTTTGCAAAATAAAAATGGATTCAATATCAGCAGCCCGACCCCACAGTAAAATGCCATATGACATAATACTGTGGAAGTAACTAAAATAGACCAAACGCGCGGTTTCTACATCTGTTAACTGTCTTATCTTTCTAACAGCATAAGCGGCCGAGCTTAGCCGCCCCGCAATAGATGTTATATGAGGCCCCCATTGTAATTTCTCGTCTAGCGTGATTCCTAGGAAAACTGTCTGATCAATAAACTCTAGTTTTTGGCCATTCAATATGATGTCACATTCGCTGCTTCTAACATTAGGCAATTTAAATTTAATGCATTTGGTTTTTTTTTCATTAAGTACTAAATTATTTACCGTAAACCAATCACTACTAAATTATTTACCGTAAACCAAAAGTCGTGCACTATAGATGAAGGTCTATAGTGCACGACTTTTGCCTCCTTTCTGCAACTGTTTCTAATGATATACTCCTGCTAGTACACAGAACCTACTTAATCTATATACCATTGTATAGATAATTTAATGGAGATTAATTCTGTTTTAATGAGATTAATTTCGAAAATTGATTTAATACACTTGAAACAAAAAAAAACATCAAAATATTTCTAAAAATATTCCCGTCAATCAAGTGCGAAACCTGAAAATATTGTAGCTTGCGAAAAAATCGATTAATTGAGTAATTTTTTTTTAATAGATTCCGTTCTTCCCATAGGAGGAAATGGCTCTTTTATTCAAAGTAGTTTAATTGTTATTTTTTTTTTGTAGACTATTGTTATTTTTTTTTTGTAGACTATTGTTATTTTTTTTAACGTTTCCCCACACTAGGAATGTCTCCTGTATTGTGGGTTCTAGTTATAAATGTACATAGTAGGTACGGGAAAGGTGTATAATTAATGGACTAACTTGCTAGCGCGAAGTTTCGATCCTTTCTCAGTCTTCCATTTAAAATTAAAATAATTTGGTAACTTTAAATTTTATTACATAATATGCCATTCATAATAGACAACAGTGAGTCAGTGAATTAGTCACCATGTTTCAATACAGGGTGGCGCTAGCTAGTCACCTGCATCCGTCAAGGAGGTGATTTTACACGTCATACTAAAGAACTTTGAAACTTATGCGACTTAGGGAAAAATAACAAATTCCTATACAACGCCCATAGACCATTAGACAGACTATTTCGATGCACGTATGTTTCTTTTTGCGAATCTTGTGTGAGTTTTATAGCGAAAGTTGTTCAGTATGACCCAGGTAGAAGCACTCCCCTGGACTGGTCATGACAGGGTGGCGATTTTGTCACCTGCATCCGGCCGGTGACTAAATCCTCACCATGTATAAATAGTTCTGATGAACGCCTTTCTTTACAGTCGGACTCCTGGCCGACGTCAGACGACCTGCTGGAGAATATATTCTCTTTGGAGCAAGGTTCCCTCAACTTCCTTGAGGATGCTATGCCCGACTTCAATCTCTGCGAAAACGTTTCGCAACCCTCGGAAGCTATCAGCAGCTCTTGCTCTGACAGTGGACTGTCAAGCGACCACGCTGAATTGTAAGTAATTTGATACGTTATTGGGCGGCAAATTAGAAAGGGCTGACTACTGAGATGACGGCTAATAGAGACGTATGGATCTAGAAGACATGCTACGCCGTTCAAAAATAAATGATAAATGATTTTATTTCATTTCTGCAAGTGGGTTTGTAGAGACGCCAGCACATCAAGCTACTCGAAACTGTCAAATTTTCCCAATCAACTTTAAACCTTATGATTTAGCGATAAAGTTGAAAATCAATTAAAGAAATTTGACAGATTGTAGTAGCTAGATGTGCTGGAGTCTGTACAAACATATTTGCAAGCCAATCATATTTTAAAATCTAGATGAGGACGGCGTTCCCCATCTGACTATTCTGAGAAGAGAGGCCGAAACGAATTCAGGGGTCACAGTCTCTTTTAAAGTCCAGACATAATCTTGGTCAGATCATGTAGACTGATTTGAATAAATCAGGTTAACAGCAGGGCGATTCTTGTGATGGGTGGTAAAGTAGCCGGTAGCCTACCTGAAACGAGTTAGCGCTACTTATATACATTGACAATGCGTTGCCATTCCAGAGAAGATAGCTAAAATGTCTTATGTGCTTTTAAATTACATCAACAACCTTAGCCTTCAATATACCACGTTATGACGTTACCACGTTCATGTTACTTTTACTAAGCTATCGGGGTCGCTGAGCCGTCTCGTACTTGGCAACAATTGCATAGAACCACTCAACATAATGAATCTATATCAATCTGCCTAGCCTTTTCCCAACTATGTTGGGGTCGGCTTCCAGTCTAACCGGATGGAGCAGAATACGAATATTTTACATGGAGCGACTGCCTTTCTGACCTGCATTCACAACCTATCGACTAAGCTACACGATACCCCTTAGTAAGACTCAGACTTTTGGGCGTCTGACTACCCGTAACGACTGTCACAGATCCACGAGTGACAATCAAGACCAACGGCTTACGGCAATGGCGTGCTTTCCGAGGCACGCAATATGAGTCAGCATCTGTATAATCAATTTTCGTTGCTGCCTTTCAAATTGCTTAGACAGATGGTTTTGATTAGTGTTTACTGCCAAGGACTCGTTATCGCACGAATTGCTGGAATTCGAAATGAATTTAATTTAAAATGTATGTTGCTTGATAACTTGATAAGTGTTCACGATGTTACGTAACATCATTAAGCTGCTTGCAGAGAGAATTGTATCTAGAGTCTTATGTAACAAACCGGCATACAGTATCTACAGTTGTACCTTGGACTCTGCCATTGAACATTTGTCTCTAGAAATTGCTAGGAATTATGTTGCAACAATAAGGGTCTACCTACACAGCAGGTTCAGGGCTCTCTTAATCTATCACGTAAAATAATTAAGAGTTAAATTGTCTATTAGGCTAGATTGTAATCAATTATTAAGAACTTTAGTTCTTATTAATACAGGGAAAAAAGTGCTTTCTGGACTCCGAGTCGCAACTTTTCCGCAGCTTAGTCTGATGTAAAATAACCCTGACGCTTCCTAAAATAGGTTTATGATGGTACTAAGATGTCGTCTATCATTATGAAAGTGGCTGCTTCCCACCAAATCTCGGATATAAATCGTGGAATAATAACTTCTCCTATCTGGAAAAAGGGTTCGCCATTTTATTGCATTCAGTGTCTAGTCTAGCGTAAAAAATACTATTATGAAATTAAAACTCGCGTGCGAAAGAAGTTAGTTGACTTATACAACGGATTTTAAATGCAATTACCTGGTGGTGTTACCTACTGAAAAAACTAGCCTTGCGGACTGTTGAAAACAACGATACATAACCAGCTAGAATTATCCTTGTACGTAAATGCAGAATTAGAGTTTGTAATTTACGCTTCGAACACGTTACGACCATGACAGATAACTGGCTTGGTAACAGAAACTTCCTCTAGTACAATACCCGTTTTATGAAAATTAATTAAAATTAAATTGCTATTTTAGAGCAGTGGTGGGTGGCCCAGTTCCACTTTGTATAAATTATTTCATCGCCACTGCTCTCAAAACGGTGAAGGAAAACATCTTGAGGAAACCGGCATGTCCTCGAACCAAAATTCGAAGACATGTAATAACCGCCAACCCGCACTAGGCCCGCGTGGTCGATTATGGCACACTCCCTCTCATAAAGTGGGGGCCTGTGTTCCAGCAGTGGGATCATTTTAGGCTGATTCCGCTAATTGGGCGTCATTTCGGCGCTATAATGTCGCACAACAACAGTTTTTCTCCTGTATTGTGTAACTGGGGTGTACCTTAGTTATACAGAAGTGTACCTCTGCCTAACCCTTTAGAGAATACAGGCGTGATGTTATATTCTGTCATCGTATCATAGAGCATGCGCACTTTAATCTCTGAACTATTCTGCGGCTCTACAGTTGCAGCTTGCAGTATAAGCCTTAGCCCGGATTTCGCCCACGCATAAGGTCAAAGGCGTGGCAGGAATGCAGGATAAGAATTATTATGCCAAGTTTAAAATTCAATTAGTGTAATGCGCTTAGCTATCCACTTCGTTTGATTATTACAAAATATTTGTAATAGTCACGTAGCCTCATGATATAAGAAGTAGTAATAGAAGTGAATCTCGGCAAACACATTAATATTTTTCGTAAGTGCCGCTAAGTCAAGTTCAAGGAACTTTATTGCTGTATAATAAAGGCCATTTTAGCGCGACGCTAATGACTATTATCAAATCGTGAAGTCGTCGGACGAGTCCACCCTATTCTCAGGTTAATGAACAAGAGTGAACAAGGTTTTGAATACCTGTAAGACAACTTTACTTTTGGTAAACATGTTAGTTTTGAGGTTTTGAATATTGCAAAGGATGTCATCATTGTGAAGGCGGGCAGCCTGTTGCGTTTGAGAAACCTTTTCGTATGACTCAAATGTTTTCTCTTAATTTTTCTTAAAGCCTTTTGATATGACTCCGATATTTCTCTAATATCTTTTAACGCGTTTTTAAGGCTCCGTACACGAAAAAAGCCCTCTTTTGTCAATTTCTTATCTAATTATCAGAAAGCTTAAAAATAATTGGAACTATAAAAGTACAGTTTTCGTGGCGCTAAGCCATTCGTCTCAGTCACAGCGTCTGTTAATAGTTTCATCGCTTTAGCGCTCTCGAAAATAGCTTATTTCGCTTTGATTTACTTGATGAAGATTTTACTTTTTCGAAAAATAGATTTTTCAACATGATTTTTCTCTAATATATTTTGTATGAGACTCAGATATTTCTTTTAATGCCTTCTCGTATGACTCAGATATTTCTCAAATTTCTTTTAAAGGAATGTCGCTACAACACAGACCTTTTAGTGATAATGACTAATCAGCATAGGAATTCGGTATAACATTCTTAAGAGTAAACTAGTCGCGAGCTCGAACTCGTTGGTGGTCATGGCCAAAAAGCACGCTGTCTCGCCTGGCTTCGTGTCCGACAGTGCTAGTATCAGTGATGAGCAGTTAGACGCTAGTCTACATGAACAACGTCGAGTTCTCACGCACAGAAACACCGTTTCGAACTGATAGGCGCGTAAAAAATTTCGAAAAGTGCTTCTGAAAATCGAGTTTTATGAAAAAAAACCACTGCATAAATCAATTAGAAATAAAGTTTACTGATCTCTTCGATAACTGAGCTTTGTCGGTACGGACTTGGTTTTAAAGATTTTAAGTTTTTTTATTGCTTATTTACAGCCAAAGTTACGTTAAAAATAGCAAGAAAAACGAATCTTTGTTGGCTCATAACTTTTTAATGGCTTTTTATTTTACCATTCTGTTTCTGTACAGACACAATTAATAATAAGTCAAAACGATATCATGTTTAACTTTGGATGCACAATGTCAAACAGTGGAGTAATATTTTCCCAAAATTTGTATAGAAAAAATATCGGAAAGTGGCACCTTAAAAGCTCCTTAACCACAAGATTTTGTTAGATTACAATAAGATTGTGCTATGCCTAATATGAGCCGGCCATGTTGTTTTATTGGCATAAGTTTCACGAAGCAAGAAACGTTAACGATAGTACATTTTATCTATTACTTCCAATCATAGGACCGTTAAGAAGGCAATGACTTACGCGTTGATGCAATGGGAACGCGTGTGCCCAATTTATTTTTGTAAAGTGTAAAATGTTAGTGACACTTGATGTTTTAGTATTCTAATCAGTGCCGACGACGAAACGGCACGCGATAAGATTATATTTTTTTATAATTGGCAGAGGGTATACAGATCATATTATGTGAGGATGCACGCCGATAAAATTGTGTAGCACGTTCTTGTAGTTTTTAAACAATTTTGCTGTTACCAGCCAGCATTTGTTTAAATGTCTTGCTGGAGTATTCAATAGCCTTGGTTCGTGTAGGTTATAACCAGTTTTTTTTTTTGTTACCAGCCAGTATTTTTAATGTCTTCATGGAGTTTTATTTTTATTTATTTGCCTTCGTGTACCATTAAAGTAGGGTTTGTTGCTTGCATGCCTGTTCACGAAATGTTTAGTTTGCAATTCATTCGTCTAGGTGACTTTTCTTTTACAAGGTTAATTAATTATTCATATTCATTTATTGCATTCCATATGGTACAAAAGATGTTACAAGCGGCTTATAACTAGGTACAAATATATGGACCCTGTTAGGGCTCAGCACAGCAAAAGGATAAATTATCCTAGCTGTGTGTCCATTACATATGTGGTTAATTAACTCCAACCCATTAAATAAGTAACTGAGGATGTATAAAATAATGTAGTCAGCAAAGGAGATTAGTATACAGGGTCGTCGAATATATTTGAAGTTTATTATGAAACCGGTTGATGTTTTTGAATAAAATTTAATTTAATTAATAGAAAACAAACAGTTTATTTATCAAATTAAATTTCATTCGAAAACATCAATCGGTTTCTTAGTAAACTTCAACTATATTCGACGACCCTGCATACTTATCTCCTTTGCTGACTGTACATAGCAGGTTTTTTCAAAAGTTTTGCAGTTTCTATCCAGTATTTGATTAATGTCTTAATTTATGGAGGCTTTAATAGTCTTCGTGTATTGAACATAAATACTTAGTCGGGTTTATTGCTGATAGTCAATGTATCGAATTATAATAACATATTTTCCTGTTCGTATTTTGTTTCTTTATATTTGTGTGTTTTTCCAGGTTGGATTATTCTGTTAAGTTCCTTATTGCATACAACACCCTAATATTGCGTAACACACTATCGATGTCATCTGTTACGCAATTACACCAAAATTAAATATGGAGTATTGTCGTAAAGTTATTATGAAGATGTGCAATTTTTTTTTTTAAGTTAATAGGTTTTTTCGTATTCTGTGCTCTGCAACTGTCATAGCCTGGTAGACTGAACCGTATATACTTAGCAGTATCTTATCAATATAATCAGTTACACATGTTTATAATAAACTAAGACCATAACCACTTGCTCTCATATACTTATTAAATAGAAAACAAAGTAAAGAGGTTGGACTACATTCGCTGCATTGAGGTCAACACGTGTGGCAACCTATTTACTTAAATAAATAAATACATAGATGTACTGTATCAATAACTTATACAATGGCCTGTGTAAACGGTTCAAGACACGCCATTGAAATACGCCTTGGTGCTTAAACAACGGTAAAGGTTGACGAAGGGCACTTCTAGGTTAATTAATGACATTTTATATTAATGTTAAAATGTCGCCATACTTCCCGTGATCAGGAAAATTACGAGTTTTTGTTGAAATATGCAGATTGTAACTAGGAAAAAGTTTATTATTCTGCAATATGATCTTATGATTAATCATTCTGAATAGTTTTTGACTAGGTAAGTAGCTTCTTTCTACCCGTGACTTCGTCTGCGTGAATTTTTTTGTTCCCCCAACCCGGTAGTCGCATCGCATCATTCTTCCTGAATTTTTATTCTTGTTGCTCGGTTCCTAAGGGGTCTAGAGTGATGTTAAGTAGCTCGAGAATTGGGCTATAAAATGCAAAAAAAATCTAATCCGACTGGTAGTTCCAGAAATTAACGCGTTCAACAAACTTTCGGGTTTTTTTATTAGTAGATGTAGATATGGACACCATACTCCGTGACCATCATCATTCTTTTGTCTTTATCTCAATTTAATGGAGATCGGCACAACATTTTTGTCTTCTTCTTCCATATTTCTCCATTCGTCGTGATCTCAGTAGAGTCACCCCTTTCCTGCCGTATCATCTTTCATAGGTACGGTCCATCCATCGTTTCTTTGGTCTTACTCATACTCTGTGATGTTCTAGTTAAAACCAACACTTCGCATTTTATTTCATCAGCCGCCTTTTGTGACCTTGCAGACAGGATAGGGGTGACTTTACCAGATGATGTCGCAACAAAAGACTGTGTGAGGCATTCTTCTACTGCGTTATACAGGGTCAAATTAAATTAGTAAACTCTGCAGACGTGATGGATATCTAAACACGATAAAGTTAAAAAAGATTTGATGATTGTTTTTGGGGTCCACGACCGCTTGTAGTAATGTTATTCGAAGTATGAAGTTTTCTTTTTTTGTTTCGAAATTCGAAACCCATGACAACCGTGAAGCTTACACAAAAAAAAGTTTTTTTTTTAAACCGAAATTCCAAGTAGTAGTAGTGTAGTCTACTACCTGCGTTGATGTCCCCGAAAAAGAAATTGTCAAATTATTTTCTTTTTGTTTTATCATGTTTAAATAGCGATAGTCTGCGGAGTTTCGCTAGCTAATTTAATTTAACCCTGCATATCTTGACGAGGTGGCTATCATCAGTAAAATAAAATTTTGATGCTTACAAAATTATTACTCGCTTAGATAGAATCGACACAAAACCAAGGTTCACTTTTACCTGGTCGGACTAGGTAATTCTACTTTTATAATAACAGTATTGATGAGTCACTAAGTAACGACTTAAGGTGAATGCGAAGTGGTAGACTGCGAAATTCAAATTTTCTTAAGTTTTTTGCAATTTGCAGGTCAGTGTCAGGTTGCATTTGATTCGCGACTATAACAGGTACTTATTTACAGATCATCTCATCAGTTAGATTTGTACCACAAGAAGAAATCTCTTATGGAAAAGTGCTTATGGTACAAATCTCACTTAGAAAGATCTATTAATGTTTCTAATGATTATAATTCTGTAAATAAGTACCTGTTACAGTCGCGAATCATATTTTGATCAAGATACAACCTGACACTGACCTGCAAATTGCAAAAAACAAGAGAATTTTGCGGTCTACAGCTGCGCAATCACCTTATGTATATTATTTCTTTTTATAGTAGCAAGAACACATAATATAAGATTTACTGCGACACTTATCATTTAGGTACCTACTCGTTGAGATAAAATCCATGATTGTTTGCGCACTCTAAAGATGGTATGAAGAAAAAAGTTGTATCGCCCTTTACTTGACCTTTGTATGGGTTGATGTCCTTTACTCAGGGCTAACCAATATATTACTTAAAAGTAAGTACCTAGTATTCATGGGTAGTTACTTCCATTTTTTATTATTTCCGCGGGCAAACCTTGGATAAAGATGGCAGTAAGTATCTTTCATTGTTGCGTAGTTACTGATATTCAGAAAGTATCTACCAACTATAGATTAAATATTAAATCGTAGCAGATTACCTACACTTATATCATTGTATTTCATTACTTATAAAGCCGGCACGAAGCGAAAATAACAGCTATCGACGCAGTACTTTTGTTAACCTAAATACACGAAAATGCATTCGTCGATTGTTCCAAATTATCGCGTTATATAAGTATGTATCTAAATACGTAAGCAATTGAGTACACAAATACAGACATAAATTGCTGATTCACATTGCCGTGAGCATTCTGGAAAGTCAATATAGCCTTTGAACGGTGCCTACGTGTATCTGAAATGTTATATTTGCCTTTCACTTACCGATATGCCTGTCAAAATTCGAGAGCAGCCCCCAGACGCTGACTAACGACTAAGTATCAAGTTTTTTGTCTACAGTGAACGGTGAATGGATATTTCACTTAATTTAAATACTAGATTATAATAGTGTATTTACCTGCGTAGTACTTTTTGATTGCGTTCGATTATTACCCACATCAATGCCGTGCGTAATTAGCTGATAGCAAAAAAAAAGTTATTGAAACACGCACATTTTTCATCATTAGTCGCGGTATATTATAGTAAATTTTTATCAGAAGAGTAAGTAGAAACTTCATGGTTACAAAGAAGCATAAAGCATAGTTATTTTTGTACGCATAATTATTTCTTATAGTAAAGAAAAACTATTTGAAGTACTTATTTTTTTTTTTTTATAAGTACAACAATGTTTTCGTTTATTCTTCCAGACTAAAATTTATACATAATTAATGTGCTATTAAAATACTATCATATCATATATTTAGTATTTTGGTAGGTGCATTTTGACCCCAACAATAGTTCGTAACATCGGCCGTACGCCACACCCCTTGACATCCCCATTTACCCCATTTGAATGAGACGTCGTAAGCTACATCTTTCTATCGATACTTATCTCACAAGTAGGTTGAAATTCATCTGTTATTTCCGTTTATTTTCTTACTTTTTCCTCTCGAATGAGGTGCCTGATTTTAATACCTGGCAATCTTCCAGATAGATTTTCGAACCTTATATTTAAGGCTGGTTGTATCGAACAGCATTTTGAATTATTGTTATGACCGTTTTGGCTAAAGTAGGTCGCCAAATCTCCTTCAAAAGTGTCAATAAAGGCGTTCAAATGGGATTATGCTAGACTAGCTGCGCCCCGCGGTTTCACCCGCGTAAGTTTTGCTCCCTTGGGAATATCGGGATAAAAAGAATCCTATGTGTTATTCTAATGTATAAACTATATTACTGTAAAGTTTCATCAAAATCCTTTCAGTAGTTTTTGCGTGAAAGAGTAACAAACATCCATCCATCCATCCTCACAAACTTTCGCATTTATAATATTAGTAGGATTAATAACCAGGAATCCACCTGAACACAGTTTTGGTCAATTCGATTGTTTGTTTGAGTGAATAATTAACGAAATTCAGCCTATTATCAACGACCAAACTCATCATCTCATTGATTTTCATTAATTGGCAGGAATCGTTTATATTTGGCAGAAAGGGTGCGGCATAAACCCCCATCTGTATAGTTATACAAAGCTTTGTCTTCTTCTTTCGAAAGTCAAATTACTGACGACTGAAAGAGAATCAGTGTGTAACTATTTACCTGATATAATGCGTTTATTAGTAAGGGGGTAAAATAATGTATGTCAAGTGCATAGGAAATCGATAGCCATCGTATGTATCTATGGGTCTTTGTTACCTGATAATAAATGGTTTATTATTATTATTTGATTTTATATATCTCGGGACCATGGGGTCCCGGTCCTTTGGAAGGCCT
Source organism: Globia sparganii (assembly GCA_949316385.1). Classification (NCBI taxonomy): domain Eukaryota; kingdom Metazoa; phylum Arthropoda; class Insecta; order Lepidoptera; family Noctuidae; genus Globia; species Globia sparganii. Next base: position 15,268,508 of record OX438665.1, on the reverse strand, counting down.
GCGAGGGGCCGAAGCCAACTCGCAGAGGCCCCTTAGGAAATTTTAATGAAATGTGGCACCAACCAACGATTATCCCTATATGCACTATGACAGTTCACCCAAGGATAACCCTCAGTTGGTGTAGGACTATTGCAGTAGGTATTGGAAAAATAAAAAGTTGTACTATGGGTTTGCGAGGTTAAAGTGGATTGGTTACCAAGAATTATTATTATTATTATAAACAACTTATCCATTTATTGAAGACAGAAATATCAGTGGCCGAAGCAAATGCTAAGTACTAAAATATTGTCTGGTTTTGCTATAATATCTTTTCCAGTGAATGAAGATATGATAAAACGTAGACGTGTTTATGCGTAACACGTTCATACAAGTTTTACACGTTCCATGTCATAGGTATCCGTGATATTTTCCACGTAATCTCGATACGTAGAATTATCTACCGTTTCAAAGTGATTCTCTAGAGTTTAGCGTGTGTTTCATCCATCATTATTTTCAGCGTGGAAATTCTAGGAAAAGGCCTACTTTGGTAATTGTTTTTTTTTTATGTAATAACGTATTATGTAAAAACCCTTTTTTGCACCTGTTTATTATGTGTATTTGTACTTCGTTCGAACTCATCTCCATAAACATGCTATCGATTTAGAATTGTGTTGATACGGTATTTCATTTGTGACCTTGCGGTATGTTATGTAAATTATATGTTACTTATGTAAAAAAACCTTTTTTGCACCTGTTTATTATGTGTATTTGTACTTCGTTCGAACTCATCTCCATAAACAGGCTATCGATTTAGAATTGTGTTGATACGGTAGGTATTTAATTTGTGACCTTGCGGCAAAAAGCAAGGTCTTGGGCGACAAAATGCGTATTGAACTAGTGTGACCGATACGATAACATTGCTTTCCTCTATCGTATTATAATTCTAAAAATGAAAATTAATCTTTTACCAGTAGTAGAACTACTTGTGAAAGGGCTTGTTCTGGATATACAGGGTTATTAGAAAAACATTAACAACCTCATAAGAGGTAAATGCTCATCATTATGAACAACTTTTACTATGGGACCAAACCAAAAATCGCGAAAAAGAAAATCAGCTGTTCCCTACTATGTTTGCATAACTAGTCAAAATGTAGGGTAGGGAACAGCTGATTTTTTTTTTCGCGATTTCAGGTTTGGTCCCATAGTAAAAATTGTTCATGATGATGAGTACAATGACCTCTTAAGAGGTTGCTAATGTTTTTCCAATAACCCTGTATAACATTGCTGGGTTCCGGTTTCGAAGGTCTCATATAGTTTTGAATCCGGAAGACGGTGTCAATTAACTTGAAACTCATGAGTCATTTCGTCCTTATCTCTAAAAATGACAACGTATTGGGAAACCCCATGGGATGTCGGAGTAGTAATAAACACTCCTCAACAGGTAGACAATAGGCTAGAGGGGCAATTCTTGTAATTTTAAGAACGTTCACAGTCTGATCTCAGTCTCAATTTGTCAAAAATACCACAAATTTCCCTACATTTTGACAAGTTTTTGACATTTGTTTGTCGCCGAGATGAGACTGCGACTAGATTTTGAACGTTTTAAATTACGAGAATTTATTGGTCTTCAATTGTCGACCTTATCCTATAAGAAAAGAAACTTCAAGCAACACAGCTAATATTCATCTCCCTTTACAGCGACTTCGAGCAGCAACTTTCCCCATTCCTGATTCAGAACTCTTGCGATGAAGACACCGGCGCTTCCCCCGTTGGCCTGGAGCCGACTAGCCCCGGCAACGTGCAGGATGTCATCATCCAAGACCACAGTGAAGGCTCCAACTCCTCGAGCGAAGTCGTCGATGATACCTTTGACATGTTGAACTTCGAGCAGAATGTTGTCCCCGGATTCCTTAACAAAAATACGTTCCAAAGCCCTGGTGAGTTTTTTTTTAAATAACATAACGTAGCATTCATACAACAACATTTTTTTTTTGGTGATCTGTCGTATGTGTTACAATTACATGTAAATGTTCCTATGTTTTTTTGCTGCTGGTAGAAAAAAGTGTTTATTAGATATTATAAAAAGCCACGTTAAAAAACTTTTGAATGTGTTATCATATCATTCATGAAGGACCTTTGATTGATTTAAACAATACGTGGCTCTTACAAAACGTAAAAATAAACGCTCAAGTATTAAACATTTGTACGCTTTATAAATGGTTTTCACGGTTAGCAACACGTGAACACATACTTACTGAAAGAATTTATAAAGCCTTCAACCGGCGTAGCCAATGTAGGTATGTTAATACGTGCTAGCTTGTCGGTAAAAAGGTACTTAAATATTTTATAGCAGTCGGAAAAAATACTTATTGTAGGTGACCATTTTGTAAAAAAAACTTCTCATAAGATATTTTGGTATGAATTATCTATACATACTACCTACATACAAATTAATAAAATTGACGTCTATGTTTGTAATTTCAAAATAACTGCTTTAAGTATATTAAATGCGTAGGAAAGTATATACGGTAGGTACTAAAGTCTTACTTATAACAAAAATAATTTTTCTACATTTTTGTCTGTCTGTCGGTTTGTTTCGCTACTTTTATTTCAGAAAAAGAATTAGGGATCTGCGCAAAAAAAATTAAAACCCATGAAAACCAATATGTTTTCCGACATGAACGCAAACGAAGTCGCTGACACAGTCAGTAGCGAATAATACTCAAATTGCTTCCAAAAAAATACCCAGCGTAAATACCAGTGTATTACGCAGATATACTTCGTATGAAGTGAGCTCGACTAATATGTAAATATTCAATAACACGTCGCTCGGCCACTTCTCGCGAATCGGAATAACAAGCCTATTATACAAGAACTAGGCACTCTTATCTAAGACTTCACATCAAGCTTTTTACATCATTTCAATATAAAATATACCTATTACATTATCCGTTCTTCGTTTATCGAATTTCAACTACGACCTTCAGATATTAAAAAAATATTTTGTTACTTTTATCCTCCCCGATTTGACACTTGAGTCAATATCACGAAGAATTTATCGTAGTTGTATCACAAAAGGAAATATTGTAATAGACGATTTCTTGAATTCAAATTCCGACGTTCGATTTTAGGTAGTAAACAATGGTCAATGCTCTCAATCTGCGCACTTGTGTCTAGCCACTGAGTCACATGACTGATGCAATTAGTACTAATGATACTGACAGTATTTATCATAAATAAACACTACGGCTATTTCAACAGCTACTAATTCAAAAACAATAACAAGAATCTTCTTCCTAGGTAAAGGCAACAGAAAACGGCGTCTATCGCAAACGCCACAAGTGGCTGTGCAACCAAAAGTCCAAAAACCCACGATCAGGATTGCAGCGACTACAAGTAGCACCCCGAAACCGCAGCTGGTTGTAAAGGCACAGCCCCAGAAACCCGTCAAAGTGGCTAATATACAAGTCTTGAACCCACAAACCAAGGTATATTCCAAGCCGGTTGAAAGCGTCGCCCCGCAAAGGAGAGTGATCCGTGTAGCCCCCATGGCTGGCAACCCTCGGTCCATCCTACTTCCAGTTACGATAAAAGACATGAAAGATCTCAAATCTATAAAGATCATCAATGCGGCGGATTTGAAGAAGGCTTCGAACATTAAGTTGGCTGCCGCGAACTTGCTGTCACAGAGCAAACTGCATGATTTGAAGGTGGAAGCTAGGGACTATGATTATGATCACAGCGGAAATAACGGTGAGCGGCGTTTGATTATTTATATCTAATTGTAGTGTTCATACATTAAGAAACCAATTTAACGATGGTAGAAATAGGACATCTCTAATGGTGTTGTATAGTGAGTAAGGTTTCAAATGTGCCAAAAAATCCTGTGAATGCATTGAATTCCAAGTGTGCTGTTCCATTGTTTTACACATCTTGTGTCTAGTCGCCGGCACGTAACTTGGCATGGTTTTGGCATATTGGGAGTAAGTTAGCGCAAGAACACTTAGTGCAGCAAGAAAATGGTCACTTTTATTGTTTGTCATTATACTATGGTAATTGCCATAGATTATTTTTAAACATGTCTGTTTACAAGAAAGTTAAAGAAAGGAAAAACGCATCTAACGATTCTTGCCAAGTTACGTGCCGGCGACTATATCGTATTACTGTATCTTTTTTTAATTTAGCACCTGGCAATAGACTTTCTACCTACCCACAGGGCACGGGATGTTCTATCATATTTAAATCAGAAAGTCTGTCCAAATTGTTGTTGGTCAATGATTGCATGAAATTGCCTCCTCTGAAATTCAGCATCATTTGCGAAGATGTCGCAAATTGAATTGCGACCAAACATCGTTCATTTTAATGTTCAGTCAATTTTCGGTCACCTCGTGGTTGATTGGTAACAATTGTACGGACTTAATGACATAACGTAACCAACCGGTTGGCCTGGCCATTGGACTCGTTAAATACTTACTTTCTTTAATGCTGTCGTACGGAAATGACTATCAAATGTGTCTCGAACGAAAGTTAATACTGTCGCCATAACAGATAACTAATAGACAGTAATGTAGTAAAGCGTAGTTTATTCAATAACCTGACGTTTGTTCTTCAAAGGTTTAGACAAATTTAACTTTGAAATGAGGCCAAGGCTATTTCCAAATGAGATCCATTCATGAATTCACATTGTTTAAACCTCATTCAAGTAAAACCTCATTGCTGGTAATAACTGTTTTGTGTTATTTTTAGGGTTCCGTACCTTAAAAAAAAAACGGAACCCTTATAAAATCACTTCGTTGTCCATCTGTCAAGACCCTTTTTCACAGGAACGCGTGATGTTTTCAAGTTGAAATTATTATCATACTCAGGGCTGCAAATCCCTTGAAGCAGTGAAAAAAAATAAAACTTCTAAGTCAACGCAATCAAAAGATACGGGAAAGATAAATTTTGAGACTCGCGCGGGTATCAAAACCTGTAGGGTTCATTGCATTTTAAATTTCATGATTCTAGGTCAACGGGAAGTCCGTTGACCTAGAATCATGAAATTTGGCAAGAAGCAATGTCATCTAGCAAAAATAAAGGAAAAATCCGAAAACCGTAAACCGTTTGTAGTTACATGCCTACAAATTTGTACGGAAATTTGGTGCGCGAGTCCGACTCGCACTTGACCGGTTTTTTACTACATAGTAAATGGCAATAGCGTCGCATTATAGTTTTGTAAATTTGTAATTAAAACCAATATATATAGTCATTATGGGAATATACTTTGAATATATTAATTTAAAAGCATCCTATATGGAGAGCCTGATTCAACAGGTTCGATGATAAAGTTGTCTCCAATTAATTTAATCCTTTATCCCTATACGATTAAAACCTAACTTTATTCCCTCATACAGATGACTCAGGCAGTGAACGCAGTGATGACGATGATGATCACAAAGACGTGGTTCCCGACGGCAAGAACGGCTATCCCCGTCTCGTACTAACAGCCGAGGAAAGACGACTGTTGGCGAAGGAAGGCATCACACTACCTACCAGCTATCCTCTCACTAAGCACGAAGAGAGAGAACTGAAGAGGATCCGACGCAAAATCAGAAATAAGATCTCAGCGCAAGATTCCCGTAAGAGGAAGAAGGAGTACGTTGACGGGCTTGAGGACAGGTAATTAATCTATTTATTTTGCTAAATAGTAACAGCTGCACAGAACAATGGATCAGGTTAAGCTACGCTGTCCGCGGTTGGTCTGTGGATGGGTGACCATCTTGACATACCGACAACCCTCCGTACCTCGGAAAGCACGTTAAGCGGTCGGTCCCGGCTCTCATTTGTGGATCTTTGACAGTCGTTAAGGGTAGTCCGAAGCCCGAAAGTGACAACCAGTCTTACTAAGGGGTATCGTATTACCTAGTAACTGGGCTGTGGAGGTCAGATAGGCAGTCGCTTCTATGTAAAATACTGGTATTCAGCTGCATCCTCCATCTTATTATTTTATCAGCCATACCGAGGGTCGGTCAGGGCTTAACTTAAGATACTGTTGGGGAGTTCGAGATTACCTGGAAGAACTTTACGGAAACCTATGCTAAGCAGTGGGGCAGTATAGACTAAATAAAAAATAAGTTATCTACAAAATTCGCGCAATTTTAACTACAAATATTTATTATCGGTAGTAATTCAGTATCTTTCCTAGTAGTCTACAAGACAAAGCCATTGCTAATTTGCCTGATTAGATTAGATATAATTTGAAGGTCTATTTATTATGTCTCGTAAACAATTTTTAACGCGTGCAAAAGATGTCCGTGGGAGATACAAATCTATAAATAAAAAAATATATCGAATCAATTTTAATTTCTGTGAGGCAATGTACCGCACGCTAAGCCTCTAGAAGGCAGCAACGGAAAATTGCGAAAAATCATGCAACTATGCTGCACGGAAGGTAGTAGTTACCAGTTACCTAAAGTATTTAAAAATACTTTTTAGGCTAGCAATGAACAGTGAACAGTATTACAAATGTCCTTGAGACAAATATATTCTGAATAATACAGTCATTGCTTTTTCAGATGCAAAATTTACAATACATTACTGAATATTACAATATGTATATCTATAGTTGTGAATTATGTATTATCCTAGCAACAACAAATCCCTATATAAATAAAAACTTAATATTTATAGACACTTTGAAAATTATAGGTCTATCTTTATAATTTTGATATCAGTAAAGTGAGAGAGCAATAGTCTGTAACATCACTTCTTTCCAACCCCGCGTTTGCAACAACAAATTTCCATTTATATAAAAACTTGACATTAATAGCCACTTTAAAAATTATACCTGTCCTTGTCATTTTGATAGCAATAAAGTGAGCGAGCAATAACCCCGCGCTTACACCAAGGCATGAAACAGGTTTACTACATGTTGTCTACTGTTTTCTTTTGCACCTAAAACAAGTTTTAAAACCTAAATTTGTCAAAAAGGTGAACAACATAGTTACTTAATAAGTTTTATACACATGTTCATAGACTGGCACACACAAGTTTTTGCCAAGTGTTTTAAAAGACTTAAAAACCACGTATGTATAGTATTTTTATCTCACGAAGCGACACGTACTTTACTTTTGGTTACCAAGTGTACAAACACGCTGCGGATGTGTGTGTAAACGCAGAAGCTCTCGGTACCATCCGAGACAATGGCGAAGTCGGAAGTGTATGTGTATGTGCGTGTGTGAGTTATTTGCTGATGCTACTCATGTTCACGCGCACATTTACAGCGTGCTTGTACACTTGGTTATCAAAAGTAAAGCGCGCGTCACTTCGTGACATAAAAATACCGTATCAAAACTTGTATATGGATGTTACCAATGGGTAAGATAACAGCTATAAATGAGACTAAGATATACTTATTTACAAGTTACAACAAACCTCATCATTTACCTTCGTCGCTTAAGGAAATAACACAATATAATTAATTGTTTCAGAGTAAAACAGTGCACAGCGGAAAACCAGACTCTTATAAGGAGGATAAAGATTCTGCAATCACAGAACCAATCTCTGACTGCTCAACTGAAGAGATTACAGGTAATTGTTGTTATTTATAGCTATTATGTAACTTTATTTATAGTTTATAGCAGGAACTTGAAAACGAAATGAATTTCGTTCCGTTACCACTAATGTTATCGTATAACGTTTCAAATGTTACTAAAAATAACTTTATAAAATATCATTTTCATAGAACGATATTATAAGTAACGTTATAGGTATCAGCAACATTAACCTTATCCGCTTGTAATAACGTTACAGGTGAAACGTTACAAATTCATTTGAAACGTTATTCTTCATACTTTTTCGTCATTTTATAAGCTCAACAGTGGCGACATTGAGTATCGTAATGAATAACGTTATTATATCGTTATACTAATAACGATATATTGTTACTGAACAGTTTAGGATTTCGTTCCGTTTGTCTGTATCGTTATAGACAAGAAATTAATTTTGTTACGATCCTGGTGGAACGGTACAAATTATCGGCACCGGAACTGCGCGTAACGTTATTTTGAGTAACTTTTCAAGTCCCTGGTTTATAGCGACCCGCCCCTTCTTGTCTCTTGTCTTTTTCAAAACATCGAGAGTTCTGGGCTATATTTAAGTTACATATTATTAATGTATCATACGCATGAACCTTCCGGAATAAATTCTCTTAATTTTAGTGAATACCTTATCAAATCCATTTTGAAGCTTAGAAGATGTAGTCGGTCACACAGACAGGCACAAAAACGAATTTGTTTTATACTATGAATAGATATAAATGTAGCCATTGCTGATGATAATGGTGTCTTGTCTAGTCAAAACCTTGCTATTGTCTTGGTCTGTAGGTGCTCGCCAATAAATGAAATATTACTTCCCTGACAATGGCCCCGATTCAGTAGTTCACAAACTAAATTAAATTTAAGTTCAGTGCATCTTTTTCTTTCTATTTCATTATGAAAAGGACAGAAGATAAATATTAGTTTAGTCCTGTCAAATTAGACAGCGCCTGACGTAAATTGACTTATTTTTAGTAGCCAATTTTTTAATCACGTCTAATCTTGTCTATGGATTATCTAATTTGACAGGACTGTCAAATTAGACAGCGCCTGACGTAAATTGACGTATTTTTAGTGGCCAATTTTTTAATCACGTCTAAACTTGTCTATGGATTATCTAATTTGACAGGACTAAACTAATATTTATCTTCTGTCCTTTTCTTAATGAAATAGAAAGAAAAAGATGCACTGAATTTAAATTTAGTTTAGTTTGTGAACAACAGAATCGGGGCCAATGTCGTAAAAGCTGACGTTGTAGTAGCGTCAAGAGGATAACCGCTGGATTTTCGAGTCTGCTAATAAACAGGCCACTCATGTGCGGTTATTATGGCAGTTTACGATGTGTCTGCTGTTATATAAAGCCGTAATTGGCCTGTAAGCAGAGAACATTCATGAATCATGAAGATATCTTATAGTCTGCGAGTTGGAAATACTGAATTTCAGTAAAGAGAACGTAGCGAAAGCAAAACGTCTAATTGTTGCGAATTTCAGACAATAGCCTGACTAAAAAGTTATAAGCACACATTCGCTTAAACAATGTATTTAGAAATGGACAGTATTCGCCGTTCACTTTCATATCATGTGAGAGAGTCAGAGGCAAATATCGATAACAATAGTCGCACCGCCATTTTAATCTCGGAACTCGTTGACCGATTAATATTTCTATTGCATAACTAGTTCGCCGAACGTTCTAGCTATGATTGTAGTTTGTCAATCTAAGTGACAAGTAAAATGTTGCTCTCGTGAAATACAGTAGATCTTTAAGGTCAGCTTAAACTGGTTTCTAATGTATTGTCGACTTTTATGTTGCTAATTTAATTTTAATTGCAGTGGTAATGAAAATCGTCTTGGCGTTATTATTCGCGAAATAATGTTGTATTTGGCATTAAACAGGGTGTAAAAACACCCTGAGAGTTACTTGTTTTTCCCGTTATTATGATCTTTTTTTTGGTTGCGGAGATACTGAATGACCTTTTTAATATTTTTTTTTTTTTACGAAAACTAGTTTTATAACTTAACTTTAAATCCTCTCACGATCTCTGTACTGTTGCATGCATAAGCATAAAGTTTTACAGCAAACTTTCACACCAAAAATGAAAGTCTTTTCCCAGCATTTATTTTTGCAATAAGTTCGCGAAGGGTCCTTTTACACCATTGATTCCGAAAGTGGTCGATATTGGTTTCCTAGGAGTCGACATAAACGAAAACTGATTTTGGGGGTCGACGGGGTTGATCTTAAAAGTAGGTAATTTGGCTATGGGGGTCTGAGGTAACAGTTCATTTTGGAAAAGGAGTCACTTGTCCAAAATAGTTTGGGGATCCCTGTTTTACCCTGTATAGTTTTGTCTTCAGCAAAAACACTCGCGGAGTGATATGTATATCCTCGTGCTTACACTATATCGGCCAGTCAACAAGGTGCTAAATGGAGCCAGTTATCCAGAATTCTCCAGACTTAGATTTAACACATGATGACATGATGTGTACTATTTAATTTAATAGTTTGTAAAGCAATATCGAAATCGACACCCTTTGAACGTAACAGTAAATATTAATAGATAAATTAATTAGTTCATAATTTCCATAATATTTAGGTCAGTAGATCAACAATGTCTATTAATAGCCAATTGTCTGCAATCGTGATCTTGTTCTACTAATGATAGGAATATTGACAATCAATGGCTTGCTGTGTGAGAGAATCATTCAGTACCGAGCAGAGTTTATGCGATAGAATCGCATATCTTTACTAATATTATAAAGAGGTATTTGTTTGTTTGTATTTAGGAGGTAATCATAAGAGGGACACGTGGCTAAATATTAAAAGCCGCACAGGTCGATCGTTCAGGTTAAGCTACGCTTGCCGCGGATGGTCTGTGGATGGGTGACCATCTTTACATACCGAGACCCCTCCGTGCCTCGGAAAGCACGCTAAGCCATTGGTCCCGGCTGTCATTCGTGGATCTTTGACAGTCGTTAGGGGTAGGTAATAGGTAATACGGGCTGGTGTCCGCAACTCCACGTCAATGCGCGTATTTTGCGTACGGTTGTTAGGGGTAGTCAGTAGCCCGAAAGTCTGACAACCAGTCTTACCAACGGGTATCGTATTACCCAGTAACTGGGTTGTGGAGGTCAGATAGGCAGTCGCTCCATGTATAATACTGATATTCAGCTACATACGGCTAGACTGGAAGCCGACCCCAATATTGCTGGGAAAAGGCTAGGCAGATGATGATGTAGGAGGTAATCTCCGGAAATACCAGTCGGATTTGAAAAAAAAATTTATAGCCCGATTCTTGAGGAAGCTATTAGCATAACGGTACGATCCTTAGGATCTGAGCAAAATGAAATAAGTCAGGAAGAACGCTAACCAAAAAGGAAGTAGTAAACGGGCGAGTGATGGGATGCGAGTTGCGACGGGTTGGGTCGGGGGCCGAAATATCACGCGGACGAAGTCGCGAACAGAAGCTAGTCAATTATACAGTGTGTTAGGTTAAATGAGGGACACTTGAAGGGCGTGTAGTACTCATGAAAATGAACAACTTTTAATATGAGGCGGACTCGAAAAGAAAAAAAAAATCCGCTGTTCCCTACATTTTGTACAGTTAAGGCGAACATAAATGTATAGTGCGGCTGGTTTTATTATCGCGATTTCAGTGTTGGTCCTTTAGTAAAAGTTGTTCATTTTCATGGGTACTACACTCCGGCATTCGCTTAAAGTATGCCCCTCGTTTAACCTAACACACTGTATACAGAGTAAAATTTTAATCACCGTTTTTCTCGGTCATTATACTCATCATTATGAATAACTTTTACTATAGAACCAAACCTGAAATCGTGAAAAAAAAGCAGCTGTTCCTTACATTTATGTTCGCATAACTCGTCAAAATGCAGGGAACAGCTGATTTTTTTTTTTTTGCTATTTCTGATTTTCCCCCGTAGTAAAAGTTGTTCATAATGATAAGTACAATGACCCCTTAAGAGAAAAACGGTGATTAAAATTTCAACCTGTATACAGCACGCCCGCCGGTTGCGAGTACTACCACGATCTTTCTGTAGAACATCACCATAGGCTAGTTTCCACCATAAATAAATTGAAAATCTATTTAGTCAGTCAGTTAGAGTATTGGAAAATAAAGGACACGTATTTTTTGTTTTTGTAAATCAATGAATATTGACAAAGATAAAACGCATCAAAACTCGGGAGTGAGAGCTCGTGTCGTGATGTCAGAACACACTAAAAATTATACCAAGGTGTGACGTGTTGAGAATTATAAAAGCGTCGGATTTATAAGATATTCGTCAATTTTGGTTTACGTAACAAAAGAAAAAATACGGGTCAAATATTTTTTGATAAACCAACTGACGGACTAATTAGATTTTTTCAGTTGACAAGCCTATTAAGTTCGCTGTGTCCTCCTAGGCCGTCCTCTTCCGGCCTTTCCACTCACGTCTGCCTTGGAAATACCTTTTGTTATTCGCTTTTCATTCATCCTCGAGTCAATCTTTGTAAAAAACTGATTTACAGTAGCATTGACCGTTTTTAACTTCCAAACGTTGTAAAAAAGTGCCAGGCGGCTATGCTGTTAATGACTAACAATATTTCGCCGTCAATATTTTTTATAGCTCCTTCCTATAACAATTTACATCTTCGATAGTTCATTGACTGCTCTCTCCGTTATAGAGAAATGATTACTCTTAATAAACTCATTCTTGTATGTTGTAAGCAATAGTTTACTGCTGAGATGGTAACTTGATCAGATACTTGTCTTTAAAATAAAAATACAATAAAATTGAACTGTCTGTTTGTAATTTCAAAATAACAACTTTTTACTAAATTCATATGAAAGTATATTCGGTACTCAAACAAAAAAAAAAAAAAAATTTTGTCCGTTCGCCTAGTCTCCGAAATGGTTGGACCGATTTTAACGAGACTTTCACTAACAGATAGCTGATGTTATAAGGAGTAACTTAGGCCACGTGAAGACGAGCAGTGTCAGCACAACACACACACGCATAGGCACACTTCAGAATTTGTTGACTTCCATTGTCTCTGATGGTACCGAGAGCTCCTGCGCTTACACACACATACACACAGCGTGTTTTACACTTGGTAACCACAAGTAAAGCGCGCGTCGCTTCGTGAGATAAAATACTACAATGATAGAGATTTTCATGTCATTTGGTTTAATGGGAGCTCTCCCACCCTAATTATATATGTTTGTGTTTTCTTTTCCTCTGTTTGGTGTACAGACGCCAGCAGGTCAACCTACCCCAATCTGTCAAATTTCTTTAATGGATTTTTAACTTTAGCACAAAGGAATAAGGTTCATATTCAATTGGGAAAATCTGACAGATTGGGGTAGCTTGATGTGCTGGCCTCTGTACAAAATATTCTATCGATCTACCTGACGGTCAACTTTGAGGCTGTATTTTATTTGCAGATTCATAACTCAATATAGTTTCCCACTATTCACTCTCTGTTACATGTATTTTAACCTCGTTCAAACCATGGACTTGTAAACTAAATGAATTTCGTTCCGTCACCGCTAATGTTATCGTACAACGTTAAAAAACATAACGCTATAAAATATCATTTTTGTAGAACTTTATTCTATGTAACGTTATAGGTATCAGTAACAGTAAGCTTATCCGCTTGTAATAACGTTACAGGTGAAACGTTACAGATTAATTTGTATCGTTATTCTTGATACTTTTTCGTCATCTTTTATGTCACAAAGCTGGCAAATGTGGCGAAGTTGAGTATCGAAATGAATAATGATATATAGATAGTACTGTTACTGAACGATTTAGGAATTTCGTTCCGTTTGTCAGTATCGTTATAGTCAAGGAATTAACTTTGTTGCGTTCCTGGTTGAACGGTACAAATTATCGGTACCGAAACTCTCTCTCTATTCAATTTCTGATCTTACCTAAAATAACCTTTCTATCTGTTTTACAGAACGTCCTAACAGGCGTCACAGGCGGCTCCACAAACAAGTCAGCGCAGCCCGCCACCTGCCTGCTGGTCCTGCTGCTGTCAGTCGCGTTGGTGGCGCTGCCGTCTATGCGCGAGGAGATCAGGCCGCGAGCGTCAGATACGCCGGCTAACTCGCCCGCAGTTACTAGAGCGCTGCTCTCAGCTTCCAATAGTGAGTATATTTATTTATTTAATATACATATACACGACATATCTACAGGGTATCCATACTGGATCAAATCGAATATGGGCGTGGGCAAGGTCATTTCCAAACTTTTTGATCCTGAGAATGATTGATGATTGAGAATTATTTTACGGTTCAAAAGTTGTGACCAATTTTTTAATCGTTTCGCATAGTGCTCAAAGAAAAAAAATCATTAAAAAAAACTATCAGGGCTGTCTAAAAAACTTAAATTGACAGTTCCTGGTAGTATTTTTTTAAATGATTTTGTTCTTTGAGCACTATGCAGTGATTGAAAATAACAAAAGCTGGTAATAACTTTTGAACCGTAAAAAAATTCACCAACATTCTTAGGATCAAAAAGTTTGGAAATGACTTTGCCCACGCCGCTATTTGATTTGATCCATACTTCCAGGGACACCCTGTATAAATAATGTGCAACTTCAGAAGGCCAATTCTCGTAATTTAAAACGTTCAAAATCTAGTCGCAGTCTCATCTCGGCGACAAACAAATGTCAAAACGTAGGGTACTATGAGGTATTTTTTGACAGATTGAGACTGAGATCAGACTGTGAACGTTCTTAAAATTACGAGAATTGCCCTTCAGGTATTAAGTAGATGTACTTCTCTCTCTCTCTAGAAGGCCACAGCAGGCGGCACAATAAAGTTAACAACTAAGCTAACAGTTAGTATAGCTTTGTACGATCGTTTTTCGTCGATGACACGAGATATAAGAGAATTATCTACACCCATGCTATAAATCCTCTATAAAAGTTTCTGAAACAATTAGCTTATTGCCAACATTAAAACAACCAATGTCATAATAAACCTTATTATCATCCAAACGAGTGTTATAATGTGTAAGGACATTGACATGCACGCGCGTTTCACTACCACAACGCCCTATTTAAAAAAAAGAACTTATAGGTTATTCGTATTCACGTCGTATCCCGCCGGCCGCCATTTTTGTTCGATATTATTGCAAAAAACTGTTTCAGAACCATAGAGGGGATTCATATCATGGGTGTAGATAGTCTTGTATGCAACTGTACATAATTAGGTATCATACAACAGTTACACAAATAACTATTATTATACACCAAAACATATTGGTAGTGGAAATATTAGTCAGTCGTGGATGACTGCTCGGGGTGCGCTAGTCAGTCTATCAATCAATAATAGGATAGTCAATTCAATCAATCAATTCTAGGATAGTCTCGTAAATGCTCTATTTGCCAATTTAGATTATTTTATGCATATTATATAAAGAAGTAAAACAATCATTATAAGTCGGACAGCAAGCAGATCTTCGTAGGAGTAGGACCAAGAAAATGTCAGCTGTTGCTTTGTCAGTCCTTTACTTATAAACTCAGATTATTTACTTAGTTGCATAGTTAGAAATGGATTAATAAATATCTCTATTCAATTTCAAACTCAATTATAAGTGAAATGTACTCGTTAGTTGCAAAACACGTTTAAAAAACGTGAAACCATATCAATATAACCCAGTATTTTCGGACTACCCGAAAGATAGGGGCACATACACGGTCATGAACTTCGTTAATACGTAGTGATAGCTCATTAACTCTGATTACATAATAAAGTGTTTTTAGTTTTTTTTTCTACTCAATACGCAATGATCTCGTTTATCTCAAATCTCATTAGCAGGTCAAATTATATAACAAACAATTTCACGATTACAAATTAAAAGATTCAAGAGCATCTATACAATTCAAATATTTATAATTTGTAATTTAAAAATAACAGTTTTTTACTAAATGCATTGTGGAAAGTACATACGGAAAAAAATAAAAGTAAAAAATACTGTCTGTCTGTTTCGTCTAATCTCCGAAACGGCTGTACCTATTTCGACGGCACTTTCACTGGCAGATAGCTGATGTTATAAGTAGTCTCATAGGCTACTTTTATTTGATTAAAAGAACGCAAATCAAAAGGTAATAATGTCAAGCGAACGAAGTCGCGGGCAGCAGCCAGTACAATATAAAATTAGTTAAACCTATTAATAAAAATTCAAGTTTTGACGGCCCAGTCGGTCACCAACTCCTCTGCAAAGAATATGCTACGTGTCTATAAAAATAAATTGAGCACCTTGTTTTTATAATTGGACCGCGACCGAAAGATAATAAAATATCGCTTTCTACGCTGTATACATAGATTAAAACATATCTCAATCGTGAATCGTGAGGTCTTAATAAAATGATACTATATTTAGTGCGACTCGAAAGTACAATTTATCCGTGCATGACAACTATTTAATACAATTTAAAAGTTATATAACATTTCTATCTTCAAAGTATTTTACGTAAATTGTTGATGTTCGTTATGGTCGAATTCACGAATCAACTTTCCCATTACATCGTTTCGAAATCCATGTATAATCGGCTGCACTACTTTTGAGTTTAAATTAAATGTTTAAGTAACACGATGCACTTTTGAAAGTTACATAGCAAAAAATTGTTTCAACTTCTTGCATTGAATAAGTAATCGTTTTACAGATTTCTTTTCACTTTGTTGCAACAATTCCTAAATGTATTTGTTTTTTTCAACAGAAATGGCGCTCGACGAGACAGTAATAGACGATGGGGAGTTCAATATGGATGAACTGATCACGTTCAACCGCCCACACTCCGACCATGACTACCAGGTCGTGAAGAGCACGGAGACACACAAAGTGCTCGCCGGCGGCTACGTGGACCTGCCCATCGATGAGGACTGGCCCCCCAACCTTAAGAAACGCATGAAAAAGCACGAGCTGGACTACAATGACGGCGCTTACATGCCGCCCGTCGTCAAAGAGGAGAACTACGAACACTTCTACAAAAAGTTCAAAACAGAAGACGACAGCGAAATGAACATCAACGACAAAGGCTTCCTCACCAACACACTGATATCTACCGGCCGCAAACTCGGAGAACTACTCGATCTACTACCCCCTATACCCGTGAAGACCGACGACTTAGTCATTGAGGAGATATCCGACTATGATTCCAGAAATACCACTGAAGTAAAGAGTTTCATAGTCAATGGCACCCTAACGGAATTCTAGTTTAGCACAGATTCTATATTTACTATTCCTTTATAATTCCTTGTTGTTTGCTTTCAGATAACTATTTTACTATTATTTTACACAGAATGTATTTTTTTACGATTATATAGTTTTCAATGAAAGTATTCCTTGCGCGTAGTTGGTACGGAATTTGACTGTGTATGTTTATTTCGATTATTTGTCGTGATGTGCTGACTCATTGTTTGGAGTCACGCTAACTACCCTTGGAATTAGCCTCTAGTTTATACATAATAATTATGTTTAAGTTAGTGAGAACGCTATGAATGATTTTATTTAGTTTTAAGTATTATTCAAACAAGTACGGTAATATGTCACGTTTCTGGGAATGAAAGTTGTTGAATATTTATTTGAGAAAATCAAAATTAATATATTATTAAATCAAGATATATTTTTATTTACAAATCATACTGTAGGACTTGAGTATAAGTTATTTACTAAGCATTTTCTCTGTTTCGACTTGGTGCAATTATATTAGTAACTGACGTATCAGTTTTAGCTAGAATTTGATTTTAAGTAAGTACTTCATTTGCATTAGTTATAGCTCGTTTTACCTACTTACCATATAAGAGTTTAAAGAAAATGGACTACAATGAGAATGCTGGTTCAAATAAATTGTGTAAGAATATTCGTTTTTTAATTAATAACCCCACTGAACTTCTGAATTTAACTAGATAAGGGCCAACACACATTGAGCGACGGCGCGAAAAAGAGAGCAAAGTATGGAACGACGTACGCATCCTTTGCATCGACGTGACGAACGCGCTCCGGCGGCGGACTGACACAAAATGCCGATCGTTCATAAATGGTGGATGTCGTATAATGCGTACTAATGTGCTCCTTTTCAATCGGCAAAGTGCGAAAGGCCGTCGATCAATGTGTCCTGACTAGAGATGGGCGGGTGGGTAAAAATTGGAAGGAAAGGTAAAAAAAGGTAAAAATTAAAAAATACCCTTTTTTACCCGGTATTAATAATAAATACCGGGTAAAAAATGATTACTATCTATAAATTATTGAAATGGCTTCGTCATCAATACTACGACCTTAAGCATTGAAGATAAAGTATTGATTTTAAATAAAACGAAGTTAAATATCTTTTAAATCTTTAATCAACATATATTTTCAAATAAACTGTTTAGAATTCATCTCATCTGCCTAGTCTTTTCCCAAATATGTTGGGGCCGGCTTCCAGTCTAACAGGATGCAGCTGAATACCGGTATTTTACCTAAAGCGACTGGCTATCTGATCTCCACAATCGTGATGGTAATTTAAATAATGGTTGCAGATCTTTAAAAAAGTCTATCCACAATATATGTTCCACTAGGCTCCGAGAGCTTCTCCACAATCGTCGGTTTCAGGTCCACTTTCTCTCGAAAAGAAGTTGTTGGAGAGCGCAGAAAAACGGCCTACCTCAAGGCACCGATTCTTTTTAATATCTACACCAACCACCAACCGTCTAACCCTAACACGTCCCGCTTTCTTTATACAGAAACCTTGCTCTCACGTCACAAGCCACCACCTTTGAGGAGGTTGAGGCCCACTTGTCAGACGCTCTTGGTAACTTAGCCACATATTACTTCGCTAACTCATTCAAGCCCAATCCGAGCAAAACCCAGTCTTGCATATTTCATCTCCGCAATAGAGAGGCGGGCCGTAAACTTAACATCGTTTGGGGTAGGGTGTCCATCGGGCATAGGCACATCTCTAAATATCTTGCTTTTACCCTAGACAGGTCTCTAACATTCAGCGAAAACTGCAAGATTATCAAGCAGAAGGTGCAAACTCGCAACAGTCTTCTTCATCGACTGGTCTCATCGAAGTGGGGTGCTTCGCCTGACGTTATACGGAATACTGGTCTAGCGCTATCTTTTCTGCGGAAGAATTCGCGTGCCCCGTGTGGAGTCGTTCTGGTCATGCAAAGCTGGTGGATACAGCTTTGAATGAAACGTGCCGGATCATCACTGGTTGCCTAAACCGACCCCGGTACAAATGCTGTATCCAGTAGCAGGAATCCACTACTGGTGGCGCAGTAGTTCGCAGAGCGGTGGCAAGCTCAAGCGAAAGAGCCAAAATGGTCTACGTTACACGACACCCTTTGCGTGACAACTTCCTTGTGCGACAAAGGCTGAAAAGCCGAAACAGTTTTTTAAAATGTGTCGTCCCACTCACTGAGGAACCATCACAAGAAACACTGAAGTTGTAGCGAGACAGTGCTTCCTTACCCAAACCGTTTGTTCCACCCGCTGAAGACCTCCCACCTGGACATGAGTTACCTTGGGTAACCTGGAATTCTTTAAACAGACACCGGACCTAGGTTGGCCGAAGCTAGGAACACCTGTTCAGGTGGAGTTTCATAGACGACTCCGCCTTTGAGTGTAAATGTGGTGCTGTTCCACAAACGATGGGACACTTAATATCGTGTCCTGCGTGTCCTGTCAGCTGTACGTTACAGGAATTGGTGGACGCTGGTGATGGCGCCAAACAAGTAGCTGAATTCTGGACCTAGTCCATTTAGATTGCTATCGACACGCTAAGAAGAAGACCAGGTTCAAAGCTGATCCAGAAATGAATACTGCCTTTGCTAATTTTACTGTCAGCCTTTCGATTTCTTCCTCTTATTGCCTTTTATGATGACGACGATGGCTGATTCAGATTGTGATTATTTTGAATCCAGCGAACCAACATGGGGCGCTGGGTGCGAGGATGTCATTGTTATAATAGGAGCGTTAGTAGTATTGGTGATATTTACGTCAGTTTGATTCTTCAGGTCATTTTTAGCAACAGAGATATTTTTTTTAGACACTAATTATTACATTTAACCAAATGACCTCCCATTTTGTTGACATTTGCTATTTTATACTTATGATCACAATACTTGCAAATTACCTACTGATTTACCAGGACCCACACTAGGTATAGTGTTTCCAAATTTCATCTCGTTTATTTTTGCATTATCTAAAAAAAAAACAGTGAATTTAATGAAGTTAATAATAAGTGCAAAACACATTTAACATATTATATTTAGCTTTTGATATAGTATTTCTTGACGGTTGTTAGTTCGATCCCGAATACCGATGTAAAAAAATCAAAATCAAATAAAAAAGACGTTAGAAAATAACACGTGGGCCAAGTTCTTCTAGACTTATAAGTCCAAAATTGATTATAATTAGTATTTAAAGAACCAACTTTAGCGATATTGAAAATCTATTACAGAAATTTGACACATTGTAGTAGCTTGATGTGCTGGCGCGTCTGTACTATGAATTAAAATTGACATACCTTCTTTTATAGTGTTCTAAGAACAAGACTTCACACAATTCCGTTGAAAAAAACTAAATATAAATCGTATCTATTAAAAAATACAATAATTAGTTTCAGTTAAACTGATTTTAATTTTTACCCGGTATAAATTAAAAATGGGAAGGGTATATTCCCATCTCTAGTCCTGACCCTAAGGAAACCGTGCTTTCCGATGCAGCATGGCGCGCTGCTGTTTTATTGGTAAGTACACATATTGACTATTTTGTGAAAGACGGGTCAGTGCGGTAAAATTACGTGACACGTAATTTTACCGCGTTATATTTACTACAATAATTATTTTTCATCAGAATGGTCACGTTCAAGGTCAATTAAGTAATGCATTAATCTGTAGACAAGTATTAGGGGGGGTATAAGACAAGGGGAAGATGAAAATTTCATTATTTTTGACCTACCTAAGAGAGGTCTGTCCGTGTCCCAGCAGTGGGAACATTATAGGCTGATTATGCTACGTATAATTATTGAGATATTTGTAAAAGACTCAAAAATGGGATTCCAAGTTATCTGTTACAGGATGCAACTTACGATTACACTTGTCTGAATTCATAGAGAAAATCTCAAAAAGGAGATTCCAATGAAAGTTAAGGTTCTCTCTCTGTTCTCTACAATTTTATTATTTTTGATGTAGGCCGTCCTAGTTTTCTAGATATTTGCGAAAAACTCAAATCCCTAATTTGAGTTTTTCGCTCTGAAATATTCTAATGCAAGTTTTGACTCTGTTCTCAACAAACACTGTCTCGCATCCCGCTCAGTATAGTCTCCATGTGGCTAGAACCTTCATCTATGGGTGTAACACACAAAGGAAGATGAAAATTTAATTATTCTTGTAGCTCGTTAGACGTCGTTTTTTGTGATTTTCCACAATTCATTTGCCGAATTAAGGTCCGCGCGGAACTAGTTGGCCGCTGAGGTGGGGAATGGAGTGAGGCGGCGGTTCGCACAGTGTTACCAACCTATACCAAAATTTACCCCCAAGATTTTTTAAAAATCCCCCCAAAAAAACCCTAAGTATCTCATAAGTTAAACTTTCATGTAGTGCCCAACTCCCTAAATCGTTCGTAACTCATAAAATAAAACGCATAGGTACTTAGTCAAGAGACATAAACAATCGTCATTACGTCAGGTTGTCAGTTGTCACCTGTCAGATGTCACGGGGCGAAGGATTGAGCAAACAAATCATAAAACAAAGGTGCAAACCTCTCAGATTGAGGTCTGAGGTGCAAACCGTAGATAGAGAATGAGATCTACGGTACAAAAGGCATTGAGTTACGGAAAGATATGGATAAATAAGTGAATGAAAATTGATATGAAAAGATCTAGGCTCGCGGTTCATTGATTTATAGGACGTTATCACGTCAAAAATTGTTGGTCAGGGGTACTAACCAGACTTAGAAACTCACTAACTTGATTTTAGATTGACACAGCAGCGCAGTTCGTTCCATTCCACGCTCATGCCACGTTCGTTTCATTCATTCGAGAACTAAATCGCGTTGCGGTGATGTCATTCTATTCCTACTATTGTTCGATCAAAATTGCACATGTTTTTTGAAGTCCCTAAAAATACCCCCAAAAAATTTCTGTCCCTAAAAATCCCCCTTTTAACACTTCTTCCCCCTAAATTTAGGGGGAAAACCCCAAAGTTGGCACCACTGGGTTCGCAACGCCCGTATTGAGTAATGCGCCCCCGCCCCTCCGTCCCACCGCTCACATACCTAAGGCGCGGCCAACTAGTTCCGCGCGGATTTTAACTTATCGATTGGATAATATTAACACAGCTTCCTAAAAGGTGTAATCTGTAGATAAACCGTAAACTGTAGTTTTGTGAAAACGTGTGCAGTCGGTGCAGGTATCAAGTTCCTTACGCAACACTCGCACGCACATAGTCGTATATAAAAAACCAGTCAAGTGCGAGTCTGACTCGCGCACCGAGGGTTCCGTATCTACAAATAACGGATAACTTGCCAAATAAAGGTGGCCAACCGTAAGAGGTTCCTCGTACAACTATGAGATTTGTCGTACGCGCCGGGTAGGTACCTGAATTTGGTACCGGTAGGTACTTGTTAGGTGGAGTACCTACACCAGTCTGGAACTACCGAAATGGCTAAGCACCGACACAGACCCTGTACTTTTGGTACCGATTCCAAACCCTGCATGCCACAAATCAGAAGGTAATAAAATTGATGCACAGTGTGCATTTTCAATAGACCAAAAACGGTTAACAGAAAAAAATAAAACGATTATCTTATAATAAGCTTTATTTAATTATGAATTAACAAATATTTTCGTAATTTCGAACAAGGTTTGTGACATTAACTGAATACATATCCCATATTTACCATCTTATAGAAAAATAAACACAGAATTGTTTCTATGAATATGATTTTTATTTTTTATACTTACTTTTACAGTCAATTCTGTTGGAAAAGCATGTATAATACATAAAAGTTATTAACTACAATTCATAATCTTCCTCGTGCATTCACAAGCCGACTGAACATGACTTACTTAGTAAGCGAAATTTTAAAATTAAAATAACTACAGTGATTATCCACGAGAGCTGAAGGACGAGGCGCGCGCGGGTCGGATCGCGTCGCTGACACACCTACCTACGTTTTTGGTGCAGCCTTCATAATAAATAATCATGTTTTTACATAGCAGTAATTTAAGTCGAAGAATGCAATAAAATAAAAAATAAGTGTGCATTATAACGTAGTTATTTATTATTTTCGAATACATTTTAGTCACGAAAGTAGTTGTGAATTTTCAAGCAGTCGACAGTTCACACTTCACAGCTCGACGTACCAATACGATAATTTACAATGCTCCCAGCAATGATACGGCGACATGAAGCGTAGTCCGCTACTGTCCACCTCGTGGTGCACTAATAAATTTCTGTTTATTTAACAATTTAGTTACATATAACATTCACTATACACACACGAAGAGCTCGTTCGTTCACCTCTGCAGATCACACATCTCCGCTTCGATTTTAATACCCAATCTAATTTGATTATTCTATCTAGCAAATAGAAAGTAACAATTAGGTACAATTATGGTATTATTCATGTATTTAAGACTTACAAGGTTTAGGACACTTGATTATATACTGCAATGGTTGTACGATAAGTATTAACGATCCATTTAACGAGAAGAATACTTCAATTTGTTTACAATAATTTATCAAAAACCATTATTTAAAGAATTTATTTAAAAATTTCCTTTTACATATCGACAATATTCGCATTAACTATACTTTTCTAAAAAATATGAAAACGACACAACAAGATGTTTATTTTTTTTATGTTATAAAACACTTCAAACGTACTTAGCCAAATGAATAACTTCTAATGCATTGGATACAATTTTGTGATGACTACATATCCGTGACTAATTCAAAATACCTTACGACGATGTCAGTGTGAGCAGCGCAACGCTAAAACTTACTTTTGTTATAAAATATGTACCTATAGTAGTATCAGAACATACGATTACATGAAAACAATTCGGTATATTGCTGCGGCGTTGCGCTGATGACAGTGACACCTGCATTATCTTACTCCTATGCAAATCACGCTTGTCGAAACCTTGCCGCTTCCAGTCCAAGCAAAAATATACAAATGTTTTTTTTTTTTAAAGCTGTACAATTTATACACCATCATCTTAGCGACCGCCCTAGTCGTGTGGCCACATATCTCGTGACGTAGACATCGTATATAATATTTAACAAGTGATCGTCTGTCGGCTCCACGTGGCGGCGGTAAGGATGCGCGCTACCCATGATCTCAGTCTCGTCGCAATTCGACTCCTAAAAATAAATCACCGTGCCATCGTTACAGTGAACCTGACCTGCAGCCCCGGCCGCCGTGCGCGAACTACAACAAATGACTAAACATATCCCATATGTGTGTTGTGTACCGAACCGAAAAATACTTTGGAATGCCACCCGCGACCGCGGCTGCAGCCTCATGACCGATAACTCTCCCACTGACTATTCATTACAAGTACCAATTAGTCTATTAAAAAATGATATACTTCCGTCGTAAGATTAACAATCAAACAAAAGTGAATCGCAATAATACAAATTGACATGAGCCCAGAGCAACGTGTGTTTGTACACAAGGTGAAATGTTTCATTCAGTCTTGTAGGAATATAGAGCCAGTTCACTCGGGACTCGACGGGGTACACCGATTGAAACAAATTACGTTTTAACACTATTGTATTGATTTTCTATATAAATTATTGCACACTTAATAATAACATTTATCGAATTAACCAATCGTCAATATGGTCATGTTTGTCACAAAAGCATGTTTTGAAAAAGTAAATAGTTACTTACATTTTTATCACTTATTTTAATAAATTTCTGGTTATCTCTTAAAAAACTATAATAATAGATATAAATAAAGATGAATGATGTGGCGTCACTATAGGAACGGAGCCAATTTAAATATTATTATATTCGTTTCCATACAAATCAACTTAGGTAAACAATGACTAAATAAAGTTATAATCTAAAGTACTCATACAAACAGCAGGTTGAATGAACCCCACTCAGGCCTTCCATGACGGATGAGACAGTTCAACAGCCCTTAGCTGTAGCAATAGATAAAATTAAACCTAGGAAGAAATTATTGTATTTCAAGAAAACTAACGGTTCCGAACCAGTTCCTTGCACGATTAGTATCACACTGCAACGTAGCCGTAACATTTAATACTTCATCAATACACACTTATTGATCATCTAGTAAAGAATCACAACCTGCGCGGGACAGAAGGCCGAGAGTGCGCAACATTCAACCCACAGCGGACGAAAGACGAACTTCATCAACACACAAACTTATTATAAAGTCACAATATTGGCTGTTTATCGACTACTCATGTATCAAGACAACCACAATAGTAATGAACTCAAACAACGTACAAAAATAATATTTCACTGCTTCATTAATAACGGAACAAAGCGATATACAACTACTCGGTAAGTATTTGTTAATCTACGGGTGTCGATGGATCATGAACGAACGACCTAATGGACAAATCTGTGATTTGTTCGATCTATGTGCTGGAATGGACATCATCAATGCGAGTGGTCATGAACATAATGCAAGTGATGTCGATGAGGTAAAGTAAATCTCACGTCTCAGAGAGACAACATACAATTTACAAGTTTTGGTGAAAATTAAACGTAATTCACTACGGACGGGAACACAAAAATAAACGTTCTGCCAACCGCACAAGGCTTAGATTTCAAACTTATTTATTGCTAATATTAAACGCCCGTTTCAACGTTTCATCTGTATGATTAACTTGGGACCTAATGTTGTTATGTATGAACCATGGATCAATAACTATTAAATTGACATCAGTTTCAACAACCTGACAGAAAGGCGCTCGAATGTTTTAGTTCGAAACTACAGAAAGAACACATCAAAAATTCAGCGACGGCTCAACAGAAACCCACCTCGGACATCCGTTAGAATGCATGATTTACTTAAGTTCCAGAATAACTAACACAAACTATCCATTTCCTAGTAATGTCCTATGACCGCATTTAGTTTTAAATGTTGACGAGTACTATTACTTATACAATGTCTATAGCAGTGACAACAGAAAATTGTAATGTTTTTTATTCAATGCATCGAGTATCTAAATGGAAGTGTTCTCTATTTATTAACAATTAACGTAATAAAGGTATATTACTGGTACATACGGCTATAACGTTTTGTATAGGTATTATATTCTGAAATATATGATTGCCAACCACTCATTTTTTATGCACCTTTGTTACGTGTAAGGTCAAAAGGAAACTAAAACTTATTATAGCTTCGTATAATGAGTTAGCATTATGGATTACTCAAAATTACAAAATCTAAAATTATATTGAATAAAAATTCTGATAATTGAGGATTGGGTAGCTTAAGATCGTTAAAATAAATCGGCAATATACTGTTTATACATTTAAACCCAGTTGCTCGATATATTTCGATTAAATTATAGTGCGACGCAAGTATATACCTATTAACTTTACAACTAATAACAACGCATCAACTCTCTTTTTATTGCCTTAAAACTTCTGTTAACAATTACAATATATAACAAAAATATGTCAATCACCAAAGAATGTTTTAGATTATTTTAATCGCTCTCTTCGCATCGTCACTATAATTTGAACCATCAATAACACGAGTCTTAATCTCAATTTATGGCTTATTTATTATTTAGCCTTTTAAAAGTTTTCCCTTGAAAATTCAATAACTTATCTTAGTCTAGCGTGTTACTTACCGCGTTAGAAGAAATACGCATAGCGTGTACCGGCCGCACACGCTAGGCGTATTCTAGGCATTCAACGTAACGTATTTAGGGAGTTAAATTTAACTGTCACTAAATTCCATACCATCAAAAAACGGTCCTGAAACGAATGACCTAGCCACCTAGGTATATAGGTAAGTACATTGCTGTATAATACAGGTACGTATAGACAATGTATGTGGGAGCAACTGGGTGTAATGTGGGGAGGGACATGCGGCTATATGCGGGCGTATGTTCTTTGCGTGCGGGCTGCGGGCGGGCGTGCGGCGGGCGGGGAGGGGGCGGGTCACGTGCACTCGCGTCACTTGCCGGCCCGAGCCGCACACTTCTTCTTTTTGCGCTTGAAGAAACAACAGCATCTGGAATACACAGATTGCCTGCATGACGATTTACAGAGTCTGTCAGGTAACTAGCTGATATGGTGGGACACATTCGCTGCGAGAAGGTTGCTCAGGACCGTTTCTGCCATGGCGCGATTATACAGGCTCACATTTAATTAGCTAGCGAAACAGAGAATTGATGGGTATCGATATCTTAACACGATATAATGAGAGAAAAAGATTTTCCCAACGCATGCTTCAAGTGACTCCAGGTGACTAAGTTCCGTATTACAGAACGTCACTCAATACTCAAGCATTACTTAAAACTAGTTTCAACCAATCACATGGCTGGAATCTAGCTTTAAGTAATGCTTGAGTATTGAGTGACGTTCTGTAATACGGGCCTTAGAGTTCGACGGCCGCAGGTAGTGTAATTAGTTACTTTAAACTTTTCTAAAAAGTTTAGAAAAGTTGTTTTAAACCGATTTTTTGGGTACACAATATATCCATCGCATCATTAGTCATTTTTTCATTACATAAAATAAAAAGTCTTTCTCATCTGTGAAGTTTCGCCAGCTAATCTAATTTGACCCTGTTTTTTTTTTCAAAGGCCGGCTCGAAGAATTGTTTATGGTTGATAAACCATTAATAAACGATTCGGGCGTCGGCTAGGCACCCGTGTTAATTAGAGTTAGTTAATTTAAACTTTTCTAAAAGAAAAGAAAAGTTGGTTTAAACCGATTTTTTGGGTACACAATATATCCATCGCATCATTAGTCATTTTTTCATTACATAAAATAAAAAGTCTTTCTCATCTGTGAAGTTTCGCCAGCTAATCTAATTTGACCCTGTTTTTTTTTTCAAAGGCCGGCTCGAAGAATTGTTTATGGTTGGTAAACCATTTATAAACGATTCGGGCGTCGGCTAGGCACCTGTGCCTTACTTTTTATTAAAGTATGCGAGTATTTCGGCTTTGAAAGTACCCTGAGCGTGTTTGCTTATGAATTGATTATTTTAATCCCTTTCGCAGCGAAAGTGTAAAGATGTCTGAATATGATGATGTGAGTATATTTTGAAATACAATATTACAACATCAAAAGTGAGGATCACAATAAATGGGACGTGATTGTAACAGCGAACAGTTAATGGAACCATTTA
This sequence comes from Globia sparganii, assembly GCA_949316385.1. NCBI lineage: Eukaryota > Metazoa > Arthropoda > Insecta > Lepidoptera > Noctuidae > Globia > Globia sparganii. Next base: position 15,240,608 of record OX438665.1, on the reverse strand, counting down.
GGATGAAATGTTTCATGGTGATGAAAATGTATGAAGACGGGCTGAAATGTGCCATCTTTTCCAAATATTATTGACTGAAGTCGAAACACTAGTTGACCTCGTTGCTGTTCGTCATTTCTTCAGTGCGTTTTTCTCATATATTGGTTTTTAGATGTAGCCATATACTATTCAATCTTGCTGTATCGTGCCACGCCCGGTATCGAATATTAAGTTTTTTTTTAATAGTATATGCTGTCCCAGCCCTGGACAAAGGATCCACTCCTTCCATCTTTAGCAAGCCCGCGCGTCCTCATTCCAGTTTTGACGAGATATATGTACTAATTACAAATATTTAATCCGTGCGGGAATCGAACCCCCAAAATGTAGCGTAGCAGCCAATCGGTTAACAACAGTGCCGTCGTATGTTTGTGAAGATGGTGATTATGATGACACAAAAATGTATCGGTGATTGATTGACAAGGATCTTTTGACGCTTGAATGTCATGACGGGGGGGGGCGTTCTTGGTAAAACAATACGGCGGCGTTAAAAGTTGCCAATTCTTCACCATTCAAAACTACCTTTTGGAAGGGACAACTAGAATCCAATTCTATGTTCTTGTAAATGTAAATTTTGCCGTTCAAAAGTTCCTTTAATGTGTCTAATAGCAATTTTTTAAATACTCAGATAACTTTTATGCGAAGAATAAATATGACAACTTGACATATCTCCTATAATAATAAAAATAGCCTCCCCGACCGATTTCGGTCATGGTGGTCAATCTCAACGGAGACTAGCCGGGTACGCAGGAGATATGCACAAGTGTGCGCGCAGACACAGGTGCACTCCCTCTTCCCTCACTCCCATAGTCCGATGGGACGGTTATCCGACACGACCGGAGAGAGATCAGGCGCGCAAGACCAACGGCTTAACGTGCTTTCCGAGGCACGGGGGTATCACACCGCCAACTTCCAAACTCCGGGCTGTTACTAAGAAATTCCTAATGGAAAAACTCAATAACACTTTGCCCGACCCGGGAATCGAACCCAGGACCACACGCTCAGCAGTCGCGCTTGCGACCACGAGACCAATGGGGCAGTTAAGTTATTTCCTATACTAAAGCTGTCAAACAACCATATTTATTCTTCAGTTAAAAGTTATCTGATTAATAAAAAACCAGTCCTTATTGAAATAAATGGTTTGGTTTTGACTTGACTTTGAGTTCCAATATTGGATGCGCCAAAAGATCCCCGTATAACTTTAGATGATGATGTAATGCCAACCACCAAGCATGTTAAACTAAAAATAGGTAAAAAATAAAATAAAAAGGAATGCATACAGTTGGAACACTGACTTGGTGTCGTCAACCACGTCAACCTCATGATGTGGCTGTGTTATCGGCGTGTTGCTGTGCCCGGCCGTCGGGTCGTCCGCCCCTAACTCGCCGTTCGTTGAACTAACCACCTGGAGAGTAATATGAATAATTGCTTGATAAGTTATAATTGTATTGGTGTTGCGTTGGTTTTTATTTTGAGAGAATAGTCTACGAGGTATTTTGTATGTAATCTCTATGTAGTCCCGTTTGATGATGGTTTCAGTCTTCCCCTCTCTGACCCTTGACTCAAATCTACCAAAGATCTTTTGGATATCATCAATAAGACCATTTTAACTTTATTAATATAAGTTTTTATAATTATTTATTTTTATTTTAGGGGTATAATTGTTGTTCTAACCAAAATAATAATAATGGTGTAGCATTCAAATCTAGAATGACATATCAGACAGTTAATTTAATAACTACTTAAATAAATATATCATCAATGGGTATTTACAATCTTACACCTTTTCCACAATATAGATCATATTCCAATCTACAATAGCCCTTTTCTAACATTTAGTCCTAACTAATATGGAGTGTGTGGTTTATTAACTATAGTTTATGGTTTTAAGAGTGTGTCAGTTCCAAATTCACAACTAATAAAATATAAAACATTGATTTATATTGGATTAAGTAAGAAGCTGTCAGTCGCCTGATAATGCAAGTTTACAGTAAAAGGAAATAGTAAGATAGAAAATATTTTCCAATTGTATTATTTTGTGAAACAACTTTTTTTATACTTATTTTTTTTTTCTAAATGGGAGAACGGTAAACAGATCCAAACCGCGAGGGGCCTGACTCAAGGAGCCAAACCAACTAAAACGTTTAAGACATCTCATCAGAATCAAAAGTTGAAGAATCTTACATTATCCAGGGGACAGAATATGTACAAGAAAAAAGCATCAAAACTTCTGTGAAACGAAAAATTACTGGTTGCAAAGAAATGCGCGTGCAGTGTCACGGAAAAATAAAATAAAATTAGCGCCCTAATTAGAAGCTCAATCGTGTAGGTACAATACTTTATGAATGAATATTGGCAGTGCTTGGTTTAAAGCTTTTACAGTTTGGCCATGCTACATGGAATAAAATATTTCCCTCTTAGTTTTCAACTCATCAATTCAAAAGGGCGTTTATTTACTCAGAAAAAGATGTTTGAGAGATACTTGTGTTTAATTATTTAAATTGATTACAGAGTGGAAAAAGAAAAGAAATATTCAAGTAACATTAAGTTGACTTTCCTTCTCAAACTAACTCAAGAAGTTTTAAAATTAGTTTCCTTTGTATATTTACAAGTAAGAACTGTTTTCTTATTTTACTTATTATCAACCCTCTTCTACTTAACATAAAAGGAAAATATTCAATTATTGTAGCGGCCTCACTCAGCACATTATAAGCGACATGCAGACAGTCACACAAGGATTGCCGCAAATATGTATCAAAACTGACCGTGGAAACCGATCCGGGAAATTTCACATACCGAAAATGTTTATTCTTCAATAGCTAAAAAATAAATACACCAATATACATTCACAATTCACGTTTCAAATAATAATAATAATGCAAAAATATAGTAGTACATGCAATAGTGTGTTTGTGTATTTTATTGAAGTGCCTACAGTTATTGGACTTTAGTGGGTACAAAATACATTGTGAATGCTTGCATGGGCACACTATAGAAATACTTAAATGTATAAAAATAGTTAAAATATGTCAGAAAATAATAAAGCTATATAGAAAATAATATATGAAAATAGCCCCGTGATCTCCTGATATAAGTGAAGTTTCATTTCTCTTCTGTCACAAGACGAGGGAGGGATTAATTATATGTTTATAAATGTTACTGCATATTTTCTATAGAAACTTCAGATGATAGATTAATGATTTTCTCCATCGCTACATCATACAGTGGTTAAATTCCACCGATCAATTTGAAAGCTGCTAACTTCTTTATGGTGGCTTTAATAATGAGTTATTTATTCATCAAACAGTTAAAAACAAATAATTAAATCTTCCCACACTTCAGCATTATCATCGTGTAACGTTCCCACTGCTGGCACACACGCCTCCTCTCTCTGAGAGGGAGTGGGCCATACCCACCACGCGGGTTGGCAGATGTCACATGTCTTCGAATGTTTGGTTCTTAGACATGCCAGTTTCCTCACGATGGTTTCTTGAACCGTTTTGAGAGCAGTGCTGATGAAATAAATTATTCAAAGTAAAGAGTCTGACTGGGTTCATACCCACGACCTACAACTCGTAAGTCAGCGCCGCTACCACTGGACCACCATTGCTCCTTAATTCAAATGATATTGTGGAACAAAGAACGTACAGAGGAAAAAAAAAATTAAAACAAGCCGCCATAATCCTCTTTTTTCATATTATCTGACCTGCACAGATCCATGTCTGTCCGCGGGTGTAAGGTGTCCGGTATTAAGCGGCGTAGCCTTCCCGCTGTGAGGCCAATTACCGCCCGTGTTCGCCGTTCCGCCGGTACCGAAATCCTTCGTCTTTGCCAACGCTGCCATCTAGGGAGGTAAGCAGAAAATGAGCTTAGAAACTACGTGGGTAAGTCACAGTTTAGGTTGTTTGAGAGATACTTGACTTTGCGAACTGCAGCCTAAGTACGCGCCAGCCTGCAATTTGCAGGCCTGCGCGTACAGTCGAGTTCATTAATATATTTGCGTTAAAATGATGATCATTTTAACGGTTATAATATTTTGAAACTTTAAATGTATGTAAACTTTTTATTTATGTTTAAGTTTGTATAGAACTATATGATTATTTTAACGCTTATAATATTTTGAAACTTTGTCACTGCCAATATAATGAACTCGACTGTACTTAGGCTGCGGTTTAGCTCTTGGTAATGGGGCAAGCGTGGAGAAGTATTACGGATACTTACAAGCAACATTGACATAATTATGTCTAGATCAGAGTGTGCTATTGGAACTGGGTTTTAATAAATATTTACATGTCAAAAACAACAGACTTGAGCGAGGGTCAAAGGACGTTGGGTAAAGAAGTCGAATATCTGTTCAAAATGTAATGAGGTTTTCAAAAATCATAAGTAAGAAAAAGTAGTTTTGTCTATTAACTCAGTAGGATAAACAAAAATGTTATATAACAGGTATAAATATATTAATTTTTTTTTAAACTAGTTGGAAGCTGAGTGTAGTAAATAAAATAATCAGCCGTTTGAACGGACTATTAAAACATTACTATGTATAAAAATACTGTCAAAATTAAAATCAATCAACAAATCCTATAATATCCTGTATTGTGAGCTATTAATCGATTTTAGCCAAACTTTGGGATCACAGACAAACACATGGAAAGTCACAAGTTTCAGTGTAGGGGTAGGTCAAAGGAGAAATGAGATGTCACTCGTTACAAATGGTACACATAAAACAAAGAATGAGTTCAGGAGACTACCACAAAAACACTGGCATCAAACAATGATTTATCTTTTCGCTGAAAAAACATTGGTTAAAAGACTCGCCACCGCGGTTACTGAAAGCGCAGTGGCGATTTTCAGAAACCGGGTGGGCACTAATGTAAACAATTCTGAATTCTAAAAATTCTTATTATAACGCCGATATCGATACGATTTCATGTAATTTTGTATTTAGAGAAGTATCTGTGCTGTCAATATAATGAAACGTAAGAGTATACAGATAATGTAGCAATATCGGTACTATAATGTGAATTCGTTTCTCAATCAATAAGACGGCTGTAGTAGGCCTCCTGAAAAGGGTAAAAGACAGATACAACGCTAACAGTTGTCGTATAAAACCATTTGGAATGATAGCATTCTCGAAAATCCACACGAAAACACACGTCTTGTTTGTTAGAAGGAATCTAGCGATAAAAGCTAAGCAAATGATATGCCGAGATAATGAACAACGAATTGCGTTTTATTTCTACATTTATTTTGAGGTCAATCCTTGATTATCATGACCACAACAAAAAACAATCATGATTTGAATTTAACAGTACCTACACAGATATAAACAAAACAAGCAGGGAACCATACAATAATGTTAAGGCCATCATTTGTCCATTGCGAAAAAGAGATGACACTGCCATGTTTAGTTCCATCTCCCTTACGCACTGGAACTAAGATGGCTTTAACACTTCATAGCACGGTTCCTGTGAGAACAAAATATGTAAAAATAAAACATTTCATGGAAGAAAAAAACAGCACAGGGTCACAATAAATTCAACACTTTTTAGAGCAACATTGAACACAATTGGACTTAAGTAACTGAAAAATTCAGCAAAACATTTTATGGAGGGTAAATGAGGGAAGCGTCAAGGGCAGCGGGTAATAAGAAAAACGATTGTAAAGGGGATCAAACCTCTCCAGATATAAGCGCCGCCTCATCGTCCTCAACCAAACCAACCATATAATCACACAAATCATCCTGCACCGACAAAAAAGCTGTATCAGAGGCCGTACAGCGAAGTATTAAGAGCCTATACTACCTCAGCTAAAATTCACTCTTTATCTCGCTCGCACGATACTGCTCGCGGACTGAGTGAGAGCGAGACAGAGTGCGATGCTAGGCGGCAGGCAGCGCCAATAGTTTAGGTATTTGCTTTTTACGGTGAAAATAATGGTAATTAAAAAATAAATAAATAACATAAGACCTGCTTTATAGTTAGTTCGGTTAGTATACAAAGTTTCATGATCTAATTTGAAGTATTTTTTGAATACCAGCGGTTTATTGTTCGGTTTGGAGGTAACTGTATTTTTTTTCTATCGAGAAAATTTTATAAAATCGTGTTTTCGTCTAACATAAGACCTAACATTAATCCTCAACTTTACCATAATATATTTATTTCAAAATTAATGCTGCAATATTTTCGACATAACGGAGGATCATGCCATTTGAGGTAGTATAGGCCCTTAAAGCCAACATTGTGTTGTGAAAAGGGGATGGCGCTATTCGTCCTGCCTGGCTAAAATGACAAAGGGCAAAAGTGGTCCAAATATCCACCACCAAAGAGATCTATGTAACTAAATAGTCTATTAAATAAAGAGTAACTTTTGTTAAGGCACCAATAAACTGTCGGTATACAGAACCAAATTTAAGTTATTAAGACAAGTTTCAATGGCTATATGGATTTGAAAAAAAAAACCGGTCGTGTGCAAGTCGGACTCACACATCAAGGGCTCCGTAACAAATTTGTACGTAAATAGTTTTAAAATATTATTTTTTTGTAATTACAAATTTACGGTTTTCGGATTTTTCCTTTACTTGTGCTACATGATATTGCTTTTTGCCTCATGATTCTATGTCAACGGGAAGTACCCTACAGGTTTTAATTTCGGAACATAAAAGGCCCGTATCTTTTGATTGCGTTGACTTAGAAGTTTGATTTTTTCACTGCTTCAAGAGATTGCAGCCCTATTTGATATTAATTTCAACTTGATAACTACACGCGTTCCTGAGAAAAAGGGTCTTAACTGACGGACAGACGGACGGACTACGAAGTGATCTTATAAGGGTTCCGTTTTTTTCCTTTTGAGGTACGGAACCCTAAAAAACAACATAGCGGATTTTAGCCACCATAAATAATGATGTACTCATTATTTAATAGACCTTAGTAGTGGCGGACATTTCGACGAAGCCCCATATATTTTTGCATTTTAACTTTTTGTCGTTTTGCTCGCGCTGAAGCGAGACATGACTGCGTGCAAACATGCTCATATATCGTTTCTGAAAAAGAATTTTGTCGCGCTGTACGCACGGCTACACATCAAGCTATACATAACCAGTATAAGCTAACTTCTGATCGTACGAAAAACCTATACAATGCGAGGTCAGCTAAAACTGGAAATGTATAGCTTGATATGTAGCCGTGTGTACAGTCAGCAAAGGAGATGAGTATGCAGGATCGTTGAATATACTTAGATGAAGTTTACTAAGAAACCGATTGATGTTTTCGTATGAAATTTAATTTGTTAAATGTACTGTTTGTTTTCTATTAATTAAATTACATTTTATTCGAAAACATCAATCGGTTTCTTACTAAACTTCAACTATATTAGACGACCCTGCATACTTATCTCCTTTGCTGACTGTACCTGTTAGCCGGGCTAGCAGATTAATATCTTTCTCGTACTACATAAAAAATGGCTCTAACACTTAGTAAGGCCCTGGTCAGGCCTATGAGCACTGCTCATGCAACCCAATACACAAGAATGTTACCGCTCTTATTTCAAAAATGAGATTAAAAGTGACGCTCGCACACAATGCCAGAAAGAAATAGTAGTCTAATCTCATTATATTAATTAACATTTTAAAAATAATAAATTATATGTAAAATGTCAAGTTTATTTTCAATTATAAATAAGTAGCTCATTTTAAGATATCAGATAAGAATGAAGGGAATTATATTACATAGTACAATATTTTATGACATAAAAGTGTTTGAGATATGCAACGATGGTTGTGATAAATATAAACATTACGAAATGTAACTGAAATAAACAAAAGTTTAACATTATTAGCATTCAGATGGCAGTAGCTTCTCGTTTTAGAATTCCCATGTATTTTAGGGTTTATATTTGAACACAGACAAGAATGAACAAGTATCTCTCCTACCCAGCTTAAGATACATTTTGGAATCGTCTGAACACGACATGATTGTTAATTCGATTGTTGCTGTTATTCATATTGCACGAATCTTTCACTTCCGCGGCTTTCGCCAAAAGCACGAAAAAACTGCTGTGACTTTTCTTAGATTGCAATGGTCCCTTGGTATAGTGAGTGAATAGAACCAGGCAATTTTCATTCAGTATTTTTAATTCAAAGTTGTCAAAGAAACGTCTCGTTTGAGCGTGCTCGTGTTCAAATATAAACACTGCTTATCTATACATAAACTAGCTGACCCCGCAAAATTCGTTTTGCAAAAAAAAAAAAATAGTAGCCGATTCTCAGACCTACTGAATATGCATATAAAATTTCATAAAAATCGGTCAAGCAGTTTCGGAGGAGTATGGTAACTAACATTGTGACACGAGAATTTTATAATATTAGAAGACTAGCAGACCCCGCAAACGTCATTTTGCAAAAAAAAAAAAAATAGATGTTGGCCGATTTTCAGACCTACTGAACATGCATATAAAATTTCATAAAAATCAGTCAAGCCATTTCGGAGGAGTATGGTACGGTCAGCAACAAAAGTCGATTGACACTTCAGTTTTTTTAATCTCAGTTATTGAGCAAAATATTTGTTCAAAATTGCAGCAGAAGTACAAAGGCCAGCACATCAAGCTACCCCAATCTGTCAGATTTCCCCAATTGAATATGAACCTTATTCCTTTGTGCTAAAGTTGAAAATCTATCGAAGAAATTTGACAGATTGGGGTAGGTTGACCTGCTGGCGTCTGTACAATGCAATTTTGGATAAATATTTTGCTCAATAACTGAGATTAAAAAAACTGAAGCGTTAATATATTGCTCAATAACTGAGATTTAAAAAACTGAATTGTTAATCGACTTTTGTTGCTGACTGTACTAACATTGTGACAAGAGAATTTTATATATTAGAAGATTAGATTAGATAAAAATAAACTGCTGTTCGTTGGTGAGCCCATCACTTGAGAGCGGCTGGACAGTCCAAATTAGGTTAATATGGAAAGAAAAATTTTAAATATATCCCGGGAAATATTCAATTTCGGGAAAAACTGGATGTCTTTTTTTTTCTATGAACTTTTGGCCAAGACAACTTCTGTTGGGTCAGCAAGTATTACAATTATAAAGAAACTTGAAATAGTTTACTATTTACCTTGTGGAAGGGTTGATGGCTGTCACGATTGGGTGAGACAACAATTTCCTGTCCGGTCTGGATCGAACCCACCGGAGTAGACTGAAATCATACCAACATCACATTCAAAATAATATGTAAATGACTACATAGCCTCCATTTCTTATAACTAATGTTACAACGAGATACAGTTTAATACATATACAGAATACCATGATACCGCGAGTACATTTAACTGCCGCGACCATGGTCGCTACGACCAGTATTTTGCACTATTCATAATCGCGGTTAGTACAAAATGGAGAGCATTGAACAAAGAAACGTTACAAAAATATTTGCATCCCAAAAGCGATAACACACTCATGCACATATAACATGCCAATACTTTGTACTTAATTTTAAAACAGTTCAAAAGGGGTATCATTTATTTCCCTAATATTTCATCATAATAGTAAGCCGTCGCCACTAACCTTGTCTGACTTATTCCTAACCACATTGGAGGGCGGTGCGTTGCGCAAGATTCGCATCACGTGAATGTTCGTAGGCTGTCCACCAGCAACGAACAAAAGCGGTAAGCATGCATGCAACACCAACGTTAATGAACGAATGACCACAGACCACGCGAATGTAGGAAGAACTTCTTTTTTGGCTTCATCGCGTGTTTAAAGAGATTTCAACTTAGTTACAAAGAGCTAAAGCCCAAAATAAGAAGATCTTCAGTTATGACATTTGTTGATGTGGCGAAGAATTGCAACAAAAAAAGTAGTTTGAGAATAAGTCTCTTAACCATGCTTAAATTAAGCAAAATATCAATGAAAAAAGTCTATACAATCTCTACACAAAAACACACTGATATAGGCATATTTTTTTTTATTTTATTAAACAAATATAATAAATTATGCAACTTCTACCATTAGCGATGTTATCTAAGGAAATACAATTCAAACAATTATTTTAATTCATTAATTATTTAGACCATCATCCGTTAAGGTACGATAGAAAAAAAAAAATTACTTAACAAAAATGTATGTCCAAATAACAAATTGTGAATAAATATGCCTTTTGATGTCGAGGCACGTTACGATATTAAACACAGTTCAAGAAATTAGGCAGACAAAGAGAAAGCAGTACAAAAACTTAGAGAACTAAGAATCAGTAAAAAAGAATGTGCAAAAGTTGACATGTACAGGACCATGATTTTTCAATTTACATCGCATTTCCTTTGGCAGTAAATGAAGATCACAATTTTATTGGCGCATACGTTTTAACTTGTCCGAAGCACTTGCAGGTTTAAATGGCGGAACGAAGTGTATGTCAACTTTTGCAGGGGTATAAAGCCAGTGAATACAAAACATTCAAGTCAGTGTTAAGATAAATACAGTTTGTGCGTTGTGACGTAGAAGGTTGTCAAGAGAACGGTTGAATCACATGTGTATCATGCCTTATCGCGCACCAGGACATGTCAAGACTTTAACATTTTTAGGGCTCAAAACAAAGTGCTTATACAATTTGGAGAAACATTTCTAAAGGGCGCGATAGGGTAAATAGGTTTAACTTGGGTTTTTCGTGGCATGATAAAAGTGGTATGCCACGTAAAAAAGACCAAGCCATTGAAAACATTGAAAAGTCAGAAGTAGGCCGAAAACTAGAGAAATGCAAAAATGGTATCAAAAATAATAGATATCATATTTTGTTAGTTACTAAAAATAAGAAATAGTGCATTCCCTTGCATGCATTTTGTGTGTGCATGTATATTGTGCGTGCATGATACGTTGTACTTATTAAAGTGAATAAGTACAGATGCGAGTCAGTGGTAACACTCCACCTTGAGCTGGCTTAGCGTAATACGAGATTTCAATGTCTACTGAAATCCCGTAAAAGGCCAGTTTTTACCGGTTTTGTTACTACTGCTGTGCGACCTCCTGTATTGTACCTATTGCATCTCCAATTTCAGCCAATTATATTAGGAATTAGTCTAGAATAAGCAGTCATTACGCCAATTGTTTATAGAAAAATTCTACAAAACGGCTTTTAACAGTAATTTTACTCAAAAAGCTTGAATTTAAGAAGCCATTAAGTAGAATGTTCTGTATATGGAGGTTTTAAACAGTAGTACATACAGAGGCTCGTATAAGCATAGCTCGTGCAAGGCCAACCTTTGAAGGAATACGACGAGTATGAACTAAGTTTCTGGATAGATACATACATTTTCGAATCTCGTGGTGAAAGCATGACAATATTATTTTTGCTATCAAGAATCTTAGCTCAAAGTAGCGTCCACTTTCAAGTAAGTTTAAAAGTTAATTGAAAGCTGAATATACAATCTAGGAGTCACCAGACTGAGCAGTTAATGAAGCCATACACACATTACAATTAATAAAACCTAACCCGTCTTTCTTAGAAGTCGGGTTTGAAAATGACTCATACAGGCGATTCTTGCGTGCGGTGTAATTTCTAAAATTCTAATTTCAATATCTAAACAGCTCCCAAATTGCGAAAACATCCTTAGTGTATCGATATTGTGCGTTGCAGCGGCGAGATGGGCAGATGACATTGTTGCCATCGCAGGCAAAACCTGGATGAGGCAAGAGCGTGTGGATTTTTCGACTACACTGAAGTGGCGTAGCATTGTCGACTAATAAAAACAGTTTGTGATCCTATGATTACGGGAGAAAATATGAGATGAAAAAAATGCTGTCCCGGTAACTAAATTTGGAATGTATGTCGATCAAATGATATCAGTATCAGGAACTGTTTTTATTTTACCATACACAATAAAATCGCTACTTACGATTTAATTATCATTTCAGATACCAAGAATCGCGTGTATGATTGTCAAGGAGCGCGTCCACTTATCGGCAAGAATGCAAATACTTCACATATCGGTATTATCAAGGACGCGGCATTTGTGTGACTTTTAAAAGCCATGGCTTTTGCCTATAAGTGAACGAACCGATATGTAAAAACTATAAAATCAAGTCAAGACTAAGTTGACAGGATTTATTCGTCGTGTCAGGTTATAACGCTTTGGTTGCTAACGTTAACAATTGCGACGGTCCCGGACTTGCCTGTGAAAATTGATTATTATTATAATACTAGAGGCTATAATTCTCCATCCAGATTCGAGTTAGCAACCCTAGCCTCTACGCCTAAGAACGTATGATATGATGAAATGAGCATACAAGTGAGGGTTGTCATGCTACGGAATTGTTTACCATGGTCTTGCCGGTCCAGTCGAACTCGCCGTCGTCTACGTAGCCGCGGCGCTCGAACAGGTCGCGGAACATCCGCCGCAGCTGGTCGTAGTCCGGCGTCTCGAAGAAATCGAGCCGGCGTACGTAGCGTAAGTACGTCGCTAGCTCCTCGGGGTGGCCTTCGCATAGCACCTGAGGATAAACAGAAATTTAGCAAGAGAAGAAAGGTCATCATTCTCTTGCCCTTATCCCAATTGATTTGAAGTCAGCGCGAAATTACTTTGTCTTCCATACTTCTCTATTAGTCGTTATCTCGGTAGTCACCCTCTTTCTAACCATATCATCTTTCACATAGTCCATCCACCGTTTCTTTGGTCATTCTCTAGTCTCATAACCCACATTTAATTTTCAAAATTTTCCGCAATACATTTCTATCATTCCTGCGCTTCATATGCCCATACCATGACAACTGATTAACCGACAAGAGATCAGTTGTGTAGTCTTTAAGTTTATGGGTTAATGCTGCGTATGTATTTAGATGGCAACATACTAATATTATAAAGAGGAAAGATTTGTATGTAAGTATGTTTGTAACGAATTGGCTCAAAAAGTACTGGACCGATTTTAAAAATTATTTCACCATGTGAATGCTACATTATCACTGATTAATATAAGCTTTTTTAATTGCAAGAAAAAAATAAATGTCCACCCGGGCGAAACCGAGACAGGCCGCTAGTAAATAAATAAACTTCTCGATTAGGGACAATTTTTCTACGCATGAAACAGAAGATATTGATAATCTGATAAACTGTACCTTCACTACTTTCACCATGTAAAAAAAAGCGTTGTAAATGACATTATTTCATCGAGATTCATAAACGAAGTGGAAGCCGCAGAAGTGGCGAAGTTTTGGGAGGACAACATGTAATTATACTGTTGTGCTAATATTTTCTATTTCATGAGTAACGCTACAAAAATCAATCCGCGTCATAAATATCAGAACCTCAGCTACATCGACCTGAGGGGCAATTCTCGTAATTTTAAGAACTTTCAGTCTGGTCAAGTCTCAAGTCTCAATCTGTCAAAAAAACCTCGAATTTCCCTAAATTTTGACAAGTTTTTGATATTTATTTGTCGGCTTGTCGCTTTTTCGCCAAGATGAAGAATGCGACTAAATTTTGAACGTTTTAAATTACGAGAATTGGCTTTCTGGTATTGCAGGAATCAAACTAACGTCCTTCAGAATGTACTCTCTATAGAACAAGTCTTTCGGCAGACATTGATTACGTCGAACAATTCTTACTCATCCATGCTGATAATTTTATGCATATCTTTCTGTATGTTTTATTGATTAAATAAATGTTTTTTTACAGTTCTAATCTCTGATTAGATTGGCTGCTTAAATATATTACTGCAGGAAGTCCGATTTCGTCATTATAGTCGTCATTTTAGTCCTTGAAACATTCGCATAGCTTTCATGAGTAGCGATACTTGGAGTGCTGCAGACTTGTACGATGCAGCAGTTTTCGATGAACAATAACGCCGGTCCGATGCAATTACTAGAATTACTATACATATTCGGCTTTCATTCGGGTTATACCGATCAGCTAAACCGACTTAGCCTATCCATCCTATCTTTTTAATGGATGGGAAATCATCAAATGGCCCCTCCCGCTCTGGGTGTAGCAGAAGGGAGTGTCAGACTCTTACTGACTAAAACCCACCCGTGTTCCTTCTTTAGCCCTTTATGTTCCGGGGCAGCGGTAACCCTTACGGACAATCCCGCTGCCCAAAGCCTATCCATTCTACCCTCACAATCATGTTTCGGATGGGCTCGGCAAAATTCGAGATTTTTCCGGAACATAAAATATCTAGGTGCAGATATTCGATTTTGGCGCCCGGCTGTCTGTACCGAATCATGCCGATCTAGGCCATTAGAAATACGCTTGTCAGCCCTATTACCGCCATGTTTATTATAGGTAATATTTTTCTACGCCTGAGCTATATTGAGATATATTACATAGAAGAATGCTGCTTGATTCTACTTTCTTATTTGTTGCCGATACGAGGAAAAGCAGAAAAAAACCTGTTCAGACACTTAAAAAAAATCATATTCGGCACTCAAGGAAGGATAATGATCTTATTTTCCTAATTCGATGAAGGAAACTAGCACACAAGTAGATTACAACTGTCTTAACATTTCTAAGACCGAACAAGGACGGAGCGACGGAGCGCCCTAAAAACCTAATCTTGACCTCAATGCAATAACAATGTAAATAAATGAATTCGCCTCAATAATTTAGTGACGTTTCATTTTGCTGTACTGTTAGCGGGTGTTCCCACTGTATTGTGACGTAGTTTTAAGTAAGTGGCATGACTTGTATAAAACACATAGCGGCCAGGTCTACTAATTTTACGAAAAAAGAAATCGTTTTTATTTTCAATAGCCTCTCCATTGTGTGTTTTGATAGATTTGCCATATGAAATCTGTCAAAAACTCAGAATGAGGAGACCCTTTTGTGACGTTTGTAAATTAGAAGATTTAGACCCTGTTCACGTTTACTCTCGAGGAAAGAAAGGCTAAGCAATTCTCCAAAACCTTTTTTCAAAATGTTGGCACTACGTAGTTAGAAACATATCCACACACACACATAGACAGTGCAAGTATAAACAGACCAAAAGGTCCTTAACCCGTTCATTCCTGAAATGTAAGACGGCACAATAAACTGTCGTCTGCGATATGTACAGATCAATTTTTAATTTTCCTTCTTATTTTCTGAAGAACCCAGCAGCGGGACTAGCTAGGAACGAAGGTCTTTCAGCGATACGTTATGATGCGTTTATAATACTGTTGCTTTTATTTTATTACTAGCTGACCCCACAAACGTCGTTTTGCAAAAATAAAAAATAGATAGTAGCCGAATCTCAGACCTACCCGATATGCACACAAAATGTCATACAAATCGGTCCAGCCCTTTCGGAGGAGTTTGGTAACTAACACTGTGACACGAGAATTTTATATATTAGACTAGCTGACCCCGCAAACGTCGTTTTGCAAAAAAAAAAAAAAAGGGGTATGAAAAATAGATGTTGGCCGATTCTCAGACCTACCCGATATGCACACAAAATTTCATACAAATCGGTCCAGCCGTTTCGGAGGAGTTTAACCACAAACACCGCGACACGAGAATTTTATATATTAGATATTTTTCTATGGTTCATCATTCTTCCCTTATCCCGTTTTATTGTTTTATTTAGAGTCAGCGCAACAAGTCTTGATTCCTCCATACTTCTCTGTTATTTTTTATCTCGGTAGTCACCAGCCATAATATCATCTTTTACACAGTCCATCCATCTTTTCTTTTTCAGTTTGTGTTTTTTTTTAATTTAGTCTGTGGTCTTCCTATGGGAGTCCTAATAAATACTTTTTCTTTATACAAAATCATTACGACCCAATGGTGCAGTTCCTGGTAAGCTTAGATTTTATGTGTAGGTCAATCAAAATGTAATTGGTGTTATCTATCGTGTGATCGTGATGATAAACAGCGATAAGTTCGCGCCATCGATAGCCCAATACCTTCATTAGTGAACTATGGGTGTACATATAATAATAATAACCCCACCGCCGTATTATCTCTATTTTGACGTCGTGGTGGGGCTTGAGGGCTCCTGATCTCTGGGTCTGTGCCGGTGGAGTATACTTTGCCGAAACAGGTCTAGGGTAAGCCAGATCAAAAGAGATACAGAAACCCGCAGGGCAGCATTTGGCGAGCTGTTGGGCAGTAGCGACCCCACGGACCCTATCTCCCGGGAGAACATTTGTTCCTTATCTCTGGCTTGCCTTTATTGACCGGCTAGTGTGAACACTGACGAGGAACAGAGCTCCCACCTCTTTCTTGCCTTTATTGACCGGCTTGAGAGGAGATTCGCAAGAGCAAACGTGCTCGGGGGAAGGAAGTATTCCAGTAAGATACTGGCAGGGATCTTGTTGACCGTACTTCCGGGATTATCCTGATAGCCGTGGAATATCTCTCCACTCCTCAAGCACATCAGGAAGTGTTGCACCCTTGTCGCTACGTCACTATGTGCTAGCAATCGTTTTCGGGGGCCCGTTATTGAGTGTGCAATTTAAGTCACCTTCTGCCATTTTATCCGTGTATTATATTGTTTGCATAGTGCATACAGGGATAATCGTCGGTTAGTGCCTCAACCCTCAACACTTATAATTGTCTAAGGGCCCTCTGCGAGTTGGCTTTGGCCCCTCATACTCCTTCCAAAGGTCCGAAACCCCAAGGTGCCGAGATATGTCAGACAATAATAATATCTTAGTCTTTCCTCGTATTTAATACTGGGACAGAGATATAATTATCTAAGGGTTGATTTTTCCAACGCCAGATAATTTTATCGGAGAAATACTTTTGAATTTTTGACAATTCTTCCATACAAAATCTGTCAGACGTCAATTTTATTCCACGAATAAAAATTATCTGTCGATTGAAAAATTAGCCCTAAATAATATTTAATGTATCGGTGCGTGACCAGCTTAATAGATTGGCGGACTTTTTCTATTGATACCGAGATACCAGCTTCTGCCCGCGACGCTGTCTGTCTGAAATGGCGACTGGCCTCGGACCCCGACAAACAGCGTTTCGTCGCCCTCGCTATTACTTCGTTTTCGCTTAGAGTTCTTTCAGATTTTTTTCTTTTTACTCAGCTCCTTAGGGTCGTAGCATGACATTAAATAACATAAATTACGTTCCTCAAGAACTGGGGGCCTACCACCACCTCTTATAGCAGTATTATTTTAATCTTACTTCAGTGTGGGAAAGAGATGGATCTGCATGTCCTGTACTGCTCCATCTCTTTCCCACACTGAAGTAAGATTAAGATAATACTGCTATAAGAGTGGTAGTAGGCCCCCTGGACTATTAAATACAAATATGCTTTGAAATCCGACTGGCAGTTCCAGAGATTAGCGCGCTCAAACCAACAAACTCTTCAGCTTTATTACCATAACATAATCAGCCTATAATGTTCCCACTGCTGGGACACAGGCCTCCTCTCTGTGAGAGGGAGTGGGCCGTAATCCACCACGCGGGCCCAGTGCGGTTCAGCTTTATTACATTAGTATAAATCCAACACACACTTTTCCCGATAGTGTTGTGGTGAATCATCTACTAGAATCCGTATTTTCGATAACGAACCGAATCGATTAACCACAGTAAGATAATTATTCATACTTTATAGCATGACGTCAATGTCGATTCGTCGCTAATAAAACTTCGTCAAGTCGACAACAGGTGAAGCTATAATAAAAGCACGGTGTCGACTCGAACAATAGATGGCTAGGTATGTTACAGAGGCATAATCACAATCAGTCTATAATTTTACCACTGCTGGAAGACAGGCCTCCTCTCTGTGAAAGGGAGTGAGCCGTAATCCACCACGAGGGCCCAGTGAATGTCGCGTGTCTTGTTTATTTATTTATTGGCCTATCTACAATTGTTACACTGTTTATCCTTAAAAATACGAGCAATATACAAGCATAGTGTACAATATGATACGATAGACACAGCATGCAAAAAAAACAAAATTAAAACCTACAATAAAACTGCAGTAATTGTGCAGAAATAACGCTTGCAGCACTAAAAGGTAGTTTTAGAAAAAAAAATTAAAACAAAAATTTAAACTGTTACAGAGGGCTAGTCTTATAAGCACTAGGAAGTGGTGAAAGGCGGCGCATTGGGGTACTGTCTTGTGTAATTTTGTAAGTTCGATAAACGCTGATTGTCAGCCTAATTTGAATAAATTACTTTTGATTTTGATTGTCAGTATCTGTAATCTTCACCATCATAGTTTTCATCATCTGCCTAACCTTCTCCTAACTACGTTGGAGCCGGCTTTTAGTCTAACCGGATGCAACTCGATAACAGTATTTTACATGGAGCAACTGCCTATCTGACCTCCACAATCCATTTACTGGGTAATACGACGAATGACAGCCGGGACCAACGGCTTAACGTGCTTTCCGTGACTCGGAGGGGCCTTGGTATATAAAGATGGTCACCCATCCACGGATCACCTGTGGCACGCGTAGCTTAACGTGATTGATCGTCTCGTGCAGCTGTTATTACATAGCCACAAGCCCCTCTAATTCTCTTGCCTATATCCCAATGAATTTGGAGTTGACGCAAGGCGTTTTCTTCCACACTTCTCTTTTCGTCGTCATCTCGGTAGTCACCCCTCTCTAGCCATATCAACTTTCACACAGTCCGTCCACCGTTTCTTTGGTCTTCCCCTACAGTACTCCTAAAGCCATACACATCCTAACTGACAACAATAGGCTCAGAGTATCACAGTCCAGTGTTGAATATAGGCCTCTCCCAAGTTGCGTCAACACCCGGTTTTCGGCATTCCGAATCCAGTCTGAGCAGTCTTTTTAAGCCAGTCACAATAACGCACTTGAGAATGTGGGTGGACTCGGTTGGACCTTTCTAGTTATTATCATAAACTAGTTGTTGCCCGCTACGTCTGGGTTTATTTTGTATTTCATCACTTTTTAATACTAATATCCAAAATGTTTACCCAGTTCCAGGGCTACCAATTTGTGAATTTGACAACGAACGGTTCAGTGGTTTAGGCGAGAAAAGGTAATGTAATGTATTTAGTATCAGCATTGCACCCGTGCCGGTGCGAAGCCGTGGCGGGTCGCTAGTTACTAATAATAAAGATAAAGAGTTTGTTTGTTTGAACGCGCTAATCTCTGGAAGTACAAGTCAGATTAAAAAAAAACTTCTTGCATTTAATTGCCCAATTCTTGAGGAAGGTATAAAAATCACGCTGCGACCCTTAAGATCCAAGCAATTAGAAAAATAATAAGAAAGAACGCTAAGCGAAAACGAAGTAACAGGGCAGGGCTATAGGATATATTTTTATATTAAAACAAGAAATTTCACGCGGACCAAGTCGCGGCCAGAAGCCAGTGTATAATATTAGTGTGGATGTATGAATACATACCTCTATAGGCGTCGCTCGTTTGGTGTCACCAATTTTTTGGTATCGCTCTTTAAGTGTATCAGCTTTTAAACCCTGCCAGGGTAAGGAACCACGTAAAAAATACATAAACATATGCCCAAGAGCCTCTAGGTCGTCGCGTCTAGATTGTTCTGAAAAATATAAACAGACATGTTAGTTTAAGTATGAATTATTGTATGAAGTTGCATGTTGAATACAAATTAGAGCATATTCCACGAACTATTTGAATGTACAGAATGTACTATACAATGTTTAAATGTCATTAAACTTTACCAAGGTTAAAAGGGTGATTTACACATCCTTGTATCCATTTATAATATTACGGGTTTTACTCAGTCTATAATGTTTCCATTGCTGGAACACAAGCTTCTTCTCTATGTGAGAGAGCGGGCCTTGATCGACCACGCGGGTCTGTGCGGGTTGGTGGGTGTCACATGTATTAAATTTTTTTGTTCTAGGTTCATGTCGCTTTCCTCTCGATGTTTAAGTACCTTCACCGTTTTTATAGTATACGGTATAAGATAATACATTACCTTTTCCTAAATGTGTGTTTATTGACATGTATCTTGCAGTCCCGGTAAGTGACTTGTGTTCCCGATATGGAATATGTTTGTTTGTCTCTAAGTCTATATATTCTTTGGCCAAACCAAAATCTGAAATACAACAGACATATCGATTAACTTAATTATTTATCGACAAAAATATATAATAGGTACAAAGTATGAACGGGCGGTTATACAAAAAGGTGGCTATAAATAATTGCCACTATTGCAAAGACCGCTAAATTCATTGACCTCGTAATGACGTTCATTTTATCAGTTTAAGAATATGTATTCAATACATCAACGGTCCGATCGATGACTGTTCAGTGTTCATTGTAATAAGATTTGTAATCAAATCACACGATTTAAACTTAATACTGACTGACATAAGTACTTCTGAAAATTGATTCATAAATATTTAAATCCAGAAATATTATACATGGAAAAAGAAGCGAATGCCATCTAGGGAAAGTAGCTATCTTGAATAATGCAGATAGCTCTTTTAATTCAAGGTCGCCTTCATTTTTATTTAGTCAGTCGACACAAATCTTTCTTTGTTTTTTTTTTGGTCTACCTAACTTGAACTGTGAGTCGAAATACAATAGTTCCTCTCTGATGCTGGTTTATTCCACGCAATGCATATATGAACCTACACAAAAAACCAGTACAATTCTTACTAGAACACGAGTAGTAAACCACAGACCACGTCTTAAGATTGTATTACTTCACTATTGTTATATCTCATTACCTAATCGCTCTGACGTGATCATGAATGACACCTTATCACTTATAGCAGAACGAGCCGATGTCTCTGGTAAGATAATGCTTCATTACACAAATGACTCTCGTTGACACTGCCCATTATAATTGGCGTGACTTCTGTATTAACACCGGCGTGGGTTTTACGGCCGGCCATCATTATTTTTGTGTGTAATAAAATTCGCTTCTAGTTTATGAGGAGTTTAAGGTCAAGTCTTGGACTTGACTTTTGTACTTCAGTTTACTAATGTACACAATAATTTCTGGCCTAGATTCAGTATTCACTGTGGTTCAGATCAAAAGGAAACCTTAAAATGACTGTGATTTCCCATTATTCTTTATAAAAAACTTGGAAAAGGCAACTAGAATCAATCTTATTTTCTTTTAAATGTGGACGTTCTAAAGTGCCTTTTTATGTGTCTATCTGAAAGATGGGCTAAATGTATATGTAAAGGCTTTTTAATATCTTCAAATATCATATCGGTACGTGATCACAGTCATAGTAATGTAGACAGCCAGTATCTAGAATTATCGTGTCAGCCAGTATCTAGAATTATCACGCTATGAACGAACTAATATAAGCACTGAATAGTCTACTAGTATAATATTGTCGTTCTAAGAACTGCTAATATTTTAACTAACCACTGCCGACTAGCTATTAGTGAAATTGCACACATTAAAAAATAATTGAAGTTTCAATGCCAGAATTCAAGCACTTCGCTTGATTTTTTTTTGTCAGGGCTTTTCTGTCAAAGTCAAATCATTTATTTCAAATGGGCACTTAAAAGGCACTTTTGAACGTCAAAATTTAAAATTAAAAAATAGAATTGATTCTAGTCGCCCATTCCAAAATGTAGTTTTCGTGTGGAGAAGAATGGGCAAGAAACTCCACCGTTACTCTTTTAAAATGTTTTACAAGTTTTTGTATACATTGTTTATATAATTATATGTGAAGACGATGCACCTAAAATAAAATTTAGTCTACCAAAAATGGTAAAAGAATTAAAAATATAACAGACGGGTAAATCAATTATGTGATAGATACATGGTGTCCACATATTTACAAAGATTGAAAAATTTTACTAGTATTTTAAAAAGTGTGTGAGTTACATTTGTCAAAGAATGTAAAAAACAATGTAAAAAAAAAAAAATGTGTATGTATAAATTAAATTAGCAACCAGTTTGATTTTGTCTAGACTCTAGATTGTCCTATGGAGCAGGACCAGCATGTTTCCAAACATTGTTATCTTGGATATAATCCTCCAATTTGTAATATCCTTGTTTACAAAGTGTACTTTTTATATGAGTTTTAAATTTTCTTTCATTTAATTGTAATATATCAAAAGGTATTTTGTTGTAGCATTTAACACAGTACCCCATAAAAGATGTTTGCACTTTAGATAACCTGAAAAAAGGTTGATCTAATTTATCTTTATTTCTAGTATTAAAATTATGTCTCTCACTTATTTTATTAAAAAGATGTTGATTTTTTCTTACATACATAATATTTTCATAAATGTATTGGCAAGGTACCGTCATAATATTAACCTTTTTAAATAGTTCCCTAAGAGATTCACGACGACGTAGATTGTAAATGGCTCTGACAGCTCTCTTTTGCAAAATAAAAATGGATTCAATATCAGCAGCCCGACCCCACAGTAAAATGCCATATGACATAATACTGTGGAAGTAACTAAAATAGACCAAACGCGCGGTTTCTACATCTGTTAACTGTCTTATCTTTCTAACAGCATAAGCGGCCGAGCTTAGCCGCCCCGCAATAGATGTTATATGAGGCCCCCATTGTAATTTCTCGTCTAGCGTGATTCCTAGGAAAACTGTCTGATCAATAAACTCTAGTTTTTGGCCATTCAATATGATGTCACATTCGCTGCTTCTAACATTAGGCAATTTAAATTTAATGCATTTGGTTTTTTTTTCATTAAGTACTAAATTATTTACCGTAAACCAATCTTGGACCTGAAGAATAGAGTTATTCACGTCGTCAAGATTTTGTGACCGTCGGTCTATTTTAAAGATCAATGATGTATCATCTGCAAATAACACCATCTTTGGTTGATTTTGAAGTAATTGGGGTAAATCGTTAATATAAACTAAAAAGAGGAATGGACCCAATATCGAACCTTGAGGAACGCCCATTGTCATTTCAGACCCTAATGAGTTTATGCCGTTTACTTGAACTTTAACCTTTCTATCTTTCAGGTACGATCTTAGCAAATCAAGTGCTTTTTTTCTAATCCCATAGTGCTCTAGTTTCATCAGAAGTGTCTCATGGTTTACGCAATCGAACGCCTTAGAGAGGTCGCAAAAGATTCCAATGGCATCTTGTGCTTCTTCCCAGGCGTTAAAAATGTTCTTTATTAGGGTAACACCGGCGTCAGTAGTACAACGCCCTTTGGTGAAACCGTACTGGTGTTCATGAAAGATGGAATTTTTATTAAAGTGACTGTGGCAGACGTGTGAGCTATGTCATAGAAAAATGTTGCGTATAGTAATAAATATTAGGAAAATAGAGTAATGGATTATTGCAGATTTTATTATGCATTTCGATCTCATATCTAAAGCAAAACAAGAAAATCGACGGAGTAATTAAACGGGCCAGTTAACAAACGACCGTTGTACGCAAACTTTCATTTTTAAATACTCGATGACTCAATCCGATAATCATGACAACGTAATTTGAATAATCAATTAAGCGTAACACGAAACAAAATTATGACAAATATGGTGCAGTTGCGAATGTAAACATTGGCACAGTTTCAATTTTCTAATAGAGCTGTGATAAAATGTGACGTGTTTATTTTTCAGGCCTCATCCTCACATATTTCGACTCTGTCAGGCTTAGAGCGCTCGCACACGTTAGGTATACTTTTAGTAGGTCCTACAATCAGTCAGTTTTTTTTTTTTTGTATAGTGTTCCGTACCCAAAGGGTGCCAACGGAACTCTATTACTAAGCCTTCGCTGTCGGTCCGTCCGTCTTGAGTGTCAGCGGGCTGTATCTCATGAACCGATGTCCGACTAGCACTTGGCCGGTTTTTAGGACGTGTGCGTACATTTGATCTGTTTCATTTAGCTCCTGCATAATATCGGCCACCGATTGTATGACGGCAACGGGATACAATCGTAAGTAACAAAATAAACATTTCATACTATAGCCTTATCTGGTGTTATTAGCTAAAGAACTCATAACTGAGGATCAAAAGCCTTCAAATAACACATATTTGTGGCTTTGCGGCCCAATTTCGGTGGAAAAAATAATATTTGACACATAACTGTGCTACATAAAGCTGTAGTAACAGTAAATGTTTACTACGGGTGAGTCATTGACCTCTTTACAACATACGTTGATGAGTAATGAAGATTTTCAGTCCGAGGTATTTTCTTCCTATTTTTACTGAAGTGCTAGGTTTGACCTGATTTGACTACAAAGCAGGGTTCGCTGATATAATATCATGATATTTTATGTGGTTATTTATTTTCAAACCCAGAAATTTAGCAGATTCAAATTGTATCCTAGCAACACTTGACAAAACACTACAATTTGGATTACCTTTGCCGAAATGGCAATCTAATCATAAGTTTCGGGGCTTCACCAAATAACGGTTAGTTGATTAAGTAATGCTGATTATTATGTACACATCAAAGGCTCAATTTATTCGTTACTTTTATAATAAAAACGATAAAATAGGTAACCAATTACAGAATGAAAATTGCTTCTTTTTTTAGAAAAGTGTAATTAATACACGATTTATAGTGACTGTTCCTAAAGCACCGTAGGCTGATCAAATTTGCGTTTTTCCTAATTATGTTCTTTAATATAAGTCTATCCGATATGTGTCTACTCGACTACTCGAGAAAAAATAATGAAAAAAAAATTAACCTAAAATACATTGAAATCATTCGAAAATTGACGCCCCTTAAGATATTTTTAACTACCCTGACCACAACTTTTCAAATATGTATTTGTTTTTTTTTTTTTGTATCGGCTACCTAAGTAGCACTGCTATCCACCACTAGGGTTGAAACGGAACTTCCTCCTCCGCCTCCGACACACGAAGTTCTATAATGTAATTATAATTGAACCTCGATTGTAAACCATTGTATATTACTATTTTTTCCACATCCGCTTTCACCTCCGACTCCGCCTCCGTTAACCCCCGCATACGCGGAGGCGAAACTCTTCGCCTCCGCCTCCGCAATGAAGGCCTTCGTTACAACCCTATCCACCACAACCCTTAAAAATCCCAGAATGGCTGTAGTTTTAACACAAACATCAATCAATATTATTTGTTCCTTAAAATTTTCAGTTGTTTTACTTTCAGTCCACTTTGTATTTACAAAAAAAAAAAAAACATAATATTTTTTTCGTTAAGTACTTTTTCTCGAGTAATCATGATCAAGTCCACCCTATGATGCACGCTCATCGTTGAATTTTTGGGACTCGTTGTATATCAAATATCGAATATTTTTATATTTATTCTACTTAAATATCGGATTTTTACGAACCGTGTCACATAGTCAGCTAAGTATCTAGGTATAAAATGACGCATTTTTCCGAGAGTACATTATGAATGGGAAATTCCTTTTTTTGGACACAAACAAGTCAGCGAAAAAACATTAATATTAGTAAATCGTGACTTACCAATGATGTGGATGATTTTTTCCCTTTTAGTTGCAGTTCTACCTATTAAAAAATTCTCCGGTTTAACATCTCTGTATATTAGGTGTCTCGTATGGACATACTCGATACGATGTAACTGAAATAGACATGGAACAAGATTAGTTTATGCCATCGCTTGTCACTATCAATTGACTACGGCACAAATCATTTCATTCAAGGGCATATCATTATATACTTAATTGAATATTGATGCATCAAATCAGTTTAGTATCAATATGTGGTCAATATGTCAATCGACACTTGAGGCAAATGTTTTTAAACTGTTCAGTATTGATCTGAATATGTTTTTTTTAATGTTTATTTATCAAACATAAAGTACATGAACAGCCCTTCAGTCGACCGACTTATACATCGACATTTAATCAACAGATATATACGTTTTTCTTGCCAATTATTATGTAGAGTATTTTCCCGCCAAGTAAAATATATTTCTGCGATATGAATCTACTCGTCCCACTTTTACAATCTCTCCTTCCTTACCCCAAGGGATCGAGTTACAGGACCGCTTGAAGGGCTCACATTTCATTAAAAGCGTGGGCCCGGGACATTTTCCTCAAATTGCGTACGATATTGCCAATTTAATATAAATCTCTAAGATCTAATTCGCCAATTACTGATTTGCTTATCAATGCAAGCGACGAACAAATCGTCGCATTGCATCAGTTACGTCACAATAGTCTGGCAGTTAAAGCGCTCTCTACAATCATATTTCTTAAACGCTCTTGCAAGTCCGTGCTGTTATTTAGGTTCAATGACTTATATAAATTGATTTCAACTAAAGTAATAGTTGAGAGATAAAAAAGATATAATAATACGTACGAAAATCAAAGATTTGATTTCAATATTATGCTTGAGTATGCAAATAGAATAGAAAACGCATATTGACTTACCAACTGCATAGCGATCATTAATACAGTCTTTAGAGAGAATCGACGACCACAGAGATCGAACAGATCCTCCAGTGATGGTCCCAGCAGTTCCATCACTAGTGCGTTGTATTTACCGCAAGGGCCGAAGTAATACACCTCCGGTATGCCCTCCGCAGTCGACGGCGCTACAGGAGCCACGGGAATTAAGGGGAAGGAGGGGGAGGAGACAGACCGAACAGCATTAAGTATTTACTCACATTTCAATTCACGAGCATTGCTCTCGCACGCACCTGTACGACACAACACTGTAGCCGATATTTACAAATTACATCATCAAACACGCCAGGACACGCGAGAGCATTGCTACGTGTTTAGCCTAATACAGTAACATAAAAAAATAAAAATAAAACACATTTAGACGGGCTTTTACAGCGACCATGATCACGGCGTGCGCACCCTCGGATGAATGACAAAGATTTGGATATCGGTTACGGTGCTGTGTCAAGAGACAATCACTTATCTACCGGAGAATTCCCACGGGACTTACAAGCTGCATAGCAATCATAAGGACCGTCTTGAGTCTGAACCTCCGGCCGCAATGTACGAACAGGTCTTCGAGCGAGGGCCCTAACAACTCCATGACCATGGCGTTGTAGCGGCCGCCACACGTTCCCAAGTAGTACACTTTTGGTACGCCCTCTGGGTAAATTTTATATTGTATCAGCTAGATTATTTACTAACTATTCTACGAAAGACGCTAGTATTTATTAAGTTAATGAGACAATGATTGTAACTACGGGGATAGCTTACTGATGGTGCCGACAGTTTCTAAGGTAGTCCCACTATTCATTTCCATATACCAGAGAATAATTCAATAGGTACCTACATACAAAGCTCATGTTTATAAAAACCTTTTTGAGCACAAAACTAAGGCTACAATTGGTGCACATAATATTGCTCGTAGCTTAGTTACATGATTGCATCTCTTCGTTTTGCAATGTTCGTGATTCAACATTTAAAAAATTGTTGGTGGAGATATTAAGCGTAAATCAGTACTGACTCTGTAAAGAATTTTCGTAACATCATGCTGTATATAATTATTCAAACAAGTAGGGTAAAACTCACCATGTGTGCCTAATAACTTGTAAAATCGGTATTCTAGGTGCAATTGTGGAGCCTTTGACTTCATAGGCTCCATCTTAATCGCTACATGTTCATTGTTGTAGAGATTTTTTCCTGCAACAGAAAATTTAATTTTAGTAAAGTTAAGTGCAATAAAATATGACACATAACAAAATGTAATGAATGTCGACTGTCCGTATTTCGTAAAAGTCTTATTTTTCTGACACAGTTATGTTTGGACAGTCTTTTGTAAATATTTTAAAAATAAAAACAACTGGTTTTAATAAAATGCAGTAGTATGCTCTGAAAAATCTGCTCACTAAAACATTTCAAAGTTATTTTCAACATCACCAACTTGAGTTATCGGTGTTATCATAAACACGGTCATAGTTTCGTATCGACATAGAATTAGATCTCAAAAATCAATATCTTATCAGGCGGAAAAATTAAATAGAACAACAACGTTCGCTGTTGTTCTAAAGCTTGAGTAAGGCGGTGACACAGAAATTAAATTAGGTAACTCAAATGGCGCTACCTCACGTTCGGTAATAACAAAGTCGGGAGCCGACTAATGACATCTTGAAGACTGAAATCCTGATTATGTTCGATACATTATCTTCCATTATTGCTGTTCATTATGAGGGAGTAGTTCGACAAAACGAAATCCAGACAGAACTCATGAACGTCGTCAGTTCTATGAAAATTACTATGAATAGTAAGAAACGATTCAAAATTTTTGATGATACCTACACATTGCAACAACAACGATCAAGCCCTAAAATATAAAATTTTCGTAAAATCGTTAAGTACATTTTTGAAAATCTTGGGGAAAAATCAGAACTACTTAAAACAATCGATTCTGTAATGAGTACGAATGCGATGTAAGCACTAATGGCCTAAGAAGATGCTATTAATTATAATTGCTCTTTAGATTACAATCGTTACGGTAAAATTTTAAATGTAGGAAACAATTAAATAAACCACACAGGAAACTAACCAGTAGTAGCCAGTTACTTTTATTCATGGGATTTTCAGCTTGATTAATTCTACCATGAGTGTTACATTTTTAAAAACACCATTCGGAAAGTAAATAATGTATGTATCGGCTTAATCACCACACGTACGTGTCCGCAATAATGTTATTTTCAGTGACGCGAGGTTGAATCCAATTCTCATCGGTACGCAGCCATATAATCTCCCAGACAACACCCATCTGAAACCTTACTGCCTAGAAAATAAGGCTCATGACCTCATGTGTTAAGCCCTGACATTTAAAAAAAGTATGATATTCTACCTAACTACTTTGTTTAAAAGATTTCTTGGTCGTTGTAAAGTGATCATATTGTATGGCACGTGTGAACGGTGGCTGAGGCTCATTTGAAAGAGCGTTTTCGAATACTGACAGCGAAAGAATGAGTCATAAGTCTTCCATTATTACAGAGGTCTTTTGTTACGTTGCTCGCCTTCTACCTGCTGGATGAATATTTTAATTTTATAGGCTATGCGAGAAATAACGTTATACTGACGTATAGATAGCATAACATTAATTATTACAGCCTTGTCAATGCTTAGACGTATAAAAACAGATATTTTCTTCTTTTCAAAACATTACAAACTACAATATAAATTACTAGCTGCGCCCCGCGGTTTCACCCGCGTAAGTTTTGATCCCGTGGGAATATCGGGATAAAAAGTATCCTATGTGTTATTCTGATGTATAAGCTATATTACTGTAAAGTTTCATCAAAATCCGTTCAGTAGTTTTCGCGTGAAAGAGTAACAAACATCCATACATCCATACATACAAACTTTCGCATTTATAATATTAGTAGGATTAGTAGGATGTTTCCCACTAAAAGCAAGTCTGAAAACATTGATCGAAGGTTTTTTTTTTTTGGCTCAATTCATACAACATCGCAAAATATTTCCGTAAGTAATATTCTAACTTACACTTTGCAAAAATTAGTTTCGCTTTCTCCGCTTAAAGATAACGGATCTCCAGACACCATCAAAATAAAAATGTTTTTGTATCACATAAAGCAACGTGCAACAATAATATTTATGTGTATGCTGTGATGGAAAGCTTTCTAGCCTTTCGAATACAGACAGCATAGTGACCTATTTTCCCTCAGCTGGCTCTTACAATAGGGACATTTACATTCGATTCACTCTATTTCCTATCAGTTCAAGATCGTCATGACAGACCTCACAAAAAGTGTTTTGCCGATGAATGACAATGACATTCGCAAAATTATATCAAGCTAACAATATTATTTCTTACAGAAAAATCTCATTTCCGTCCTCATCAGTTCAATAAATGAGCAATCAGGTACTTATTACAGTCAGGGCTGGCATAAATATCGCATCTACACGCATGACGAAATTATATACGGAGAAACTGTACAACAAAATGTGCCGGTTGTAAAGTCCAGATGTTTAACTTCCACATAAATCTAACAAACTTTTCGGAAAGAGACTATTACGTCCTGCTAAAAATGAGCGCAATAGCGAAAGGAATGTATTTGTTTTCATTATGGCAGTTCTGAAGACTGACAAGGACATTACTGGACTCTTAGTTGGAATTGGAACATAGGGTGTGTCTAAAATAGTTACTATTAATAGCTTTACATTATTTCAGTAAGCGTGCAAGGTCGGCAAGACGCGTTGTTATGAGCATGTCATTGAGTGACTTAAAGTACATTAGCTGTGTAGTAGGGCTTGGAAATATTCGGATTTTTATATTAATAAGTATTTTTTTTTTTCGAATAAGTATTCAATTTTTTCGAGTATTATTCGAATATTTAAAAAAATAAGCTTTTTTAATAATCATGTCTCTATTTGGGTAATTCTACGATAAGAGGTAACTTGTGCGGCAATCAGTTTAAAATATAAATTTTATTCTATATGTTGTTATTTTTTGCAATGAAACACATCACCTAAATGTACTTTATTAAATAACGTCATGATTAAATGCCTAATTAAAGTATATTTTTCTGAAATTCCTTATAAAGTCTAAAAAAGTCTCTACCCTGGCCTGTCCCCCTGTCGATTTCAGTTTAATTTGCAAACGATACATACCTTCTTTGTATCAGTTATTAAATTAAAGTATGTTCAACACAAATTTCAATAAATATATTTAAGTATTGTTAAGGAAAAACAGAACAATATTTATTTATTTACAACTTTTGTCCCACTGTTTTTGGGTATCTACCCTGGCAAATTTCATTCCGCTACTAAAAACACAAATATAAAACGGCCATATTCCAAATAGCGCTCAAGGTCATCTATCAACGTGTAGTTAGCAATGAAAAATACGTGAGCCCTTAAGAGCACCGTCATTTGTAAGTTGTTTCGACGCGTTGGTCCAAAGTGGTGGTTTCGCGAGGTCATTGTGTCTCTCCTCTGGTAAGTCATAAAAGTTGTATTATGCATTTAATTTTTTTGCATTTCCTGGTCTAATTTAATAATAATGCAATAGTTATAGTGTGATAAATAACGTACAGAAACATTTCTTATGTCAATTAAAACAATAAAAATTATCATGAAAACGTCTCTTCCCTGCCATATTTCCCCTGGCAAGATAACTGTCAGGGGAGAGACTTGTTGACCAGGGGAGATAATGTTAGTGCAAACAAACTTAGCATATTTTTATCAACAAACAGTTTTAAATAATTTTGGCAAATTCTTAAAACTAAAAAATAAAGGAGGTTCTCAGTTCATTATTATTATCGTCTAATAGATCATGGCACCACAAAAAAAGTTAACATGATTGTGAAGAAAGATTACAAAAGAAACGTGAAGCAGCGAGACTACGATATGAAAAGTTTAAAAATGATCCCGAAAAATATGAATCGCAAAAGCAAAAAGAAAAGGCAAAATATTTAAAAAAGAAGGAGAAAGGAATTATAAAAACTCTCGACCAAATGACTCCTAGAGAGCAACATAGGCAAGAGAGTGCCTATAATTTCTATTAAAAATTTTCATATTACCTGTACCTATGCTAGGTACAGGTAATATGAAAATTATCCTGATTATCCCAAGTCTGATTATTTTAAAAGACGCTAGTCTATACAGGTGTAACAGAATAAACGCAAGTCCTGAAAGTAGTTAGTTCATAATTGACTACTGAATCGATTTCAGTAACTTTACATTTAGGTTTTTTTCAAAAATTATGTATTTTTTCATACTAACCGCCGATTAAGCCAAATAAAATTAAACCTTATTTCAAGGATATAAGACTCAATTTGAAATGCATAAAATAATGCTAGTTTCAACACGATTTTCCTAATAAAAATAGCAAGCTTTAAAAAAATAAGTTGTGGTCATTGTATTCTGCTTTCAACTCAATACACTAATTCGGTATGTAAAGAAAAAAAATCCTACGCTGATTCCCAAACCATTTCGAGATTTAAGGTTTCTTAACTTAATTTTTCTATTTTTAGTGCTTAAAATTATAAGATGAAGTTTATTATAACATAAACACTTAATACCACTTGACTTTCATTTGACCTCCAAATGACGTCACAAGTAAGCAGATTGAGAATACTTTCAGTGCCTCCTCTCATCATATGATAAAAAGTTAAAGTCATTTTTGTCAACTATAGGGATGACCATAATAATATATGTAATGCAGTCGTGCGAAAATTTCGGCCTTTGAATCGATTCAAATCAAACATTGAAAATCTATTCACACAAAAAATCTAAATCCCGAATTCAGAATTATTGTTAATCGATCATTATAATGATAGCTTAAATAAAACGCATTACCTTTAAATAATAATATTAAGTATAAAATTATTCGAACTATTTTGTAACCACAAATGGTGTTGGAAACTTGCAAATATAACTAGGTACTGTAGCTGCTTGTTATTGGTTTGATTTTGATAATGACATATTAATAATACCTATTATTTAATTTAATTATTAGTCATTTCTGTCCCACTGCAGGGCAAAGGCCTCCCTTCCCTCCTTCCACTTATCCCTATACAAAATTAATAACTGTATTAAATAAATGTTCAATCGATTATGTCGATCATTCCCACCTCTAAAACTGTCCAGTGTCATGCTTGAAGTTTCTGATGTCAAGCAAAAAACGTCAAATTTAGGATTTTTATTATTGTGTTATACGTGGCATAGATATTGAACTCTTCAGCCTACTTTTGAAGCAGAATTTAGAAAATTTATTTAAAATTAATGGCTGCTTAGAAAACCAAAATTTTGAAATTAGTTGCATAAAATAACTAAATCTATAAATTAAAAATATAAAAAAAAATACCTGAAAAAACTTTATATACCCAATTGGGGTGTATGAGGTCTTGCGTTAATTCTGTTACACCTTGTATAATTAGTATTAATAAAAGAATATTTTATTATTTTTTGTAGGTACGATGCCATGTTAATTTCATATAATAGTGTGAAATGACACTAAAGACATTTTTGTTTTAAATTTCAGAGAAGGCTGAAATAATAGTCTGTGAATGTTTAATATGTTTGGTAAAAAATATACACACATCAAAAGTGTCTAGGGATCAAGCATTTTTATGCGGATTTCTTGAGATTGAGATGTGGCTTTGTAATAAATTTATGATTTTATAAATTTATATGGATCCTTTTTGGTGCATTTCATAATTTGAATCAGGAACTGTGAATCAAATTCGAGTAAAAGATGAAAATCAGCTGTCAATATTTTCCCTATAAAAACATACAACGCATTGAAGACATTATTAGTGCTACTGTTTGGGATACTACTGATTAAAACCAACGTTATTATGGAGCGGCGACGTCATTTAAGCAGGGAAGAAATGCTCAGAGCCGTGGGAATGATAGAAGCTGGTTCCCGGCAACGTACTGTGGCTTTAGCTCTGAATACAAGTCAGAGTGTTATCAGTCGACTTTGGACACGTTACCGAAGCACTGATACCGTGGCTGAGCGCCATGGAGGACGGTATCGCTGCACCACACGGAGACAAGACCGATACATTCAAATCTTAACTCGAAGAGCTCCAACAATAACCGCCATGATGTTAGCCGTGAGGCTTCATCACTCTTCAGGGAACTTAATTAGCGACCAAACAGTCAGAAACCGCTTGCATGAAGTGAACCTTCATTCCCGAAGACCGCTACGGGTACCACCTATAGCAATGCACAATTGTAGGATTCGATATCAATGGGCTCTTGAACACAGAAATTGGGCAGAAGAACAATGGCGTTTCGTGTGCTTTTCTGATGAGTCTCGTTTTGGTATGAGACCGGATACAAGACGTATACGACACTGGAGAACCCCTGGACGCCAACAGCGATTAAAATCCTGCCAGGAAGTCCATCCTTATAGTGGTGGAACCATCATGGTATGGGCGGGTATTTGGATCGGCGGAAGAACTGAGTTGATTTGGATCAGAGGCAACCTCAACGCTCAAATTTATGCTGAGACGATTGTATCAGACGTCATCGTTCCTCTACAAGTGCAAATCGGTCCCTTATTTCAGTTAATGCATGATAATGCACGACCGCACACCGCAAGAGTTGTAAGACAGACTCTCGCCGCAGCTAACATCAATGTCCTGCCCTGGCCTGCTCAGTCGCCAGACTTGAACCCGATTGAGCATGCATGGGATATGCTACAGAGAAGAGCTCTGCCGAATATGGAGGGTATCCAGTCGCAAGAAGACCTTTTTTTGTTGTTGCAACGAACATGGGCGGCCATTCCACAGCGTGATTTGGATGAACTCATTTTGAGTATGCCAAACCGATGTTCTTGTGTTGTTAGTGTTGGCGGTAGAAACACGGATTATTAATTGTTTAAGTTACCCAATAAAATTTTAGAGAAAACTGTTATTTCAGTCTTTTTTTCGAACTTTTGTGTTAGTGGTTCAAATGTCAAAAATCCCTTTATTAGGAAAATGGCAAATTTCTTTATTAATGCAAAGGTGACTTGGTTTATCGTTACTGTGACAAACGAAAACACTTTATTTGATGAATCCTTAAAGAAAATTTTAATTAATATCAATCAGGAGAAAAGTTATTGCAAAAATATATGTTGATCCCTAGACACTTTTGATGTGTGTAGTCTGATTCTATGTTAATTACAATGTTTAATTAAAGTTGATTTTACCAATTTTATTACTTTTATTGCCACAAATTCTCTCTCCTGGCTAAATAAGTATCTACCCTGATCTTGGTGTCTCTACCCTGCCAAATGTATTTACCCTGGCCTTGTAAAAAGTAATAAAATATGCATAAAGTGACTTGCCCTTACGTGGAAAGATACATAAATAGGACAAAAATCGTAATATAAGTGTTGAATGAAAAAACAGCAACTTTTCTCCGTGGCCGCATTCTCTAAGGACTTAAAACCTCTTATCGTAGAATTACCCATTTGCCAATATCTTAGATATATTAAGAGTTCGGTTAATATGAAAGGAATAAATCGAAATTTTAATGCTTTATAAAAGCAAAAAGAAGAAGTATTTTAATCACTACATAGTATAAAACAAAGTCGCTTTCTCTGTCCCTTTGAACGCTTAGATCTTTAAAACTACGCAACGGATAGATAGAATGATTCAAGAGGAAGGTTTATATATATAATACATGCATGCATGTGATGTCGTAAATAAACACATTTTTTTGCGCTTATTTTTCAAACGCGGGCTGAACCCTACGAGATAGGTCAAAATAATGTACTACAGTATTGTACACCTTAAAAAGGTCTAAAAAAAAGTCCGCGATGGTATATGTCTATCTTTTAGGGATAACCCACAATAATCATTTTTTATCCTTTACTTTTACGAGAAATAATGGCTTATTTACGAAGCGATTTTAATCAATACAGCATTAATCCTTATCCAATTAAGTACCTTAAATACATTGTGCATTTAATATCGATAAATATGGTCCTTTACAGCATGTAATTTAAATGAATATTTTCGAAGATATTACAGATTTAAAATACAGGGACATAGCGGTTGCTGCGGTACCGGTCGCGGCGGCGCGTGCTGACATTCTTGAAATACCTATACTTAGTATCAGTATTGCACCCGTGCGAAGCCGGGGCGGATCGCTAGTGCTTTATAAAAGCGTAATCATAGAGGCCTTTTATAGATAAATCGAGATCTGAGTATTGTTATAATGTATATGTATAAAGAAATCAAATTAGTTAATAACAAGTAACATCTGCAATGCACTATAGGTCAGTAACTAAGTACCTACCTACTTATTCTAACGTAATTTTTGGCACAGCACTGAATTACAAAAAGAGATATAATCAAACAGATTACCAGAGAGTGGTAAAAACAATATAATGGGAAAGAGCTATCTTATGAATAACATATTAATCATTGTGAGATCAGCAGATCAAGGTACCACATAGTAAAAAATTAAATGTGTTTGTAATCCTAACATTTAACTTTGGCTAGGTCTTCAAAGTTTTCCTTGGAAGTTGGACCTTAGGAAATATAGAGCGGGAATCATCATTATTTTAAGGAACATCTCAGATGATTGCAAATATATTTAGACTTGCCAACTTACTTTAAAAGATAAAAACCTCATTCGCAAATAATACACAAATGCGCGAAGGTGCAACTCAACTACGAGTGTTACACTTATCCTCCAAGTGTTCCCGAACGCTTCCAAGTTTTGACTATCCCTGTCACAGATCCCTGTGTACGCTGAATTAACGTCTCGCGCAAACTTTAAAATTGTTTTTTGTGCACATCAGATCATCATTCTCGGTCTGGTTTATGAAAACTGCGGGGTAATTGCGTAACACACTATTAGTAGCAATGGGTTTCATTTTTACAGATCAACAACGTTCATTGCGTTTTTTACATTGTTAGCAGACACATTTTCGAACATATGAAGCAATGGATTAGCAATATGCTTCAAAATGATTCAAATTGAGATCGATAGTGTGTTTCGCAATTAGGGTGCTGGTCAAATATTCGAATATCGCAATCATTCGAATAATTCAAATATTCAAATGCAAGCCCTACTGTGTAGTCAATGTTAACATGAGAAGGATAATGTAAAAAGGCATGGCGTCTCCTTTTGAACTTAACTACTTATTACTAACTGCCAACAGGATAAGCTGCTTCGTTTTTTTTGTGGTCCGAACTCTCATTCTATGCGTCATCACTCAACGCAATTTCGAAGGAGTAGAAAACCATTCACTTATGATTTTATGATTCATCGTATCAAAGTTCGTTGATTAGAATCACGTTGTGAGTTCTTGTTTTTATAATTTGGTGTTAAAAATAGATTGTTTTCCAAACAATAGTGATAGACACGTTCCAATTTGAACGAAAACCCTTTAGATGCCGATCTACCTGTAGGGTTATTCACTGACCGACTAACACAAAAACCCTTCTCGATTCGAGATTAGACATTGTCTGCATAAATATTACATTGAAAACGTTTCCATTGAACCCACTCGAGGTATTCACAAGCAGATCTCGAAAAGGGCAACATTCCCAGAAAGCAGAAATCCTTTTTCGCAAACGTACTAAAAATAGGAACCTCCTTTGTTTGTGGAATGAAGAGTTCACACAAACTTAGGTTACTGTATGATCGAGGACGTTGATTTCAAAAGAGGATTTCATAAAGACCAGCGGGGTAATTGCGTAACACACTAACAGTAGGAATGGTTTTCATTTTGACAGTACAACAACATTCATTGCGTTATTTACGTTGTTGAGCAGATAAATTTTTCGAACATATAAAGCGATGGATTAGCAATAGCTTTCAAAATGATTCAGAATGATAGTGTCTTACGCAATAAGGGTGCAGTTGTCAGACTGTTCTTCAATGAATAATAAAGATATGGATTCACTTACCGAGCCTAAGTTCACCGAAGTTACCGCAGCCGATCTTCTTACCGACGCGAAAGTTAGGCCCCACCATAAGTACGCCCGAAGACGAGGTGACGGAGTGCCTAGAGGTATGCATCGCGCTGCTGCCGCCCACACCACGCCCGCCCACCGCACCGGCTGCGCTGCAATAGTGTATACACAGCTTTAGATCATGTAGGAACAGGATAACGGGAGACAAGAGGGATACGGTTTTCCAAAACAGATTTTCTGTCTGAACTTAAAATTTAAGAAGAGCGACGGAATTGGCAGGTACTATGAATACAGGGGCAGTTCCTGTATTTTTACAAACGTTCGCATTGCAATCTCAGCCTCAATCTGTCAAAATACATTTTCAATAAGGTTTTGACATTGATTGGTGACGAGATGAGATTGCGACCAGATTTTGAATGTTTCTAATTGGGGAATTGGGCTTCAGTTTAAATCCATCAAAAACAGTTCTATTATATGACGAATTATATTCCAGTTTAAAGAGCACCCAGATTCATGGACAAAATTATCAGTAAGGTTAGCGATATTTGTATAGCAATCCAGTATCGACGTTCATTGATTGTATTATAAGAATGACAATGTTATCTCTTGTATTGACACAACTTTTACCATTTATCCGATATCTTTGTACTAAGTTCAGATAAGGATGGTTTACTTAAATTATGCAAATATCTAAGTATGTATAATTTTCATACGAAAATCTTCATTTAAGTTGGAAAAGTACCAACATATCGATCGACGTATACGATGTCGATAAAAATTAGCCCAAGTGTCGTGAGACGTGAACCGATTTTTGCAGGACCTTTTAGCAAGTAAGTAGGGTGTTAGGATTAAGATCGACCCATGCTTAAGAGCAACAATTTATATTATTTTGATAAACAAAGTAGGTGTGCAATGCATAACCATGGAGAGACTGTGTGAAAGATATATGCTAGAAAGGGAGTAACTGCCGAGATAATGACTAATAGAAAAGAAGAAAGACTAAAGAGGTTTGGAAGTAAAAGACATGTGGCGTCAATCCCAAATAAATTGGGATAAGGCAGGAGAATGATGATAAAGCAGTGCATAACCAAATTTTAATAGATGCGGCCCTTCTGTATTGCAGTTATAGTGTCTTCCCATGATGATTAAGTTCCTATAATCGTAAAATTTATTTAGAACATACTTATTATTTGAACAATGAATGGCGTAGAATTTTGGCCGAGTTTAAAGCCTCGTTTACAGGAAGCAATTTCAAATTGCCTGTTGAATGAATTAAGTAGAAGTCGAGTGTTTTAAGAGTTTCAATAAATAATGCATAAATAACAATGCGATAAAATATCACGGCTATCTGATAAAGCTAGTGAATAATAGTAACTACCGGTAGGTAATTATAATTTATTAACCCTCATTCTAGAAATTACAATTGTTAAAGCTACATTATCACGTTTACCGGCATTTTATACAAATGGGTTAGTGGATGCAATAAAATAAGTTCATCACGCGACTGTAAACACTGAAAGTTACTAGATTACGCGGAAAATAATCAAATCTTTAGGTTATTTCAGTCACCTTCTATTTTTGTATAGTATTGGGCGAAGTACCACCGTTTGGTTGGGTCCCATTGAACGTTACGCAACGCCGTGGTAGATCACGGTGAAGATGGCAGAATGACTTCTGCCGAGAGGATTAGCTTGAAACAGACTGATGCAATCCAAATAGTAACTGGAGAAGCATTCAGATTTAATAGCGAACAGAAGTGGAAAATGGAGAGCGAAGCCTATGAAGTGGCATAAGTAATACGGGGTAGATAGATAAGATTAAAAATAAAATTTTACGTTCTTTGCGCACGGAATGGATTTTGTATGTGTGAATCTGAATTTCTGAACTTTCTATGGCGCTCATGCACGTTAGCCATATTTAGTAGAGAACAGTTATGCCACATGCCTTACTCTCCAAAACAAATACAGCGAAATAACCGCCGATGTGTAAGTACTGCTACAGGAAAACCTTCGACCCCATTGAAACTTGGGTAATTCTAATATACAAAGTTTACGCCATGATTGGTTTATTTCCACAAACGGAAAAATAGTGCGTGATATCTTTTCAAATCTTTAGAAAATCACTAAAGCACATCTTTCGACGTGGCGCTAGGAAGAGCTGATCCCTTAAGATGAAAACATCTTGATCGTTTACGATTGGGACCGAGTGTTTTGACGTAACCTAAGAGCCATCATTACCATTTTGCTGCTTGGATGAGTACATCCTTGCATCTTGATTACTTTTTCGATTACTTTATGGAAAACTGCAACACCTTTATTGGACGAGATCAATAATTTTTCCCCATACACAAATGGTGCTAATAACTGTCAACAATGAAGCGTCCGAGCCAATGAACTCTGGCAAAAATATGTCAGAACATTTTTTATTAATTAATGGGTCAGCTCTTAGGTAGAAAGGCCAGGAGAGGGTGTACGAAGGATTTAGTTTAGTCGGTGCAACTTTGAGAACGAGACCGATAGAAATTAAAACTGGCCACTGGATAGCTATCCAGTATCCACGGAAGTTCTTAAATTAATAAGATCCGTGAGGAGATAATTTGGAAAAATCAACATTTTAGTGACTCTTTACATAGTTCGAGCAGGCGAACAAAAACGTTTACGGTTTTATAGTAGAGATAATATAAAACAATAGATACTACACAACACATTGCATTATTTAGTTCTGCAAGCCTACAACAATGCTATAGGAAAATCAGATTTGCATTTATGTTATGAAATATGTAAGTAATGACAAGAAGATAAACATCGTCTTTTATTTTAAATACTGTTTATCATAGAGGTGTGACAAAATACTGTTATTATGGAAAGTTATCACGAGGAATCGGTTTTCGTGGAGTACAGTAAAAAAAAAACAGTACCTACAGTATTTTGCTTTTCTTCACAAATTCTGGCGTTTTTCTTTAATTTCGTAATAAGCAATACCACATCCAATATTTAAGGCATTAAATGTCATTGAAGTTGTCGGGGAACCGGGTAGGTACTGTAGTACGAACGCGACAGATGGCAATGCGTGACTCCTGCACGACTGCATTCTTTTCAGAAAAAAATATCACTATCGAAAATAATAATAATAATAAGTTTATTTATTTTCCCTTCACAAATGTACAGAAGTAGTGCTTAAAGCTAGTTTAAGGATAAGTTTACATTTGAGAGAGACTGGTGCTTGAAATAGGCATTGCAAGATTTGTAAGTAACGCCTGTGGTGTAGAAGTCACCAGGGCCTCAAGTCTGCTATTACAATAGTGTCAGAATGGTCTATCATTGATTTCATAATTGCTGATTTTGACAAGTTTGGTAATCTACTAATATAATGGCGTCATTATAACTTTGCAATGGTCAACCACTGACACTCCATTGAAAGAAATGGCATAAAATGGTAATCTCGTACATAATGACAAATGAATAAATGTAATGTGTATATGTAAAAATATATATTAAATGAAATCTAGCATGAAATTTAGTAGTAGTTTTTCTCAGACCATTGACCGACCAATGATCGACCATTATGAATTTAGCAGATTACGAACTCAGGGCCCCACGACGCTTACATTGGGTGTTTTTTGAGACTGAAGAGAATTAACATTATAAAAAAGAAAAAAATACAAATAAAATAAAAAATAATGTAACGTAATTAGAATAACATGACGATAAAGGAAACTTTACTGTTTTTTTTTAAATATTTTTATTAATAAAAACGTCTGTCTGGCCGTCAGGCCATCCCATTTTTTGTAAACCTGTACAGTAGGAATTCGAAAAGGAAATCCAGCTCCAAGATGCCCCTCCCCACGAGGTTTCGCAATAGCTAATAAGAGATTGGCAAAGGGCATCATATACCATTTTGATTGTTTGGTGGAATAAACCATCAGATAACCAAGGCTTGTTTTTTCTTGATGGAGTTTTGTTTTTAGCATGTTTGTGCTTGTTAATGATTGTATTGGCGTCGTTACAGATAAGTATAGGCGTAAAGTCTAAAGAGTTCATTGCAAGATCCAATTCTTTGTAGTATTATACGTTAATTAAGACTTTGTCGCAAACTAACTTAGCGCTCAAGT
This sequence comes from Globia sparganii, assembly GCA_949316385.1. Lineage (NCBI taxonomy): Eukaryota > Metazoa > Arthropoda > Insecta > Lepidoptera > Noctuidae > Globia > Globia sparganii. The sequence continues at coordinate 15,199,309 of OX438665.1, read as the reverse complement.
CAAGATTAAAAGCCACTCATTCATGGTATGTTATTGAAGACTCGATAACGAAGCAAGTGGCATTCAATTTTGTCTTAATTTTTAGGTGATCTAGGCAACAGTCGCCATGGGTTGACATATCGTGTCCTGGAAGCATGCCATGGCTTGCCAAGATGTATATTATGTACTCATGAGAGCGTTTGTTGCGAGTTAGTCACCACAAAGAACTATATTTTTGCAACTGTTTAATTCTGTCAATAGACTATCCAGTGAATTAATTAAATTAGTGATGTTATGTTGACTTGGTAGGCGATATATGCCAATTATGCACGTCAGAGTCTGTTTTCAACACGAGACAGTTTGCATAACTTCTCTGAGGTTCTTCAACCAATACCTTAAGCGATTTCTTGTAATAGATGACAACACCTTCGTTTTGCGTTCTATGGGATGTTGTAGCAAGTTCATAAATAACCATCCAAAGGGGGTACAAATTTGCCTGAGGCAAGCCAACACTGAGTAAGCACTATGACATCCCAATTTACATCTGATCTATAGAGCAGAGTAGTGAAATTAGGTATAAAATATCATAGAAATCAAACTTAGATTTTTTCCGCTAAGCATATGGCTGCCAACGAAAAGTATCTGCACTGTGATGTGACACGCCTTACGCAGGTTTGGATTTAAATTTAGGTGTTAATAAGTTCTCTTGCAGAGTTGCAACAGAGGACTAGGACCATGAAGTAACAGATACTTCATTTCTAGGTCTTGTAATAGCCAGCTTAGGCCATACTGCCTATGACAAGCCATCTCTTGTTTATTTTCACATGAAACTAATCACTATTCACTTGCGATTAGAACCGATTATAGGTAGGTAATTTGGGAACTTGGACGAACCTTCCTTTTACATACAATGTAAAGTGTTCATAGTAATTGTAAAAACAAAACCACAAATGAAATCACCATCTATTCCAGCATTTCCAGCTAGGTATTGAGGAAATAGAATGAAGGAATGTATGAGTGTTAATATTCAGTTGTATATAATTTTAATTAGGTGCTTCCTAAGTTTACATTTTTACGAAGTATTTTATTAACTAGGAAAACATTTACAATATTTACAAAATACATAAGTTTTAATAATACCTACTATAGTTGTTTAGTTTTTCCTAATGTATGGAAACCATTCAAGAGAACCTGGCCCTAGATGAAACTAGCACAGTATAAGGTCAAGGTAGCCAAAAGTGGATGCCAAAAAAAGTCACCTTGTGTCTTGAACTATAGTCGATAATTACTAGAACTAACTGCCCCGTTGGTTTCATAGTTGCAAGCGCGACTGCTGAGCGTTGGGTCCTGGGTTCGATTCCCGGGTCGGACAGTGTTATTGTGTTTTCTATTAGGAAATTCTTAGTAACAGTCCGGAATTTGGAAGTTGGCGGTTTAATACCCCCGTGCCTCGAAAAGCATGTAAAGCCGTTGGTCCTGCACTTGATGATAGTCGTCCCATCAGACTATGAGAGTAAAGGAAAAGAGAGTGCACCTGTGTCTGTACACACACTTGTACACTATAATATTTCCTGCGTACCTGCCTAATCTCCATTGAAAAATTGCAACAATATCCAGCCAAACAAATCTTAGCAAATGGACTGAAGAAGCTCACTAATTCTTAAGCTCTTTAAACAGATGTACTTGAGGAGTTAATTATACTTAATCTGAACTATAATCCTGTTAGTTTATCACATGTTACAGCTTTATTATATTAAGTAGTAGTTTGTATGTGTACTGAAAAATATGATGATATTTTGTATATCTTTTTATTTTATGAAAAGAAGGTTTAAAAGGAACCTATGTGATGGGTTATAATATTCCCATGGTTTTCGAAACTGATAAAAGTTGGTCTGTAAGTACACATTGAAATGATTCTCTGATGGGAGGTAAATCTAAATAATACAATTTCGATACGTTTGATCGGACGGCGCGGCGATTAGATGACGCCGGCATTTCCTAACCGACAATCTCTGAGATGAATTGCAGAAAAAAAAAACAAAACTTGATCTCTTGGTTATGGGTTTGGTTTCCGCACTTAGTCCTTCAAATGGACCATTGTGTGTGTGTAAAAAACAAAACTTAATCTCTTTTAAAGTTTAAATTATGGTAGAAATATTACAGGATATACCTATTAATATTACAGGATGATTGTAGGAGGTACGTGGCAATGGTATGTGGGACCACCCAACATAGCCTCGTACCACATGGGAATGTATGATCATATTGATCATAGCTATAAAATAGTTGTGAACAAAGTCTCCACAGAATAAAAGATCAATGTTTCTGATTCTTGTTTTTTTTTTTGTGTTCATCTTAAAATGATAATAAATTAGTATCTGGTTGTAAGTGATAAGTGTGATAAGGATAACTAAATATAAAACAACCTGCATTTTAGTATTAGTATTTTTAATTAGCTGCAGTAAAATGACAGCTTATGTGTTACCACTTTTTAAAGAAATTTAATTAGTGATGGACTTTTCACAAATACTAGTTATCTGAATGTTAGGTCCAGGTCTAGGTCTTAGTCTAGTGCATTGAGGTAATGCACTAAAAAACTAATAAATTATAGCTATATAGCCCACTTAATTGAGCTTGAATAATTTAAACGATTTCTGTGCAAAGTCACAATCCAAGCACAATTTTGATGCAAACTAGTATTATTAATAACTATCATATTTAAGAATGAAACTAAAATGTATATTTTTATCCGATCAATACAAATAATATTTGATTGTTTACGGCTAAATCAAAATTGTTCAATTGTTTTCAAATGACATCACTAGTAGAGATAGTGTGGCAATATAATTTAAGTAAACACATAACTTTAAATCCATTCACAAAGTAAACATTTAGGGAAGCAACTTTTTTATTTCCTTAAAGTTGAAAAATAAATCAATTAACAATTTATAAGATGCTTCATATTCTACATCAAAATGTACAGCAGCTATAGTGAATCATACCAACCGTTATTGGCATTGAGTCTAAAAGTGAAAGTTACAATGCACTTCCAACCACCGAAAGCATGCAAGGAGACAATTATCTAGCCGTGCAAGCCACCACTGGGTAACATGCAGACACTTTTTAATCAAAAAATTTATTTTCAATTTAAACTGCTCCATAATTTGCATACAATTTATGTCAAACCTGTTTTAAGTACAATCACTTTACAGTGTTATTGGCATTAAATGTTACAAGATAATAGGTAGAAATCTGTGTTTTATAGCCAATGGATAGAGCCATAAATATAATGTGAACCTCTTGAATAAACATACTAGATGCAATATTATTGTTGCTTTATTCTTCAATTTGTTACTATGCTCAAACAACCATAGAATTAATTCATCAATACCGATTCATGTGAAAACCAGTATAGCATTTTTATTTTTACATTTATTCAATTTTCTCAGTAACAAATTATGTTATTTTATAATTTGGAAACATCTTCCTGCATACTCACTATTTCCTATGCATTGTGGCATGTATTTAAATGAATACAATAACAGTCACTTTGAATACTCATAATTAATATAAAAAATATTAGTCACTATACCAAAGACAGTTCACTTGTCAATTTTGAGTGACATACCACCAAAGCACTCCTGATTTCTATTGAAAACTGACTAAGTTGGTCAAGTCAGTAGTTAGTTATGAAATGTCACTGTTTTAACAATGCTAGTTAGTGTAAAAAATAAAATAAATGTTCTTCAAGAAAACAGCACAAGACTTACATATTTTTATGAGACCTAAATGAAGGTTTTATTTAATTTATTCAAACAATAAACAATGCATAACTGGACACAGATTGTGGCCATTATGTTTGATAAGTTAATGTTTTTATTAAGAACATGTTATCAACTGTGAGTATTGTGTGAGATATACTAAGATGTTTATGGCTCATGATTCACCAGTACTGCAGCAATACTTAGGTATTGTGATAGGCAATGTTTGTGACATAATAAAGCTCAGTTACTTAAGCATTTCATTTCCTAACAAACAGGTTGTTATCCTTTATAATATGTATTAATGCAAATTAATTTATGTAAGATTTTGCCTATGGCTACAATCTATAATTTCTTTTGACATCTGTGTCCTATTAACCTTGTTTTTGGTTAATATTTTAGTTTACAAACATGTTTACTTAAAACTCAATTGCATACCTAATAGCTGTATAGGTCAGTGTATTTTTCACTTTTCTAGCCTAATGATCTTAGAATTCAAGTCATTATGGTGACTGAACATCAAAGTGGATTTAAAGTTTGTATCACTCTGAATCTTGATTGTTTTCAAGGAGATAAGATAATACTATGGATGGCCCTTACAGCACAATAGAAATTTACTAAAGTATTAGTAATGTTGGTTATTTAGTTTCCTATAACTAAGAACTCCTACTACAGTTCAATTTAAAACTAGTTACCTGTAGGTAACCAGTTTTAAATTTAAGAGTTCAGCAGTGCAGTTTTGAATGGATTGTATTTAATCATTGCAGTCTGTAGAACGCATTGATTAAAGAATTCTAGATTAAAAGTCTGCAGTAATTCAAAGATAATAGCAACAATGGGCTGAATCAGATGGTTCAGGTGATAACTAAACAATAATTTTAGGATAAGATCAAGATTATAACTGTTAAAAAAACCAAAATTCTTTATCCAGAAGTCCAGTTTATTTACTAAAAAACCAGTCAATTTCAATTCAAATTTCAAATTTTTGATAATTAATATTTATTTCTGTAAATTAGTTTTAACAAATTCTTTTACTCATCAAAATAATTAAGTATATACTTTCAAAAATTTGATGAGATTTGTAACATGCTTCCATCTAAGTCAAATTGAAGCATTAAATGAAATTATAACTATCTTTGCATGGGTAAATGAATGCTAACACCCGGCATTAGAAACATGTGACTAAATTACAAAAACTGTGTTTACATTCACATACAATCTGTTAGATCATTGACTTAGTATTAGCAATTGAGTTTTTATCCATTCACTTGAGTTTTAGAAGATATTATAATGAGTTAAAACTACATTTTCTATTCCACAAGTACTTTTATAGATAATAAATTATCTTTTTAAGGTTATATGGCATTATTATATTTGATTATCCTCCTTGTGTCATAATGCTAATTTTATTGAAAAAAAAAAACAGAAATCATGTAAATATCTAGTCATACAATATTTAGGTTAACATAATAAATATACAATTACAAATGGATTGCCACAAGTTTAAACCTGTAGGCATATGAATAGTTGCAGAGTTCATTGGAATGTTTATATAAAGTAGGTTTTTTTTATTACTTCAGGTAAGAGTATGATGTGGTGAGACAGATTCATTAACTTTTAAACTTAATTCATTGAACTGTACCTTAAAAAATGACATCATGTTCAAATAAGTTGGGTTAAATGTGAATAAACTTGTGCAATAAGCTGAGAAATTACTAGCCTATCATAAATTGTTATTATCATCCCTTTATACCCTAGTACAAGAACATTCCCACCTTAACCTCTTCATTTTTCTGAAATTATGGCATACATGATTAGCCCTTACTAGAACACATTCATATTTTAACCTCTGCTAAGTTTGCAAACTATGTGGAACCTTAAATGATCGATTGATTTTGATTTTCTTTAATTTACAGTAGTGTTTAACATGATTCAAGCATGAATGTAATCTAAGGATGGAAAGACTGTAGACTGATACTAATGTACCAATGGGAGGATTGTGGAACTACAACCGACAGCATGGCACCGTGGCATGAAACACGGTTACCGAAATAGTACCATACTGATGGTGTTGGCAGCTTGAAGAGCAAGAATAGTAAATCAAGGTGCTTACGATGTTCTTTTTTCTTCACTCTGTCGTTCTTTGTCCTTGCTATTATCACGCTTATTCATAATACAAGACTTGTTGTGCAGGCACAATGCCCAGCACTCAGCTCACTCCCTGTGTCCAGCGTCTGTCAGGGCCGCAGTGCAGCCCATGTCACCACAGCTTCCACGACACCAGCCAGCGACGCGTCGCCATAACACAATTCAACACAACAACACTTTTGTCACTCCTTTTTAATATTATTATTGCTATTTTTTTCTTCACTGCGATACTATTACCACTGCACTATTATACAATTTATCTCAAAATCATTTTTGTTACACTGCAAACACAATTTGAACGTGACGACGGAATGTTTCGGCGACACCTGACGAATCGTATCGGAAATCTCAAAATGATAACTGTCCCTTCTCTAGCAGGGATATTTGATTATTTTATGCGATTTTAGTCGGAAAGGGAGCGAGAGTGAATAGAGGTCGCCGTGCCAATGTTATGTTCATTGAAGAGTAACAACAAGCGATGTGGGTGTCCAACTTATTCAAATTACCAAAATCACCACGCAGTCACCAAATCTAGCAATCAACGTTGAATGTGTAGAGCTAATTAATATTTATTGATAAAAGAAATGAATGTATCGAAAAAATGTAACAATTGACAGTTCCTTGTGAGAAGTCAACCCTAATCGTCGGTCTGCACAAAACGTTTTGAAATAATTTACAACAAGGATACTCAATACTGGAGGTCAGAGCACTGTGGGAAACTTAACTGTAAGAAATAGAAGCACAATTCGTGATTTTTAGTTAGCTTTCCGTAGGATTAGTCACAACGTCGCCGAAACATCAAATGGACATTTGTTCTGATAAAAGAGTTTAGGTTTTGTAATGGCCACCAATGTTACACTTTTAACACTTCATAAATTACGATAAAAGAGATGTTTTACTAAAAGTTTTAATCTAAATTAATTTATAAATTACACGTTTACATAAATATATTACCAAATAACGATAAAATTTCTTATTTATAAAATATTTAACTCAAAGAATAGTCACTGATTCGCCATTCGGCGCATGCGCAAACTTGCAGCAGTTTGTGTTGTCAGAGTAGTTAAATGTTTTTTGTTATTCTAAATCCTAATCAGAAATGATTATTATTTTTTTATTTTAATTCAATTTAATCACATCACTGAAATTATTTGATAATAAGCAAATTCTAATTAATTAACTCAAGCTTATGTCGATACGCAATCCAAAAGTCAGTTCTGTAAATACATTTTTTTTCTTTGGCAACATAAATATTAAAAATAAAAATATAGATTGCTTTGGCTTTTGGTCAACGTGTTATAATGCAAAATAAATTGAAATAAAAAAAAAGAAATTGATGATTGATTAGTGATTCTTGCAATAAATGTTTATTGTTGTGAATTTTTCTAAATCCTCTCGTTTAATAGTCTTTTCTTATTGGTCATAATTTTGGAATGTACGATGCATTCTAATTGGTTAATATTTGACGTTTGAAACATATGTGATATTCGCGCCAGTTTTAAATAACTGGATTTGTGTAGTGAAATCGGGTGAGAGTGTGAGACAGATGTGAAGTTATCGAAAAGGTAAATATACTTACATTTATAATTTTACTAGCAGTAACAACCTACTAAACTACTAAAATATATTCCACTACTTTATGATTATTACTTAGTACACACGACCAGACTACACGTACACATCAAGCTAAAATTAACCAGTATAAGCTAAGGGGCTAGCGAGGGGCCCGTGGCTAAATAATAACAGCCGCACAGGTCGATCGATCAGGTTAAGCTACGCTTGCCGCGGTTGGTCTGTGGATGGGTGACCAATTGACCATCTTTACATACCGAGACCCCTCCGTGCCTCGGAAAGCACGTTAAGCCGTTGGTCCCGGCTGCCATTCGTGGATCTTTGACAGTCGTTACACGTAGCCAGAAGCCCGAAAGTCTGACAACCAGTCTTACCAAGGGGTATCGTATTACCCAGTAACTGGGTTGTACACTCTCCAGGGGTATGGCTTACTGAGCCTTCCAAAAGCTAAGCTACAATCCTCATGGCAGGAACAGTGGAATACTACTGGAAAGAAAAAGGGCAGATTTTACCATGCAGTAACCTATAATAAAATCAAAACCTTAGTTATATGCCTTTAAAAAGCCTCCAAAACAATTATCTCTACCCTTTGTAGAATTCGCTTAGGTTTTTGTTGTACTCCTGTTTTTTTGCAAAAGATTCGTGTTCGAGATTCCTCTCTCTGTGAGTGTGGGTTGGAAGAGGGCAGTCTGGACCACATCTTCTTTGAATGCTCGAACAACGTTCCAACTTTAGATTTGTATAGGCGTCTTCCAAAATTTAAGATCCCTCTTCCGACTAATTTCCCGTCTTTACTAAAATACTCTTGTGGCGCTGATGACCTTCATCCGCCACAATAACATAAAATTATGAATTATTCTGTATGTGTGGGTGTGGTATGCGTGTATTTTAGTTTTTAACAATTATAATATTTATTTATTTATATTTTTTTGTTTGTTTCAGTCCCGTACTAATCCATCAAGATCTACATTGTATCAACTGGATCAACCATTTTTTTTTATTTTTTCAATAATTTTTTCTCTCGCACACTTGTTTTTCCAGCTCACTTTAGACATTGGCAGAATAGTCGACATCGGCTTTGATTGCCATTTATTAAAAACTAGCGGTCCGTCCCGGCTTCGCACGGGAGGAAAAAAAAATAAAAATAGCCTATAATAATCAGTGATAATGTAGCATTCAAATGGTGAAAGAATTTTTAAAATCGGTCCATTACTTTTTGAGCCAATTCGTTACAAACATACATACAAATCTTTCCTCTTTATAATATTAGTATAGAAGTATATATAGAATAGAATAGAACTGGGTTGTGGAGGTCAGATAGGCAGTCGCTCCATGTAAAACACTGGTATTCAGCTGCATCTGGTTAGAGTAGAAGCCGACCCCAACATAGTTGGGAAAAGGCTAGGTTGATGATGATAAGCTGACTTCTTATTGTACGAAAATCCTATACAATGCGAGGTCAGCTAAAACTAGAAATGTGTAGCTTGATGTGTAGCCGTGTGTATACATTACTTTAAGAACCTATTTTACGTACATCAGTCAGTAAAAGTGGAACGATAGTACGCACGGCTACACATCAAGCTATACATAACCAGTATAAGCTGACTTCTGGTTATACGAAAAACCTATACAATGCGAGGTCAACTAAAACTGGAAATGTATAGCTTGATGTGTAGCCGTGTGTACAGACGCCAGCACATCAAGCTACTACAATCTGTCAAATTTATTTAATAGATTTTCAACTTTAACGCTAAAGCATAAGGTTCAAAGTTGATTGGGAAAATTTGACAGTTTCGGGTAGCTTGATGTGCTGGCGTCTGTACCTAAGCCTCGCACAGCTAACGGTACGCGGCGGCCGGACCTGCGGATTTATTTTAAACTTATGATATCTCAGATATTTATTGAAATCAAAAGATGAAGAATGAAGATGAGAATTTTGTTTAAAATTAAATACTTGTGATGAATAACGTATTTATTTGGATAAGGATTAATGTCATGTTTATAAAAACACCTTCGCAAGTAATGCATTATCTATACTTCTATACTAATATTATAAATAGGAAAGGTTTGTATGTATGTTTGTAACGAATTGGCTCAAAAAGTACTGGACCGATTTTAAAAATTCTTTCACCATTGGAATGCTACATTATCACTGATTATTATAGGCATTTTTTTTTCTTTTTTTTTTTCACCCGTGCGAAGCCGGGACGGACTGCTAGTTTTTAATAAAAAAGGTTATAGTGAGTCAACCTTAAAAGATAGACATATACTGTCGCAGACTTTTTTTGGAACTTTTAAGGGGAACAATTCTGTCATACATTTTTTTTGCGTAACTAACAGTTTACGCAGATCACGCAATGGAAGCTCTCTATAAAAGGAATAATTTTTCCCGTTTTTGCAACATTTTTCATTAGCGCGACGCTCCTATGATGTTATATATAGCCTATAGCATTAGCATTCCTCGATAAAGTGACTATCCAACACAAAAATAATTTTTCAAATCGGCCCAGCAGTTCCGGAGCCTATTCATTTCAAACAAACAAATCTTTCCTCTTTATAATATTAGTGTAGATTATAAAAGAAGAACACATACAGATGAGAAAAATGGAGGGCCAGTAAAATGGGTATGTAAGCAATCTCGACATTATTAATGAAGCTTTCTGTCTATCTGTTCATATGTGGTTGTTTCTGGTACTGCCGGACTGGACCTAAGGATTTAGGTGTCCTAAGACACGACAACAACGACGACGGACGTTTTGAGATAGAAGATAAGACCTAAGGTATGTAATGAGCATGTTGTCCCTTTTTTGGGAAACTTAATTTCCTTTAAAATAGTTCAATCTGTTATTTTATTGCGGCTGTCTTCCTTTTTAGGGAAACCTCTCACGTGGTTTTGTCTGCAGTTGTGGTTATCATCCGTCCGGATTTGTTCGGTCATGTCTGGTTTCATAGCCGAACTTTTGTACGTACCTAGGTTTTTTTTTCGAAAAACGAAAAGTTCAATGACTACTGAAAAAACAAAGATTAAAAAGTTGAATTTCCGGGTATTTTTACAAATGTCTAGCTTTTTGTCAGGTCTTTTCAATTTCGACATTGTAACCCTAGCTGCAGTAGCATAAAATACGTAGATAAAATAATTATGATTAAGTTTAGGTAGTTTTGTATTATGTACCTACTAAAATAAAACCTTTTTAGTTTTAAGTAAATTACGTTATTGCGTTACATGTTTTTTAGCGTTCCGTAGTCCACAATGAATCCTTATAGTTTCGCCATGATTGGCTGTCCGTCCGTCTATCGGTCCGTCTGCAACTTAGCTCAGAGACTTAGTACTAGAAAGCTATAATTTGGCATGGATATACATATTAATCACGCCGACAAAGTGGTAAAATAAAATCTTTACCATAAATGTCTATCTATCTTTATATTTATGGGAGAACATGATTTTATACTACAATGTTATGTTTGTTCTTGGGATACATTCATTCCAACTACGGAACCCTTTATTGTGCGTGGTCCGACACGCACTTGGCCGGTTTTATTATCTACAGGTAGTAAAAAATCTTTAGTTTACATACAAATAATACCTCCAATACCTGTAGAAATCCATGACGAATCTTGTTGACCTTGCGCTTCCATGATAAAAAAAAAATAGATAAAGGTAATGCCGGATCTAGTTTCATGACGCGAAAAAAAGGCAAGACACAGAAACCAGCTTCTTCAAGCGTCACACTCGGCCTTCACCTGTATAAAGCTGTACTCTGCTTGTTCACCGACCATGTTGCTACTTTTTTAAGGGCTGATTTCTCCATCGCCAAATAACTTTTATTCGAAGAATAAAATTGACGTTTGACAGTATGAAACAACTGTCAAAATTTCAAAATTATTCCTCGAATAAAGTTATATTAGGTCGGGGCAAAAGTATTTTCGTATTTTTCATACAAAAAAAAAATGTTTCTTTTAGGTTTAATTTTTTATTTATTTATAATATGTATGTGCCGTTTTGATCGATGACTTGCCATCTTGTGGGCAATGCCATGATCCCATTGCTGTAGAAGTTTTGAGATTTTTTATCAAAAAAATCTGACAGGTAGTTTTCAGTGTTCTTTTGAGGTTAACTTTATGCTTCCTAAAGAGTTCTGAAGTGACCGAAACAGTTGGAAATCTGATGGAGCAAGATCAGGGCTATACGGAGGATGCATCAACACATCCCAGCCAAGCTCTTTAATTTTTGCTGAGAGGCTATAGATGAGTGCGGTCTGGCGTTGTCGTGATGAAACACCACACCCTTCCTATTCACCAGCTCCGGCCGGTTTTTCTCAATAGCTTCTTTTAATCTCATCAGTTGTTGACAGTAGAGGTCAGAATCGATAGTTTTACCCGGCGGCAAAAGCTCATAGTGGACGAATCCTTTCCAATCCCACCAAACACACAGCATCACTTTGTTCCGAGTCAGGCCGGGCTTTGCCACGGTCTGTGGGGCTTGTCCATGCTTCGACCACGATCTTTTTCAGACATTCTTATCGTAAGTGATCCACTTTTCATCACCCGCAATCAACCGTTTAAGAAATAGGTCGGAATTACTATCTACGTTTCAACAAAGAATCGCAAATGGAAACACGTTGGATTAAGTTTCTCTCAGTGAGATCATGTGGTACCCAAATATCAAGTTTTTTCTGGTACCCCAGACTTTCGTAAATGCCGTAAAACTGTTTTGTGATCCACATCCAGTTCTTCAGCAATATCATAACTACTAATATGTCGATCTTGCTCCACTTTTTCAAAAATGGCACTGATTTTATCTGTGACAGGGCGTCCAGAGCGAGCTTCATCCTTCACACTAAAATTTCCTGACTTGAAACGCTTGAACCACATTTGTGCTACTCGTATTGATACCGCATTAGGTCCGTAAACCGCACAAATTTTATTCGCGGCGGTCGTCGCATTTTTCCCTTTTTTGTAATAAAATTTTAAAATGTACCGAATTTCTTCGTCACATACGTTCATGTTGCTTGCTTGAAAAACAATTGAGAAATGGCGGGAACTAGTTTTTTTATTTATTTATTGCATCTTTAGAATGTCAATATTTAATAGTATTAAAACCAGCCAGTTACATTCAGTACTGCCAAAGAGGTTTGATTACTAACAATAGATTCAAAATACGAAAATATTTTTGCCCCGACCTATTATGATGATTGAAAAATCAGCCCTTAGCCAAGCAAAGGATTAAAACAAATTGTTAATGAACAACCTTACCCTTTATAATTAGGTATTCTCTTGTTATGAGAAGGGAGTACAATTTAACTTGTCCATGGAAAAGAGATCAAAAGTACTCCAAGTACCTACAAAAAGAACGGGAGTATTTTTATGTCTGACTAGCTGCGCCCCGTGGTTTCACTCGCATACGTGTCGATTCCGTGGAAAAATCGGGATAAAAAGTACCCTATGTGTTAATAAAAATTATAAACTATCTGTGTGCCATAGTTCATCCAAATCTGTTCAGCCGTTTGTGCGTGAAGAAATAACAAACATAAAAACACACCCACTACCCACTCACGAACTTTCGCCTTTATAATATTAGTGTGAAGTGTGATTTTGATTGATATTTTTTGAGTAGGTAGGTATTTGGGTTTCACGGTACACGTCCAGGTTATCTCGCCACCTCTTTCTGGGCTGGCCTCGGTGGCACCGTCTATCTTAGGCACCCATTGTGTGGAGACTTCTGCCCAGTAACTAGTCAGCGTGCAAGGGATTGACGGAATCACGGAATTCCCTGAGATTTTTTTTTACAATATAAATAAAATATCATCTTGAGTCGGGTCACTAAGCTTTCACTGTGACTTTATAAAGAGAATGCAAGAGCGAGAGGAGCGAGATAAAAATTTGAAGCATCCTGACTGAGATAACCTGCAGTGCGATTCTGTAACCATCTCACCGTGAAAACTTAGGTGAAGTGAGCATGGAGTGAGCTGTCAGTGTCATCCTGATGCTAGGGATTGATACTCTTGACAGCTCACTCTAAGCTCACTTCACCTAACTTTTCACGGTGAGATTTTTACAGAATCGATCGGCTGAGTATTCATTATAGAGCGAGCGAAGCGATCTCGAAAATTGGAGTATTCTGGACTGGGATTAGTTAAGTTTCCATTGTAATAAACTAAGAGAAAGCAAGAGCGAGCAAAATGACCTAAAAATTGGAGTATCCTGACTCCGATAAGTAAAGATGTTATTGTTATTTTACTAAGAGTATGTAAGAGCGAGCGAAGCGAGCTCGAACATTTGAGCACCCTGACTCGGTTATGGTAGATTTTCAGTGTGATTTTAATAAATGTATGCAATTCTGCAAGAGCTTGAGAATTGAACCGCGCCTGTAGCTATAAAAAAAGTTAATTACCGTATTTATTAGGTACCCTATTCATTAATGATGGGCCTCTTTGATTCACAATTTAAGGATTTTAGGGCCCCCATACCTAAGCTTTAGCTTTTATTCAAATGCGGACTGCGGCAGCCTTATGATGATGGCGGTTGCGTAAAGGATTTCTGTAGGTACAATGGAAATCGTGTAGCTGTAGTTCTATTACGTACTGTACAGTAACAGGTATTTTAATAAGAATAGATCATTGTTAATTCACATCTGTTTTGATAAAGATCGTCTGTTGACCTATGAGAGTTGGCAGTGACTAATCTGTCTCGATAGTAATAAATGGGTGCTATAATATTTCGTGGTTTCATTTTCGATATAAATAAACAGGTAGTCCTTTGACCTACAAGGCAACACTCGCACGCTTTTAAAAGTTATTTATAAATAGAATAACAAATCGATTTCTTTTTAAATAATAATCGATTAAAGTATCGACTCGTCTACCCTATACTATAGCAGACGGTGACAGCTCATTCTTTCTTTTTCCGTGCGAGGCAACGAGTGCACGCGCTCCTACTTTGGATTGTTTTTGTTCTTTGTTCCATTTTTAAAAAACGGTATTCTTTTTTTTACATTCTCGATGTCTAAAAGGTCCTATGAAGAACGAATTGATTATTACATGAAGAAGATGGAAAAATTACGGAATAAACACCGTCACAAACGCCGGCGTCGAAAAGATTCATTTTCATGCTCGGACGACGATAACCCGCAAGGTTAGTTACCTACTATTAATCTCTGCTACTTCTACCGTACAAGCACTGGTCAAAGTGATAGTCTTGATACTGGTAATTTGCCATAGATTCAAATTCGAACGCGGCAAATATGCACCTCGCCATAGATTCCATAAGGAACGAGGCGTTTAAAATAAATTGATAATAGATTCGAATTTAGAACTGTTACTTTTAGACATACCTCCTACATTCATATGGTTGAGTTACGTTTATTATCTTTTCGTTTAGAAGACGAAACGGCGATGTGGGATATTTCACAACACCACATAGAAACTGAGCCGGAACCTGTTCCCGGGCCCGAAGACACAGTCATAACACCTGACCCCGATGGGCTTCGACCTGACATTTTGCCGGAGTCTGTTTCGACTCAACAGGACGATTTGAAGTCGTTACCACCGACACCGCTGGCGCTAGCAGAGCTTCCTGAACCTCCATTGGATTCAGAGATCCTGTCCGCACTTGGCG
The DNA here is from genome assembly GCA_949316385.1 of Globia sparganii. Lineage (NCBI taxonomy): Eukaryota > Metazoa > Arthropoda > Insecta > Lepidoptera > Noctuidae > Globia > Globia sparganii. The sequence continues at coordinate 15,184,235 of OX438665.1, read as the reverse complement.
AGGCAACTGACGAAGGACCTATATGGGGCCAGGAAATACATAACAACCTAACCCAGTTATGGTTACCATTACTCAAAAAGGGAATGGTTAAAGAAATGAGAGACAAAATATTAAAACAGTATCTCATACCCAGTAATTGTACATTACTTCAAGCGCCAAAATTAAACATTGAGATCTCAGCCGCTGTTCCAGAAATGGTAAGGTTTCGCGACAAAAAAGTTGAGACATCTCAACAACAATTGGGTGCAGGCATTACAGCTATTAGCAAGGCGATGACGTCATTAATAACCAGTGACAACAAGATCGAAGCGATCAAAACACTAAGTGACGGCTGTCGCATTCTATGTGATTTACATAATTCTCAAACCCAGGCTCGGATCAAAATGGTTACACCCGGGCTAGCGAAGCCTTTTCTCAATGTCATACAGGACAGCGAGCGAGATGAGACGCTGTTCGGTTCCACTTTACCGGATAAAATAAAGGCGTCTAAAACCATTGAAAAACAGGGTCTACAGATAAAGAAAACTGTGCCACTGCCAGTGAAATCGAATACTAATGCCCAGTCCCAAAACACAATGTCTGCGCGCCATCAGTTCCAGGGAAACTGGAGTGGACCTTCTCGTTACCCAACGAACAGGGGGGGGCGAGGGGGTCAGAGGAGATTCCCCACGTCAGCACGTCGATCAGCAGCGGCGACGGCGACAACGACGTCGCTAACCAAGGCGAATCAGAACCGGTCACGTGCCCCTGCACGCCAGTAACACAGGTACATGCAGGTAGGGTACAACACTTCTATAAATGTTGGACCCATATTACTAATAATACCAATATTCTTAATTGGATCACGAAGGGAATACCTATTCCGTTTATATGTGAGCCGTTTCAAACTTGTATCCCTCGAATTACGTTGTCACTAAGTGAACAGCGTGACATGTCATTAGCTATCGAGAATTTAACTGAACTAGGTGCTATTTCACAGGTTGAGCCCAGTTCAGATCAGTTTATTTCTAGTACATTTTTAGCTCCAAAGTCCAACGGCGGTAAAAGGTTTATTCTGAATTTAAAATCTTTAAATCGATTCATACCTAAAACACATTTTAAAATGGAGGATAGTAGAACTGCCTGTAAGTTAGTACAATCAAACTGGTACATGGCGACCGTAGATATGAAGGAAGCATACCTACTTATTCCTGTTGCTAAGCAATTTCGTAAATACCTTCGATTCCATTATACCGAGCAAAACTCAAACAAAACAATAACTTACGAGTTTAATGCATTACCCTATGGGCTCGCCATAGCTCCTAGGTGTTTTACTAAGATTGTCAGAGAGGTCGTAAGTTTTTTACGTAATCGCGGTTTTCTATCTGTATCCTATTTAGACGATTTGTTTTGTTTAGGGAGCAGTTACGAAGAATGTCTTCGTAATGTAAGGGAAACGGTAACATTACTAGAATGTTTAGGATTCGTAATAAATTACGAAAAAAGTAATTTGCAACCTCAAACTTCATGCAAATTTTTAGGATTCATTTATGACACCACTGATATGACTTTATCGTTACCTTTAGACAAACGCAACAACATAGCCTGTTTAGTACAAAAGTATTCCAATCTACCCACAGTTTCAATTAGAAATTTCTCCCAATTGATAGGAGTACTCGTAGCAGCGTGCCCAGCGGTGCGTTACGGCTGGTTGTATACAAAGATATTAGAACGAAATAAATTTTTGCTTCTACAACAACACGGTACATTTGACGTAAAAGTTAAACTTCCTCATAACATCTTATGTGATTTGAACTGGTGGTCTCAAAATATTTACAAAGTAAATAACCCACTAAGGTCCCAAAGCTATGCGCTGGAAATTTACACTGACGCGTCACGCACAGGCTGGGGTGCTTTTAGTAACGGGGTACGAGTCAACGGTGCTTGGAAAGAAAGTGAAACTAGTTTTCATATTAATTATTTGGAACTATTAGCAGTATTTTTCGCCCTTAAATGTTTTGGTCGGGACCTAACCGACTGTGCTATCCTGCTTCGTGTGGATAACACTACCGCGATAAGTTATATAAACCGCATGGGCGGTATTCAATTCCCACAGCGCACTATCTCGTGATATTTGGCAATGGTGCGAGATGCGAAAGCTGTGGTTATTCGCTTCGTATATAAACACAAAAGACAACGTCGAGGCTGACGAAGAGTCACGCAGGGTGAACCCTGATGTCGAATGGGAGTTATCACAACCTGCATTTAAATATATTGTAAAATGTTTAAGTCAACCAAAGATTGACTTATTCGCTTCTCGAATCAATGCCAAGTGTCACGAATATGTGTCATGGAAAAAGGACCCAGATGCGATAGCCGTCGACGCATTTACGATAAGTTGGTTCCCAAAATTATTTTATGCTTTCCCACCATTTTCTCTATTATTAAACTGCATACAAAAAATTATACAGGATAAAGCTACCGGTATCTTGGTTTTTCCAATGTGGCCTGCACAGGCTTGGTACCCTATGTTAATGGATCTATTAGTTGGAGAAATTGTTGTCTTAGAACCGCACCCAAAATTATTACTGTCGCATTTCAGACAACAACACCCGCTCCACCAGACGCTTTCCCTGGGAGCTGCGCTGCTCTCAGGATCGCGTTCTCCCGCCGCGGTACGCCGCCAGCTGCCCTGCGCTTGATGCTCGCCTCACTATCAGAAAGTACACTAAAGCAATATAGCGTTTGTTACAAGCTGTGGTGGCAGTACTGTAAGAACCATAATTGAAATGTGTTCGAGAGTTCTATCCCTCACATAGTTACTTTTTTAACTGAACAGTATGATAAAGGTGCGTCTTACGGCACGATTAACAGCCACCGTTCAGCCTTATCTTTGCTCATAGGAAACAACTTAGCTTCAGACGAGTGCGTTAAACGCCTCCTTAAAGGGATATTCAAACTGAGACCATCTTTGCCTAAATACTCAACTACTTGGGATCCTCAAATAGTGCTGGACCATATTTCGGAATGGTTTCCACATACTCAGCTTAATTTGGAAAAATTAACTAAAAAACTTGTTGTTTTACTGGGTTTGTGCACTGCACACAGAGTACAAACTTTTTCCTTAATTAAAATAAGTAATATTAAAATCAATTCTAAACGGTATCGAGATTTTTATAACGGATATTATTAAAACCTCTGGGATAGGACGGGACCAGCCGGTTTTGTATTTACCATATTTTCTAGAAAATCCTTCTATTTGCCCAGCCACAACGCTAGTCGACTATATGTCTGCAACGAAGGCCTTGAGGCCTTCAGACACAGATCACCTCTTAATTACTGTGAAGCGTCCCTACAAGAACGCGACAGCACAGACTATAAGCAGGTGGATCAAACAAACACTGTATGCGAGCGGTATTGACGTGTCAGTTTACGGCGCTCACAGCGCCCGCCATGCTGCCACGTCAACGGCGCGCGCGGCTGGGCTAAGTCTTGATCTCATCCGAAAAACTGCCGGCTGGACTGCGTCCTCCCAGGCCTTTGCTAAGTTTTATAATCGGCCTATTTTAGAAAAATCTAATTTTGCAAAATCCGTTTGCTTACATAACCATGATTAATGATTAAGAATACCTATTGAAATAGTTTCGAAGTCCCAAGTGACTGTAATGTACCTATTTGTTTATTGAACCATTCAATATAAGATGATTTATGTTATCTCGTGTTTTAATTGTTATAGACCTATCCAAGAGGCATAAAACAAATGTAAAAATATCACACAGTCTCTGAACATCTACCTGTTTATTTATATCGAAAATGAAACCACGAAATATTATATATGATCAAACGAACTTCTTAAGTGAAGTTCGATCGATATAATATGAGTGGTTTCATTTGAAGATATAAATACCCAACCCACCCAAAGCCCAGTTCATTTTTACTATAACACGAGAGGACTTGAGCTCAAGTCGCAACTCTAAAAGAATGAGCTGTCACCGTCTGCTATAGTATAGGGTAGACGAGTCGATACTTTAATCGATTATTATTTAAAAAGAAATCGATTTGTTATTCTATTTATAAATAACTTTTAAAAGCGTGCGAGTGTTGCCTTGTAAGTCAAAGGACTACCTGTTTATTTATATCTTCAAATGAAACCACTCATATTATATCGATCGAACTTCACTTAAGAAGTTCGTTTGATCATATATTATGATTTCCTCCTTAATAAATTTGTTGGTCAAGGTCCTCTTCAAAGTTTATGGGGGTCCTTAGAGACCAAAACCAATTCTTGGAGCCATACCTAATTCTGTTAGGAATTTGAGGCTGAACGGTATTGTTGATCGAAGGGCTGAACCAATGTCATTCTAACTTAGGAATCCTACAAAATCAGTTTTAGTGCCCCATTTTATGTTTATATAGTACCACATTATACACTAAAGAAAGGACATGGACCGTGCTATCTATATTTAGCCAGGCATTGAACAGTGAAGTTTGGATTGGATAATTTAAGGCTAAATTCAAGAGCAGGTTTTATAAGGATCAAATAACTATTTTTTTGGTTCCCTGTCATAGAGAGGAGGCCTGTGTCCCAGCAGTGGGAACATTATAGGCTGATTATGTTATGTAAATAACTATTTATTAGCATTGATGATGCTATCCTCCTTGACATATCTAAAGAACCTTGTCAACTCCGGAAATAAGAGTTCAAGATGGCACAACCAAATTGCACATGCTCGATTGACAGTTGCGGGAGAGAGGGAGACTGCATAGCAATTATCGTGTGCAATATGCTCTTGCGCCGGCTGTGAAGTGATCGTTCATTTGACAGTTCGCATTTTGCGTTTCAACGCTCATGGTTGTTCCGTTTGTACAGGCCAACACTTCTCAGCTCTCCAGTGTATAAGCGTGCGCGCTGCTATCGCGACGTGTTTTGTGCCAGTCTGCCATTGCTTAATAAACGGTGACAAACTGATAATCCTTGGGAGTTGACAGCCGAGTGATAAAAAGTAAGTTTTATTTGCTAATTATTTTCAAGAGTCGTGTTGGCTCGTGCTCTGGTGGACAGTTTTGGGCCAATTGGGCCAAATTCAGTCTTGTTTTTGACTGTCTGTGTTCACTTTAGATCGATTTATGGGTTCGTTTGAAAACATTTCTGAACTATACACATTGTGTTATGATTTGTTTTGAGTTTACTATCACGTCATCGTTGTCTTATTGGACTGACTGGTTTTTTTTTTTGTGGAAACACTTCACAACTTTTAATAATATTTAGGTGGGTTCAAAACTTTGTATTTATAAGTTTGGCATCTTACAAAATAATTCTTGTATGTGTGGTTACTTATGGAGTTATGAATGTATGTATTAAAGTGCCTTTGAATAATAAATTAAGTACTAATAGGTACATCGGAAGATGCAGTGGGTAACATCAGGATCTACTTAGTTGACGATAATGATACTTAGTTGGTACTTACTTCTAAATAAACGGTTGCAATAATTTGGCTCCCAAGTTTAATAGACTGGGCAGCGGGATTGTCCGAAAGGGTTACCGCTACCCCGTAACATAAAGGGCTAAGGAAGGAACACGGGTGGGTTTTAGTCAGTAAGAGTCTGACACTCCCTTCTGCTCCACCCAGAGCGGGAAGGGTCGTGTGATGATTTCCCATCCTCAAAAAAAAAAGCCTATTGCCATCAACCGTCCACGAATCTACACTCTGGGCTGCTACTTCGAAGTTCGAGATGGAAACTCCAATAACACTTTGCGCGACCAGGGAATAGAACCCAGACCTCATGCCATGCACTGCAGTAGCGCTTGCGAACTACCGGTCGCTCTTCTTATTTTTCGTGTCGCTGGCACGACTGTCTTTTAAATCTTGTTTTCCTAAAACTTTGCCACTTCCACGGCGTTGTCGGTGGCAGCGCAGAGGTCTCTTTGAACACACTATATCCCACAGCTGGCATAGCTCCATCACAAGTCCGAAAAGAAGTTGCATGCGCAGTGGAGAAACTCAAACAGGAATCTGCTACCAGACACCCACTATCTGGCGCACAGCTACCAACGCAACGGCTAAAAAGCAGACACAGCTTCTTAAAATCGACAGCGTCTCTGTCAGGAAACGCGGCCGACACCCGTTGCAAACTGTGGTAGGATACTCTTGCCCCTCCTACTTACTACCTACCATAAAAAGAGCATCTCCCTGCAGGATGTAACCTTCCGTGGTCCACTTGGAAGTCTCTGAACCATCTCCGGACACAAGTGGGAAGATGTAAGTCCAACCTGGTAAAGTGGGGCTACCTTGACGGAATGGCAGTAGGGTGTGATTGTGGAGCTAAGTCCCACCTTCTATCCAGCCCTCTGTGTCCCAAAACATACTGGTCGCTAAAATACTACCTCAAGGGTCAGCTATAGTTAATAATATTACTTACCTACTTGGGTATTATTAATGTTAAAGGTGGTTATTAATGTTAATGTGCCTATACCCATAATTATAATCGAACTAGCTGCGCCCCGCGGTTTCATCCGCATAAGTCTCGATCCCGTGGGAATATCGGGAACAAATAGTATCCTATGTGTAAATCCAGGGTGTCATCTACCTCCATGACAAATTTTATGAAAATTGGTCCAGCCGTTTGTGCGTGAAGAAGTAACAAACACACTCACAAACTTTCGCCTTTATAATATTAGTGTGATGATTTCGGAAATTCGAAACTATTATTATATTGACTGATACCACAGAAATATAGAATACTAGCTAATGCCCGCAACTTCGTCCGCGTGAAATTTATTGTTCCTTCAACCCACCCCATCGCATCGCGTCGCCTGCCGCGACTTAGTTTTCGGTTAGCGTTCTGTCTGTCTTTTTTCTTTTTGTTCTGCTCCTATAGGTCCTAGCGTGGAGTTAGTAATAGCCTATTATAGCCTTCCTCAAGAATTTGGCTATCGAATGCAAAAAAGAATTCAAATCCGACCGGTAGTTACAGAGATTAGCGCGTTCATACAAACAAACAAAAAACTGTTCTTTATTATTAGTAATGAATAATTATTATCTATGATTGGCGGGTGCCAACCATAGATATTAGGTACCAACTTAAGTAGAGAGGTTCCTATAGTACGAAATAAATCTCTATCTTTTTAAAATTCTGAATTAATATTATCTTTCCAAGATATAATTTTTCCAACCACATAAGTTGCACATAAGCAATTAAGCCCACAAACGGTACAGTCACGTCTGCAATAGGTACCTTGACAACTGCAATAAAGCATTATAATTTGAGATGAAGGTCGCTCTTTGCAGTTTCTTTATTTAATAACTAGGTTACTTGCAACTTCAAGTACCTACCTACTTATGTACGTATATAGCTAGGTAACAAAGAGGAAAAACGCAACGGAAAAATCATGCGATCTTTATGGAATCGGAATTAAGTGCTTAGTCACTACATAGTATAAAACAAAGTCGATTTCTCTGTCCCTTTGAACGCTTAGATCTTTAAAACTACGCAACGGATTTTGATGCGGTTTTTTTTAATAGATAGAGTGATTCAAGAGGAAGGTTTATATATAGGGTGCCTGGTAATTAGTGACCGATACCTAAACACGTGATTGTACTCATGATAACAAACAACTTTTACTATGGGACCAAACCTGAATTCGCGAAAAAAAATCTGCTGTTCATTACCTACATTTTGACCAATTAGGCGAACATAAATGACTGAACAGCAGATTTTTTCAGACTAATTACCAGTCACCCTATATATAATACATGCATGCATGTGATGTCGTAAATAAACACATTTTTTTGCGTTTACTTTTCAAACGCTGGCTGAACCCTACGAGTTAGGTCAAAATAATGTACTACGGTATTGTACACCTTAAAAAGGTCTACAAAAAAGTCCGCGATGGTATATGATTAAAAATGATTATTGTGGGTTATCCCTAAGAGATATCTTAGGGATAACCCACAATAATCATTTTTTATCCTTTACTTTTTGCGGGAAATAATGGCTTATTTACGAAGCGATTTTAAGCAATACAGCATTAATCCTTATCCAATTAAGTACCTTAAATACATTGTGCATTTAATATAGATAAATATGGCCCTTTACAGCATGTAATTTAAATTAATATTTTCGAAGATATTACAGATTTAAAATGCAGGGACATAGCGGTTGCTGTGGTACCGGCCGCGGCGGCGCGTGCTAGCATTCTTGAAATACCTGTACTTAGTATCAGTATTGCACCCGTGCGAAGCCGGGGCGGGTCGCTAGTATATTATAAATGGCACACGGGTACATCAGACCTGGGTGGAAATAGTATACTTTTTAAGTGCATTCCTGCGGGATTATTTCCGTCTTCCAAGTGGGCGCAACCGCGGGCAAAAGTAAGTTGATCAGTAAATAAAAAGTTGTCAATTAATAGTTCTAAAATAAGTACCTAAATGGCGAAATCAAGGCTTCCAGTCTAACCAGATGCAGCTGAATACTAGTATTATACATGGAGTGACTGCCTATCTGACCTCCAGAGCCCAGTTACTGGGTAACAAGATACCCGTTAGTAAGACTGGTTGTCAGAGTTTTTGGACTACCCCGTACCCGTAACAAACAACTGTCAAAGATCTACGAATGACACCGGGAAAAACGGCTTAACGTGTTCTCCGAGGTACGGAAGGGTCTGATAGATCGACCCGTACATATATGATAGATCGACCCGTACGGCTGTTATTACTTAGCCACAAGCCCCTATCTAGAATCATGATTTCTAATGAAATTGTTAATTAGGTACTTAAGATAACTGGTCAGCTCTATAACATGTTCCGATCATTTTCTGGTCTCAGTTAACTTTATTGAAAGGTGTAAAAAAAAATATTTGTTGAAGAAAAAACTCTTTGTTTCAATTCTAACATACTTACCGGCACCCTAATTGCGTAACACACTATTACTCTCAATTTGAATCATTTTGAAGCTTATTGCTAATCCATTGCTCCATTTACGTTCGAAAAGTGTGTCTGCTCATTGCTCAACAACGTAAATAACGCAATGAATGTTGTTGAACTGTCAAAATGAAACCCATTGCTACTGATAGTGTGTTACGCAATTACCCTGCGGTTTTGTTAATCTACGAGGTCAAATAACATTAACTAGCGAAACTCTGCAGAAGTGATGGGTATCGATATCTATGCACGATAAAATATAATTATTTGATTTATTTTTGGCGGTTACGACCGCAAGTCATCAATACAACAATTGATGATTTTAATTATTATAATTCTGTAAAAGCATACTTGTTAAGCTCGCGAATCAATTGTAAGAAAAACCAGTGTCGGGTTGTACCTATGGCTGCAGTACCTACAAATCGTAGGTAAGAAGAATTTCGCGTGGCCTTTCTTTTTTCCGCGCCTCGGAAAGTCGGAAATTATCCCGCGGGATAAAAAGTTTCCTATGTTCTAGTCCTAGCCAAGGTCATGGTCTACCAAAGTGCCAAAGTTCGTTCAAATCCGTTACTATTAGTATTTAGAATATTAAGTATCTAGCTGGTATGGATTTAAGTCATCTCTATCATCTTTGACCGCGGAAGGCTCGGTAATATAGGTAATCACATTCAATGCTGAATTACTGATCAATTATTCTAATATTATCATTTAGCCCCTCTTTTGCATACTGTACTAGTAAACAAATTACTCATGATTTACAACACACTACCTTCATAATCGTGTTTTATTTTATAGCTGGGAAAATGTGATGTTTACGACACCTGACTGAAGATTGTTTGGTCAATATTATCGTAAAAAAAAGTTGCAGCAATATGATAAACACAACTGAAATGAAATACTTCAGCTCCTTTACTGCTTCCCCGTGTCAGTAACTCATGATAACTCATTTTGTCGTGGCAGTCGAGAGAAACGGGATCTATGTAGCTTATCTAGTGTTTTCAACTCAGCCTATCGCAGTCCACTGCTGGACATAAGCCTCTCCTAGGCTGCACCACAATACTCTGCCCTCCGCCTTCCGCATCCAGTTTGTCCCAGCCACCTCTTTGAGGCCGTCGGTCGTGAGTTGAATGGGAGTTGCACTGTCGGCCTGGCTCCTAATGGGAATATTTCAAACTGCATCTGTTATCGTGAAAGTGATAGATAAGTAACTTGTTATTGTGACGGCGTGACCGTTACAAGTAGTGTGGTCGAGTTATCTGTTTTGGGCATTCAATGCTGTTTGTTGCATTGAACTAGTTAATGGAATTGTTGGAACATTTCGTTGACGATTTGTGTCGTCATAAGCGGTTGCAGAGCAGTGGTGGCCCAGTGGCAACGGGGGGCTTACGAGTCGTAGGTCGTAGGTTCGAACCCGGACAGGCGCTTTACTTTGTGTAAATTATTTCATCACCACTGCTCTCAAACGGTGAAGGAAAACATTGTGAGGAAACCGGCGTGTCCTAGAACCGAAAAATCCCAAGACATGTGACATCTACCAACCCGCACTCGGCACTGGGCCCGCGTGGTGAGTTACGGCCCACTCCGTCTTACCAAGAGGAATCCTGTGTCTCAGCAGTAGAAACATTATAGGCAGATTATGCATAACTATATTTCAAGGATTTATCAGTTTGTTGTAAGAGTATTCTAAGACAGATTGATATTGATCAACAGTAACACACTGTCAGTTGACACGTTGACAGTAAGGGCCGGGTTGTTTCACGACCACTTGGCGCATACGTTAAAAATGGCGCTAACTCTATCGTCAAACCAAAAAAAGCGTTGTTTCAAATTACGATTACAAATTTTGCGCCTTGACTAAATCAAATAATTACGATTACGTACTCGTTATTACTTCTTGATGTACGTTAACCAACCGTTTGAAGCAACCGGCCCTAAGAATCATATGTACCTAATTATATGCAGATAGCGACAAAGAGCAATGTCAAGTGGCAACATTACAAACTAACAACTCATTTCCTTCGACTGAGTTCACTATACATACGGAAATACATAGCGTAGCTATTAGTTGAATTACGAGTTCGTAGGTACAGAAGACTGATAGCATCTATTTTCGTGGTTATGTTTGTTATATTCTAGCACGTGTATAAACATCGGCAGTTTATTAACAGGTACTTCTACTTCTTTGCGGACAATTAAAATAATAATCTAGCCACTTATGATTACTTATGAAACTAGCTGACCCGGCGAACTTCGTACCGCCTCAAAATTTTTTTGTTTCGCTTTTCCCATGTTTTAATAATTATTCTGCTATTTGGGGCGAAGACAAATCCAACAAATAAAAGATCATAAAAATCGGTCCAGCCGTTCTTGAGTTATAAATGGTGTAACTAACCCGACATTGTTTTAATATAAACAAACAGACTAGCTGACCCGTCGAACTTCGTACACACGGCTTTACATCAAGCTATTAATTTCCAGTTTTAGCTGACCTCGCATTGTATAGGTTTTTCGTACAATCAGAAGTCAGCTTATACTGGTTATGTATAGGTTGATGTGTAGCCGTGCGTACCGTCTCAAAATCAATCTTCATAATTTTTTTTCTCGTGAATTTTTCCCATGTTTTCATACTCATTCTGCTATTCGGGGCGGAGACAAGTCCATTAAATCAGAGATCAAAAATATACCTGTCCACCCGTTCTTGAATGATGAAACTAACCTGGCTTTGTATAAATATACAGAAGATATACGATTAATATAATTATATTACTTACATTGTGAAGGAAAATACAGATGTTTGGAAAATACTAAAATTGGTACTTGTTAAGAGGTAAATCACATAAATAACAGTTAAAACAAGGTTAAAACCATAATGATGTGGAGTGCGGCTAACTGATCGATTAGTTAACCACAGTTTTGGCTGATAGTGGGAAAACGTTGAATTTTATCCCAGGTAATGTAACATTATGTAAAATATTCGTTTTACATAATAATTCTAAAAAGCAGAAACAGGAGAAATTTATTTTAAAAAGATGAAAATAATTAATGCAACATTTATTTATTTACTACCAAGTCCCAGTATTGAAATCACAAATATCTACATAATAATCAATAAAATAAAATAATAATATGAAGCTTTGTTTATTTAATTCAGTGCCTATCGGCCATTGGTAGCTGTAGGTATCCAACGAAATATTTCATAATAATTATAATCTTATGTATTTATTTCCTGTTAATAGCAAAGAAAAATTTTTAGGTATTTAGTAGATTACATATATTATTAGAAAAAAAAATCGGCTTCTTTGCTGCAGCGTCTGCGGGGTGCTAAAAACGGCATTCTGAAAGTCATTGCTGCTCGACTTGACTGCCCCATTCAAAACACTGGGTGAGGGTAGTGAATGGTTTTATATAGTAGTTTACGTAAAGATAAGTACTAACAATACTAACATAATTGTAAGCTAATATTGTTGCTAATATGTAATAACAAGATATGGATTGTAATTATCTGAAATAAATTATTCTATTCTATTCTATTAGCATAGTCATATAAAAAAAACAGACATTATTATTTTACTTAGGTAGGTATATATATATACTTTATTGCGAGCAGTGGTGGCCCAATGAAAACAGCCGCGACTTACAAGTTGTAGGTCGTGGGTTCGAACCCAGACAGGCGCATTACTTTGTATAAATTATTTCATCGCCACTGTTCTCAAAACGGCGAAGGAGACTTACCATACAGGACCTACTGTAATTTGAAAACATTGTAAAAGCCAATTATTTTTAAAAGAGTAACCGTGGAGTTTCTTAATTGCCGGTTCTTCTCCATAGGAAGCGACCAATTGGAACCGTGCACCTATTATAGCTTCTGACGTTTCATAAGTGCCCTTGTAGGCTTAGGTATGTGAAATAAAATATTTTGATTTGATTTGATTTGAAAACATCGTGAGGAAACCGGCATGTCCTCGAACCAAAAATTCGAAGACATGTGACGTCTACCAATCCACACCGGGCCCGCGTGGTGGTTTACAGCCCACTCAGTGGACACAGGCCTCCACCCCCTCTCTTAGAGTGGAGGCCTGTGTCCCAGCAGTGGGAACATCATAGTTTATTATGGTATGTTATAAATTATTTTAATGTACCTACACCAGAAAATACATAACATTTTCACTACAAAACAAACAATGCCATATACTTAGACAAGTTTGCATGTAGCACTTACTAATCCATTGTTATCATTGTCTCTTGGATACTTAGGCATTTTATTTCTATCTAGCGACCCGCTTCAGCGTCGCACGACTTGCGACTTGACAAAATACAGGGTGGATAAAAAATCGTGGATCAAACGAAACAAAACGATAGTTGGGGTTATTTGCAATAAAAAAAATAAAATAAAAAAAGTAAAAAAAAAAATGCAAAAAAAGAAAATTCTAAAAATATTTCTAAAAAAGTATCACAACAAAAGTGCTTTTATGACTGTGGGTACCATGATTTATCAGTATTGGCACTTTTTTCAATATCTTTTAAGTCTCACGAGAAATTATTTGTAACTTTAAAACCTTACTGTAAACACTCAAATTGTCATAACTTTTAAGGAGATCAAGTTAGGGCTCTGCTACAGAGAATTTTTTTACTGCAAATGATCCCAACTGTCGCCCCGTTTCGTTTGATCCACGATTTTTTGCCCACCCTGTATAGAGATTTCTTTATTAAAATACTAGCGGCCCGTCCCGGCTTCGCACGAGTGGGAAAAAAAAGAAAAAAAGAGCTTATATTAATCAGTGATAATGTAGCATTTATATGGTGAAAGAATTTTTAAAATCGGTCCAGTACTTTTTGAGCCAATTCGTTACAAACATACATACAAATCTTTCCTCTTTATAATATTAGTTTATAGTGTACCTACCTAATAATATATAATAACAAGTAAGTAATCGTAAGTGAAGTAAGTCAAGGCCATAATTTTTTGTAATTTGAAACAACGCTTTTTTTGGTTTGACTATAGTTAGCGCCATTGTTGACGTATACTCGTACGCGTTCGTCAAGCAAGTGGACGTGAAACAACCCGCAAGGTAATTGCGTAACACACTATCAGTAGCAATGGGTTTCATTTTGACAGTTCAACAACATTCATTGCGTTATTTACGTTGTTGAGCAGACACACTTTTCGAACGTAAATGGAGCAATGGATTAGCAATAAGCTTCAAAATGATTCAAATTGAGAATAATAGTGTGTTACGCAATTAGGGTGCCGTCCTTACTGTCAACGATGTAAACATAAGTAAGTTACTCAATAGTAATCTATATTTATATCGTTTAATAGTACATTCTTTTAAATGAATGCTGGTAGTTTAGAAGAACAACACAGTCATACAGACAGACACAAAATGTGACTTTATTTTTATAATATGTATACAACTTAGATATAGATATAGGTATGTATGTTGCAGCCGAGACACGGCGAGAGTTGCTTACCTAGCTACCTACTTCCGCAAACTTTTCACCATGATTAGCTGCAAAACAGGAAAATGCATTATACTTCAATACTAATCATTTTATTAAACACGATTAACAGAAATATTTGGATTACAGAATGTGTAAAAGTGCAAATTGACACTAGTCTTAGTTCTATGGTTAGGTATAACATATTATCTAGAATCACGTAAAATGATAGTTACTGTTGAATTGCTTATTAGTCTACTAGGCTACATTGCAATCTTTTATTAAGAACTTTAGTTGTTATTAAAAGGGATGTATTTAATACTTAGCAGTTTAAATTTGATGAAAACAGGTATAAAATTGTATATCAGCTCTTTAAAATAAATCTCATCATCATCATCTGCCTACCCTTTTCCCAACTTTGTTGTGGTCGGCTTCCAGTCTAACCGAATGCAGCTGAGTACCAGTATTTTACATGGAGCTGCCTGTCTGACCTCCAGAACCCAGTTACTAGGTAATACGATACCCCTTGGTAAGACTGGTTACCAGACTTTCGGGCTTCTGACGACCCGTAACGACTGTCAAAGATCCACGAATGATAGCGGGGATCAACAGCTTAACGTGCTTTCCGAGGCACGGAGGGGTCTCGGTGTGTAAAGATGGTCACCCATCCACAGAAAAACCGCGGCAAGTGTAGTTTTACCTGATCGATCGATCTGTGCGACTGTTATTATTTAGCCACGGGCCCCTAAAAAAAAATACATCTAATTTAATATTATCACTTTAAAAACGTTTGTTTGCACTATAACTGTGTCGAAAACCAACTCCGAAACCAGTTAGTTTCTGAAGGCATATTAAAATGTCCACGAAGGGGATGGCGGGGTCTGAGTTCGCTCGTTAAGCTCGCTCACAAGACCCTGCCTCGTGGGGAAGATCACGTGGCGGGTGTCGGGGTGCCCCAAGTCCCGAGATTGCTTATAGAAACTATTATTTTTATAGTTCTTTCAATTAATTTTAAAGCTAAGCATATTTATAGTGGAAACCATAATTTTATTCATTTTAAAGTTAAGCATATTTATAGTAGAAACTATTATTTTTATAGTGTTAAAGCTAAATATTTTAAAGTGCATTTATATTATATTCCCCTTATTAAAACAGGAGAAAAAACCGTCGAAATACTTTGCGCTCATGCCCCATAACAACATTGACCCTTGGCCCTTGCCTTATTTATTAGTTCCTCGGTACAATGACTGCTCCAATTTAGCTGGGCTTCTCTTCTGTCCCTACTCCTTAAGTCCCTACTCATTGTATCGGCTACTATCTATTTTTTTTTTGCAAAACGACGTTTGCGGGGTCAGCTAGTTTTATATAATTTCTATAAACGATATGCTACCTACTTATTTTAAATTATGACGCGCTCTGTCAGCCCTTCAAGCTGATCCTCTATTGTTTTTTAATCATACTAAGAAAATATGTAATAGGTAGGTATGTCATTTACATCATGGCAACTTATAAAATACTAGCTGTTGTTGCGATTTCGGCTGCGATCCAAGATGAAAAGTATCCTAAGTACCTATATGCTAATCCTAACCCAGGGGGCCGATTCTACTAACAAAATTGTCCAAAAATCGCAATGGAACCACAGCTGAATCAAGTTTTCATATTCTACTAATGAACAACGATTCAACTGCGGTTACGTTTTAGTTTTAAGCCAACGATCGATCGAAATAATTTTAAAATAATTATATTCTGCAGTCTGCTAACAAAATCGAACATGAGCGAGACGTTTAGTCACATTCTACTGTTATTTTGACACTTGTTAGAACGAATGGTCTAAATAGAATTTTGTATTCGAAAATACTTTCGGTGACATGTATGTAACATTTTTAGGTTCAACTTTTTGAAGTGAAACTTCTTTACGCACGCTTGACTTGGGGAGTAAGCTGGCGAACGCGTGACGTAAGCGTTACGAAAAGTGTGATCGGGCAAGGCGAACGGAAGTTAAGTGGGGGATATAAGCAAGAGACAGCAGTGCGCGCGCACATTTTCTTTCTCTCTTCCTCTCATAGCCAAATACGTTCCGTATATCTAAGCACACTGCAGGCTTATTGTCTGTATCACAGTGTAGGAGCAAGAGAGAGCAGTGCGCGCGCACATTTTCTTTCTCTCTTTCTCTTATAGCTAGTAAATGAAATATACATACAGATGGAGCGAAAGAAGTTTCACTTCAGTCGTGTGGTCATAAGCACACTCGTTTTTTTTTCTGTGGTATTATTAAACATACTATTTGGCATGTTGGTAACACAGTTTACCCGCTGTTTCGTTCCCGCTACCATTCAGTTGCGATTCAGCATAGGTTTAGTTTCCAGTTTGCATAGGAAATAGTAGAATGACTTTTTAAGTAACTATCGAACGGCGATCGAAATCCAACTGTTTTAAAACACAATTGAACGTGTAACGTTGCAAATTAGTAGAATCGCCCCCCAGGTCATGGTTTACCCTTGTGCTAGGTAGGAGCTCGTGGCTATGGAATAACAGCCGCACGGGTCAATCGATCAGGTTAAGCTACGCTTGCCGCGGTTGGCCAGTGGATGGGTAACCATCTTTACATACCAAAACTCTTCCGTGCCTCGGAAATCACGTTAAATTAAAGTTTCATTCATTCGTGGATCTTTGCCAGTTGTTAAGGGTCGTCAGAAGCCCGAAAGTCTGACAACCAGTCTTACCAAGGGGTATCGTATTACCCAGTAACTGGGTTGTGGAGATCAGATAGGCAGTTGCTACATTTAAAATACTGGTATTCAGCTGCATCTGGTTACACTGGAAGCCGGCCCCAACATAGTTGGAAAAAAGCTAGCCAGAAAAGAAATAATAAAAAACGGGGTAGGTACTTATAGGTACCCAATTCAGTAAATTATTTTATTAAGTACTTACCTAGGTTAAATATTTTTATCTTTTCTTTTAATTTTTAACACGTAGGGTAAGATAAAGAATACAGATTTTGATTTCATCATGAAGACTACAAAATTAAAATCAATTGACTTGATTCGAATGAATAAGCACGTTTCTGACGCCTCCCACAACGCCTTATCCCATTTTCATGTTTCATTATCAGTTGCGTGGGTGATATTTTGAAGTGGAAGTAATACAATTTATTACAGTTTTAAGCTGACCAAATTCAACATAACACTAACATTATCAGAATGAATAACACGAAAAATAAACGGTAGTGGTAACAAAGTTAGTCGTATAGGCAAGGAAATATTCCATAAGCACTTGATCTTTATCCTCACTCGATTGAACTCACATTCTAGGACGAATATATAAGTACTTAGAGGTATGATACTTAGAATACAGGAAAAACTGTTACTTCATATCAGTTACAAACAACCATAGAGGCGAATATAGGTAAGCATAATGTAGGTACAATCACGAGCACCTATAAACTAATAATAAAGCCGAAGAATTTGTTTGTTTGAATGCTCTAATTTCTGAAACTTTTAGTCGGATTTGAAAAAATATTTATGCATTTGATAGTCCTATTCTTGAGGAAGGCTCCAGGCTATAAAAAATCACGCTAGGACCCATAGGGACTAAATAAAAAGTCAAAAGAACGCTAAGCTAAAACGAATTAATAACTCAGGCAGGCGGTTCGATACGACGCGACGGGGTGGGTGGGCACAAGAAATTTCACGCGGACGAAGTCGCGGGCAGAATCTAGTATGGACCGCTCGGCAACAATAACTGATTTCATGATCCATCCATTAATATCTGTCGTCAAGATGACGGCAAATACAAATTTTACTATGGGACCAAACCTGAAATCGCGAAAAAAAAATCAGCTGTTCCCTACATTTATGTTCGAACACACACACGAACATGAACAGCTGATTTTTTTTTTCGCGATTTCTGGTTTGGTCCCATAGTAAAAGTTGTTCATAATGATGTATAGAATGACCTCTTAAGAGGTTGCTGGTGTTTTACAAATAACCCTGTATATGTGATCACTTGTGGAAGGCATAATATGTGATATCGAAGAAACACCCAAAATATCTGACAAGCCAAGGATGCTGCATCGGATTCAAAAATAAATGTGTTACCATCACCAATGGCAATGTGTTGCATCTTGACGACATAAATAAATGGATAAATCATGAAATCAGATATTAATGCTAAGCTACCCTATTTACGTAACACACTATCAATCTCAATCTGAATAATTTTGAAGGATATTGCTAATCCATTGCTGTATATATTATTTAAAATTGTCTGCTCAACAACGCAAATGACGCAATGAATGTTGTTGAACTGTCAATATGAAAGCCATTGCTACTGATAGTGTGTTAGCAATTACTCCACTGGTTATAGTAATATTAATGCTCGTGACTGTACGACATTGTATAATTTATCCATGTAACATGCAAATTGTGAACCAGAGAACATAATAGAATGAGATTATAGTACTACGAATCAGGAATGAAATTGTCCGGAAAAGAACCAGAGTTATCGACATAGCTTGCAGAGTGAGCAAACTGAAGTGGCAGTGGGCTGGCCATGTTTGTCGAAGGACCGATGGCCGGTGGAGCAGACGAGTCCTTGAGTGGAGACCGCGTATCGGCAAGCGTAGTGTAGGACGTCCCCCAGCTAGATGGACGGACGACCTAAAGAAAGTGGCTGGAACGGACTGGATGAGGAAGGCGGAGGACAGGGTGTTGTGGCGCAGCCTGGGAGAGGCCTATGTCCAGCAGTGGACTGCGATAGGCTGAGTTGATTGATTGATAGTACTACGATGGGATGGGCTATGGAAAAGAATGAGCGAGGACTAATGACGTCACTGTGTCATCACTTACGCCAACATTCGTTGCTCTCGTTGGGCACACGACAGACGATATCTAGTGACGGAATAGCGCTAATGTCTTGAAAATTCTGCAAAGGAAAATAAATTCTGACGATAAATTGGAAAATATGTAGCTTCTGAAGTTGGCGATAGGTTCGTTTTCGCTGCAATTTAAAACCTTAATAATACTAACTGTAACTGCCCCACTGTAACGCAAAGATCTTCTCGTACAGAGAAAGCAAGAATAATATTCACCAAGCTTGCTCAAAGTAGATCAGCGATTGAGTTAGGTATATTAACTGCCACAAATCCAGTTTTCCTCAGGTGAGGCTTTCTTTTTTAAACCCTTATACTTAAATAAAATGTTCACATAATTTCAGGTGTTCCTCAACATGGATAAAAAGATTTCACAAGAGGCACAAAAGCAGGTGGAGCAGCTTCGGGACTGGATTAACAAGCAGCCTCATTTACCCAAAGATTTAGGTAAGCAAGTCTATAAACTCCTATTTACCATTTATCTTTATTAATTACAGAATCTTCGACAAACCTTCTAGATATTCCTTTTTAACCGACTTCAAAAAGGAGGAAGTTCTCAATTCGACTGTAATAGTTAGATATTAAAATTTAGTAAGTACTTAGAATAATAGGTCGGGGCAAAAATATTTTCGTATTTTGAATCTATTGTTAGTAATCAAACCTCTTTGGCAGTACTGAATGTAACTGGCTGGTTTTAATATTATTAAATGTTGACATTCTAAAGATGCAATAAATTTAAAAAAAAACTAGTTCCCGCCATTTCTCAATTGTTTTTCAAGCAAGCAACATGAACGTATGTGACGAAGAAATTCGGTACATTTTAACATTTTATTACAAAAAAGGTAAAAATGCGACGAACGCCGCGAATAAAATTTGTGCGGTTTACGGACCTAATGCGGTATCAATACGAGTAGCACAAATGTGGTTCAAGCGTTTCAAGTCAGGAAATTTTAGTGTGAAGGATGAAGCTCGCTCTGGACGCCCTGTCACGGATAATCTCAGTGCCATTTTTGAAAAAGTGGAGCAAGATCGACATATTAGTAGTTATGATATTGCTGAAAAACTGGATGTTGATCACAAAACAGTTTTACGGCATTTAAAAAAGTCTGGGTACAAGAAAAAAACTTGATATTTGGGTACCACATGATCTCACTGAGAGAAACTTAATGCAACGTGTTTCCATTTGCGATTCTTTGTTGAAACGTAATAATTCCGACCCATTTCTTAAACGGTTGATTACGGGTGATGAAAAATGGATCACTTACGATAAGAATGTCCGAAAAAGATCGTGGTCGAAGCATGGACAAGCCCCACAGACCGTGGCAAAGCCCGGCCTGACTCGGAACAAAGTGATGCTGTGTGTTTGGTGGGATTGGAAAGGATTTGTCCACTATGAGCTTTTGCCGCCGGGTAAAACTATCGATTCTGACCTCTACTGTCAACAACTGATGAGGTTAAAAGAAACTATTGAGAAAAACCGGCCGGAGCTGGTGAATAGGAAGGGCGTGGTGTTTCATCACGACAACGCGAGAGAGAGCTTGGCTGGGATGAGTTGATGCATCCTCCGTATAGCCCTGATCGTGCTCCATCAGATTTTCACCTGTTTCGGTCACTTCAGAACTCTTTAGGAAGCATAAAGTTAACCTCAAAAGAACACTGTGAAAACTACCTGTCAGATTTTTTTGATAAAAAATCTCAAAACTTCTACAGCAATGGGATCATGGCATTACCCACAAGATGGCAACAAGTCATCCATCAAAACGGCACATACATATTATAAATAAATTAAAAATTAAACTTACAAGAATTTTTTTTTTTGTATGAAAAATACGAAAATACTTTTGCCCCGACCTAATATTTCAAGTTCCAAGTTTGACAACTTGAATAAGTTGATGGCATTGAAACGCATAGTAAGTAACAAGTTTTAATAAAAAGAATTGTATCCGGATTTTTTATTCAGGAAACATCAGGTACATACACTTTTGAATGTTAAACAGAAAGATAAATAAAGCTAGTTGCCCATTCCAAATCGTAGTATATTCCTACTGAGAAAAACGGTATAGAAACTCTTTTGAATCAAAATCAATATTTCGAAGCATACTCGTAGGTATACTTGAATTTGAACGATAAAGTAATAAACTATCATCAAACTAACATCGTCTGTTGAAATGTTGATATCTACTGCTAAACCGGTTATCTCAGTTTCGGGCTTCTGACTTGTTCGCATGACCGATGACGGGTTATCAAGCTCTCTGAGGCATGAAGAATGAACAAAAATATTTGCAGACTGTATGGTACCAGTAGTCACCATGTTCCCAAGTCCCTGTTATTGATTCGTCCGAATCGCACAAAGAATAATTGCCACCCGATAGGCCATTCAGCGAGCATCGTTGAACGCAAAGCCGTTGTGTTACATGCATTACATACAACTTGTACACCAAGTTTTCCACAAAGTTGTTAAACATTTTGATTTAACTTTTAACTTTATCTCTTTTGTAATAAGGTGCAGATTCTAACTTATGCATGTTCCTTTGAATTGTTTTCAAGTGGAGGTCCTATAGTGTTCTACTAACTTATCGATGTTCTGTTATCTCAACCTACCTTACTAACTACCTACTACAGTTCAACGGTGGTGTAAGCATCAATATCGCATTTAAGATGAAATATTTTTACTAAAAAAAAAACTGACTTCCAAAACAAAACACTACAAAGTGATAATAACTTTAATTTGGAAGTCGGAGTCAAAAACGAAAATGCGATAATGTGGATAACAGTGGCCACTATATTCCGTTTTAAGGATTACAGTGGCCACTATATTCCGTTTTAAGGATTATAATAAAACTAAACAATGTAAAACTACCGTTTCTCATAATATTAACGTATAATCTTGTGAAGCACAACTTAACGTGCTTATTTTCTGCATTTTCATTCTAAATTGTATGAAATAACCAAACAAACGATGAGGGCGCCACTGTGCGGTCGGCATAGCCTTAAAACATCATCCACAAAAACTAAGTGGAAAAAACGTATTATTGAAGCTCAAAGTTAATCTTTATGGGATACCTTATCCATAAAAAAATAATTTTGCAAATCCGTCTAGGAGTTTTGCCAGAACATATACAAAAAATATTCGGGCATACCGTATAAACATCCAAAACATCATCAATGTCATTGACAACTTGTCAAGGAGTTAGATGACTTGCTAACGCTCAAGATCATGTTTAATTACACGTAGATTGATAGGTTTCCTACAATGATTCCTATATTTTAAAAACTCAATTTGTGACGCTGGTTCATTAGTTCAACTAACAATGGTCGATGTGATATCAACAAAAAGCGTGTTTAACATATTTCCTGTTCAATACCAGGCGTGGGTAAATTAAACTAAACAAGTTTTATAAAAATAACCATTGTATGTGATGTCTACAAGTTAGCAGACAAATTTAATTCCGAATCGCTACTCCGAACTGCGCTTGAGAACTAAGAGTCTAATTCCTCTCACAACAAACCATTTTTATTTTTTTTTACTTAATAAAACTGTACGCACAAGCAAAAAGAAAAAATACTGTACAGACGCCAGCACATCAAGCTACTACAATCTGTCAAATTTCTTTAATAGATTCTCAACTTTATCGCTACAGCATTAGGTCCAAAGTTGATTAGGAAAATTTGACAGTTTCAATGTCATGTTTTAAATCATAAAACCTCCAAAACAGTCCCAGGTCTGTACCTTAGCCTTTCCACTCTTCACTGTGGTTTGTTCTCTAGCCACGTACTTTGCGTTCTCCCATTGATCGTCTCCAAGTCATCACGATAGCATTTCCTAGGCTCACCCTCGTTGATAGCACCCGTCTTCTGCACCCACTGCTGGACGACTCTTTACTATCTGTCCCGTTCCATTATTTCTACATATATTTCTATACAAATAATTAAAATTGAAGTGTATGTTTGTAATATCAAAATAACTGCTTTTTACTAAATGCATATGATAGTATTGTATACGGTACCTACTTATAACAAAAAACAATTTTTAAAAATTTTTACGGTCTGTTTTTTCCGACTAATCTCCGAAACGCCTGGGCCGATTTTGGCAGGACTTTCATAGGCAGATAGCGGGTTCCGCGCAAAAAAAAATTAAACAAGTCATGTGCTCGATAGGATTTTCCATCAGCAAAAATTACGAACTTCCATACAAACCTTCATCCCCTATTTAACTCGTTTCGTAATTTTCAAATATCCTACTTATGGACTCACTTTTGTTATGAAATATATCCAAAGAGCTCTTTAGCAAAATTTAGTTGTCTGTCAGTGAATGAATGAATTGAAAATTTTCATAGTAAAAAATATGACCCGCCCAATAGGTACCACTTCGGCGTAGCAGACTATTTATTGATCTTATTGATTAATGGCGCACAGCGTTCTCATTTTTGGAAGCAAACAGCATAAATCAGTCTAAAATATTTCCACTGCTGGAACACAGGCCTCTTCTCTGTGAGGAGTGGGCCGTAGTCCACCTCACGGGCCCAGGAAATAATAATTGTTAATCAAGCAAACAATTAAAAGCAAATCTATACTAATATTATAAAGCTGAAGAGTTTGTTTGTTTGTTTGTTTGTTTGTTTGAACGCGCTAATCTCAGGAACTACTGGTCCGATTTGAAAAACTCTTTCAGTGTTAGATAGCCCATTCATCGAGGAAAGCTATAGGCTATATATCATCACGCTAAAACCAATAGGAGCGGAGCACCAATGAAGAATGTTTCAAAATCGGGAGATTTTTTTCCTATTGAGAGCTTCCGCTGCGTGCGCTGCGTAAACGGTTAAAGTTTCGCAAAAATCATATATGACAGAATTGTTCCCCTTTAAAAGCTTTAAAAAAAGTCCGCGACAGCATATGTCTATCTTTTAAGGTTAGCTCACTATAACCTCTTTTATGCTAACCAAATTTGTTCTAAAATAATGCATTATTTGCGAAGGTGTTTTTATAAACATGCTATTAATCCTTATGCAAATAAATACGTTATTCATCACATGTATTTAATTTTGAACAAAATTGCCTCTGACATCATTTGATTTCAATGTATATCTTAGGAGATATCATCGTTTTAAAATAATACTAATAATAAAGCTGAAGAGTTTGTTTGTTTGAAACACGGTTTGAAAGCTCTAAATCTCTGGAAGTATTGGTCGCATATATAAAAATATTTTCGCGCTTGATAGCCCAGTTCTTGAAGAAGGCTATATTCTATTAAACGTGACGCTAGGACCCTTAGGAGTTGAGCAAAAAGAAAAAAAGTCTGAAGTTTTCGCCAAGCGAAAACGAAGTAATAGCGCAGGCCGGCGACACGTTGCGACGGGGTGGGTCGGGGAACAAAAAAAATTTACGCGGACGAAGTCGCGGACAGAAGCTAGTAACTAATAACATTTAATCATTCTCGTATTTCAGAGGACAGAATCATCCTGAGGTTTCTACACAGCTGCTACTATGACATGGAGAAGACTAAACAAACCATAGAGCTGTTCTTCAAAATCAGAGACAATTCACCAGAGCTGGTCAACCACAGGGATCCACTGTCACCTGCTATGCAGAAGGCTTTGAAAATCTCGTGAGTGTATGTGCCTATGCACATTTATGATCATGATCATTCAAAAATCTGGGACAATCCTTCGATTGGTTCAACTTTAGTAGATTCCGACAGTTAGTTTATTGAGAGTTAATGAGTAAGTATTTCGTATACAGGGTGAAATTGAAAACATACGACAAATAAAAATGGGAGATTGTACTCTACATTAAAAACAACTTTTACTTTTATGTTAAAGCACAAAAAAAGAATCAGCTTTTCCCTACATTTATGTTCGCATAACTTGTCAAAATGTAGGGAACAGTTGATTTTTTTCGCGATTGCAGCTTTGTTCCCTTAGTAAAAGTTGTTCATAACGATGAGTACAATTTCCCATTTCGGTTTGTCGCATATTTTCAATTTCAACCTGTATTTATCAGTTGCTTGTTTTTCATAAACATTTTCTATTACTTCTTCTTTCATATCTTCCTATACTCTTTTCCCAAACTCGGCTTGCTCGGATGCGTTTTCAAATCGTGTTTGAAAGGAAAGTCTTTAATCGATCAACTCAGCCTGTCGCGGTCCAATCCTGGATATCGATCTTTCCCGGGCTGCGCCACAACGACATCCTATCTTCCGCCTTCCGGATCCAGTCTCTCTCAGCCACCTTTTAAGGTCGTCGGTCTCCACTCTAGGACTTTTCTGCTCCATCGGCTATTGGTTCTTCGAAAAATATGGCCAACCCACTGAAATTTCAGCTCGCTGTCTCAGCAAGCTATGTCGGTAGCTCCGATACTTTCGATTTGAAAAGAAAGTCTTACATTTAACTTAACTTAAATTTGAACTTAATAAAATTATTCTGCAAGTATGTCTCTCAAATTCTGGTAATACTTTGCGGATGGTCGTGATCGTGACTACACTAATCTAGGCCAAGCTTATGGCTGTTAGTAATTCGTTCTAATCTTGGCTATAAATCGCAGAACAAACTAACACAGTAGAATTAAAACTGCGTATTTATTGCAGTATCTTTATGATAGTAGGTGGATAGATAGGTACTCTCTATGAATATGAACTCCAATTGGAAACTAAAAAGTTGCATAGGTGTCCCAATTGAACGGTCTCGGGTCTCTATGGATCAACAACAACTTCTTAATTCAAAGAGAAACTGCACTCCCGCACCCTAACCGCACAACACTTTCAATCACAATCTGAATCATATTTTGAAGGATTTTCATTGCTTCATATGTTCGAAAAATTTGTCTGCTCAGCAACGTAAATAGCGCAATGAATGTTGTTGAACTGTCAAAATAAAAGCCATGGCTACTGTTGTGTTACGCAATTACCCCGCCGGACCCCTAAATCGAGTCACCACAATTCCATGTGAGGAATAAAGACCTAAAACATAAAAATAATGATAAGTCAAAGAAATAGGTAGTAGATTGTAGAACTAGGGGTAAAATGGCTCGTTTATGCCCGAGTTTATACACTATTTTACACGAGAAAATGAAACAGGCATAGAGTATTTTTATCAGTAATTTCACTGTTCAAAAATGTTGCAAAATCGAAAAAGAATATAAGTAGCTAATTCCAGCCACGAACTTAAAAAAAAAAATTAATATGTATCAACGAGAAAAGGTTTAAGGATGTGGATAATAAATGACAATAAAATAGATTAAATTAACGATAGAAAACACTGGAGTGATATAAATTAAAGCAAATGAAATAAAATAACAACTTTAATCTGCGACGTTTTATTGTGCGTGTGGCTGTTGGGCCTGATTATCTTAGTCTTAGAAAAAAAAATACTTTATGCACTAGAGCATTAAAAGCGACTTTATATCGCCTACGCACAACATAAAGACGAACCTTTAGAGCATAACTGAAAAACTTTTTATGCAGTTTTGATGTTGCCTATCATTTTGGTGTCGCCACTCCTCCGAATTTGAATTCACGACCATTTAAAAAGTTATAGACTTCTATACAATAAGTATAATACTAGTTTTTATTTTTTTTTGCAATAAGTGCATGGTGCCTCGATTTATATTCACACGAAATCAGAAAGACTAAGGTGTTGGAATGGTACCGAGAATGTTTCATAGAAATACAAAATAATGAGGCAATGCTAACCATGAGAGCGGAAGATGGCTCATTCATTACTAAAAGACTGTCATAAAGATAATTATGTCAGTATCGTCTAATTACTCTTTAGAACCTACGTCATACCAGCTATTAATAACAAATAAATCATCATCACATAAAATGGAGGAAACGAATGTTTCACTACACCGCTTAATAGAGCAATCGGCAGTAATTATAATATAACAGGTCACGCTCCATTGCACTGTCCTCTGTTCCACTAATTAGTTATTTCTTAGACAAGTATTACTATGGTTTTCCCTAGGAATCTAATCAACACTTTTATTGAGTTCTGAAAAACGCCAAAAATATCCAGATACGGGCCGGGTTCAACGGCCGATGACCTACCATAAACTGATAGGTACTAATAATATACCGTATTTTGTCTGTCAATGCCAACAGCAATGACCTCACCGCTCTTATTTAAGCGTATGTAGGTAGTTAAGTATGTGAGATTCTTGTCTCAACAAATAAAGAAAAAGAAAGAAAAATAGGTTTATTTGTCACAGAAACACGTGCAAACAAAAATATAATTAATTCTAATGACAGCATATAATAAAAACAAAATATATCTATATACATGAGCACAAAGCAGAGGATTACAGAAGAACAAAGGAGAAAGAAGGAACAAAGAAGAGTATTATTTTGCCAAGAGCAGTGTTTTCCAAATAACGCAATGAATGTTGTTGAACTGTCAAAATGAAACCCATTGCTACTGATGGTGTGTTACGTAATCACCCCGCGGCCGACAATAATAGCAATATGTACCCTAGTTCAATTATAATAGCAAAACTTTCCATTTCCGCTATTATTATTTCTGGATGCAGGCCATATCTGCGAAACTACCTTTCAGTAACAAAATTACTTCATAGTTAATCAATTTTTCCCTTATTTTCAGAAAAATGGCGCAGTACCAAATAGCGGGAGATAGGAATATCTGGTTCTGGCAACTGAACGACCCGGGTCTAGAGCAGTATGACTATATCCAAGATGCTAGAATGTTCTTCATGTCTTGCGACGCGTGGCTGTTGGCCAATGACTTTTTAGCTGAAGAAGACATCGTAGTCATGGACATTAAGGATATCACACTCAAGTTCATCACGAAGTTCAATATCTCTGTTGCGAGGAAGCTGTCTAAATATCAAGAGGTGAGTGGCTGAACTATTGTTTAATCGACGAAAAAAGAAGGAGTCGGAATGCCACATCAATTCAGATTGATTGACCTCTAATACTCATTTGAGTTGATGGATTCGACTGTCGCAGTGTCCATTGGCATGTTTTAGTAGAAATCCTAGTAGCTAAACATTGCTCAAACCAGGACATAAGACAATTAACAAATACCTCCTAGTTTGGGCAATGTTTGACTTCAGTGTTAGCACTTATGTGCAGTGCTAACACTGAAGTCATCTGAAATTGAAAACATGCGACAAATCGAAATGGAAGATTGTACTCATCATTATAAAGAACTTTTAGGTACTATGGGATCAAACCTGAAATAGCGAAAAAAAAAATCAGCTGGTCCCTATTTTTTTTTTTTTTTTTTTTGTTATGTTCGCATAACTCGTCAAAATGTAAAAAAAGTCATAATTCGAGGTTTGGGTCTCCCGTATTTCCTCCTCCAATATTGTTCATAAACTGAATATGAAGGAATATAGGTACTGTGTCCCTATATTTTCCTTGTTTTATTAAGAGCTGTCAAATTTGTACACCTAGACAATTTTGAGAATTTTTCGAGGGTTCTTTATATTGTTTTATATTGTTTAGTTTTATTATAATCCTTAAAACGGAATGTGGCCAATGTTATCCGTTTTAAGGATTATAATAAAACTAAACAATATAAATTACCGTTTCTAATAATATTAACGTATAATCTTATGAAGCACAACTTAACGTGCTTATTCTCTGCATTTTCATTCTAAATTGTATGAAATAACCAAACAAACGATGAGGCGCCACTGTGCGGTCGGCATAGTCTTAACGCGATCGGTTTGTGTGTGGTACGCTGCGCTACCGTACGGCAAAGGAAATCATCGTTGGGAAACCAGCATGTCCAAGAACCAAGAATTCCAAGACATGTGACATCTACCAACCCGCACTGGGCCCGCGTGGTCGATTATGGCTCACTCCCTCTCACAGAGAGAAGGCCTATATCCCTGCAATAGGAACGTTATCGGCTGATTATGTACCTATGCTACGCTCGATTGCTCGTTGGCGAATCTTTATTTTTTTTATGAACATTTTCTTCTTAATCCCCAGGACGC
The DNA here is from genome assembly GCA_949316385.1 of Globia sparganii. NCBI lineage: Eukaryota > Metazoa > Arthropoda > Insecta > Lepidoptera > Noctuidae > Globia > Globia sparganii. Next base: position 15,155,069 of record OX438665.1, on the reverse strand, counting down.
CATGCCGATCAGAATAAAGCAGATCCACGTGATAAACGCGCCGCCTTTCATAGACAAACTCTTCGGGCTGATGAAGCCGTTCCTTAAACAAGAAATTACTGATATGGTATGTACTTTTCCCTAAATCATCTGCCTAGCATTTTCCCAACTATGTTGTAGTCGGCTGAATACCAGTATTTCACATGGAGCGACTGCCTATCTGACCTCCACAACCCAGTTACTGTAATACGATACCCCTTGGTAATATTGGTTGTCAGACTTTCGGGCTTCTGACTACCCGTAACGACTGTCAAAGATCCACGAATGACAGTCGGGACCAACGGCTTAAAGTGCTTTCCGAGGCACGGAGGGGTCTCGGTATGTAAAGATGGTCACCCATCCACAGACCAACCGCGGCAAACGTAGCTTAACCTGATCGATCATTCTGTGCGGCTGTTATTATTTAGCCACGGCCCCTCTTCACTATCAGGAAGGTCGAAAGCTGTTTCTTCGAATGCATATCCGTAGTGCCAAACTCAGCATCACCTTTTCCCAACTTTGTTCCAGTATTTTACGAGGAACGGCTGCTTCCTTGTCTGATCTCCACGACCCAGTTACTTGGGAACACGATACCTTGCTAAGACTTGTAATAATAATAATAAAATAATAATATAAAGCTAAGACTTGTACCAATCCAAAATTAAGTTGCCCTGAAATAAAAAAAACAATTATTATTCATTACAGATCCATTTCCACGTGCCAAAATCCGAGACGTTAAACAATTTTATCAGCAAGGAAGACTTGCCACAAGACTACGGCGGCAGCAGACCTTCTATGGACGAAATGAACGAGAAGGTCTTGCAAATTATCATGGAACAACGGTAGGTAGCTATAGTCTTACAACTTGCATCTAGAATACTAAGAGCAGCCGATTTCTTCTGGAAATATCTCACCTAAAATTAACTCGTAAAGGAAATGTCCAGTTTCTGCCCTCTGGTACCTAATTCTGGTATCGATAATGTTCACGATTTAAGGTTTTACATTAAGATTATTAGATCTAAATTACTATGGATTTATTAATTCAGTATTACTTGCGTAACATAATTCTCAAAAAAACAGTACTCAGTCGTAGCTTCCGCTTTGTCATTTTTAACGGGAAGTACTAAAAATGTTTTAATAATACTTAGTAAGTATTTAATAGATAAACAATAAGTGAAAAACATTTTTGTTATAATACAAATAGAAATATCCAAAAAAACTGAAGAATATGATCTCAGACTGACAAAATATTAAACGTTTCATTAGCCTCACAAAGGCATATCACCAATTAGTACCTGTTTTCGCTCACAGATGTCGTTATACTCAACAAAAAACTAAGAAAAATCCCCAGCTTAAAAACCTTATTTTGACCAGATTCCACAAGATCCTGACTCCTGAAACTTACTAATTGATAAACTATAAAATACGACGATTATAATAATATAACAATCATTACTGAACATTTTCTTTGACTACCCAGACAATCGCCCATTGTTCCACCAGACATGTCCTTTGACAACAAAAGAATTTTCCTAAACTTATTAAGGTGACATGATGGCTCACTTCATCTAAGTTTTCACAGTAAGATTTTTACAGAATAGACCGGCTGTGTTTGTAGTAGTTGGCCCACAGATATTTCTAAGGGTAGCCCCGCGCAGAGCAGTGGTTGCCCAGTCACATAATCGGCATTCGCGACTTATTTGCCAAAAATGTAAACAAATATGAGTTTATGGAAAAGTAACTTTAATTCCTACACAATAAAGTGCAGTTTGCCCTACAACTTCAAACATTTTTATTACCTACTTTTTCAATAGTGCTTGTCACTCTGAAATCAACTTAATCACCATTACAATAAAGTTGATATTTGTTTACCTTGAAATAACATCAATTTGAAACATAAATTTGAATAGACTTTAGACTCGTAAGTCCGGGCCATTACGCCGGGACTTACGAATTCTAGGTGATTAGGTCGTAGGTTCGAACCCTGACAGGCGCTCTACTTTGTGTAAATTATTTCATCACCACTGCTCTCAAAACGGTGAAGGAAAATATCGTGAGGAAATCGGCATGTCCTAGAATCAAAAACTCGAAGCCATCTGACATCTACCAACCCGCACTGGGCCCGCGTGGTGGATTACGGCCCATTCCATCTCACAAATAGGAGGCCTGTGACCCAGTAGTGGGAACATTATAGGCTGATTATGTTACTAAGCTCCGCTTGCACCGACAGACCGTTTAATTGTAAACGTAATATATTTAAAACATCATTCTGTTTCTGTCAACTTTAAACTATTGAGAGAAACAGAACGACGTTTTAAATATTATTTGTGTTCCATGCTTAGTGGTTCTTAAACAATCATGCTTTTGTAATAAAAGAATTAAAAGAAAAACGTAATTGTGTAATATCTTGTTAGTGTCATAGGCCGCCAGGTCCCACGGGCTTTTGAATACAGTCCGTTCACAGTTATTTTACCTGTGACAACAGCAACCTTATTATAACGAGAATAAAGATCATAATGATTTAGACAGATTTGTCAGTGGCAGCAACCCAACAGCGACCTTATTAGAATGAGAATAAAGATTAGGTACTGTGATTTGTACAGAGATGCAAAATTAAACGTAAAATATCTGTGAAAGGACTGTACTCGTAGTTTGGCCGTTCATAGCAGTCGTTGGTAGAGCCTTGTCTTAGTAAAAATCGATACCATAACATCCACCATCCATACCATCGGTTTATGCTACCGTTTTAGCTGTATTTTTCACTATTTCTACATAAAGTAGTCTTACAATTTTGAAAAGTATAAGTTGTTAAAAAATTGACGTCTGTAAATATCTCTGTACATTTTATTGATGAGGACGGGGACGCTCACGATTATATAGTGACGTTAGAAATCATAAAAGCGTACAATAGGTCCGGGTTTGTCCATTCACGCATAAGTTGAAAAATTCACCCTGTATAATGTAACTTTCATTTATTTCAGAGAAAAATTTTTGGACGAAAACTTTTGGAAGACGTCGAAGAAGGGGAAGAAATTAAAAGAAGCCACTTTCAGATCTTTAGACATAGACTAATACTAGATAATTGAAATGTGAATAGACATGACAATATTCTGCTTAACTATACAAATATTATACTTACAAGTTTTAATAAACGTGTGTGATCCTCTATTTTTTAATTAGGCATTAGTTACTTGTGAGTAAATAATCACCTATTTTTTTTATTTTACCTCGGATTTGTAGGTACAGTCAGTTATAGGAATTAGCTGACCCACTTATAATTGTTTTATATTTTACTAGCGGCCTGTCCCTGCTTCGCACGGGTGGACATTTTTTTTCTTGCAATTAAAAAAGCCAAATGGTGAAAGAATTTTTAAACTCGGTCCAGTACTTTTTGAGCCAATTCGTTACAAACATACGTACAAATCTTTCCTCTTTATAATATTATTATAGATTTATTTGAGTAAAGCAAATAAAATATAAAATAATCATAAAATTCGATTCGTTTTCTAAAAAATCTCAACTATTTATGCAAAGGTGGGTCAGCTAATTGCTATAACTGACTGTACTAGCGGTAGTTACAATCTGTCCTCGCTTAGTTTACCGCTGACGATGTCACATCAGTCAAGGGGTAGCGAGAAAAAACTAACAGATATCGAGGCTACTGAAAAAATATTAAGGTGCCGAATGAGCACCTAATAATCACACGCGCTTGCGATGACGTTGCTTACGGTTAGTGGAGCGTAATCCACGGAGCGGCAAACTTAGCGCGAACGGGTTGTACAGTCAGCATCATAAGTGATTGGTTTTTAAATAGTAAAAACAAAAAACGTCATCTATAAGGAGTTGCATTATTGTAATTACATACATAATTGTACTGAAAAAATACTACTAAGCTCGGATTTTTTATTTGTTAGACTAAAATAACTTGTTTTGTCAACATGACATTATTTAGTATATTAGCTGTAATTTTGGTCTGGTGTATCAAAAATCAGACTTAGGTCATTGCGATAATTAATTCAACCAGGTCAAATAAAAAGTTTTAAATAAAATGAGCACTAATTTTTAGTAATCACTGAGTCAGTTCATTGATTCATCATAATTGACAGTCATCGCCTTATGCCTGATTTACACGGTGCGATTTAATTGCCTGTAGCATACCATAAGTTAAAGCAACTATAAAAGTTGCTCCGTTTATACAGTTCTCAAACTTATTTTGTCCAGCGCCCACTTTGAGAATATTTTTTTATAGTGTCCCTAATTTTTTTTACTCAACATCTGTCGCGAATCTGAAACAGCTATTGCCTTGATTATATTTAAATGAGTAATATTATACAGTCGTAAAATAGGACATATAATTTTATATGGGTCTTCTATTGCCCCCCTGAAAGTCTGTAGCGCCTACGAGGGGGCGTTATCGCCCACTTTGAGAACGTATGGTTTGATTTTGTTGCTTCAAGGATATGGGCGCTAAAATTACTTGTACCATCTAAACCATAGGTTCTCAAAGTGGGCGATAACGCCCCCTCGTAGGCGCTACAGACTTACAAGTAATTTTGTTGCTTCAAGGATATTGGCACTAGAGATGTCAGCATTAAGGAAGGGGCCCGTAAGGGCCGAAGCCTGCCGGGGCAGCGGGGTGTCCGAAAGGGTTACCGCTACCCCGGAACATAAAGGGCTAAGGAAGGAACACGGGTGGGTTTTAGTTAGTAAGAGACACTCCCTTATAGTCCACGCAGAGCAGGAGGGGTCATTTGATGATTTCCAATCCTCAAAAAAAAAGGATATTGGCACTGGTAAGCAACTTGCACCGTATAAACCATGTAAAAGGGGCTAAAATTTGAAACAGTATTATAGAGTTATGAGGAACAGGGTGCAAGGTTCACTCATCCTCCATAGAAAAGGGAGGATCCTCCGACCAGACGGGTGTTGAATCTGGTAGGCTAATGTCTGAAGATTGATTCAGGACGTTGTAGGTATATATACTAGTTGCGCGATAAGCTCTGCTTGCGCGATGCAGCATTTTGCGTAACGTCAGTGTGATGCGTAGTTCGCATGTGGCGATGTAGATGCCGCCACAGTACAATTAATAAAAAAGTATTTTTTAATTATTTAAAAATACCCGATCGCTTACTCATGATACTGATTTATTTTAAAAAATTAAATGCACAATTTTTATATGTGAGCATACAAATAGCTGGCTGTGTTATTATGTTTGTGCCTTATTCTTTATATATTTATTTAGAATCTAATTTAATTAATAACTGTGTGCCTCGCAATTTGCCCGAATCTTGCGAATTTAAGATATTATAAATAAATGTTTATGGTGTGGTTTTACTCTAGATATCTATGAGAAGTTTAATAATTAAGGAACTCAAGTTCAGTCACGTGTAAAAAGATGCAAGGAAGGTAGTTGAGAAGCGCGGCCCTTGCCCTTTAGTTTTTTTTTTACAACTTTGACATGCTGTAACTTTGGATTCCGTTTAGATTATTGATATTAAACAACTACTAGAAATGAAATTTATTATGTACAAAATTGGTCTACTCTATTAGTAATAAATTGGGTCCCGTTGGCACGCTTTAGGAACAGCACCCTAAAAAAAATTACTTGGCCATCATTTGAGGACAGTTCATATGTGACTGTACCAGGTACCTACATAATTTATTTTCTGTGAATTTCTCTGTGATAAAAATATCACTGATATTTTATTAACCTTTTCGGGTATGTAATTTATTTGGATACTACTAAGCAGGTATTTTATAGGTAAGTACAGGCGCCAGCACATCAAGCTACCCGAAACTGTAAAATTTTCCCAATCGACTTTGAACCTTATAGTTTAGCAATAAAGTTGAAAAACTATTAAAGAAATTTGACAGATGGTAGTAGCTGGGTGTGCTGGCGTCTGTACATAAATGTGATTGTGAGATACTCATTGAAAGTTTAAAAAATATTCAAGAGAAATATTGTACCTGCTTATATTGTAAAAATAAAACATTCCATTTGTTATGGGCCGGAGTACCTACTCTGCTCTGTACAAAAACTGTGTTATATTTAAAAAACCAATAGATTTTAAATAAAAAATATATGTATAATTCAAAAATATTACTAAACGTGTTTTAATGATTATACATATGATACCCTAAGGGCTCTTAGACATGAGCGGCACGCTGCCAACGGTAGAGGCGACGGCAGTCGTTGATATTCATCTGCAGCAGCCGCAGACGTGTCATCGGCAGCCAGCAACAGAGGCAATTGAAGCCGCTGCCAAACTGAAATGAAACCCATTGCTACTGATAGTGTGTGTGTGTGTGTGTGTGAGGGTATGAGGGTGTGTGTGTAAATTAGTCAGCGCCTGTCGTAAATTGACGTATTTTTAGTAGCCGATTTTTTAATCACGTCCAAACTTGTCTATCAGGACTAAACTAATTTATCTTCTGTCCTTTTCATAATGAAATAGAAAGAAAAAGATGCACTGAACTTAAATTTAGTTTAGTTTGTGAACAACAGAATTAGGGCCATGGTGTCTCAAATGGACAGCAAGGTTTGGGCCAATTTTTTGCACGCAAGTGTAGTAAGAAACTAAGAAGATAGACTTGTCATACTCCTCTTATTATGTACTTACGATAGATTTTTCTGTAGACTATCTCGTTGTAGCTGTTGGAAGCTACAAATTATTTTTTAGGATGAATTTACCACAACACGTGCAGTTTTGTCGAGGTTAGAGGTATGTTTATTATACCCAGCGATTTAGGGCATGAAGACATTCTATAGGATAATAAATTATCAAATTGCCTCATAAACTTACACTAATCGTAATCGAGATATCTCTAAACCATAGGTACTTAGATATACATAAGTAGTACATACGCATATGCATGGCAATTTTTTTATTAAAAATTGTTTCATAATAATTATGATCATCTGCCTAGTGTTTGCTCAACTATTTATGGGGTCGGCTTTCAGTCTAACTGAGTGCCGCTGAATACAAGTACTTCACGTGGAGCGACTGCCTATCTGACCTCCACAACCAAGTTCTGGGTAACACTATAACCCTTGGTAAGACTGGTTGTTAGACTTTCGGGCTACTGACGACCCGTAACGACTGTCAAAGATCTACAAATGGCAACCGGGACCAAAACCTTAAAGCGTTTTTCGAGGTCACCCATCCACGGACCGACATAGTATTAGTAGCTTGACCTGCACCCTAATTACGTAACACACTATAAATCTCAATCTGGTCATTCTTATGGATATTGCAAATCCATTGCTTCATATGTTCGAAAAATGTGTCTGCTCAGCACCTAATAACGCAATGAATCTTGTTGAACTGCCAAAATTAAAGCCATTTCTACTGTAGCATGTGACGCAATTACCCCGCTGATCGATCCAGTAGAATACGGAATTTCGATGCATAAAATATCGATAAATACTAATACGATCCACGTCACTGCGAAGGACCGTCTCTGCGAAGCCACTACACTTCGATGCACGTAACCGCGATAGATCTTCACTGCAATACTACTTGACTTCGATGCATGTTACCGCACCCGGACGTAATAGGCGATGTAGGATGCAAGAGCGAGCGAAGGGCACCCCGAGGTTAGTTTTGGTTAGGTTAATTTAAACCATTTACACAGAATGCAAGAGCGAGCAAATTAGTGAGAATACAAATACCAGAAGTCTAATTCTCGTAATTTAAAACGTTCAAAATCTAGTCGCAATCTCATCTTGGCGACAAACAAATGTCAAAAACTTGTCAAATGTAGGGAAATTAGAGGTATTTTTGACAGATTGAGACTGAAATCAGACTGTGAACGTTCTTAAAATTTACGAGAATTGCCCTCTGGTCTTTACCGTGCATCGAAGTCAAGTAAGTAGTATCGTAGTGAAATTGTTTCGCGGTAACGTGCATCGTAGTCAAGTAGTATCGCAGAGACGGTCTTTCGCAGTAACGTGCATCGTAATTTTGTAGCATCGTTTTAGCATATATCGATAGTTTGTGCGTCGCAATTCCGTATTCTACTCTGATCGGCTTTTACTACTTTTGACCTAGCGATTATAATTGTCCAAGATGACAGAATTTTATTGATAGCTACCTTCCAAAACCAAATGTTCAAATGGGTTATGTAGCTATTAAATAAATCCAAATTAAGTATTACCAACAATTTCATTGTTATTGAACTTTGTTCCGCTGATCATTAAAGCCAAAACGTTCTAGCCAATTAGCTCATTTCGAAGCAGGACACACTTCCTGAACAGTAATTATAACCCATACAGTAATAGGATGAATAATTTATTGACAATCTATGACGTAGGTTCCTACCTATTACAATTAAGTGTTATAAAATTTTGAATCGATGAACGTTGGTATGTTATGTGTGTATAGTTATGCAGATAAGTGTTCTTGAGAGGAGACCGTGAATTAAAAAACCATCAATCAAAATGTTTATGAACATCAGACCGTTCGGCCAATCGAGGTAGGAAGCTGGCTGCTACTCCAGTTTTTAGTGACGATTTTGTGACGCATAAATATGCCAGCCAAATAATTTGTGACAGAACAGTTCGAAAGTTAGAAGCATTTATTTATGGCCGAACGGCCTGATATCAGGTCGTTCGGCCAACCTGAATCTCCATAACTGAGGACCTTAGAGAAATTGTTACTGAACAGAGATTTAGTGACGAATTTGTGACAAACAACCACTGCTTTACTTTTACTCGTAATGCCACCGGCTAAAAGTTAAATGAATTTTAGTTCCCAAAATATCAGGCCGTTCGGCCAACGTGATCTCCATAACTGAGGACCCGAGAGAAACCGTTAATGAATAAAGAGTTAGTGACGACACTGTAACGAATTTTTATTGCTTTAGTTTAATTTGTGACAGCCGCATTAAATGGCAAATTGAAAATTAAACTTCTAACCTCAAACATTGGGATTATCGATTCCTCCACAACGAAGAAGCCTAGAGAAACCGTGAATGGATAGAGAGTTAGTGACGACAGTGAAACGAATGTTTATTGCTTTAGTTTAATTTGTGACGGCCCCATTAAATGGAAAATTGAAAATTAAAGTTTTAACCTCAAAACATTGGGATTATCGATCCTCCACAACGAAAAAGTCTAGAAGACTCGTAAAAACGCCTGATTTGTTGCTCTGCAGGTTTTCAGTGCAATGGTGTCAGTATTTTTGTTGATTCAAGATCATATGCCACTATGGCAGATGGCGACTGAAATAGGGTGACCATGTATTGAAATACTTACTCAATAAATAGATACTTGTTCCGTTGGAATAAAACAAGTATTTATCGAGTACCTAGGTCCTTCATGAATCAAAACACGTTGATATAGTTGAAATGAGGTCACCATATAGGTATTCCAACGAAATAATTATAAAAAAAAAGTACAGTAAAGTTGCGGAGGGAGGAACGCATTCCACGCGGTTGCAGAGATCCCTTGGTAATATAGTAGAAATTGATAAATAATTACATTTGACTAGCACGAGAGGAAACTGATATAGGAAGGCTTACGCTTACTTTAAGCCAACATTGTACGATGGCAGGAGATCGAAAAGCTAAAGTCGATTTGAGTAGGTACACAGAAAAACTTGATTTTTTCTTAAATAATATAGAAATAAATAGGTAGGTAAACAAGGTAAGCTTACCTATATGGAAATAGCGTGGAATGCGTTCCTCCCCCCGCAACGCCTGCAACTTCCCCGCGACGCCTTGCTGTCTCTCGCTCACTAGTCCATATTTTCATAATGTCACTCGTGTAACGTCATCGAGGTCAAGTACAGAGATCCTTTGGTATTATAGTTGTCCTGCCTGGTTCTACAGTAAATGATTGTCTTAAAATGGGTAGATTACATTGCGGCTGACTTTAGCTGAAAGAAAGCCGTAATTTTGTAGACTAGTACAATTTGTGTAGTTATTGTACAATACCTACGGTGATTTCTCTATGGAACTGTTATTTAATTGTAAAATGTGTAAACTAGTTTATCAAACTAATAATAATGTTGTCGAGCCACCACCGTAAGACATCCGATTTGACAAGTTTCAAATCAATCTCACATATCAGTAAACACAAGAAGCTGTCAAATCGATCTATCTTCTCTCGTGGTGGCCCAATTTACCTAACAACTGTGATTCTAAAATGTACCTACTAATTATTATGCGGCGCGGCCATACCTAGCTATCTAACTATCGCTTTTTGTGGATGATTGATTAGAAATAAAGCATTTTTTAAAGTTGTGTATCTATTTACGTAGGTATACTTGTAGTCAAATTTCCAATATCAATCACCTTTAAACCTAAATAGACTCGACCAATTTAACATAAATTAAACAAGTGGACTGATATGCAGGCAATAGCTCAACGTTGCTTGTGTTTCATTTGGATATAATAATACTTATTTCGTTGGAATACTTATATGGTTACCTTATTTCAACTATTTCAACGTGTTTTGTTTCATTAAGGACCTAGGTACTCGATAAAAACTTGTTTTATCCCAACGGAACAAGTACCTATTTATCGAGTATTTCAATACATGGTCACCCTATTTCAGTCACCATTTGCCATAGTGGCGATCTTGAATCAACAAAAATACTGACACCGTTGCACTGAAATCCTGCAGAGCGAAAAATCAGGCGTTTTTACGAGAATTCTCGATTTCTTCGTTGTGGAGGAATCAGTAATCCCAATTTTTTGAGTTTAGAACTTTTATTTTCAATTTTCCATTTAATGGGGCCGTCACAAATTAAACTAAAGCACTAAACATTCGTTTCACTGTCGTCACTAACTCTCTATTCATTAAGAGTTTCTCTAGGCTTCTTCGTTGTGGAGGAATCGAGAATCCCAATGTTTTGAGGTTAGAAGTTTAATTTTCAATTTACCATTTAATGTGGCCGTCACAAATTAAACTAAAGCAATAAACATTCGTTTCACTGTCGTCACTAACTCTCTATCCATTCACGGTTTCTCTAGGCTTCTTCGTTGTGTAGGTATCGATAATCCCAATGTTTGAGGTTAGAAGTTTAATTTTCAATTTGCCATTTAATGCGGCTGTCACAAATTAAACTAAAGCAACAAAAATTCGTTACAGTGTCGTCACTAACTCTTTATTTATTAACGGTTTCTCTCGGGTCCTCAGTTATGGAGATCACGTTGGCCGAACGGCCTGATATTTTTGGAACTAAAATTCATTTTACTTTTAACCGGTGGCATTACGAGTAAAAGTAAAGCAGTGGTTGTTTGTCACAAATTCGTCACTAAATCTCTGTTCAGTAACAATTTCTCTAAGGTCCTCAGTTATGGAGATTCAGGTTGGCCGAACGACCTGATATCAGGCCGTTCGGCCATAAATAAATGCTTCTAACTTTCGAACTGTTCTGTCACAAATTATTTGGCTGGCATATTTATGCGTCACAAAATCGTCACTAAAAACTGGAGTAGCAGCCAGCTTCCTACCTCGATTGGCCGAACGGTCTGATGTTCATAAATGTTTTATTTCACATAAACCTTCATGGGCACTTATGAAACGTCAGAAGCTAGGTGCAGGGTTCCAACTGGTCATGTCCTACGGAGAAGAGCCGGCAAGAAACTTCACAGATACTCTTATAAAAATAATTAATTGGCCTGTCAACAAGTACCAGTTTAAAAATAAAGGAACTCCATATTATGACGATACATTGCAAGAGTCAATTGCTATCATTATTTCGGTTTATAGCAGCTAAAGTAAATATACAGGTGAATAAGTTCTTGTGTGGGATTTCTAGTAAGTACTTGTTTATTAAAAACTTGAATATAATAATAAGTCATGTTTATATTGCTGGGCAGTACTTTGTAGGACATTAAGAGTCCGTGCACAAAATTCCCTCGCTAGAGTTTAGGTAAATTTATTGCGATGCTATGTTTGTGTGCACCGTTCACGCACACACGCCTAAAGATCGAGCGTAGTGATCACTTAAACAGTTTTGATCCTATAAATGATATTTTCTTATTCATATATATATGGTTAAGTAATAAAAGTTGGAATGTTTGTCTAGTGCAGTATTCGTGTAGTATAATTACCACAATCAACATAAAAATGGTACAATTTGGTGTTATATGCATTTAGGTACCTACATATTTTAGACATTCAATAACATTAGGGCACGGTAATATTATTACAGTGTTGTGACTCGGTCCTGTTCTAGAAATAATTACTTACAGCCGCGCGGTACGTAAACACGCAATAGGGCTGCCCGCCTACAGTATTTTAATTTCATCAACCTACTTGAGTTTATTTCTAGTCTTGTGATTGTATAGGTAAATATTATGTTTTTATTTAAAAAAAATGAAGTTCGCTATGAATGAAATAGGAAGAGTTCAATAAAAAAACATAATGTATTTTTTTATTACTAATTTAATAAAAAAAAAACTTTATTCAACAGTAAACAACATATCACCAGTAATTACTGTCTTTTCAGAAATTGCATTGTCATCGATTTTCAATGTACTCGTAAATACTTCTATGCACTTCTAGCGCTGATAAAAAGTAAAAGTATACAAGTTCTTGAGACGAAGCCGTAGCGATTTGATTTGAATCACGTTTTGTTAGAATCTGTTTGATACGTGCCACACCGCCGTACATTTTGACCTCACATCGACTATAACACCATCGAAAACTGAAAACGATACTCATGATGAAAAATTTGAGAATTTTCGCAGCCGCCATTTTGGATTTACAACGTCACTATCTGCTTTAAAGCCCTCGAAAACCATGAAAACGACACTGATGACAAAAAATTAGAAAATTTTCGCAGTCGCCATTTTGGATTTTCAGTTTCACCTCACTATCTACTTTAGCACCCTCGAAAACTATAAAAATGATACCCATGATGAAAAATTTGAAAATTTTCGCAGCCGCCATCTTGGATTTACATTTTGACCTCACAGGCTATCGACTTTAGCAACCTCAAAAACTATAAAAATGACAGCAGCGCCAGCTGAGTCCAACTTTATAGCTAAGAAGCATCCAAGTGACACAACACTAATACTTACCGGATCAAAATGTAAATCAAAAGATTTAATGTTCTCCATAAATATACAAAGTACCTACTTACTTAAAATAAAATTAATACTTACCGGATCAAAATATGGTAGTCGGCTTACAATTTCTGAAAATTATGTTTACGTAGAACGCACGCGCCTGCGATACAAAGTGACGCGTCCTCACGCTGGGAAGGCCCGGTCGCTACTGACGGGATCGATTTTGCGCGGTCGATAATATAGTTAATTTTGCCATTTATTTACGAAATGAAGTTATTGTTTATTTATAAAATAAAATTTAGATTCTATTAAATGGTTAGCTTAAGATTAATAGGTAATTTTTAAAATTTCTTAAAAGTATTTCTAAGGAATAGAAAAAAATACTTATTTGTCTAGAACTTTTCCAAAAATTATGTTATTTCAACATTTTTTCCTGCTATATTTTGTATTGAAGTTGAAAAAAGTGGTTCAGCCACGTGCAAGTAGACCATATAATGATGCTGATGATATTTTTTAATGTTCAAAATCAAAAGTGATTTCTTGTAAACGGATAATCAAACGTCAGTCTCGCGTCATTTTTCGTAAAACTTGTTGCGAAATTTAGTGATTTTCCATGAATCCTTAAATTTTTTGAAAAATCCCTTTCAGCCACATGCAAGACAAAGAACTAAACTCTTCAATTCACAAATAGTTTTGTTTAAATTTTCTTTCCCTTTCCCACAACGAATGAACAAAAATGATCAAAACCAGCAAATTTCGTGCACGGCCCCTAAATACCTACCTTCATTTATGGGGCAACCTGTTCCTCAACAGTGTTAATAATTTATTTTATATCAGGCTATATATACCTAATCAGTTAAATTCATATACATAATGTTTGTGATTAATTGGCAGAAGAAAATGTTAGGAACAATTATTACTTCATTTTTATGCCGACTGTACTTACTTTAGGCGCTAAGCAGACAATGGACAATTTGTAGGCGACGATAGAACCTATGGACATCCCCGAAGTCGATAAATGAACTGTTTGTTTTCTATTAATTAAATTAAATTTTATTCGAAAACATCAATTGGTTTCCTAGTAAACTTCAATTATATTCGACGACCCTACATACTTATTTCCTTTGCTGACTGTACCTGATGCTAGGGATTGACACTTATGAGTTATGACGGCTCACTTCAAACTCATTTACAGAATAGAGAGGCTTGTGGCTAAATAATAACAGCCGCACGAGTCGATCGTTCAGGTTAAGCTACGCTTGCAGCGGTTGGTCCATGGATGGTTGGTCCATCTTTGGTGGGTGACCAAGACCCCTACGTGCCTCGGAAAGCACGTTAAGCCGTTGGTACCGGCTGTCATTCGTGGATCTTTGAAAGTTGTTACGGGTCGTTAGAAAGAAGCCCGAAAGTCTGACAACCATGGCAGTCTTACTAAGAGGTTTCGTATTACCCAGTAAATGGATTGTGGACGTCAGATAGGCAGTCGCTCCATGTAAAATACTGGTACCTACTCGGCTGCATCCGGTTAGACTGGAAGCCGACCACAACATAGTTGCGAAAAGGTTAGGCAGATGACGATCGGCAGATCTCTTTCCTTGTCATTAGGTAAGCTACTATCTCCTTCTTGGCGTGTCGATGGTGATCTAAATAAACTCGGCACAGAATTCGGCTACGTGTTTGGCGCCATCAATAGCATCCATCAATTAGAAATTTCCGTCGAATCCAGATAGCCGAAAGTGCCTGTAAAATAACTTTAGGCACTAACCCCCCATGGCCTGTTAGGTCATTAATAGGTACAGTCGAGTTCACTAATATGTATTGGCAGTGACAATGTTTCAAAATATTGTAAGCGTTTAAATGATCATTAAGGGACTAATCACACTTATTCAGCTCTGTTCAGCTTTAGTCCATAGAAAACAACGATTTTGTATGAGATGCGTACGCATCCGTTCTGCCGCGGAAAGCTGAACGGACTCCATACAAAATCGTTGTTTTCTATGGATAAAAGCTGAATAAGTGTAGTTACTCCCATAGTTCTATACAAACTTAAACATCAATAAAATGTTATCAAATAAACTGTTCATAAGAATGTTTCGGTAGTGTAGTCAAAAATATCTGACTAGGTACTCTTCGGAACAGAAATATCTAAATACTCTAGATTTCAATATATTTGGTGCAACTTAGGATTCGTAAATATCTATACAGTTTTGAATACTTATTCAACTATATGGCCTTTACCATTAAATTTATTTTTGCTTGCCGGAACAGAAGTACGAGTAAATGCAAAGTTGCCGTTGAAGGATGTCAACTGACAACTTCAATTTAAATTTGTTTCAAAGAAAGTAAGTACTTACATACACAAAACTTTAATACCGGAAGCAAACTTTTAAGCGTCAGTATTAACTATAATCAGCGGGGTAATTGCGTAACACACTATCAGTAGCAATGGCATTCATTTTCAGAGCTCAACAACATTTATTTCGTTACCATAAATTTATGTTGTTGAGCAGACAATTTTTTCTAAGATATGCCTTTCATGCAAATCCATTCAGCCGTTAAGGAGTGACAAGGCAACAAATAGACAAATAATAAAAAAAAACTTCTCGTCTGAGATACCGCAGTGTCTCAAGACGAAATTCTTTGACCAGTGCGTGTTGCCAGTGATGACCTTTGGCACTGAAACGTGGTCGCTCACAATGGGCCTTATTAGAAGGCTGAAAGTCACCCAGAGGACATTGGAGAGGGCTATGCTTAGAGTTTCCCTACGTGATCGAATCAGAAATGTAGAGATCCGCAGTTGAACCAAGATAACCAACATAGCACGAAGACTTGCCAAACTTAAATGTCAGTGGGCAGGGCACATTGCTCGCAGAACAGATGGCCGATGGGACCGAAAGGTTCTGGAGTGGCGACTGCGCGCGTACCGGAAGACGTAGCGTTGGAAGGCCTCCCACAAGGTGGATTGATGACCTTGTGAAGGCCGCAGGAATCCGCTGGACGCAGGATGCACAGAACCGGTCAAAGTGGCGGTGCTTGGGGGAGGCCTATGTACAGCAGTGGATGTCTTTCGGCTGAAATTATAATGATGTGTGGTGCAGTAAGAAAGGATTTCACCTCTGGGCAGGTCAGATGTGGGGCTGAAGTTTATGAGTGTTACAACGATGCTGGCTATTGCTGTAGGTATTCTACATAAATTGGTACCTACAATACAGCAACAGCCATAGTTAAAACCAGGATTATACATTCTTGTGACATAGCAAGGTGAAACTATTTTATTTTTAGCTTACAATCATGAGAATATTTTGTAAGAGCCAGTTTTTTGATCCGTGGTTAACTCGACCAATTGTTAAAAATAGTAAAGTAACTAATGGTCAACTGGGTTAACTAATAGTTAATTATTTGACAATTTAAAGACAAACAATTGATCAAAAAATACATTTTGCCAAAATTTAACCATTAGTTACTATTTTTTAACAATTGGTTGAGTTAACTACGGATCAAAACACCGGCCCTTATAAGTCTTAGGTAGGTAGGTTATCTATTCGTTGAAGTTTGAACCACAGGTTTAACTCTGAATGATAGGTAATGGTGAATTTGCTTTTGCTTATATATATCTATCATAATAATTCTAGGTTTCTAAAATAAACTCAAGTAGGTAGGTACATGCATAATTAGGTATATCGCAGCATGTGCAAGATTTTAAGATGACTACAACATTATATATTTAACACGCTTTTATTAGCTTGAGGTACTTGTAACTAACAAACAATGTAATAAAATCGCATACCTCGCCATTGCCATTCGCGCTGCCGGAAATATTTCCCTAAATATTGCTGTGGCAACGTCAAGGGAAATGAGTGTTTACGTTGCCGCTTTATATTGGTCTTTCCAATTCGACTCTTGGTAATGGAGAATGGCCGACCCTTTGATGTTCGCCAAAAAACCGCCAATTTGGGGATCGCCGGGCAAGGCAAACGGCAACGTCAATGGCAAGGAAAACAACCTGGTTTACACAAGCGTTGCCCATTTTATTTCTCATTTCCTTGCAAGTTGCCGTGGAAATGGGCTGAATGTAAACGGGGTATTAAAAGTCAATTTTAACCTACCTACTTCTTATTCTCGTATCGAATCGAAACTTTGTCTGGTACCTATATGTAGTTCGGATAACAAAACTATAATTTGGTATCTTGGAGCTGATCTGATGATGGAGCCAGGAGGTGAATAGTGGAACTATTTACTAGTAAGCTACTTGTAAACCCCACGAGTTTACTAGTAGCCCCTAATCGTCTTAATCTGACTTGACTGATTGACTTTATATTCATTAACTTAATGAAAAATATACTAGACGCAAAAGTTAAAAACAAAATTATGTACTTAGTTTAAAAAAAACACACACTTTTATAACGCACAAAATTATTATATTATATATTTTGTGTATATTATATTATACATTATAAAAAAAATAAAAATTGGATTAACTTAAATTGAATTCAAAAACCGTGGAGCGCTTTTTAAATTAATTTTCTATAAGTGCCCTCCGTGGTTTTATTTAATTATTTTATAATTTTTAGTAGGTACGTTATGATTTTTTAAAATTTTTTAAGGATTGATGATAGATATTGAAAGATAGTCCATCTTGTCTGCCGACTTAATATCTTTGGGATGGCAATAGCGGTCAAACATCGTGACCAACACCAAATCACATCTCGTTTTTAATCTTGAAAAAACATTACCCCGTTTCTAGTTGTATTTCTCTTGGTTAAATAAGCAGCCAATAATGTTCCTACTGCTGCTACACAGGCCTCTCTGTGAGAGGGAGGGGTCCATAATCTACCACGCGGGCCCAGTGCGGATTGATAGATGTCACATGTCTTCGAATTTTTGGTTCTAGGACATGCCGGTTTCTTCAAGAAATTTTCCTTCAATGTTTTTTCTTGAAGGTTAATTGGAGAGTGGTAAGCACATAAATATCCAAGTACATAGGTAGGTACTTCATTTATTATGAAAGCAGAGTATCGCAATTTACAATTACGGTTGCAACAAACGATGGCCAAATTTTGGCATATTTCATTTCAATGGCCTATGTATTGGTGTTGCGACAATGGCATTACCACAGAATCCGCTATGCGTGTCGTTCGCATTCGCAAAGTCGTCTAGTGTTCGCTCGGCCTTAGCAATTTTAAAAATCGAATAGCGCAGATTAATTTTTATTTAGTTATTTATTTAGTAACGGTTGAGACGCCATTCAGTGAAGTCGGATTTATTGTTGGACGTGCTTCAGCGGGAACTATTTACGATTTTCGTATTGTTGCTATTAATTCAAGGTAAACTATTTGTTATTATTTACGTTGTCTAGAAAACGTTACGTTGTCTCAAATTTAAAGCATTTTATGTACAAATTGATGCGCTGCATGTCGCGGGTTCGATTCCCGCACGGAACAAATATTTATATGACCTACAAGTAGGTAGTTGTTCCCGGTCTGACTGTTTGTGTATGTGAATTTAAATGTTTGTAAACGCACCCACAATACAGAAGAAATTCCCAGTGTGGGGCAATGTTTCCATGAAAAAAAAAAAATTAAAACCTAAGTAGAATATTTTTGGAGCAATATATAATTCTACCTAGGATTTTCTTCAAAAATGTTTCTTTAACAGGTATATTAATTTTTATACGATCATATTACGTTTAATAATTACTTTTAGTAAGGCTTTATTTGATTTTTTCATTAATGTACTTAATAACAGACCCCAATCATTATTTTCTATTTTTTAAATTTAGTTTCCGATCCGATTCCTTTAATACAATTTACTGTATTAACGAAATTAACGTCGGGAATTAAAGAAACTGATTATGATTTTATGGATTTATTTTCAAATTTAATTATTTACGCACAAATAGCGACTTTAATATACCTACAGGGGGGCAAGGACCTCGACGCGCAAACTGTTACCATCAATTCAGCATATGATTCTAGACCCCCTAGCATAGACACTTTTCGTCGGTTATCAAAAAAAAAATCTGCTGTTTCATACAGTGCAATACCTACGCGTTCAAAATGTATGGAACAGCATTTTTTTTAAATAATAATTTCTACGCAGTGTTTTTAATATATAATAAATAATATTCAGAATCATGTACTGAATCCACGGTAACGATTTTCCTGACACTCTGTATGTGTAGAGTACCGTCTCCACTATTTATAGTAAACTTCTCTCTGGTCGACGTAAAAGCAATCATGATTTAGTATCTAATCGGATCCGTACCTACTTTCAGAGATACCACTCAAATAATTTTACCATATTATTATAATATTTGCACAGATATTAGTTTAGATTTGCTGCGATTATTTTAATTTATATTATGACAAAAATGGGTCAAAATATTAAAAAAAAAACGAATAAAAAAATGAGTCGTTGTACGCAAAAAAGTCAAGTCTAAGGCCGATACCTACACAAGTATTTCAAGAAAATCTATAGACATGGATAGTTATCCTTTTTAAAATTAGTTTTTAATTTATGCTTCAGAAACAAAAATGACATGAATTATTCCGATCTGTCGGACTGTCATGTCCACTCGTTGCTAAGAGGGGGACAGATCGAACTTTTTTTCCGATCTATCCCCCCAATGGGACAAAGCAGGGTGACAGATCGAAATTATACATACTGGATTGTGTTCCCGGATAGGGAAACCATGGGACAATCTTGATAAAAATCCAATTTGAACAATGTATTTTCAGATGTTCCAAGTTAATGAAAAAGATGTGGCTGCCTTCAAAGACTGGCTGGCTAAGGAACCGGCTCTACCCAAAAATTTTGGTAAGTACCTACACAGTTAGCTCACACCCAATTTCTAGCAATCACAAATGTAATTAGCATGGGTTTGGAAGTCTGTCAGGTAAGGCTGATATTCGTAGGCGAGTGAAAAATTTTGAGTGACATAACCCAACATCGTTCACTAATGAATTCGATTTTTACTTTTGATCCTCAATTGCCAAAGAAGGAAAAAAAAATACTTTTGATTCATTTTGAATTCAAACTTTTCACTCCAAGCAAGTGACAGATGCCGAATGAAAGACAAAAATGAACAAAAAGCGATGGCGAAGGAAGCGTCTGTTATATACTTATCTATGCCTGATCTATGCTTCATTTTTGTGTCGATTTTCCTATTAGAATCCGTGTGGACACCATGTATCATGCTTAGATATGTACAGTTAAGTAAGTAGTGTGTTTGACCTCGATGACGATTTACCTGGTGAAGTTCGAGTATGTCAATATTAACAAAAACGCGTATTTCATTCTCAACAATTTCGCTGTTTATTTATATTTGCGTTACTGGGTCGTGTATTCGGTGTATTTGTTTTTTTTTTTTTATACAATAACTAGTAATAGCAATGTGGATTGCACATTACCTAGTATCCAGACGTACTTTAATAATAATTCATTCATTCGATGAGAGACAACGCACAGCCTTAACAGTCTAAACCGCTGGGTCTAGAAAGATGTTTACAAGAGTTCTAAACGAATGTGAGCAGCTAACAATGAAAACTCCGTTCCATAATAGAGTTAAATAGGTGGATGAAAGTTTGTAGGATTGTTTACAGATGAGAAATCCCAACGAGCAGAAATTTGACTTAAACTAACTCAAAAGATCTCGATGCTAAAAAGAAAAATTTGCGCGTCAGCTAGGCTGTGTTACAAAATCAATTTTTTTTTAGTTATTAACAAAAATAGGGGTGGTATGGTGGCGGAGTGGTTAGTCCAAGCAATCCTACTAATATTATAAATGCGAAAGTTTGTATGTATGGATGTATGGATGTTTGTTACTCTTTCACGCGAAAACTACTGAACGGATTTTGATGAAACTTTACAGTAATATAGCTTATACATCAGAATAACACATAGGATACTTTTTATCCCGATATTCCCACGGGATCAAAACTTACGCGGGTGAAACCGCGGGGCGCAGCTAGTATTATAAATGCGAAAGTTTGTATGTATGGATGTATGGATGTTTGTTACTCTTTCACGCGAAAACTACTGAACGGATTTTGATGAAACTTTACAGTAATATAGCTTATACATCAGAATAACACATAGGATACTTTTTATCCCGATATTCCCACGGGATCAAAACTTACGCGGGTGAAACCGCGGGGCGCAGCTAGTCCTACTATAATATTATAAATGCGAAAGTTTGTATGTATGGATGTATGGATGTTTGTTACTCTTTCACGCGAAAACTACTGAACGGATTTTGATGAAACTTTACAGTAATATAGCTTATACATCAGAATAACACATAGGATACTTTTTATCCCGATATTCCCACGGGATCAAAACTTACGCGGGTGAAACCGCGGGGCGCAGCTAGTTTTAGTATATTAGAAGCACCTTAGCTATCAATGCTAGGACAAGGTTCACATCTACCTACCTACATATGCTATGGCTTAATTATGTGGGGTAACAGCACTGATCTAAATAGAGCATTTGTCGCACAAAAGAGATGCATTAGAGCACTATGCGGTCTTAAACCTGACGATTCTTGCAGACCGGTGTTTAAGAAACTTGATTTGTTACCGTTGCCGTCCTTTTATATTTTTGAAATATGTATGTTTGTGTGCAGGCATAGGGAATTGTTTGCGAAAGCAAGCGATGTAAATTCTCGCAGCAGGCGCGACCCCTACAGGCTCGTGTTAGATGTCCTCCCAAGGCTTGAAAAATATAATAAAAGCTGCATGTTTATGTGTGTCACCTGGACACACATAAACATGCAGCTTTTATTATATTATACAATAAAATACCAAATGAATTAAAGGCATTCAATACAAGATTGTTCAAAATTAAATTGTACAAATGGCTGTCTACTAATAGTTTTTACAGTGTTAAGGAGCTCCTGGAGCATAAAATCGCATGACTAATTGTATCGTTATGCATGTAAAATTTGCACGCTTATTATCTATTAAGCAAAACATGTTTTGTCCACATTATTAAAATTACCATCTTTTATACCATGTTTTTTGGCAAATAAATGATTATTAGTATCATTATTATTATTATTATTATTACAAAACAGTCCAACGACTGATGACCTGTCGCTTGCTTTTCCTCATTTCTACCAATTGACCAATAGCCGTTAAATATTAAAATATGAATAAACAGTACCTATAGTACTAGTTGAATACTAAATATAAAGATATTATTATTCTTATGCCGTAAGCTACAATGCTGATTCATTCGTCAAACACGTAAACGGCTGTCAAATTGCCAACTATAAATAGTTGGTCATGGCAGATATATTATCTAACGGCAAAATAGTAGATATTTACTCAGCTATTAGATCCTCACTTTCATCCACTTTCTCTCTAGTGATAATCATCGTTATTGACAGTCTTTTTAACCCACTATCGAGGCCTCCTTTTTTGCCATGCTTCCCTAGTCTTGGAAAGTCTCATCCAAATCTTGCCCGCTGTCATTTGTAAGTCATGCACCCATCTGACTATTTGTGTACCAACTAGGTGAATTTTCGCTATTTGTTTTATGAGAACGTGCAAACTATTCGCTAGAGTGTTCAATTGCTATCACAGTAATTTTTCTATCAGCCTGTATGATGGAAGGTCCAGGGTTTTGCAGACGACCTTTGCAGTACATACTTTGTATTGGGTGCCAGGATTTAATTCCGTGGATCAGTCGTTTTAATTTATAACACAGACTTTCGTAGCAATTGCTTTAAAATATTCCTATTGCCTAATTCGAGAAGAAATCTTGTCTGAAAAATAATACAACATATTAGGACTTAAGAAATTTGCGTTTTGCCGAAAAAAGAAAAAAAAAATAATCATATTTATCGTATTCAGGGTTCTCCAGACAGGGGGCCTCGGGGATCTGCACCCTAAATGCGTAACGCACGATTAATCATAATCTGAATCATTTTGAAACAGATTGCCAATCCATTGCTGCATATGTTCGGAAAATTTCTGCTCAACTATGTAAGTAACGCAATTAATGTTGTTGAATTGTCAAACTGAAACAGATTGTGATTGATCGTGTGTTACGCAATTATGGTGCGGGGTACTCAGGGAGTAATCCAAATATCTGGCGTTTGGTTATGAATTCCGAAATCAAATTCATACAACTAGTCATCAATACAACTCTATAAGACCAGGCAATCCTAAATACGACAATTACATGATGTTAGGATTACCTGGTCCTAAAGAGTTGGATTGATTATTTCAATGATTATAATTTATTGTTTACATACTTGTTACAGCCGCGAATCAAATTTTGATCAATTGTAAGTCAGTATTAGGTTATATGGTTAACCTAATACTGACTTACAAATTGCAAAAAACGTAAGAACATTTTGATTTCGCGGGCTACCTGGAGCATCCCCCTAAAACGAAAAAACAATTGTTAAAATCTAATCCCCGAATTGGCTAGATCGATTTAGACGGGACTTTCACTGGCAGTGGTTATAGAGAGTAACTTAGGCTACGTTTATTTTAGAAAAAAGAATTAGGGGTTCCGCGTAGAAAAAAACTGAAAAAAAAATTCTTACTTTTCAATGGCACAGTTTCTCTAAGCGACACAATTATTGATACCGACCCGACATCGACGAGAACGAAAACTCGGCCACAGCTAGTAATTTCTATAATATTAGTGTAAAAACAAAGTTCAATTAACTTTTTATTGCAACTCATGGTGCGTTTACCAACACCAACAGTTCAAGAACAAAAAGTATATGCACTTATAAACAAGGTCATATTGCACGTAGTTTCTTTTCCTACCACGCCTCGCAAATGTAGCTTTGGCCTTTAATGTGTACTTTGGTCTAATACTTAGTTTTTTAAGCAACATACACAGTTTCGTAGACACAATCATGTGTATTAGAAATTGCAGTTTCGCGTGCCTCTTACTAATTTTAACAATGTTGGCCAAGTTACTTCAACTTAATTAAGATGAAAGTTAGGCACATTCAACTTTTGCATTAGTCGTTTAGAAAGTTAGTTAGAAACAATTTGAATTGTATTGTTAAAAGTTTAAAAAAAACAAGCTGTCGGTCGTGGCGACTTCCGAGAGGAGAACTACGAAAATGCTTTCACTGCTGGCCAAGCGCAGCACGTCATACTTACTCGTCAGTGGTAAACATAGTAATTTGGCTAGATCCGTTAGGAACAAAGAATAGAGTTGCCAAACGTCCAGTGGGCAGGGCACATTACTTGCAGATGGTCGATGGGACCGACAGGTGCGGGAGTGGCGACCGCATACCGAAAGACGTAACATTGGAAGGCCTGCCTCAAGTTGGACCGACGTTGGGCGTACGTCGTGTGTTCCACGCGCGCCTCAAAGAGATGTCAGCATTAAGGAAGGGGCCCGTAAGGGCCGAAGCCTGCCGGGATAGCGGGATTCTCCGAAAGGGTTACCGTTACCCCGGAACACAAAGGGTTTTAGCCAGTAAGAGTCTGACACTCCCTTCTGCTCCACCCAGAGCGGGAGGGGTCATTTGATGATTTCTGGCTGTTTGTGTATGTGAGTTTAAATGTTTGTAAGCGCACCCACGATACAGGAGTAATTCCTAGTGTGGGGCAACGTTTTTATAAAAAAGCAAAAAAAAAAAAAAAAAAGTTGGACCGATGACCTTGTGAAGACCGCAGGAATTCGCTGGATGCGGGAAGGACAGAACCGGTCGAAATGACGGTGCTTGGGGAGGCCTATGTTTATCACTGGACGGCTTTCGGCTGAAATAATGATGATGAATGAATGATGTTAATGTGCAAGGTCTGAAATAATTGAACCGGATTAGTATCATCAGGTTTAAAAAACCGATCAAGTGCGAGTCGGATTCGCGTACCGAGGGTTCCGTACAAAGTAGGTATATAACTACAAATTTACGGTTTTAGGATTTTTTCCTTTACTTGTGCTACATGACCTTGCTTCTTGCCAAATTACATGATTGTAAGTCAACGGGAAGTACCCTATACATTTTGATTCCCTTGAGAGTGTCGAAATATACGTTTTTTTTTCGGCATAAATGGCCGTATCTTTTTTTTTAAAAGTTGAATTTTTTCACAGCTTCAAGGGACCGCAGACCTGAATACATGGTTTTAGTTTCAATCAATGTCTCCACGCGTTCCTGAGATAAAGGGTTTTGACAGACAGATGGACGGACGACAAAGTGAACCTATAAGGGTTCCGTACCAAAATGGTGAAACGGAACCCCAACTAAACATTAAATAATACTAGCCGTGTGTTGTCCCACAGCAGGACAAAGACCTCTTCTCATACAGAGAAGGCATAAGTATTGAACTCGCGCAAGGCTGGTTGGAGATTTCAGAGTTCACTATACAGGGTGGCATAATCTACGCGCAAACTGTAACCATAAAAAAAAAATTAAACGCACCGGGATTCAGAATCATGTAGATACTGCACTGTCTGCATCCATGGTAAAATGTTACGCAAATGTCCAACCCCGTCTTGCGAGCTATCAATGTTCCTGCCTTCTCTGCATGAGAAGAGTCATTTGCCCTGTTGTAGGCCAACAATTGGCTGGTACTCCCTTGCTTGTTGAAGACTAAGGTCAACAACCAGTGCGTCTTGCCCGTCATGACATATGGTGCTGAAACGTGGACACTGATGGTCGAGCTAGCCCACAAATTTAAGGTCGCTCAGCGCGCTATGGAGCGAGCTATGCTCGGAGTCTCTTTGAAGGATAAAATCAGGAATGAAATTGTCCGGAAAAGGATCGGAGTTATCGACATAGCTTGCAGAGTGAGTAAACTGAAGTGGCAGTAGCCATGTCTGTCGAAGGACCAATGGCCGGTTGAGCAGACGAGTCCTTGAGTGGAGACCGCGTAGTGTAGGACGTCCCCCAGCTAGATGGACGGACGACCTAAAGAAAGTGGCTGGAATGGACTGGATGAGGAAGGTGGAGGACAGGGTGTTGTAGCGCAGCCTGGGAGAGGCCTATGTCCAGCAGTGGACTGCGATAGGCTGAGTTGATTGACTCCCTTACTTCTTCTAAAATTGTTTGTCCGAAAATCATTATCCATAACACCTTTGCTATAAACATGGATGCTTGCTTGCATGCTGCACTTGCTGCATGCTTGCTTACGCCTGAGAGAAGTTCATAGCAAAAGCTACAAATTTGAAATGTTTTTAAAATACTATTAGGATAAATAAACATTAAATAATTAGAATTTAGGACTTTATAACTTTTATTGAAAACGATTTTAAGTCTTTTGTATATTATTGATTGTATAAATTTATGACAACAAATTTAGGGCATATTATATTTATGGATTTTAATTTTATGGCATATGATATTAAGTTCGGTCAAGTCATCATTCGGACAAATGATTATTAGGCCAAAAAAATTAGGGCACTTTAGATTATGGATAAAAAAGTTAGGTACCACAATAGAGAACCATTACAGGCACTTTTAGATTGTCAAAGGGTCGGTCAGTCAGAAAGATGAAGCTAGTTGCCCATTCCAAAGGGTAGTAGGTACCTGTGGAGAAGAGCGGGCAAGAAACTCTACTGACACTCACGGTAAAAGAAGGAATCAGTGAAGCTGTGTAAAAATACTTGTTGTATTTTAATTTTAACGGCATCATCTCGCCCTAACCACATCAATGAGGTAGGTAGGTTGGATATATAATTATTTATATCTAAATGTAGGTACACTAAATTATGACCAGTACTTGCCAACTTGATTGACCTGAGTACCTAACAGCACAATGTTTGTTCGTGCTGCTGCATTAATTAATGACAAGCACAACGTCAGTTTGAGGTCATCTCTGTGACCAGAATTGTTAATGTGTTTTAACAGTTTAAACGTTCTACTGCGATTATTTGTAGGTGTGTATATACAAGGTGGAAAAAATCAATGGGCCCTGAAGGGAAACCACTATAAACCAGCAAACCGAACCAGCAAAAAAAAAATATATGTGCTTATAAGTATATTGTTTTGTAGTAATAATCGCATTTTTTTTGTTGTGTATTTTCTGGTGTACAATAAAGTGTATATTTTATTCTATAATCGATATGATTATTGTTCAGGATAAAATCTCTCTAATAGACATAATCATCTAAATAATCTATTTGATGTAGGTAGGTATCCTTAGTAGCAATGATGATATTACAACAACAATCAATCAAATTATCAATAGAATCAATAATTGTCGACAAGATTTATATAATTGATTTATATTTACCACCATATGTACATTACCTATGTATGCACTAAAGATTGAATTGAATGAATAAAAACATGATATAAATTGTTTCAGAGGACAACTTAATAAAGAAGTTCCTCTTCAGCTGCAACTGTAGTTTGGAGCGGACCAAGAGATGTATCGAAGACTTCTGTACCAGCCGGGCCAACATGAGCGAAATATTCACCAATAGAGACCCACAGTCTACTAGATTGAAAACAGCGTTTGATATCACGTAAGTGAACGATGATATTAGCTCTGTTACCTACTTATTCCTACTGTTCTTGTCCCATATTACTTTGGAGTTGGCGCATCAGTTTTTTTTCTTACATTATCTCCTGTCAACCGTGACGTCAAATTCATTCCTTTTTCTTACGTATCATCCTTCACACAATCCATTCATATTTTTATTGTTCTTCCTCTCCCTCCTTTTCCATCAGTTAATTCATTACTCATTTAATCACATGTGTTTCATCTCATGCATGAACAAACAATTTCTCTTCAACTTTTCTATCACTGAAAACACTTTCAATCTTCCTCTAATATACTAATTTCATGTTTTATCCATTCTCGTCACTCAAACCTAATCGATTCCCTGGTTCCTTGTCTTCTATTAGTAAAAATGCCAGACGTTACATAGTTATACCAAGTGATTTCTCCCTTAGCTTAGGTACTGTGGGAGACTTGAAGAGTCTCTCCGGGATCGCCGTGCTCTAAGCTACTAGAATCCAACTCTGATCAATCATATTATGATAATTATTATTCGGTATCGAGTGCTTTTAAATAAAAAAAAATTACTGCCTACTCTTTTTTCTCCAATTCTTAATATGAAATACTCTTTATCTTCTTACCTATATGCCTATGCCATTATCTTATCAAACATTCATGGAGGTTGGTTAGCAAAGCCATCCACAGAAAGCCTCTACAGTACCTACTTACCTTTTCCAATATCTTTTCAGAAATGTGACAACATATAACGCCGGGGTCGATGAGATCCTTATCCACCGCCTCAATGATACAGAGAAGTTTGATTTCTACGACATCCTCAAATCATTCATGTTGCAAGCTGACCACTGGCTGAGACTGGAAAAGGATGTACTTCCTGAGAACCATATCGTCATTTTGGATATAGGAGTTTACACGCTCATGATGGTCGCAAAATCTAATGTATTCTTCTTCCAGAAGTTTATTATCTTCTTATTGGTGAGTTTATTAAAGTATTTTTAACACTCCTAGTATTTTAACACACTCGTGTGTATAAGCACTAATTAGTACAAACTAGTGTTTAATTACTAAACCAAAAGTATTACACTTAGTAATACTTTTGGTTAAAATACACTAAGATAGAAAGAAAATACGTTTATTCGCGGTGAACATAACGCAAAAAAGAACACAAACACAAAAATAAAATTAATAAAAGCTAAGGGAAACATGCGTTACATCCACGCAAAACGGCTATCGCTCAGCATTATGCTGCGATGCTGTGCAAGATAGAGCCCCAGCGCTGGTTTTCAGCGATAGCCGGCGCTGGCGTAATGACGTCGTCCGGTGCAGCAAACACTTATTAGGACTTGCTAATTATTTTGGTTTAGTGCTTATACACACGAGCAACACGCATCAAAGGCAGTGGCAACTGCAGCTGTCGATAACATGTCACTCGAGTAACCAGGGGCCCGAGTCTGCTATTTTAAAAAATTCGTCATTCCAACACGATCCCATTGTCATTTTGCTAAAAGTTCGTAATCTGCTAAATTCATAATGGTCGATCATTGGTCAGTCAATGGTCTGAGAAAAACTACTACTAAATTTCATGCTAGATTTCATAATAGTACTTATAGGTATATTTTTACATATTATTAGTGTTTGCAATCTGAAGTAGTAAGAAGTTCGTAAATAGCAATAAAAATTACATTTATTCATTTGTCATTAAGTACGAGATTACCATTTTATGCCATTTCTTTCAATGGAGTGTCAGTGGTTGACCATTGGAAAGTCATAATGACGCCATTATATTAGTAGATTACCAAACCTGTCAAAATCAACAATTGTGAAATCAATGATAGACCATTCTGACACTATTGCAATAGCAGACTTGAGGCCCAGCACGTGGGCACATTGTGGACGGCAGCCGCCACGCGCCGACGCGTCGACATCGGGCGCCGGCAATGATTGTAAATAACTTTAACTTTTGGCTAAAAGAATGATAACAAAGAATAAGTAGACACGTCCAAACAAATACACTGTACAGGGTTACTTTTCAATGACCAGCCAAATTTAAGGATGTGGTACAGACCATCAAACTAAACAACTTTCTTCATGGGACCAACATCGTAATCGCGAATAAAAATTCAGCCGTCCCATACGTTTAGGTCGAGTAGGTATTGAAGTAGTGGTAGTTGATAAATTTTGCGCGATTACGATATTGGTCCCATGGAGAAAGTTGTTCAGTTTGATGGTCTGTACCACATCCTTAAATCTGGCTGGTCATTGAAAAGTAGCCCTGTATGAGTATAAGTATGTACTTAAGTACATAAAAAGCTCAACATAAAACAAATGACAATTTTCCAGTGCTTAGTGAAGTCTTTGGTCACACGACAATTTTTGAGGAGACAAAGCCTGTAATTTACTTGATATCTCCATGGTAAATTGCCGTGTAAGTAATCACTACATTAGGTATTGCGATATAATTCCTAAGCCTTATTTACACGATGTGATTTATTTTCTTGTAGCATACCATGTATAAGTTTCACGATTTCATCAATGAGCAAACTGTAACCATGAAGTCAGCACATGATTCTAGAAATCTAGACGCTCTAGTGTAGAAATATTTCCTTGGTTATAAAAAAAAGCAGCTGTTTCATAGAAAAGTACAGAGGCCAGCACATCAAGCTAACCCAATCTGTCAGATTTTCCCAATTGATTATGAACCTTACTCCATTGTGCTAAAGTTGAAAATCTATCAAAGAAATTTGACAGATTGGGGTAGGTTGACCTGCTGGCGTTTGTACAACACCTACGCGGACAAAATGTATGGAGTAGCAAATGGCTTTAAATATAATTATTGGTCACGCCTTGGTCCGCCATTTTGTTTTTTTTTTTCAAAATGGCGTCTCACAATAATGAGTCCAAATATTTTCATCTCATTATATTAAAAACGTTAATTAACACTGAACACTGCTTCGTCAGATGATGAATGATGTGTTATAATTATAATTATTACTTCAGTTATGTACACACACATCGAAATAGTATGGTGGTTGGACTTTGTAAAAGGGAATATTTGGACTCATTAAAGCTATTTTAACTCTATTAATCTCGGTAATGTGACACTTTAAGATATCATGTTATGTGACATTTTTTGTTCCTCTATATGTCCTCTATCTATATATACAGGGTGTAATTTATACCCTGTAGTTATCGTTAAGCATTAAACATAACAGCTGGTATAGAGTCACTATACATAGTTTCAACTCAAAATAAAATACTCTAAGAATTGATACCAAATTTTCGGTTTCATTGGTTTCTTAAATTCAAATCATAACAAACGTGTCACCGCACTACGTAGGTCAATAACTTTTTAAGTTACTTGCTAATATCACGATAAATCTCTTCCGTAACTCTGCGCGCCTAGTACCGTAGCCTACTGCGCAGGCGCGAGGCGGTGTTCTTTGTCGGCGCCAACTGACGGAATATTCCGCCGCCGCCGCGCGCGCGCGCAATAAGCCATACGTACTTTACCGTGATGTAAAAATTAATGTGTAATTCTAATTATTGATTTACAGTTTACTCGTTATTAAGCTAGAAATTGCACGTAAAAACTGGAATAACAAAACTTACGTAAACAATCGAAACAAAGTTTAGGTAGGTACCTAGGTTAACTAGTTTCATCCCTTATTATTACTTTATACCGAGTAAACAGTAAAATCTTAAAGCTTTGCTTAATTTAGTAAATTGACTTACATTTTTAAAGATGGGGTTCGATGTGGTGACCTTGGTATTGTATGCACAAGGCCGCTCACTTGTTCATGGACACACATTACGTAGCATGTCTGGTGTTATTGTCCTGAAAGCGGCCTCAATCCGCACTTTAATTTGTATCACACTGCACTGCGTACACTACACACGCACATGGGTGCTGACCGTCGTTGCGCAGCGCTCGCCATAGGTACCTGATTACCTATGGTTAGAGGCACCAAGCCGATGTACCATCCGAGATCAAACTAAAACATGCTGACGAAGGCATCTATCGACGCTCAGCATCTGGTCTACCCTCAATAAAACGGTGACGGTACAGTTCTCGGGCAGCTCGCAAATTACTGATGCGCATAATTATCATAGGGATAAAAACGAATGTACTAGACGCAGGACAGACGTCGACTGACGGCGACGAGCAAAGCAATAACAATAATGCCCAAAATTAAACTCCTATTCCCTGCTATCCTGGTACCTAAATATTATTTCGTTAAATTTGATACCTATAGGGTAGCTGTCCCTATTAGTGTCCACTACTGTTAAAAATATTATTCAAGATTTCAAGATTATTTTACATACTAATAATAATTTCAACTAAACTCCGTTAAACTTTTAAGTAAATCTAACACAACCGAGCAAACTAATTACGAATTCAAAATTGAAAAATCATTTCTGGCCTTTCTTCTCAGAGTAGTCAGATAGGAAAAGCCGACCTCATCTCGTTTTAAAAAAAAATATGATTGACGTGTAAAAGTGTTTGTACAAACCTACTTACAGAAATAAAATCATTTATCATTTATCATTCATTTTTTTTGGGTGGGAAAATCATCAATGACTCAGCTGCCGCCCTGGGTGGGGCGGAAAGCTGAAGGAAGTGTTAGACTCTTACTGACTAAATACCACCCTGTTCCTTCAGTTGCCCTTGCATTCCGGGTTATCTCGTTAGAATATTCCCGCAATCCCGGAAATTCCCAAAACTCAGGAAAATCATTCATTTCAATCCATTAAAGATCATAATATGGGTTCGCGTTATCTCGTTATAAGTCTGAAATAAAAATTGTATTTACCAGGAGTAATTGAAACTACACGGACTGCAATTGGTTCACGTACCTTAAAACCCTAAATCATTAGGTTTACACATTTAGAGTCTAACACATCATTTATCATTTATCATTCATTTTTTTTGGGTGGGAAAATCATCAATGACTCAGCTGCCGCCCTGGGTGGGGCGGAAAGCTGAAGGAAGTGTTAGACTCTTACTGACTAAATACCACCCTGTTCCTTCAGTTGCCCTTGCATTCCGGGTTATCTCGTTAGAATATTCCCGCAATCCCGGAAATTCCCAAAACTCAGGAAAATCATTCATTTCAATCCATTAAAGATCATAATATGGGTTCGCGTTATCTCGTTATAAGTCTGAAATAAAAATTGTATTTACCAGGAGTAATTGAAACTACACGGACTGCAATTGGTTCACGTACCTTAAAACCCTAAATCATTAGGTTTACACACACATCGATGTTACGTTGTGTGTGTAGCGACGTAATCAGGGTTCTGTGAGCAAACGATATTCAATTCGGAAATAACAATTCCTGTTACTCATGCGCTTCTAGTACTTTTATTAATTTCTTTCGACAGTTACATGCAATTTTGCGACATTTTTTTATTTGAATTATAATAACAAAGACTAAACGTGCTCAAACTAATAAAACCTATGTACCACTCAAACAGCACCGACAGACCGTGAACTCCGATAATTCTTTCGGTTAGTCCTACACACAAAAATTATGCGTGCGTGGTATTATTTTGTAATAAAAAAAAAACGATTAACTTGTTGCTAATAGTTTACGTCTTATTTAGTAAAAAAATAACCTTATTTTAAAAATTATGAACGGAACCCACTGTGATTTTATTTGTACTAGGAGAAGAATAAGTTGCGAAGAGGTGAATTGAAATGATGTTTTGGGTTCAGTTGGACAAAAAAATGGTTTCTAAATCCTTTTTCTATTCTAAGTACTAATGGCAAATAATAATGTTTATTTAAGCAATTAATTCCCGGTAGGATGCACGTAAGGATTCGATTTTTATGATCAATTCAATGGTTGTACAAGCTGTCGATTTTTCGAAAAAATCGTTTTAATGCGATCTTCAAGCAAATCGATTCAATAGTAACGTGAATCGAATCTCTTGGATCGTATGTGTAAATAAAGGCTCTTAATAGTTCAAGTTCATATTTGCCCAAAGCATTGTGCTGACAATCATAAACAGCGAATAGGTAGGTTTATCTATTTCAAACAAGATCAATTACATAAGTATGCCGACACTTTTTAACTTGTCCGAAGATTGAAACATATTAATCATCCATTTGAATTACGCCGGAAAGGTTATCAAATATTATTGACGTACCTACCTGACTGGCAACTGTAAATATGTCACAAAATAGAGGTGTGTTAAATGTTGTTTAAAATTTTTTAATTACGATTTTTGAATGAATTTTTAGAAGATCGATGTAAGAAGAGCACGAGATTCGATCTGTGAATCGAATGAAAAATCGATTTAAAGCAAAAAATCGTTCATCTTTATGGCCACCAAAATAAAAGGTTAGAAATAATGTTAGGAAATTTACAGGAATATTGTTTTTGAATTAGGTATTTACTGTGTTGTAGGTATGATGGAAAGGTGGGTGGCGGGTGGAAGATTACTACGAGGTAGATAATAATTATCTACAAAGTAATCTTCTACAAAAGGACAACTACGTAAAAAACCAACAAGTGTGTAAATGATACGTGACAATTCAAGCAGGTATCTAAATATTTCGTTAACTTTTGATACCTAGACCAATTAATTGTATTGTAGGTAGCTAGTTCACAAACATAATCAAAGTTTAGGAAAAGTCAGTACTTAATAATATTTTGTGAATAAAAAATAAACATGCGGAACCGTTTATTCAGAAATACCAGGAGTAGGAGGTTTATCTTTACTTACAAATAGGTCGGTGACACCGATCAGCTGTTTTAGTGCTAGTGATGTGTTTATTTCAATTTGAAAAGTTCGGTTTCTGGTATCAATGTATTAAAAAATCTCATAACTTCCGAACATGTAGCGATAGGATTAAAAAACCCTTCCTATATCGTTTGATATCATCCAAAGAAGCCGGGCCTTCTCTATATATATACCCTTTTCAGACAAAGAAGCCGGGCCTTCTCTATATATATTCCCTTTTAATACAGCTTTCATCCTAGCTAGATGTACAGACGCCAGCACATTAAGCTACTACAATCCGTCAAATTTCTTTAAGAGATTTTCAACTTTATCGCTAAAGTATAAGCTTCAAAGTTGATTGGGAAAATTTTACAGTTTCGGTTAGCGACACCGAGAGATAAACGATGCAGGTTTTGTAATTACGCTATTTTGATCATTAATAAAAGATCATTTTATTCGATTTTCAGGAGGCCATGCCGGTTCGTTTGTCGCAAGTCCACGTGGTCAACTGTCCTTCTTATTACGAGTATATGTATGGCTTGATCAAGGGAGCACTACCACAGGAGACTCGGGACTTAGTAAGTATTGGTACTACTTTATAGATAGATAAAACATTTATTTAGTGCACATAAAAGACATAGCACAACACACAAAAGCATAGATAACAAATTACATTAATATATATAAAAAATCTTAACCGACTTCTAAAAAATAACACTACAAAGTGAAAAATAACTTTAATTTAGGAAGTCAGTGTTGTTGATTCCACATTTTCGTTTTTTGACACCGACTTCCGAAATTAAAGTTATTTTTCACTTTGCAGTGCTTTTTTTGGAAGTCAGTTGGTTTTTTTTTGCAAAAAAGTTTTTATTTTTTACTTTTTAGTTGTACCTATCCCACAAAAATTCAAATAACACTACTCTTGCTATGTAAATATCAGTGACAGGAAGCTATTAAAACATCATCAATATAAACTAAGTGGAAAATTCTAATCCTATTTTATAGTGTAGCCTTAATTAAAGGCTGCTACATATTGACGAGTTACGCGACATAAATGCAGGGAACAGCTGATTATTCCGACCAGCCCGTCCCGACCCGACCGATTCAGCTGCATCTGGTTAGACTGGAAGCCGATGGCAACATAGTTTGGAAAAAGCTGGGGAGATGGTGTGGTGTGGTGGTGTGGTGGTGGTGGTGGTGTGTCTCAACTACTTTTTTATATTCAATTATTTTAACAAGTTTGTTAAGAAATTGTTCACCCAGATTAATTCGACATAAGAAGCATACTTACTAAATTATTGTAGGCTAATAACGTTAAGCGGTAAAACAACCAATCCCAATTAAGGAGTTAATTTCTTCCAAAATACCACCAAATATATGTCTATTTTTTTTATTTATTTCAGATTCATTTCCACACCGATCACATGGCGTTACACAAGTTTATAGACAAGAAGTACCTGCCTTCGGAATACGACGGTGATGCAGGCAGCATGGTGGAACAAGACAAACATTGGATCAAGGAAATCAATCAGAACAGGTAAACTTTTGAAGTTCATTTAGTAAAAGTTAAGACTAAAATCACCAAGCAATAGGTAATAATAGCTAATAATAGCAATAGCAATTGGATCCCGAAAACTCAGAGTAGTAAGATTTTCTTTTCTGTATTGAGTGTTTCATGCCAGGTTTCACTCACCCAAAATGAGGACTCAAAATCTGAGGAACTCCCTTTAGATAATGAGTCCTCATTTTGAGTCTCCCTTTCACTACCGGACTACCAGACGTACTTACGGTCAGTACTCTGTATTACCTGACCCCTCTTACAAAGAAGAAGAGGGGAAAAGGGATCTGATTATGCAGGTCATTGACTGTACCATCCACACTTGGTTGAATACCTACAGACTATTCGCACTCAGCCAAAGTGTGGAACTCTCTGTCTGTGTTTCCATTTCACGTAAAACCCTGCAAGAGTGAACAGGCTTCTTCTGGGTTTGCTCGTGCCATCGTGGACTTCATCCATCGCTTTCCACCAGGCGAGATTCGAGGTCAAGGGCCATTACGCAATAAAAACTTAATTTTAAAAAGTTCTCAAAACTTTGCTGTTATCGGACAAATTCCATAACTAAGTGTTCAATAACGTAACCTAAAGTCTCATGATATAGAATCAACAATATGATCCGAATAGATGTCGCGATTCACGAGTCCCAACAGTCATTTTTTTTGGCTGTTTTCCGACTTCCAAGTGGACGTAGCCGCTGGTTAAGAATCTTTCAGAAACTGAACATTGCCTTTTGCTGTTTACAATTGCTTTATCTATTTTCAGGAAATTCTTCCTAAACGACGACCTTTGGAAGGCAGATGTCAGTAAGAAAGTAAAAAATGGAGCAGTGGATACTACCATGAGCGGTTCCTTCAGAACTCTCGCTATAGACTAGATAATTGTTGATAATTGTGATATTTTAATACTTATATAATAATATTAGGACTAATATTTCGTTCTATATCTATAAATAATTAGTTTTAGTTCTTAGAGGTCAATAAGCTAGTTAGACTGGTATGATTCTTAGCAAGTATGAATTTATAAATCAAAAGATTTATAAAATCTTAATTTTAATATTGTTTCTTTGATCTTCATCAACATGTAGATGGAATAACTTAAGTAAAGAAAACTCTATGCAAAAAAAACTGTTTCAATTCCAACCATATTTGGTCCCCTTGGTCCTGACTATTTACAAACTCCTGCATTCTAGAATATGAATGGGATCGATTGGTTTTAACCTATACAGACTATAGGTAACATTAACTGCAAGATAAATTCGTTGCAATCTAATACATTTATTATGTACTAGCAGCGCCCCGCGGTTTCACCCGCATAAGCTTTGATCCCGTGGGAAAATCGGGATAAAAGGTATTCTATGTGTAAATCCTGAATATAAACTACATATGTGCCAAATTTCATCCAAATCCGTTCAGCAGTTTTTGCGTGAAAGAGTAACAAACATCCATCCATCCATCCTCACAAACTTTCGCATTTATAATATTAGTAGGAAAAGTAGGAAATAGGATAGTAGGATTAGTAGGAAGTAGGATAGTAGCGATAGTAGGATATTAGTAGGATTAGATTGCAACAATTTCTCTTGAAAATAATATATTATTTATCACTCTAAAAGAATATCTAACCATTTGAGTGATTTATCTATGTGATCGAATGTCCAAAGGCGTATCAAGACGCTTAGGCTGATATTCTAACACCCATATTCTATGCTTGATTATTTTTATATTTGGAACAAATGAGATCACTTTAAATGCATTTAAGTGAATCATGCATGCAAAAACAAAAGCATTTAAAAACAATGTAAAGGTAGATGGACACCTATTTGTATAAATCATACATTTACTCTTAGAGTAACTATTAAAAGTTTTTTATGCAAATACCTAACAGGATGTAACAAATACATAAAAAAAACACTTCAGTCTTATTCCAAAATAAAAATATAATTATCACATTAAAATAGGTAAAAAATACCATAATATGAGGTATTTTAACAATATTTATCTCTAAATAACGCGTCGACATTTTATATCATTCAGCTCAATGGCAAATATAAATTCTTAAATATTTAATGAATTATGTTATGTTTTAAATCTTTGCGTCTTTAGGCATAACCAAATCTTATTATTTGTGGTAACAAGATCATGGTTTATCTTATTTTAACAAAAATAAAACAACATTTATATCACCCACAATTCAATTTCGATAAAATTGGGGCAATCTTTCCCCTTTTCAAACGATACAACAAAAAATATAGACTTTACCCAAACTTTTTTACTAGGTAACCTACCTACCTATTTGCATTTTATTCCTAGAGTATTAATCTCTATAATCGGTATTATAAAATATATTTGATATCTACCTACCAACTTCATAGTTAGAAAGCAAAAATATCAATAAAGTACGTACATTAGAGTGCCTATCAAGTAAATAAATTGAGCCGCGTCATCTAACATTTAAATAAACAATTACGGTTATCAGAATAAGAATTAAGTAAATACTTACATAAAGGGCGTATTCCACCAAAGTTTTATACCTAGAATAAGTTTTATCCTGAGAACAAATTTTGAATTATTGACAGTTTTCCATACTAGAACTGTAAGTCAAAGGTTACACGCTCAGTCTGGCGTCAGTTCAGTTCATCAGTTTGGTCCGGCTAAGACTGATGCCAGAATGATGGATGAAAAACACGTTTAATTTTTGTTATTCTGGACCATCAGTCCGTCATTCAACCGGTTAGACGATAATTCTCCCGTCATTCTGAGCATACTGATGGACCAGACTGACGCCAGACTGAGCGCGTAACCTTTGACTAAGACGTCAGTTTTATTCCACGGATAAAAGCTGTATGACTTTGGTAAAATCAGCCCTATGGGGGGAGGCACCAGGGTAACAAGAAAATAATTGAATTTCGCGGGTAACCCTGACGCTTCAGCCATAAATCCTTACTTTGTAAATATACCTACCTAAATTATTAATATTTCACTGAGGTCGCAGTACAGACATCGTGCTATCGGTACTTAAACAACTACTAGTATATCATCAATCTAAAGCTAGTGATCTGAACGATCCAGGCAGCTCCTTAACTTGGTCCACCCTGTCGTCATGGTTTCCCGAAGGTCTCAGAGACTCGTCTACTGCCCACCGCTTGTCATTTGTTAGGAACCAATCCCTGTAATAGATAATATGCTAGATTAGTCAGGTAATTGGTATTTGATAATAAGCCTGTCCTATGTCCGCTTGATATTGCGGATGACAGTGACGCGGAGGAATTTTTCGACTCCATATTTTAGTTTTAGTTAGGTTAGGATATTGTATTTATATTTTATTAGTTTGTTAGTAGGATAAGAAGCGTATACAGTCAGTGTATATATTTTTATCCTCCTAAATATATTCTTGATCAGAAATGGCGTTTAAAACAAGGAGACTATATAGGTACGAGAAACAGGGCGTAAAGTTCACTCAACATCCATAGAAAAGGGAAGATCCTCCGACCAGACGTGTGTTGTGTCTGGTTGGCGGGCAACTGCTTAATTATTCATGTCGGGACGTTGTATACATTGTATACGTTGTTATATATGCTAGTTGCGCGGTAAATTCTGCTTGCGAGATGAAGGATTTTGCGTGACGTCAGTATGACGCGTTGTTCGTATGTGTCGTTGTAGGTACCGCTACAAGGCCTTAGCTAAAGTGTAAGTTATATATGATGTACGAAAAATTTACTTATTTGAAGATTTTTGAATTTTATAACACAAGACACCACAGGAACTTGATATTTATTGTAATTGAAATGGTATTCCCAAGCAGTAAATAAGTATGAAAATTATGGAATTGTTACATTAGAAGTCTCGTAATTACCTCTTGGCCTCCATCTTTTTGATCCACTCCTTCTTAATCGTTTCAATGGAGCCAGCTTTGCCGCCAAACTCTGACGGTAGAAGCTCTTGTGGAATGTCTTTATACAACGTGTCAGAATTGGGCTCATGGAATTTGATCTGAAATAGGATAGATGTTTACAAATAAACTTTTAAGTAAGAAAAAGTAAGTTGTGACATAAAACTGTCTGCTATGCTATAAATTAGTTGAAACCTAAAAGCAGGTACTAGTTTTTTTTCTTCGAACCAATATTCCGGACAATTTCATACTTTCTACGCAGGCGGATGCGTACTCTGTCCAGTTTTGATAATATAGACGTGGTTCCGCAAATAACTAACAGGTCATTCAACACAATGCACCTGACTAATTGACTATACAATACGCCAGCTAACCATTCCTCCCCCATATTATATTACAGTGAGATAGAAAACTAATAAAGGTTATAATTTATTACTGTGTGCATGCGATCTGTACTTTATAATGTTTTCCGAACTTTCCCACCAAAGGAACCAAAAATACTCGATTAATCAACACGAGAATGATCTACACGATCATGAAGAGAACCAAGAATTGTGTTAGCAATTTTCTTTGCTTGATCCAATTTTCTTCCTTTCTCTAAACCCACCTGTTTTGGTGTTGGTATGGTTACTACTTCAAATCTAGACCAATTAAGTCTATGGTAAAATACTAACCAGTTTGGAGACTTCTGTCTTCAAGAACGGCTTACAGATGCCGAAGATCTTGCCGATGTATGATGGAGCATTTATGACGTGCACTTGCTTTAGCCGGATTGGCATGGCCTCCTGGAATTAACAATTTTAATTTAAAGGTTCTGTGGTACACGAGGGACTTCCAAAGTATGTATTATTAATTACATGGTACACCATGACTACAGAAATTTTTGGGTGAAACTCTGCTCTCTCTCTAGCTAGATCA
The DNA here is from genome assembly GCA_949316385.1 of Globia sparganii. Taxonomy (NCBI): domain Eukaryota; kingdom Metazoa; phylum Arthropoda; class Insecta; order Lepidoptera; family Noctuidae; genus Globia; species Globia sparganii. The sequence goes on along the minus strand of OX438665.1, from coordinate 15,114,503 downwards.
CTGAGTAATCTTAAGAAGAGACAATATTGCAAATATAACATGCATCTGTCTGATCATCGTGAATCCTTATCTGGTAACTATCTCGACAAACCCCTATTTTTTTCCTAGCTAAGTATATTTTATACATTTTTCCCTATAGCTTAAAGGTTTAACATTAATATACTACCAAATAAGTCTCACACAAGCATTATGTAACTTTTTTTTTCTTAGCCTACTCTTTCCGACTCCTGGGCAAAGGCATCCCCGCACTCCTTCAATTTTTCGCGAGCCCGCGAAAGTTTTCCTTCCAGTTTTGACGGAACGTAAACACCTCTCCTACGTCGCCTGCCACGACCCCGCCTCATGCACTGTCTCAGGGCACCAGTTCTGTGCTATTTGGACTCACAGTTTATCAGGCATGCGGCAGACATGGCCTACTAATCATGTAACTAATCAAGGTTAATTGATGTTCCAACTTCTACACTAGCCGAGTTGAAATCATTATGTTTAGATGTATAATTTTCTATCTATATTAGACAACGATTAAATCGAATAATAAGTACTTCATTCCACCTAGGATCACGTACACCAATGGGTATCGAGACCAAAGATCGCAATTACTGGACAAGTACCGAGTAATTCGAGTTTAATAGACATGATAACTATTTCTCATGAGCTCTGTGTAAAGGTTTTAATATGTGGTTGTTGTGAAACTTACTTAAAGATGAAGTTATATTATACACTTTGAAACTACTCCTAATATACAGTTAATATAGTTGCAATTTCAGAGTATAGATCCATACATGGTAAAGCTATCCATTTGATGACAAATTTCTTAAAAAATCTGTTTATGAGAGGCCAAAAACCAGAAAATTGGGTGATTTTTACTTTTGAAGCTGATCCTAAAAAGATTAGCTAGACAGACATTGGTCATTTTTATTAAAAAAAAAGATAATAAAGCATTTAAAAATAGTAGCCACCGGTAAGCTTGGACTCTCCAAGCTACCGGGAGTCAGGGCTCCAGAGAGAGGACCCTCCTGACAATGCGAGCCGTGTCCAGAAGTACCGCTTTCTGAATCAATCCCTTGATCCAGCTGCTCAACAGAGCCTCCATTATTTTTACATGAAAGAACATACCTGTGTGTACATCATATATTTCCTGAGCGCAGACAAATTAACCTTCCCGATGAACTTAAGAGACACATTCGCTGCATCAAAGATCGGGATCTCCCCAGCAGGAATCTCATGATCCTCAGTCAGCCTGGTGTCCGCCAACATGAAGAAAGTCTTCACAGCATCCACGAAGTTGAACAGATCTAGGTCAGGGTTGTTGAGACGGTAGATGAAGACTTTGTAGTTCTCTTTTGTTTTGTATGGGAGAGGCAGCATGTCCCTGTAATGAGGTTGTTGGTGTGATTTTAAAGAAATGGTTTTACAGACGCCAGCACATCAAGCTACTACAATCTGTCAAATTTCTTTAATAGATTTTCAACTTTATCGCTAAAGCATAAGGTTCAAAGTTGATAGGCAAAATTTGACAGTTTCGGGTAGCTTGATGTGCTGGCCTCTGTCCATCGAAGAGTATTTTGTTACTATTTAAAAAATATATATGATTTTTTTTAAATTTAACAAGCCTGCTCGCCATCAAACTATCATATTGTTAGAATTTAAAATTATGTTATGTTTGAGAATAATAAAAAAAACCAAATTTAAAAAACTTCGACAATAAGTGCCATGGACGGTAACAGAAAAAATATTTGATACAAACCACTTTAACTTCTAGTTACTATTGATGTAATATAGGGCTATGGGTACTTGAGTACTTCTATTACCTACATATCATCACGCCCTACCAACGGGCACACATCCAAACTTCGGGCTACTAAGAATTTTCTAAAGCGAACTCCAATAACTCTGTTCGGACCAAGGACCCTAAGTCCATTTATGAGGAAATTTGCGGTCGGAGAGACTTTTGAAAAAGCCTAAGTAAAAATTCATAATTCGAGGCTTGGCTCTCGTCTATTTCCTCCTCCAATATTGGACCAATTTAATAGATATTTCAGAAACTGAATAAGAAGGATATATAGGTACTTTGTTCTTTTGTATTTCTTTTTTCATTAATTGTCAAATTTGTACACAAGGACTCTGTTGACAGCGGCAATTTTGAGCATTTTTTGAGGGTTCTAGTGCTTATAATTTAATGTATCATCAAAAAGGAAAACATTATGTTCCTATTTTCCTTTTTAAATAGCTAATATTTATTATTCTGCAGAAAGAAAACAGACGAGAGCGCTTGAGAAACGATCACCCGCATTTTCTTTTAACGATTTTTTACTTCGAAACCACGTCAATTCCTTAGCTATTCCCACCAATCTCGCGTTGATTTCGCGCGGTTTCGTTCATTGTGTCAAGAGAATTACGGCCCAGCATAGCTATTCACAACCACTCGATACGCTTCAATCATCAATCAATGTTATCGTAGGAGTCCTCTAAACCCTGTTCACAAGTCCAAACCCGAAAATTTTGTCAGTTTAAAATAAAATAGAAGACCACTATTCTTCCGACAGCTGTTGGCTGTCGGGGGCGAGGCAAATCAGGTTGTTGAAATGTGTCATTTTCGATACGATAGCTTGTCGTATAGTTGTGAATTAGGGTGCAGTATAGCTATTTACAACTAGGTACTCGATACGCTTCCGTACCGTATCGAACATCATTCAATGTTATCGTAGGAGTCCTCTAAACCCTGTTCACAAGTCCAAACCCGAAAATTTTGTCAGTTTAAAATAAAATAGAAGACCACTATTCTTCCGACAGCTGTTGGCTGTCGGGGGCGAGGCAAATCAGAGGGGTAATTCTCGTAATTTTAAGAACGTTCACAGTCTGATCTCAGTCTCAATCTGTCAAAAAATACTTCTAATTTCCCTAGATTTTGACAAGTTTTTGACATTAGTTTGTCGCCGAGATGAGACTGCGACTAGATTACGAGAATTGGCCTGCAGGTTATTGAAATGTGTCATTTTCGATACGATAGCTTGTCGTACGGTTGTGAATCAGGGTGCAGGACCGTCTCGGTAATCATGTCTCCAACCCCAGGCGGGTTCAGTGCAAAACATGGCAGTAGCCTATTAGTAAAGGTTTGTTAAAATCAAATACAGTTTATCTGGGAATTTGTCTAAACCTTAAACTTAATGAAGCAAAGCCAACAAAGGACAAAATTCTTTAATGGCCATTGCATAGGTAAGTCCCATTATTGATTGAGCAAATATTTGCTCGTATGTCACCTCTGAACTTTGCTTTATAATTAGCACCTTTATGCAACTTCAAGTGGTTTGTTTTCGTATGATTTTTATTCAAACTCTAAAAATAAACATACAGTAAAGGTTTTTCCGCATAATGTTAGGCGTATTTTGATAAAACCGGTCTTCCGAAGTGAAGGGAATTTGTCGAAGTATATTATGAAAGCATCATCAAAACATGTTGACTCTCTGGAAATTTTATGCATAAATTAACCCACAGCGAAAAAATAGCAACAAAGAAAGTTTTGTGCAATATCCTGTTCATCCTACCTACTATTTACATACCTATCTACTTATCTATACATACAAATAATGTCAAAATTACAGCTTTTTACTAACTAAATAAGAAGGTATGTACGTAGTAAGTATTTCGGTACTTACGTACGTACTAAATATATAATATATATATAATAATTTTTTTTTAACAGTCCGGCTTCAGAACGACACCCGGAACAAACAGACAGACAGTGAAATGGCTGGACCGATTTTGATAATATTTGATATAGGGATACTTTGAATCCTGGGAAAGGTCATAGACTTACTTACTTAAATTTTATCGATATACCACGCAGGTGCAGCCGCGGGCGGAAGCTAGTATGACTATAAAACTGTAGATTTTAGCATCCTAGGTAGGTAGCTCTTATTCGTTGTAAATCTAAGACCAAGAACACAACACTTCTCTGGAGTATACGGTAAATACAAGCATTATTTGGACAATGGGAACTTCCCTGTCTGTATAGAAGATCTTATTTCTCTTTTAGGTAAAATGATGATGATAATCATATAAGTTAAACCAAAAATAACTCACGTGATTTCAAACACGCGTCTGATATCCGGGGCACAGGGGTCGCGCTTGCAGAACAGCTCGGGGCCATTGGCGCGAATAGTGAAGAACAGGTCGATGGTGCGCTTGGCTCGCTCCATACTGAAGCGGCAGCTCGTCAGGAAGCGGAGGAGGAGGATGTCATCTGGAAGAATATAAATTATTCAAATAAAGAGCTATTTAGTTATAATTAGGCAGATTATGAAACCACAATAATGGATAATACTCCTTCTGTAGAGCTGTTAGGTGTAGATCATTGATAGTCATCACGTCACGGGTAGTCAAAAGCACAAAAGTCTGACACCCAGTCTAACCTGCAAGTAGTATCGAGTTACCCAGAAACTAGGTTGTGCTTGTGGAGGACAGAAAGGCAGTCGCTCCATGTTTAATACAGGGAATCAGCTGTATCTAGTTAGACTGGAGGCCGACCCCAACATAGTTGGTAAAAGGCTAGTTGGTAAAGGGTAACTAGGCAAAAAAAACCTGCTTGTCAAAGTCCTATTATTTCTCATAGGCACAGAGAAAACATGTGCATTGATCAACCACAAGAAACTAGCATTCCTAATTATTGTAGATACGTAACCACATTATTAGCCCGTTTTAGAACACGATTATCTTCTTGTTGGGATTACCCGACAAATCATAGTCACGGTATTAGGGCTGTTATCAAATCTTAAATTGATGGGGAACACCTAAACTAAAGATAATTGCAGAACGGAAAATGCCAATAGATTGTTTACGTCAAGAAATACAGACTCGGCTTCTCGGGTTTATTTCATCTGAGCCGTGCGGGTTAGTGACTTTTCCATACTTATTCACTCTTGTTTTCCTAAATGGGCATTTTCGTCAAAATGACTACCAACCCTCTTATGGGATGTCCCATTACATACAAGTTGGAAATAACTAACATTTTTATGACATGGAAGTATCGAGTAATTATCGAATAGATACAAAAGACTAAAGTTTTCTTTTTTTACTTAAATTGTTAACAGAAACTTAAAACAAATAACAAAATTAAATCCAGAATTGTGGCATCTTACGTCTTGCAGTACTGTCCTCTTTTAGATATGACCTATGTTAAACTATTTCTTTGCTATTTGCTTCATAGTACATACTCCACATATTTTAGTTTTTGTTATCAATTTGTAGCTTTCAACCATGTTAAACTCTATAATATTATAATACAGTATTTAATAACATTTTAAAGTTTATATTCTGTCCCCTTGGTATGTGTTCAGTGGACATGTCCTTGCACCGTGACCATAAATTGACCCATTTTAGTACTGATTTTTTTCTACTACTCGCCAATTTTTTATTTAAATAAAAACACCAAATCAAATATGTTAACACCAGCAGCCATTTTGAAGTATCAGATTTTATCTGTCTTCAATGGACACTCGAGTTCGACCGGTAACGGACTTTTTCCCGACTTTTTTATTATTTGGTAACGGTCATGACCAAAACGTATCTAAGTTACAATTTATTTACATATATTATTTTAAATCGCCTTATAATAAAAAAATACATCCATAGCAAAATTTGTAAGATTTATCATTCGACTAAACCAAGAATTAGCTAAAATATCCAAACACTTTCAGTAAGCTATTTTCAAAGATAGGTAGCAGTTTAAACAAAAATGCCCAAATACCACTTCTTTAAACGCTTATTCACTTTTTCGGGAAACAAACAAACTTCTCTATATTCTAATGGTGGAGAAGTGGACGCTAAATTGCTCAAAGTCGTAATATTCCAAACTCCTCGAGCTTATCGTCAACAAATTAATAGATATGGTAATAAAAAAACTACTGTAAATAATATAGACAGTCACACTTTGTATGTTTCAAGTAAATAGTTATCGGCAAAGTTGAAAAACCAAGACTAAAGGTGTGAATTTTGTATGCACACGTAGACTAGAAAAATATAGGTCGACAATACATTATTGATATAACAACAGGGTCGTCGGATTTAGTAAGAAAACGATGGATGTTTTCGAATGAAATTTTATTTGATAAATGAACTGCTTGTTTTCTATTAAGTAAATTAAATTTTATTCGAAAACATCCATCGGTTTCTTACTAAACTTTAACTATATCCGATCGGTCGATCGGTCCTGGTAACTTATTTCCTTTAGTGACCGTACATGTTTTAATACCGTTCTTAGGACGTTTTTAAGGTCAACTTGTCTGTTGTGGTATGGACAGTGGTGTGCATTGGTTTTCAGAATAGGTAGGCAGGCACTAGGCCGCGTCTAGTCTAGGCAGACGCGACCACTAATCAGAAACATAAAACAAAAGTATGCATGTATTTTGAATGCTCAAATTATTTTCTTATGATAATTTAGTGAATTTGCTTAGATGCCTATGCACGTCATGGAATATGTGTGATATACAAGACAGTGGTATAATAGAAGCCGACAATGTTGGTACCAGAATGGAGATCAGATACATTATTGCGTAAACACTGACATTTTCGTGAATATTGCTGTGGTCTTGTCTGTCTGGTTGCAAATATGGATGGGACCTTGAGGGTCTGCTTGAGTACCGGGTAAAAGAGTACCTACAAGTATACTATTTATTTAAATTGATTGTCAATCTAGTCTATATAAATCACAACAAGTTTGTATGGCAATTTTTTTTTTTTTTTTGGTAATCCTCCGAAACTGACAACGCATAGCCTTTTCGTCGGTTATTAAAACAAAAAAAAAATGCTGTTCCATACATTTTGACTGCGTAGGTATTTTTTTTTTCACATTTCTATGAAACAGCAGGTTTTTTATTGATTACCGTTGGCAAAAAAAAATACTCTGAATGTGCTGAATTCCTCTGCCACCCTGTAATATCTACTATCTAATTTTCTTTACTATTTAGTTCATGAAACTGCATGGTTCGATCAAATAAAAACTAACAGAATGAAGTTCTATCGAAGCCATTCGCTATTACATTCATCTTTCGATAGTTTGGTGTTTGGAGTTCATCGACACGTCGTTCTTGAGAATACCGTTCTGAGAACCACTTACCCTACCTACTCATCATGGGAGAAAGCGTGAACCGTACATAAAATTATATTTTGATCTACGATACTAATGTCGGTACGTGTATTTCAAGTATGTGTCTCTAACAGTACCTAAGTTAATGGATAGTTCTTAATTATTTTTTATAACACCATAGTCCAACCCAGCCGGTCGTAGTCCATAGCCGACTCCAACATAGTTGGGAAAAGGCTAGGCAGATGATGATGAATACCGTAGTCCAACAGCAGGGCAAAGGCTCCCCTTCTCTCTTCTTCTCCTTCTCTCCGACTACGGTCACCAGCTGGAAGTCTACTCCCAAAGCGCGAAGTTCGTAGTTTCACCGAAGTTATGGGCGCTTGCAACACCGTATGACTAACGGACATAAAATTAGTTCGGTTCCCGAACTAAGAATGAATGACAACACGATTTGACAGTTGTCCCTACGGCCATTGTGTTTTTGCCCGTCTGAAAAATTGAGTTTGACACTTGTTTTGTTTTGACCGATCAACTAATTTTGGACGGACCCGTATCTTCGTTGACGTAGTTAGAGTAGACTCCCTGCTAAGGACTACTCGTTATAAAATAAGTTATGAGGGAATATACAAGTAGAAATCGCTTTCAAAGCATTTCATATTTCTCCACGTTTTGCCTGCCCCGTTGGTCTCGTGGTCGCAAGCGCGACTGCTGAGCGAGGGGTCCTGGGTTCGATTCCCGGGTTGGGCAGTGTTATTAAGTTTTTCCATTAGGAATTTCTTAGTAACAGCCCGGAGTTTGGACGTTGGCGGTGTGATACCCTTGTGCCTCGGAAAGCACGTTAAGCCGTTGGTCCTGCGCCTGATCTCTCTCCGGTTGTGTCGGATTGCCGTCCCATCGGACTATGAGAGTGAGGGAAGAGGGAGTGCACCTGTGTCTGCGCGCACACTTGTGCACTATAATATCTCCTGCGTACCTGGCTAATCTCCGTTGAGATAGGCCACCCTGACCGAAATCGGTCGGGGAGGCTATTATTATTATATTTCTGTTACGAAATTCTATAGGATTGACTCATATAAGCTTTTCGGTACTATGTCAATTCAATTCAGTTTTATTTATTTACATTTTTGAATTTTCCATAATCGTTATTACCGATAGAATGTCACTTTGTCAGCCCTCAGCCACATAATACCTATTCCTCAACTCATACCGCCATTTTCGTCTGACTCGATGTCGCTTGTCATTCCAAGCGATAGTTGGCCTAACAAAAACATACCCGAGTAAATGTCATTATGTGAGCGTTAAAACGATGCTATTAAGGTATATAGAAGATAATCAATCAGTGGCTTTATATTAATGGGTTATGAAGTGATTAAGATTAAATACAATGAGTTGATTGACCATCAATAAACCGGTCAAGACCAATTATTGTTAAGTGTTGTTTTAATCATAGAGGACGAGTGCCGTGCGTACGTTCAAAATGCCATAATTATGGCAATTTAGAAGCTCTAAAATCTCGTTGCAGATTGAAATAAAGACAATGAGTGCCTATTTGCCTCATGACAACAAACCAAAAGACGCGTAACATTGAAGCCTACACAAAGTTAAATCAGTAACAAACGCTGACCTGCATTGACTACTAATAACCTAACAAATGACGTCATATGTCAAACAAAGCACGCGTCTACGCAACATCGGAGTTGCCTCATTCGTGTTCACAACAATAATTTGGACTGGCAATCTTCACGCAGGGGTCAACGACACCGGTCTATTGAATTCAAAGCAACTTTTACTTTTATTGTTACGAAAAAAATTCAATGCTGCAGTAACAGCAGATAGTCCGTATGTCAACAAGTTACAAGTAACTGTGGTTTTGGCATTAAGACAGCCGAGTGATATTTTAAGATAAAAACAAAGATAGATACACACAACATAACTACATCAATTCGTATTTTAAACATAACATTTTTGGGCTCAATCGTCTACCCATGTCGGATACGCAATAGTCAATCAATTAACTCAACTTATCGCAGTCCACTGCTGGACATAGCCCTCTCCCAGGCTGCGCCACAACACCCTGTCCTCCGCCTTCCGCATACAATCTATCCCAGCCAACTTTTTATGATCTTCGGTCCATCTAGCTGAAGGGCATCGTCTACTCCGCCGACTATACTCTGTCCTTCGACAAACATGGCCAGCGCACTGTCACTTCAGTTAACAAGCATAGCATGCAATACTATTATAAGGCAAATAAATTTAATTACTAACACTTTCAAGTATAAGTTTACCGGCCTTCCTCTCCTCGGTCCACAGTCCCGATAAATTAAGCAGGAACATTTATCTTCCTCACTGGTCGATTTTGAAGTGCCTTGTTGGACCGATGCGTTGAACGCTTGGAAAATGGCTTGTCCTAAATCCTAATACGGTTTTGCCCGACGACCCGTCCTCCCAGAGACGGTGGGACGTCCCACTCTGCAGTATTATACGTCACGTAATACTCTTGAGCCGCCCATCTGCTGGGTGTGGGAGAGTGGGAGTCAGGCTTCAAGCGCTCCCGTCATCTATCATAGGCACTTTTGCGGATGACTCATCGTTTCAGCTCGCTATGTGTCTCCGCTTGGGCGCACCTTGTGATGCTCCGCATCGATGTCACTGCGGTGAAGCTGTCGACAGTCTCGAGCACCATGGCCTGTCCTGCGGCAGGAGCTTAAGTCGCATAGCACAGCACGCCACTATCAACGATATTATTCGTCAAGCCCTTGTCACCGCCGCGTGCCGGCGTACCAGTGGTATTAGAACCAAACGGCTTGGTAGGTGACGATGGGCAGAGACCAGAAGGAATTACGTTGTTGCCTTGGAAGGTGGGTAGGCCTCTGGTGTGGGACACAACCTGTATTTGAGCCATCTCATGTTCCTAGCACGGCGGGTTGTGCTGGCGCCGCTGCTGCGGCTGGTGAGACCCTCAAGTGGCGCAAATACTTTAACCTTATGGGTAACTACAGCTTTGAGCCGTTTGGGGTCGAAACGCCGGGTCATGGGGTCCGAGTGCGCGTCTCCTTTTCAAGAAAACACACTTCATATGATCAGAGGGCTGGGTCGTTCTTTGGCCAAGAATTAGCATTTACATTCAACGTGGCAATGCTGCCAGTCTTTTGGGCACGTTTCCGGATGACAGGGATGCAAACGAGTAATTCGACGCCTAATATCCTTTTGTATTTATCTATAAAGTTAGTTAGTCTTTTAATTACTAACATTATTTTTTTCCAAAAAAAAAACTCATGCATTTAATAAATACAATTATAAACTACATTAACAATTAACAATTTGTTGAGTAACTAAATTCCATTTCATCTGACCTATCAGCCTAATGTTCAGTTAGTCAATTACTATTGGTTTCTTGGCAATTAAATCAATTATTTATGCCACTAAACATTAGTAAAAGAGAATTTAAAAAATTCAGAAAATAATAAACAATAATATGCTAAAGATTAATTGGCGTTTCGAAAGAAATTATACTGAAATATTTATACCGTTAAATCCGTTATTACAATACAAAAGTTTACAATTTACAAGCTCAAAGAGAAGGGAACCATTTCAATAAATCTTCTTATTAATTGTAATTCCAAAGTAGGTCTATTGTTAGAATAAAAAGAGTGTGTTTAGTTTTCACATAAATCCTTTTTGTTCTATATAAATTTATTTTTCCACCTTTTGCTTATATATATTGTCATTCGAGTTGTCAATGAGAATTAAAACGAAAAATATATGTTTTTATCTTAACTTATATTTTTCTATCGTTTTTCATCATCTCCTGCATTGCGCATTATTCTATGCACTCTGTACGCTAGTGGGACTTGGGTAGAACTACTAACAGGTTATGGGCACAGGCTTGCATGGAGATGTCTAACGGCAACAAGAGTTCTCTAGAGCGGAACTTAACAGTGGCACAAAATATGGAGTCTTCAGGAAGTAGTGGGTTACCCTCTATAGAGAAGTTAGATGGTAACAGCAATTACGCCACATGGAAGTTTTTGATGGAGTTACATCTTGTTCACGATGACTTGTGGGAGTGTACAAGAGTTACACCTGAAGCGACCGATGTGCAAGGTATGAGGAAAGACCAGAAAGCTAGAGCAAAGATTTGCTTGATGATTAGACCTCATTGCTTGGTGCATGTACGCAAAGCTAAAACAGCTAAAGATGCTTGGGAAGCATTAATGAGTGCGTTCGAGGACAAAGGTCTGAATAACCGCTGTCGGCTACTTGCAAAGCTGGTGAGCATGAAGCTGGAGCAATTCCCATCGGTTAGGGAATATGTCACATCAGTGATGACGATATCTCAGGAACTTCAAGACCTAGGAAAGGAGGTTGACGATGAACTGTTGGCTGCTCTACTTCTCCAAGGCCTTACCATAGAGTTCCAACCAATGAGACTAGCCATAGAAAACAGTAACGTTGTTCATACTACCGACTATGTAAAGATGAAGCTTTTTCAAATGGAGGATACCTATTCGGCAAGCATGAGTGCAAGCCAACCGAGTTCAGCACTATTGTCAAATAAGCATAAGGGTAAGAGTACACCGAAGAAGATCAAACAAAAGGTCAAGTGTTTTATTTGTGACGGACCACATAAGGCACATGAGTGTCCTGATAATCCAAAAGGAAAGAAGGAAGCTCTTCAAACCTTTGCGTTCGGCACGTCGATTCCACAGACAGAAGACTGGATCATCGATTCTGCAGCGTCGACACACATGACGAATCGCAAATCTTGGTTTAAGAACTTTAAGGATACTCCTAAGTCTTTGAGAGTGACTTGTGCAGATGGTAATGAGGTGTTCGGTGCAGGTGAGGGTACGGTAGTATGTAAGTCAGGACTGACAGTCAGCAACGTTACGTATGTACCTAAGTTAGCTTCCAACTTATTGAGTGTGAATGCAATTGCGAAAAAGGGTAACGTGGTAGTATTTACTGATAAATGTTGTGACATCTACAGGAGAAATGAGTGTGAGGTGCGAGGTAAGCCTGTTGTGAAAGGTGTGGAAGAACGAGGTATTTATAAAATTAAGTGCTGTTCACAGGGTTCTGCGCTAGCAACAACTGAGCATGACCAGCAGATGTTATGGCATCGGAGGATGGGACATCTTGGTATGCATAACCTCAAACTACTGAGAGATAAGATGGCAACAGGAGTAACTTTTCCTGATATTTCTTCTAAACTGGAGTGTATATCTTGCATTATGGGAAAACAAACGAAACAGCCGTTTCGTAAAACGAATGCAACGAGAGCTACGGAAGCATTAGGTTTAGTGCACTCAGACGTGTGTGGACCTATGAGTATACCTTCTATTAGCGGTTTCCGATATTTTTTGACGTTTATTGACGATTTCACGCGAAAAACTTTTATTTATTATTTGAAACAAAAAAATGAAGTTTTTGAAAAATTTATAGATTTTAAGGCGTTGGCTGAAAATCAATGCGGCAAGAAAATAAAGATCCTGCGCACTGACAACGGGACTGAGTACGTCAATAAGCAAATGGATGACTTACTGAAGAATTGCGGAATCCAGCATCAACTGACAGTGGAGTATACGCCAGAGCAGAATGGCGTAGCTGAACGGGCCAATCGCACCATCTGCGATAAAGCCAGAACCATGCTACATGAGTCAGGATTAGAAAAACATTTTTGGGCTGAAGCTGTCCATCACGCCGTGTTCCTAAAGAACAAGTCACCAACGATTGCGGTGATGAATATGACTCCGGATGAGAAGTGGTCAGGAAGGAAGTGTGACCTAAGCATGTTAAAAACTTTTGGGTGCAAAGCATTTATGCACATTCCTGATCAAAAAAGGTCTAAGTGGGATGTAAAAAGCAGAGAGCTTATCCACACAGGTTTCGATGACAATGCGAAAGCGTATCGCCTTGTGGATCCTACTTCAGGAAAAATATTTAAGGCCAAAAATGTGGTGTTTTTGGAGAATCAAAAATACAAAGAGCTAAAAGAAGAATTGCAAGAGGAACCAGAAATAATACTTCTACGAGATGAACCAATTGTCAGGAATACAGTAGAATCAGATGTTTTGCAACCTCGACAAGAGGATGATGATGTTAGCAATGTTCCTAGAGTGGAACAAGAACAAGAGAGATTTACTGAAAATCCTGTTCAACATGAAGTAGTTATTCATGAACCAGAGGATGTGGAGTTTCAAGATTGTGAGTCGGACGTAACTGAGGATCGACCACAAGAGGTGGAACGGAGGTATCCACTAAGAGACAGGAAACCCAAAGAGTTCCTGGATCATTATCTATACCATGCAGTGGAAAAAGAAGATGACCCTACTACGGTTCAAGATGCACTGTCAAGGCCTGACAGTAGAGAATGGAAAGCTGCGATTCAGGAGGAGCTTGATGCTTTAAAGAAAAATGAAACTTGGACTTTGGTAAAACCTGGACAAGCGAGCAACGTTGTGGATTCGAAATGGATTTTTCGAATTAAAGAAGAGGCGGGAAATAAGCGAAGATACAAAGCTCGGCTTGTTGCCAGAGGTTTTAGCCAAAGTAGGAGCATTGATTATGACGAGACGTTCTCTCCAGTGGTGAGACATAGCTCTCTAAGAGCTCTCCTGGCGATGGCAGCTAAGAGTGGCCTAAACGTTGATCAAATGGACGTAAAAACAGCGTTCCTAAATGGAGACTTGTCAGAGACGGTCTACATGAAACAGCCGGATGGTTACGAAGAAAAAGGAAAGGAAGACTATGTGTGTCTTCTTAAACGTTCGCTTTACGGCTTAAAGCAATCCCCCAGAGCTTGGAACAATAAATTGAACAATGAGTTATTGCACTTGTCTTTCAAACGATCCAAAAATGAGCCATGCATTTATATGAGATCTCAGGGTAAGAAGGTCATCATTTTAGCAGTGTATGTGGATGATATGCTGATTTTTTGGAACAACGCGGAGGAGCTGCGTAAAGTAAAGCGAGACCTTATGTCAAAATTTGATATGAAGGATCTCGGGAAGGCAGAGTATTTTTTGGGAATGCACATAACGCAGAATGATATTGGAATCAAAATTGACCAAGAGAAGTATGTCGATAAAGTTTTGAAGGTTTTTGGTATGGCTGATTGCAAAGTTGCTTCAACGCCATCAGTTCCTGGGCAAAAGCTTGTGAAACCTGGACTAGAACATAAACCTGATCCGAGGATTCCATATCAAAATCTAATTGGTTCGCTGATGTACATATCTGTTTGCACGAGACCAGATATTGCACATGCAGTTAATCATCTGAGTCAGTTCAACGCTTGTTTTGCTGAAGAGCATTGGATAGCTGCGAAAAGAGTGCTCAGATATTTAAAGGGTACTAAATGCCTCGGGCTACAGTATAAGAGAACAGGAATGCATAAGGTACAGGGCTATGCAGATGCTAGTCATGCCACTTGTCATGATAGGAGATCATACTCGGGTATGGTTTTTCTGCATATGGGAGCTGCAATAAGTTGGGAAAGCAGAAAACAGAGGACGATTGCTCTATCCACGGCAGAGGCTGAGTATGTAGCTATGTCAGAAGCCGCTAGAGAGGCAATTTTCTTAAAGAGATTGATTTCGGAGGTCTCTGGTCAAGTTGAGCTGTCAATGAAGATTTTCAGTGACAGCCAATCTGCTATTGCTATTGCGCAGAACCCTGTACATCATCAACGCACAAAGCACATAGACGTGCAACACCATTTTGTGAGAGAAGCAGTTGAGCATGGCCATATTGAATTAGAGTATGTAGAGACAAGTCGTATGGTTGCGGATGTTTTAACGAAACCTCTGTTGAAAGGGAAGTTCAACTGGTGTACGCTGGGTATGGGTGTTGTGTGATTGTGTGATGGGTGAAAGTAGAGATATGAATTTAAGGAGGAGTGTTAGAATAAAAAGAGTGTGTTTAGTTTTCACATAAATCCTTTTTGTTCTATATAAATTTATTTTTCTACCTTTTGCTTATATATATTGTCATTCGAGTTGTCAATGAGAATTAAAACGAAAAATATATGTTTTTATCTTAACTTATATTTTTCTATCGTTTTTCATCATCTCCTGCATTGCGCATTATTCTATGCACTCTGTACGCTAGTGGGACTTGGGTAGAACTACTAACATCTATATTACTTTCTTTTGAAATTGTAATAATATAGGAAATACACGTATTACGCATAATTTATTAAAGTAGTAATTTCTGGGCACGAGTAAAATCTAGATCCATTACTCAGTGTACCGATGTACAGACGCCAGAACATCAAAGTGGTGAAAAGTGGTTACTAGATACCTATTATTAACTTGAATTCTTCAAAGAATCGTTTGCGTCGCTAGTGTTATGTTAGTTCACGTATATAATATATAATATATATAGTTCTGCCAGGACGTTGACATAGATGTTTTCAATACCAGCATCTCAAAATTAAAAAGGACACTATGTGATTTCTTTTTTGATCACGTAAACTAGGTTTAATTGATAACAATTTACGCTGTTTGAAACACATTTCTACTTTTTTGATAATGTTTTCACTCAAAAACTGTCTACCTTCTCAAATATTTTTTCTTGTTGTTTGTATGCTTTCTTCTATCTGTGAAAACTTGTAATTGGCCTTATTTCTATTACTCTCAATCGTGCAAAAGTGTTTAGCTGTAAGTTTTCCGAAAATTGTAAAATAAAATAAAATAAATAAATATGTTAGTACCATTGTTTGTTAGTATACCATTGTGCAGTGAGCCCTTTATAACCGTAGAAACAATGACCTTTGAAGCTGTGGCGGCATCTACATCTCCATATGCGAAATACGCACACTGACGTCACACAAAATCCTGCATCGCGCAAGCAGAGTTTACCGTTTTTTTTTCATATTATTGAAAATTTTAACTCTTTTTTTGCGAACTTCATTATTATTCCTTCATTCAACACTATTTTTTGTAATTCTAAAGATTTTTGGTACATTCTCATCACCAACTGTGCGGTCAGGTCAGGTTAACAACAGAATAGGTTCTAGAGATTCAATGCTGTGAATACTGGCGGTGTGAACGCACGTCTATCTAAAGCTACATTTAAGTTAACAAGGTGATAGATTATTGCTCCAGTAACACTGGCAATTATGTACAGGCCTATAACTCAATTTTCGAAGTTACTACCTAGACCTAATGTGGTGTGGCGTAACTGTTGAATCTATAAGTCTAAGCTGGGAGGCTGATCGAATACATTTTGCAATGATTGCGGAACTAGTTCAAGCGTAATCCACCAAGTAAACTGTCGTTTGTGAAAAATGTAAATTAGTAGCTTTTGCACGCGGCTTCGCCCGCGTGGATGTCGGCAAATATCGGGAGTAAAAGTATTCTTGTTAATCCAGATTATGAACTATCTGTATGCTTGAGTAAGAAACATACAAACATAAAAACTTTTACATTTCTAAAATTAGTAGGATCAACATTATATGGTTTTGTTCGTTGATGTCTTTTGTTAGAAAAGTCTAGATTTATTGGTATACAAGTACATAACAATTTTGATAGCCGTGATGATGAATTTATTAACACAAAGTTTAGCGCCTGTTCGAACCATCAACTACAAATCGGTGCCGTTACCACTAAGTCACCACTGCTCTACCAATGGAGGAACGCTCATTAACATCGTGAGGAAACCGGCATGTCCTAGAACCAAAAAAATCCAAGACAAGTGGACATCTACTCGTACCAACCTGCACTAGGCTGTGTGGTAGATTACAGCCCACTTCCTCTCGAGGAGGGCCTGTGTCCCAGCAGTGGGAACATTATAGACTGATAATGATTATATGCTAAAACAAAATTGCCTCCGAAATGGTTTGATTCATTTTTTACCTGTTTCAAGCAAATTGGCTTGTATCATGCTTATGCGTGATGAATTTGTATGTATGAAGGTCGATATATTGAGTAACAGCGTTAAAAGGTTTCTTCAAGATACAATAATTTGTACTCGACGCAATATTTACGTAAATTTTCAAGATATTTTCTGTTGAGCAAGCTTCCAATTGGTAATTGAAACGTAACAACTTGGCTCGATCACTAATAGGTCTGCTGAGCAAACTGATTATGACACAGGTATCGAGATCGTACCGAAAGTTGTGGTGTATCTTAGGACGTAAATTACATGTCTGGAGAATACTTAGTGTATTTTAGTTGGGGATAAACATGGACACATTATGTAAAGAACTAAGAAGTTAATTTCAAAAGGTTCAGTTTGGTAGCCATAAGCATATAAGATTAACCCCTGTCTGACAGGGGTTCCCAATCTTATTTATAATGCGCCTTTACATGTTGTGTTTTGCGACTCCCTTGTAAAAGAATATTTATAGATAAATAGATAAGAACTGTGCAGTTTAGTAGTAATGTAGCTCTAGAATCCAGAGTATCTACAGCAGCGAGACTAATTAAAATAATCCTGCTAGGCGCTAGCTAGATTATTTTTTAATATCGGCCCGTCCCGGCTTCGCACGGGTGAACATTTATTTTTTAAACAATTTATTTTTTTCTTGCATTTAAAAAGGCCTATATTAATCAATGTAACATTCAAATGGTGAAAGAATTTTTAAAATCGGTCTAGTACTTTTTGAGGCAATTCGTTACAAACATACATACAAATCTTTCGTCTCTATAATATTAATATATATTATATATATACGATGACTGATAATTAGTGACCGATACTTAAACACGTGCTTGTACTCATGATAACAAACAACTTTTATTATGGGACCAAACCTGAAATTGTGAAAAAAAAAATCTGCTGTTCAGTCATTTATGTTCGCCTAACTGGTCAAAATGTAAGTACTGAACAGCAGATTTTTTTTTCGCGAATTCAGGTTTGGTCCCATAGTAAAAGTTGTTTGTTATCATGAGTACAATCACGTGTTTAGGTATCGGTCACTAATTACCAGTCACCCAGGTCGGGGCAAAAGTATTTTCGTATTTTTCATACAAAAAAAAAATTGTTTTAGGTTTAATTTTTTATTTATTTATAATATGTATGTGCCGTTTTGATCGATGACTTGTTGCCATCTTGTGGGCAATTCCATGATCCCATTGCTGTAGAAGTTTTGAGATTTTTTATCAAAAAAAACTGACAGGTAGTTTTCACAGTGTTCTTTTGAGGTTAACTTTATGCTTCCTAAAGAGTTCTGAAGTGACCGAAACAGGTGAAAATCTGATGGAACAAGATCAGGACTATACGGAGGATGCATCAACACATCCCAGCCAAGCTCTCTCAATTTTTGCTGAGTGGCTATAGATGAGTGCGGTCTGGCGTTGTCGTGATGAAACACCACGCCCTTCCTATTCACCAGCTCCGGCCGGTTTTTCTCAATAGCTTCTTTTAACTTCATCAGTTGTTGACAGTAGAAGTCAGAATCGATAGTTTTTCCCGGCGGCAAAAGCTCATAGTGGACGATTTCTTTCCAATCCCACCAAACACACAGCATCACTTTGTTCCGAGTCAGACCGGGCTTTGCCACGGTCTGTGGGGCTTGCCCATGCTTCGACCACGATCTTTTTCGGACATTCTTATCGTAAGTGATCCATTTTTCATCACCCGTAATCAACCGTTTAAGAAATGGGTCAGAATTATTACGTTTCAACAAAGAATCGCAAATGGAAACACGTTGCATTAAGTTTCTCTCAGTGAGATCATGTAGTACCCAAATATCAAGTTTTTTCTTGTACCCAGACTTTTGTAAATGCCGCAAAACTGTTTTGTGATCAACATCCAGTTCTTCAGCAATATCATAACTAACTACTAATATGTCGATCTTGCTCCACTTTTTCAAAAATGGCACTGAATTTATCAGTGACAGGGCGCGCCCTGTCACTGATAAATTCAGTGCCATTTTTTGTGTGAAGGACGAAGTGTGTGAAGGTGTCCAGTGTGAAGGATGAAGCTCGCTCTGGACGCCCGGGCGTCCAGAGCGAGCTTCATCCTTCACACTAAAATTTCCTGACTTGAAACGGTTGAACCACATTTGTGCTACTCGTATTGATACCGCATTAGGTCCGTAAACCGCACAAATTTTATTTGCGGCGTTCGTCGCATTTTTACCTTTTTTGTAATATTATTTTTAAATGTACCGAATTTCTTCGTCACTTAAGTTCATGTTGCTTGCTTGAAAAACAATTGAGAAATGGCGGGAACTAGTTTTTTTTTAATTTATTGCATCTTTAAAATGTCAACATTTAATAGTATTAAAACCAACCAGTTACATTCAGTACTGCCAAAGAGGTTTGATTACTAACAATAGATTCAAAATACGAAAATATTTTTGCCCCGACCTATTACTAGCTGACCCCGCAAACGTCGTTTAGCAAAAAAAAAACCCTCATGAGCAACTCACCAGATTTTCAACTCACCAGATTCTCAAGTAACCAGATTCGCAACTCACCAGATTCGCAACTGATCAGATAATGTACTATCAACAACAAAGTAATTATATAATTTTCAAATAATTTAATTTTATTACAACTATAATAATTTACTAATAGACAACCTCATTACATACACATTATACATTTTAACCAAAAAATGTGTACCTATTGTGTTTTGGCCTCATAATTATTTGTAAAAAAATATTTTTATATACAGGTACTGCCTAATGTAGTACCTACCTTAATTTTGATGCACCCTGGTGAATTAGGCGAATAAAGTTAAAAAGTAAAGTTTTAAAGTTTTATACTATAGTTTTCTTTTTAAGTAAGTAAACTACATCAAGAATTCTGTATTATTTTGGTTTTGTTTCAATTTGCTTTTGTTTTTTTTTTTTGGTGAATTCTGTATTTTTTGTGATTTTGTGTTTCATTGTATATTTGGTGAGTTGCAAATCTGGTGATTTGCGAATCTGGTTAGTTGAGAATCTGGTGAGTTGAGAATCTGGTGACTTGCTCATGAGGGAAAAAAATAGGGGTATGAAAAATAGATAGTAGCCGATTCTCAGACCTACCCGATATGCACACAAAATTTTATACAAATCGGTCCAGCCGTTTCGGAGGAGTATAGTAACTAACACTGTGACACGAGAATTTTATATATTAGATATATATAAATATATTATTATTATTTATTTTTATGACTTTACAATTCTCGAGACCATGGGGTCCCGGTCCTTTGGAAGGCGTACGAGGGGCCGAAGCCAACTCGCAGAAGCCCCTTACAAAAATTTAATGAAATGCGGCACCAACCGACGATTATCCCTGTATGCACTATGAAAGTGCACCCAAGGATAACCCTCGGCTGGTGTAGGACTATTGCAGGATATGGAAAAATAAAAAAATTGAACTATGGGTTTGGGTGACTAAGGTGGACTGGTTACCAAGAACTATGGAAGAACTATGACCCCTGCCTGATCAATGTTTTATATATACACGGATGAAATGACAGGGGGTGACTTGCACACTCAATAATGGGCCCCGGAAACGGTCGCTAGCACATATATTATTATATTATATATATGTAGTAATAGTATAGAGTATAGATAAAGAAAACTCTAAAGAATATAGAATCTTACTTTAATTAATGAGACGGATGAGGTTGCTTTTCTGAGCATAAATTCTCAAATCGGGGCTCATTTATTTTTCTAAATTGATTTGTGATCGGTATTTTGATATTATTGCAACTGCAGAAAAGCTAGTTTCACACAGGTACGACGTACGTTGCAAAATGTTATAGAATCTTCAAAGCTGTAGTACTGACTCTCATTACATCGTGTGTCTGGTGACGTGTGCATACCGGTTCGCGACACCCTTTGGGCGCCGCGACACATAATTAGGGAAGAGTATGTTCAAAATTAACTAGCAAAATTCTTCCACATGCAAGCAAGCCTTTCGCCTTGCCCGCTGGGTGGTCAGAAATTATGCCACGGGAACGCACTTCGGGATAAAAGTATCCTATACAGGTGTATCCGTGCGTCCATCTAAATCCTTTTAGCCGTTAAGGCGTGTAATGGTAACAGACATTTTTTTTTGGGTATTGTACTTTTCTATAAAACATCTTTTTTTTTTTTTGATAACCGAGGAAAAATTAATGTATACTCTAATCTGCATTCGCGATTTATTTGCCAAAAATGTAAACACACAAGAGTTAATGGGAAAATAACTTTAAATCCTGCACAATTAAGTTCAGTTTACGCTACAACTTCATTTTTATAACTTTTTCAATAGTGCTACTCACTCTGAAATCAACTTAATTACCATTAAAATGAAGTTGATATTTGTTTAACTTGAAACAACATCAATTTGAAATATAAATTTAAATAGACTTTAGGGGGTCTAGAATCATGTCCTGAATTTATGGTAACAGTTTGCGCGTCGATGTCCCTTCCTTGTCCTTCTATGGATTCTAATCTAAATAATGGAATATTGAGTGCTCTCTTACCGACGTCATGAGGCAGATGAGGCTGCTTGCAGAGCCAGTCCTTGATGCTAGCCAGTTCTCTGGTGGCGTCTAAGTCAGGCATGTTTCTGTGAAAGAAGAAAATGTACTTTGAAATAAATAAATAAATAAAAAAACAAAATAAAAACACAAATGATAAATGATTTATTTGTGTAAGTAGGTTTGTACAAACACTTTTACACGTCAACTATTTTTTAAACTAGATCCTAAACTTCATCGGCGCTTCCTATCTGACTATTCTGAGAAGAAAAGCCGAAACAAACTCAGAGGTCAGTCTCTTTTAAAGTCCAGACAAAATCTTGGTCAGATCATGCGAAGACCATGTAGATTGGTGTCTGAAATGGTCTTTTGAGGAAAGAACCACACAGATTGAGCGGACCTGTCTAGTCAGTGCACGCATTTGTCAAAAATCGTGCAGCTCAACTCAGAACTTGAGGAGCTCAACGATATTATGTAAAACAAAGTATATTATGTAATTATTATAATTAAAAAATAATATTTACATGAAATATATTTGTTTTAAATTGCCTTGGGGCAGGCTCCTAGTCTCTCAGGAATTCGGTACATATACATAAACCCACTTATAGCCTTAAACATAACTGGGTGTAGGGTAGGTACTATAGTTACTTACACATCCACCTAATCCTTCGAGAAAAACAGGTGTGATGCTATGCTAAGTTATTTATCTTCAACAAACAGTACCTATCGCACTGCACCATCGCATTCATTATCCATAATAGACGGAAACAATGACTGCGGACGTCACTGCACTTCGAACAACTGATTTTCTCAGAACAATTGATTGGACATTATTTGTCGATCCTCAACACACAAATGTGGATCGTATCCAACTGTTCTACATAAATATAAATACAATTGATCTGGATGTGTTGTGGGAACTTTAGGAAAACATGGCTGGAATAAAGATAGTGACAGGGTCTGGGGAACCAAGAACCTAATTCATCGGAAAGTGTGAGCAAAGATTTTAGGTGCTTTTCGAAAGTTCACTTATTTATCTATATATATCTTCTCAAATAATAAAGCTGAAGTGTTTGTTTGTTTGTTTGAACGCGCTAAGCTGAGAAACTACCAGTCGGATTTGAAAAATTTTTTATGCATTTGATAACCCGATTTTTGAGGAAGTCTATAAGCTACTAGACTACACTACATGACTATGACCCTTAGTACCCGAACACAAAGAAAAAAGTCAGAAACAACTCTAAGCGGAAACGAAGTAATTAGCAGGCGATGCGATGCGATGGGGTTGGTCGGGGAACAAGAAATTTTACGTGAACGAAGTCGCGGACAGAAGCTAGTTTATTTATAAAGAAACAACATCAGCTTCTGTATATAATTATATCTTTAGCAAATGTAGGTAAACATAACCTCGGTCCGCCAACTACAGGTTATCCAGCAATCTCAGAAATATGTGATAATAAGGTGATAACACATAATAATAACACTAAAGGCTCTAATGACAAAATACTTCTTATACTTAAGATTAAGAACATAATGAAAAATATAATTACAAAACGAACAATCACTCTCTCTCTCTGCCTAGCCTTATAATTCACTTTCGTTTGCTTCGCCAGATGTTTCGGTTCTGGGTCGTGGAGTCATTCACTTGAGCTTGCCCGCTTGCTTCAGGTCGTTGTTGACTACAGACATCCAAGTGAACAGGGGTCTACCTCGCTTCTTTGGACATGAATTCATGTAGAGGACTTGCTTAGCCATGTGTTCTTCGGGCCTATATTTACTTTATAATAATTTTGGAGTTCGGTATCTAAGGTAAATCATTGAAAAAATATTAATGTGAACTTTTTGTTATTACCAAGTCTTTAAAATCGTCTGATACGAAAACCGAGAACAAATTAGGTAGATCTCGTACATGGTTCATGTTCACGAGCTTATACGTAAAAATAAGGAATACAAACAACAATTTAATTTAATTTCCAGCCTTCGTTTGTTATTCCTAATATGCATGCGAGCATCAAGACCTTCATTTTTCCAATGAATAATCAATCTATATTCATTACGTGCAGCTACATAATTATTTTATATTTTTACGCAACAGCCAAAGTCAGGGCCAAATAAATAATAACCAGTAACTTAGTACAGTATAGCTCTATTCATAGTATAATATGGCGGCTCGGAACATGAGGCGAGTCGCTGCGCAGTAACTATACATACAGTGTGGCCAAAAAGTCGTGGATCAAACGAAATAGGGCGATAAAGGACGTCATTTCCAACGCTTTTAAAGTGAGAAATAATTTTTGGTAACGCTTCAAAATTTTTTAAAAAATATTAATTGCTCTTGAAATTTGGTACCCAGAGCCGCAATAGAACTTTTATAGTGCTGATAAATTAACTAGTAATAATACAACACCGTTAGTTTTATATCACACTTTTTTTTTAAATTAGTGTAATTGTAAAAGAACTTTGTATACAAAAATATTCATAACTTTTAGGGCAATTGAATTATGGCCGTGCTATTCAAAGATTTTTTGTTGAAAATGACCTCTTTTATCTCTTTATTTCGTTTGATCCACGACTTTTTGACCACCTTGTATATGTCAGCGAGGGTGAGGGGTGAATACCTACTACGCAGCGAGTACTCGAATAACGCATTTCAGATGTGCTTCAGAGCCGCCATAAAGTTTGACGCAAACTATATCAACTCTCAACCTTGGCAATCAAAGTTATTAAAACCTGTTAAAATATGCAAAAACTTGTCTACAAACATTTGCGGAATAGGTACAGACGCCAGCACATCAAGCTACTACAATCTGTCGAATTTATTTATTAGATTTTCAACTTTAATGCTAAAGCATAAGGTTCAAGTTGATTGGGAAAATTTTACAGTTTCGGGTAGCTTGATGTGCTAGCGTCTGTACCTAATTAC
Source organism: Globia sparganii (assembly GCA_949316385.1). Taxonomy (NCBI): domain Eukaryota; kingdom Metazoa; phylum Arthropoda; class Insecta; order Lepidoptera; family Noctuidae; genus Globia; species Globia sparganii. The sequence goes on along the minus strand of OX438665.1, from coordinate 15,090,087 downwards.
ATACATATTTTTTTTTTGGAACTTGTTTTCAATTTCCGACTAACCCGTTGTTTGACACGACCGCTTGGTGTTACAATCAATTTGGCCTTGATTGTCGATTAAAGACTTATTTTGAAGCACAGCACAAATGAACATAATAATATTTAATTTGATACAAATAGATTTGTTTTGGAACTACCGATGTATTCTGTAAATATTTCACCGTGAAAAATTTAGGTGAAGTGAGCTATCAACTTAATGTCCCAAGCATCAATGAGAGCTGTTGTATTAATACATCTCCCTCTAGTAGCAGTAGTTCGGTTGTTGGTCCGGTTGACCGAACTACTGAAACTTTCAGTTGCGATAGTTCGGTTCTAACAAAGCACCGAACTACTGAAACTCCTCTAGAAGCAGTAGTTCGGTTGTTAGTCCGGTTGACCGAACTACTGAAACTTTCAGTTGCGATAGTTCGGTTCTAACAAAGCACCGAACTACTGAAACTCCTCTAGAAGCAGTAGTTCGGTTGTTAGTCCGGTTGACCGAACTACTGAAACTTTCAGTTGCGATAGTTCGGTTCTAACAAAGCACCGAACTACTGAAACTCCTCTAGAAGCAGTAGTTCGGTTGTTAGTCCGGTTGACCGAACTACTGAAACTTTCAGTTGCGATAGTTCGGTTCTAACAAAGCACCGAACTACTGAAACTCCTCTAGAAGCAGTAGTTCGGTTGTTAGTCCGGTTGACCGAACTACTGAAACTTTCAGTTGCGATAGTTCGGTTCTAACAAAGCACCGAACTACTGAAACTCCTCTAGAAGCAGTAGTTCGGTTGTTGGTCTGGTTGACCGAACTACTGAAACTTTCAGTTGCGATAGTTCGGTTCTAACAAAGCACCGAACTACTGAAACTCCTCTAGAAGCAGTAGTTCGGTTGTTAGTCCGGTTGACCGAACTACTGAAACTTTCAGTTGCGATAGTTCGGTTCTAACAAAGCACCGAACTACTGAAACTCCTCTAGAAGCAGTAGTTCGGTTGTTAGTCCGGTTGACCGAACTACTGAAACTTTCAGTTGCGATAGTTCGGTTCTAACAAAGCACCGAACTACTGAAACTCCTCTAGAAGCAGTAGTTCGGTTGTTAGTCCGGTTGACCGAACTACTGAAACTTTCAGTTGCGATAGTTCGGTTCTAACAAAGCACCGAACTACTGAAACTCCTCTAGAAGCAGTAGTTCGGTTGTTAGTCCGGTTGACCGAACTACTGAAACTTTCAGTTGCGATAGTTCGGTTCTAACAAAGCACCGAACTACTGAAACTCCTCTAGAAGCAGTAGTTCGGTTGTTAGTCCGGTTGACCGAACTACTGAAACTTTCAGTTGCGATAGTTCGGTTCTAACAAAGCACCAAACTACTGAAACTCCTCTAGAAGCAGTAGTTCGGTTGTTAGTCCGGTTGACCGAACTACTGAAACTTTCAGTTGCGATAGTTCGGTTCTAACAAAGCACCGAACTACTGAAACTCCTCTAGAAGCAGTAGTTCGGTTGTTAGTCCGGTTGACCGAACTACTGAAACTTTCAGTTGCGATTGTTCGGTTCTAACAAAGCACCAAACTACTGAAACTTAAATATGTACCCTCCCTTTAGTTCGGCAAATAAACTAGGCATGTAATGTAAACAAACTATAAGTATCTTAATTTTATTTTTAACACGTAAATAGAGCGACGTGTGTGTATACCTGCCTATAGCAACAGTTCGGCAAATAAACTAGATAATACTCGTATGTACAAACTATTTACATTTTAAAAAGTACACGTAAAAAGAGCGACTTTATATAAAAATATTTCTGTAGAAATTTCCCCACAAGTTAATTGTACTTGTGCTTCTCTAATAAAATCGTCTCTTTCAACATACTTCTTGCTTCGTTTTGGCAATGTCTTCTTTCCAAATGTTTTATACTGGTCGGCTTTGAAATTTGCAAGCGTAATATCATCCTTCAAAGTGTGTAAAATTTGTAGCAAGGTTGGATTTTTTTAATTAGCCCATTAATTTTGAAATTCCAACCTTCCACAATATTTGTTGTCCGATGGCGTTCGGAAAAGACTGACCATACATTAATTTACACTACACGTACAAACTTTTTGCGACTTGAGGTAGGGAAACTCTTTTAAGTTTCCATTGTATCAATCATTAATGACAATGTCTATTTGATTGATTTTAAAGTTGTTTTTCCTTGTTGAGTCCTATCCATGTCTAAGATATTTTTCAGTCGACGATTACATTATATTTAATAATTCTAAAGTAAAATTGTATTTACATTATAACAAAATGAAAGATAAAAGTGATTTTAAAATAATTAAGCGAGGACGAGGCAGAGTTTTACTCTTTTCTGGGTACCAATTTTATAGAAATTCTGTATACACCACAAAAAGCAGCTATTGGCGTTGCAAACACTATAAGAGTGAAAATATACGTTGCAAAGGCTATGTTACAGTATCAAAAGTAAGTATTTCATAATTTCCTATTTTCATTTATACATAGGTACCTACATACATACAGTACCTACATATCAAGCCATTTCATTTCAATCTCTTCTTGGCTAAACTATTATTTCTTGATTATTTTCATAAAACTCTGACATCCTAATAACCTTGTTTATAACGTTTTAGCAGTTTTTGTCGTTTTTAGTTTTTAACTTTATTTCTATTATCTTCTTGTTTGTGTGTTTTAGGAAGAGGACAAAATCGATAAAACAGGTGATCACACTTGCAGGTCGGATGATACCCAAAATCAAATTGATGTTTTAATCAATGAAAGCATAACGGAGGCTACAGAAGGAAGAGAACCTGCACCCAGAGTATATCGCAAATGTTTGGTGACAATAAGAAATAAGGGCCTAGATTTAGCCTCTCCCAATCCAATCCCATCATTCTCGCAAAAGAAATGTACAATTTATCGTAAGATTCGTCAAAATGCAGGAGTAGAGAAAATACGTCCAACGTCCCTTTCCGAGGTGGATGTTCCATCGTTGTTTTTTGATATATTACTAGCGGATTATTTTGATGGCGAAATCAGAATAATAATTTTTTGTAGCAGTGATGCACGGGCTCTTATGAAAAAGATCAAAGTTTACTTCATGGATGGTACGTTTAAGGCCAGCCCTATTCCATTTTCTCAATTATTTAGCATACATGGAGACTTGGGTAGTTCAACTGAAACAATAAATGTCATACCGCTGGCATTTGCCTTCATGTCCCACAAAAATACAAAGGCATATAAAATTGTGTTTGAATTGATCAAGTCAAACATACCAGAGTGGGATCCAAAAGAAATACACGTGGATTACGAAAAAGCCAACTTGAATGCTTTAAAATCTGAATTTATAAATGCATCCGTGATTGGCTGCTATTTTCATTTCCGTAATTGTTTAAAGCGAAAAGCAGCGGAATATAAACTAACAACAACAAAACATAAATACATAGTTAATTTATGTTCTGCGTTAGCTTTGTTGCCTGTGCAAGCAACAAATGATGGTTGGCAATATATAAAATCGAATGAAATATCTTCTGATGATACAAAAATAACTAAATTTATGAAATATTTTGAAAAGTTTTGGATGAGGCCGGACTTTATTAATGTATGGTCAGTCTTTTCCGAACGCCATCGGACAACAAATATTGTGGAAGGTTGGAATTTCAAAATTAATGGGCTAATTAAAAAAAATCCAAATTTGCTACAAATTTTACACATTTTGAAGGATGATATTACGCTTGCAAATTTCAAAGTCGACCAGTATAAAACATTTGGAAAGAAGACATTGCCAAAACAAGCAAGAAGTATGTTGAAAGAGACGATTTTATTAGAGAAGCACAAGTACAATTAACTTGTGGGGAAGCTTCTACAGAAATATTTTTATATAAAGTCGCTCTTTTTACGTGTACTTTTTAAAATGTAAATAGTTTGTACATACGAGTATTATCTAGTTTATTTGCCGAACTGTTGCTATAGGCAGATATACACACACGTCGCTCTATTTACGTGTTAAAAATAAAATTAAGATACTTATAGTTTGTTTACATTACATGCCTAGTTTATTTGCCGAACTAAAGGGAGGGTACATATTTAAGTTTCAGTAGTTTGGTGCTTTGTTAGAACCGAACTATCGCAACTGAAAGTTTCAGTAGTTCGGTCAACCGGACTAACAACCGAACTACTGCTTCTAGAGGAGTTTCAGTAGTTCGGTGCTTTGTTAGAACCGAACTATCGCAACTGAAAGTTTCAGTAGTTCGGTCAACCGGACTAACAACCGAACTACTGCTTCTAGAGGAGTTTCAGTAGTTTGGTGCTTTGTTAGAACCGAACTATCGCAACTGAAAGTTTCAGTAGTTCGGTCAACCGGACTAACAACCGAACTACTGCTTCTAGAGGAGTTTCAGTAGTTTGGTGCTTTGTTAGAACTGAACTATCGCAACTGAAAGTTTCAGTAGTTCGGTCAACCGGACTAACAACCGAACTACTGCTTCTAGAGGAGTTTCAGTAGTTCGGTGCTTTGTTAGAACCGAACTATCGCAACTGAAAGTTTCAGTAGTTCGGTCAACCGGACTAACAACCGAACTACTGCTTCTAGAGGAGTTTCAGTAGTTTGGTGCTTTGTTAGAACCGAACTATCGCAACTGAAAGTTTCAGTAGTTCGGTCAACCGGACTAACAACCGAACTACTGCTTCTAGAGGAGTTTCAGTAGTTTGGTGCTTTGTTAGAACCGAACTATCGCAACTGAAAGTTTCAGTAGTTCGGTCAACCGGACTAACAACCGAACTACTGCTTCTAGAGGAGTTTCAGTAGTTTGGTGCTTTGTTAGAACCGAACTATCGCAACTGAAAGTTTCAGTAGTTCGGTCAACCGGACTAACAACCGAACTACTGCTTCTAGAGGAGTTTCAGTAGTTTGGTGCTTTGTTAGAACCGAACTATCGCAACTGAAAGTTTCAGTAGTTCGGTCAACCGGACTAACAACCGAACTACTGCTTCTAGAGGAGTTTCAGTAGTTTGGTGCTTTGTTAGAACCGAACTATCGCAACTGAAAGTTTCAGTAGTTCGGTCAACCGGACTAACAACCGAACTACTGCTTCTAGAGGAGTTTCAGTAGTTTGGTGCTTTGTTAGAACCGAACTATCGCAACTGAAAGTTTCAGTAGTTCGGTCAACCGGACTAACAACCGAACTACTGCTTCTAGAGGAGTTTCAGTAGTTTGGTGCTTTGTTAGAACCGAACTATCGCAACTGAAAGTTTCAGTAGTTCGGTCAACCGGACTAACAACCGAACTACTGCTTCTAGAGGAGTTTCAGTAGTTTGGTGCTTTGTTAGAACCGAACTATCGCAACTGAAAGTTTCAGTAGTTCGGTCAACCGGACTAACAACCGAACTACTGCTTCTAGAGGAGTTTCAGTAGTTTGGTGCTTTGTTAGAACCGAACTATCGCAACTGAAAGTTTCAGTAGTTCGGTCAACCGGACTAACAACCGAACTACTGCTTCTAGAGGAGTTTCAGTAGTTTGGTGCTTTGTTAGAACCGAACTATCGCAACTGAAAGTTTCAGTAGTTCGGTCAACCGGACTAACAACCGAACTACTGCTTCTAGAGGAGTTTCAGTAGTTTGGTGCTTTGTTAGAACCGAACTATCGCAACTGAAAGTTTCAGTAGTTCGGTCAACCGGACTAACAACCGAACTACTGCTTCTAGAGGAGTTTCAGTAGTTTGGTGCTTTGTTAGAACCGAACTATCGCAACTGAAAGTTTCAGTAGTTCGGTCAACCGGACTAACAACCGAACTACTGCTTCTAGAGGAGTTTCAGTAGTTTGGTGCTTTGTTAGAACCGAACTATCGCAACTGAAAGTTTCAGTAGTTCGGTCAACCGGACTAACAACCGAACTACTGCTTCTAGAGGAGTTTCAGTAGTTTGGTGCTTTGTTAGAACCGAACTATCGCAACTGAAAGTTTCAGTAGTTCGGTCAACCGGACTAACAACCGAACTACTGCTTCTAGAGGAGTTTCAGTAGTTTGGTGCTTTGTTAGAACCGAACTATCGCAACTGAAAGTTTCAGTAGTTCGGTCAACCGGACTAACAACCGAACTACTGCTTCTAGAGGAGTTTCAGTAGTTTGGTGCTTTGTTAGAACCGAACTATCGCAACTGAAAGTTTCAGTAGTTCGGTCAACCGGACTAACAACCGAACTACTGCTTCTAGAGGAGTTTCAGTAGTTTGGTGCTTTGTTAGAACCGAACTATCGCAACTGAAAGTTTCAGTAGTTCGGTCAACCGGACTAACAACCGAACTACTGCTTCTAGAGGAGTTTCAGTAGTTTGGTGCTTTGTTAGAACCGAACTATCGCAACTGAAAGTTTCAGTAGTTCGGTCAACCGGACTAACAACCGAACTACTGCTTCTAGAGGAGTTTCAGTAGTTTGGTGCTTTGTTAGAACCGAACTATCGCAACTGAAAGTTTCAGTAGTTCGGTCAACCGGACTAACAACCGAACTACTGCTTCTAGAGGAGTTTCAGTAGTTTGGTGCTTTGTTAGAACCGAACTATCGCAACTGAAAGTTTCAGTAGTTCGGTCAACCGGACTAACAACCGAACTACTGCTTCTAGAGGAGTTTCAGTAGTTTGGTGCTTTGTTAGAACCGAACTATCGCAACTGAAAGTTTCAGTAGTTCGGTCAACCGGACCAACAACCGAACTACTGCTACTAGAGGCATTTATTACATAATTATGTTCTATTAAATTTACTAAAAAAAAAACGTACGCAAAATACGCGCATTGACGTGGAGTTGCGGACATCAGCCCGTATTACCTATTACCTACATAACTTACTTAAACCTAAACTTCTTAAAATCGGGCATTCTGCCATAATTTTAATACTGCTGAGTGCTGAACAAAGTTTCTGTATTGAGCGGTCGCGAAGTTGTTATATTCCCATGGAGTATTCACTTTTTAGAAATATGTTGATGATCGTCGCAAGTTCGTGTTACTTCATAAAGCTGTTACGCATCTTTTGGCTTTACGTAACAAAACTATTGCGTATGAACGTTGGCCATGAAAGATTTGAAATGTGAATCTTGATATCAAACGGGCACCTACAATAAGTATGCGCAATATGATTGAATATAGGCCCTAACATATACGAGTTCTCTCCGCGTATATCATATTATTTCATATTTTGAGCATATTTGAAATCATCTAGTTAGACTTATTTAAATATTACTAGACTTATATAATTAATATAACATGTATATAAGGTGTTAAAAATTAACCCTACAAACTTTAAGAGGTGCTTTAAACCATCGAACTGAACAACTTTCACTATGGGACCAACTCTGAAATCACGAAAAAAAAGGCAGCTGTTTAATACATTTTGGTCAAGTAAGTAAGTATTGAACTTTTGTATGAAACAGCTGATTTTTTTTCGTGATTTCAGAGTTGTTTGGGACCAACTCTGAAATCACGAAAAAAATCATGTAGTGAAAGTTCTTCAGTTCGATGGTCTAAAGCACCTCTTAAAGTTTGTCGGGTTAATTTTTTAATAGGTACTTTGTTTAAAATAATATAATTATTATTCTTTATCATCACGCCTGTTTTCACCGAAGGGCTAGGCAGAGGTATAGGTACATTATAGGTAGTACCTAATAATAGATTAATAAGAAGATATTTTGCCAGTCAACAGTTTGGTAGCGCGGCTAACTGCGTCACTGCGATAAGTTTATGTAAAGATTACAGGAAAAATAAAACGATGTCTGTAAATAGCAAACTTTTCAGAAATCAAGAGATGGCGCCGACCTAAAACTGAAATATTCTACACCGCAGTGTTAAATTCTCTGACAATTAAAGGTCTCGCCGATGTAAATTTAAAAACATGATGGTACGAAACCCTCGGTTCGCGAATCCGACTCGCTCTCGACCGGTTTTTTTCTACATTATACCTTATCGGTAGGTACAGGTAACAGATCCTGGCCTCAAACCAGCACGCAGTGGAATCAAGTTCACAAAAGATTAATAGCTGGCATTGTGTCTTACGTGAGGCCTTGTATGCACCGCGAATACAAAGATATCATAATTTAACGTTACTAAGCATCGCTTGATCTAAAAGACTAACTTAGTCACGATTTAAATTCATAAGATCATATACCTAATTGAGGTTCTATGGTAAAAAGAATCAGCCAGATTAATGCAAACTTCTACTGATTTACAAAATACTAGATACTTATCGAAGTTGTCACAGAAGTTTTATTAGAGAAACTAGATTCTGCTCGCGACTTGGTCCCCGTGAAATTTCTTGCTTCCCCGACCCACCCACCGCGTCGCATCACATCGCCTGCCCGCGCTATTTTGTACTTCGTTTTCGCTAAGCGCTCTTTCTTACCTTTTTAGGGTTCCGTACCCAAAGGGTAAAATGGGACCCTATTACTAAGACTCCGCTGTCCGTCCGTCTGTCTGTCTGTCCGTCTTTGACCAGGCTGTATCTCAAGAACGGTGATAGTTAGAAGTTGAAATTTTCACAGATGTTGCCGCTATAACAATAAATACTAAAAAACAGAATAAAATAAATATTTAAGGGGCTCCCATGCAACAAACGTGTTTATTTTGCTCGATATTGATAACGGCAACAGGTAGACGCTTGAAATATTCACAGAATATTTAGTTATATATTCACTTTAAAAATAAATAATTAATTTAAAATAAAACACATATTTAAGGGGGATCCCATAGAACAGACATGATTTTTTTGCCGTTTTTATCTCGCACTTGGCCGGTTTTTCTTTTTGCTCGGTCCCTTAGAGCCCTAGCGTGATGATAAATAGCATATAGCTCTTCCTCAAGAATTGGGCTATCAAATTCAAAAAGAATCAAATCCTATTGGCAGTTTCAAAGATAAGCCTGTTTATACAAACAAACTGTTCAGCTTTTTTATTAGTATAGATCTGATATTCTATAGGTACTACCTACTGAAAACTTCGTTTGTCTTAAGCCTAACTGTAAAAATGACCCAAACCGATGCCTTACTTTTCATGTAATAAATGTCCGTCCTTAAATCGATTGGCTGAACAAGACACAATAGAAGTTTTATTGTTATTACGTCTATGTGCGTTTTAGAGTCCCACAAAGGTCTAAACTAACAAGTTTACACCACGAAAATCAAATTCCAGATAGTTAATAATACCTTTAAGCAAGTAATATGAATATTTGTAGATGGCAGTTTATGTTACTCTACAATAAACCACCAAGGAAAATCCTCCGTATATGCAAGTCAAAACAAAAAAAAACAGCCATGAGTCAAGCATGACAGTCGCTTTGAAATAAAAAAAAATTAACGAACACTTATTATGATGAAGGAACAAAGTACTAACTACTAAACCTACTTGGTTAGTTTTCGCACCTACGAAATCAAAAGTTTCCACTGAACTTTTAAACATCGAAGTTATTCTCAGCTACTAACTACCTTTACCAAAACCAGTTTGTAAGTTGACTCAGCGCGTATGTGGGTTGTGGGTACAAGAGGTTACTGTCCCAATATCTTCAGACGATACTTACGTCGTTAATTACTTGAAAGCATTGCTAACTGGTTGTGTTGTCATATTACTTGGTGGACGCAAGGCTAAATCTCTGTCTACCTTCATACTCATGTATCGTATGCCCTTATATCCTTCGAGATATCGAACTTACACATTTAAAGGTTCCCTGAGACATGTACACGGTTGTCTGGGTTTATACGATTACAACACCAATATAAACTTTAAACTCATGCTTTGTCATCATATCGGTCCAAATACGTTCACTGCTGCCTAGGCCTCTCCCTCTCCAGGACGAATTCTGTATTTCTCGCATCCAGAGAGAAGATAATGCTTGAATTAAATACTGCTGGGAGGTCAAGAGATTAGGCGGGTAGGGTAGGTAAGTTATGGAAGTAATATCATCACCAGAAAAAAAACATGAGAAAACAATAAATAAGTACTGTTCTTTATGCAGCACCAAAAATCTAAATTGTAACTGCTTTTTAATTTCTCAAACTCAAACTCAAAGCATTTATATCAATTAAATTAATTACAGGCACTTTCGAATTGTCAAAGATTCGATAATTCAGAAAGATGAAGCTAGTTGTCCATTCCAAAGCGTAGTACTTATGTTCCTATGAAGAAGAACGGGCAAGAAACTCCATGGACGCCCTTCTTTCCTCTAAAAGCATCAGGGACTTAAGGTCTACGTACAATTAACAAAACAGGATTGTTTTTCATCGCAAAGATGCATCAGAAATTAAGATAATAAAAGACGAATTATTTTTGATTTTATTATCTAAATAACCTTAGGAGCTCTACGTGAATACCTTGGGTTATCCTTACTTTGAACCAAATTAGTTTTGCATGCATATATATGCGTAAAAGTAGATTCTGATTGCATAACAAATGCCTAATTTAACATCAATACGTTAAATAATATAATATAACAAATCTAGTATTAGATAATGGATTATGTAACCTTCCTACTGCCTAATTTAAGATTTGGCCCCGAAATTAAGCAATATTTTAAGGTCAACATACCCAGTCTAAAACTAAAAAAAGTCTGGGACTAAATTATCTTTGTGATGAGTCACAAAATGTAATAAACAAAAATATTTTTTGCTAATGCTGCCTATATAAGAAATCAAAACAATTACCTTTCGCAATTTTGCAAAATAACCCCTTTATTAATGAAAGTTGCGTAAAGTTCAGTAATGATTGGCGACTGTTTAACCTTACAACGTTTATAATAAAAAAGGGCATTGGTTTTAGGTATGTTAGTATCTTCTTAGAAAATGATTTAGGTAAATAATTTGATTCTGGAATTATATGATACACTTATCTACGTAACTAGGAACGTAGTTATGGCGATTGTGTAAAGTATTTTTCACACGAAACATATTTTTTTAATATTAATGAGTGAAAATTATGGCTATAAATGTCGATAAATTTGATAAAGGTTTATTATATTTGCCAAGTATAGTTTCCAATATCCAACTACCTACCAACACAATCTAGGCGAAGTTTTCAATGTCAATGTCGTTCAAAGACCTTTCTCCATTCAATATTATCAACACTGACTTGTTGCGTCAGTATATACCTACTTTGTATATACTAACGCAACAAACAAGTCACGAGCTACGAGTAAATACACACATCAAAAGTGTCTAGGGATCAAGCATTTTTATGCGGATTTCTTGAGATTGAGATGTGGCTTTGTAATAAATTTATGATTTTATAAATTTATATGGATCCTTTTTGGTGCATTTCATAATTTGAATCAGGAACTGTGAATCAAATTCGAGTAAAAGATGAAAATCAGCTGTCAATATTTTCCCTATAAAAACATACAACGCATTGAAGACATTATTAGTGCTACTGTTTCCCTACTACTGATTAAAACCAACGTTATTATGGAGCGGCGACGTCATTTAAGCAGGGAAGAAATGCTCAGAGCCGTGGGAATGATAGAAGCTGGTTCCCGGCAACGTACTGTGGCTTTAGCTCTGAATACAAGTCAGAGTGTTATCAGTCGACTTTGGACACGTTACCGAAGCACTGGTACCGTGGCTGAGCGCCATGGAGGACGGTATCGCTGCACCACACGGAGACAAGACCGATACATTCAAATCTTAAATCGAAGAGCTCCAACAATAACCGCCATGATGTTAGCCGTGAGGCTTCATCACTCTTCAGGGAACTTAATTAGCGACCAAACAGTCAGAAACCGCTTGCATGAAGTGAACCTTCATTCCCGAAGACCGCTACGGGTACCACCTATAGCAATGCACAATCGTAGGATTCGATATCAATGGGCTCTTGAACACAGAAATTGGGCAGAAGAACAATGGCGTTTCGTGTGCTTTTCTGATGAGTCTCGTTTTGGTGTGAGACCGGATACAAGACGTATACGACACTGGAGAACCCCTGGACGCCAACAGCGATTAAAATCCTGCCAGGAAGTCCATCCTTATAGTGGTGGAACCATCATGGTATGGGCGGGTATTTGGATCGGCGGAAGAACTGAGTTGATTTGGATCAGAGGCAACCTCAACGCTCAAATTTATGCTGAGACGATTGTATCAGACGTCATCGTTCCTCTACAAGTGCAAATCGGTCCCTTATTTCAGTTAATGCATAATAATGCACGACCGCACACCGCAAGAGTTGTAAGACAGACTCTCGCCGCAGCTAACATCAATGTCCTGCCCTGGCCTGCTCAGTCGCCAGACTTGAACCCGATTGAGCATGCATGGGATATGCTACAGAGAAGAGCTCTGCCGAATATGGAGGGTATCCAGTCGCAAGAAGACCTTTTTTTGTTGTTGCAACGAACATGGGCGGCCATTCCACAGCGTGATTTGGATGAACTCATTTTGAGTATGCCAAACCGATGTTCTTGTGTTGTTAGTGTTCGCGGTAGAAACACGGATTATTAATTGTTTAAGTTACCCAATAAAATTTTAGAGAAAACTGTTATTTCAGTCTTTTTTTCGAACTTTTGTGTTAGTGGTTCAAATGTCAAAAATCCCTTTATTAGGAAAATGGCAAATTTCTTTATTAATGCAAAGGTGACTTGGTTTATCGTTACTGTGACAAACGAAAACACTTTATTTGATGAATCCTTAAAGAAAATTTTAATTAATATCAATCAGGAGAAAAGTTATTGCAAAAATATATGTTGATCCCTAGACACTTTTGATGTGTGTAGGTTCGACAGCACATCATTACAACCGATGCGTTTCCTAAGAGGCAACAACTAAAATAATGCTTATTTTAACATCCGAAGCGAAGGTAACTGATTTCACAGTGAAGCGAATAGTTATGCCAAGGTCTAGTTAACTTAAACCCTTTAACAAAACGAGAGTTTACTTGAGAAATAGGCTCTTTTTTGTCAAATGGGCCCGCTTTTGACATCGAACACGCCTGATGGAAAGCGATGAATGAGATAGATGATGAAACGAGCGTGCCCAGAAGATGCCCGTTCACTCTAGCTTTGAAGGCTGACGGGTTAAATGTGGAACACAGATGCTGGCAGAGTTTCACACTTTGGCTGTGCACATACTAAATGTGAAGGAGAAGTGCTAAGTATAACTGCACCCTAATTGCACAACACACTATCAATCGGAATCTGAATCGTTTTGAAGCAAACCGTTAATACATTGCCTCTAAAGTTCGAAAAATTTGTCTGCTCGACACATAAATAACACATTGAATGTTGTTGAACTGTCAAAATGAAACCGATTCCGATTGATAAAATGTGTTACGCAGTTGCCCCTCTGGTCGGGATATCAACAATGGTTTATTTAATATTAATTGTTGTAACTCATCAAACGTTATCTTATCTCATTGGTCGCAGGCAATTGCAACTGCTGAGCGTCGGGGTTTGAGTTCGGCTCCAGAGTTGGGAAGAGTGTAATTCGGGTATTCAATGTATTTTTTGTATTAACCAAAAAAAAATTGAGATATTTTTTTTCATTATTTTTTCTGCAGTAGTCACGATCAGGTCCACCCTCTGATGCCCGCTTATTTTGGGAATTTTGGGACACGTTGTATATACCACATTATCCACATTTGATTTTAAGTTGTGTCATCACATTAGTTCCAGTAAAGTTAACTAAGAGTTCACTGTTCAAAACAATTGACATAATTGATGGTGTTATTAAGGCTTGCTGCAACTGTTGCTAGTTGGCGTTAGAAATAATTGTATGGATCTATTATTATTCATAGTGTTGAAATGTGACCTGCATGACTAATTGTTTCTTCAGAATTCGTTGTCCTCGTGGTAGGAAGGAAGAAGAGATTGGTAGTTTTCTCGTTACAATAAGCACAACACCCCATAAGGATAGAAATAATTACTATAAAAAATATATATACAAAGTGGTAAAAAAATTAACCCGACAAACTTTAAGAGGTGCTTTAGACCATCGAACTGAACAACTTTCACTATTGGACCAACTCTGAAATCACGAAAAAAAAAATCTGCTGCTTAATGCATTTTGGTCAAGTAGGTTATTAAACAGCTGATTTTTTTTTCGTGAGTTTGATGGTCTAACTAAACTTCTAAAGCACCTCTTAAAGTTTGTCGGGTTAATTTTTTAACACCTTACAATTATAATAAACATTCGAATTGAGAACCCTCCTTTTTTGAAGTCGGTTAAAAAGCAAGAAAAACCCAGAAAGAGAGAATATTGATAAATTGTCACAAACAAACAAACTTAACAAGTTCAGAAAAGTTATGCCAATGTCGTTTCTTTTTTTTTTGTAAATCTCAGTTCGGATAAACTATAGAGCACTTTAATTTATGCAGAGAATTTAACCTCTATGGCTGATGTCAGAACTTTCTCCAATGTGAGAAGACAGGACTAAAACCTATACCTAACATCGATATAATTAAGTCTTAAAAATATACGTATCTATCAACTAAGACCGTGGGAAAACGAACTGCATGTTTATTGCTGTCATTTAGATCCGTATCATAAAACAAAGACAATTTTATAATGTAATGCCTAGTAAAATACCTTATTTAAATATTCATCAACCCTTAATGAGTCCATAAGCATAGTCAGCCTAAGAGTCCTACTGCAGGGACACAGCACAGGCCTCCTCTCTGTGAGAGGGAGTGAGCCGTAAACCACCACGCGGGCCCAGTGCGGGTTGGTAGATGTCATGTCTTGTATTTTTGGTTTTAAGTCTTGCTGATTTCCTCACGATGTTTCCTTCACCGTTTTGAGAGCAGTGGTGATGCAATAATTTACACAAAGTAAAGTGCCTGTCTGGGCTCGAACCTACGGACTCGTAAGTCGAGGTCCGCACCACTGGGCCACCACTGCTCTTCAGAATAGCAATGCGATAGTGAAAAGATTAGTCATTATGCGTTTTTATAACGTTTATAACGTTATAACGTGAAGGTAATATCATGGATCACGTCCATAAAATGTAGATATGGAAATACGTGCACGTTATAACGTTATCGTGGACGAAAATTTAAAAGCGTCTTCAAATATTACTTCCCGTTTAACTTCCTTGTGTAATCGTGATATCGTGGACGTCCACGATAGTATCGTCACGTTAAAAATTATAAAAGCGCAGCATAATGGCAGGCAATAACCAAGACCAACTCGCACTGGGCCTGCTTGGTGGATTACGGCCCACTCCCTCTCACAGAGAGGAGGCCTGTGTCCCAGCAGTGGGAACATTATAGGCTGATTATGCTTAATGGCAGGAAGGTAGTTTTCCTTCCAAAGAAAGTAAAGTGAACTACATGACACATCGCGTTTCCCAGCTTTTCTTTTAAGCGATAACTTCTTACACATTGGCATTGTTTGAGTCACGTCTCGAGAACAATAAAACCAATTTATTATCTTCCATTGGATAACAATAATAAATCTTATAACATTGACTGTATAATGTATTCCGTATAAAGGATGATTTCCATCAAACGGCTCGCATCACATCAGATGAGAACGGATTTTACAAACTTTAAACGATATTACGATTTAAAGTCTATATTACCAAGCCGCCCACAGCAACTTGACCGCGGGCGTCTTCCGCGACACGCGATTTTAGCCGAAAGTATACTGCGACGCGCGATCGACTCTGCAGTGCTATTCTGTAAAAATCTCACCGTGAAAACTAAGGTGAAGTGAGTCATTCTACCCTGATGTTAGGGATTGCCCCTATTGATAGCTCTCTTCACGCTCACTTCACGTAAGTTATTACGGTGAGATTTTTACAGAATCGATAGGCTGTTCGCATGTCGTCGTATCCGATCGAATCCTTTCGGCTGTCGCCAAAATTTTTCTTTTCCTTGTCTGTGTTTTGATTATTTTCTTCTTCTTCTACCAACAATACTACGGTATATCACATCGGTATACGGTATATCATCACAACGGTAATATTTTCTCATTGTTTGTCTTATTTATTTTTAGTAAGTATATTCATGTATTTATATATATTTATTTGTGCTTATAAATATATATTATGTAATTAGGTATATATTACATTCATAGTTTTAATAGGTTTATGCGTATCTTTATATTTAAAATATTTATTCCTCAATTTTCATGATTGCACCTACCACTGTTTGTCCCTGCATCACCCAAAGAAAAAAAAAAAAAACTACTTACTGGTAGAAAATGCCTATGGCATTAAGTCCGCCTCTGTACATTTATGTGCATGAAGTATTAAATAAATATATAAATAAATAAATACTACATCAACTTCAACCATTTTCAAAAATTAGAACACATCAACACGGTAGGAATGAAACTATGTATTTGACTAGGCGCAGAAACTGATACGATCGCAAGCGACGATACGGAGCGTATGCGCCGACATGCTGCCGGACGCGATCGGCTGTCGCCGTGTCAGTTCGTATCCTTTTCGATCCGATGCGATACGAGCCGTTTGGTGTAAATCATCCTTAAGTCATAGAGGGTCTAAGAATAAGGGGTTTATTTATATAAATAACGTAAGCTTAACATCACGCCTATACTTCCCAAAGTGTACCTAAGTACCTATAGTACATCCACATTGGGGGATGCGCTAAGATCTTTAATAGGATTATAATTATGAACTTAGAGGGTTGTGTTGATGGTTTTAATGATTATAATTGTGTAAATATATAAGGTGTTTCAAAATCAAGTCTACAAACTTTAAGAGGTGCTTTAGACCATCAAACTGAATAACTTTCACTATTGGTCCAACTCTGAAATCACGAAAAAAAAAATCAGCTGTTTCATACATTTTGGTCAAGTAGGTATTGAACTTTTGTATTAAACAGCAAATTTTTTTTTTGTAATTTCGGATTTGGTCCCATATTCAATACTCAATACTTTATTGCATTCCATAATGTGCACATATATAACAGTTGGTATGTTAAAACATCGAATCAATATTATGGACCCTGTCGAGCAACAAAGTTAAATTTAGTTAAAGTTGATGTTACTTAGTTGAGTTTAGTGAAAGTTGTTCAGTTTGATGGTCTCTCTTAAAGTTTGTAGAGTTGGTTTTGAAACCCCTTATATACTTGTTGCCAACCTGATACTGACCTGCAAATTGCAAAAAACGTAAGAAATAAAACAGACAAACCAACTCTTACTGGACAACAATGCTACAGCATTGCCATCAACCGGGCCCCAATCGACTCCGGTTTATTTATAAACGTTACTTAATCATAATCATTCCTAAAAGTTAAGTAATGATTACCGTTTACTTAACCATACATTTTTTGACGTTTAAACATCTTCTGATGGGAAATAACCTGTCGAAATTTACCTGTTGAATTGTCGAGTTTTTATATATTTTAGGTGATGATCTACCTGCAAATTTTTATTTTTGTTTTTTTTTTTGGCAATATAGCTAGCAGTGTGTAGGTATATATTTCGTTCCACAGTACTTTTATACCAGACAAACTCTAGACGCTGTAAATATCTCACGGTGATAACTTAGGTGAAGTGAGCTATCATTCCACCTGATGTTAGGGATCGCCCCTATTGATATCTCACTTCAGGTTTCTTCACCTAAGTTATCACGGTGAGATTTTTACAGAATCCATCGGCTGTAATAAAATTGGCTGTCAGATTATCTTACTGTTATTTATTATTATTGTATTTAGCTGTAAGTCTTCCAAAGTCCTTAAATAAATAAACTTATTTGTATAGGTATACACCGTAATATAAATATGCCTTCGTAATTATTTGTTTAAGTTTCATTGTCGTGTGCTTATTTATTATTTACAAGTACATGATTCACAAATAATAATTAATTCGTGACAAGTAGCATTGATAGGTAAATAATATTGACACATTTATCATGATTTCCGTAGATATAAAAACTTAGGGCGCGTCGAGTGTTTGTTTGTGCGACGTCACTCGAAGATAAATTATGGAAATTCCTAATAGGTACTTAACTAATATTTAGTTATAGCTGACCTCTACCAAGGCCGTACTCAAGGGTTTGAAATATTTGATGAGACGAAAATATAAATGTCTTGAATAATAAATCTATAAATACATAGTTTGTGATAAATCCTATTATTCTACTTTCCTAAGTACTAATCCTACTTCCTATCCTACTTATATTATAAATGTGAAAGTTTGTGAAGATGTTTGGATGTTTGTTACTCAATCACGCGTAAACGGATTTGGATGAAATTTGTCACACAGATAGTTTACAACCAGAATCAACACATAGGATACTTTTTATCCCGATATTCTCACGGGATCGAAACTAACGCGGGTGAAACCGCGGGGCGCTGCTAGTAATATCATAAACGCGAAAGTTTGTGAGGATGGATGTTTGTTACTCTTTCACGCAGAACGGATTTTGATGAAACTTTATAAGTTTAGCTTATACATCAGAATAGCACATAGGATACTTTTTATCCCGATATTCCCACGGGATCGACACTTATGCGGGTGAAACCGCGGGGCATTGCTAGTACGTTAAAAATTCGTCGGTAACGTAACAGGTTATAGAAAGTCGATCAACAGTTATGTCTTGGTAGTTTTAAGACCTTTGCGAGGCGAAATTCTGGTCGAAACTTACAACTTACAACATCACCGATTCGACGAAGAAATTAAGAAAAGTAGGTAGGAATTTTTACATAGGTAAGGCCATAGCCATATAAGTTAAAGGTAAATTAATGGAAACCAGATTAATCCCCGTATATGATAATCAAACATAAAACAATGGCCCCGATTCTGTTGTTCACAAACTAAACTAAATTTAAGTTCAGTGCATCTTTTTCTTTCTATTTCATTATGAAAAGGACAGAAGTTATATATTCGTTTAGTCCTGTCAAATTAGATAATCCATAGACAAGTTTAGACATGATTAAAACATTGTTTATTAAAATACATCGATTTACGTCAGGCGCCGATTAATTTGACAGGACTAAACCAATATTTAGCTTCTGTCCTTTTCTTAATGAAATAAAAAGAAAAAGACGCACTGAACTTAAATTTAGTTTAGTTTTTAAACAACAGAATCGGGGCCAATGTCTATATAGGTTAATTCTAAGTTCGATATCCTAATCATCATCTACCTAGCCGTTTCCCAACTATGTTGGGGTCGGCTTCCAGTCTATGATGATATATATGTAGTATGAGATGCAGCTGAGTGCCTGTATTTTACATGGAGCGACTGCTTATCTGACCTCCACAACCCAGTTACTGGGTAATACGATACCCTTGGGTAAGACTGATTGTCAGACTTTCAGGCTTCTGACGACCGGTAACGACTGTCAAAGATCCACGAAAGACAGCCGGGATCCAGGCTTAAAAGGTTTGTTTAAACGTCTAATCTTATTATAAATGGAGTATAGGGTCCGTGGGATCGCTACTGCCGAAAAGCCATGCTATTCTCTAAAGATACAGCCTTGCGGGCAGCGCTGTCGCAGCGCTGTCGCGATGGGTTTCACGGCTGCGACAGCGCTGCCCGCAAGGCTGTATCCTTAGAGAATAGCTCCCCAGCTCGTCACATGCTGCCCTGCAGGTTTCTGTATATCTCTTGGTCTGGCTCCTCACTCTAGACCTATACCGGCAAAGTATACTCTACCGGCACAGAGCTAGATTTTGGAGCACGCAAACTCCACCACAACTTCAACGTAGAGATACGATAATATTACAAGAGATACCTACGATATTATGCATAATAACAAACAACATGAAAGCTTAAAAAAGGCATCACAACACCATGTTTAGACATAAGAATGTATGTAACACTGAGATTACATCAGTCTAAGTGCGGTAATTTTGTCTAAGTACGGTCATTTCTTCGCTATCTTATATACTCCGAAAAGCAATATACCACAATCACACGCTCGAAAGAATGTGTTAACACTACGTGTTGCATTAACTATTAACCCATGTTTCAATTGATCCCAGCCTACCCAGTGGGGTCAATTGAAACATTTTCTGAAGGAAACAGCTTCTACCTAAGTTACGGGGGGCCTATACTACCTCAAATGGCTTAGCATGATCCTGCGTTATGTCGAAAATACTGCAGCATTAATTTTGAAATAAATATATGGTAAAGTTGAGGATTAATGTTAGGTCTTATGTTAGACGAAAACACGATTTCATAAAATTTTCTCGATAGAAAAAAATTACAAAGTTACCTCCAAACCGAACAATAAACCGCTGGTATTCAAAAATACTTCAAATTAGATCATGAAACTTTGTATACTAACCGAACTAACTATAAAGCAGGTCTAATGTTATTTATTTTTTTTTAATTACCATTATTTTCACCGTAAAAAGCAAATACCTAAACTATTAGCGCTGCCTGCCGCCTAGCACCGCACTCTGTCTCGCTCTCACTCAGTCCGCTAGCAGTATCGTGCGAGCGAGATGAAGAGTGAAGTTTAGCTGAGGTACACTACCTCAGCCTTCAGCCCTCAAAGTTACCTCACATAAGACCTAGCATTAAACCTAACATAAGACCTAGCATTAATCCTCAACTTTACCATATATTTATTTCAAAATTAATGCTGCAGTATTTTCGACATGACGGAGGATCATGCTAAGCCATTTGAGGTAGTATAGGCCCTTAAGTAAAATCATTCGTTTTTATCCAGATAGTTTAAACATAACATAACATAATCAGCCTATAATGTTCCCACTGCTGGGACACAGGCCTCCTCTCTATGAGAGGAGTGGGCCGTAATCCACCACGCGGCCCCAGTGTGGGTTGGTAGAGCAGTGGTGGCCCAGTGGTAACGGCCGTGACTTACGAGTTGTAGGTCGTAGGTTCGAACCCCGTCAGGCGCTTTACTTTGTGTAAATTATTTCATCACCATTGCTCTTAAAACGGTGAAGGAAAACATCGTGGGGAAACCGGCATGTCCTAGAACCAAAAATTCGAAGACATGTGACATCTACCAGATAATTTAGTTACAATTAAAACTCATTACAAAATAGATAGACTAGTACCAAATTCAAAATAGACAGACAACACGAAAAATTTTCTCAAAATCGTTTCCATTGACCCCAGTCTACACTACTAATAAAACTATCTAACTAAACCCGTGACAAGCCCATATCCGTTAAAAGTAGGTACCTACATGGTTTTGGAAGGAAGTGAACTAAAAGGAGAAAACTGGTTAGTTTAGTCGATATCGGTGATAGCGCTATTGCAATATTCAGCTGCGAAAGGCTGGGTATGTTTCGTACTGGAAATCGATACCTATATCGCTATAATTTAAGACTAGGTTAGATTTAAAGGATACCTGATACTTTCATAATTTAACTTTACAATCGTATCTGGGGGCCGATTCTACTAACAAAATTGTTCAAAAATCGCAATGGAACCACAGCTGAATCACGGCTGTTATGCGTTTTCATATTCTACTAATGAAGAACGATTCAACTGCGGTTACGTTTTAGTTTAAGCCAACGATCGATCTAAATCATTTCAAAATATATTCTGCTAACAAAATCGAACATGAGCGTGACGTTTAGTCACATTCTACTGTTATATTGACACTTGTTAGAATCGAATGGTCTAAATATAATTTTGTATTCGAAAATACTTTCGGTGACATGTATGTAACATTTTTAGGTTCAAATTTTTTTTCTGTGGTGTTATTAAACATACTATTTGGCATGTTGGTAACACAGTTTACCCGCTGTTACGTTCTCGCTACCATTCAGTTGCGATTCAGCATAGGTTTAGTTTCCAGTTTGCATCGGAAATAGTAGAATGACTTTATAAGTAACTATCGAACGGCGATCGAAATCGAACTATTATTTAAAACACAATTGAACGTGTAACGTTGCAAATTAGTAGAATCGCCCCCCTGGTTTAAGTAGTAAGATTTCCTAATTTTGGACTTGTGACGACGACCATAACATATTTTAATAATTATCATGAATTCATGACAAAACACGGAAGATTTAGGTTTAAATAAGTACTTTATTCTCAAAAAGACAAAAGAGCCACTTATAGTGATTTTCGCTTGTAAAACACTAGCGGAATATTGTTGCACACTTGTACTGTAAGAGATTAAGGAGTGGGGCGCGTCTTCATGGATCTATCTGTAAAATGAATGATTTTATTATAGATGCTATTCTCTATGAGGGTTACGCTTACGGGCTATGGAACATAATTAGTGCCTACTTACATGGGTAACCATGATGTTATAATGATTGCAGTTTAGATTTTATTGAACACCTGATGCAAACTGGAAACGAAAAATATTTAGGTTGCTAGTGAATTAAGTAAGTGCTATAATATTCATAAAGTTTTATGACTTTAATTGATTTAAGTGGTTGCGCCGATAATAAATGTTGTATTCAACTGATGAATTTTAAATCATATCCCGACAGGCGATATCCTGTTAAAATAATCTTAAAACTCTAAACCAGTCGTTTTGTATACCAAGTTTTCGTCATAAGCGCGCATTCAATCAACTATATTACAGCCAACCTATTCTGTAAAAATCTCACCCTAAAACTTAGGTAAAGTGAGCTCCATTCACCTTAGTTTTCGCGGTGAGATTTTTACAGAATAGACCAGCTAAAATCCTAGGAGCGTAGCTCAGATCTACGTTCGAGTAATTTTCATGTTATCCGGGCCTCTACTACCATAGGCTTATGACTATGATCGACACCTTTTACTACAGCAGCGTTAGCTCCTAATGCTACGCTAGAATAAGCATGATACTATCCTGGCTACTACGACTCGTAGCAACGCTGCATTATGGAATCATAATGATATCCGGGCTAGGGCGACTCGTAGCAACGAAGCATTATGGAATCATAATGATAGCCGGGCTAGGGCGACTCGTAGCAACGAAGCATTATGGAATCATAATGATAGCCGGGCTAGTACCTACGACTCGTAGCAACGTAGCATTATGGAATCATAATGATAGCCGGGCTAGTGCGACTCGTAGCAACGAAGCATTATGGGATCATAATGATAGCCGGGCTACTAAGACTCGTAGCAACGCTGCATTATGGAATCATAATGATAGCCGGGCTAGTGCGACTCGTAGCAATGAAGCATTATGGAATCATAATGATAGCCGGGCTATTACGACTCGTAGCAACGTAGCATACGTAGGCTATCAGGGATTGTTAATGCTATCCCAATTGTATAATAATGTTAGTTACTTGTTATGCCTATATTTGAAAATGTTTTTAGGTATATCATAAAAGTATTTCAAAATGTTATAAGATGTATATTTATTGAATAAAGGAGATAATAATAAAAAAATATGATAATTAAAAATTTTATACTTACGAGTTCCGAAATTATTTCGTAATACGGAGCTAGTATATCATTATCTCTTATTCGGGCTATGAAATATATAAAAACTTATATTCTATCATCCTAGAAAACAAAGAAGTAAATATGTAGGTACCTACGGAAATATTAATGATCTTAACGAGTTATAATAACAAAACAATAGAAATTAATATTTCTAAAATTATCAAATGCCTCTGACATTTACTAAATCTATTTTAATTATACCTAATCCACGGCTTAACGTTATTAAAAGCCAGTTAAACCAGATAAATTATTAAATCATACGCAAACCTACAAAAAACGTTTTATTATTCTGTCCGTTTCTCTGTTTCATACATTTACAAGGTAAAACTAATGATAATAAAATTAAATACCGAAATACTGACCTTCATGAAATTGGCATATTACAGAATTACCGTGTTACAGAGGTATAAACTTAAGGTTCCCGCAGACAGGCGCGACGCGTCAGCGCGGCGCAATCCTAGTAGAACAATTTCCATGAAGTTTTCATAGTACCTAATAGTTCTACTCTGGAAACTAGGCGATATTAAAGTTATCACTGACCTGCCTAAATGTCATGTAATCAAAATTAATAAATAAATGTACTTAATTAGATTTCATTTGCATTTATTGATTCTAGTTATTTAATTACGATTTAATGACGAGTTAGGTATATTGCATGAATATGAATAGGTATTTTAAACCCACATGTTTATGACTACTGTATCTTTTGAAAGTCTATAACACTTATGGGGTTGCATCTACATGCAGGGCCGGATTAACCATGTCGGGGCCCTTAGGCAATGCAATTCTCGAGGCCCCTTTTCAGCCGTTTGAAGATCATCAGCTCTTTAAATTTGATGAAGGGATGTGAGTAATAGCAACGTTTTAAATTACGAGAATTGGCCTTCAGGCTATAGACTGGTACCCCATAAGTTTTCATATGATTTACCCAAGTAAAAGCAAACTTCACTTGCGATCTAGTCGCTGCACTTTGCAGTTTTCGCAAAATGTCTACAAATACACTTTCGCGCACAAAATCGACCCACCCCATGCTCTTCGATTTGAAACAATATAATTCAAAAAGTTTTACTAACAATCTATACATATAATAAAATCGTAGGAAAGTCAAAACTGTACATTGAATATTTTTTAAAAAGAATACTTGGGGCGTGATCTACAATCGATATCGAAGCCAAAAATATAGTTTTTAGAATTTTTGTCTGTTTGTCTGTTTGTCTGTCCGGGATAAACTCAAAAAGTACTGCATGGATTTACTTCAAATTTTGCATGAATATTACTAAGAGGTCAGGTCAACATATAGGCTACATATTATCACGCTATCACCTACGGGGGAGGAGCTGTGAATCTTTATTTTTCTTACGCATAAAATCGTAGGAAAGTCAAAACTGTACATTGAATATTTTTTAAAAAGAATACTTGGGGCGTGATCTACAATCGATATCGAAGCCAAAAATATAGTTTTTAGAATTTTTGTCTATTTGTCTGTTTGTCTGTCCGGGATAAACTCAAAAAGTACTGCATGGATTTACTTCAAATTTTGCATGAATATTACTAAGAGGTCAGGTCAACATATAGGCTACATATTATCACGCTATCACCTACGGGGGAGGAGCTGTGAATCTTTTTTTTACGCATTCTGTGACAGCGTTTAATCTAACGACGCATATCTAAATGTTGTTTTTGAGTAAGCCATGCTATTATCTAGCTTTACACTATAAAAACTACGCCATTTAAGTAACTTGGGCAGAGAAATGTAGTTTAATGAATGTTAGTAGTTTAAAGACAATTTTAAAACAGCGCCATCTATGAGATTTCATAAAAATCAAATCAAGTTACATGTTAACATTTTTTGGAAATTAATAATTTAAATTTGATCATGTTGGCGAGGTAAGTAGTTAGTTATTCTTAAAATTCATAGATGGTGATGTGCATTTTCTTCATGAAAGTTGTATCGTATAGTTTGTTTTGACAAATTCAAGTTCCAACAAAACCCTCAAAATCTTGAGCAGAGTTGAGGAAGACAATTAAAAAAAAAATGCGGTGTCAAGTATTACAAAAAAGTTATGTTCATTGATGATGATCATTTCATTTCATGACACCCTCACGGAGGCGAGCGTCAGTGACAGTCCCAGCCGCATGCGTCATCTGTTTGCCGTCATCTTGGTGTTTTGTGGAGTCGCGAACCCGGTAGCTTTGTGGGAGAAGTATCGCCATCATCTGTCTGAAGATTTTCTACGAGCTTTGAGGCGCGCTACTGAAGACGA
Source organism: Globia sparganii (assembly GCA_949316385.1). Taxonomy (NCBI): domain Eukaryota; kingdom Metazoa; phylum Arthropoda; class Insecta; order Lepidoptera; family Noctuidae; genus Globia; species Globia sparganii. Next base: position 15,064,527 of record OX438665.1, on the reverse strand, counting down.
AGTCGAAGTAACTGATGAACGCGTGCTGAACACCTGTCTCAGTTCACTTCAATATGTGGTCATTTCTATCGGCGGCAATCCACTGATCGAATATGGGTTACCAGCTCCCCAATCATCACCGTATCAAGACCGTGAAAATCGGGAGTATAACGCGAAATGACCACCATACGAAATGACCATGTCGCTTTGTTCTCTTCAGAGCAAAAGCAAATTTATGACAACGTCCTTGAAAGCGTTGGGCAAAACCAGGGTAAAATGTTTTTCTTGGATGCTCCTGGTGGAACAGGAAAAACATTTGTTACCACTGGCATACTTGCAGAGGTCAGGAGGCAAGGCAAAATTGCTATTGCTGTAGCGTCGTCGGGAATCGCTACCACACTGCTTCCGAGTGGCAAGACATCACATGCCATGTTTAAAATTCCCATCGATTTAGAGAGCGCCGAAACGCCTGTTTGTGGTGTGTCACGTAACAGCGATAAGGGACACGTGCTCAAGGATTGCTCTCTGATCGTATGGGATGAGTGTACGATGGCCAATAGGAAGGCAGTTGAGACCGTGGACAGAATCCTGCAGGACATCCGCAGGAACGAACATTTGATGGGTGGTGTCACAGTTCTGTTCAGTGGTGATTTTCGGCAAACGCTTCCCGTGGTGACGCGGGGCTCGAGGGCTGACGAGGTGAATGCTTCGTTGAAACGATCTTCGTTGTGGTCACGAGTTCGTACGCTGCGCTTGACCATTAATATGAGAGCTCGGCTCGGCGGCAATGCACGTGCTCAAGAATTCTCCGATGTTGTTCTAAGTCTTGGCGAAGGCACTCTACCAGAAGAGACAGGTGGTGCTTCCAGAGTCTCTCGGTAGAGAAGAGAATAAATAATTTAGAAGAAATAATTCGCTGTGTATACGGGGACATCAGTCGTATACCGCACCAGCAGAATTCTTGGGTGTGTGAGCGGGCCATTTTGATGCCCGAAAATGATCAGGCTGCAGCAATTAACGAATGCATTCTCTCGGAAATTGAGGGGAATAAAGTGGTCTACACCTCGATAAACACTGTTGTCGAGCAAGATGACGCCACACATTATCCCGTGGAATTTCTGAGCTCCCTGTCAGCAAGTGGACTTCCAGCGCATACCATCAAGCTGAAGGTCGGTGTTCCGATTATGCTTCTTCGGAACCTATCTCCTCCGAAGTTGTGTTAACCGCCTTAAAGTCATCTCGCTCCACAGACACACCATTGAGGCGGAAATTCTGACGGGTTGTGGCGTCGGCGAGGCAGTATTTATACCACGCATTCCCCTAATACCTCATAACGTCCTGTTCCAGTTCAAGAGCGTACAGTTCCCCGTGAGTGTTTGCTTCGCGATGACCATCAATAAGTCGCAGGGCAGCGGGTGTCGACCTCAGGACGAGTTGCTTGTCACACGGGCAACTGTACGTCGCTTGCTCCCGCGTCGCCAGTCCTGACTCTCTTTACATTTTGGCTCCTGGCAGCGTAACTACCAACGTAATTTATAGGGAAGTGTTGTAAAGTATTATACCTTTGTACGTATTTTTACTCTTTTGTGACCTGGAATGTATTCCTGCATTATTTTCTCTATTTCCTTCAGTCACATCTTATGACTGAACTCAGCAGGATTCCCATATAACTCTCTTCACTTGCTTCGCTTGCAAAAAAAACTTATATTTTAATGCTATTTTAAAAGTTGTGTACTTATAATGCTATAGCCACACTGGCATCTTAGGTATTTTTGGTGCTGTAGAGCATGCACGCAGACGACGTCGCGGGCAGCAGCTAGTAACCTAATATATTGTATATTAAAACCTTCTTGAAAGTATGTAGATTACAACGTCACGCACTTTTCCGAGCAAAAGTGAGTGATGAGGACATCTGAAGAATCGAGTCGATCTGGGGAGCTATTCTCTAAGGATACAGCCTTGCAGGCAGCGCTTACGCAGCGCTGAAACTATTGTTTTCACCGCTGCGACAGCGCTACCCGCAAGGCTGTATCCTTAGAGAATAGCAAGGCTTGTCAAGTTGTCAAGAATATTGAATTGAACAAAATATTGTGTACGTTCAAATAAACTGTACCTTACGTACCTTCACACAATTTAAAATAATAAATTATTTAATTCATTACGATTTTTGAGATATCGTGTCTCAAATGGAGAGCATGGGGTGGGCCGGTTTTTTCGCACGCAACTGTATATGACTATAGCCTCGACCTTTAGAATTCTTGCTCAAAGACCTTCCAAAAAACGAGTCAGACGAGCATGATCCCGGTCTTTTGCCGCCGGCATTATCCGGGTATTTTAAGCGAAGACAATTTACTTACTTGAAGTCAGACCGACTTCAAATTTTCCTCTATTATACCCAATATTACCATAATAACGAACGTAAGCACAGATGTTGTAAAAAGCCGGCCAAGTGCGAGTCAGATTCGCACATGAAGAGTTCCCTACCACAAGGCAAATAATGCCGAAAAAAACACGCTTTTTAACCTTTTGACCGCCACGGTCGGGTATAGCCGACAAATGAAAACATGCCCAACACGCCACCGTCGGCTAATGCCGACAAGAAAACACCATGTTTTAAGTATAGGTATACACAGAAAACTGAAATTAGTTTATTTATTTTGTACTTATTATGCATTAAAGTGTTCAAATAGATACGAAATCCTAATAATCCATGTTATTAAGAATGTAATAATTTTTACAAATTGATTTATTGTTTTTTTTTTTTTCATTTAATTTCATTAAATATTTGTATCCTAGTCCATGGCGATACATGTAAGATCTCTACTATACCTTACTAATAAATAAGACCTTTATGTACCATGTTTTCAAACAAATAAATATATTGTTATTAATATATTCTAAGTCATAGATGCTAGGATGTACCTAAATCGCGATATTACCACAGTATAGAAATTTTGAGACTGTGATATTACTGCGTCAGATACGTGAGGTATTCAGGAATACCGAAGGGATCCGATTGACTCTAAAACTAGTAAAACATTCACATGAGTAAATAATCGTATATATAATATAGTAAATCCATAATCGTCCAGAACTGACCAATGAACCTTGAGACATCTTACTACGAAATGTGAATGTAACAGCCACAGATACCTATAGATATGGTGATATCTGTGGTAACACCCAAAATTCAAAATACTTTCTAACTATTTGATAACGAAACACGTTTACCAAATATTCGCGCAAAATGAAACTGATTTCTAAATCTTCTGAGTAGGTATGTTTACGTATGAGACTTCGATGCATAGTTTCCTTTTGATTTATTTGTTTAAGTAGTCATTTATTTAGTAGTAGTAGTGTAGTAGTGATTTATTTGTGTAAGTCATGAGAAAAACAAAACAAACAACAACAAATTAACATTGAATAGGTAAAGCCCGCCCGCTGTATATTTTCTAGTGTTTGATTATTTTTTTGCTATATATTTTTGTGGTACTTATACTTACTTACAATAAAATGTGTAATTAAAAATAAATAATAACATATAATTAGGGTACATTTGATATTCACTTTCCCCCATTTCAATTTAATTAATCATTTTAGTGACAGATCACAATACACAATTAATTTGTGATGTAGGTACCTGATGTACTTACAATATTCCGATAAAATAACTAGGTATCGTAACGTAATCATAAGATTTTTAAGATTAAAAAAAATGCTTGGCTTATCGCACTGATGCGACACTGGTAACTATGGTAAATAAATATTAAGTTAATTTTGTATGTTTTTAAACTTACATAGATTTCAAAAATAAAATTTAAAAATTTACCTATTTTGTTTTTTTTTTTAAGAATATTGGTTACCTACACATTCTTCTGTAGGTAAGTAAGTATTTCATACAAAGCGAAATTATATTCATGATAAAAACCAACCAACTAGATAATAGGTAATATGTGCGTTATCTATTTACATAAGCTTTTAAAATAAGTCTTAAAATATTAATAGTAAAATCTACCTACATGTATTCTAAAAAGGAGTCTTATCTAAACGCATAACATTAAACCATAAAATAAAAAAAAAACTTACGTTTAAAAAAATGTGTTCAGCCAAGAATAAACAAATATCAATAGCTAATATTATATTTCTTTCGAAATTGTTCCAAGATCGAAAGTTTTAACTACCGTGTAGTCTCGAACCGTGAACCGTGTTGTATCGAGAACGCGTTTATGCGTCGGACAGTCGCGGCCAACTGAAGCTGAGCGGACGATAGCGTTTTCTCAACACTACTGGATACCGCTTCGCTCACTGATTGTACCGTGTTCGTCTCTATATGGGATTTTGTAAATAATTATGTATATCATTATTTACATGATAATGCATCCTTGAGAGGTTTTGTTCATGATGTAAAACCGTCCGACTTGTAACGTAAAGACTGTTGAGAAATAGGTAGCTAGAGTACCTAGTTACATCTTTATGCTTAGTGATTAGGTACGTGTTGGAATTTGATACTTGAAAGGAAACTGTGATCTACAGCTAGGGAAAACTTGCGTATTATAGGATTTGTGAAGGAAACTCCTGCAACCGAGACAAGTTTCCCTAAGTTTTAGATAAGTGTCTGACCTACTTAGCAAAAATGTATTTTTAACCGACTTCAAAAAGGAGGAGGTTCTAAATTCGAGTGTAAGTATGTTGTTGTTTTTTTTTGTATGTTTGTGACGCGATATCTCCGGCAATTGTAAATCTATTTCAAAAAATATTTTCATAATGGATAGGGCATGCCTCAGTGGTGGTCCCATATAAATTATAAGTAGGTATTAACTTTTCTTGGGTAGTTTTTGAGTTAGCTTCAATAATACGTATTTTTGAAACTTAGTCTTTCAATACACTTCCTCGTAAAGTGGCATTTATTGCAGTAGCTGCACCACTTTTTAATTTGACAAAAATATCTATTTCATACAGTTTCATAAGTACTGCAAAGTACTTACAAAGTTTCAGAAAAATCCATACTTAGGTAGGTACTACCACTACCCAATATAAGGGTGAGTTTGAATGTAGGGGGTAAAATTCGGATCTACTGATGCTTCCGAAAATTCTATCACTAATGGGAAGTTACAGTATACTGCCGAGAGTCTTAGGATATACATAAGTTTTTTTATGTTAAAACATTTCACGCGGACGAAATCGCGCACACAAGCTAGTCACGAATAAAAACCGGCACAATAACTAGGTACCTATACTCCATTCACAATAAGATTAGACATTTAACAAACCTTTTTTACAGCTTGCTTAACCGATTTTGACTTCTATTCCGTAGGCATAAGGATGGCATTAAAAGCATAAAAAGTGCTTACAATAACAACTGTTTACTGCTTTTAATGCCATCATTATGCCTACGGAATAGAAGTCAAAGTCGATTGAACAGACGGTATAAAAGGTTTGTTTAAAAGTCTTATCTTATTGTAAATGGAGTATACCTACCTATAATGCAAGAGTAAACAGAACACTGTGACAGAACCGTAGCGTGCAACGGCAACCGGCTGCTGTGCAAAAAACCAGATTCTGTGTGAATGCAGATATGGAGAACTATGTAGGGCAAGTGTTTGGCCCGTGAATGTAAGGGGACCTTTCTGAGAGATATAAGTGATTGAATTTAATTATATTGCGTCCGCCAGTAGGTATAGCAGGTTAGTTGTAGCGGCTTGCGCCGGATTATATTACTGCAAAGACATTAAATTATTAAATCTCTTTGTATTACTGTATTGTGTCGTATGATGACGGCTTCTGACGCAGTGTTAGCCAATCAAAATTAGTAGGTAAGTACACACATCAAAAGTGTCTAGGGATCAAGCATTTTTATGCGGATTTCTTGAGATTGAGATGTGGCTTTGTAATAAATTTATGATTTTATAAATTTATATGGATCCTTTTTGGTGCATTTCATAATTTGAATCAGGAACTGTGAAACAAATTCGAGTAAAAGATGAAAATCAGCTGTCAATATTTTCCCTATAAAAACATACAACGCATTGAAGACATTATTAGTGCTACTGTTTCCCTACTACTGATTAAAACCAACGTTATTATGGAGCGGCGACGTCATTTAAGCAGGGAAGAAATGCTCAGAGCCGTGGGAATGATAGAAGCTGGTTCCCGGCAACGTACTGTGGCTTTAGCTCTGAATACAAGTCAGAGTGTTATCAGTCGACTTTGGACACGTTACCGAAGCACTGGTACCGTGGCTGAGCGCCATGGAGGACGGTATCGCTGCACCACACGGAGACAAGACCGATACATTCAAATCTTAACTCGAAGAGCTCCAACAATAACCGCCATGATGTTAGCCGTGAGGCTTCATCACTCTTCAGGGAACTTAATTAGCGACCAAACAGTCAGAAACCGCTTGCATGAAGTGAACCTTCATTCCCGAAGACCGCTACGGGTACCACCTATAGCAATGCACAATCGTAGGATTCGATATCAATGGGCTCTTGAACACAGAAATTGGGCAGAAGAACAATGGCGTTTCGTGTGCTTTTCTGATGAGTCTCGTTTTGGTATGAGACCGGATACAAGACGTATACGACACTGGAGAACCCCTGGACGCCAACAGCGATTAAAATCCTGCCAGGAAGTCCATCCTTATAGTGGTGGAACCATCATGGTATGGGCGGGTATTTGGATCGGCGGAAGAACTGAGTTGATTTGGATCAGAGGCAACCTCAACGCTCAAATTTATGCTGAGACGATTGTATCAGACGTCATCGTTCCTCTACAAGTGCAAATCGGTCCCTTATTTCAGTTAATGCATGATAATGCACGACCGCACACCGCAAGAGTTGTAAGACAGACTCTCGCCGCAGCTAACATCAATGTCCTGCCCTGGCCTGCTCAGTCGCCAGACTTGAACCCGATTGAGCATGCATGGGATATGCTACAGAGAAGAGCTCTGCCGAATATGGAGGGTATCCAGTCGCAAGAAGACCTTTTTTTGTTGTTGCAACGAACATGGGCGGCCATTCCACAGCGTGATTTGGATGAACTCATTTTGAGTATGCCAAACCGATGTTCTTGTGTTGTTAGTGTTCGCGGTAGAAATACGGATTATTAATTGTTTAAGTTACCCAATAAAATTTTAGAGAAAACTGTTATTTCAGTCTTTTTTTCGAACTTTTGTGTTAGTGGTTCAAATGTCAAAAATCCCTTTATTAGGAAAATGGCAAATTTCTTTATTAATGCAAAGGTGACTTGGTTTATCGTTACTGTGACAAACGAAAACACTTTATTTGATGAATCCTTAAAGAAAATTTTAATTAATATCAATCAGGAGAAAAGTTATTGCAAAAATATATGTTGATCCCTAGACACTTTTGATGTGTGTAGTTCCTGAATAGTAGCTGCAGGATCGAGATTGAGATGAGATCGATTTCAAGAGTAGGTAAGCCAGATTCGCTTGATTGGTATATCCCGAGCCACGACACAAAATGACACAGTAATGTTTCTGTAGCATAAAGCAAGTAGGTAAAGTAGGTAATGCGCGTGAGCGGATTGTGAGCACATAATTGATCTTTCATAAAAATTAAAAATAATTTGCCGTCATATTCATTCAAAGGCTAGTGGGAAGATGTAACTCCAACCTGGTAAAGTGGGGCTAGCTCGTGCAACGTCGGCAGTAGGGTGTGGATGTGGAGCTGAGTCGCAAACTATGTTCCATTTCTCCTGCTATTCTGCCATCTGTATCCTAAAACATGCAATCAAGGTGACCTCTGCGCAATCAATCTCAATCTGAATCATTTTGAAGGAGATCGCTAATACATTGCTTCTTAAGTTCGAAAAAATTGTCTGCTTAACAACGTAAGTAACGTAATGAATGTTGTTGAGCTGTCAAAATGAAAGCCATTGCTACTGTTGGTGTGTTACACAATTACTCCGCAGGCAATATGAGCAAGGCAAGGTAATATGCAAGCAAGCAAGCAAGCAAGGTGTAATATGTATTTATAGTATTTTTAAGTTATATTATTATTGTATTTTATGTGTTTATATGGGCCCTGATGCCTGAAATAAATAGATAAATAAAATAAATAACTGCTTAGTATTATTATTATTAGTTTTATTGCTTAGTTTATTTCATCACCATTGCTCTTAAAACGGTGAAAGAAAACATCGTGAGGAAACCGGCATGTCCTAGAAACAAAAATTCGAAGATATGTGACATCTACCAACCTGCACTGGGCCCGCGTGGTGGATTACGGCCCACTCCCTCTCATGGAGAGGAGGCCTGTGTCCCAGCAGTGGGAAGTGGGAACATTATAGGCTGATTATGTTATGTTATTGTTAGTATATCTCCGTAACTAACCCGCACTGTGTCCCACCAACCCGCACTGGGCCCGTACCATCGTACCACGTGGTGGATTACGGCCTACTCCCTCTCGAAGAGAGGAGACCTGTGTCCCATCAGGTGGGAACATCCAACCCCTTGGTCACTGTGAGCACCCCAACTGCTCCCCCCGTAGAGCCCGTGCCTATAAAGGAAACGGACCGGGCTGATGATGACGGCTTCGTGACGGTACTAAGTCGAGGAAGCGCCGACAGAGTAGCCCAACCAAAAACTGCGTGCTGCAAAGCCGAATACTCCGGTGTATATTTCCCGCCTCCACTGCACCACTGACGCGGAAGACATCGTGACGTACGTGCCGCAAAGGTTGAAGTACGCGCCGAGAGTACAGCTGCTGGAGTTGCATCGCAACGACAACTTTAAGGCGTTTGTGGTGCGCATACCAATAAGCTTTTGGCCGCAGGATGTGGTATTCCGCCGCTTTCGCGGACAAGTGCCACCAGAACTCACAAAGACATAAGTAGTGCAATTAAGTGATACAAACATAGTTATTAAGTTTTATTTAAGTACTAACAAAGTAGATCATTATGTAGGTATACTTAGGTTAAGGTATGTATCTATGGGTCTTTAATGGGATAATGGTTTATTATTTATTATTATTATAGGCTGACTATGCTCTATATGTGCGTATACGTAGGTATCCCTGGCTCTTGAGCTAAGCCTATCCTTGACCGTGGCAACGTAGCAAAAGCGACCTTGTAAGGTGTGCCGTGAAACAACTATCGAAACCAACCCCTCCATGTAAGAACAGGTAGATATTGTGGAGATTGTGCCCATAAAAAACACTTTAAGTAAAAAAATATAAACATCCGAATAGAGAACCTCCTTCTTTTTTAGAAGTCGGTTAAAAAAGCGTGCTAGGTACTTGTAGTGTAGCCATTAAAAACCTCTTTAAACAAAAAATAAATTAAAAAGCACTTGTCAAGTATGGTCAACCGCAAATCTCAGTGGTATCAATTTGACATTGTTGACAACAACTTTACTGTCGTAGCAGTAAGGACGATTTTCGATGTCCAAATGTTGTCAAACGGTGAGTCAAAGGTATCTCTGACTCACCGTTTGACTGTATGTAAGTACATAAGAACATGCACATAAGAAAAGAAGCTGTGTACCTATGTGTCCGAAACAAGACGTCTGTCTGCCTCAGCTGTCTGCATAAAAAAAAAAGATGTTTTCGAATGAAATTTAATTTGATAAATGGACTGTTTGTTTTATATTAATTAAATTAAGTTTTATTCGAAAACATCAATCGGTTTCTTACTGAACTACAACTATATTCGACGACCCTGCATACTTATCTCCTATGCTGACTGTACCTACTTGAAATATCTAATTCCTTCAACCTGTAAAAAATGCCTTACGAGATTCAGATCTATGTTTACTTGGGTTTTTTGTCATATTAATGATTAGGTACGAACATGCCTGAGAATAAGTATATAACTACCTACGAATGCTTCGTACTCGGCTTAATTAATTGCAGCTTGCAGTAGAATTTTTTAATTCTCTCTCTACTACCTACCATTAAGGTCATCATTATATTCGTTGCCTTCTTGGGATTAGCCTCTAGGTCAAGAAAATCTGCATGGAAGTTAAATGTTCACGTTTTCAGACATTTCACCCGGGAATTAGGGAAGTATTACCTATAGCTACTATATACCTAGGAAAAACTCAAAAAAATACAATGTTATTGTGCTGGTAGAGCTTCTCCACCCTAACAAACAATGATACCTATAGGTACCTAGGTATGTACCTAGGTGTAATGAAAAACTTTCATATGCTATATATTATCAAATAATCGTGGAAACAACATGGAAACAACCTATTTTTTGCATAGCTCTCGTGCGCAATCAGATGCGAATGATACGACTGACGTGAATGAACAAAACCCAGGTAACAAAAACAATTTTGAGACTTCGTACAGTTGAGTGATTCAAGAATACAACATCGTCTAGAAGCACGCAGGCACCAACATTGCATAGGTTCATTATAAAACAGCACAGCCGGGCGTTGGTATGAGTTGCCATTATCGAAAGCTCTATAATGCCAGCTATACGACTAAATGGACTGGACATAATATACTGATTGATTGTATCTAATTGTATCCACCGTCGTAGAGGCAGAATAAGACTAGCTCCTGCAATATTTTGATTATAGGGAGTACGGTAACCTATGATCACACCTTATAAAAAACTGAGAACGCTCAATGGCACGAAGTTTGTTTTGATGGCTGAAAATAAATGTTAAGTCAAACTTAACCTTAGGGCCTAGAACTTGGCTACTTTGACTTTGTAAGTTAATTTTAATATTTCTACACCGGCAACGGTAGTGTATGTGAAACTGTTTAATATTTTAAGATCCATAATATTTTAAGTACCATATACTCAGAAATAAATAAATCTTATCTTATCTTAAGAAATTCTACACTGAAGACGAGGCGGTATGGTCAAAAGACTATAGCCTCCCTTTTGGGCGAATAAAAAAATAAAATAAAATATGTCAAACTGAATCTTTGGCGGTATGGTTGAAAGACTTTAGCCTGCCCATTGGGCGAATTAAAAAAAAAATCAAACCGAATCTGTCACAGTGTCACTGTCAGTGTCAGTTTGGTGTCAATCGAGCGAGTGACCGATTTGTGAATAAAAATATTGTTTAATTTCTTTCCTTCTATCCACATTTATCTCGATTCTATGTTTTGTGAGCTGTTAATACAGTAAAAAGATGTTCGGTATCCGTTTGAGGCAATTATACCGCACCTGTGATAAGGTTATCATTCGTAACCTCAGAAATCGTAGGTTAGACACAAGGAACCCCAACCCTGGTTTAGATAAGCAAATAAAAGCCTTTGAATCAGAAGGTTTAAGTGTAAAAGATGAAAATCTTGAAGAATTTGTCGATCAGTCTGAAACTGACTTTTACAATGTGAGTAGGTATATCAAGTAGTTTGGACCTTTAGTTCCGTTCAATCTTCCTGTGCCAAAAACCACTATATTATTTAGTATGAGGCACTCAATTTATATTCAAAGTATCTCTTCTTGTCATTCTTCCCAATGCTGAGGATCACAAACTCAAAGAAACTATACTTCACATTTCACAGGTTGGTGAAGCTTACAATGAACACCAAAACGAGACACTGATTGGTAAATATGAGTTGCGACACCGCATCGTAAAAGAGAAGTATTTCAAAGAGAACATGCCAAACCTCTTGACGTGGAGTGAGAAGGAACAGATCCGTCACTTAGTCAATAGTCAACCTGATGAGTGGACTCCTGAAAAGCTAGCAGAGAGCTTTCCTATTACTGTGCCTGTGGTCAAGGTGAATAAAAGCTTGTAACATAACATCACGCCTGTATTTATCGTAGGGTTAGGCAGAGTTATAGCTATAGCACAGAATACATAATAAATAGTACTATGTACAGAACATACACTCCCTTTCCTATGCTCATATCAAATACCGTACCTCACCCCGCACTTCGAGGTATTCGTCGCCGACTCTTTAGCTAGGGTGCTTGTATAGAACCGCAGCACTGTACAGCATGAACACACAATTTTGCTATCTAAAAGTTTTGTTTGAGTTTTCATCACAATGGTTGGATATTGTGATACTTTTCTGAATTTGTATTTACATAAACTGTAAGATTTTGCATTTTTAATACCATGCAATTTAATAACCGATTATTTAGAGTTATGACAAAAAACAAAAATATTTTAGTGTACGCAATATTTAGTTAGACACCTTATTTTGTCATTATTGATTGAATAAATAAACCTGTATTATATATATTATTTCATTACGAACCCGACTAGCTAGATACTTAAACAATTGAACGCCGCTCGTTTATGGTCACTTCATAATAATGCACACGTTCGGGCAGAGCTGCGCGCCGCCGTCGTCGTTCGGTTCGCCTGACGCAAATCGATGCACTTTCCGTGCCATTTTTTACACTACGCACGACAGCCAACCCTACAGTTCAGGTGCAACGCAGACGACAGACTATCCGTGACGCACTTTTTAGTCTGTGAAAATAGAACCTATGCAATTATATGCAGTAACGCACACGACGCGCAAAAAGTCCGGCGCACAAAAAATCCGTGTAATTCGGGCAGATCCGCCGCGCCGCGCCGCGCCGCTCCGCACAAAAAGTCTGTGAAAAAAATGGAACGTTTGCTTCAACGCGCGCTAACGCAGACGGCGCACACTTTAGTCGGCAATCTGCATTTGCTAGGGGTGGACGTAACGCACGCGATCTATTATCATGGCGCGATTTATTATCAAAATAATACTTCGCGATCTCTGCACGATTTCCATAGCGTCTACGTCCCTACAGCTCTGCCGACAGAATGATCGAAGATGTGCGTCGTGTGCGTTGAGTCTGTGAAAAATCCGCGGCCGACTTTTTGCGCGCCATGCAGACTTTTTGTGCGCCGCAGACTCGATCGCACAAAAAATCTGTCGTCTGCGCTGCACCTCACGCACACATTTGCACGTGTACAAACGTTATGTAGTAGTAATAGGTACCGTAAGTTGGGGTGATTTTGCGTCTGTCAGTAATACTTTGCTCCAAATCCGTACAACTTTAAAAATAAAATTTTAAAAAAAGTTTACAACTCTGGTTTTATTGATGTGCGAACGATAGTGCAAAGGGAATCCTGTACTACCAACGCACACAGGGCAAAAAGACCGCGCCAGTGCCCGCCTGGCACCGGCGGCGCGGCATATCCGTGTTTACATTCTCTTTGCCCCGCCCCGCCGTGTTTCGCGCCTTAAAGTTCGATTTTAAGTGACCTATGGTTAATTAGTTTTTTTTTTTTTGCAGAAATTACTCAAATTCCCATGGAAGCCAGCTACAGAACAGCGCATCGCACGGCATGACGCCTCAGTCATGAGAAACTGGAAGGAACTAAAAGAAGGTTCTATAGATATACCACCAGAACTGAGAAATCATTTCCTGAAATTCTCAAACAGAACAATTCCCCCGTTGAACCAGGCATCAGTAAAAATTGACATCACACCTGAACAAGACCTAGGAGAGTTTGAGCAGATTGTGAGGAAGTGTGCAACAAAAGAGAACACAGATAACTCTACAGAAAATAAACAAAGCAACACTCTTGCTCTGCCTAGTCCACACTCCTCAAAACCACAAGATAAAAAATTCAGACAAAAAATAGATCCAAAACTAATAACATTAGAGGAATTAACATCAAAAATAAAAAATCGCTTAGAAAAAGGTCGCAATGTAGACATAAATGACAGAATTATAATAAGTTCTACAAAAACACCAACACCATCAATTTCCGAAAAAGTGCAGGAAGAAATGGAGTTGTTCCATGAAAGTCATAAAGAAAGTGGAGTAGAAGAATATAAAAGTAAAACTGACGATCCTAACGAGGTTATGAACTACCCAGAGAGAATAAGAATTCCAAAGAAAGCTCATAAGAAAGGAGCTACTTATAAAGTGAATGATTGCTACTATGATCATGATGGCAAATTCTTGTATAGAGTTTTAGGTATGTCTCAATAAGAAAAATGTAAGGCGGATGTTACACTACCACGCGCCACTCTTCAGTGCGCGGGAAACGAGGCCTCGCGCGTGATTATGTAGATACAAATTAAATAAAAAGCGCTTCCTCGCGGAGCATTTGGCTCCGGTCCCAGCAGCCCGTCGCGGGGCGCGTTGTAGTGTGAGATCCGCTACGTATTGTATGTAGGTAATAAATAAAACAATTGATATTGAAGCCTTATATATTTTTTTTTTTATAAAAATTATATGCATTTTATTACACTTGTCAAAATAAAATAATCTTTATTCAATAACAGAACTCCCGCAAGTTATTGCCTGTCTTCTAAGACTGTAGCTTTGAATAATATATATAATTCAATTTAGATTTTGCTTGATGAATATTTTACAACTTCAAATACTTAGGTGGCTTCATTGTACATTTTTTATGGAACTTGCAATATGGCTTGTACATGATCACTAGTGTACATACAATTCATTTGTGTTAAACATGAATACTTGTTTTATCATAATAAAAATTGGATACAGAAAATTAATAAGCCAAGTTTGAAGATATACACATAGAATTGTAGATTCAAATAAATAAGAATCACTAGAATTTGATCGAACAATTTATTAGTTTCATGACTTTCTCGCTTTTGTTTTCTTCTAGTAACTAATGTTAGTTTCAATAAATAGTGTTGCATATTATTTTGAATACAAATAATATGAAATACTTTGTTAGTATCCTGAGTATTTGTGAGTTGCAGTATAGATTAACTGCCAAGTAAAATAAACCATTTGTGTTTATGTACATGTTTCATTCAACTCTTTGTGTTACATTCTACTATAGATACTTTTAATACAGTTCAGTACAATAAGTATGTTTTACGTCGAGCCGTGCTACGTTTTACTAAAGGCGTTCAGAAGACATAGCAGTCATAATAAGATCTGCACCCTAATTTTATTGCATAACACATTTTCAATTGCAATCTGAATAATTTTTAAGGATATTGCTAATACATTGCTTCATATTTTCGAAAAATTTGTCTACTCACAACGTAAATAACGCAATGAATGTTGTTGAACTGTCAAAATGGAAGTCATTGCTACTGCTAATGTGTTACGCAATTACCCCACTGATGTAATAATATTGTATGGTAATACAAATAATAAATGATTATGATTTCATCATATACCAACTAACTATATTGACACTTTCATGAATACTTTTGAATTTTGGCAGTCACATTATTTAGTGTCTCTGAAATAATGTTATCTGATATCACAAAAGTAACTACGTGTACAAAATCTTGATGCTACTTCACAATTCCTATAGATTAGAAACTAATTATGGTGTTATATTAATCACACAGGGTGCCTCGGGACATAAATAATGTGACTATGTAAACACACACAGACTCTTCATACAATTCGTTTACGAACTCAACCGCGTCACATAATTAAGCACATTACATACCGCCCTCCATGGCCTTACACCTACTCTATACAACAACTCTATGTACATACGTTATTACGGTCACCGTCCCGATTACTTAACTTAGCACCCACGATCCTAGACTAATGGATATGCCGAAACGTGAATTTATTACACCGATTGCTTATGAGTGAATGACACTTCGAAATATAATTTGGGGCATGTTCATGATAATTAGGCCACAATATCCACACAATTCCACCTATTTTACAGTTCTGACCTTACGGTTAACGATTCTACTAATAGATTCATCATTTATATAATAGTTTTAATGTTGAATCAAGCATACCTTGATCCCGTTTGGACGGGCTTATGAAGTTCGTCAAGTTCCGGTTTTGTCGTCGGCACACACAAATGTTATGCTTCGATAAACTATATCGTTCTAAAATAAAATGGACGGTACTCCCTACTAGTGTTGTATATAGAACGAAACGCTCAAAACTAAACTACAAAAAATAATAACTCTTTATCAACAATGCATTTCTACTCATTATACATATAAATTTTTATACTGGTTTAAGTGTAAATAATAATATAATGTATGCAAATAAACATACAAGGGATTCGGAACTCGTATTCGAGTAGCCCCGTCGTAAATAAAAGCATTGCAAGCTGGAGTTTACGTTTACATGGATTAATAAAAATGGTGCATTTTGAGGTGCAGCCCTGCGTTATACGCTTTTAAATTACACGAATATTGTTGCGCGACAATTATCGCTTTGTCAGACACACACCATACAAGACCAGTGACATAAGGGTGAAATTCGCGCTGTAGAGATACTTAAAAGAGTCGTTTATTTGACACTCGAACGTTAGTAAACCCTACCATACAACGAGGTCAAATTGAACAGACGCACCTGCGTGTAAGCACACGCAGTTTCGATACAGTCATCTGTTTTAAGTAACTGATTGCTTCAAGTAGTGGTCGCTTCGACCACCGCATGAGCGTAGAACTTTTAGTAAGTAGGCTTTTCGTACGGACGAATCTAAAATCGGTCATGTATGGTATAGTCTTATGATGTTTTTTCAAACCTTCCCGCCAATATGTTAAAACGCCTGCATTGATTAAAACCCCAAATTTCTAAGATAAAGTATTGTATTCGTGAGAGGTCCCCGATTAATGCAAGCGTCTTCAATCGAAAGCGTCCGGCCGATAACACATCCAGTTTTAGAAAGCGGCTTTGTAGAGCAGCGTCTCTTTCGCTCATACCTCTCTTTCTAAAGCTCGATGTGCACTGTAAAAGTTTACTCGTCGACAATAAGTCGCAGTCGTTTGAAGTAATGGCGGCAGCAGACGGCGGTGGGAGAAGGGGGTAAGTCTTGTGGTCTTGCTTCGCCTCCTAATTGGTCGAGCGCTCGCGTGTATTCTCGTTGAAGTGCCATCAGGTCGATGTTGTGCTCGCCGAGGGCTGCCATCGCGAGGAATAGTATGTCTCTGTGAATTATAAGGTTGTTTTACTTTGGACCTTTATAAGATAGCATTGTAGTTGAGAATGATTAATTTGTAGTCAGAATTATTTTACTCTTTTTAAACCGACTTCAACAATAGACTTTGTTACATTAGAGCAGTGAACGGAAAAAAACATGGAAACATTACTTCAACGTAACTAAGCGCACATCTTGACACAAAATTCCAAACAAACTGACATATCGAAACCCTGTCACTTTCGCGAAACCACAAAAACAATATTATTACTACTCTAGATGCACAGTTAAAAATGAACCTTATTTCCTGTTGGTTTGTGTTTAAATTACCATGTAGCGTATAGGCCGCTAACGACATTTCTACGACGCCACTTCGCCCACCATTCGTCGCCCGGGATGTTTTATGTAATAAGGTGCAACGCAAATAATTAATCGTGATATTGATGGTATTAAAATATAGAATTATGATAAAACATATTTTATGAACTTGTATAGTATTGGTCGGTACAGGTTGTTATAAGGTCTGTAAATAGACTATTATTTAGAGAGTAATTGGTAGGTATGTATGCTAAAATTATAAGGTAAGTAAATAAAAAAAAAATTGTGGTCTATTTTTTATTTATTATTATTCACAGTTAGGTACCTATCTATACCTACATTAATATCACATTTTTTTACGTATTATTTCGTATTATATTGCCAAATAACGTAATATAATTGACTGCCCCGTTGGTCTCATGGTCGCAAGCGCGACTGCTGAGCGTGGGGTCCTGGGTTCGATTACCGGGTCGGGCAAAGTGTTATTGAGTTTTTTCATTAGGAATTTCTTAGTAACAGCCCGGAGTTTGGGAGTTGGCGGTGTGATACCCTTGTGCCTCGGAAAGCACGTTAAGCCGTTGGTCCTGCACCTGATCTCTCTCCGGTCGTGTCGGATTGCCGTCCCATCGAAATATGAGAGTGAGGGAAGAGGGAGTGCACCTGTGTCTGCGCACACTTGTGCACTATATTATCTCCTGCGTACCTGGCTAATCTCCGTTGAGATTGGCCACCGTGACCGAAATCGGTCTTCTTTCTATTAGTTCTTCCTTCATGGTTTGCAGTTACTGACAATAGATATCTGCCGTAATCGTTTGGCCAGATTTTAGAAAGCTGTAGTGAACGACACCGGCGCTAGTCCACCAAACACTCACTAGTAACTTTTGAATCGACTGCAACATTTCTAATGGAGTCGATTGAACTGGTTTTTTAATCGAAAACACCATCTGGAATCAAAAGTATGTAGGTTTTTAGTATGAAACATTTTACAACACGAGGTATAATATTTTTTCAAACACTATAATAGCATTGCATTTATAGCATAATCAATCTTACCGTGCAAATTGGAATAGCGTTTGCTTTAAGCTTCGTGTATCCTTTTTTTGTCACATAAAAATCGTCATTTCTAAAATGAACCGAGCATATCCTTGTCTTTTTACTTGGGGTCCATTCACTTTGTTGTCTTTCTAAACAAACAGCTTCCGTCCATAGTTCTCTTTGATATGGATCTTGTGGAAATCTAAAAGAAAATAATATAGAGAATTAAATAAGCATAAAAAAACGTGAGCAGTCGGGGGACCACCGTCAAGAACGAAGTTCCTGCTTACGCATGATATAAAATAAAAACGAAATTTTCAATAACTTATTTTGTATATTTTCGACAATAGCTTAACTTTGTATATTTTGCATGATGCCGTCCACATAGAAAAAAATAAAATTATGTATTGTGACTTAGATTATAATCAAAATAATAAAATTTGTCATTATTGTACAATTGTTTGGTTGGCATAACACCATCCACATAGACTTCGTGGCATAATTCAAACCGACTACATTTTTAAAAGAAATATAATAAATAGCGATGTACTTACACGTGAAAACTAATTCCAGCATTCTTTTTATGCAAATGTGATTTATTTATACAGCACTTCACTGCACAAGAAGGCATTTTTAAATATTTAACACGCAAAAACCGGTAAATAACAGTCGACTGCCGCTGTTGCGGACGAACTAAAAGCTTTCGCGGCGCAATCGGTAAGCCCCGCCCACCGCGGCGCAATCTGCGTTGGGTCATTTTTTAGAGCTAGGAATGCTTCCATGTTTTTTTCCGTTCACTGCATTAGAGTTTGTAAATGAACGTTTTTCTATAAAACAGATTGACTTATGAATAAAAACCGTTGGTTTTAGTAAAAATCTCTTACTAAAGAAAATAACATAAATACTACCTATCTTAAGGTCAATTTTTCCTCCGCCAAATAATTTTATCCGAGGAATAATTTTGAATTTTTGACATTCTTCCGAACAAAATCTGTCAGACGTCAAATTTATTCCACGAATAAAAATTATCTGTTTACTTGCCATAGTTAAAAATAGAATAGAATAGAAAAATTATCTGTCGTTTGTAAAATCAGCCCTTTTTTTTTTTTTTTTTTTTGTGGATGGGAAATCATCCAATGACCCCTCCCGCTCTGGGTGGAGCAGAAGGGAGTGTCAGACTCTTACTGACTAAAACCCACCCGTGTTCCTTCCTTAGCCCTTTGTGTTCCGGGGTAGCGGTAACCCTTTCGGACAATCCCGCTGCCCCGGCAGGCTTCGGCCCTTTCGGGCCCCTTCCTAATGCTGACATCTCTTTGAGGCGCGCGTGGAACACGTACGCGCCGTCCGGCACGGGCCTGGTCCTGATCGGACGGAGAGTTACCCATTACTCTCCGCCCGCAGGCCCGCGCCTACGGTGGCCGGGAGTCGTCTCGCGGCTCCCGACGCCCGGGGCGTCTCCCGCGGCGGCTGGGACGTGAGGCCCTCTCCCTCAGCCGTCCCGCCACCTCCTTCGCTAGCATGACTGCTTCGCAGAAGGAGGTGACTGCCTCCCACTCCCTCTCGCCCCGGACCATGGCTTGAACCAGGGCCGGGCGCGAGAGGTCGCCGCCGCTGCCGATCGCCTCTGCGAGAACACGGCGGTGCTCCGCCCAATTGGGGCATACCGCCACCGTATGCTCCACCGTGTCCTCCGGGCGACCCTCGCAGTGTTTCCTCCCGCCCGATGATGTGCAGGAACCTCCCGAAACACCCGTGTCCGGTGAGGACCTGCGTCAGGCGGTAGGTGAGGGCGCCGTGGCGCCTCTCTAGCCACTCCTCAAAGAGGGGTCTTACCGCCGCTATCGCGGCGTGCCCTGCGCTGGGTTGCGACAGTCGCTCTTTCCATGCCGCCATGAGATCGCGCCGGAGGTCGGTCCGCTCCGCCGCGATTTGCCGCGGAAGCGGAGTTTCCCCCCGGCGTAGTGCCTCCGCGCGCCACTCGTACAGGCGCGCGAGGACTATCGCCTCCAGATCCCACGGCGGCAGTCCGGCAAGGAGGCTTGCCGCCTCGCCCGAGATCGTGCGGTATCCCCGGATCAGCCTTACGGCTACCACCTTCTGGGGCGCGTTCAAATAGTGGGCGGCTCGCCGCCGCAGTGAACGCGCCCACACCGGGGCCCCGTACAGGGCCATGGACCGCACGACCCCCGCGTAAAGCCTCCGGCAGGAGGCGTTTGGCCCCCTCAGGTTGGGCAAGAGCCGCTTGAAGGCGGCCCCGGCCCGTTCCCGCTTGGGAGCCAAACGTCGGAAGTGCTCGACGAAGTTCCACCGGCTGTCGAGGACGAGACCCAGGTATCTCATCGTTGTCTCGACGCCGATGTGAACCCCTCCTGCCGTTATTTGGGATCCCGAAGGCGACCCGTTCCGAGGCCCATGAAAAGACATGGCCTCGGACTTGTGCAAAGCCACCTCGAGACCCAACTGCCGGATCCTCTCCACGACTATCGCAACCCCGCGTGTCATCGCGTCGGCCGCCGCCTGATGCGACCTCCCCTGCGCCAGGA
Source organism: Globia sparganii (assembly GCA_949316385.1). NCBI lineage: Eukaryota > Metazoa > Arthropoda > Insecta > Lepidoptera > Noctuidae > Globia > Globia sparganii. The sequence continues at coordinate 15,043,842 of OX438665.1, read as the reverse complement.
CTAGCGTGTCGTCAGCGTAGCAAACCACGCTGACTCCATCAGGGAGATCGGCCCGCAGCACCCAGTCGTAACCGATGTCCCACAGGAGCGGCCCCCGAAACCGATCCCTGTGGGACACCGCACGACATCTCTCGCCGGTTCCATTCCCCGTTGCGACCGGGGTAGATGACGGCTCTGTCCGTCAGATACGCCCCGACTACTCGACGGAGGTAGGTCGGCACCCGGTGATACCGGAGTGCCTCCCCAATGCAACTCCAGGGCAGGGTGTTAAACGCGTTGGCGATGTCGAGTGACACCGCCACGACCACCCCACCCCGGGACACCGCGTCCCCCGTCGTGAGGGCCCTCACGCGCATGATAGCGTCCACCGTGGAGCGCCCCTTGCGGAAGCCGAACTGGCTGTCCGCAAGATCCGGCCCCGTCCTCACCAGGTGCCCGACGAGGCGGCCCGCAATCACTCTCTCAAAGAGCTTGCCGACCTCGTCGAGCAGCACGATGGGCCGGAATGCGGACGGAGAGTCCGCAGGGCTAAAATCAGCCCTTAGTCTATTTATATCGATGATGTGGTAAGAATAGATTATAATACTAAGGAATAATTATAATCCTTATGTTCAACAGAAGTTGCATTACGTACCTGTAGAAGGAATGGTATCGTTTGTTACTGGACGTGTTCTCTCTCCACGAGGCTAGCTTACGTAGAGCGTCTGATAGGTCATTGCTTAACAATCCGTTGAGGACCGCTAGTGCCACACTGTAATATAAACACGTGACCATTTATTATTATTTTTACCCCTTATGCGTCAGCCCTGGAAATGGGGAGTTTGTCGCGCCATTTCTTTTCCCCAGCGAAAGCACTAGGAAGTAGTGGAGGGCGGGCGTTTTCGGGGACTGTCTTTTGTAATTTTGACGTTCGAAAAAAGCTGATTCTCAGCCTAATTTGAATAAATGACTTTTGATTTTGAATGCTTTGTTCGCTTTTTAACTGTAATATTATATAGTACACCGTCTCTTCAGTTCCATATCAGAGCGGAACTATCGTATTCCAGGACAAAGGGCTTTTGAGACAAAGCAGAAACTCAGCATACTATCTAAACTGATTTTCTAAATGATATTTTATTGGCAGTATGTCTAAAGGTTGTCTTTAAAAGATCACTTTAAGAGAAAGAGTGCCGATTGATGTCATTCAGGCTGGCTGGACAAATCTTCAAAATAGCTCGCATTTAACTAGGTCAATAGCGCATTTTATGTGACGGCTAAACACCCTTATTTCAGAATTTGTGACGCTACAGAATCTTAGATAATCGATCGAAAACGTGTCCAGCCATCTTGAAAAACCACTTTTCGCTGGTCTCTCAATCTCGGTAACGGAAGTGATTTTGACGACTTTTTGCATATCAACGGGCGTCACATAAATTTGTGACAGGCATCGAGCTAAAAGTTTTATGATACGAACAGCGGTTTAGTAGAAAAATGCAAAAATCTGTGTCCAGCCATCTTGAATTTACGTATAAAACTTTTGGCTGGCACTTCTGAATCTCAATAACGGGAGCATTTTCGAATATAGTTCCTTTACTAACATTTAGTGACGCAATTTGTGACAGTAATAACGTTCGATTTATGGCGTCACATGTAAGGGTTTACGAGAAATCAGTAAAAACTTACATGTCCAAATAACCTGCGTTCAAGCTGGCTGGACACATGTATCTCCGCTGCCTGATGATCTACGGCCTTCGAAATATATTCAAATTTTTGTGACGGGGACGATAATGATTTACTGAATTTGTGACGGAGAAACTTTGAGTAGTTTCAAAGATATTGATCATTTAAATTTTCCCATACAAACACTGCAGTAGGGTTACCAATATTGTAGGTTTTATGTAGGACTAAGTATATTTTAAGGTGTTTTCTTTAATGGACGAAAGTCCGTGTTTTGGTGATAGTAGTTGACAGAATTATAATCATTACAACAATCAGTAATACAACTTGTTAAGTTAGTATAATCCCTAAATGTGAAAATTTCATGAAATAGTCATTCTTGGGGATTACTTTGGTCTTAGAGAGTTGTGTTGATGAATTTATAGATTATAATTCTGTAAATACATATTTGTTACGGCCGCGAATCATATTTTAATCAACGTACAACTTAATACTGCCAGCAAATTGCAAAAAACGTACAAAAAATTGAATTTCGCGGGCTACCCTAGCGCTTTCGCCTTAAATCGATAGATGACAAAAGTGTAGAAGTGAGGAAGGGGGGGGGGTAATTTTTTGATGTTATTGATTATTTACGTGCAGATACCTACTCTTTTTAGTAGGTAGGTATTGGTGTTTTTCATGGTAAGTACATAGGTAGGTATTGATGCCGATTCTCTTGTCACAAATGCGTCTAAACTAAACTACAAATCACCAAAATTTAGTTTCTTCCTGTCAAATGATAATTTCCCATTCTGAAATTAACTAAAGTGACATAACTAAATTTTAGTTTGACAGCACTAAGATTGCACTGAGTTAATAATTTAGAGAAAATAGTAATTTTGCTATTCTGAATTTGAGGTTTTTCACCTAAAATTTAGATTCTCTAACTAAATCTGACTATTTTTAATCGCGACTTAAAAGGTAAAATTAGTTGTCATGAGCTAAAATTCACACCAACACCTCGACTTCGGATGCAAAAACAGTACTGTTTTTTGATTTTCTTTTCTTTTGCTTATATCTCGAAAACGGTGTGTCCTATCGCAAAAATAATGAAAATTTCGACCCCCTTTTAGAAACCCGCATACCCTTAAAACTCAACACGTTGGTAATAATGTTTCATATTTTCCATACAAAAGTGAAAAATTCCATAAAAAGGAGGTCGGGGTTGCCCCACTATGCCCCTTCGGCTTAAAAAAAAACACGGGGAGGGGCCCGTTGCTAAATAATAACAGCCGCACAGGTCGATCGATCAGGTTAAGCTACGCTTGCCGCGGTTGGTCTGTGGATGGGTGACCAACTTTACATACCGAGACCCCTCCGTGCCTGGGAAAGCATCCTGGCTGTCATTCGTGGATCTTTGACAGCCGTTACGGGTAGTCAGAAGCCCGAAAGTCTGACAACCAGTCTTACCAAGGGGTATCGTATTACCCAGTAACTGGGTTGTGGAGGTCAGATAGGCAGTCGCTCCATGTAAAACACTGGTATTCAGCTGCATCCGGTTAGACTGGAAGCCGACCTCAACATAGTTGGGAAAAGGCTAGGCAAATGATGATGATGAGGGCAAATGAGTACCTACTTTTTGGCTGAATGCACAAACCGTGCGAAGCCAAACAAACAAAAAAAATACCTACTTACCACGTGGAGTCGCGATTGTCAAATTCGATTTGGTTGTCTCAAAATTATTTTTAAATTTAGAGATATTTTAATGCAGAATAGCTCTAAGATTCTCATAGCTTGACACCATTGTGTCAGGATAACTAATGCTCGAAGGTATTTAAATGAAAAAGTATATATCGGCATAATTATATAAAATGAGTATCGGCATCACTTTTAAACGTCGGACATAATAAAAAAAAAAAAAACCAGATGGAATCGACACTTTCTATCTCAATACCATTGAGACTTTATTTATGTAAAAATTATGGTCACCTCACAATATTAATGGATGTTTGTATGGGAAAACTTAAATGATCAATATCTTTGAAACTACTCAAAGTTTCTCCGTCACAAATTCAGTAAATCATTATTGTCCTCGTCACAAAAATTTGAATATATTTCGAAGGCCGTAGATCATCAGGCAGCGGAGATACGTGTGTCCAGCCAGCTTGAACGCAGATTATTTGGACATGTAAGTTTTTACTGATTTCTCGTAAACCCTTACATGTGACGCCATAAATCGAACGTTATTACTGTCACAAATTGCGTCACTAAATATTAGTAAAGGAACCATATTCGAAAACGCTCCCGTTATTGAGATTCAGAAGTGCCAGCCAAAAGTTTTATACGTAAATTCAAGATGGCTGGACACAGATTTTTGCATTTTTCTACAAAACCGCTGTTCGTAGCACAAAAATTTTAGCTCGATGCCTGTCACAAATTTATGTGACGCCCGTTGATATGCAAAAAGTCGTCAAAATCACTTCCGTTACCGAGATTGAGAGACCAGCGAAAAGTGGATTTTCAAGATGGCTGGACACGTTTTCGATCGATTATCTAAGATTCTGTAGCGTCACAAATTCTGAAATAAGGGTGTTTAGCCGTCACATAAAATGCACTATTGACCTAGTTAAATGCGAGCTATTTTGAAGATTTGTCCAGCCAGCCTGAGTGACATGCCGATTGTATCACTTATGTAAAGTTTCTACTTTTATATCTGTAATTTATATGGTGTACATAATAAAGAGTATTTTATTGTATTCTAAAATGGCAAACTCCAGAAACTTTCACGATTAGCAATACTGAATGCGTCCTCCCCTTGGAAGTTTATAGCCAACTTGTTATTTTTTACTGCGTAAAATGATGTATAGCTGACAAAGGAAGGATGAAGAAACACCAATTTACTTACGTGTGTCCCGCATGCGAGTCGTCCTCAGTAAGTAACAAGGCCTGCAGTGCACGTGACCGCTGATGATGTCTACGCTTAGAGCGCCACGCGTGGTGCAGTGCGGCACCCGCTTCTCCGGCCTCTACAGTCGCGGTACCGCCGCGAGAGTACTCCCAGGTGCATATTACTCGACAACCACCTATTATTACATATTTGTATAAGTTACAAGCCATGTAGGTACCTAATGGGATTTCCCAACGTTAACTTCTCAGGAGCGTAAGGGTCAGCGCAGACATAAAGGAGCGCAGCGGAGAGGATTTTATTAAGGCACTCGAAAATCAACTTTAAAATTATTGAAATAAACGCGCGCGTGCCTTCCCGCGTATCCTCGAGGACGCGCGAGCATTTTTTGCCAGGTTCAAGCATATATGCACTTTATTTCAATAATTTTAAAGTAGATTTTCGAGTGCCTTAATAAAATCCACTCTGCTGCGCTCCTCTCTGTCTGCGCTGACCCTTATATGAGTTTCCAACAAACGATAGTACAACTAACTTTTACTAATAAACAGAAGTCCAAGTACAGAGGCCAGCACATCAACCTACCCCAAACTGTAAAATTTCTTTGATAGCTTTTCAACTTTACTGCAAAGGTATAAGGTTCATAGTCAATTGGGAAAATTTTACAAATTGGGGTAGCTAGATGTGCTGGCCTCTGTACCAACTTCCACACATTTATGTTCGTGTAACTCGTCAAAATGTAGGGAACAGCTGATTTTTTTTCACGATTTCAGGTTTGGTCCCATAGTAAAAATTGTTCATAATGACGAGTACAATGACCCCCTAGAGTTATGGGATATAAAAAACACGTTGTATAGCTTATACATCAGAATAACACATAGGATACTTTTTATTCCGATATTCCCGCGGGGCAGTGCTAGTAATTATATGAAAACAAAGTATAAATGGGATATTTTTTAACATCCACGCGGGCGAAGCCGCGGGCAAAAGCTAGTGTCATATCATTTTTCTACGAAACTACAAGGGGAAATCGTTAAAATAATACTAACAATATGCAATAGAAACAAATTGCATGCAATTCTTGAAAATCTTTATTTCTTGGTCTCCATAGACGCCCCAAAATAGATACGAACAGCAGAACTAGATATTAAACCTCTTGATTTCTCTGAAAATACACAAAGGGAGGGGAAATATTGAAATAAGGAATAGGAATCGAGTACTAACCAAATGGAATAAAAAAAAAATAAATGAAAAGGATTCGTGTAATGGTATCTTGTCTCGACAAAACATTTAACAGTAGGAACTAGCGAACGCCCAAAGTTGAAAAAAAATATTCTAACAATATTTGAAGACACCCATTTATGAATTTAGAATCTGAAGTTGAGAACTAGTTAAATTTAGCATAATTCAGGTTAACGCCCCCGAAATTAAAAAAAAGTAATATCTTTGCAAAAAAATGTAAGAGATTTAGAATTTGGCGGGTTACATTGAAGCATATTCACCTTTTAATGCTATAGTAGAGTTTGACAAGTTCTCAACTTAAAATTTTTAATTCGGAAACCGGGTATGAAGATTGCATCAAGTATCCTTTTCATGACACTAGATCACTAGGGCCTACCACCACTCTTATCTTAACCTTACTTCAGTGTGGGAAAGAGATGGAGCAATACAGGACATGCAGCTCCATCTCTTTCCCACACTGAAGTAAGATTAAAATAATACTGCTATAAGAGGTGGTGGTAGACCTCCAGATGGTAATTTTTGACCAAGCATTCACAGCCCGGCTAGCTCAGTCGGTAGAGCATGAGACTCTTAATCTCAGGGTCGTGGGTTCGAGCCCCACGTTGGGCGAATCTTTTTGTTCCTGGAGTATCTACGTACAAATTATTCATTCATTCCCAGTTTCACTAAAACGGCTGTTAGAGCTGATAACAACGCTCTGCCAATGAAATGATTTGTTTACTATTCTGTACGATTAAAGAAATCTGGGAGCATCCACGCTAACATAATAAACTAATTTTAATTTTATAAAGAGAAATGAAAGTTTTTTTTTTTTGTATATTTGTTTGTCACTGGCCCAGATTCTGTTGTTCACAAACTAAACAGTGCATCTTTTTCTTTCTATTTCATTAAGAAAAGGACAGACGATAAATATTAGTTTAGTCCTGTCAAATTAGTCAGCGCCTGATGTAAATTGAGTCTTTTTAGTAGCCAATTTTTAATCACGTCTAAACTTGTCTATGGATTATCTAATTTGACGGGACTAAACTAATATTTAATTTATGTCCTTTTCATATTGAAATAGAAAGAAAAAGATGCACTGAACTTAAATTTAGTTTTGTTTGTGAACAACAGAATCAGGGCCATTGCTAATCATCGCTTCATATATTGAAAAACGTGTCTGCTCAATAACGTAAATAACGCAATGAATATTGTTGAACTGTCAAAATGAAAGCCATTGCTACTGATAGCGTGTTATGCAATTAACCCGCAGGATTAGGACATAGGATACTTTTTATCTAGATATTTTCACGATATCGAACCATATGCGGGTGAAATCGCGGGACGGGGTCTGGTTTCCGCACTTAGTCCTTCAAATGGACCATTGTGCGTAGGCCATGGCGGCCGTCGGTGGTTATTCCAACCAGCCCACCTCCCTCCAGAAGCTGATTAGGTCTCCTATAGGACGCAGCTATTCTTTATAACTTCATTTCACTCACCACTTTTCTCCGGATCATGCAGCATGTCCGTACTGTGATACTTCGTTGCGAAGTCCGGACACAGTAAGTCAGGCAAATGGTTCTCGATGTTGGCTCGCTCTAGGAACCAGACCAAGTTCCAGTACACGATCGGATGTGATTCTACGAAGCCTGACTCTGCTAAACATGTGTCGCCTTCCCTACCTGGAAACATACATTATGTTTTTAATGATACTGATACTACCAAACTTACTGATATTGTCTTTTGAACCGCAGATACACCTATCTGACCAAAGACGCTAGTGCAAAAACCAAAACTGAGATTTTTAGGTTTGCCGGGAAGATTCGTAAATAAACGTTATTTTTTATTGCGGTTAATTATGTCTATGTGTGAATATCTTATGTACTTACACCATAAATCTCTTCTAATATACAAAATTCTCGTGTCACAGTGTTAGTTAAGTACGGTCAGCAGCAAAAGTCGATTAACACTTCAGTGTTTTTAATCTCAGTTATTGGGTTATTTCATTTGTTCAAAATTGCAGATGAAGTACAATGAAATTTCGAACAAATATTTTGCTCAATAACTGAGATTAAAAAAACTGAAGTGTTAATCGACTTTTGCTGCTGACTGTACCATACTCCTCCGAAACGGCTGGACCGATTTGTATGAAATTGTGTGTGCATATCGGGTAGGTCGGAGAATCGGCTACTATCTATTTTTTTTTTGCAAAACGACGTTTGCGGGGTCACCTAGTATCTATATTATAAAATTGAAAGTACTGACTGACTGATATATTAACGCACAGCCTAAACCGCTTGTACTAGAGACATGAAATTTGGATGGTGTGTTCTTTGTGAAGAGTAGGTATCCATTAAGAAAGAGTTTTTCGAAATTTCACCCCTAAGAGGGTGAATGGGGAGAGACTGAAATTTCAGGCGGACGAAGTCGCGGGCAAAAGCTATTTACATATGTATATAAACGTAGAAATGAAAGACAACCTTTGGATGGAAAAAGCAGAGATAATACAGCAGGTAGGTGGTGTACCATTTACATAAATACAATGTGTGATTGGCAATTAGTGACTAGAATACATACCTAATATAGATTCGAATTCTTTCCTCAATACCAGAGGATTTAAATAAGGCACGCTGAATGTTTCTGCTTGTTTCTGGTCGGAACGGATTATCTGCAAACAACAATATATTTTTATGTAATAAGTAATTTTTATTTTCGTCTTGCTCTTGTAATTGATAAAAGTTGTAGGTTGTCCTCTATAGTTTATAGAAATACACTGCGTAGCAATCTCATATCAAACTATTTGATTAAGAACAAACAATTAAGTGCAATCTACTCTGCATAGTGTACAACTATAACTTTTTTTCTAACATTAGTTCCTTTATTGGGTTTATGTATTTATTTATTATTAGGAAACTCAACAGCTTATAACTAAATTACATGTTCACCCTACCATCAATGCAAAGCTCAATGCAGTTGCGTCGAAAGTATGCATACACTGCTCAGTGATAGCGAGATGATGACAATTATCACTTAAGCCAATAATAGAGTTTCAAGGCATTGATAAAGCTAGGTTAACCAGAAAGTAGCGAAAAAAAAAAAAACAAAAGAAAAAACTTAAACAAGTATAGCTATCAATAATAGGTAATGCGATTGTTGACACATTATTCACAATAAATTAAGGTTAAAAGTATGTTCCTAATTACAATGACTATAATTAGTTAACTGTAAATTAAAACATTCAAACAGATATCACAAAAAAAGTATACGCTTCGAGAACTATCGTGTCTTCGGAAATACAAACCATGTAAGTTAACCCTCTGTTACAACCATGGAAGAACATGCCTATTTTGAATTACAATGATCACAAAATTATACATTAACAATTCGATGTAATTCTTTGGAATTTTTATAAACTGGAACCTTTATAAACTTTTAGATGTTGATGACAATCTGCGACCGGAGTAGGTAAACCGCTGGAGAGAAAGATCTTCATAGAAAAGAGCAATGACAACTGCACTACTACGAAGCGCGGTAGTATAATATAATTTAGGAGCTTTATCTCCGTCGGGGTTTCCTCTTTGGCGCGATTTTCGCACTTGGGTGCAGCGCAGACGGCACACTTTTTGTGCGATCGAGTCTGCGGCGTACAAAAAGTCTGCATGGCACGCAAAAAGTCGGTCGCGGATTTTTCACAGACTCAACGCACACGACGCACATCTTTGATCATTCTGTCGGCAGAGCTGTAGGGACGTAGACGCTATGGAAATCGTACAGAGATCGCGAAGTATTATTTTGATAATAAATCGCGCCATGATAATAGATCGCGTGCGTTACGTCCACCCCTAGCAAATGCAGATTGCTGACTAAAGTGTGCGCCGTCTGCGTTAGCGCGCGTTGAAGCAAACGTTCAATTTTTTTCACAGACTTTTTGTGCGGAGCGGCGCGGCGTGGCGCGGCGCGGTCTGCCCGAATTACACAGATTTTTTGTGCGCCGGACTTTTTGCGCGTCGTGTGCGTTACTGCATATAATTGCATAGGTACTATTTTCACAGACTAAAAAGTGCGTCACGGATAGTCTGTCGTCTGCGCTGCACCTAATTCGTAAACACGAAGATTATCGAAGCGCATACCTTCTGTGGTTTAACTGTAGTTTACCTGTATAGACAACAACGGCACAGTATGTCGTCCGCACGCGATGCAGCGCGTGTTCAAGTTAGAGTCGTCTGCGGCCCACCCTGCCATAATGTCTTCGTCATATAGGAACGCAAGGCATTGGTGACATTGTGAGCACGACGATAAGCGGACCACTATTGATGAGGTCTCTGACGTCGCTTGGTCCTGTCGAAACAGTATAAAACATCAAATATCGAAATTTATAAATCTAAAGATTATTTGTAATTCCTATGAAACTCGCTAGAATTACCTAATGGCTTTCATCATCATCTGCCTAGCCTTTTCCCAACTATGTTGGGGTTGCTTCCAGTCTAACCGGATGCAGCTGAATACCAGTATTTTACATGGAGCGATTGCCTATCTAACCTCCACAACCCAGTTACTGGGTAACACGATACGCCTTGGTAAGACTGGTTGTCAGACTTTCGGGCTTCTGACTACCCGTAACGACTGTCAAAGTTCCACGAATGACAGCCGGGAGTAACGGCTTAACGTGCTTTATTTATTTATATATACTTTATTGTACACCACAAAAATAGAACAAGTAAAGATACATCAAACACTACAAAATATACAATGGGCGGCCTTTCCAAGCCACGGAGGGGTCTCGGTATGTAAAGATGGTCACCCATCCACGAACCAATCGCGACCAGCGTAACTTAACCTGATCGACCGACCTATGCGGCTGTTATTATTTAGCCACGGGCTCCTCCCCCTCCACCTCCCCCCCGGACCGATCCGGGCCCCTTCCCCTTCCATTACCAAATTTGGCTTTAAAATTTGAATTTTTTGTTATTAGTGGTTCATATCTTAGCTACCAGTTTAGCCCGATAACAGCAATAAATAAGACTGAGTCACAATGGGATGTATTCACTTAGAATAAAACTGAATTGACATCATAATCATAGTCCCGTATTACAGAACGTCACTCAATACTCAAGCATTACTTAAAACTAGTTTCAACCAATCAAATGGCTTGAATCTAGTTTTAAGTAATGCTTAAGTATTGAGTGACGTTCTGTAATACGGGCCATAGTCTGTAATCCGTGCCGAGGGCATTTTTATATTTATCATGAGTATAAGTCATGTTGTTTGTTACTTTAATTGTCTCCATCATCGAGCCCAAAAATTTTTTGGAGTATGTACTTTTTAACTAACTTCAAAACATTTTGGGTTAAGCATTCGGTAAGTTTTCTCGAATACATTTTTATCATCCGTTATTTCAGTCTTGTCTTTTTTCTTTGCTATATCATCTTTCACGGAGTTATGTATCGTTAAGTAGTAAATAAGACTACTTACACTCATAACAGGGTACAAATTATCGGGTAGATGCGACACCAGAGTGGCTAGCGAGCCTCGTTCCATAGAACAGGCTAGCTCAGCATCGCTTGATGCGCGTCTGAACCCAATACCTCCCACCCATTCTGCAAATACAATATTATATACGATTAATACTGAAATGTGGTTAAATTGGAACAACTACAAATCAATGACGACTTATTTTTGAGTCAAAAATATCGTATTGTCATTTTAAAGCCCCGTATTTATTGTAAATAATGTTGAAAAACAATTTCCTATTGTTTTTTTTAGCAACATCAAATGTTACTGGCAATAAAGTTGTGTTGCCAGCAACACTGCAACTTTCCATGTTGCCAGCAACATGTTTTCCGCAACACAGAAATATATTATGTTTCTCAATGAATACGCGGCTTTCTTATTATCGTTTACTATATATTTAAAAAAAGTAATAACCATCTGGATTAATCTCCGACGACCCATCAGTAGAATCTTCCTCTCCCATCAAACTGTTAAGCGCACTGGTAGCGTTACCAAACGCGCCCTTCACAGGCGTAGAATTAGCTGATATAACCTCTTTCATTTCATCGAATTTCTTCGCCATACTTGTTGCCGCGGATTTCAGGCTGCTGAGGCCACTTTGTAGTAGTTCGTTTGACCTTTTTCCAGCTATACTCGTTGGACTGAAAGATTTATTTTTATGTAGCAGGACATTTAAAAAAAATATAGTGGGATGGTTTATTCATTTGTTTTTAAAAAAGGTTGACTTAAATGGGTAGTAGAAAAATCTATGTACAAATACTAAAACAACCATGCTTATCACAAGACAGTGCGTTGAAAAGGCTAAAACATGCAAAATTATAGACGAACAGTGGTATGTGATCTATAATGTTTTAAATACTAGATTTTTCAACACAATGAAGACATCAAACTTTTTCTGGACACTAAATGGGAAAATTAAAAGATGGATGGCATGGTTTTATCAAATTTCATGAATACTTACAGCAGACAAAGAGTGGCGCTGCATTAATTTTGTTTAGAAAAACATTATTATTTTAATTTTATTTTCAGTCACTTCTGTATACAAGATCAAATTAAATTAGCTAGCGAGACTCCACATACCTAATGGGCATCGATATCTAAACATGATAAAACAAAAAAAAAAAAATCAAAATCGGTTCAGCCGTTTGGGAGCTACGATGGCACAGACTGACACACGTCAAACTTATAACACCCCTCTGTTTTTCTCGGGGGTTAAAAACAAAAAAAGATGTATTTTGGAAAACGACGGAGATTGGCCCCGATTCTGTTGTTCACAAACTAAATTAAATTTAAGTTCAGTGCATCTTTTTCTTTCTATTTCATTATGAAAAGGACAGAAGATAAAATATTAGTTTAGTCCAGTCAAATTAGATAATCCATAGACAAGTATAGACATGATTAAAAAATTGGCTACTAAAAATACGTCAATTTACGTCAGGCGCTGACTAATTTGACAGGACTAAACTAATATTTATCTTCTGTCCTTTTCTTAATGAAATAGAAAGAAAAAGATGCACTGAACTTCAATTTTGTTTAGTTTGTGAACAACAGAGTCGGGGCCATTACCTGCGGTCGTTGGAACAAAGAAAAAAGTATTAAATCATGTTTTTAGTTTTATCGTGTTTAGATATACATACAGCATGTATCAGAACGATGCGGTTATGTTTAAGGGTCGTGGTACTGGCCATCAAATTGAACAATTTTCTCCAAGAGACTAAGATCGTAATCGCGAGAAAATTGTCAGCCGTCGACACACACTTAGGTCGAGTAGGTATTGAACTATTGTATGGGATATTTGATAATTTTTTCGCGATTACTATGTTGGAAAAATTTATTCAGTTTGTGACCAAACCATTCTTATGCATGCTGTAGATACTTATCAAGTCTGTTGAGTTTCGCTATCTAATTTTACTTGACCCTGTATAAAGAGGTTTTCTTTGATGATTATTCGAGATTCTTACCTGAAGTAATTCTCGATCATAGCTTTCCCCAGTTTCATGTTTTCCTTGCGCAACGACAGTCGGGCTGGCGAATAGCGTCTAAGAAAACAAACAAGCTAGCGTACTGCGTGTTGGTGCGGTTAATAAAATAACAGAGCTATTTTATTAGAAAAAGTAATAAAACAAATAGACTGGTTGCATCTTCAAGTATATATTAAAACAAAAATAAAATCCATTTCACTCTTATTATTATTATTTGATTTTATTTTCACTCTTTTATGGTGTACCATAGACAATTAAACCGCACGTGTAAATCTGGCTTAATGGAAGCATCTTTGGGGATTTGAGCATTAGACCGACCTCCCTAATGCTATAACTGGCTCGATTTCTTTTTTGACATTTTTACTGACCTTAGTAGCCGATGTCAATAAATTATTAATAACCTTTTACTTGACGAGGCAACACAGCTAAAATTGGAAGCTACAATAAAAACTAAAATAAAACTATAGCAGGGAAGCAAAGGGCTCCCCTGATAATGAAACGAACATGCTTAGTATTGAACAAGATGTTTTTCGCGAACTAAAACATAGCAGTGACATCTATACATAGACAAAAAGTTTGTATAGTAATATTTACACATCGAAATTATCTTGGTGTACTTTAAGTTTCGTATGAACTCTTGATAAAAAGAACTAGTCGATAAATATGGTAATTTTTCTACTGCAAGTGTTGTGTGTAATAAGATTTTTTATATATCCTGGCTGGGATATATAAAATCTCATTCAAAATAATCTAAGTTAATTAAGGTTTTTTTTTAAATAAAACTATTTCACTGAATTTTGAGCACACCAAAACAATGAACACATGAATTCACAACAGTAATTACGTACTTTCTGAATTAACACAAAATTACTTATCTCGCAAAATCAAATTATATTTTTTAACACATTTTCAAAATACAACACTCAACTACTCAACTCACCCGAAACTAATCTTGAGTGTGTTCCCCAAACTGACGAGGCTGGAGGACACGGTCCCTGCAGGCGCCGTCTCACTTCTGTGCAGTTTCCTGCGCACAGGAAACTATCGAGGTTATCTTGCTCAAAAGGGGCGTAGCTCTAGCTATACTCATACGTTAGCGGGCACAGTGTAATGTAAGGGGCGGTAGGGGGGAGGCACTCGACTATGCTCAGAGGGATAACTAACATGTAGGTAGTCTTTTCACTTATAATTTAAATTCCATTCACACTTTGAAATTTTTCGCTTCATATCTTCGAGGTAAGAAACTTTTTTTCTCACTGTTTGAGACATCGTAGACACTTGGTTACCAGAGAGCTAATGAAGTAGCATCATCTCTAGACAGTGTCACAGGACTATGAGCCGACAACCAACGTGTCTATGAATGACATTTGCGTATACGGTCTTAGTTATGACTCTGAGCAACTACGTGAGGGATGTAAAGAAGGGTATTTTTTGCATTACATGCTGATTGAAGAGTTTAGATAGTTTCTAAGCGTTTAACAGAAAGTTAAAGGGAATACAATCTCACACACATATTGGTAATTACATTATTTTAAGAACAAAAATAAAGCCTGATGAAAGTGGATATCGCCATAAACATTTGTGGACCTTTTCTGAAAACCTGTTACTTCCATCACTCATTTTGGGTAGCTGAACACAACTGTGGGGCAAATCTCGTTATTTTTAAGAACGTTCACAGGTCTGATCTCAGCCTCAATCTGTCAAAAATCCCTCAAATTTCCCTAGATTTTGACAAGTTTTTGACATTTGTTTCTCGCCGAAATGAGATTGCGACTAGATTTTGAACGTTTTAAATTACGAGAATTGGCCTGCTGATTAGCTGACATGGCCTAATTAGGTACATATACAAAATTTTCAACAGGAATATCTACCACCTTACAGGTCATCAGTAAGGAAGGACTTTTCCAAATCAGGAAGTACAGTATAATAGTCCACGCGCGGTCAGAATTTCAGGAAATCTGTTAACATTTAAGCGCTCGATGCGACGGCCAGTCGGCAAACTCGCGTCCCAGCTTACTTGTCGGTTATCAATTACAGTTAACTGCGGCGCACTTCGACGCGGACCATTCTGACCACTCACAGATTACCATATCATATGCCATCACATGCAGGCTGCAAAGAAAGCTCATTAACAACTATTATATTCAAGGAAGGTGTATACCCTGTAAGTTCCTGCGGTGGTTCATCTTGAAACGAGTTGCTCCTACGATGGAACAGTTTGGGACTGACGCTGAGCTCGTGTTTCGGTAAGGAGGGCTCGTCGGTCGGGGGCGACACAGTCGGTTCTTGTGGGAGGTCGGGCTGACTTAATGCGCCGAGCGGATCGTCGCTTAGGACTGGTGTGCGGGCTGATACTCTGTGGAGTAAGCGGGAATAACTGTGGCACGGTTGGAATGTTTATTCGTTTGTTTTGAAGTTTAGAAGCCGTTTCATGAAGTCTGCTTTCACATTAGGACGTTGGCAGCCTTCATATTATAAGAACAGCCACGCGATGGCAGCGCAGAGTTTGGATCTAATCGTTCGGTGTCAAACTCGCTCATTGTGCAGTCTATAATCAAGTACGCTTGCAACACTCATCACCGATTGAGCGCACGCGGAGGCCGCGCTTCTGTTTATAATATGAAATTCTGACTGGACGACGATCGAGCGTCTGTCGCGCTGCTAAAATCGCCTAAGTGTGAAAGCGGTCGAACATTTATACATATTGTAAATTGAAGTCGCTTTTCGTATGTCTTTTTTTTTGAGGATGGGAAATCATCAAATGACCCCTCCCGCTCTGGGTGGAACAGAAGGGAGTGTCAGACTCTTACTGACTAAAACCCACCCGTGTTCCTTCCTTAGCCTTTCGTGTTCCGGGGTAGCGGTAACCCTTTCGGACAAGCGTGACCGCATTGTTCTTCAAATTCTTAATACTTTGCGGGACACTAAATGCACCTTGACGTAATAACAATAAAACTTCTGTGTCTCGTTTAGTGTCCTTCATTGGGTTACAAACTACGCAACAGACTTTGATGCGGTTTTTACCATAATAAAAATTCAGATAATTTATTTCGGTAGGTTTATGTATGTTAATATTAAATTTACAATAATTATAAAATTTATAAATAATAAAAACATCTCGATGTTTTTTCGTCAAGTCGTAAAATCCGTGTGAAGCAGGAGCGGGTCGCTAATAAACAATATACTAACTTGAGTGGTGACGTCTTAGCATCAGGAATGTCAGTGGCTGCGGCTTCTTTCTCCGGCTCTTCAGGGAAACTCAGTGTTCGCGAACAGCGAGATTTTGTGTTGGGTGTTACTACTGAAATACCAATACAGAAAATGTACAATGTGTTAGGTTAAATGAAGGACATACTTTAAAGTGGAAAATGAACAACTTTTACTAAGAGACCAACACTGAAATCGAGAAAATAAAACCAGCCGCTCTATAGATTTATGTTCGCATAACTGGACAAAATGTAGGGAACTGCTGTTTTTTTTGTTCCGATTTTGAAGTACCCCTATCATAGAGAGGAGGCCTGTGTCCCAGCAGTGGGAACATTATAGGCTGATTTATGTTATGTTTGAAGTACGAGCCATATTAAAAGTTGTTCATTTTCATGAGTACTAAAAGTATGTCCCTCGTTTAACCTAACACACTGTATAATGGTTTATTCCCAGTCGTCCCCACTGGGCACGAGTGGGAAAAATAGTTTCGTTCCTCCCCAGTGATGACGATTGGAACTTTTTATTTCCCACTCGTTCCGCTATAGACCGACAGTCAAAATACAATAATGGGGATTTGAAGAAGAGATTTCACACGGATTGTTAAAATGTGCCCAGTGGGGACGATGGGGTGGGGACGACCGGGAATAAACCTGTATAATTATAAAGTTAATAATAATAAAAACAGTAGATTTAGCAAAACATCCCACCGGACTGTGTCGTTAGTCAGTTGGTCTCAAGCGCGAATACTAAGTTCCATTGGGTTTGATTGTCGGGTCTGGCAGTACTATTGGGTTTTGCATCAGTAAAATCTCAGTATTAGCCCGGAGTATGGGTTTAGGATCGGTCAGTGGCAATAGGCTGGGCACGGGCAGCAATTTTTTTTTTTAGTTTGTCTTCTCTGTCCCACTACTGAGAAAAGGTCTCCCCCAAATCCTTCCAGGAGTCTTTTTATACAGCCACCTCGGTTTAACTCTTCAATACGCGTCTAAGTCGTCGCTATTACATTGAACTTATAACTAGCGATCGGCCTACCCTTTCGGAGTTAACATAGGAGTAACAGACAGTCCGCTGTGTAGGGCCTGCATGGAGGACGACGAGACAGCGGCACATGTGCTACTAAACTGCCCGGTGGTCGCACATATAGCGCAAAGTATTTCGGTAAACCAGGTACCCTACGTGAGACGGTCAGAAACATCAAGGCGTTGCTGGCCTTTCTTGAGGAGCTGGAGTGGATCGAATAATCGATTTTCCCACCCGTACGCAAAATACGCGCATCGTATTACCTATTCGGGGTTAACAGGCATGAAGTTATGTCAGTTTAACTTCTATAACGTAACGGTGTAGTACACCTCATTTTAACTATATAACATATCATTACACTAATAGATTGTCAGACGAAGTACTGAATGAGAAGCGTTTCACATCTATGACGTCAGTATCGACAATACTAACCATTAGGAGGAAACGCTAGCCTCTGTATTTGCTGCACGATCTGCGCGTCTCCTGCGAAGCTCTCCGACCGCGTGAGGATACGCAAGTCTGACGGACTGTCCGGACTTACGTGTATTGGCTGTTGATGTAAAAATATATAACAATAAAAACTTGCGACTGCAAAGTTGGTCTACAGGTTGCAAGCGCTGAGCATGAGGGTTCGATTTCCAGGTCGGGTAAAGTGTTATTGGATTTTTACATCTGGAATTTCTTAGTAGCAGCCTTTTTTTTGAGGGTGGGAAATCATCAAATGACCCGTCCCACTCTGGGTGGAACAGAAGGGAGTGTCAGACTCTTACTAACTAAAACCCACCCGTGTAAGGAACACCCTTAGCCTTTTATGTTCCGGGGTAGCGGTAACCCTTTCGGATAATCCCGCTGCCCCGGCAGGCTTCGGCCCTTAAGCTGACATCTCTTTGAGGCGCACGTGGAACACGTACGAAGTCTGGATAACGGTAATAGGTTCGCCTCCTATTACATGGGACTGTAATATTTATTTATTAATATATTAATTTTTTTTTCCACACAAATCCATAATTGAAAAAATAAGAAGCTGCCTAAGTCAACAACCCACTGGGCCCCTTCACATGTAACTGCTCCTTAAAGCTTATGTAAACGATAATAGAAGTCATAACACAATCATTTTTGATTAACATTCAATGGAAAAGGTTTTAAATCCTGTTGGAAATTATGAATATCCAAAAGAAATTACCTGTCTTTTCTCGGATATAGGTAAAGGTGTACTTGATTCTTCGTTGTTCAATGAATTACTCCTAGGTCTCGCTGTTTCACTCAAATCCGGGTTGGACGGTACACCTGATGACAAAGCACACACAGATTAATTGCAAATATAACTACTAAAGTTTGATTTTACCAAAGTCAGATATCTTTTATCCGTGGAGTAAAATTGACATCTGACAGTAAGTTCTAGTATTGAATAACTGTCAAAAATTCAAAATTTATTCTCAGTTTAAGACTTAATCTATGTATAAAAGTTTGGTAGAATGCGCCCTAAGTTGCTTATGGTAGCTAAAACTATGGCCTTATGAGAGTGGTTCCACTTTTAGCAAAAGTAACGTGTACAGTGATCCTTCTGAAGTCTGGGTTAAATACATTGTAATCTATCTATCTAATATATAAAATTCTCGTGTCACAGTGTTAGTTACCATACTCCTCCGAAACGGCTGGACCGATTTGTATGAAATTTTGTGTGCATATCGGGTAGGTCTGAGAATCGGCTGAGTACTATCTATTTTTTATTTTTGCAAAACGACGTTTGCGGGGTCAGCTAGTAATATATAAAACATTGGTCAGACAGGGCCTGTCACTCTTACATAACCAGTTAGTTATTAGCCACACAAACCCATAATTCAACATCTTTGTTTCCATATCCAGGAAAAGTCCTACACCAACTCGAGGTTGCCTCTGAGTGCACTTGCATAGTGCGAACAGGGATAATCTTCAGTTGGTGCCTCATTTGAGCAAAAACGTCTAACGGGCCTTTGCGGGTTGTCTTCGGCCCTAGTACGCCACGATACAGGATTATCCTAATTTGAAGGGCTAAGGCCTTCTCATCTGTAATAGCCATACCCATCCCTTATTGAGATAAATCTGATGTTACCTAGGCTGTCTTTTAGTCAAATAAATAAATACTTACTTACGTCTTCCAAAAGTCCGTGATCCCAGGTCTTGAGAAATGTCAAGAGACGTATAATAATAAAATAATATATAGTCTTTCACGCCAGCGATATTCAAGTCCTAAGCCGCCATCTCCACGGGCGAGAGAATCACGGCGATAGTCTTGCGGTCACATCAAGTTTTGGTCGCGATGATATTGCCGTTTGGAGATTGATGCATACAGTTTCTATTGAATTTGATGCCACGGCGTGACTCGCGATACTGTCCGTGTACATGGCGTTTTTCTGCTTGTATGAAACCGAAGGTCTTGACACCACTCAATTTTAACTTGAATGGCAAGTTTACAAAGGTTTTTGATCCTTGTGAGCCCTATTGGGAATTGCAAAGTAGACCAGAGGAATGTTGTAGTTAAAAATGCTTGCTTACCAGATATAAGTATGCCAGCGGCAGCAGACAATCCGTGCGTGTGCGTGCGCGTGTGTGCGTCGCGGACGATGTTACCGCGACGTACAAGCGCTTCGAACGCATTAGAACGAGCCTCCGCCTCGCGGTCACATGCTGAAATAGATCATTGTTATGAATGAGACAATACATGCTTGTAGATTATTGTAGCACTGTATAAACGATGCAGGGTCAGGTTTAATGTTTGGTCTTCAGAGTTAAAACAGTTTTTTATCCTCCCATGACTTTGCACACAAAATATGTACATACATACATTTTTTGTTGTTCAATAAACCAATTTTTCTGTCTATCTTTAAACAACCCACCATTTGGTATTAAAGTATGTTAGTAAATACCTGAATCCAGACTGGTCTTGCTATTGGCGGGCTCGCAGGCGGCCATGCTAGCGAGGCCGGCTAGCTCCGAACCTTCGCCCACTGCCGCCGCAGACCGTACCCGCGGCAATGTGTTGCTACCTGTAAAAATCATGTAATCAATTCTGCACCATGATAACGTTCGTCGATAAAATGCAGCTTCCGAGTGAAAAGAATCAGAAAAAAAGCCATTGTCAGTCGATCTGTGTGTGAGTTCTGTGTGTGAGTTCTGTTGTAAGTTCGTAAGTCTATATTCAACAGTGAAAGTTTGCAATATCGTAACGTGAAATGATTTCTTACTGCCAGCGGATGTGGAATTGAGCAGGTTGCGTCCGGCTCGCTGAGCTCCAGCTTTCCGGAACAACGCCGCACCCACAACAGCAATGCGAAGTTTGTTCCACAGAAGCTGAGCGCCACTACTCAAAAAAAGAACAGTTTTTGTAAGAATTTTTCACACAAATTCATAAAATTAGATAGCATTTCGTCTCGTTCGTAGTCACTACAGCAATAATTTTCCAAGAGCAGAAAACTAGGTTGTACATTTTCTAAACATCGTTTTCTAATCGCAAGCGTTTTTATTTGTTATTAGCGCTCAGGCATATAACGCATTTCACAATAGTTAATTGGTTATTATACATGACCCTTGTCATGGCACTGCAAAACAATATTTCTGTTTGCTGATAAGTTAGTGAATTTAATCAAAGCCTATCAAAACACCGCTTGGAGTACCTATTAAGTATTCTTCCAAAAAAAATCAGTAAAATTATATGACGAGATGAGATTTTGACAAGATCATCGCCATTTTGAGCTCTATATCTACACATACACAAACAGGGGCCTGTGGCTAAATAATAACAGCCACCTGGGTCGATAGAAGGTTAAGCTACGCCTGCTGCGGTTGGTTCGTGGATGGGTGACCATCCATAAAATTTCGACACCCTTTCGTGCCTCAGAAAGTACGTTAAGCCGTTGGTCCCGGCTGTCATTCATAGATCTCTGACAGTCGTTACGGATAGTCAGAAGTGCAAAAGTTTGACTACCAGTCTTACCAAGGGGTATCGGGTTACCCAGTAACTAGGTTGTGGAGGTCAGATAAGCAGGCGCTCTGTGTAAAATACTGGTATTCAGTTGCATCTGGTTAGACTGAAAGCCGACCTCAACATAGTTCGGAAAAGGCAACCAACGAATACAAACAATGCTTAATTAACTAAATACTAATAGATATGAATATCCAAAATACCTGGGCATATCCTGCGGCCACGTGGCTTCTAATACGCATCGGTTGTAATACCCATACGTAAGAGCGTTAGGTTGCAGACCAGCGCGTTTCATTAGGAACAGTAGCTGCACCGCTAATACCGGCAGTGAATGATTGCCGCATAGCTGCATCATTACGCGATAGCAGACCTAAAAGGAAGGAAGGAGGATTTTATTGAATGTTCAGAACAAAAGACTGTATAGGGATCGATTGCAGGTTTAAAATGACTTGGTATAATGAAGAAAGTCGTAATATGAAGGCCTTATTTGGTTGAGTAAAAGAAGTACGAAGTTTTCTCATTTATGCCATAAACAAAGATGACGTTCAATAAATTATTTTTAAATAATATGGGTAGACCACAAATCTAATAAACTCACGATGCCATCTATATGACAATAGGGATAACACTTGCAAGAAAAATTACTCTTGAAATGGCCACTAACAAAGTAATTTCAATCCAACATGAATTTTGTTGTAGCAAGTTGGTTGGATTACTTTAGTCAGTAAAATATAATCTCATATTAATAATACGACAAAAAGTCTAAAGCTCACCTCATCACAAGGAACTTTTAACTTCGTAGCTCTTTCTAACAACTCGTATGCAGCTCTCAACGTCGCGTGTTCTTTTCCTCGATTCAACATCATTCGGCACGGTAATGACAAGAAGTACAGTGAATAGCAGGCACCTAACAAACATTTGGCCCATGCTTCCGCTGATAAACTCGCCTTGCGGGCTAGTCTGAAAAGAGTTACGTGAAATTAGAAATATTATATATGATTATACAGCGATTAGCATCTTTGGATTCTTCATTCGCTTCCCTGATATAGTTTGAGAATGCTAGTGCATTTTGCAAATTGCGCAGAATGCACCAACATTCCTGTCCACGTTTTTAACAGTACAAACTATTGAGGTTTTTCAAACATGTGCTCAAAAGGTTAATTCTCTTCCAATCCATTGAAAACTATCTTGGCCCAGAAGGAAAGACAAGACTTTGAGAATCACTGGTCCCAAAATGGTCCGACAACCGCTAGATGTCATAATCAGTGATCGGATAATCGGGCGCTAATATACCTAAACTTCACTTTTATTCCCACGAAAGAATAATACGGACATACGTCATTTCTGCCGGTCGTCTAATTACGTTGGCCAGGTAATATTATTTACTGTCTCACTTACTTACTTGCACTTTGCACTTGCACGAATAGATTTTGGATACAGTCATCTACTCATAAGTAGACTCGCGTTTTTGTGTTGCTTGCTTGGAAATATCAACAATTAAAAAATACAACTGTGAACCTTTTTAGCAGTCAAAAATATAAATATTTTTTAGTCTTCTGTTCGTATAAAATATAATAAATTAGTCGATTCGATAACTAATTGGGTAGATAAATCAATTTCCACTACTTGACCATGTTGTGTACATTATCATGTTTTATTGATATTCCATTTGTTTTGTAGCAGCAGTGGTTATTTTAATACTAAATCAAAATAACCACACAGCTATAATTTCATAAAGTTTTTTATAGTTCTTTTTACAAGATTGTTTAATCCCGGTAACCCGGGATTACTTATTTAACCAGAATGGAATGTCCATATTATTCTTTCGTGGGAAGAAGTTTAGGTATATAAGCGCCCGATTATTCGATCAGTGGTCATAATAGACTCCAGCTTCACAACAACAAATGAAACAGCAGATTTTTTTGTAACAGGTTGTGCTTCGATGTCCCTGCCTGTATAGCCCGAAAATCTGTTTCTAAACAAACCAAAACTGCTTGCTATTTATATCGGTAGTAGATAGGGTTGCTTACCTCTGTGCAGCAGCTATCTCATGTTTAGTCCTCCTCGCCATAGGCTCTGCGTCGTTGAGTGACTCCGCAGAGTGTAACGCGGCCGGCGGTAACGCGTGTAAAGCGGCCGCTCGAGCTCGCCCACCGCACCACTGTATTACTTTCTCGTCTAGTGTAAAATTTTCATACTTGTATGTGGCCTCTGGAAGGTATAACGATTAGAATAAGAGTACTTAATAAATTGGAATGGCAAGTGAACGTCCGACACACTCCGGATAATCCTCCTAGCTACTGAAGCTACCACCTTGCCAACTAGCCAATGTGCGGGATAATTGCGTAACACAGTATCAGTAGCAATGGCTTTCTTTTTGACAGTTCAACAATATTCATCGTGTTAAGTATGATGTTGCTGTGCCGACAAATTTTTCCAAAATATGAAGCACTGGATTAGCAATATTCTTCATAATCATTCAAATTGTGATTGATCGGTGTGTTACGCAATTAGGGTGCTATTTACAACGACATAGAACTGAGGGCCAATTCTCGTAATTTAAAACGTTCAAAATCTAGTCGCAGTCTGATCTCGGCGACAAACAAATGTCAAAAACTTGTCAAAATGTAGGGAAGTTATAAATATTTTTGACAGATTGAGACTGAGATCAGACTATCAATGTTCTTAAAATTACGAGAAATGCCTGGCTGTTCTTTCACAGTAGTGATGACATAGGCTAAGATGAGGGCACAAGTCTTCATGTATAACATGGCCCTTGCCTGTAATGACGTCAACCGAAGAAACTTAAAGAGGCTCTGATGATTGATAAGTAGATGATGCTCAACCATTTAACACGCCAACCCAATCGCAAGAGATGAACGATAAGGTCCGAATCGAGGTGTGATATTTAACTAGCGCAATTGAGATCGTCCGGCAAGAAACTGTCCATTAAGGCATAAGGAACAACGAAGGCAAGTGTTCAGATATTTAAGGAAGTTCAAAAACAAAAATTTCAATCTTCTTACCCGGATCAGGGGGATCAGGCGGTAATACAAAAGCGGTCCTCTCAGAAACATTACTGGTGTCCATTCCTAACAGCTGCTCGTCACCGGCTGCGACCCTTTCTATACATTCGTCGAAGAACGTTAGCCCTTGGTCCGGTTCGTATACGAATGATCGCTCCTCTATGAATCGGGTGAACATTTGTGTGCGCATCATTAGGCCGTAGAAACGTTGGTGCGTCTGTGGAGAAGAAGACGTAATTTAGCTAATGAAGTTTAAGGTAATATTTTTTTTATTTGGAACAACAACGAATTGGCATAATTACAATTAGACTATGTTGGCAAGTCGACCCTTTATTTGAAAGAACAGTATGTTTCTGTTAGGTTGACTAAAATAACAACAAATAATCGTACGTGTTATTTATTCTAAAAGCCGAGATTCGGTGGACCTTGCGGTCTTAAGAAGTGCGAGCAGGACGGTAAATATTTCTTTCGGAATTTCTAAAAACTTTTATGAAGTCTTGTGTTGTCTCGTGGTTGTCTTATGGTTTATAACCCAGCCTGCCACCAATTTTGGCATATAATATAGTGGACATTCGATAAAAAAAATACACTGAACAGGCTTTCAGAAAAAGTTATTTAGAAACGTTCGTTTGCAAACAAAATGGTTAAAACATTTGCATTTGAAATATACTAGTTTGGATTTCAGATCAACACGTCTTAATTTTATGATTTACATGATAAAACCCGCTGTCTTACCTTATCCCTGGTCCTCATAAAGGCATCCATATGGAACAGAGCGTGTGGGTCCGTGGTACCAACAGTAGGTGCCTTCGTGATAGGTATGAGATAGTTCCGATACCCTTGGAGGGTCACCGCCATGAAACGCAGGAACGCTTCTTGAATTTTTAGCTCCAAGGCTTGCTGAAACGTAAACGATATTAATTAGTCTGTTGAACGTAAAAGTACATCCCGATTCAAACTTTATGGCGGCTCTGTCGTGCGCTACTCGTTGCGCAGTACCTCGCACCACAAGTAAAGCACGCGTCTCTTCGTGAGATAAAATAATACTATACAAAGCTTACGTTTCACTCTCTCATTGTATATAATAGAATGGTTACCTCCTTTTTTCTCTTCTGGAAATCTCTATCTAAACTCGTCGTAGGCTCTCCATTATATTTCGCTTCACTTGCATGATGAACTGGCGAAGCTAAAACGATACGATAACTAAATTTATCAAAACATGATATAATTTTAGAGTAAGCAGGTTCAACCGCACGCCATTAGCCTTTCGTATTCCGGGCCACATCGCGTATACAACGTGTAATGTTAAATGCGCAAAGCCTGAAAATAGTTTGTTCATAATTGACTACTGAATCGATTTCAGTAATTTTTAATATAGGTTTATTTTCTTCAAAAATGATGTATTTTGCCATATTATCCGCCGATTGAGCCAAAGAAAATTAAGTCTTATTTTAAGACAATAAGACTGAATTTTAAATGCATAAACTAATGCTAAGATCAACAGGATTTTCTTAATAAAAATAGTTAGCTTTAAAAAAATAGTTTTGGTCATTGTATTATGCTTTTAACTCAATACTCTAATTGGGGTGTATAAAGGTTTTGCGCGTTTAACGTTACACGTTGTATAAAGTGGTGTCTGCCGCGGAATATGGTTCGCGCGCGAGTGTGATTACCACGTAGAAATACGCTCCAGCGCAGTGAGAGCAGTGGTGGGTCAGTGGAAATGGCCCCAACTTACGAATTGAAGGCCTTTCGACCCCGGCAGGCGCTTTACTTTGTGTAAATAATTTCATTACCACTGCTCTCAAAACGGTAAAGGACAACATCGTGAGGAAACCATGTCCTCGAACCAAAAATTCGAAGACATGTGACTGATATCTACCAACCCACACTGGGCTCGTGTGGTAGATTATTAGCCCACTCCCTCTCGACGAGAGGAGACCTGTGTCCCAGCAGTGGGAACATTATAGGCTTAAAATGTTAGACGCTCCAGCAGCCTACTGTAACTTATTTTGGAGCGTTGATCTACGTCCGACATTTTAGTAAGAATTAAACTACGAAAATCACCTTTACCACTACGAAATAAAGGCGTTTTCAAAGTCGAATTGTTGCCATGGACGTGCGGTTGATAATATTTTTCAGTAATAATGTGGTGAGTCTACTAACCTGGTCTAATATTTCCATAAAGTGAGTCTAACGTCTGCCTAAGTGCTCTCGCTTGCCGCTTCGGCAGTAATTTGAGAGATATATGTCTTTGTGTTTCACATATCTGAAAAAAAAAGAATTGATAGAATAAAACCAACAAAATATAGGCAAACGCATGCCAAACGCTCAAGTGCGATCCTGGCGTAATTCAAGCAACATGAAATAATGCAGGTTAGGGGTGCAACACATTTGTATGGATCTGCAAGATTTGGCATAGCCGGGCGGCAAAACATACTTTCCAGTTTTGCCGCCCGGCTGTGCTGTGTCATGCCGACCCGAACAAGTGTGTGTAGCACGCCTTCGGTTTTTTGTAATAATTTCTATAATAATTATTTGTATATATACTTACTGTAATATTATTGGTGTCTAAATCAACACAAGTCACATCTGGTGGGGGTTCGTAAAGATCGAAAAACCTCGAGTCAACTCCGATTAAATACGGCAACGGAGCGTGTAATACTTCTGCTAAACCTGAAACATTCAGAAAAATATTTTTAAAACGAACGCCCGTGATTGTGGACCCTAAAAAAGAGAACATAAAGTTCATTATTCACTGTATAATCGATTAACAAGTGTTGTTTTACTTACCTAATGGACACAACGGTATGTATGGACATTGCCATTTAAAGGGGAATAGAAGACTAGAGACTGCTTCCGAAACTGCTGTTAAAGTATCAGGCCTGAAAAAAAAACACAAGATTTAAAAAAAACTATAGCATATTACAAGAAATCTAAGTATTAATACAGTTTACGCCAACGTTCGTGGCAACCGAGGTCATGAAACGCTAGAGCGAGATGACACGAGACTATGAATAGGTTTTTCAGAAATAATGTTAAAATATTTCACGGTGAAACTTGCACGTTTTCTGGCCTCGACTGGCACGATTCCTGGGGTTTATTAAAGTATCAGATTACAGTGTTAGTTACTAAAGGATTCAAAACATTAAGACAAAAAAAAAAATAAGACTGCTTGAAATACTCGGATTAATTACATGTACAGTCAGCAAAGGAGATAAGTATAGAGGGTTGTTGAATATTGTTGAAGTTTACTAAGAAATCGATTAATGTTTTCGAATGATTTTTGAATTTAATTTGATAAATTAACTGTTTGTTTTCTATTAATTATTTTTTTTTTCCAAAACATCAATCGGTTTCTTGCTAAACTTCAACTATATTCGACAACCATGCATACTTATCTCCTTTGGTGACTGTACCATCACTCATGTGCAGTTATTTTGTTGAACAATTAGTACTAATTCTCACCTGAGCGAGTGTATAAGTACTTTCTGTTCGGTGATAGCTAACGCTAGCACTAGTAGGCAGTTGTCGGGTCCTAAGTTGAGTAGTAGTTGTCTGAAGCTAGCCCCGCTGCGCACGAGTGGCTGGTCGTCGCGACGTGTCACTATTACACGGTCGTGTTGGTTTGTTGGTGATAACTGTTGAAAGTAAATTATGTAATCTGCATTCGTGATTTATTTGCCAAAAATGTAAACAAATATGAGTTTAATGAAAAATAACTTTAAATCCTACACAATGAAGTTTACTTACAACTTCAAACATTTTTATAAAATTTAAATTGGTTATTTTTATAATTTTTAATTTTTTTAAACGGTTATTTAGCGCTAGTCACTCTGAAATCAAGTTAATAACCATTAAAATAAAGTTGATATTTGTTTAACTTGAAATAATATTAATTTCAAACATAAGTTTGAATCAGATATAGATAGACCTAGATAACGCAAGTATCATGATCTGTATGAATACCAAGCGTGCCATTTTTTTTCATTATCTACTATGACGTCACAAGCGCTCTTTCTCACTCACGCTCACCCACCCAGCAGTGCACAGGAGCGCGAATGTGGCGGCTTACGATTTTTGAACGTAAGTTGGAGCGATTTTTGGCACGAAGTAGTTGCTCTTGCGTTATCTAGGTGTATCTATATCTGTGGTTTGAATAGACTTTAGATTTAAAATAACATCCCGACTAGTTTTCCCGAAGGGTTATGAAATTACTATAACAACTTTAGTAACGGAGTAACATTACCCAAGTGTAAACATAGCAAGCACATCGAGGTTTGAGAAAAAGAGTCATAAATAGGTGTTAAAGACAAAGACGACGTTTTACAAAGTCGATTTCATTCTAAACCTTGATGTGACCCTGTGCGACCCATCACATCGGTCCTTCGAGCCGGATTCCAGGAGTTAAAAAAGAAGGATCCATCGTAGATATCGGTATTATATCACGGCTGTGTACTTTATGTGATTTTAAGATGTAGGTGGATTGACTTACTTGTAAAAGTATTCTTGGTTCTGGAAAGGGCACTTCTTCTATTAAATGAGTTATATACCTTTCTATGGGTATGTTTAAGGGTTCTTGACTCCATGACATTTCCTGAAATAACAGTAGTACATTAACAGCTAATTAAACAAAGGTCTTCGGATATTAAATCTTCTAGAAGTTATGATGGCCTGGGTTGCAAGGGGAAGGACGAGTTTCCCAAACTATCCTATTGCAGTTTAGGAAACAAGTTCCGTCTTTTGAACTGAGATATGCCATAATTTTCGAGTCCTTTTAAATGTATGGGCGGTGAGCCACTATAAAATAGCTAGACAAACAACCTGTGCTTATACTTACGAGTATATACAGCAGCCATTTTTCGAAAGTGTCGCTAAAAGGCCATCGAGACAGTAAACAGATACATTTGATCGCGTACACCGAATGCGTGCTATGTGATATTCCTTCCCGCCAACCTAGTTGTTCCATCTGGTATTCTGTTAACTTGGAGTTAGGGTAACTCTCGTAGAATGTTACTGCCGACCCGTATACCTGTGGTAGAAGAATTTTCCATTCGTTTAGAGGAGGATACACAGAATATATTAACATCCTCCTTGGTTTCAGAAAGGCTGAAACCTCTCGTAACCTGCATAGTTATTCAGCATTAGATACGCGTTCCCCCTAAACAAATTCTTATCCCATAAATCGGAATTGTTTGTTTACGGAGAGAACACTACAAAACGTTAACTTTCGCTACTATTTTGTAACTAGCCCGTTAAACGCACTTTACAATAGTATTCGGCGACTTCGAGCGTTGTATCTAATGATTATGAATAGCCCTGTTGATGTGGATGGTTGAGAAAAATTACACCGACCGTCTAATGAGTTGGTATTAAATTTGACAACATATTAGATCTACAGAAATTAAAGGGTCAGTCTACTAATGTAAGAAGGCTTGATAAGTTATTATAATTATTTACTGCTTACTTGGTGAAGAGATTCCCACAGAAATAATAGACCAAAAAATATAATGGTCAACAAAATTGTATAAATAAGTAGCAGCAAGTTCTTGAATAATTTTGAGCCATTAACCTTATCAGCTAATGACTCATGGCGTCATGGCATAGTAATATATTATTATAAAAATAACATTTCGATCAGACCGACAGGAAATACTACATTAAAGCACAGATGTCCATAAGATGTTTTTTAATGTCTATCAAATACCTACCTATTCAAAAGGTTTTTCTTTTAACTTGTAACGATTTGTTTTTGTTTCTAAAGTTAGAAACATTCCATTCTGTGCTATTGGCCCCGATTCTGATATGCACAAACTAAATTAAATTTAAGTTCAGTGCATCTTTTTCTTTCTATTTCATTATGAAAACGACAGAAGATAAATATTAGTTTAGTCTCATCAAGTTTAGTCTCGTCATATTAAATAATCCATAGACAAGTTTAGATGTGATTAAAAAATTGGCTACTAAAAATACGTCAATTAATATTAATAAAGTATGTAGGTACCTTATAAGTAGCATCCGCAACAGTCAGTACAAATGTGGAGAACACGGGTTTAGGCATCGCCGCGTTGTTTGGCCATAGTTCTAGGGTTGCACCCATCGGCAGACAGAAGAGTGGCACCGATGTAGGAAACAATAAGTTACGTCGTTCTATCATTGGATACCTGTGGATAAAAAGAGGATTATGTTAATAGTTATTAAAAACTCTTTCAACGAATGGTCCATTTTTAGGGTTGCGTACCTCGAAAGGAAAAACGGAACCCTAATAAGATCACTTCGTTGTCCGTCTGTCTGTCAAGACCCTTTTTCACAGGAACGCGTAGAGTTATAAAGTTGAAATTAATATCAAACACTCAGGGCTGCAATCCCTTGAAGCAGTGAAAAAATCAAACTTCTAAGTCAACGCAATCCAAAGATACGGGCGTTTATGTTCATCTTATGCCACGTATTCAAAACCTATAGGGTACTTCCCGTTGACCTTGAATCATGAAATTTAGCATGAAGCAAAGTCGTGTAGCACAAATAAAGGAAAAAATCCGTAAAATCGTAAATTTGTAACACCTAATACCTACTTTGTACATACCTACTGTACATACCTACCTATTTGTACATACCTACTTTGTAGGGAACTTTTCGCGAGTCCGTCTCGCACGGGGCCGGTTTTTTATTTTATTGGTGGCGGTTTTATTATAACACACATAACAAAACATCACGTCTGTATTTTTCGAAGGGTTAGGTAGAGATGCACCCTATAGTACACCGACATTTCACCAGTTATGTTTAAGTCCCATGTAATAAGTGGCGAGTCTATTGCCATCAATCGGGCACAGACCTAGACTCCGGCCTGCTACTGACAAATTCCAAATGGAAAAAAAACCCATAACATTTTTCCCGACCCGGGAATCGAACCTAGGACCTCATGCTCCACAGTATCGTTTGCGGCCACTAAGACAGGAAGGCAAGGCTAAAAAAGAAAGAAAAACTAGGTAATTGAACGATGCTATAACGATTATTGGACAGACAAATAATTACCTGTTTCGTTTTTCATACGGAGATTTAAACAAACATAATCGTGCTAAGCTAACTGTGATCCAAAAAGTAAAAACATTGAAACCGTTTTCGTTTTCAACACAATACATCTTTGTTTTCAGTAAGTACAAACTTTCTCTCATTTGTCTTGATACCCACTCGAATATAAAACGAGTTTGCATTATACAAGGAGGCAGGACATCGACGCGCAAGCTCTTGCCATGGATTCAGTACCATCGAGGAAACTTACATCTGCCAAATTTGAAAACAAAATTCCGTGCACACGATGACCACATCTGTTAGCAAGCGTTACTATAGCGGCCGAGCGCCGCAAGCAAGAATTGCTCTTACGCTGTATAGACGTAAGTTTCCTCGATGGTACATGATTCTAAATCCCCTAGGAGCATTAAAAGATAAGGAAGTTTATTTTAAAAAATGCTGTTTCATACATTTTGAACGCGAAGGTATTGCACTTTCCTACGTCAGGGGGTCTAGAATTATATGCTGAATGGTTACAGTTTGCGTGTCAATATTCCTGCCACTCTTTACAGTGTATTAAAGGAAATATACTTCAAAAATAGTGGCTTAGTAAGTGCTACTAACATCTTTTAAAGTCAAGGCCAGCTCTTAAAGATTTAAAAACGAGATACTAATCACATCACTGATAAAATCTGATTATGACACAGTTGCCATGTGCTAATATCATGTTTTAAATACCACTCAACGTAATACAAAATGAGTGATAAATAAAATCTCATACATAAAATATGTATTTTTAGAGTTCCACGCTCAAAAGGTCGAAACGAAACCCTAATGATATACCTACTTAGGTCTGTATCACCATCATTATCAACTCAGCCGAAAGACATCCACTGCTGGACATAGGCCTCCCCCAAGCACCTCCATTTCGACCGGTTCTGTGCTTCCCGCATCCAGAGAATTCCTGCGGCCTTCAACTGTCATTGGTCCACCATGTGGGAGGCCTTACGTCTTAAGGGCCGTCTCCACGAGTGAGAGAATCGCGGCGATAGTCATGTGGTGCCATCAAATTATCGTCGCGATGATATCGCCGTGTGGAGATTGATTCATAGAGTTTCTATTGACTTTGATAGCACGACGATAATATCGCCGCAATTCTCTCGCTCGTGAAGACGGTCCCTTACGGTACGCGGTCGCCACTCCAGAACCTTTCGGTCCCATCGGCCATCTGTTCCGCGAGCAATGTGCCCTGCTCACTGCCATTTAAGTTTGGCAATTCTTCGGGCTATGTCGGTTACTTCGGTTCTCCTGCGGATCTCTTCTTTTTTTTATTCTATCGCGTTGGGAAACTCTAAGCACAGCCTCTCCATTGCCCTTTGGATGACTTTTAGCCTTCTAATAAGGCCCACTGTGAGCGACCACGTTTCAGTGCCATAAGTCACACTGGCAACACGCTAGTCAAAGACTTTCGTCTTGAGACACTGCGGTATGCAGGACGAGAAGATATTGCGTAGTAGTCTGTAAGTCAATGACTTTTGGTCTCCACTTTCAATATTGTGTTTGTATAAAATAACCGATACAAATGCAGTTTTTATCAGACCGATATGTAACTAATTAAAAGTAGGTAAAGCGGTATTATCATTAACATCGGTCCGTTTCAAAGCGCTAATTAATGACGCACACTGAGAACGTTAAAATTAGTTACCGTTTTTAACAATTTCGAATGTGTAGAGAACCTGAAATTCTATGGACTACTTTCGTGAATATTTGGCACTTGGGCAGAGTCAAACACCAACTCTTGGTAGGTACTGACTTAGATAAGCACTTTGTAAGAACTTCATTGTATTTGTTTTCTTTGGAAGCTCGTAGTATTTGCGATATTCTTAGCCGGGTTTATCTAGCCAAAAGTGGTATTGGTTTCATACCTTGTCATGTGTTTCAAGACTCAGATTTGGGAGAACTTGGCTCTTTTAAATGTAGTATACATACATACATAACCTCACGCCTTGTCCGTAAAGATTCAATAGAAAACCAGCATCAGACAGCATCTGTCTGGGATTAATGCTGGAATTAACCTTTTTGATGCAGCCGTGAGGCACACACTATTGTAGTTAAAACATTATTTTTACTATTTTATTTTCACGAAATGTGTACAAATAAACGTTATACTTTCTTTCTTATACCTAAAATTAATGTAGTATTGTGTACTAGCTGCGCCCCGCGGTTTCACCCGCGTAAGTTTTGATCCCGTGGGAATATCGGGATAAAAAGTATCCTATGTGTTATTCTGATGTATAAGCTATATTACTGTAAAGTTTCATCAAAATCCGTTCAGTAGTTTTCGCGTGAAAGAGTAACAAACATCCATACATCCATACATACAAACTTTCGCATTTATAATAATAGTAGGATAATTACCTGAACAGTACATCGGGCTTGTAGGCAATTATTGGTGGACGGTTCATTGATTTCTTGTAGCAGAGAAACACATCACTGCCCATTAAACCTGGAAATGAAGCATTTGGGTAAGTACAAACCATTGGAGTCGGGACTTGTATGGTGACAATTAAAATTGAACCCTAAAAGCTTTCTAATAAGGTTGAAATCTAAAAAACAGTACTAAATCACACCAGGATATTTTACTGTAGCAACCCATTGTTACTAGTAAGTAAGTATATATTCTAAAACAAAAAAAAAATCATAAATACTACAAAAAGATAAGATTTGAATTCAGAGATAGTAAATAAATACCTAAAACAACATAGGATTTAGTATACTACAAATTATCATCAGATTATGTCATAATTAGCCCATTAGATAATATTATGATACTAATTTAGATAAGGCAAATAATAAATGCAGGTTTCATCTGCATAGTAATAGCTTCATACGGAGGTATAGTAACAGAATTAAATATTTCAATTGCTAGTTATCAATAGGAGGGCGGTGCCGAAGCCAGAGGTGGCGAAAAGACTTGGACGCATACCGCGTGGGCTGGTTCACGGCGGCATGAGGAAAGGGCAAAAGGATTTGAGGAGGCCTTTGCTCAGCAGTGAAATGGGACAGCATAGGCTGTACAAACAAAAGAGTTTTCAATGGGTCCCGGAAATGATCGAATAAGTCTATACAGGAACTTTTTTCATTTTTTTTTTCTTTTTTTTTCAATGGCGAAACTTCACAGATCAATGATGTTTTATTTCTGTAAATTGGTTGTAAAAACACATTTACACGACGAAAGAAATAATAATATTTTAAAACTAGAGATTATTTTGGTCGGATCATGTAAGGACCAAGCAGCTGAGATGGTCTTTTAGGGAAAGAACCACACAGATCTAATAGCAACTCATCACCAACAACTACAACAATCTTTTCGAACTTCATTATACAGTAATACCACCCGTGGGCTCCACGAGACAATCTCGACTAGTGTTTAGAGTTCATAAGCAAAATGCTTCCTTTGAGTTTTTTTTTGTTTTTATGTAAACCTAGCTCGGCTGCGCAATTTTAAAACCTGGCAACTGACAAATCGGTGTTTTCACATATTTTACTTTTGCTAGATATCTAGCAAGTCAAATATGCAAAAACACCAATTTTTTTAGAAATGTCAGTTACTAGGTTTTGAAATTGCACAGCCGAGCTATTAATGTAGACTTTAAGGAAATGTACAGAACTGTTTTTGGCAAATAAACAATATCATCGACGTGGAGTTGCGGACACCAGCCCGTATTACTATATTATGACTATTACCTATTATAAAACGACGCTTACCTTTATTCAAATTCTTAGGAATCATACAAAAGGCATGGGGTGGACATTCCCCTTTACTAGCCACTATTACACACACATCGACCACAACGAGGGCGTTACAAGGGGCCCCTGTATGCGCCCTTCGGTACGTAATGAAGGTTTTGGCTGTAGAGTTGTTGACATTGGCCAAGCGACCCCCAGCGGACTCCAGGACCATCTCTGCATCGGCCATGAGACGCTCCTTGCCATCGTACATGACACCTGAGGAAGATTATTAATTTAGTTCATTATACATATTATGGAATATGTTTACAAAATCCAACGCTTCTCAATCACAAGGACACGGGCTCGACAACTGGCAAGTATGAATGTGACTTTAAAAAATCATTTACGTACTTTCTAAGTTTATCTGGGACACCACAAATGGTTAAAAACATGGTGAGGAAACCTTGACATACAAAAATGAAGTTTGAAAAAACTTCTTTACAAAAAAAACCGCTTTCCAAAAAACACTAGAAAGTGAAAAATAACTTTAATTTCGGAAGTTAGTGTCGTTGGTTCCGCATTTTCGTTTTTTGATACAGACTTCCGAAAAATAAAGTTATTTTTCACTTTGAAGTGTTTTTTGGAAGTCGGTTGTTTTTTTTTTTTTGTAAAAAGTTTTTAATTTTTACTGTGTAGTTGTACCTATCCCACACAAAATCATATAACAGTACTTGCTATATAAATATCAGTGACAAGAAGCTATTAAAACATCATTAAGATAAAACAAAGTTTTAAAAAATCCTATTATTGAAGATAGGTACTCAAAAACTACCCAAGCAAAGTTAATAAAAATATGGGACCATTTCGGAATAGACCTCTTTCGAACAAAAAATAATATTGCAAATCCGTCTTGAAATGACGGAGTTGTGCCCGAAGATACATTAAAAAAAATATATATACAAAGTGTTAATGAAATAACCCAAAACCTCGGACACCCCAACCGATTTTTATATTAATAAATTGATATTGTAACACCAAGACATTTGCGTCACAACGAGTCGACTACCGCGCGGGCTGAGCGACCACGTGCGCCCTCTCCGCCGCGCCGCATACGCCGCCGAGTTCCTCGGCGCCTATAAAAGACCGACCTCTCGCTAGCGAAACCTCACATTCAGTTTATAGTACGCGCCGCTACTAGGGCTTCGATTAGGAACTTTGTTATTATTTATTATTGTATTTAGAGTCATTTTAAAGAATAAACCGATATTAGTGTTACGATCCTGCATTTAAATTATCTCCTCACACAAATACCCGGTACAATATGACATATAATTATTTTTTTTTCAAAAATTATAGTAAAAGATATTTGTAAATGTTGTTGTCGCACTACTTCTTACAGATTCGTAGCTCTATCGCCGCCGGCGCGCTTCCCGGCCTTGGCGCCAGCTCTAGCACCCCCTCTCCTCACCCTCGCTGTTTGTTTTCATTGCGT
This sequence comes from Globia sparganii, assembly GCA_949316385.1. Lineage (NCBI taxonomy): Eukaryota > Metazoa > Arthropoda > Insecta > Lepidoptera > Noctuidae > Globia > Globia sparganii. The sequence continues at coordinate 15,007,145 of OX438665.1, read as the reverse complement.
TGGACAGTAGCGTACAGCGTCGTTAAAAAATATTAGACACGGCATGACAAATAATTATTTTTTGGAAAAAAAATAACCAATATTAAAAATTATTGTATTCGATTTTGCTGCCGATTCTAAACAAACTAGTTTCAGGTTTTGGGTTATTTCATTAACACATTGTATAAACATTCGAATTGAGAACCTCCTCCTTTTTTGAAGTCGGTCAAAAATCACTAATAATAAGCATGGTAATCAATTCTCGCACATTCTCTCTATGTGAGAAAGCCCTGTTTGACCTGCAGTGGGGAAATGTCAAGCTTATTAGTCGATTCGCACATTTCGGGCGACTAAATTCGTGCGAATCGACTAATAAGCAGTTTTTGGCGTTCGTAAGCACCTTGTTCAATCTTATTTTAAGTAAACCCCTCTAGGCATCATTTGTACAAGTTTATCCATTCTAAAATAATCTATGAGTTCACGGAATCTTATACTTTATCGCGGACGAGGCGCATTAAATTTTACATATGCCGAAGTGCTGTTTTCGGGATTTCCCATTACTGTTATCAGTCAGAACGATGATATGAAGGGTTCCTGCCTTAAAATACTAACTTTCGAATAACTATTTCCGGACACATATGTATATACATAATACATATATGCGTCCGAAACTAGTCCACAAAGTGACAAAACAGGAGTGAATAAGCAAATAAATAAGTAAGTAAGTACTTTTATGTTTTATTCTGTTTATAAAAGCTTGTCCTATTCAGAGTGGTGATGGTGAATAGAAAGGCCGATTCACTTTTCATGAAATCGAAATGATGAAATCACAATCTGAAATATTTTAAAGGATATTGCTACACCATTGCTCCATATCTTCGAAAAAATTGTCTGCTCAACAATGTAAATAACGCAATGAATGTTGTTGAACTGTCAAAATGAAAGCCATTGCTACTGTTAGTGAATTACGCAATTACCCAGCTAGTCCTGATTTTGCTAACGATGAGGGATGCCATGACTCGTTTTCGTTTTAAAAAATTAATGTCTTCGGAATAATTCATTCAATGCCGCGTCAGACAGAGCAATTTAAAATATTTCCTACAAAATTATCAAGGACGGAAGTTTCACTTAGAAACAGTGCCACATACAATAGAAAACCACAAAAAAAAACATCGATATATACTTCACAAAACAGTGAACAAAAAATGCACTGCAAAAAATAATCGGGCGTGGTAACGATAAAATACTACAAGTCCACAACTGATAGCACTGCATGATGCTTAGCTCCCTATATCGCAATCAGCGATATAATATGACCTATCTGTGTTAAATACTTAACCTACTTATTCGATGGATTTACTCTGCTATGTGACGTCATTAGTGTGTATTGTGATTATTTTCCATTGCCAGATAACGGTAGTTTATCTATGGTTTTTGTGGATGAGTAATACAGTAAGCTACTATTTTGTGCTACTTTATGGGTCAACCTCATAATTTTATCTATGAATATACTTTAATTAGGCAACATCTATACCAATATTTATTCTCACTATTATTTTAAAGGACAACTGCACTTCCCTATATAGGGTGGCAGTTCCCTATACAGCACCCTAATTGCGAAACACACTATCATCTCAATTTGAATCATTTTGAAGCATATTGCTAATCCATTGCTTCATGTTGGAAAAATGTGTCTGCTCAACAATGTAAAAAACGCAATGAACGTTGTTGATCTGTCAAAATGAAACCCATTGCTACTAATAGTGTATTACGCAATTACCCCGCTGGTCTAGGGACATCGACGCGCAAACTGTGACCATTAATTCAGCACATAATTCTAGACCCCTAGAATAGAAATCTTTAGTCGGTTATTTAAAAAAAACCGGCTGTTTCATAGAAAAGTGCAACACTTAAGCGGTCAAAATTGATGGAACGGTATGTTTATTATTTGAACGTATGACACTCGTGGGCTGCAGCTGAAAATCAGCGTCAGGTAGTACTTATACCTTGTCTTGTCATCTGGCATAATGCTGACCTAAGGCCCGTTTGGTATAGCTCGCCGTCCGGTGAGGACCTGCCGATCGATTCTGTAAAAATCTCACTGTGAAAAGTTAGGAGAAGTGAGCTTAGAGTGAGCTGTCAAGAGTATCAATCCCTAGCATCAGGATAACACTGACAGCTCACTCCACGCTCACTTCACCTACGTTTTCACGGTGAGATGGTTACAGAATCGCACTGCAGGCCCGTGTCGACGGCGCGTTGTCTTCCACGCGCGTCTCAAAGAGATGTCAGCACTAACTGACGGGGTCCACTAGGGCCGATGCCTGCCAGAGTCGCGGGTTGTTTGAAAGAGATACCGTGGCCTCTGGCACAGGCAACTGAAGGAACACGGGTAGGTTTTAGTCAGTAAACGTCTGACACGCCCTGCCGCTCCGCCCAGAGCGGGAGAAGTTACTTGATAATTTCCTACCCAAAAAAAAAAAACCAAGGGATTTTTGGTATTTTTTTCTATTTCATAGTTTTAAGGTGTTTTGTTCTAATGCCGATAAACGCATTTTTTTTTTTGTTTCTTTCGATAACAGTTTCACATTTTCATTGGAATCAGTGACCCGATTTTGATGGTGTCGTTTACATACGAAAATTCTGGGGAAAGTCAAAGCTATAAAACTTGGGCGTATCTTATCATGCAGAGAACGTAATAAGGTCCGAACTGTCACATAAATATAAAAGCCATCGACCGAAATGGAAGCAGGTAGTCCAGATAATTGATAGTTAATTTCTTTGACGATAAAAACAGCCAATCTAAACGATAGTGGAGTGATTATAGACGATTATAACTGCTTATGGCGAAAGCTTCAGGTTAGCCCGCTAAATTCAATTTCCTCACATTTTTTGCTATTTGGAGGTCAGTATCAGGTTGTATGTCGATACTTGATCTAAATATGATTTGCGGCCGTAACAAATACTTATTTATAGAATTATAATCATACAAAAATCATCAATACAACTATTAGAAAATGTTATTATTATCTATTATGTACAAACTTCTAATACTTACTAAGTAAGTTAATTAAAAACTATTAAAATTAAAATATAATATCCCAACTTATCTAAAACTATTAAAAATCTAAAATAACTATTTCATGACATTATGAAATTTGAGGCCAATTCTAACACAATGAGTTGTATAATTGTATTGCTGATTCTAATGAGTATAATTATGTAAAGTCATATAATTATGTTACGGTCGCGAACCATATTTTAATCAAGATACAACCTGGCACTGACCTGCAAATTGCAACAAACTTGAATTTGAATTTCACGGCCTACCTTTGCACATTCCCGTTAACTGCTTCGTAAAGGCACAGTACACCGTTTAGTTAAATGAGCTTACCTTCTAAACTAATGTTTTATATGCATCGCAAATCCCTATTTATAGAATCGACTAATTTAAGTGTTGCCGAGGTGCCTACGTTTCCGCTGCTCATGAATAATGTAGTAGTTTTGAAGGACTCGTAACACACCATATGAAACTTAAGCTCTTTTATCGCCCGTGCGTGTAAATTACGGATAAATCGAAGTTACGGTAACATAATATGACGTTTTGGGAACTTGCTTATGAACCCGTCGCTCCTCGTAATAAAATAATAAACGGTACCTTTCGGTACCGCTATACTGAGTTGTCACAAAAAATATTGTTAGCCTAGCCGACCGTGTAGACTGGCTTTTAGTTGGGCCAGCCTGGCAATTCTAAGGCCAATTTCTCTAGGACCTACTTTCTGACTGCCCGATCTTTTGTGAATTCTAATAATCGGAACAAATTGTAATTTATTTTTTTTGCGTGACCAATACAGGTTCGCGTTAAATAACCAGCAAAATTTCACAGATGTGACGGATATCGATTTAAAATCATGACAAAACTAAAAAAAGGGACCTTGACCCTGTGTAATAAAATGAAATTTAACAAGTATTCGTATAACAAACAGGGTACAGTGGGTACAATATCTATATGTTCTCTGGTCATACAACATAGCAACGCATCACAATAATGTACACTTGTACTTATTCCGTGATTCTAGTAGCTCGTTTATAGTTGGGAGTGATTGGTCTGATTAGTTGAGTGTGGGCGGTTAACTGTTGTAGATGAATATCTTAATAACATTCCCTATTTTGAGGAGGCGAGCTTCGGTGGCATAGTTCTTGTCTTGAACGTGTTCGTGTTGTTCACATTTTAATCACAATAATCTCTCTGGAATCAAATGTTGGGTATTATTTTCACTAGTGAAAAAGGAATAATGCAACATTTGCATTAAAAAATAAAAATGGCGAATTTTTCACATTTGTTTCGATAGTTTGTTTTTACGTTTCTTATTCATCCAATCTACTAGCGAATCTAGCGATATTACATAAAGCGCTTTTCCATTTGAAGATTAAATCCTTATTCCTTTCATAAATGACATCAAGACTACCAAAATCGGTTTTATCGTTCGTATTGTGTATTTTCAGACCAATATTTTCCATGCAGCTGCTAGACAGATGTGGCTGAGTAATAGCATCGTAAACTACAGATTGCAGAATATATCTCTTAGTCAAGTTGCTTTGTTTGTAAATATTAGTAAACATAACGAAGTGCATTCAAAGAGCTTTTACGAGTAACGACTAACAAGGACAACCCTTTCGTGTGAGTTGTCAGTCCCACGACCAACTTTAATTATACCAGCCCATAATTGTCCTACTGCAGCTCAAAGCTCTTTCCATATTTTAGAGAATGTAGACAGTATTGATCACCACGCTTGCTTACTGCATAACATAAGATCAGCCCAGAATGTTCCCACTGCTGGGACACAGGCCTCCTCTCTGTGAGACTGTGAGAAGGAGTGGGCTGTAATCCACCATGCAGATCCAGTGCGGGTTGGTAGATGTCACAAGTCTTCGAATTTTTGGTTCTAGGACATGTCGGTTTCCTCACGATATTTTTCTTGCTTACTGCGTGTTGACGAATTCAGACATTTCGTGCTTACATACCAACCCATGTTTCATCAAGATGTTTTTAACCACTATTTTACAGGGTTGTCCAAGATAAATCAAATTTGTTGGCTGCTTATCTTTTAATCGCGAGATATTTGCGTAGCTGAGTGATACAAAAGATGAAGAAATATAATCTTACCGATATCCACAAGGGGTGGTCGATCCCTGCCCCGTCGTATGCAGAGGTAACATTCTGGTGACCGCATGGAGCCATGGTTTAAGTCTGCTGGTAAACCTGTTGGTGTTAGTTCTAGGACCTCGAAACCGCTGGGAACTGTTTCTTCTAGGCCAGGGAATATTACTCCTGTAACAAAGAAAAAAATATTTTACTTAGTGAAGAAGTTGGGCCAACTCTTGGTCATTCAAAATTTAAGTGTTGATTGATTGGCATGGATTAAATGGAGGAAACGCGTGTGGCTAAAAGAATGATTAATATAAATGTTGATAGATGGAGAGGGAGAGAAAGGCCAAAATAAAATGGATGGATTTTGTGAGGAACGAAATAAAAGGGACGGGACTGAATGAAGGTTGACAGGGGAGAATGGTAGAAGAAAACGTGTTGCACGGTAACGTAGAACAAGGATAGGAAGATGATTATGATGATTATGGTTGTTTGGCACTATAGCTGAAAGAAAGCTCAAGCAAAAAGCCTCGGTATAGTTCAAGATTTTAGACCTGACACGAAACTAATATTTATTAGGTCTACAGAATAACTTTTAAATTTTGCGTGTCTGTAGAGAATTTGTGTCTGTACCAACCGTTCACGCCCGCGATATTTCTAAACATTACATTGTTCCGAGATATAGATACCTACTCCAGTTTTTACGTGGACGCTGAATCATTGAACCAAAAATCCCGTTGCGTAATACCGGAAGAAGATAAGTAGCAGTCCATGGGAGGATTACCTAAAAACGAAACACACTAGGGCACCGACCAACTAATTTGAAAATAAACAAAGTTGCGTGCAAGTCAGCATCCTTCTGCGTCCCTTTATCAGAAAAATGTAACGTTAGCTAATTCACATAAGAATCTCAATGCTAATCGAAAGCTTTTTTATATAAAAATTCAATAGCTTTTTTTTTTTTTTTTTTTTTTCCGGGGTAGCGGTAACCCTTTCGGACAATCCCGCTGCCCCGGCAGGTTCTCCTATTACCTGGTCTTTGAAAGATATACTTCGTTTCAACGCTTAGGAGCTCTTTGTGATCCAATACGATCGCCTTGACAATGGCTGTAAGTACTGCCTGTACTTCTTTCTTTATTGATGTTTTTATTTAGCTTTTAGCTCCACTTCCTTCAAGTTGGCCTTCGTTTATTCGGCGTAACATATTATTACTATAATTGGTAAGTAAGTACGTTGTGTTACCAGCTTGTTTTTTTTTTTAATAGATGTTGTAACAAAGTTACATGTTAAAGCGAATGGGCGGCAATATAAACTTGTAACTTAATCAAACTTTTTGCTGTGAAAACCTGATTTCCCCAAGGAATGCAGAAGCTTCTCGCAAAACTAGATCCCGCTACTATCGTAGATCTAGAATTAACGAGCACGTCTGTTAAAACGTTCGCGTTATAATCCGCTACACATCAGTCTGTTACACTTCGTTCTAAAGAAGAAGTAAACATTTAACATCTAATCATCAGAACGTAACATTCCTCCACCTATCCCTTTCAGCAGTTTATAACCCTCACATGTGGGTAACCGTAACGCTACAACTTTTAACTCCGCTGCGTATAAGTAATGTAAACATTCATTATCTATGACCGGCAGACTAATTAACAATTCATATCCAAAAGAATGCGCAAGCTCCTTACGTCACAAAAACAATGCTGCTTTGTTGACCCGAGTATATCTAAAGGTTTTAAGTGGCATTGAACCCAACTTGTAGTTCGATGTATCAATGGTGTCAATATATCTGAGAATGAGCACAGACAGGGGGGTCAAATGAACGTGGCCCTTTGTCGAACAATCAAGACGAGAACTGACGAGTTATGGGAGGCGTGTAACAAAGAGGAAGTATATTGAGATCGATTGATTCTATCTGGAAGTAGCGCTGCAATAGTTGATAACAATTTATTACCTACTGATAGATGCATTAATTTGTAACATTAGAAGGAATGTGTTACATGGAGTTTTTGCGGTGTTTCTTCTTCCTAAGCTTTGCACTTGGAAGGTGCAGGCGTTTTTGGGAACTGTCTTTCTTTAGCCTTTTACACTAAAAAAAACTAAAACCCGACTACTGAAAAGGCTGAAACAAGAAAATACCTTCCCGTGGTCGTATGCCGCTGTATTAAGATATGTTTATAAGCTATGGTAGCATGCGACCACGGGAAGGTACTTTCTTGTTTCATCCTTTAATTTTTAAACTTTTTTTATTTAATTATTTTGGGGTTTATTTCAGTAATATTTATATTTTTGAAATGTGCTAATTACGCTCTTTTATTTGATACCCCACAAAATATTTATTTTTTAATTCATTACTTTATGTCCTCTAGAGGGCGCCATATTGTATTTAGTGTGACGTCACATAGCCTATAACCAGGACGGTCAAGACGCTTCTAACGATACCTCATTAGTAAAATTAATATAAGTACTTTTAAGTTATGACTGTTATGAGGGAACAGATGAACATACATACATACCTACCGGTCAAAATCATAACCCTCCTTTTTGTTTCGCCTAGTTGTGTAAGAAGTGCTCATTTTAGATACCATTCTCATTCTAGGCATATGAGCTACATTATACATACATACAGACAAAATTGTTGCCATCGCGGGCAAAACCTGGCTGAGGCTGGCACAGGAGCGTGGGGATTGGCACAAGAAAAGAGAGGGCTATGCCCAGCAGTGGGTGAAGTCGGGCTTTAGATGATGATGATGATGATGGGTTACAAATAATGCCGATAATTCATGCAAACGCTGAGATAAAATAGGAACCTTGTTTTGGTTATATAAGGATTTTACGCATAGCTTGGTACTATTTCGTCGTCTGTATGTAATGTTTTTTCTTCTATAACCTGTGGGCTGTGCCGAGTCAAAAATAAATGCGTTTCTTTCCTTCTATAGTCCGACAGCGACACATGCAAGTATCGACCGTATTTATTGTCTGTAAATCCTACTAATATTATAAATGCGAAAGTTTGTGAGGATGGATGTTTGTTACTCTTTCACGCAAAAACTACTGAACGGATTTGATGAAACTGTACAGTAATATAACTTATACATCAGAATAACACATAGGATACTTTTTATCTCGATATTCCCACGGGATCGAAACTTACGCGGGTGAAACCGCGGGCCGCAGCTAGTCTTCTAATATAATTATAATTATTATTTATTAGATTATTTTATATTTTATTTACTTTGCTCAAATAAATTATTAATTTGAGCAAAGTAAATAAAATAATCTATACTAATATTATAAAGCTGAAGAGTTTGTTTGTTTGTTTGTTTGAACGCGCTAATCTCAGGAACTACTGGTCCGATTTGAAAAACTCTTTCAGTGTTAGATAGCCCATTTATCGAGGAAGGCTATAGGCTATATATCATCACGCTAAAACCAATAGGAGCGGAGCACCAATGAAGAATGTTTCAAAATCGGGGGATATTTTTCCTATTGAGAGCTTCCGCTGCGTGCGCTGCGTAAACGGTTAAAGTTTCGCAAAAATCATATATGACAGAATTGTTCCCCTTTAAAAGCTTAAAAAAAAAGTCCGCGACAGCATATGTCTATCTTTTAAGGTTAGCTCACTATAACCTCTTTTATGCTAACCAAATTTGTTCTAAAATAATGCATTATTTGCGAAGGTGTTTTTATAAACATGGTATTAATCCTTATCCAAATAAATACGTTATTCATGACATGTATTTGATTTTGAACAAAATTGCCTCTGACATCATTTGATTTCAATGTATATCTTAGGAGATATCATAGTTTTAAAATAATACTAATAATAAAGCTGAAGAGTTTGTTTGTTTGAAACACGGTTTGAAAGCTCTAAATCTCTGGAAAAATGTTTTTGCGTTTGATAGCCCAGTTCTTGAGGAAGGCTATATTCTATTAAACTTGACGCTAGGACCCTTAGGAGTTGAGCAAAAAGAAAAAAAGTCTGAAGTTTTCGCCAAGCGAAAACGAAGTAATAGCGCAGGCCGCGACACGCTGCGACGGGGTGGGCCGGGGAAAAAAAAAAATTACGCGGACGAAGTCGCGGGCAGAAGCTAGTCTAATATATAAAATTCTCGTGTCACAGTGTTATTTACCATACTCCTCCGAAACGGCTGGACCGATTTGTATGAAATTTTGTGTGCATATCGGGTAGGTCTGAGAATCGACTACTATCTATTTTTCATACCCCTATTTTTTTTTGCAAAACGACGTTTGAGGGGTCAGCTAGTAATCTATAATTTACTAACAAAGCTGAAGAGTTGTTTATTTGTTTGAACGCGATAATCTCTGGAACTACCAGTCGGATTTGAAAAAATATTTTTGCTTTAAATAGCCCAATTATTGAGAAAGGTTATAGGCTAAGGAGCCGAGCAAAAGAAAAAAAGGTCAGAAAGAAACAGCACGGGCGGGCGACGCGATGTGATCAGGTGGGACGGGGGACAAGAAATTTCACGCGGACAAAGTAGCGGGCAGAAGCTAGTACCTACCTACTTAAAGATATCAATCATTTGTGGTTGTTTCAGCAAACCTGTTTGCCAACAAAAACTGTTGGGTGTTTCGTCGTTTCGCACCACGAGTTTGACGCGAACTATATTGCACGTCTGAGTAAAGCGTAGGGTTTCAATCAAGTCATAAAGAAAAGTCATTGAGCTAAGAAAAGCTAGAGAAAATTAATCAAAAATATATTTTTCTAATAACTCTTTTGTTGGCTCTACTACCTAGTACTTTTATTGTTTATAATATTAAATGGCGTTGATTCATAAGTATGAATGTACCCCCCCCGGTGGGTTCCCGCATTGTCGAGGCGGGGGGGCTCAGTAGCCGTGGCTTGGTCACCCACGGTGAAGCGAAGAGGAACCCGAGGAGGGGCCGCTCGTCAGGGCTTTTGCCTGTAAGCCGACGACGTAGTGGCCAACAAGTAGGTTGCGGTGCCGCTTGGGCGACATCGCAACTGAGGCGGGCCGCGATGTCGTATGTGAGGGAGGCATCGCGGCTGAAGGTTGGAGGCCGCGGCGGGAGAGGAGTGCCGGTATTGCGGTGCGCCGCTCTCCCTACCTTCCGCGGCCTTGACGGGGTCGCCACCGTTGATGGCGGACGCGGTGGGGCCGCAGGGGAGGAGGAGTGTTGGTATTACGTTGGCCACTCTCCCTATCCTCTGCGGCCGAAAATTGGCAGGCGGCGGGGCCAACGACCTGACCCGCCGCAAGGGGACCAAGGGTGCCCAGACACGGGGTCGTCTGGCGCCCATGTGCTGGTTTGGTCCCTGGGGTGGTCACGGCGTGCTATGTGTTCTGGTGCGCCGGTGATGGGGAGCACTCCCCAGAGGAGGGTCCGGTTACGGACAGCCGCGGCGGGTTCACGGATGAGTGCTAACGCGTGCCCGTGTTCCCGCCATAAGCGGCGGAGGAGGACACCGTGGAGTTTTAGTGGGTAAGAGTCCCACATAACTGCACTATCTCCCCGTGGTAGTGCAGTATGCATGAGCATTTCTCCACGTTAAAAAAAAAAAAAAAAAAAAAAAAGTATGAATGTACCTATATTGCTCTTGCCTTATCTTAATGATTAACGATCTAGAAAAGTTGTATAATGAAGAACTTATCTAAGAGGCTTATCAGGGTTTTTATTTTGAACAGATTTAAATTATTGTTTAATGTTCTAATACAGAATGCTATGTTACGTTTGGCTGGTAAATAAAAAAATGTTAGTTTATTAGTAGTTAGTACATTTATGGAGTTAAGTGTATGTTATATCTAGGGCGAATTCCACCAAACTTTTATACCTAGAATAAGTCTTATCCTAAAAATAAGTTTTGAAATTTAAAAAAAATTGACAGTGTTTCCATACTAGTGCTGATAGACGTAAATTTTTTTCCACGGATAAAAGATATCTGATTTTGGTTAAATCAGCCTAGTCAGTTAACTTATCTTAGGATTAGAAAGTAATGGTAAGATAAGAAGTTACTAAAATATCTGCTAGTAAGTAGTGCGAAAATTTTACAATGCTGTGAAACAATGGGCTTCAATTTTCCAAATTAAACAACTGTTCGATTTTTGTTTACTTACCTGTTTATTGAGTTTTAAAAGACTTATTCTAGGCATAAAAGTTTGGTGGAATTCGCCCTAGATATAACATACACTTAACTCCATAAATGTACTAACTACCTACTGATAAACTAACATTTTTCCATAAATATTAATCTGCCTAGCCTTTTCACAACTGGCGGTGGGGTGAGCTTCCAGTCTAACTGGATGTAGCTAATTACCAGTATTTTACATGGAGCGACTGCATATCTGACCCCCAAATCAATTACGGGGTAATACAAAACCCCTTGCCCTTGGACTGGTTGCCAGACTTTCAGGCTTCTGACGATCCATATCTAACGGCTTAACGTGCTTTCCGAGGCACGGAGGGGTCTCGATATGTAATGGATGGTCACCCATCCACGAACTGGACGCGGCACGTTTATCTTTATCTTCGATCGGCCCTTGCGGCTGTTGTTATCATTTACCAGCGATCATACTATAGTTATAATAAATCAGGTTGATGACCAGTTTCTAGATAAGGGAAGTGTCCTAGATGCAGCATAATGGATATAAAACCAGTTTCGCTAATTAGGCGACAAATCGCCACATAACGGATGTATCTCTTGAACTTGTAATGTACTTTCACAAAATATTACAACTTGTTTTCTTACTGTTTGAGTATATTTTGGTATGCCTTGCAGTTTCCCTGAATGGATTGGTTACTCATAACTTCATAAGCAAGGATTTGGTAGGTCAAGGTAGATTGGTTTAACTTTATGTTGTTTGGCCATATAAGTGTCAATAATACAGTGGTGCACAGTCCTTAATGAAAAAATTGATTATAAAAAAAAAATTAAAGGCATGGGCATTAGCTGTGATAAGAAGACCAGTATTTGATTTACTGAATAAAAATCTAGATTCTCTGTTTTTCATAATTTTTTCTAAGAAAAACATAATATTGTGGAACATTAAGATTTATTTAACTGAGCCTTATTTATCGTTAATTCAACTCATACATATTGATACAATTCAAAGTTTTAAATAAAAAAAGAAGCTGCCAAGTGCGAGTGGGATTCACACTCAAAGGGCTCCATACCGGGATCGAGCAAAAAAACAAAAACGCCGAAAAAACACGTATTAACCCTTTAATTTTTTATTTTATTGTTTGTTGTTATAGCATAATAGTAAATAATAATTTAAAAAAATTCACATTCTGTGAAAATACATTTTTTTTGCCATGAATTATAGATAAAGCATTAAGTAGGCATTAAAATGTGGTCACAAACTATGCAAAGACTGATTTCTGCAGATATTAATAATACAATTACACATACACTTCATACCCAAGTATCTGTTACATACACTGTAACTTGATGTCTGACCACGAACCTTAGGAGTGTGACAAGTCACTCAGGAATTTACTATAACTGGATTATGCAAAGATATTGATGCAAAGTAAAAAAATGACAATAGAGTAACACCATTGTCATTTTAATTATGGCTGATTGATCACAATGTTAATGTTAAAAACTTACATCATGCGGGTAGGGACATGATCACACAACCTATTACCGTGGATTCAGTTCAAGATTCTGAACCCCCCAGCGTTTTAATTTTGATCGATTATTTAAAAAAATATGACTTTTCCATACATTTAGACCACCTGGGTATTATATTGCACTGTTCTATGAAACAACACATTTTTTTTTGAGATTCAATTAAATATTTTATGCTAGGGGCTTAGAATAATGTGCTGAATTCATGATTACCAATGTTCCTGCCATTTGTATACTTAAGGAATACTTAACGTTCTTTGCAGTACTTGTTCCACATAAAACTAACATAATGCTCAGGATGTACGCCAGATAAGTCTTAATAATTATGCAGGAATGTATGAAACATGATTTTGGTCATGTTTCATACATTCCTGCATAATTACAATACATAAGTGACCTAGAGAATCAATTACACAAAGTATATAGTTGGACTTCAATAATTAATTACTTCCTCGTTGACCTTAATGCATGCTATATTCGGTGCAAATTGACAGCAATGTGTTAAATTTGCATGTAAATAAATGGCATTAGTTAAAAGAGGTTGTGGTGTTATCTTTGTTTTAGCAGCTGACAAAAAAGACTATCACAACAAACATTTTTTTTTTAATCTTTTGAGTTACATGGAATTGATAATGCCAATAACTAGATGTGGGGCCTTTATCCCCAATAACTATGAAATGGATATAGGCTTGTTTATAATGTACCTATTATTGGCTGATATCTATACTAATATTATAAAGCTGAAGAGTTTGTTTGTTTGTTTGAACGCGCTAATCTCAGGAACTACTGGTCTGATTTGAAAAACTCTTTCAGTGTTAGATAGCCCATTCATGGAGAAAGGCTATAGGCTATATATCATCACGCTAAAACCAATAGGAGCGGAGCACCAATGAAGAATGTTTCAAAATCGGGGGATTTTTTTCCTATTGAGAGCTTCCGCTGCGTGCGCTGCGTAAACGGTTAAAGTTTCGCAAAAATCATATATGACAGAATTGTTCCCCTTTACAAGCTTTAAAAAAAAGTCCGCGACAGCATATGTCTATCTTTTAAGGTTAGCTCACTATAACCACTTTTATGCTAACCAAATTTGTTCTAAAATAATGCATTATTTGCGAAGGTGTTTTTATAAACATGATATTAATCCTTATCCAAATAAATACGTTATTCATCACATGTATTTAATTTTGAACAAAATTGCCTCTGACATCATTTGATTTCAATGTATATCTTAGGAGATATCATAGTTTTAAAATAATACTAATACTAAAGCTGAAGAGTTTGTTTGTTTGAAAGCTCTAAATCTCTGGAAGTATTGGTCACATATATAAAAATATGTTTGCGTTTGATAGCCCAGTTCTTGAGGAAGGCTATATTCTATTAAACTTGACGCTAGGACCCTTAGGAGTTGAGCAAAAAGAAAAAAAGTCTGAAGTGTTCGCCAAGCGAAAACGAAGTAATAGCGCAGGCCGGCGACACATTGCGACGGGGTGGATCGGGGAAACAAAAAAATTTACGCGGACGAAGTCGCGGGCAGCAGCTAGTAAATAAATATGCAGTAACAATAATACATTGTTAGAATAATTAACAGGTTTTATTTTTAGTTAAACGGGTTTATTTGAACATAGTTCTTTATCATGTTGAAATAATACAGGCTTAAAATAATGTCTAAAACATTGGTCCCAATATAATGATGTTCAGCATTTTGTGTAAATAATAAAAAAAATAAAGGCAGATGATGGCCTTTGGCTGAGCAGTAATCTACCTTCAGGTGATAATAGCATTAATAATTGTAGGTATAGTTATTGAAAGGCAGACAGAATAAGTTTGCCCAGCATTATCATAGCATAGATACCTACATTAAAACAATGTTTGGTTAGTATTACTATCTATAAGTATCTCATTTGTTTATTAAAAAATCCCAATATTCTGATTTGAATGATCTACTCAATGCTTTTGGTATATTAAGCGATTATATGAATTTATTCATAAAGAACACCAAATAAAATCCCCCATAGGACCTATTTACATTACATTATTCAAACAGAACTTATTTATGTGCATATTAAAATCAATATTTGAAATGACAAACACAAAATTCAATGTAAGATTATTGAGATCCAAGATTTAAACATTTTAGGTTTGAGTAAGAATATAAAAAAAAAATACTTACCAATGTCAGTGATTGGTGGTTTAGTACTGTATCCTTTGAGGTGTCCAGAGTCGCAATCATCAAGTAATTCCGGTTTCTCCGGTAATCCAGCGATCACAAAATAATCGGCGACTTTCCGCTCATCCATGTTTTACAATTTTACATACGAGTACCTACGATAGAAAAAACTCGTGGTCACACTAATGTCAGCATTACAAGAAAAATAAATACAATCTGAACTTTTAAGGTTAACGAACATGTATCACATCAATTTGTGTACTCTTGTAAACAGACCAGTTTATATAACACAGAGATACGTAAAATAAAAATAAAAAATGTACCAATAACATGAAACCCTTGAAGTGAACTTACAGTTTATTGCTACAGTTAACAATTTGAGCATAAACGCGTCACACATCGTTTTACGTAAATATTTTTATTTATAGATTTATTGCGTTTAAACTGTGAATCACTTCATAATCTAACACAGGGGTGCACTTGAAAACTATTCGTTTTTATTGAGACTTTTGCAAAACGTCATTTTGTCCGACAACAATCAGCCAAAGACAATTTTTTTTTTCTTATTTTCTCGTGGTGAATTTTATTTGACAAAAGCGGCAGACTTCAGCCTAGAAATTACGATGTATTGTTTCTTCTCGGATTAGCATACTGTATTAGGGTGTTGTCATTCTGTTTTTTTAGTTCTAATTTGTTTTTAGTCCGTTTATGTCCAATAATAATTTATGGCTAAATGCTCTAAGGCCCGTATTACAGAACGTCACTCAATACTCAAGCATTACTTAAAAGTAAAACTAGATACAAGCCATTTGATTGGTTGAAACTAGTTTTAAGTAATACTTGAGTATTGAGTGATGTTCTGTAATACGGGACTAAGTGCACAAAAGCTTCCTAACACATAAAACTATTATTACTAGCTTATGCTAACAATAAAAAATATTAACGTGACTAAGCATAGACAATGACAATTTATAAAGCCGCTTACACACGACCTTTGCTCTGCCTGAAGCACAGAACATGAATACAGCCCGCGAGGCCAAAGAAGTCTATAGATAAAGGTGGAGGCAACACTCTGAACACCTAAGTGAAACCGACTGTGGGCTGTCGCTCTCTTACTGAATACATATATAAGACAAAGAAAACATAATTATATCACTGTCTCATTCTTAAGTGCGAATTTAGAAAGAGAGTGTCAGCCACAGTCGGTTTCACTTAGGTATTTAGAGTGTTGCCTCCATTTTTATCTACAAGCTTCTTGGCGAGGCCTTAGCTGAGCTTTGCATTTATTTGAGTGCACAATAGATAGTGTAAGTGTGACGTCGCCATAGAGCGCGACGCGTCCTTTGCTTGATCTAAAACCGGTTTATACAATCGGTATGAGGCGCGGTGCATCCCTCGCGCGACGTAAACTCCGCCGCGCACCTTCCACACTTCACCTCTTGTACTGATAGCAGCGTGACGTGTTTATTTCTTAATATTTTGTTTTTGTGTTCGATTTATTACTGAAATGGCTGCCAACACAAATAAAGGAAGAATACGAAAACCTTTAAATAGCCAAGTAAAAGAAATTTTGTGTAATATAAATAGTTATTTTAAAGACGTGAACGATAAAGATATGTCAAGTGTCACTACTTCAGCCCAATTAGTAGCGACATCGACGGGAATTCCCCTGTCCACTGTTAAAAGAGTTTTATTGGAAGGTAAACGTCTTTTGGAAGACGGAAGCAAATTTAAATCTCCGAAAAAGACCAGATGCAGGAAAAATATCATTATCATTGACGATTTTGATAAAGCAGTAATCCGAAGAACTATTCACAACTTTCTTAATACTAATAAAGAGGTGCCAACTATGAAGCAAATACATGAAAAGTTGAAGACAGAAATAAACTATCCAGGTTCAATTTGGTCATTGCGTAAAGAAGTGTCTCTTTTAGGATTTAAATGGAAAAGGACAGAAGATAATAGAAAAATTCTAATGGAAAAACATGAGATACGTTATTTACGTATAAATTTTTTGATTAAAATTTCCGAATATCGCATTCAGGGCCGGCCAGTCGTTTATACCGACGAAACATATATAGACACGACCCACACTTCTTCTAAATCTTATTCAGATGGCAGCACTTCTGGTTTGAAGAAACCAATTTCTGAAAGAAATCGTTTAATAATAGTTCATGCCGGCGGAGAGGACGGTTTCATACCAAATGCACTGCTGATGTTCAAAGCAAATCAAAAAAGTGGTGATTACAATAACAATATGTGTGTAGAAAACTACACGAAGTGGTTACAAACGCAATTAATTCCAAATTTAAAGCCCAATAGCGTAGTGGTGGTAGACAATGCATCTTACCACTATTCGTTAGAAAATCCCGCTCCCAACTCAAATAGTCGTAAAGAAGATATGATTGACTGGCTCAAGTATCGCAATATCGATCACTCTACATCGATGCTTAAACCACAACTCTACCAATTGATACTGCAAAACAAACAAAGATCTAATAAATATAAAATTGACACTTTACTTAGAGAACATGGTCATAGCGTCCTTCGTCTACCACCCTACCACCCGGATTTCAACCCAATTGAAAATATATTGGCAATGTTAAAAGGATACGTGGCGAAAAAAAACATGTCAAAGAATATGGATACAATAATGAGGTTAGTGAAAGAAAAAGTAGACACTATCACTGTACAAGTATGGAAAAATGTATGTGACCACGCAATAAAAGAAGAAAAAAAGTTTCATGGTCACGACGCCGTTCTTGATGATATAACGGAACGATTCATTACTAATACAAATGACACATCAGACGAGAGTGAAAATGACGACGCGAGTGATAATGAAAATGATGAAGATGCAATGTCCGATGTAGAAGAATTGTTATAATTTTTTTATATTTGAATTTTATTCTTCATTGCTCTCTGGCTTCTCAGTGACACTTACATATGTTGGTACTTAATATACTCATCAATCAGACATACCTATCATAGCTGGCCTTTATTTTTAACAATTTTTGCTTATTTAGTTAGAATACCTCTCCCACTTATGTAGGTACCTGCCTAAAACATAATAAAATTTATTTTTAAAAGTTTTTTGTCTGACTCTACTTTTGGTATTGGTAATTGAAAAGCTCAGCTTAGGCCTCGCGGACTGTACCTACCCTAATGAAGCCCGTTAGAATTTTATTTTACATATTCTTTTCGTGTCGATAGCACTTTGATTGATTAATAAACAAGGAACACAAAAAAAGGTGAATTAAAAAAAAAATTAGGGGTGTTACGACAAGTGGTTCCGTTATTTGAATGATTACCTTTTTTTCACAGAGCAATGGGCTTTTTGGCATTTTTCAACCTTAGAAATTGTACTTTCACAATTTGTATTTGTGTTTACAATTTACTCTTTTGAGAGTTTTTGGTAAGAAAGTTGGTTAATGCAGTCAATGGTGGCCATACTCTAGCTCATTTTGTTTGAAGAGTTGACCAAAATGAGTGGTTTGCCTGGAATTGAAGACGCCAGGGCTTTAACAATGATTGAGGAAGGTCACATCTACCGTTCAGTCAGTCGAAAGTTGGGTGTATAAGTATCCGGCGTGAAAACGTGCTAAAAGAAAAGGATCGGTCGTGGGAGAAGGTTATATGAAGTCGGTTTAAAGTTCTACGCGCCAGCAGTAGCGCCAAAACTTGAGGTGAGCCCGCTACTAAACACTCTTTGGGTGAGCCATCGAGTAGCAAGATTAGCGTTTGCTCGTCGGTATCAAAATTGATCCAATGAGCGGAGTCATTTTTTATTCTCCGACGAAAGCCGTTTTAAGTAAGTTTCATCGGTGGAAGGGAGAGGATGCATAGACTATAAAGAGAGAGGATGTCATGAGGATGTGATGTGGTGATATCTAGGAGAACATTACCATCAAGCAAATTTTTCCGAAATAACGGCTTACGGTGGAGAGTCTGTTAAGGTGTGAGGTGGTACTACAATTTTGACAGAATGAAATTTAATTTGTTAACTGAACTGTTTGTTTTCTATTATCTACATTAAGTTTTATTCGAAAACATCAATCGGTTTCTTACTAAACTTCAACTATATTCGACGACCCTGCATACTTATCTCCTTTGCTGACTGTACCTACATAACTGAGATCCTAGAACCCCATGATAAGCCGTTTGCCCCATTCATAAGCTAAGATTTCGTGTTTATGCAAGACAACCAACCCACACTGCGCGCATATTGCGTGATTACTTAAATGATACTGATGTAACCCAGATGGACTAGCCAGCACCATCGCCGTATATGAACCCGATAGAACATGTCAGGGTGGGACATGATTGGGCGAAGGGTTCAGTAAATAAATCCTAGGAATGTCGAAGACCTAAAATTGGCGGTGGTTGAAGAATCGGACACTGCCTCAGGAAATGAATGAAGGTTTCATCAGAAGCATGGCTAGACGTATCCAAGCGCTTTTATGTGTGCGTGGAGGCAACACGGCAACACACGCAACTAATTCTTATTATTTTTTTTTTGACCCTGTTCTTACGCATTAGAAAACATTTTTTTTTTTCAGAAAAGAGTAGGTACCTATTTTTTTGTTTCTTGCCTAAAATACACGAACAAACTCAAATGAAGGGAAAACATTAAATAATACGACATTTCAATTTAAAAAAAAAATGTATTTTTGTGTTCCTCTAATTTTGCTGATGTGTGTATTTGACATGTACTTATTTGATAATCTACTTCTGTTCATCTCTTATCCCTCACTTACCCTCTTTTCCCAATTTACTTTTACGTGATTGCGGGTAAATCCACACCCTGGACACCTACTCAGTCTAGCTGACCAATCCTTTCACCACGATCAAAGAGAATAAAACCACTTGAGAGCTGATAGATCGATTTCGTCTAGGCACACGACTCACCAACCGACCCGCACTGGGCCCGCGACCAACCCGCACTGAGCCCGCGTGGTGCATTACAGCCCACTCCCTCTCATAGAGAGGAGGCCTGTGTCCCAGCAGTGGGAACATTATATGCTGATGATGTTAAGTATGTACACGACTCACCACTGCGGGCCGGGGGACGAAGAAAATACAGCGGTTGTGATTGGCCGATCGATGCAACGTCAGGACGAATGTTGCAAACAAGTGATGCACAAATCAGTTTCGTAACAATAATATCGATATCGATAAAATCGACGTCTATTAATTTTACATTTTTTAAACTATAAGTACTGGGTGTTAACTGGGTGCAAATAAAACTCTGACGTAACACTTCAAATTTAACTTTATTAACCAACATCAAAAAAGGAGGAGGTTCTCAATTTGGATGTTTATCTTTATATATATATATTTTTTTATTATAGGCAAAAACAGGGTCGGTGTTGATGATCTAAATAAACGGCGTCGGTTCTTTAAAGTTTCAAAGCAATCTGCTGTAAAATGCCTTGAACAAACAACACTATATTTTTTGGAAACCAATTTTCCCTGTGAACTGCATTAATCCACTTTTCTTTCTGTTCCGGAATATTTGGAAACCTAAAATATAAACATTAAGTTTAGTAATGTTACTTTTTTACCATTAGGGAACATCGTAATTTTTATCGTCAATAGGTAAAGACTTTGTTTTTGTGGTTTTTAAGTTGTCACAACACTACAAAATTAGTACGGATAGAAAGGGACAGACGTATTGACAATGCCCTAGTGAGAGAAAGGGACTTTTCAAAAAGACATCAACGCGGTATACATTTTTGTGCCATTTTACGTAAACAACCAGTTTAGCTTGAGCCCTGCAATTATTCATAATAAAATTAAATATATTTGTCGTGGATGGATGGCGCCACAATGCAGCGGACAGCGCCATCTAACAATTTGATTGGTAAACGAAGAATCATGTGATCGGAAACGCAAGGGAGCCCTACCCTTGGACACGATCGTCGGTGGAGGGGATGCAGCGAGGACTGGCGGAGAGACTGAGTGTTGCGACAGTCTACAGTCTACAGTGTGATAGTCGACAGTCTACAGTCAACGGTTGACGGTCGAGCTCGGGCAGTCTTGGCAAACTCTCAATACCAACGCACGTGTTTGTTTCCGACGCACGTGTGCGTCTCGGTTGTTAATCGCTAGTTTATTAAAGTTACTGTAAATTCAAATTATCTTTTCGTTCGAGTACCCACTGTAATGCCCACACCTATCTAAACTATGTCAAATCGTGAAGGAGACCCGATGTATCGCATCTCGGCCACCCAATGATGCGACATCAGAACTGGGATACACTCGAACTGAAGAAAATAAGAAGAATTGAGCGATGACGTCACGATGCAATATTTCTTCGCCTGGATAAGGACGTAGCATGGAGCTACCAGTAACGTGTTGTGACTAAGAATCGAGCCAAGCAGTCCGCAGCCGTCAGCGAAGCTCTTCGTGTGCTGCAAGTGAGGGAATCCAGGACAAATCGCAGCCCTGGACGAGCAGTGGTAGCAAGCGGATGGTGGACAACGTGCTGGAAGTAGTGAAGGGCGAGTGGACGTCGTATAACTACCCTCGGGCACATTAGAAAATAAAGGTGAGCTGTATTGTTTTGTTAACGATTCTGGTGCTGAATGCTCGTTAGTAAAAGCGAGTTGTGCAGCCAAATTAAGTGGCAAACGAGTTAATAACGTTATTGTATTAACTGGTATTGGTCAAACACGTGTATTCAGCACAGAACAAATCATAATGTAGCATTGAATTTAGCGAACATCAATTAGAGATTTTATTACTTTTCTACCCGACATTTACTTGCAAATTAATATTATGATGATACGTGAAATATCGAACCTAGGCTTTTCGATTGCCTGCGGGCGGAGAGTAATGGGTAACTCTCCGTCCGATCAGGACCAGGCCCGTGCCGGACGGCGCGTACGTGTTCCACGCGCGCCTCAAAGAGATGTCAGCAGCAAGGAAGGGGCCCGAAAGGGCCGAAGCCTGCCGGGGCAGCGGGATTGTCCGAAAGGGTTACCGCTACCCCGGAACACAAAGGGCTAAGGAAGGAACACGGGTGGGTTTTAGTCAGTAAGAGTCTGACACTCCCTTCTGCTCCACCCAGAGCGGGAGGGGTCATTGGATGATTTCCCATCCACTTTTCGATTAACATGTCTGCGAAAGAGTTTTTTTTAACGACTAACAACAAAAGGCTAGATTTGATGGGACAAAGGCAGCTATAACAAAATTTTGAGTTGGCGATTTCATGTTATTAGAAAACAAAGAGTGAAATCAGATTATCAGACTAAGTTAGATAGGAAGTTCAAAGGTCCGTTTAAGTAGCGAAAGTTTTGGCGGGTGATCGCTATACGTTAAAAGCTTTAAATTCTAACCGTACTTACAAGTATGCTCAGGGCCGTCTTTACCCGGGGGTGCAAGGGGTGCGTGGCACCCCGGCGCAGGGTCTTAGGAGGCGCTAGCCGCTCGCCTTATAGGTACCTACCCAAACCATGCGTGATGCGTAATCAAAATCAGTTTTAACAACTAATTATCAAATATTCATTATTTATTTGCTGACTTGCAATGTGCAAGCCAATTTAGATCTTTTTACTAAATTGATTAAATTTATATTCAAACAATCACACGCGGCAAATTCAAAGAAAGCTTGCGGCTACAAGTGCGTGCGCGCGCGCCCTTTGACACGCGACGCCCGCCTTTTGACATATCACCACCCACTTGAAGGTAGTATCTAGTTACCAATACAAATTGTGTCAACAAAAGTTTCAGTCTACAACTACCATTAAAATTGCGACAGCCATGAGCCAATATAGTACCTAAGTGACCATAGGTATCGTTTGGCATCCTACTTATTTTGTAATGAAAAAAGTTATTTGTTAAGCTTTTCGTCATAATTCGATAAGGTAAGTTCTCTTTCTATATGATGGTTAAGAGCAAACAGAGACTAATCAAGTTGGGGTGTTATAATTTTTAGGCTCGCTTCGCTCGCTTTTGCGATTTACATTCTGTAGATTCTTGAGTTTTTCTTTACAAGTCGTCAAATCAAGTAATTCCTAGTCCTTTTGGAATGATCAAAAGAAAATCGTACCTATCCGAGTGTGCAAAATTTTCGAGCTCGCTACGCTCGCTCTTAGGGACTAATCATACTTATTCAGCTCTGTTCAGCGTTTGTCCATAGAAAACAACGATTTTGTATGAAGTCCGTACAGCTTTCCGCGGCTGAACGGACGCGTACGCATCTCATACAAAATCGTTGTTGTCTATGGACAAACGCTGAACAAAGCTGAATAAGTGTGATTAGTCCCTTACTCTACATTCTGCTTGTTGCTTTTTGGGCTTGCCTGCATAAGTAGACAATGTAACTCCTATTTCGGTTTGAAAATATAAAACAAAATCTGACCAAACCGAGACGGGTTGTTAAAATTTTCGAGCTCGCTCCGCTCGCTCTCCCCACCCTACATACTTTACCGTTCTGTTACATACAACCAGTTTGGCAGCATTATTAAATAACAACCCCAAATACCTAATAAATTCAGATTATTTATAACAGAAAATGGACCATTTCATGTTAAAATATTTGCATATCCTGGTTATAGTCCGGTGGTGAAAATAGACATTCAAGGTTTACATTAATTCGCATAAAGCTGAAAATTGGTATGAAGGTTGGGAACACCATTAAAAATAAAGTCCCCATCGAAAAATTTTTGAACGCTTCGGTTCAAAAATTTTTATTCAAGTTCAAATATTGCAAAAATCGGTTTTTTGCATTTTTCAGCTAAACGGTAAGTTTTATCATAAAAACAGGTAGTACAATATTGTTCATCATGCAATTATCTACAAAAATTGTTTTAACACTTTTTTTCCTAAGAATTTCTATTTCCGAGATATAGATCACTATATCTCGGAAATAGAGATTCTTAGTAAAAAGATTCTTAACAAAAAGTTGATGTTACGCGGGATTACGCAACGCTTCTAATGATACCACATACATTGATATTGGTTAAGCCGTTTAGAAGTTATGGTGGAACAAAGAAACATGCTGTATAAACCCTGAAAACATAACTCAAATTTTTTGGGCAGACGTGTAAAAACAAAAATGTTGTTTTTTTTGTTGGCAAGGGGGCGCAGGCTGATTTTCGCACCCCGGCGCCCAATATGGTTAAGACGGCCCTGAGTATGCTCACGAGCGTATACGAAAGATGGCTCTATCTAAGTAGTGTTTCTGACGATTTAAACGTAGTAAGACGGTGAGGAGAGTTCTTCCACCGAGTAGTAGAGCACATACCACGGCTAGGTCGCACTGTACGCACTTGTCTGCAGTCGTAACTGCAACTCAGTGTGGAGTTGTTCAGGGAGCGATGGGCAGCTGGTGGTGCAGTGGGGACCAGGGTCTCAGAGGAACTATTGTTGTGGTGGTCATGCAGTGACCTGGGAGTCGTAGACTCTATGTGAAGTGATGTGTGTTGGTCGTATCACTGGAGGTGATGACGATAAGGGTGGCATGAGTGTCACTAGCTGTTGTGCCAGCCGGGCCGTGAGCATTGTATGTGGTCTACTCGTAAGTTGATACAGTTCCTGACCGATTATTACTAAGGCTTAGAGGAATCTTTTGTTACCGATGATTGTTATTATTAAATTATTGTCAAGTAATGCGTTTCGATAACAATGTGGTCAGACTTGGCCGAGTAGAACATGCACTGCTGTTGATTTTTTTTGGTTACAGGTTGACACACAACGACGTGTGCAAGCAGAATGACAGTGTTGGACAGCGCTGCACTCTTTGGATCTCCTGTACGAATAGTCGCTGATCGGGGACGGTGCTTTTCTAGCAAGCTGTCCAGAGAGACTGACTGCGGTGGCAGCCGAGTTTAGAAGCGAATAGATGTCTGTACCATTAAGCGAGTTACAGATGTATTGTCTACTGGATCTGGTGAGTCGTTTTCAGTTTGTTTTGACTCGGATACTGAGTACTCCCCTGGTAAACAACAGCAAAAACAGTTACATTGTTAGGTATAACGCAATCTAGTTAAAAAATGCAATTACGATAACAGTCGATTTGACTAAAGTAAAATTAGTCTTTAAGTTTGCTTTTAATGATTATCTTTTAAAGGCGCTTGAATTAGCGAACCTAAAAATACTCTCATGATTGTGTGAGGAGGATACCCGATCACCAAGTTACTCGAGAATTAGATGTTATAGTTGATGACGGTGTTAGTGAGACCAAATCTGATTAAGAATGGCTTGTACACTCAAACTCGAAACTTATGACCGCACCTCATGAGTAACATGTGGCGACGGGTCTATAAGAAATCGTTGGTGCGATTCTTGTCTGTGTTGGTGCACAGAGCCCCTCATGTGTTGTAGCATATGTGGCGGCAGAAAAGAGTCGTTGGTGCGATTCATGTCTGTGTTGGTGCACAGAGCCCCTCATGTGTTGTAGCATATGTGGCGGCAGATATGGAAAGAGTCGTTGGTGCACAGATTATAATGAGAGTTTCATGAGTTGAGTATGCATTGCTTATGAAGTTTATTTTGGTAAATTCTAACTGATTTGCAGTGGCGGATTTATACATTTGCCGCCAGTAGGCTATTCATATATTTATTTATTTATTCTACTGTTTCCTTATACAAATACTTAAAATGTTCTGGTTTATCAACGAAAAACTTGCAAAGAGATTGTAATTAGATCGGCAACAGTGATCAAATCTACGGTAGAAGCCTGAATTTGAGCATTCACTTTGTTTATTCTTTCTGTCAACAAAAAATATGGTTGGTAGGTATTTATATATTAATCATTTAAATTTCAGTACTACATTTAAAAAAATGTTAGCCCCAAATTTGCCGCCCCTAAAATCTGCCGCCCTAGGCTCCAGCCTACTTAGCCTGTTGGTAAATCCGCCACTGCTGATTTGTTACAATTATTTTGATGGTTTAACTTGTTGATCGGTCAAGTCCTGTCTGTGTTGGTGCACAGAGCCCTTAATGTGTTGTAGCACATATTGCGCTAGTTTTGTTTTTCTGAGAATCAATGGTGTGATTCTGGTCTGTGTTGGTGCACAGAGCGCCTCGTGTGTAGTAAGCACATTTGGCGATGGGTCTCGATCGCACTTTGCGCAGTAGCATACGTGACAACTAATCTTGTGAGAGTCTGGTGCGATTCTGGGCTGTAGTTTTGCACAGATTTTGGTAAATGGTAACTGATTCGTTACAATTATTTTGATATTCTTTGGTTCAACTTATTGATCGAACCTTTCTAATGTTTAATATTGTATGAGGTGATCTTTGTGTGAAACCTTGATAACAAGGCTTTGAGTATTTATTATGACTAGAGAAATTAAAGTAACAATGAGATACCTACAGCTACAGTTAGCTTAGTAATTAGGTATTGGCAGGATAGCCGAGCTTTCTAAGTTATTACGTATTGGCAGGATAGCCAAGCTATCTTAGTTATTAGGTGTTTGGCAGGATAGCCGAGCTAGTTTACTCTGTGAGTGAATTTGGTCCACAGGTACTACACCCGAGGACGGGTGCTAGTCAGGGATGGCCGTGTCGTGGATGGATGGCGCCACAATGCAGCGGACAGCGCCATCTAACAATTTGATTGGTAAACGAAGAATCATGTGATCGGAAACGCAAGGGAGCCCTACCCTTGGACACGATCGTCGGTGGAGGGAATGCAGCGAGGACTGGCGGAGAGACTTGAGTGTTGCGACAGTCTACAGTGCGATAGTCGACAGTCTACAGTCAACGGTTGACGGTCGAGCTCGGGCAGTCTTGGCAAACTCTCAATACCAACGCACGTGTTTGTTTCCGACGCACGTGTGCGTCTCGGTTGTTAATCGCTAGTTTATTAAAGTTACTGTAAATTCAAATTATCTTTTCGTTCGAGTACCCACTGTAATGCCCACACCTATCTAAACTATGTCAAATCGTGAAGGAGACCCGATGTATCGCATCTCGGCCACCCAATGATGCGACATATTTTACTTACCGATGAACATCTTTTTTATAGCTGGATGTTCTAGACGATTTCCCAGACCATTTAGTTGAACAGGAACGCATAATTGTTTTTATTTATACAGAAATGTTTTAAAATTTATCAAAATAACCGCATGTGCAGAGATCCAATAACTGGTCAATACTAAAATGGCCACTCGACAGACACATAAATGAAATTGCACTTATGTTAGATGAAAATCTAACCTAAATGCAATTTCATTTATGTGTCTTGAGCCTGAGTCGCCCGTATGAGCAGTCAAGAGGTTGTATAGTCATTGACCACGATGGTGTGGGTACACCCAAATGGCTCAAAGGCACTTCTTAGAACCAAATACTAATATCGTCATTTTAACTAAAATTGCGCTATTTTGTTTACGAAGATACCTATAATCAACTTTTCCATTTTACACAAAGCTCAGTTATTGAAGAGTTCAATAAACTTTATTTGTAATTGATTTAAGCAGTGGTTTTTTCGTAAAACTCTATTTTCCAAAGAACTTTTCTAAATTTTTTACGCGCCTTTCAGTTCGGAACGGTGTTTCTGTGCGTGAGAACTAGACGTTGTGCGTGTAGACTAGCGTCTAACTACTCATCATTGATACTATCTCTGTTGGACACAAAACCAGGTGAGACAGCGTGCTTTTTGGCCATGACCACCAGTGAATTCGAGCTCGCGACTAGTTCCCACCTTATATTAAGAGTAAACTAGTCGCGACCTCGAACTCGCTGGTGGTCATGGCCAAAATGCACGCTGTCTCGCCTGGCTTCGTGTCCGACAGTGCTAGTATCAGTGATGAGCAGTTAGACGCTAGTCTACACGAACAACGTCTAGTTCTCACGCACAGAAACACCGTTCCGAACTGATAGGCCCGTAAAAAGACTCGAAAAGTGCTTCGGAAAATCGAGTTTTATGAATAAACCACTGGATGAATCAATTACAAATAAAGTTTATTGGTCTCGTCGATAACTGAGCTTTGTCGGTACGGAGTTGGTTTTGAAGATTTCACAGTTCTTTTATTACTTATTTACACCCAAAGTTATTTTTAACGTAACTTTGGGTGTAAATAAGTAATAAAAGAACTGTGAAATCTTCAAAACCAACTCCGTTACCAACCAAACAAACCAACTCCGTTACAAACCAACTCCAGGGCTTTTTATTTTACTATTAAACTCAAACTCAAACTCAAAGCATTTATTTCAATTAAACCATTTCCAGGCACTTTTGAATTGTCAAAATTAACTAGTCGGTCAGTTAGTCAGAAAGTTGAAGCTAGTTGCCCATTCCAAAACGTAGATCTCTTGGAGAAGAACGGGCAAGAAACTCCAAGGACACTCTTATTATGTTTCCGTACAGACACAATTAATAATAAGTCAAAATGATATCATGTTTAACTTTGGATGCACAATGTCAAACAGTGAAGTAATATTCTCCCGAAATTGGTATGGAAAAAATATCGAAAAGTGGCACCTTAAGGAAGGTTATAGGCTATTAACATCACGCTACGACCCTTAGGAGCCGAGCAAAAAGAAAAAAAAAGTATGAAAGAACGCTACGCGAAAATAAAGTAATAGCTCGGGCGGACGAAGTCCCGGGCATAAGCTAGTAGTTTATATTTCTGGTAGGTTGGACTGTGGATAAGCAGAGTACTTAGTTCGAATACAAATCATTAGATGCAAACCAATATCTGAGGAATGATTAAAAAGAAAGACTAAAAAAATGTTACACTTACTTACATTTAATAATATTTAAACATCAATAACAATTTCCTTCAGTGCTTTAACTGATGGCGCTATGCTATCATTTAATTCCACTGTATCAGTGCTATTGCTTATTTGTGCTCCAGCCATTAAAAGGCATATAGCACCTTCTAACTCACTCACTCTCTTACAAACTTCTATTTCCTCTGCTATCTCTTTCATCAAAGAAGTGTACAGCCACAAATTGAGTTCCGAAAAGAATTTTACTTGACTTTCAAATACATCTACAAATACATTAGCTGCATCTACTATTACTCTGGTAAACCTTGTTTCTCCTAGATTTTTCTTGAAATATTTGAGTAATGTACCAATGTCTTTTTCATTTAATCCATCCATTGCTACATGAAGGACCTTTCTTCTTAACATCTCTTGAATTAAAGCAGCAGTTCTTTCTGGAAACTTAGTAGCTATATAAGTTTTTAGGACAGCTGATAGGGCTTTGGTGAACTCCATTTTTCTGAGGAACTTATCAAATTCTGGTCCTTTGGCTGGTTTGGATTGTCCTTTCTTGTTAGTTTTATCATGAACTTCCTCCACAATTGAAGATTGAACATGGTCTGGTGCAAATTTGAATAAGCTTCTTTTCTCATCAGAAGGTTTTGCAGGCTTTTCCCTTTTTCGTATTGATATGATGCCATCAATCATTCCAACTGCTAGGGTATCATCATGTTTGGATATAGCCATGCTCAATACAGCATTAGGGAAATCAATGTTATGTACAACTTTGAATGTGGAGATGTCATAGATCTTTACATGTCTGTCCAATGAGGCGGACATCAGTCTGCTGTTGTTACTGGCCAGTCTTAGAGTAGTGACGGTTTTATGATGTTGTGAAATATTAGCTAATTGTTTTCCTCCATTGAAAATGTCCCATACTTTGATTTCTGTTCCACCTGCACTTATGAATATGCCACCTGAAGGTAGGAATAGTGTTGATTCTACTGGACTGCCATGGTTGACAGAAAGTACTACCTCATTAGACCTGCAATCGTACAGTTTAACTGCATGATCATAACCTCCAGATAAAATGATATCTGAGGAGATAGGACTGGCAGCACCTGCTCTTACATAGTCCGAGTGCTCAGTAAAACTGGCAATCTTTTCCTCTGTTGCTATGTCCCATAGACAAACAGATTTATCATCTGAGTAACTGAGAATTTTGATTTGATCCTTTGTGAATAATGTCCTGTGCACCTGAAATCACGATAAGAAATTATTTAATTATTAAAAACATAAGTGAATTAACAAGTTGTAAGTATTAACTTATCTAAAGGAGTATGGAATGAAAAGGCCAATGTTTTTGTACAGCTTCATTGCATTTAGTACTTATATAACTTAAAATTTTTCCAATCAACCTTGAACCTAATGCTCTAGTGATAAAGTTGAAAATCTATAACAGAAATTTGACAGATTGTAGTAGCTTGATGTGCTGGTGTCTGTACACTCACATTACACCAGTTATGTTTAAGTCTCATGTAATAGGGGGCAAGCCCATTTGCCATCAACCGGGCGCAAATCTGGACAGGCTGCTACTGAGAAATTCCAGATGTAAAAACCCAATAACACTTTGTCAGATAGCGGGAATCAAACCTGGGACCTCATACTCAGTAGTAGCACTTGTAGCTACTAGACCAACATGTCTATTAGTACTATAATTATTTACTTACAGGGCCTGTATGTCCAGTAAACACTCTAAGCACATTCTTTGACTGCACATCAAATAGTTTGACAGCTGCCTCTTCACTGCCTGCCACTAGGAGTCTGCCATCACCTCTGAAAGAAGCACCGTAAGCTGCTTCTCTAAACTTTGAGATGTTCTTCGTTACAACTTTTGTGATAGGATCGTAAATCTGAAAAATAATCATCATTATCAATGTTTTTTAGTTTAGGTTTATCAACATTCTTTACTGTAATTTTGTTCATTCATTCATTCTGATTTTGATTATGGACAAACGATAATCTAACAGATCCACTAAGTACATCATAGGTGGAGTGCAAAAATGATTGAGCCTGCTTCGTTGAGCTGAAGATGCACCCCCTGAAAATAAACTTGCCGGCGCCCATGGTAGCAGGTGGCTGTCTGTAGTGTCTGCCTATCCCCGTGGTAAGAATGCATAGCATAAACATAATCAGTCTATAATGTCCTCACTGCTGGGACACAGGCCTCCTCTCTGTGAGAGGGAATTGGTTGTAATCCACCACACGGGATCAGTGTGGGTTTGTAGATGTCACATGACTTCGACTTTTGTATTCTAGGATATGTTGGTGCCTCACAATGTTCCCTTCACAGTTTTGAGAGCAGTGGTAATGAAATAATTTACACAAAGAAAACAGGTACAGTTTTACTGTAGTTTTGCATAATTTATTGAAACCGAGTTTAATAGAAACATGATATATTGTAAAAGAATTAATAGACACCAAACAGAGGCATAAGTATAGGCATTCTCTGAAACACTGATTGTTTCCTAATGATGTTATGGAACCAAAGTGCTAATCTAATGCCTAATATATTTCCATTTACCGAGCACTCCCCCAGAAGCCAGAGAGGTAAATAATTTGTAAATTACTGACCTGCACTCTGACTGAGCATGTTGCCGCGAAATAATAAGGTTCTACAGGGCTGAAGTCCAAATAATCTATAGCACCAAACTCCTTCACTAGTACAGGGGACTGAAAATATAACACAAATTATTAAAACTCCATATTAAGCTTTAATTTCCTCGAAAGTTATTAAATTTTGGTGCACTTACTCCTAATTTCTTCCAATAAATAGTATCCTCTGTAACTATAGAAGCCGGCTTCTGATACACCGCCTTACTTGTTTTCTTGAAAGGATATGAAATATGTGCCATGTTTGTATTAGTTTTATCACAAAAAATGTATTATCATCACTTATTTTCAGAATTTCAGAAATCGCGTAAAAACATTCCCACGTTGTTTTGAAACTTTTGATAGCTTTTGACAATTGACACAGATAATAAACAACACGTGCAACTGACATTAAACTTGACAGATTATAAAATCCTAAAAAGCTGGAAATCCTGTGAATCACTTATAATGAAATAATTTTTATTGAAATAATATTATTGAAATAAATTACAAATCTTTTATTGAAATAAATTTCTAATATTTTATTGAAATTTTCAAATCTTTTAATTATTGGGTCTCAAATCTTCTACAAAAATAATTATGAATAGAGTTTACTCTTCTTTAGTCGTTGACTTTACGTTTACGCCTTTTTAATCTATGCTTTACGCCATAGACAATTAGACAACTGTCTATGTGAATGTCAGAAATGTGCCGTAACAAAAAAACAAATAATTTTTAACAAGTTTATTACTCATATAACTTTTTGTGCAAAAGAAGTCAGCCACAATGTTCAAATTACTTAGCCGCCACGGCCGCCCTCGAAGTGCTGTTATAAATTACTTTTCTGAAAAATCTTTTGAGGTTAGAAAAGCAAAGGTTTATTACGTATATTCCTCAGCGGGATCTGTAAGATTTGCTTCTACCGGTGGCAGTGATGCAGGAAAAATAGCAACCGTAATGGACAGTATACCGGAAGCACCACCAGTACCAGATCCTTCGACACTTGTCGACTTGACTGAAACTGTGCAAACAATAGCTGCAAATGGAGAGCCTACCTTTGCCAGTCTTGGTCTTGGTGGCTGGTCTCCTGTGGGCATGGTTCAACATTGCTTGGAGTACTTACATATTTCCCTGGACGTACCCTGGTGGGGAGCAATTCTCATTGGAACTGTTTGTGTTCGTTTAGCTATGTTCCCGCTAGTCATAATGTCACAAAGAAATACGGCGGTCATGAACAATAACCTGCCAGAAATGCAACTTATTCAAATGAAGATGACACAAGCCAGACAGACCGGTAATCAGCTTGAAGCTGCTCGGTACGCCCAAGAGATGATGGCATTCATGAAAGAAAAAGGTTTAAATCCATTGAAGAATATGTTGGTTCCTTTAGCTCAGGCACCTCTGTTTATTTCCTTCTTCATGGGATTAAGAGGGATGGCAAACTGCCCTGTAGAGAGTATGAGTTATGGGGGTTTGGCGTGGTTTATGGATTTGACTGTACCTGATCAATTTTTCATACTGCCTCTTATAACCAGTGCCACAATGTGGGCAACGATAGAATTGGGAGTAGATGGAGGGCGTCTTGATGCACAAAACATGGTATTGATGAGGTACTTCCTCAGAGCAGTCCCAGTTATCATGATTCCATTCACAATCAACTTCCCAGGTGCCATCTTAGTTTACTGGTGTTCCAGTAACTTTATATCCCTTATACAAGTTGGTTTACTAAAAGTACCAGCAGTAAGGGATTACTTCAAGATACCAAAGTTGCTCAAACATGCACCTGAAAATCTGCCAATGAAGAAAAAAGGATTTGTTGATGGAGCTAAAGATTCTTGGACAAACATGAAAATTACAAAAGAGTTAGCAGAGAGACAGAGGGTAGATGAAATGATTTTCACTAGAGCTGGGAAAGGACCTCTACAGAAAACATATAAATTTGACCCAACAAAGATATCAAATGTACAAGCTAAAACAAAGTAGGGGTAAATTGTTAAATATTTGTTTAGTATAGATTAATGTGTATTAAATATTATCTAAAGTAAGAAGTTGCAGTTTTGTAATTAATTATTTTTAACCCCCAACAAAAACAGGGGGTGTTATAATTATTGACGACTTTGACTCTTTATGATTGTCTATATGTTGATGTGTATGGAAATCATACTAAATATTGTTTACCCTGAATTTAGGGACTTGTTAGAAGCACAGCTACTAAAGTTCATTTAATTTATAATAGCATGTGTTCTTCCTTTTTATCCACTTAGATATTTATTTTGTTTTCATTCTGTGTGGGACAACCTACTTCACTGCTAACCCCATGTTCTAAACTTATTCTTCTTCGTCGAACCCATTACCCAAAACTTCGCCACTTACACGGCATCATCGGTAGCAGCACAGAGTTTACTATGGCTGCATTTTCTAAACTTATTATAATAAATGTATTTGTTTCATTAGGGCTGTAATCCTCTCTACTAGTTTTTTTTTCCAAAAAGCCTATTATAGTTAGAAGAGGTAAAAATATCATAATGGCACAGAACTACACAATTTCATTTTAGCTACAGTGTCGCTCCATCGGCGAAAACTAAGCTGTTCATGACATGAACTTTACTTGTTGTAGTTAGTCGCACCGATGGTAGATGGCAGCACTCGTTACGAATTTGAATTTCTGCTCTGTGTGAACCGTGAATGAAGATTGTGAATATCATTTACCCTAATTTATGAGAACAACGAAGATAATTATTTAAACGTGAAACTATCAATGAATAACTAAATTTGCACTAATAGTTTCGTAATGCTAAAATATTTTTTAAAATTTGATATGGGTTCGCTCTTGACTTAAATTAAACAAAAAAAATAATAATTATTACATAAATTAACACAATAAATAGCCCCTATCACAATAACGATGAGAATATTGAAATACAAATGAAAGTGCTTGAAATATGTATTGTGCCTGGGCATTGGGGCCTGTCGGAATGTTTTCGACGGAAATAATAGATAATAAAGAGGGGAACCATTGCCGCTTGAACAAAGCAAGGGCTCAAAGGCTGAATGCTTAGAACGCAATTACCTACCGATGTGGAGGGACAGCTTTATTAACTACACAGAATGATTTTCGTAGCTTCCTATCACATTACATTTCATTATTATTCTATGAGAGTGAGGGAAGAGTAGTGTACTAGGTATAATAATATGTCCAACGCCGAAAGCTAGTCTCCGTTGAGATTGGCCGCCCTATCCGAAATACGATCTGGAGGACTACAGGGTTAGTCTTCAAAGACCAGCTAAATTTTTGGCATGGGACCAACATAGTAATCGCAAATAAAAATTCAGCCGTCCCATACGTTTAGGTCGAGTAGGTATTGAAGTTTTCTATGGGACAGTTGACAAATTTTGCGCGATTACGATAATAATATAATAATAGCCTCCCCGACCGAGTTCGGTCACGGTGGCCAATCTCAACGGAGATTACCTAGCTAGGTACCTACGCAGGATATTATATTATAGTGCACTAGTGTGTGCGCAGACACAGGTGCACTCTCTATTCCTTTACTCTCATAGTCCGATGGGACGGCAATCCGACACGACCAGAGAGAGATCAGACGCAGGACCAACGGCTTTACGTGCTTTTCGGGGGTATTAAACCGCCAACTTCCAAACTCCGGGCTGTTATTAAGAAATTCCTAATGGAAAAACTAAATAACACTTTGTCCGACCCGAGAATCGGGCAGTTTACGATATTGGTCCTATGGAGAAAGT
Organism: Globia sparganii; assembly: GCA_949316385.1. Lineage (NCBI taxonomy): Eukaryota > Metazoa > Arthropoda > Insecta > Lepidoptera > Noctuidae > Globia > Globia sparganii. The sequence continues at coordinate 14,972,162 of OX438665.1, read as the reverse complement.
TCAGTTTGATGGTCTGTACCACACCCTTAAATTTGGCTGGTCTTTGAAAATAAACCCTGTATCACATTACACAGACAGGACATCATGATAATGTGCCGTAACGTAAAGATTCTTTTGGGATACCTACATTGAAATATTAGGACCCACGTCTGGCGCATCTTGGGCACCGGTAAATAATTTCTTCTATCTAAGAATGATGACTGCTCAGTTTACGGTGAGTTCAGTATTACCCATTAACTTACCTACTTACTTCAGTTCTACTCTTTGCTGAAAATTAATAGGCATGAGCCATTTTTATTACATCGTTCGCCTGCTGACTGCCGATATGAGAGAAGATCTCTAATTGATCTAAGCAGTTACTAGATTGTACCTAAATAATCATCACTCTCCTGCAATTATCCCAATTTATCGAACATTTCCAGTCCACCATGGATTGCCACCAGGTGGCAATCGGGAATGAAATTCCAAGTTGCCACCGGGTGGCGACTGGGAAGTTATTGCCCCCACTTCAAATCGTTAAACACTGCGACGTGGATAGCCAACTCCCCTCATCGTTGTCTGTCTTACGGCCGCGATGAGTGGGTTGGCGGTCAGAGTTTTTCAATGTGGTTTTATTAGTAGATAAGTGATAAAAGGACATCAAAATTTTCTTCATCGTAGTTGATTTTAATCACTTAAGTATCATCTTTCTATCTATACTCTGTCTGTAGGTACTTAAGGTATATTATACATAGAAGTTGTTGGTGTACCTACCTTAATAAAGAAGGACCTAGGTCTTCCGTCATCTTTAATTTTTATATACTTACTTACGGTAGCACAGAGTATTATTTTGCCTTAGTTGCGGACATGCCAGTTTTATTTTTTTTTTCTTTATAGATTTAACCTTAATAAACCATTCTAAAAAAAACCCGTTTTGAAATTTCACTTCATTTATGAGATACAAAAACTTTTAGTGAAAGGTCACCGACCTTCTTGAAAAAGTTTTTCGTCTGTATTTCTTGAATAAAGCAAATTTCAGTGACTTATAAACTACCACTTATGGTTTGAAATGTATAAATTGAAAAATTTGCAAGTCTCTAACGTAAAAGGAACGAGAATAAAAACATATTTTATCAATAAACGAAAAAAATATATATAAAAGTAGCTATTTACGGGTCGCACTTTTTTTAATTTTCATAATATACTTTTGTAAAGTACCTTCAACTGGAGAAAATTCTAAATATATGTATCTAGCGAGATCTCGGAAATATTGCGTTTCTAAGTTTTTATTAAATTTCTATGGAAATAGGGTTGTCACAAAGTAGTAAATTTTTAAATTGATTAGTTCAATCGACTAAATCAATTATGCTAGTCAATGTTGTAAACGCTTATTTATGATATATCCTCGCTATCGGATTGAATTATGATTTCGTCAGTTGTCAGTGTACGTAATATTATTTTCTTCGGATTCTAAATGATTATAGTGAACATTATCTGTTGTGACGCATAGGAGTTGAAGCACTGATTTCGATAATGGCAAAGGTTTTTTTATGTTTATGAAGTGTACTAAGTGTTAATGAGGATATATATGGATCGGATGACTAATGCAACCGGAAATTTTAAAATTCAATATTTCCGAAATCCTGGGCTTGTTGCAACTGATTTTTTTTTTTGTGGTGATGGTTATTATATTGGTCAACATACTTACAGGCTTAAAAAAAACGCGACCGTGAAAAGAATAGCCGGAAAAAAATATGTTTCAAAATCATAGAAAAAAAAAAATCCCACTTGTGTGAGAAAGATTTTTAAAGTTTTCAAGAAAAAAATGGTTTTGGTAGTGAATTTCTATACCACCTTAAAACATTTCGTGTAAAAATCAAATGAAAAAACGAGATATGGTGTTTTTATGGTTTTTAAGGATTTTATTTATTTCTCTTAAACTACAGTAGTTAGAGCCGGCGGAGTTTTGTTTGATTTTAAGCTTTCCTAAAAACACATAAAACGAGCATGTCCGCAACTAAGGCAAAATACCACACTGTGGGTAGGTACGACGCGGTGGTTTCCTTCTGCGAAACAGTCGTCTCGCAGAAGGAGGCTGCGGAAAGGAAGAGGGAGATCTCGTCCACTCACCCGGACCGCAGCAGGCGTACCGGGCGTCGGCAGAGGGCGAACAACGTCCTCTTCCAGCCCCCCTAAATAGTTCCAGGGGTGACGGACTCGGGGACATCCGTCGCCCCCCATACATCAGGACCCGAGGTAACGGCGCGTAGTGTTCCACGCGCGCCCCTCTTAGACGCCGCGGGGGGAGTCAAACACCTCACAACCCCCCTGACCCGAGGAGGCCCGCAGTGGCGGGCCGGCACCAGTCGGCGGTTACGAAAGGATCGTACGTTCCCGCGACCCTCGGCGTAGGTGTGAGATGGAACACCGAAGTGGTTTTTAGTCAGTAAGAATCTGACAGACAACGCATCCCGCCCGGGGGCGGCGGACATCCATGAGGATTACCCACCCCGGAAAAAAAAAGGTACGATCACCCCAAGTTGTTTCACTAGAATTACGAAAACTTCTACGGAATAAAGGAACTGTCGAAGTTAAATTATTGCGCATCGAGGTCCAGTTAACTGTTTACTCTAAGGTTACGTTCAAAACCCTAAAAGTCGGAAGCGAAACTTTACGTAGGTGAACAAAGTTATAGGTCCTTCTACTGTTTGTTATTATAACTTATAAGTTATCGGAAGGCTATTGACCTTAGTTTATAAACTAGTACAATAACTTATTACGAAGTTCCTAAGTAAGTAGGAAGTACCGACCGAACACGTGTACTTAGAATAATATTTGTTGAAAGGGCTTCAAGAAATTGAGTTTAGAAGACCAACCTACGTACAGTATATAAACAAATATACATAAATATAGTTACCTACAATCCTACATACTTATGTCACTGTTTTGGTCTTTAAAAGATTTAGGCACCCATATTCTGTTTCTTGATAGTCTTCGATCAATAACAGTGCTATTATTGATCGAAGTTGGTAGTGGTGGCCCAGTGGTAACTGGCCCGACTTACGAGTTGTAGGTCGTAGGTCCGAACCCACAGGCCGGCACCGAAGACGCCTACGCCGTTGTTTTGAGCCCACCATGCAGTTGATGAACTTGCACTTTTTGCATCTGTTGAAAGGAATATGTTTTAGATTATGGTGCTTTACTTTGTATACCGTCAAACGGGGCGAATAGGAATGCAGGGGTGAATCGGGGCGAAACTTTAAAATGGATTTCAACGTTGAAATAATAGTTTCGATTTTAAAGTTTCGCCCCGATTCACCCCTGCATTCCTATTCGCCTCGTTTGTAGGTACTTAATGTCATCACTACTGTTCTCAAAACGGTGAAGGAAACCGGCATGTCTTAAAACCAAAAATTCGAAGACATGTGACATCTCCAATCCGTACTGGGCCCGCGTGGTAGATTACATTCCACTAACTCTCACAGAGAGGAGGCCTATGTCCTAAGCAAGCGCTACTACTGAAGTAGCACTTGCGACCAAGAGCAACGAGGCAGTAAAACAAATAGAAACATAATAGGTCGGGGCAAAAATATTTTCGTATTTTGAATCTATTGTTAGTAATCAAACCTCTTTGGCAGTATTGAATGTAACTGGCTGGTTTTAATACTATTAAATGTTGACATTCTAAAGATGCAATAAATAAAAAAAAAAACTAGTTCCCGCCATTTCCCAATTGTTTTTCAAGCAAGCAACATGAACGTATGTGACGAAGAAATTCGGTACATTTTAAAATTTTATTACAAAAAAAGTAAAAATGCGACTAACGCCGCGAATAAAATTTGTGCGGTTTACGGACCTAATGCGGTATCAATACGAGTAGCACAAATGTGGTTCAAGCGTTTCTAGTCAGGAAATTTTAGTGTGAAGGATGAAGCTCGTTCTGGACGCCCTGTCACGGATAAAATCGGTGCCATTTTTGAAAAAGTGGAGCAAGATCGACATATTAGAAGTTATGATATTGCTGAAGAACTGGATGTTGATCACAAGACAGTTTTGTAATTTACAAAAGTCTGGGTACAAGAAAAAACTTGATATTTGGATACCACATGATCTCACTGAGAGAAACTTAATGCAACGTGTTTCCATTTGCGATTCTTTCTTGAAACGTAATAATTCCGACCCTTTTCTTAAACGGGTGATGAAAAATGGATCACTTACGATAAGAATGTCTGAAAAAGATCGTTGTCGAAGCATGGACAAGCCCCACAGACCGTGGCAACGCCCGGCCTGACTCGGAACAAAGTGATGCTGTGTGTTTGGTGGGATTGGAAAGGAATCGTCCACTTTGAGCTTTTGCCGCCGGGTAAAACTATCGATTCTGACCTCTACTGTCAACAACTGATGAGGTTAAAAGAAGCTATTGAGAAAAACCGGCCGGAGCTGGTGAATAGGAAGAGCGTGGTGTTTCATCACGACAACGCCAGACCGCACTCATCTATAGCCTCTCAGAAAAAATTGAGAGAGCTTGGCTGGGATGTGTTGATGCATCCTCCGTACAGCCCTGATCTTGCTCCATCAGATTTCCAACTGTTTCGGTCACTTCAGAACTCTTTAGGAAGCATAAAGTTAATCTCAAAAGAACACTGTGAAAACTACCTGTCAGATTTTTTTGATAAAAAATCTCAAAACTTCTACAGCAATGGGATCATGGCATTGCCCACAAGATGGCAACAAGTCATCGATCAAAACGGCACATACATATTATAAATAAACAAAAAATTATACCTAAAAGAAACATTTTTTTTTGTATGAAAAATACGTAAATACTTTTGCCCCGACCTAATATACAAAGTGGAGATGAGAATACTACAACAATAAATGAAAACACTAATAATGCGTAGGAGTATTTAGCCATCAAATAAATCCTAACGTTGAAATTAAAAAAGTGTTTTTTTCAAACAATAAATTAATAGCATAAAAGTGTAAACAAGAAAGAATACACTTTAAATATTGTGGCAACAGCTCGGTGTTATTGACCCAACAAACATATGGCTGAAACCAGAAAAAATGGCATAGGTCAGTGTGCTGGGCACCCCATTTTTTCAGATTTGTAAAAAAAGTAACATTTGAAGTAGGTAAGTAATAACTTCCGCATGCATGACTCCCATGTCTCAAGCATAAGGTGTAATAATATATTTAATTATTAATAAATATAATAATATATTTGATTGAATTTTTGTATGCAGATTGTTAGGATGGCGCTCCGTGGGTCCTTTTTAATTTAAACACTTTATTTGCTAATACAGAAACTAATTTTAATAAAAAAAAACTGTACATGAAAATATTAAAATAATCAATACGGTATATGTAATTTGACAAAATTCTACAATAATCAATATGTAATTTGATAAAATTCTACAATAATCAATATGTAATTTGACAAAATTCGTGAGTTGACTGCACTGCTTGCATAGCGAGCGGTTTATAATACATGTATTTTCAAATCGGCAATTTTGAAGTAGTGATGTAAATTATTTATAACAGAACGTCATTAGGTATATAAAGTTTAATTTATTGTTGTATTGTCATCTATATTTTTAGTTTGGACTGGAATGAAGCAACGATACTAGCCGCCAAAAATAGGTACTACTTATGTTCCCTAGACGAGCTCCTTCACAAAGAAAATCAATGAAAATATATCATGGAAAGGAAAAGATTTCTTAACATTATTCTTTATTTTCTTTTTCTTCTTTATTAAACAATAACAAAGCCAAAGGTTTGTTTCGTTGAACTAAGCCGTAAAAAGTTTCTTAGTTTAACGGGCAATTATCCTGAACTTACAACCAAGTAATGAGGTCTTTATTTGAAACGGGAAATAATGTAAAAACGTTGCCTTCGGATTTCCTTTATTTTATTCAGTGTTTTATCTCATTATTTGCCATTGCGGAATACCTACGAGTGTTTGTTATGCTTGTCCTTAAAAAATACCTACATTATATTTATGCTAGGTTCATCATCGTCATTATCATTTACCCCCCTTCCCCTCCCCCCCTTCCCCTCTCCTTCCTCGTCTCTTGCTGGACATAGGCCTCTCCTAAGCATCGCCACTTCGATCGGTTCTGTGCTTCTCCCATCCAGCGGATTCTTGCGACCTTCATCAAGTCATCGCTCCACCAATGCTTCGTCTTCTGGTACACGGTCACCGCTCCAGAACCTTTCGGCTCCATCGGCCATCTGTTTTGCGAGTCGGACTATTTCGGTTACCTTGGATCTCCTACGGATTTTTGCCAGGTTATTAAAATGAATTTTACCTTATGAATTTGTTACCAAATGTTCCTATTAATATACCTAAGCAAGTAAAATAATTTAAAAAGCAACTCCACTTTATTTTGTCAAACAAACCGTGAAATCGGTTTTGTGTGGCATAGTTTCAAGTATAAGACTAATTGTAAACTTTTCTAATTTAAGAAACTTAATATTACCGACTACCGACTAATAAGATTTGGTTGGTAATTAATTATCTACGAGTACTTAAGTACTTATTACTTACAAAAAGTCTGCACCTAAAAACGAAATAAGTATTATTTTTGTATAAAGCAACAGAAACGTTTACTTGATAAATTGATCGTCCCAGATCAATTTATCAAGTAAACGTTTCTGTTGCAGTATTTGCAGTTTCGTAAATAATGTAGATACGTATTAACTACGTCGAGTAAGAGCTACTACGCTACTGCTACGTCAACTCCAAGTCGTCGCAAATATTGTGTATTTTAAATTTGTGGTCACGATAAAAGCCGATAGATGACAATCACACCCTACCTGTTTACTATAAAACATAATGCATAGGTACAGTAAAGCAAGCATTAGTGCTTCGAAGCGACAGCTACGTAGCCGAATCTCGTAGCAACTGACCTTACTTCGTAGCATCGATAGCTACGCGCGGCTATGGCTACGCGCTACTACGGCTACGCGCATCTATGGCTACCCTTGTCTACGGCTACGTTATTCTACGGCTATACGCTTTTACAGCTACGTGCTTCTACAGTTATGGGCATCTACAGCTACGCTTTTTACGGCTACAGTTTTCTACGGCTATACGCGTCTACGGCTACGCTCGTCTACGGCTAGGCGTGTCTACAGCTACGCACTTCTATAGGTATACGTATCTACGGCTATGCGCGTCTACGGCTACGCGCGTCTATGGTTATTCTTCACAGGTCCCAAAGCTAACTCCTTAGGATAAACTCAAGTATATAATTGAAATACCAACCGGTATCACCTAACAAAGTAATCGTTGCTTACATTGGATCCTATAAAACCGCAAGTACCTACATAGTTGTAAGATCGATGTTTAGACTTTCTTTACCAAGGCACAGTACCGTTTATTGTTGGCGAAAGTCCGTGCTTAAATAGTAATGGAGAACCTCCTTTGAAGTTGAAACTTCCGAATTTTGAAGTGGACTCGGACTCACTCGCGAACTTTGTCTTGGGAACTTGTTATACTTACTTCGCCTAATAGCATAGCTACATATAGGCCAGGGATGGACAACCGCCATTGATGTTTGTGAAAAGATACGGGAAGTAAAAACAAAAATTACTCACAATAGAGTGCTTGACACAAATGAACCGTGAGATGACCGTTAACAGGTATTTAGTTAGTAGGACCGTGCGACGACCAACCTAAATAAATTAAAGATAAAAAGCATGATATTAAAATTATTGTTAGCACAATAGTATTAATACACACTTTCGTGCAAAAAAAATGGCCCACCCTATGCTCTCTATTTGAGAGACGATATCTCAAAAATCGTAATTAATATATTAAATTATTTTATATTTTGTGAAGGTAGGTAAGGTACAGTTTATTTGAACATACACTATATTTTGATAAAAGCAATATTCTTGGCAAGATTCGACTCGATTCTTCAGATGTCCCTCATCACCCACTTTTGCTCGGAAAAATCGTGTGACTTTTTTTGTCAATTAAATTTACGAACGTTAAATTTTGTTTACTTCTGTTTGTTTGATTTTAACGGACTTATAAAAAAAGGAGATTCTTTATTCAAATTACCCATATTTGTATGTTCGCGATTTTCTAAAAAACTAATGAATCAGTTTTGATAAGTCTTTCACCAATGTAATCTGAATACATACTTTCAGGAAGTTTTTAATATAAAATATTAGGTTATCATTAGTAAAAGTTGTTGAATTATATTGTTTCTAATTGAAGAGCATGGGTTGGGTAGATTTTTTGCACGCAAGTGTATATAAGTAGATATATATTTCATTCTTTTATTTGAATCTTTATCATAGTTTAGTAAAGATTCAAATAAATGAAAATATGAAAAAAAAATTGAAATTATAATACACTGTAGATCTGAATATCTTACCAAGGGGTATCCTATTACAGTAATTGGATTGTGGAGGTCAGATAGGCAGTCACATCCGTTTCAGCTGCATCCGGTTTGACTGAAAGCCGACCCCAATATAATTGGGAAAAAGCTAGACAGATGATGACACTGTAGATCTGAATGACTGAAAGAGAAATGAAAAAAAAAAAAGAACTGATAGGTACGATTTCACACCTACTAAACTGAACAGGTAATGTCTTGTACGTGTAGAATTTTCAGTCGCGTGCCATTCGAGGCACTTGTGTATTTATCTATCGCACCCGTCACCAGCGCCGAAGGTTCGCCGTCTCTGCTATATATAGGAACGAAGCAATACGGGGTGGTATATCTACCTATAGTAATAATAATAACTACATTTATGTGGCGGCATCTTCAACATCATTATCATCATGAGTCTACAGCAGTCCATTGCTGAACATGGCCCCAGCCACCCTGCGAAGATAATTTAGTCTGTAGATTTTAGTCTGTGCTAAATAAATGTATTTTCTTTCTTTCTTTTTCTTTCTTACAAGATCATCGTTCCGCCTAGCCTGAGGACCTACATTTCGTTTGCCGATTCGCGGTCTCCACCCAAGAACACATCTACCCTAACGGGCAGCGGTTCTACGGCTAATTGCCACTTCGCCTTGCTTGCATCTTAAACGTCACATACTGACGTCACGCAAAAAATTCTGCATCGCGAAGGCAAAGTTCGTACATAACATACAATCGTCGGGCAACAATTCAACAGATACAACACCCATCTGGTCAGAGAATCTTCTCTTTTCTATGGAAACTTTACACTCTGTTGCTCATAAATCATCATCTGCCTAGCCTTTTCCCAACTTAGTAGGGGTCGGCTTCCAGTCTAACCAGATGCAGCTGAATACTAGTATTTTACATGGAGCAACTGCCTATCTGGCCTCCACAACCCAGTTACTGGGTAATACGATACCCCTTGGTAAGACTAGTTGTCAGACTTACGGGCTTCTGACTACCCGTAACGACTATCAAAGATCCACGAATGACAGCCGGGACCAATAGCTTAACATGCTTTCCGATGCATGGAGGGGTCTCGGTATGTAAAGATGGTCACCTATCCACAGACCAACCGCGGCAAGCGTAGCTTAACCTGATCGATCGACCTGTACGGCTGTTATTATTAAGCCACGGGCCCGTCCTGTTGCTCATAAATACATATATTAAAACTTGGTTTGTTATTAGATAGCTTATTCATTAGGGAATTCAATGCTAGCCAATTAGGGCAGGTACCTACTTACCGACTCCTTTTATATAAACCCGACCCATTTAGTTTCGTTTATGAAGTTTGAACTATAAATTGTTGAAGAGCTCAGCCGATATGTAGGCGGCAAACGCTTTGCCAAACGAGAGTAGTTCTTAATAGTGCTTTATCGAAACGAATAAATCTATAATAAATCAAGCATAAATAAATAAGTAGGTATGACTTCCTCGTTGGTCTACTCTGAAAGAAATAAGCAGTAAATATTAATGAAAAAAACATTGATCTGAACTGCTTTAAACAGTTCCTTATGAGCCTAACGTTCAAAACAGTACTTTTTACAGATCCGAAAACAGTTAAAGCTTCAGGTAAAATGTTACCGTCATGACAGTAAACATTAACGTTTTTTTCAGTAAATGGTGAACCTTTTGTATTTAAATATTTTAAATATTTCTTAGTCTGTAGTCCGTTCGCATGTTTATACATATCCTAGTTATACAGGGAAACCTATTATTAGCCATACAATACTGTAATATAAATACTTTGTAAAATACTATTTGTATCGCTGTTGGTTGCCTAAATAAAGAAAAAAAAAAAAAATGGTATGTTCAATCATTAAACGTTAATGTTTTGTCTTTTAATCTTCTTCTTCTTAATATATAAAATTCTCGTGTCACAGTGTTAGTTACCATACTCCTCTGAAACGGCTGGACTGATTTGTGTGAAATTTTGTGTGCAAATCGGGTAGGTCTGAGAATCGGCTACTATCTATTTTTTTTTTTGCAAAACGACGTTTACGGGGTCAGCTAGTGTTTTATAAAGATTTCTTCTTACTGTATAAAGTCAGTAAGTCTTAATGAAATCGCTTTAATGTGGTGTAGTAAGATTTTTTTTAAAGTGGTCGCAAGTGCGCCTGCTCAGCATGAGCTCCGGTTCCATTCGTAGGTCGGAAAAAATATCAATAACGTTCCAAAAAAAAAAAAACGATAGAAAATGTCATTTTCGTAGAACAATATTATAAGTAACGTTATAGATAGGTATCAGTAACATTAGGCTTATCCGCTTGTGATAACGTTACAGGTGAAACGTTATAGATTCATTTCTAACTTTATTCTTCATAATTTTTCGTCATCTTATAAGTCATGAAGCTGGCAAAGTGGCAACATTGAGTATCGAAATGAATAACATTGTTGATGATATTGTTAGTGAACAGTTTAAGATTACGTTCCGTTTTTCAGTATCTTTGTAGCCAAGGAATTAATTTTCTTACGATCCTGGTGGAACGGTACAAATTATCGGTACTTACCGGAACTACGCGTAACGTTATTTTGAGTCACGCTTCATGTCCTTGGACGCCAGCACATCAAGCTACCCGAAACTGTCAAATTTTCCCAATCAACTTTGAACCTTATACTTTAGCGATAAAGCTGAAAATCTATTAAATACATTTGACAGATTGTAGTAGCTTGCTGTGCTGCTGTAAACTTCTGCCCAATTTCTGTACTGTTATGCCTTAATATGTTATGTAAATCAGGTATACCTACAAAATATCAATGTGATGTCCTAGATACCTAAATGTATCCGTGATTAATAAATTACGTCTCTCATTTTGTTTAATTAATTATAAGTCACATCTCTATTGGTATACAAACCATGCCCCATACAACTTTGGCCATTGTCCTTACTGTGTAATCGTTGAGCTCCTCAAGTTCTGAGTTGAGCTACACGATTCCTGACAAATGCTTGCACTGGCTGGACGGGTCTCAAAAGACCCGAGAAGAGAGATTAATTCTTATCCAAATAAATACGTTATTCATCCCAAGTATTAATTGCCCTTGACATAATTTGATTTCAATGAATATCTTAGGAGATATCATAGTTTTAAAATAATGGAATATATTTTAGTACATTTTTACTTCAAATTAACGTAGGTGAAACCGCGGGGCACAGCTAGTGTTTTATGAAATTTTTAGGTAGGTACTTATTGGTTGACCAAAATTACAACTACCGATAATAATAAAAATGTGATTAAAATTGAATATTTTTCGGAACGCTTTAGAGTGGCGCACAATACGGGGCTCGTGGCTAAAATAATAATAACAGCCGCAAGGGTTCATCAAAGGTTAAGCTATGTTTGCCGCGGTCAGTTCGTGGAAGTGTAACCATTCATAAAAAAAATTATAAATTTGTACATTTCCATATTCAATAGCCTAACTTGAAATATTTGTCATCAATTTTTTCTACATGTAGACATACATTGAGACAAAAACCAATACCATTAGGCACCGGTGTAGTGGTACGAATATATAGGGGAATTTTGTTAATATGGCCACGCCACGATAGTGGCGATAAGACCCCTCTTTGAGGAGTGGCTAGAGAGGCGCCACGGGCCCTCACCTACCGCTTGACGCAGGTACTCACCGGACACGGGTGTTTCGGGAGGTTCCTGCACACCATCGGGCGGGAGGAAACGCCCGGGTGTCACCATTGCGAGGATCGCCCAGAGGACACGGTGGAGCATACGGTGGAGGTCTGCCCCACTTGGGCGGAGCACCGACGTGTTCTCGCAGAGGCGATCGGCAGCGGCGGCGACCTCTCGCGGTCGGCCCTGGTTCAAGCCATGGTCCGGGGCGAGAGGGAGTGGGAGGCAGTCACCTCCTTCTGCGAAGCAGTCATGCTAGCGAAGGAGGTGGCGGGACGGCTGAGGGAGAGAGCCTCACGTCCCAGCCGCCGCGGGAGACGCTCCGGGCGTCGGGAGCCGCGTGACGACTCCCGGCCACCATAGGCGCGGGCCCGCGGGCGGAGAGTAATGGCTCCGTCCGATCAGGACCAGCACCCTAATTGCGTAACACACTATTACTCTCAATTTGAATCATTTTGAAGCTTATTGCTAATACATTGTTCCATTTACGTTCGAAAAGTGTGTCTGCTCAATAACGTAAATAACGCAATGAATGTTGTTGAACTGTCAAAATGAAATCCATTGCTACTGATAGTGTGTTACGCAATTAGGGTGCAGGCCCGTGCCGGACGGTGCGTATGTGTTCCACGCGCGCCTCAAAGAGATGTCAGCACTAAGGAAGGGGCCCGAAAGAGTCGAAACCTGCCGGGGCAGCGGGATTGTCCGAAAGGGTTACCGCTACCCCGGAATACAAAGGGCTAAGGAAGGAACACGGGTGGGTTTTAGTCAGTAAGAGTCTGACACTCCCTTCTGCTTCACCCAGAGCGGGAGGGGTCATTTGATGATTTCCCATCCACAAAAAAAAAAGACACTAGGCAGGGGTCATTTGATGATTTCCCATCCACAAAAAAAAGGCACTAATCTACATTGCTTTCACATGATCTGACCAACATTATGTCTGGACTTCAAAAGAGACATTGACCCCCGAGTTTGTTTCGTCATCTCTTTTCATCCAGCCTCGATCCAGCTTATTTTTTTAAAATAATATGATGTGTAGTGAATCCGATATCCTATTTTCAGAATAAAAAAAATAATTTTATTTAGGGGTGATTTTTCAATCATCTGATAACTTTATTCCAAGATCAGTTTTGAAATTTTGACGGTTATTTCATACGAAGACTGTCAAACGTCAATTTTATTCCTCGAATAAAAGTTATCTGGCCATGGAAAAATCAGCTCTTAATTTCATAAGTGTATATCCGCCCATTCCTAGAACCAAAAATTCGCGATTTTACCCGCATATGTGTCGATCCCGTAGGAACATCGGGATGAAACGTATCCTATGTTCTTTCCCGGGATTCAAATGATCTCTAAACCAAATTTCATCTAAATCGGTTCAGCGGTTTAAGCGCGAAGAGCTAACAGACAGATAGACAGACAGACACACTTTCGCATCATTTATAATATTAGTATGTAAGTATGGATTATGCTATATCCGCCTATTTACACCATTTCATGTGCAATACAATATCTCTTACCTAGCACGGCAATAAAAATAAAAACCGATCGTTACCCGCCACCCTTTTAGACACCTACAAATAAATCGTAACATAAAACACTCGTAGATACTCGTAAGTTTGTTCGGACAGCGCTAGTTTTCTGCCGCGTCCCGAAGATTTATAAGTTAAATCTGGAACAAAAGAATATTACAATTCTACTGATATATGTTACACCTGTGTTGAGTGACGTATACCTTTGGGAATTAAAAGTATGAAGCTATTTATCTTAGCGTGGTCGAAGTTTCTTTACTGTCTGAAAACGCTCGAAATTTTCAGATTTCTTTCAATTTCTGCCTTATAACTTCTAAAAAGTGCATCCTATGTTTATGTCACTCTCTACATTATTAAAGTATATAAAATCTGCAATCGCAACCACAACCGTAGTTCTGTAGGTTCAATAGAATCCGAGATACGGAACTTCAAAGATTGGCCATTTTCTAAGTTCAATATTAAGTTTTTATTTATAGTTAGCGCAGGTACGCAAAATACGCGCATTGACGTGGAGTTGCGGACACCAGCCCGTTTTACCTTACCTTAGTTAGCGCAGGTCTTTCGAAGCTGCTAACTTGGTTTTACACTATTGGTAAGTATCTATCCTAACAAAATCCCATAAAATCAGTGTACCGCAATTTTTTGCGGCCTAACACGATTTTTGCACATTTTTGTATATACAACTCAACAGTGACTGGCCTACTATGCAATAACTCACCAAAGCACACTCATCTGTAGGTACTCGTAATTAGAAGGTTTCATCTTGATATCTCATCAATTTTTCCAACAACTATTGTTTGAATAATATTTTTAAATTGTAATTGAACAATCTTCAACGTAAATTGAGGTTATAAACTTAACCTAAACTGTCAAGCCTTGACCTTTTCAAGGCAATTTAAAATTAAAATTTCAGGTTTAAGTATTCAAATAACCAAATACAAGCATTCAATTTTGAAGTGGCACAACAAATGGTCATCTACAGATACGTTTTCTGATTAATTTGTTGACATTTTCATCAGGTAAGTACTTCTGAAACAGATTATACCAACTCGATGAAAATCTAGGGCATAATTCATTCATCACAATCCAATTGGATTGTCTCATGTTTCAATTTAATGTTTTAAGCTATGAATGATTCAAGGCTGTTATTTGTGGGTACGTAGGTACCTACAACAGCTATTCGCATAATTGTGAATAACGTTTGCGATTGGGTAAAGAAAATAGTTCACCGGCCAACTTGGGAATTCGCGATTCACTTATATGTTATTATAGCACGCAGATCAAATATTTCCTAAATTGGGTCAAGGCTGCGACCATTTATTGTAGGTAGAACGTAGGTCTGAAATGAGGAGAATTCAAATAAAACGTTTCAAATATGAATTCAGCTCAGTCGATAGAATAGCCTCAGTATCAAAATGATACCTAGATATTGGGCCCGACTCTGTTGTTCACAAACTAAACTAAATTTAAGTTCAGCGCATCTTTTTCTTTCTATTTCATAAAGAAAAGTGTGTCCTTTTCTTTATGAAATAGAAAGAAAAAGAATTCTGTCGAAGATAAATATTAGTTTATTAGCCTGATGTAAATTGACGTACTTACTTTTAGTAGCCAATTTTTTCATCGGGGTGATTAAAAAATTGGCTACTAAAAGTTACTACTAAACTTTTCTATGGATTATCAAATTTGACAGGACTAAACTAATAATTATCTTCTGTCCTTTTCATAATGCAATAGAAAGAAATAGATTCACTGAACTTAAAATTTATTTAGTTTGTGAACAACAGAATCGGGGCCAATGTCAGTATATTTGCTCAATAACTCCATAATTTCCGCGTCGTAAGAATACAATTCGACGAAATGATAATGTAGGTACACACTTACACAGTCAATTTCAAGAAACGAATTATGGTGATATAATTTACCCTGGTAGGCTCTCAGGTGCGCGTAGGTAGGTAGATACCTATGGGTTGCCATGACAACGGTTTTCCATTTCGATTTGAAGATATAACGTAATGAGATGTTTTCTGATCTAGACATGTAATGAAAATTCTGTAAGTACCGATGTACGTTTTTGCGAATAATTAAATCTTTATCACATTCCGCACAATGAAATGCGAGCGTTATTACAATTCGATTAATTATGTCGATGTTTAGCAGGAAATGCTACTGATTTCATGTTACTTTGTATAATTTAGTAGGTAGGTATGTACGCACACAACTACATAGGTACTTGTAAAAGAAACTTAAATACAAACCAGATAATACCGTACCGTAATTAGGTATATATTATATTCATAGTTTTAATAGGTTTATGCGTGTCTTTATGTTATTTTATTAATATGTATAAATTACGTGTCACGTTGTTTGTCCGCAATGAACTCCTAAACTACTGAACCGATTTTAATAAAATTTTGCCCACTGTGTACAGTTTCATCCAACTTGAAAGATAGGATAGCTTATACCTCAATTTATAATCGCAATATTATTTTATTGCGAATATTGCCAGGACAAGGTTTGTATGAAAGAAAATTTCGGAAATTTGAAAAAAAAAATGCACCCGTGCGAAGCTGGGGTGAGCCGTAAATTTAAAATATTTGTTCCTCAAATTTCATGATTGCACCTACCACTGTTTGTCTCTGCATCACCCAAAGGTTGATTGGTAGAAAATGCCAATGGCATTAAGTCCGTCTCTGTAGATACATTTATGTGCTTGAAGTATTCAATAAATAAATAAACTGCCAATAGCCGCTTTGTAAAGGCTCCTTGTTAGTCATGGGACTGCCATGACCACCATCCTTGGCAAAATAATGCAAGGAGACATAAGTCATCATGCTGAGCTAATTCATAGGAGCCTTTTGACCTCGTAGGACTTTGTTTTTTCTTTTTGTTACTTTTTTAAAATACAGTTTTGTTTCTAGTTTTATTTATGACTGTGTTTAGTTTAGATTAAGTACGATTCACAATAAATACTCTTTCTAAGTCGACGTTTCATATAGAAAGTGGTGAACGGTCACACAATACAAGAATACCTAAATAAAGATTTTAAAGTACGTTCTCTCTATCCCATGCATCAATCGTGTGTGTCTAATTTGTTTTAGTTTAAATTGGTTTCCGTTATTGTACACAGTTTTAAATCTAGTTCTATACAATCAATAATAAAGTGATTCGGACAAGTCGCGTGTGTACGCACGATTTACTAATAATGCAGCTTCTACAAGTATATTTTTCAGTTCGATGGAGATCGGCCGTTTTCGTGCGTGTTCGGACAATGAATTTCAATGAACTTTGCTTTGGTTTATCATAATGGAATAAAAACAAAGTTTGACCAAATTAATTCCGTGTAGTGGAACATTTGCGACAATGTAAATTATTATTACATTATTCAACCCCAACATAAACAATAGTTTATGGAAACAATATTGTAGTCAGTAGTACCTAATTATAGTCAAACTGTGACATGACTGGTATCTATACGAATATTATAAAGCCGAAGTGTTTGTTTGTTTGGTTGAACGCGCTAATCTCAGGAACTACCGGTTCGAATTATAATAATAATAATAATAATCTTTATTTATATAAAACAGATTGTAGTACATTTAACAGTTTTTTAACAAAGTGGGTAGTATTCAATCTCTGGCAATCAAGTGGGTGACGTGCTGTTCTTCTTGCTAGGCTATGACATAGCCTGTATTAAGGAGTAACAGTGCCGATCCCCTCTAATTGTATTACTACAATTTTATGTTTACAACTTATAATTTTTAAATAAGTACAAGTATTGGTGTTCGAGCGCGTTTGTGTGTGTGTGTGTGTGTGTGTGTGCTTGTGAGTGAGGGTGTGTGCGTGTGTGTGCTGTGTGTGCGTGTATGTGGGTGTGTGTGTATGTGTATGTGCGTGAGCGTGCGGCTGTGTAGGCGTGCGTTATTAAAGGGATTGGATTAGTGTGGGTCTATGTATTGGGTGAGTGGTACAATATACAAACTTGTCAACTTAATTGAGTTAGATATTGTTCTGTCTCGTCGTAGGTTTTATTTTGAAGGAATGTGCGGACAGTCTTTTTGCAATTATGATAAGACAATTTATATATTGGGCATTTTCTGTTTATTGTGTTGTAAAGAGACGGACCTAAATAATAAAAGAATCTTTTAGTAAACGACAGTCGGGTTTTTGGAGTAGTACATATCATATCTTTTCGTCGTTTAGTAATTTCAATATAAGGGGTTATACGGTGTTGCAACAGAATTGATTGTAAAATAAAGTGTTGCCGCACATTGAGGACGTTGCAGGTTTTGTATAACTGATTAGTTGGATAGATTAGTGGACGGAAGGTAGCCACTTTTAGTATGGCGCGATGTGCAACTTCCAACGGTTTAAGGATAGTTTTTGCAGCACCACCCCAACAGGAAATACAATAGGTAATAATAGATAGGCATAAGGCAAAATACACATTACGTATAATTATAGGATTAGCAATATTTCTTAAGGTTTTAAATATATATATAATTTTGCGAACTCTGCCAGTAAGGACATTAATATGAGATTTAAATTTAAGATTCTTGTCTATGACTATACCTAGGTATTTGATTTCATCCGTAGAGGATATAGGTTCGCAGTGGCATGAAACTTGAGTTTGCAAATTGCATGTGTGAGCTTTAAGTGATATTGGTGAGTTTGGTTGGGTGGCAGAACTGATCGAATAGGTAATGAACTTGGTTTTGGAGGTATTAAGTGTAAGCTTATGGAAGTAAAGCCAGTTTAACGCTACATCAAAGCCATGCTGTGCTTTGTCCTCGAGTTCAGACCATGTGTTAGCGACAAAAGTTATAGCAGTGTCATCAGCAAAGGATGTTATCTTGGCATTTGGGATATTTATATTGCATAAGTCATTTATAAAAACTAGAAATAAAGTGGGACCCAATATGCTTCCCTGTGGAACGCCATAGTAGATGGGGAGATCATTGCTGCTGTGACGATCAATCTTCACTATTTGGGAGCGATTTGTGAGGTAGCTTTGAAAGAAATCAAGTTGCAAACCCCTGACACCCATCCTTTCAAGTTTGAGTAAGAGAGAACGGACGGGAACGGTGTCAAATGCCTTCGCAAGGTCTAAAAATATTGTTAGGACCTTTTTATTTGTGTTCAGGTTTTGTATGATATTGTTAGTTAATTCCTGAACTGCGTCACAGGTTGACTTATTTTTGCGAAATCCAAATTGTTGTGGTGATATTAGTTTGTAATGTTCTAGGTAGTATACAAGTCTTTTATTGATTAGACGTTCTAGTACCTTGGATAAGGCACTCAGAACAGCAATGGGACGGTAGTTATTTGGCAAGTTCCCGTCGCCTCCCTTGAAGACTGGGTGAATGATTGCCTTTTTAAAAGAAGAGGGAAAGACGCCAGTCTCGAAACAGAGGTTAAAAATGTGGCACAGTATAGGTGCCAGGGAGTTTGAGTACCTCTTCAGGATGTAGGGTGATATACCATCCCAGCCAGTTGCAGCATCAGAACGCAACGAGTGGATGACTGTTGTAATTTCGTCAAGGTCAGTAGGGTCGAGGACGAATGATGAAGTCGATGTGATATCGGAACTGGGTTGAGTGACTGTCAATGGCTGAGTAGTACTAGTGTGAGTTATATCATTTGCAAGCCTCTCGCCAACGTTAACGAAGTATGAGTTTATAGTGTTGCAAGACTCAATAGGTGAAGATGACAAAGTTAGTAATTGAGCAGATGTATTCCTAGTTTTAGTAGTGTTAGTTACCCGTTTAATAGTGTCCCATAATGTTTTGGGTTTTTACTAGCTTTTTTTAGTTCCTCTGAGTCATAAATTCTCTTTGCTTTCTTTAAAATACTAATACAATAATTTCTGTATCGAAGGTAAGTAATCTTTAGAACTTCATTTCCTGGGAATTTTTTAACTTTCTTGTGTAGAGCATCCCGGTTTCTTATGCACCGCAATAAACCAGATGTGATCCATGGTTTGAGAATTCTCTTTTTTGATGAAACTTTTTTAACCGTGCTATTTTCAGAAATGGACACAGTTATTAAATTCAGTAATTTATCGGTAGCCATATTTGCGTCTTTTATACACAAAATAGGGGTGAAATCCAGTTTTGACATTGATTTGTCAAGCCCTTCATAGTCAATTTTTGTTATGAGGGAGTTTGCGACCGTTCGTAAACATTTATCCTGAATGCAAAGTAAGGAGGAGGAGTGATCAGTAATTGTGGAGCTTAAGACAAAAGTGTGGGTGGGGGAAATTGTTTTGAGGAACGTGTGGTCTAAACAATTGCCATCCCTGGTTGGTAGGGTGTGAGCAGGAAGATACCCGTGGAAGGCAAGGCAATTTAGGTATTCGTGGGAGCGGATGTCAGATGTAGTAGGTTTAATATCCACGTTCAGGTCACCTGTTATAACTACTGATTTAAATTTATGCAGCGACGGAAGAATGTTGTTAAGAACTGTGAGAAAACTGTTTATATTGTCTATTGATGGCGACCGATAAATACAGATTATCGCCAAGTCAAGGTTAACTTTTATAATAAGGCCAGATGCAGATCGGTGGAAATCTGGCTCTTCGCATGTAACAGATAGGTCCGATTTTGAATACACCACTACACCATCACTTTGATTTATGTGTTTGGTGGTTTTGAAAGTGGAGTAGTTATTCAGAATCGGGATAGTGCTATTGCTAGAGCATGGTAGCCAACATTCAGTTAATACAATCAGATCGCAATCGAAAGAAATTCGGTGTAGAAGCGTTTGCAAGTTTAAAAAGTTACGGTTTACGGAGCGAATGTTTTGTGTCAGGATTTTAATAAAGTTATTAGGACACTTCACAACGGAGAGTGTTTCCTCAGGTGGGCATGTATAGGTAGTTGATACAGATAGTTCGTCGATGTTGTCAATTAAATTGTTTATGTTAGTAGTCATTTTTTCGGTAAAGTACACGTAGTTTGAGGGTTATGACAAAATAGGGTGGTATTTGTTTTAGGAACATGTGGGAAGCTTATGATTGGGGGTAATAAATTTAAAAACATATCTTTTATGTTATTGAAGTAGCTAGGTAAGGAATAATAGGGATGAACGCAAGCATTTGTAAGGAGTATATATGGTGACATGATGAATTCGTAATATGTAGTTGTTGAGTTATTCATGTATAAGAGTATGTTGTGCTGATAGTAATAGTTATGTGTGTGAGTTTTGTTTGTGTTTTTATTTAGTATTCTAACATAGCAATTAGAAAAAAAAGAAAAAGTAATCAAATAATACGAAAGATATAGCAGGGTATACTTAAATGCAAGTAGTCATGCTTTGATGATTGTCGCCAGCTGCTTCAGTTGTTCTTCGCTTTTTATCAAGATAGTCTGGCTATCAGGATCCTTTTTTAGCATAACTCTTCCATTTGACGTCCAACAATAGTTGTACTGGTGTAGCTTAGCATGGTTTCTAGTAAGGTAGAATAACCTTTTAGTATTCGCTGTTAAAAGCTCGTTGATGTAAATAGGTGTTTCCTGTGCAAATTTTAAGTTTAGATGGGATGATTTTATCTTGTCCCTCGGATTGCGTTTATTATAGTCTTTAACAGCAGCAAGAAAATTCGTTTTAGTCAGTGTATTACAGAACTCAACTGATAGACTCGATGTTAGGTTTTCCTTTTTTGAGGGTAATCTTATAATATCACGGATACTAACAGAATCTGTTTCAAGGCCTAGATGTCTTGATAGGTGCTTTATAGTTTCATACAGCATAATTTTAGTCTCATTCTGCCTTTTAGGTACATTGCGTAATTCTATAGAGGTTTTGATGAGATTGTGGTCGAGAACTTCCAACTTGTTTTCTAGCGTAGCTAACTGGATTGCCATGGAGCCACGTTGATTTTCTAGTCCCGTAATTTTATTTTCGAGTGACTGTAATTGATCGGAGATTGCTGTCATTGCCTTTTCAAGATCAGTATTTGTAACCTTAATTTCCGTGTAGTGATTTTTTATTTCCTTAATATGACCCTCCAATTTGTCCAATCGGGTGCTCTGAGTACACATCATCTCACTGATCATCTTCTTGATATCGTTCTTAAACATATCCAGGTCATCACCGGTGACTTCGTCTGATAGGCATCTGCGTTTGGCTCTCTGGGTGATGTTCCCTTCTGAGTCTTCGTCTGCATGGAGCTTCCGGATATCAGACTCCGAACGCGATGAGTATTGATTCGAGGGAGTTTTGGGTGGTGTTTTATACATGTTACCTTAACTTGTTAGTTTGTATAATCAGAACTACAAATTAAGACAGAGCAAATTAATATAAATAAGTTACTCGCTAATCGCTATCGCTCTTAAGTTGTGGCAGTCGACAAGGATGACGCACGCACGGCGTACGCGCAGCAGGCTCCGCCCTCTATCTTCGTCTTGACTGTTGCCGGCCCGTTTCCACCAGTGTGTTTCGCGCGCTCGCTTCAAACTTTATGCGCGCCTAGTACTTTTGCGAAATATATTCAATATTTAATTTCGAAAAAACAATTATTTTTTTTTAATAAAATATAAAAATACTTTTACAGAGTGCACGTCTAAACGCTTTCGCGGTCCGAGGGGAAGGGATTGAAACATTATTTTTGTGTTAGATAGTTCATTTATCCAGAAAGGCTACTAGGCTATATAACATCACGCTACGACCAATAGGAGTGGAGCATCAATGAAAAATGTTGCAAAAACGGGAAAAATTATTCCTTTTGAGAGCTTCCGTTGCGTACGCTGCGTAAACGGTTAAAATAACGCAAAAAAGTTTTTTGTTCCCCAATAAAAGTTTAAAAAAAATTATTCGCGACAAACATTTTTTTTTAAGGTTGACTCACTATAACCTTTTTTATGGTAATCAAATTTGTTCTAAAATAATGCATTATTTGCGAATGTGTTTTTATAAATATGATATTAATTCTTATCCAAATAAATACGTTATTACCAAGTATTAATTGCCCTTGACATAATTTGATTTCAATGAATATCTTAGGAGATATAATAGTTTTAAAATAATGGATATATTTTAGAACGTTTTTACTTCAAATTAACGCAGATGAAACTGCGGGGCACAGCTAGTGTTTTATTAATTGTTAATTGTTAGGTACCTATTGGTTGACCAAAATTAAACCTACCGATCAGAATAACAATGTGACTAAAATTGAATAATTTTCGGAACGCTTAAAAGTGGCGCACAATACAATAAAATAATAATAACAGCCGTAGGTCTTCACCGGACACAGATGATTCGGGAGGTTCCTGCACATTATCAGGCGGGAGGAAACGCCCGGGTGTCACCACTGCGAGGATCGCCCAGAGGACATGGTGGAGCATAAGGTGGAGGTCTGCCCCGCTTGGGCGGAGCACCGACGTGTTCTCGTAAAGGCGATCGACAGCGGTGGCGACCTCTCGCGTCCGGCTCTGTTTCAAGCCATTGTCCGGAGCGAGAGGGAGTGGGAGGCAGTCACCTCCTTCTGCGAAGCAGTCATGTTAGCGAAGGAGTTGGCGGGACGGTTGAGGGAAAGAGCCTTACGTCCCAGCCGCCGCGGGAGACGCTCCGGGCGTCGGGAGCCGCGTGACCGCGTTCCACGCGCGCCTCCAAAGAGATGTCAGCAACAGGGAAGGGGCCCGTAAGGGCCGAAGCCTGCCGGGGCAGCGGGATTGTCCGAAAGGGTTACCGCTACCCTGGAACTTAAAGGGCTAAGGGTACGGGTGGGTTTTAGTCAGTAAGAGTCTGACACTCCCTTCTGCTCCACCCAGAGCGGGAGGGGTCATTTGATAATTTCCCATCCATAAAAAAAAAGCCCCACGGGTCGCTCTAAGGTTAAGCTATGCTTGCCGCGACCGGTTCGTGGATGGGTGACCATTCATTACATATCAAAACATTCACATACCTCCGTGCCTCGTGTTATTCGTAGTTTCAAACCAAGTAGGTAATTCTAGAAATTTACTGGCTAGGTAAATTAATGTTTCTACTAGGTTATTTCCATTAGCACATAGGTACTTACCTACTTAATATTAAAAAAAAAACTTCTCGAGAGCCTTGCAAATCTTTTGTTGAATACTTCGTAATACTTTTAAATTTGGTATAACAGTAGCCCTGCAGTGAGTTAGGGCCTTCCATTCGAACATCTTCATCAGAATCCATGCTAGAGTCTTCATCGGAAGAGTCAGTAGCATTAGATAATTATAAATTTGTACATTTCCATATTCAATAGCCTAACTTGAAATATTTGTCATCAATTTTTTCTACATGTAGACATACATTGAGACAAAAACCAATACCGTTATGTACCGGTGTAGTGGTACGAATATATAGGGGAATTTTATTATATGCATGGCAGCCCTAAATATTACCTGTCAAATAAGCAACGAGACTTCTAACTTTGGAAAACGGTACCGTAGGCCCGTTTTTATCTCGTTCTTCTTCACAAGCATGTAAACTTTTAAGTATTATCTCCCTGTCAGCGCTTTTAATCACTTTCGACATAATGATGGCTATTATTTTCTTCGGAAACGAATACTTGGTGAACACCTGACATAAACATCAAGATGGCGGCAAATGATTAGTTCCGATTTCAGCCGCGCGCAGACTTATTTTGTGCGCACTCTAGTCAGAAGCAAAAATAGTCTGACAACTAGTGTTACTAAGGAGCAGTGCTTCCAGATTCACTGTAATTACAGTAGATTTACTGTATTTTAGACTTATTTTTCTATCAATATGTAAACAAAGTTTGTCTGTAATTTTACTGTAATCGATTTTGAAATTTACTGTATTGTTTTTAGAAACTCCTGTATTTTTTAGCTCGCACCACTGTAATTTTACTTTTGGGATCTGGAAGCACTGCTAAGGAGTATCGTGTTACCCAGTAACTGGGTTGTGGAGGTCAGATAGGCAGTCGCTCCATGTAATATACGAGTATTCAGCTGCATCAGCACCCTAATTGCGTAACACACTATTACTCTCAATTTGAATCATTTTGAAGCATATTTCTAATCCATTGCTCCATATGTTCGAAAAATGTGTCTGCCTCAACAACGCAAATTACGAATGTTGTTGAACTGTCAAAATGAAACCCATTACTACTGATAGTGTGTTACGCAATTACCCTGCTGGTTAGACTGGAAGCGGACCCCAACATAGTTGGGAAAAGGCTAGGCAGATTGATTGTCAAAGTGGCGCACATTAATTTTGTTTTAATGGCAATTCCAGACTATTTTTCGCCCTATCAGCGATACTTATTCATGTCTGTAAAGTTCACTATCGAAACAATCTTATTGTTATAACTTGAGGCTTGTTATAACAATAACTAAGGAAGTATTGTGTCGCCGTCTTCAATAACATTTGTGTATTTGAATACCTTGCCTCGCTGTGACTCGGCTGTCTCGAGTTTTAGGGATTTGTCCACCCAGCCTCAATCTGCGCCCGTCGGGGGCCATTACAATGAAATATGAGTATTATTACTAACTTTATAGCCGTCTTATTTCATTTCTACACCAAACAGTTTCGTATTTTTGCATGTATATGAGAACGTTTGTCGACATTAACGCTGATGAATTCGAGACTAAATCAGAATGCGTTTGAAAAAAAAAATGTATTGTGGAAAATAAAATAAAACAAAAGCTTGTGGAATACAATTTCTGCTACTATTTTTTTTTATTATTTCCTTTATTTCATTTATATATATCATTTACTTATTCAAGTATTTTTATAAAAACATTTAAAAATAAATAATTCAGAAAAAAAATCAGTCAGAGCAAAAGAGAGGCAGAGACGGCCCGCCATTGACCTGGTCAAATATAAAAAGAGACCTCAAAAAAGCCCAATTGCCTAAACCGAGAACTCAAGACAGAAACTCGTATATAATTAATACTCGTAGAGTTATTAACTTGGCGCAGAAACGTGAGGAGACCTGACCCTAAATAACGGGACCAGGGACGGAAGAAGAAAAAGTCTTAAGAATGAATACTACTTTATTTATCTATACTAATATTATAAAGAGGAAAGGTTTGTATGTATGTTTGTAACGAATTGGCTCAAAAAGTACTGGACCGATTTTAAAAATTCTTTCACCATTTGAATTTTTTCCCACCCGTGCGAGCCGGGACGGGCCGCTAGTTATTAATAATTATCTATACGTAGGTACCTACTTACTTTAGTAAGCAGGGCAAGTAACTAACATAACTTAGAAAGGTATCTTCTTGACATAGATACTTTCTAAACAGAAGGCCAATTCTCGTAATTTAAAACGTTCAAAATCTAGTCGCAGTCTCACCTCAGCGACAAACATGTCAAAAACTTGTCAAAATGTAGGGAAATTAGAGGTATTTTTGACAGATTGAGACTGAGATCAGACTGTGAACGTTCTTAAAATTACTAGAACTGGCTCTCTGGTCTACGATTCCCAATAACTGTTCTATAACACACTATAAACAATACCTATATCAAACCTCGTTTATTGATGATCACGGAACGCTACAAAACTAACGAATTCATATTTTATGCCACAGACATCTATTACCATAACTATGCCCGGTTATCGCGGGCACGTACTGCATGATTTGTTTCTGAAGTCTCATAACGATCCTATTGGCCCGATAGCATCTTGCGGCATGAATATTGGCCAATACGGTAATAACAGCGATACCATAGTGCCCATTCGTTGTAATAATTACTCGGTTAAAGGCTTGATGCCTTTCTTGTCGTGGAGATTTAGTATGCGTGTTTGTAAGCTTGAGGTCTCGCTTTTAGTAACCAATAAAGATCTTAATCGTACCCCGTGTCGGGCGTTCTGTATTAATGTATATTATCGTTTCTCAGTAATGCGCTGTCGAAATTACTTAGCGTTAGCAGTTCTAGTGAATGATGTTTGTTGATATTTCTTGAAGTGTTTCATTATAAGTTCCTATTAATGGGTAAAGTATCTGAGTTTAGGACTTAGTTATGTAATGGGCCAGACGTACTTAAATATTTTTTCATTTTTATTTTTGATATAGATACAATACCTACAACATAAAGTGTTTGAAGTAATAATCGTATTCCCTTTCTCATTTCTATGCTGTGCGCATTTATGTAACGTGATTTAATTTTCGCAAGCTTCGCAATAGTTGTGAATAAAATTGCGTACTGGGCCCTGAGGCTAAGATTCTTAGAATGTATCGAAGAATCCAAATAAAAATACCGCACGATACACAAAAATCCGAGGCGCTAAATAAAATAAATTGAATCCAGTCAGTTAGTCTAGACCCCTAGAGTATGTGTCACGTTCCTCTTGTGAAAATCCTTATTATGTTTTCGTACTTTAATTAAATTCGTCAGGAGGCTTCAAAAGCAATTTGGAATCCTCTCGAAGTTGATTTTATGTTACGAAGTTTATTATTTTTTTGTTTAGTAGGTACCTTAAAAGCTTCTATTTTAGATTGCTGCTCGATACAAAATTCAATTTCGATCGTAGAATGAAAAAAACGATACCTTAATAAACTGTCTCCATAAAAAGATCATAATTGGTCTCAAAAAGAAATTCTCATTTAGAGTGCCGTAAATAAATTATCATGCTAACGGAAAAGGTAACTTCCATAATAAAACGACTAGCCTACCTGCCTAGCCTTTTTCCAACTATATTGGTGTCGGCTTCCAGACTAACCGGATGTAGCTGAGTAACAATATTTTACATGGAGCGATTGCCTATCTGACCTCCACAACTTTCGGGCTTTTGACGACCCGTAACGACTGTCAAAGATCTTGATTTCTGAGACACGGAGGGGTCTTGGTATATAAAGATGGTCACCCATCCACGGACCAACCGCGGCATGTGTATCTTAACCTGATCTACCGACCCGTGCGGTTATGAATACTTAGCTACAACCCCCCATAATAAAACGACTACCAATACAAATAATTCATAAGATTGCGAATAATCAAATTGCCTCTATCGTGAATTTGAAGGGAAATTACAGGGACAGACCGAGATACGGAGATAGACAGACGCAAACGACATCATTTTAGGAAAAACAGCCATTTCATTGAATAAATTATTTTCTAGGGAGTTATAAAATGAAAGTGTCCCTATAATGTACTGGGGTTTAGAGAGTTCAGCTGTCGATGTTGGGCACTGACCTTTTTTATGCAAGTACGCTGGATTTCGTACTATCGATTACAAAATGAAGACATTTGATTTTCGCCATTTTGGCGCTGATAGCAACGTGAAGGTCCGTGGAACTAATATTAGAGATGGGACATACCATCGATAAAAAAATACGTATATGAACTTTATCAATCGTTATCACTGAGAGTAATTTAAAAAAATCGAAGCACTCCCAGTTATTTTTATGCTTCATTTTTAAGCAGTAGAATAATTTCTGCAAAGGTTAACTAAAAATTCATTAGGGCGCGATCAGATCGCAAACTATAAACTAGTGGATAGTGTCCTAGTAAAGTTATAGCGCATGATGATCAGATCAGTGAGCTTTAACTATGAGAATAGGCTTAAAATTTTGCCTAAAAACTACTACTTTTGAGTCATAACTGCTTAGTTGAGTCAGTGGGAAATCTGAAATTAAGTATTTGACTAAAGTAAAATGCTAAAGTACATTGTAGATGGCAACTTTTATTTCGATGTTAGGTGTTTACTTCGTAAACAAGTAAATATTACATATTATATTTATCTTTTGAAATTAGAAACAAGTATTTGCTAATTTGTTTTAGCTAATCAAATTGCAGAAATTTCTGGGGACTTTAATTTTCTATTTTAAAGACGTAAATTTAAAATTACTCACCGTCTAAGAAAATTATCGACACAATGTCGACATGGAACATTCACAACTTTATTTATTTGAATTTTAGTTCCTGAGAACTTCGAGCGGGGCGCTTTGAATCGGCACAAAAACCAACTGTCATTTCGTATAGTATATTTAGTCCAGCGTACCTACTTGTTTAATAGAGGTTAGTGATGTTGGGGCAATCACGGCGTGTGTTCAACCACTGTGGTGTTTTGTGACCACAGCCTATCGATTCTGTAAAAATCTCACCGTGATAACTTAGGTGAAGTGAGCGTGAAGTGAGCTATCAATAGGGGCAATAACTAACATCAGGTGGAATGACAGCTCACTTCACCTTAGTTTTCACGGTGAGATTTTTACAGAATAGCACTACAGATATAGATATATCTAGATAACGCAAGTATCATGATCTGTATGAAAACCAAGTGTGCCATTTTTGACTACCTACTATGACGTCACAAGCACTATTTAGTGATGGGATAATCAAATTGATTTAAAGACGCCGCCGCGTGCGGCACCCGTCTCACTCCACCCCCGGGGCCTAGTGCCAGCGCTCACGCTCACCCAGCCAGCAGTACACAGGGCTAAAGTGGCGGCTTACGATTTTTGTACGGAAGCTGGTGCGATTTTTGGCACGCGAAGTAGTTGCTTTTGCGTTATCTAAGTGTATCTATATCTGTGGTTGTGACCTTTGTATTGCGTAGGTGGTCTTAATAAGTTTGAGGTAAACAAAACTTTTGGTACCTATGTCTATTGTGGTGAATGGGGCCTTGTATAATGTGTGTTCCGTGGATATTACAAGATCAGCGCCACCCTAATTGGGTAACGCACGTTTCAATCACAATTTGAATCATTTTAAAGGTTATTGCTAGGTGCCCTGTCAGTTCGCTCCGTAAATCAAAGAGAATGTAAATACTAGCATTATAACTGACATGATTCAGATTGTGATTGAAACGTGCGTTACCCAATTAGGGTGACGCTAAATACTATTATGATCACTTTGTGGCTGGTTTAAAAAATGTATAATATGTTTTGTTTTAACGTGATTTTACCAAAAGAACATGAATATTAAATGAAAAATGTATAAAAGATTAAATATCATCCGAAACATTTGTAAAGAGAAGCATTTGCCAAAATAATAAATGTTTGTAAAGCGAGTGTTTATAAATTAAAACATTTTCGGAATTAGTTGGTTTTGAAATAAATAGTACTCGTAAACGAAACTACGGTTATAAACTAAAAAATTGTCAATGGAGTTTTGGTGAAACATTAGTGAACCATTTTTAAGGCATAGGTAATATTTATTCTTCTAATAATTATGACCCATAAATATAAAAAGGGTGTCCTGTCATTTGACAAAAAACGAATCACAAATTATTTTCATTTTAAAAATAACGTTAGGTAAATTTATACTTAACTAGCTGCGCCCCGCGGTTGCACCCGCATAAGTTCCGATCCCGTGGGAATATAGGGATAAAAAGTAGCCTATATGTTAATCCAGGGTGTCAGCTACCTCCATACAAAATTTTATCAAAGCAAAGTGAGTGAACGAGCTTCCGTCATCTCCTTTGTGTTAGGTTTCTTGAAACCCTGTAGACAGAAATAAGCGGGCCTCCGGTGACTACGTCTTATTGTTACGTTATATTGGAGCAATAATCAAGTGGTAATAATAAATAATGCGAAATAGTCTCTACAAACGTTAGAAGTTATTTAGTAGGGTTTATTATCTTCATTCCAAAGAAAATTATTTGTAAATATCATTATGTGTTTATACTTAATAATAATATGCTTTATAAAATTATACTTCATTATTATTATACCAAAAGTATTTATGGAAATAAACATCATGGATAATCATATTAGCGTAATAATATTACGCATAGTGATCATTATGCTGAATTTAGTTATGCCAATGTAAATTATGACAATATATATTATGGTTATAATTAATAAATCATTTTTTTAGTATATTATCCAAAAAATATAACACTAAGTAAGTAATTACAGTCACACTTCCGCTGTACTCGTACAGTCCAAACAATGAAACAAACTAAAATGGACGAAGTACCTACTACGCAAGACCCATACGTGTGCGATTTTTCTCCCACCATCAGTATCACTAAATCAAAATATACAATGTTTTATACATAATAGTAAAAAAACAGTATATGTCTCATGATTATAACATAATATTCTTATTAGGGTGTCTAGTGGTGTGCGTTAATTCGGGGACATGTTGTATAGTAATAAATTGATTTATTTTTGTTTCTATATTGCTGTTTGCTAAAAGTGAATGCACTGATTGCAGATGCAGGGAATAAATAAAAAAAAATATTGCTGTTTGTCTATATTGCCCATATTCTTGGCTCTCGTTAATCAAGTGCCCACGTTCGTAGGGACGTAAAAATATCGCGGCAGGATTATATCGCGCATTGGATCTTCAACACTCGGTGTTGGGCCGAACATTGAGAATAGGTATGACAGAACGCATTCCAGCGCGTCAAAGAAAGAGGTTTTCAACTCTCTGTGCTAACCAGTCCGTTGAAAATCCAGTGTGCGACGGGCGACGAGCGCGTTTTTTTTCGGCCACGCCCGAAAACAATAACGCGCCCGTGCGAAACTGGGCTTTCTCTGTGATATTCCGTATTTGATACATATTAATAGCATTCTTAATTAAAGGTACCTACACGTCTACCTTTAGGTAGGTATGTACTTAATCCATTAAGTCGTACTCCAATTTCTGTCATTTCGAAGTTACTTTGCCAGCATAATTGTTAATAGGTAAGTGCTGTGACAATCTTTAATGAAGGTGACTTAGCTTCGTCTTTCATTACATTTCATTTAATTACGAAAATAAAATAGCTATTAATGTTACTGTAAAAGTATGTACTACATTTTTATAGTAGGTGCTTGTCTAAAGGTAAGCCAGGGTAGCGAAATTCACTTAGGTTTTTTGCAATTTGCAGGTCAGTGTCAGATTGTATGTTGAACAAAATATGATTCGCGACCGTAACAAGTATGTATTTACAAAAGTATATTATTGAAGAAAAAATATTGGAAAATATCTTAGAACTTTAAAATATCTTTTTTCGGTTATTTGTACGACGTAGTCAAATTCGATCTTTTCGAGTTTAAGCTAGCAATTACATGAAAAAAAAAATAATAAAAATCCATTTTGAAGAATTTAATTTTATTGAAGTTGGTATTGAAATGTAAAAATCTTGTACCCCTGCTACATGAAAATCGTAGAATAGAAAGTCTACTTCAGATAAACGGAGAACTGAAGGCCAATTGTCGTACTTAAAAAACGTTCAAATTCAAGGCGCAATCTCAACTCAGCGACAACTAATGTCAAAAATGTATGAAAATGTATTGTATTTTGGACAGATTATGGGGGCTCGAGGTGCCTAATCTCTATGTCCGTCAACGAAGTTACGGGATCCAAAAATAGTTCGAAACGTCGATGTGAACCCTACACTCCATTAATTAACATTTTTGGACGGACAAAAACACATCGTGTGTAGGGACAATTGTCAAATGTTGGTGTCGTTCCTTCTTAGGTCGGGTCCCAAACTAATCTTATGTCCGTAGGTGATAAGGAATAGGATAGTAATCGCCCGTAAATTCGGTTGAAACTACGGATTTCGTGCTCAAGTAAGGAGTACCTAGACCTCCTGAAGCGGACTATTTGTTATAAGTACAGACCAAAACAAAATGTAAGGGAAGGGCCGAAAGGGCCGAAGCCTGCCGAGGCAGCGGGATTGTCCGAAAGGTTTACCGCTACTCCGGTATATAAAGGGCTAAGGAAGGAACACGGGTGGGTTTTAGTCAGTAAGAGTCTGACACTCCCTTCTGCTCCACCCAGAGCGGGAGGGGTCATTTGATGAATCCCATCCATAAAAAAAAGGTGTGTACACGAGTAGATAATCAAGCTATTTAGTACGTAAGCCTACCTGCATATACAAGGTTATTGGAAAAACATTAACAACCTCTTAAGAGGTCATTGTACTCATTATTATGAACAACTTTTACTATGGGACCGAACCCGAAATCGCGAAAAAAAAAATCTGCTGTTCCCTACATTTATGTTCGCATAACTCGTCAAAATGTAGGGAACTGCTGATTTTTTTTTCGCGATTTCAGGTTTGGTCCCATAGTAAAAGTTGTTCATAATGATAAGTAGAATGACCTCTTAAGAGGTTGTTAATAATTTTCCAATAACCCTGTATACAGACACACTCTTGTAAGAGTACTTGACAGAAATGACGTGTATTGCAGAAACTCGTATGCTAAGGCATGGGGGTGCTCGGGCTCACAACGGAATTTCTATTATTACATTTTATTTCCCCAACTTTAGTTGTGTGCTATGAATATCCTCGTACTCTCTGAGCCAATTATATTGTTCATATGTACAGATGCCAGCACATCAAGCTACTATAGTCTGTCAAATTTATTTAATAGATTTTCAACTTTATCGCTAAAGCCTAAGGTTCAAAGTTGATTCTGAAATTTTGACAGTTTAGGTAACTGGTACTACCCCTGGCAGGGTTGCCATGCAATGTTGGTACTAACTATGAAATGAAACAAGTAATGGACGAGTATAAACTAAACTTTATTAAGATGAAATATTTCCTTAGATACTAAAATACATGTTATGTGTTCTATGTGTCTAAGGTGTAGAGTTTGTGAAGTTAGGGCGTGTAGAGTTAGAAGCTTGGCTCTACATGAAATCTGATAACTTTTTGACAGTGCGAGCCATATGTGGTCTCGTCTTGGCAACATTTTACATGGAAATGTTTTTGGTGGGATTTTGTTTTTTATTATTTATATTTATTATCTAGTCTAATATTTTATTTTTTGTCGTTGTTTCTCGAATATTGTTTGAATTTTACCCACAAAATATGAGGACAAGGAAAGTTAGGATGTTAGGTACACGCACACGTCCGCTGTCTTTAACAGCTTGCAACAGAGTGATGACATACTCTCTCAGATGGACAGTTGACGTGACACTTGGCAGCTTGTGTTGCCATTCTTGAAAGCACTTCGTCTTTGAATGACGGGTGTTGTCAAGTGACGATTCAGCCTCTATGGAAAGGTGACGTCATTTGGTGTGAAATGTGATTTAGTTAATTATTTAAATAAAAAACCGGGAATCTCAATTTTCTGAGACTGAAACTCTCAATATAACAAAACCAAGAGGGATATACTTTTGTAGATATCTAAATAGTAGGTACAGAGGCCAGCACATCAAGCTACCCCAATGTGTCAGATTTTCCCAATTGAATATGAACCTTATTCCTTGGTGCTAAAGTTGAAAATCTATCAAAGATATTTGACAGATTGGGGTAGGTTGACCTGCTGGCGTCTGTACATCAATCTTAATCCTATCAATTTAAATATAGCAAATTCCCAGCTTAATTTGTTAGTGCTCACGTACATAATCTCAGATGTTATATTTTTTTCAACACTCTTTAATAGATTTTCAACTTTATCGTTAAAGCATTTAGTTCAAAGTTGATTGGGAAAATTTTACAGTTTCGGGTAGCTTGATATGCTGTGGCGTCTGTACATCTACACTACATAGGTACCCAATGTAGCCAAAATTCAATTTGAATGCAATATTCTGAACAGTCTGTGTGCAAAACTTTACACCGTACCATAAGGCCCATCGTCCACGATGCCACTCAAAAGTATTGTTTTAAACTTAAATCACCAACGAGTAGCCAGAATGCTGCTGAATTGGCAGTGGACTGGCCATGTTTGTCGAAGGACCGATGGCCGGTGGAGCAGAGGAGTCCTAAAGTGGAGACTGCGTATCGGCAAGCGTAGTGTGGGATGCCCCCCAGCTAGATGGACCGACGACCTTTAAAAAGGTGGCTTTGACAGACTGGATCCGGAAGATGGAGGACAGAGTGTTGTGGCGCAGACTTTGACAGGCCTATATGCAGCAGTGGAATGCGATAGGCTGAGTGATTTTTATTGGTCCAGATTGTCACTAGCACAAGTGATTCAATGACCGTCCGTACACGACGCAACCAATCACAAACTAGTTAATTACCGTGTTAGTAAGCGTGCATTCGTAAGAGCGGCACGCGTCAACATTAAAGACACCTGCAGCCGACGACAACGTACAGCTCGTGTATTTGAATACGCTGCTATGTTTCATCGTATACGATCACTAGCTTCTGCCCGCAACGTCGTCCGCGTCAAATTTCCCTCCCATCATTCACCCTCTTAGGGGTGGAATTTCAAAAAACCCTTTCTTAGTGGATACCTATACTCTCCTCAAAGAACACACTTTCCAAATTTCATGTCTCTAGGACCAGCGGTTTTGGCTGTGTGTTGATATATCAATCAGTCAGGACTTTGAATTTTATATACAGAATGGGTAAAAAATCGTGGATCAAACGAAGCAAAACGATAGTTGGGGTAACATACAAAAAAAAAAATACAAATAGCAAAAAAAAAAAAAATAATTAAAAAAGTATCATCAGTACAAAAGTGTTTTTATGACAGTGAGTACCATGATTTATCAGTATTGGCACTTTTTTCAATATCTTTTAAGTCTCACGAAAAATTATTTGTACCTAACTTTAGAAACTTACTGTAAACACATATAACTTTTATGGAGATCAAGTTAGGGCTCTGTCACAGAGAAATTTTTACTGCAAATGACCACAACTGTCGCCCTGTTTGGTTTGATCCACGAGTTTTTGCCCACCCTGTATATATAGATTGAAATATCTACCAGTTCTGTGACATTCTGGTTATCGTGGACGACGGTCCTAAGAGTCACAAATCCTATTGCAAACGAACACCAGATGATCCTGTTACCTTTGTATCCGTAAAAGTTTGCGCATACACTCCAGACCACTCAGTTTGATTGATACACTTTTTTTCCGGACGACTGGGTATTAACAACTTCATCACTTATTTTCTTCCCAAAGGATCGGCTGGCTTTGTTTGTGGGTAAATAGCATTGTACAGTACCCGGCTGTTTGTATGGGACGTCGGGTTTTAGAAATAGTTCGGATTTATAGAGTGTCGTCTCGTCTCCGTTACTCATACTAGCGGGGTAATTGCGTAACACACTCTAGTGTAGCAATGGCTTTCATTTTGCAAGTTCAAAAAAATTTATTCCGTTATTTATGTTGTTGAGCGGATAATTTTTGGGAACATATGAAGCAATGGATTAACAATATCCTTTTAAAATGATTCAGATTGTGATTGAAAGTGTATTACAAAATTAGGGTGCTGTGCGACAGTTTGTTTCTAAAGCTCTATTTGAAGTCCAAATTATGCTTAGCATAGTTTGATGAAGTTTTTATATGGTTATGATCCGGGAAAAGTAAATATGCTGGAGAGGATAACTAACGACTTTTGACAAACAATATCCAAACTTTTATTTCATGAATAAACCATTTAGATAGTCCCGTTTCGTTTACTTATAAAATGTTTAAACTGAGTTGACACTAAATCGTGATTTTCTGAAATCTATCTTGTCCACATCAAATCCGAAAGACCATACATAGGTACAATACTAAGAGCAATCTCGGAGCAGCCGCATTGCTGAATATTCCATAAAAAAAAACCGGACCTGCTTGGTCCAGGGTATGAAAGACATTGTATAGCCCTACAGTTTCAAAGAAAACCGGTGGCCGCCACTAATGGCCGCAGTGACGGCTCTCATGAAAATAATGGCAGTGGCAAAGATATAAATCGTTACATTCGCACTATCGCGTCACCGCCCCGACCCTTGCTCGAGTGAGCCGCGCCGCTGAGCCTGTAGTTTTAAATTTCTCCCTAAATAATTCCGATCCAGCCTGTCCCATGCTGCTCTCTCCCAGCGACGCTCTAAGCCGAGGTTCGTACCCCACAGAGGGTGCCCTTAGTTTGTAGTCGCTTAGTTTTAAAGTTGTTTTAAGCCCTGGCTATTGGTTGGCCGGTGGAACTTCGTCGAGCATTTTCGACGTTTGGCTCCCAAATTGGAACGGGCCGGGGCCGCCTTCAAGCGGCTCTTGCCCAACCTGAGGGGGCCGAACGCCACCTGCCGGAGGCTTTACGCGGGGGTAGTGCGGTCCATGGCCCTATATGGGGCCCCGGTGTGGGCGCGTTCACTGCGGCGGCGAGCCGCCCATTACCTGAACGCGCCCCAGAAGGTGGTAGCCGTAAGGCTAATCCGGGGGTACCGCACGATCTCGGGCGAGGCGGCAAGCCTCCTTGCCGGACTGCCGCCGTGGGATCTGGAGGCGATAATCCACGCGCGCCTGTACGAGTGGCGTGCGGAGGCACTACGCCGGGGGGAAACTCCGCTTCCGCGGCAAATCGCAGCGGAGCGGACCGACCTCCGGCGCGATCTCATGGCGGCATGGAAAGAGCGACTGTCGCAACCCAGCGCAGGGCACGCCGCGATAGCGGCGGTAAGACCCCTCTTTGAGGAGTGGCTAGAGAGGCGCCACGGCGCCCTCACCTACCGCCTGACGCAGGTCCTCACCGGACACGGGTGTTTCGGGAGGTTCCTGCACATTATCGGGCGGGAGGATACGCCCGGGTGTCACCACTGCGAGGGTCGCCCGGAGGACACGGTGGAGCATACGGTGGCGGTATGCCCCAATTGGGCGGAGCACCGCCGTGTTCTCGCAGAGGCGATCGGCGGCGGCGGCGACCTCTCGCGCCCGGCCCTGGTTCAAGCCATGGTCCGGGGCGAGAGGGAGTGGGAGGCAGTCACCTCCTTCTGCGAAGCAGTCATGCTAGCGAAGGAGGTGGCGGGACGGCTGAGGGAGAGGGCCTCACGTCCCAGCCGCCGCGGGAGACGCCCCGGGCGTCGGGAGCCGCGAGACGACTCCCGGCCACCGTAGGCGCGGGCCTGCGGGCGGAGAGTAATGGGTAACTCTCCGTCCGATCAGGACCAGGCCCGTGCCGGACGGCGCGTACGTGTTCCACGCGCGCCTCAAAGAGATGTCAGCATAAGGAAGGGGCCTGAAAGGGCCGAAGCCTGCCGGGGCAGCGGGATTGTCCGAAAGGGTTACCGCTACCCCGGAACACAAAGGGCTAAGGAAGGAACACGGGTGGGTTTTAGTCAGTAAGAGTCTAACACTCCCTTCTGCTCCACCCAGAGCGGGAGGGGTCATTGGATGATTTCCCATCCACAAAAAAAAAAAAAAAAAAGCCCTGGCTGGAGGCCTTAATTTATTGAGGCACCCACAGGCAAGCCCGGTTAAGCAGATGACAACCTCATAGGCTGAACTGCGAGAGGCCAATTATATATTAAAAAAAAACTAGCGTGTCAAAACATGGTCTATTCTATTCTATCTCAGGAACTACTGGTCCGATTTGAAAAACTCTTTCAGTGTTAGATAGCCCATTCATCGAGGAAGGCTATAGGTTATATATCATCACGCTAAAACCAATAGGAGCGGAGCACCAGTGAAGAATGTTTCAAAATCGGGGGATTTTTTTCCTATTGAGAGCTTCCGATGCGTGCGCTGCGTAAACGGTTAAAGTTTCGCAAAAATCATATATGACAGAATTGTTCCCCTTTAAAAGCTTTAAAAAAAGTCCGCGACAGCATATGTCTATCTTTTAAGGTTAGCTCACTATAACCTCTTTTATGCTAACCAAATTTGTTCTAAAATAAGGCATTATTTGCGAACGTGTTTTTATAAACATGGTATTAATCCTTATCCAAATAAATACGTTATTCATCACATGTATTTAATTTTGAACAAAATTGCCTCTGACATCATTTGATTTCAATGTATATCTTAGGAGATTCCATAGTTTTAAAATAATACTAATAATATAGCTGAAGAGTTTGTTTGTTTGAAACACGGTTTGAAAGCTCTAAATCTCTGGAAGTATTGGTCGCATATATAAAAATATTTTTGCGTTTGATAGCCCAGTTCTTGAAGAAGGCTTTATTCTATTAAACGTGACGCTAGGACCCTTAGGAGTTGAGCAAAAAGAAAAAAGTCTGAAGTTTTCGCCAAGCGAAAACGAAGTAATAGCGCAGGCCGGCGACACGTTGCGACGGGGTGGGTCGGGGAAACAAAAAAAATTTACGCGGACGAAGTCGCGGACAGAAGCTAGTTTTTAATAAATGGCAATCAGAGCCGATGTCGACTATCCTGCCAATGTCTAAAGTGAGCTGGAAAAACAAGTGTGTGAGAGAGAAACAAAACATGGTCGCATTTTTGTTTTGTTTTGACACCTCTCACATACAATAACGCAGTGACATCGATTGATTGTCATGGAAACGCTGTTTTATAATGTGTGAGCTGACTGCTCTCAGTATGGACACTTTTTCTTCTGACTAAGTACGGTGGCGGTAAATCTAGTGATTGTAATTTTTGGGTAGCGGGGTTTGATTTAATATCAAAGAAAAAATGACAGAATTTTATGACGGACGTTATGCCATGTCGGAACGCATTCCTAAGAAAAAAAAGCTTAAATAATAGAATAAATGCTGATGGCATTTTTAGTGTTTTATTTTTAATTGATTTTAGTTAAGTTTAATTTTAGTTTTCCTGTCATGCAATAATCACTATGGAAATGAAAACACACACATTGAAAATGTCACAACTCTGACTCCCAAGATACAGGCAAATGGGGTCACTGTCCATTCTATTCTTGTATAAATTATGTTTATTAAAACATACATTTATTTAATTTGAAATTTAATTTAATTTGTAGAATATTCCAGCTAGTTATTATTTGAACGGAACCCAGAGAAAGCCCGCATCTTATGAACAAATAACACTTGACGGGAAATGTTCTAGAATACAAATTAGACGAGAGATGCAATTTCACGGAGTGATGTGAC
Organism: Globia sparganii; assembly: GCA_949316385.1. Lineage (NCBI taxonomy): Eukaryota > Metazoa > Arthropoda > Insecta > Lepidoptera > Noctuidae > Globia > Globia sparganii. The sequence continues at coordinate 14,932,994 of OX438665.1, read as the reverse complement.
GGTTTGAACGGCTTCCAACATTTCAGACGCAGGAATTTCCAATAGGAAATGATTATTTTTCAGTATTAGCTTATATTCTAGTCGGCTCTCGTTTAGTATTCATGCAATAACGGAGACACTTCGGCGTTTTCTTTTAAATGTAATATTTCTGGGGTGTTCTGCTGCTTTGCTGTCGTCGCTGCACGTTTTGTTCGATCCTATGGTTTGAACGTGAGTAACCGTAGTTATATGAGCACGAGAAAGGATAGAGAAAATACTTGCTTTTTCTATTCTACGTTTGTTAATTCGATGTAGATATAATATGGGGGTATTATATCTACATCGAATTAACAAACGTATTGCTTGACACACTTTCAATGGCCTCATGAATCATTTTGAAGGACATTGTTAATCCATAGTTTCAATTAACTATTTATCACACATAAAAAGACAAGAAGAAAGGAACAGAAATATCCGTACAAAGGTGATGTTTATTTCCAAGGAAATCTCTTCCAGCATACCTGCGATAAAATAGTACAAAAAGAAGATAATAAAATTGGTTAATTTGCCTGCTCAACAACGTAAATAACGCAATGAATGTTGTTGAACTGTCAAATGAATGCGATTGCCATTGCTACTGTACTGTCTATCGATTCTGTAAAAATCTCACCGTGATAGCATAGGTGAAGTGAGCGTGAAGTGAACTATCAATGGAGGCAATCCCTAACATCAGGTGGAATGACAGCTCACTTCACCTTAGTTTTCACGGTGAGATTTTTACAGAATAGCACTGCTGTGGTGTGTTACGCAATAATCATACTGGTCTAACGTACAAAAATATATCATATTTAAGTCGACACAATTCAAAATTTTCTTCAATTGTGTCAATGATTAATTTAGGAAATTCAACCAATTAAATTGCTAAAAAGTACCTCCCTACTAAACCGTTTTGCTAAAAACTTTGCTCATCAATCATTGGAAACGATTGCGCGTTTGTTAGCGATGTTGCTTGTGATAAATGAAATTATCAAAAATGAAGTCAGTGGGGTACTGTTGGCATTCTCGCTTAGACTTGATGTATGCACTTAAGTACTATAGCTCTCAAGCCATAAGCCACTTAGCAGTATATCATAAAACACGGAGGCAACCGTCATCTAGGGGTAAAATACTGACCAACAATAGATTGACGTTTAAAAGTGTATTATAAGATCTACTTAGGTACTTATATAAACATTTAATTTCATTCTTGTGGTCAGCTATAAATTGGTTGAGTTTCAGATGATAAAAAGTCCCAGAAGGCTAGTTTATTTTACAGGGTCTTATTTTTTCAGTTTTATGAGAGTTTTGTAAAAAAAAAACTCAGTAACAATTTTTCAGTTGTAAGAAAATTATCACATCTCATCCGAGTATTTTCTCGCGCTGCAATAAAGTTTACTAATGAAATTAATAACGTTCTCAATCTTAAGTAACTCTTAAAGAAACTCAATAATGATTCTAAAAATAAACTTCAAAGTAAACAAAACATGAGCTGTTTCATTATGAGAGCATCTAAACGCTTCTATTAAACTTAGCAGACAAGAGACTCTTAACAAGCACGAAACGAAAAAAAAAACGAAAACTTCAGACGGACGTACAATCATTTAATGAATTCGCAATTTGCATACCGACAACGACCTAAGAAAAAAGTAGGGATTCACCTAGAGAGGACGGTACGAAAACATTGAAAAAGGATTTAATTTTAGCTCGCTTGTTCAGCGCACACAATATGGTTGAAATACGTTGATCAAATTATTTGACTGTAATAGTCACAAACCAAATACGTAATCAAATTTTTATAGCAATTGAATTTGTGGTTTGCGTAGTATTATTTTGGAATATTAACTTTTATTTTGTTTTGTAATCGGAACCTAATTATTAGTAGAGCAATAGCTAAGCTGTATTTACTTAAATGATACAGACACACCACAAAAATAGTTCAACAGCTCTATAATATCTAAAGTTGTGCTTCTTCGTCGCACTGTAATCGTGCTCTTGTCTTTCCTATTATTGGTGTCCCTTTTGTTCCGTCTTTAAATTAAAGACTATTGACCTAACTTTTTCATTTGCAATTGCCGTCCCGTAGGTACTTATTAGTAACTGAAGTAGATCGGACTAATTACAGGAAACACTTCCGTGGTAAAGTATCATCTGTTCCCGTCTGTACCTAATCTAAAAAATTTAAAGGGGACCATTTACATTCAGTTAATAGAGTCGTCTATATGTTGAAATGTGTACAGTCGATTCGAAAAGTTGGAACGTTTGGAAAGAGTAACCGAATTCATGAAGTGCAATTCCACTTAGCTTTGGGTCGGTAAAACGCTGATGCGGACGTGGTAATTTGGGTAATTTTTCGACGAGAAGAGTCAGTTCGGCGGTCAAAAGGAATGATTCCATTTCAGTCGATGTGCTCTCACGTAGTTCTAGTAGTTGTATTAATTAAATGCAAGCCCCTGAGTCCATTTTACGAGTCCCGGTAGAGTGGAACTCGTTTCGTTTATCCGCTTCCACTCATAAGCAATTACTTTGCCGAAACGACTTTCCGAGGGACCACGAACGTGCAAAGAAATTAAGCTTTGCGGATTTTAGGACATTAATAGTGGTTAGCGATTTGAGTGTGGTGTGTCAAGTAGGTATATTTATACAGACTTAAGGATATCTGTCGAATGTGGCAAAGCGTATAGGAGAATATTAACAATATTAACTAGGTATGAGGAATGTTTTTATCTTCCCGTATCGCCATACCGTGACTAAATAGAATAAATATAGAAATAATTATCTTTTTGTTTGCACGTGTTTCTGTGACAAATAAACCTATTTTTTGTTTCTTTCTTTCTTAAATGAGCACGGGTCGGTCGAAGGTTAAGCTACGTTTGCTGCGGTTGGTTCGTCGATGGGTGACCATCTCTAACATATCGAAACTCCTCCGTATCTCTGAAAGCACCTTCAGCCATTGGTCCCGACTGTCATTTGTAGATCTTTGACAGTTGTTACGGGTAGTCAGAAGCCCGATAGTCTGACAACTAGTCTTAACAAGGGGTATCGCCTAGTAAATGGATTGTGCTGGTCAGATAGGCAGTCGCTCCATGTAAAATACTGGTATTCAGCTACCATGCCATACCATATAAAATGAAATATGGCAAGGTATTTATTGGATTTATTTATTTCCATAATAAAAAGCTCTCGCCTAGAGCGTTTGTCGTTTCGTGGTTGCCACTCAAGAGCGTTTCCGCAAAATTGCCATTTCAAGTTGTTAATTAACATAATTTAATTTAAGAAAAAAGAAACGAAGAAAGAAAATACGTGCATTTGCCGTAAACATGGCGCAGAGAAAGAACACAAACACAAAAAAATAGAATTTTATTATTTAATCATTTAATTAAGAAATAAATGTGTGTATTCTACTTCGAAGTTATTCAGACAAATAGTTTATTAATTAAATTTAAGGTGCCACTAGTCGATATTTTTTTCATACAAATTTCGCGAGAGTATTACTCCACTATTTGACAATGTGCATCCAAAGTTAAACATGATATAGTTTTGTCTTATTATTAGTATTGTCTTTACGGGAACAGAATAGTAAAATATAAAATATTATAAAAGCTATTAAAAGTTATGAGCCAATAAAGATTCGTTTCCTTTGCTATTTTAACGTATCTTTGGGTGTAAATAAGTAATAAAAGAACTGTAAAATCTCCAAAACAAAGTCGGTACCGGCAAAGCTCAGTTATCAAAGAATTCAATAAACTTAATTTGTAATTGATTTATGCTGTATTTTTTTCCAAAAGTCGATTTTCCAAAGCGCGCTTCGAATTTTTTTACGCGACTTTCAAATCGGAACGATGTTTGTGTGCGTGAGAACTAGACGTTGTGCGTGTAGACTAGCGTCTAACTGTTCATCACTGATACTATCTCTGTCGGATACGAAGCCAGGTGATATAGCGTGCTTTTGGCCATGACCACTAGTGAGTTTGAGTTCGAGACTAGTTCCACCTTAAGAGCTTTGTTAGCACTAACAAATGCACCTAAACAGCAGATTGGATGCCCGCGTAGCGATATTTGAATCTGTGCACACGGATTTAATAACTTGCTTTGGCTTTACAATTTACCGAGCTGTTCTCTCAATAGAGACCCAAATTACTATGTTAGTTCCGACTAAAAGCAAGCTAATGCCCGATTTGCACGAGGCTAGTTTTTGAAGCTAGGACAGCAAGATTGTTTTACTAAGCTAGCAAGCTAGTCATTCTGGCCTCGTGTATACAGAACTATCCTAATGTTTATTTATTTAATTAATTATTGCACATCGCATACATTTAACATAATTGGTAAATAGTTAGGAGCATTTTCTCCGATGTATATGACAATAACGTAAGCGTACATACTTGCAATTATAAATTTGCTACGTGATAATTATTTGGCTACGTGATATGTTTAGGCTAATAAGCTAGTGAATGAAGGAAAACGAGTTAAGGAACTCAAATGGAGTTGGGCAGGACACCTGGCATGGCGCAGTGCAGTGGAGTAAGGCAGTGACCGAGTGACGTCCAATGACTGGAGAATAAAGTGTTGGTCGTCCGGCGGTGTGATGAGCGGACAATATTGTTGTCATCGTGGGTAGAACCTTGAATGAAGATTGCACAGGAGCTTGGAGATTCGCCCAAGAAAAGAGAGGCCTATGGTCAATAGTAGCTGAAGTTGGGCTGTCGATGATGATGATGATGATGATGAAGCTAGTGAGAAAGATAGTAGGCTAGTGTGACAGTTTAATATGATGGGGTTCAATTTTTCAGCTAGTAGCACACCCACCACCGATTTTACTATCCTGGCTTGTGTACTAGCCGCGTCTGACCAGCGTAGCTAGTAACCAATCGTATCATTTTACTCTACGGACTAAGTCACTGCAATGCTACTGGCTTAAATTTTCTAGAATCATGTAAATAGCTCTAGCATGTGCCAAGCTAGGATAGTAAGCCAGGAAATTACTTGCTCGCTATCCTAGCTTCAAAAATTAGCCTCGTCTAACCCGGGCATAACTTCGTTCTACCAAATTACCATTTAATATTTATAACCATTAACCAGTATCTTGTGCAAGATTTATCCGCTTAATCGCAGCGACAATCGGTTTTTTACGATCGAAACTATAGCCGTTAAGTCAATACTTGAAAACTTTTTTACGACTCTCGATTAAGCGAATGAACAGATTTGAAGACCGAATAAAACGACGAGAGTACGATTGTTTATAAAGTTAATTTATCAAGTTTTTTGTTTCGAAACTGGGCGTCCAAAAACGAATAACTGAATGTAAAAGGTTTTTGCATGTTTTATGCGGCTATTGTGTGTTTTATAATCATTTTAGGATTTCAGACAAACGTTTCGAATACAAAGCAAATGTTCCTAAATATTTAAAAAGTCCTGATAATTTGTAAAAGCAACTTTACCTTCGAGGTGTCGTAACTTGGTTCCTATATGTTTGTATTGAAAATTGCGCAGGTAGAACTGAGTTTCGTCCCAAATTTAAAGTTTGGTGCTTGCGAACTTTGTGCGCATCCATAGATTGTGTGCCAAAGAACTCGGTATGTGCACTTCGTTGCAACTGAGTTCCTTTTAGGTGAATTCCGCATGAATCGAATGTAAAAGGTTTTGGGAATATGCGGGCTTCCGTTTGCGTTGCAGGTTTGGTTGCTGTACCATGCTCGTGTTGCAATCGCAAACGAGCGGGGATCTTCTCACATGTATTTAACTTGTTTCGAGATTATTTGGCAGTATTTAAGTAAGATTTGGATTAGGGTTTTTAATTACAGTCGCGAGTGTGTGGTGTTACGTGAATGGATAGAATAACAAGTAAGTATATAAGAGGAAGTCTGAAAGTGGCACCCGTGACTGAAAAGTTATATGGAAATCGGTTGGCATGGTATGGGTACGTAATGCGGAGGAGTGAGGAACGTTTTGAGTATGAATGTAGTATACAAAGTGGAGATGACAATACAACAATAAATGAAAACGTACCTACTAATAAACGAAAAAAAAACGAAAAGAGGGACCCGTGGCTAAATAATAACAGACGCACACTTGCCGCGGTTGGTCTGTGGATGGGTGACCATCTTTACATACCGAGACCCCTCCGTGCCTCGGAAAGCACGTTAAGCCGTTGGCCCCGGCTGTCTTTCGTGGATCTTTGATATTCGTTACGGGTAGTCAGAAGCCCGAAAGTCTGACAACCAGTCTTATTTATTCATTTATTTATAGGTGTTACTTTATTGTACACCAGAAAATACATAAAAAAAACAATTATTACTACAAAACATACAATGGGCGGCCTTATCGTCTTATCAAGGGGTATCGTATTACCCAGTAACTGGGTTGTGGAGGCCAGATAGGCAGTCGCTCCATGTAAAATACTGGTATTCAGGTGCATCCGGTTAGACTGATAGCCGACCCCAACATAGTTGGGAAAAGGCTAGGCAGATGATGATGACTAATAAAAGAAAAAGTACTTTTTTATTATATTTAGTACAATTATGAACATATTATGTACATTTATTCATTTTAACCCCGATTCAAAAAGCGACTGTGGCGCGGCCAGAAAGTACCACGCCAAAATGCCTATGGTATTAAGTCCGTATGTGTATATTTGTGTGATAAATAAATAAAAAGAAATCTAAATCTATGGCGAAATCAAAATAACAAAGCCTTTTGATGGTAACATACATAACAAACTGTCAGTTATTAAAGTATCTCATATTAACTAAAACGGGCTTCTTTGTCGTCCATCTTATAATAGTCAGGTGCAGCGCAGACGGCACACTTTTTGTGCGATCGAATCTGCGGCGTACAAAAAGTCTGCATGGCGCGCAAAAAGTCCGTCGCGGATTTTTCACAGACTCAACGCACACGACGCACATCTTCGATCATTCTGTCGGCAGAGCTGTAGGGACGTAGACGCTATGGAAATCGTGCAGAGATCGCGAAGTATTATTTTGATAAAAAATCGCGCCATGATAATAGATCGCGTGCGTTACGTCCACCCCTAGCAAATGCAGATTGCCGACTAAAGTGTGCGTCGTCTGCGTTACCGCGCGTTGAAGCAAACGTTCAAATTTTCTCACAAACTTTTTGTGCGGAGCGGCGCGGCGCGGCGCGGCGCGGTCTGCCCGAATTACACGGATTTTTTGTGCGCCAGACTTTTTCCGCGTCGTGTGCGTTACTGCATATAATTGCATAGGTTCTATTTTCACAGACTAAAAAGTGCGTCACGGATAGTCTCGTCTGCGCTGCACCTTACAGTAGTCGCGTTTTAGCATGACCATAGCGGTCATTGCCCCCTTCCCTTATGTAGGAACCATAACAATAAACTATGAATAGTTTTTAGATAGTGGAACATGTTGAAGATCATGTTATACGTAATTCAGGACGTTAACGGAGGGACGGTACTTATTTGAAATAAAAAATGTAGGTCAATGACCGCTATTGCTATACTAAAACGGGACAACGGGACAACTATAGTACCCACTCTGAAATAAAATTAAACATTTGTACGAACATTTCCCAGAATTTAGTTAAATTTTTCTATGTCGACGACACTGAGTGGTCGAAATTACTTATCAATGAACCTACAGAAATACGGATAATATTGGATTACTACGGCTACAGTACTAACCTACCTCACCTATCAAATCCAATATTTACTCACATTTTCATGAGAATCGTAAGAAAAATACGTAAGAAAATTTGAATTTCGCGACCTACCTTGGCGCTGTGAGCATTAAAATTTCTGTAGTTTATCCATATCCCAAGTATGTCACTATGCTTAATCACGATCCTATGTAGAGGATCTGCCTTACGTAATACATCCTTAAATTTCTTGAATTAAATTGGCAAAAACACACAGAACAGTTAAAAGTTACATTATAAATAGATCGAATCTAATGCATTTACTTCAGACAATAAAGAAAATTCATAGCAAGATCTATAAACATCTATCTATCTACGTGAGGTATTACATTTTGTTCTCTATTTGAATATTATGTCTAAGTAGAAGATCGGTTCCCAAATGGGATTGGAACTCAAAACCGTACACTAGGTGCTTGTTTATCTATACTAATATTATAAAGAGGAAAGATTTGTATGTATGTTTGTAACGAATTGGCTCAAAAAGTACTGGACCGATTTTAAAAATTCTTTCACCATTTGAATGCTACATTATCACTGATTAATATAGGCTTTTTTTTCTTTTTTTCCCACCCGTGCCAAGCCGGGACGGGCCGCTAGTGTCAGATAACCGATTATGCAGAAGGCACGAAATAGATGGATACAGAAGGCCAAATCCATTCAACGTGCTGAAACAGACACAAGCAAAGTACGACACGTAGAGTGCAACAAGAATCTTTTGGCTCCAGAATAACATTGACAGGGGGGCGTAGTTGGCAAACATTTGTGAAATAGTCACTGATATTGCACTTATTTAACAAAATTTCTTTTAAAATTCGTTTCTTGTATGGGGACCACCTTTAATTTTTAGCTTTATTTTGTTTTTATTATTTGTTGTTATAGCGGCAATAGAAAAACACACTGTGAAAATTTCAACTGTCTACCTATTACTATGGAAATTTTCTTTGGACCCAAATATCACAGAACTGGCATTGATAATGTTATGATTCTAATACTATTAATAAATATTTGTTACGGCTGCGAATCATATTTAGATCAAAATACAACCTGCCAAATTGCAAAAGATGTAAGAAAATTTGAATTTCGGGGTTACCTTAGGCATTCTCCTTAACAATTAATTTCGCTGATTTCCATAGTCGCGTGTCAATGTGTGCGTGCGTTTTTACTGTTTGTGTAGAGTTGACCTTCTACACCTATCTATTATGTGCCGATAACTTCGCTGGGAATAAATCTATTTGATTGCTAGCGTGATCGCTGGCGGCTGAAACAAGCCTTTAAACTGCACACATGTTGCCAATAATTTCAGAATATCTAGCAGAATATTTGATACATCCCACTTTATGGAATAAGCTGTTCGAAGAAATATGCTGGATTTTAGATGTTTGCGAGCGAAATGGATAAATTTGCGATTCGCTAAAGTCTGAAATATATTTTGTCTGTTTGTTGTTTCGTGAGTGATTGGTGAAAACGTGTTTTACGTGGTAGTTATTGGTTTGCAGCGTTCGTGTGAAATGATTATTGAATTAAAAGATTCTTTGTTGTGAAAACACAATGAATGGCATTGAAACTTTCATCTGCGATCCGGCTCGAAGGACCACAACACGAACTACAAAGAAATGTTGCAATTTATGGTTGATACAGGAACATGTTATATTAAATAGACACACACATAGAGCACTGGTGGTCCAGTGGTAACGGCCCTGACTTACGAGTTGTAGGTCGTGGGTTCAAACAGACAGGCGATTTACACTGTGGAAATAATTTCACCACCACTGTTTTGAAAACGGTGAAGGAAACGGGTATGCCCTAGAACCAAAAACTCAAAGACGTGACATCTACCAACCCGCACTGGGCTTGCATGGTAGAATACAGCCCACTCCCTCTCCATGAGAGAAGGCCTGTGTCCCAGCACTGGGAACATCATAGGCTGATTATGCTACAGGAAAATGATACATTAAATTAAGTAGGTTTTGGCAAGTTAGTTTTCCCCAGTTTTGCAAGACATACCTAGTACCTATCTATCGCATATTTTACCTCAATAATACAGCTATAGAATAAACTTTATTTAATGTTAACAGTTTCCTTTGGAATTTCTCTAGATAATCAGTAATCAGTGAACTTTTGGAAGTTAAAGTAAAGTAATAGTCCAAGACAATTAGCTGGACTTCGCTTTTGTTCTTCACCTAAATTATTATTTACAAAAAAATGTCAAATTAACAAAATGGCCGTCAACAAAAATATTCCTTCCAAACTTATGATCGCTTTTTGTTTCACACGCCCAATATGCATTGTACAGTTACGTAAAAAAGTGCAATATTACCGATTGTATCTCTCGTGATTTAGATACATTCGGTAACAAAAGCGTTTATTCGTACACCAAAAAGCCTGGGCCGGCCCGTAAATAACACGACCACTCTATCTCATGTAACTACGTAGATAAAGGCAGTCTACACTGGAACAAGCGCCTCTAGATTTGATCGTTATCGGATTCTCAGTGCAATGGGAGGATCGTTAAAAAGCTTAAGCGCCAACTTCTGTGTAGTTTGTCCCTAAGCGGATTTTACAAGGTAATGTGTCGTTTGAATATTAATAGTTGGTTGATTCTGGGTCGGTTTGTATGCTGGTATTATAATGAGGGTAGCTTAATAAGTATCGGCTTATAAGAATCCTACAATTATGACAACTCGTAGAACTCGTGAGGGGCTCGTGCCTAAATAGCCGTACGGTTCAATCAAAAGTTAAGCTAAGCTTGCCACGGTCGGTTCGTAAATGGGTGACCATCGTTTATATGTCGAGACCCCTCTGTGTCTTAGAAAGCACGATAAGCCGTTAGTTCGTGCTGTCATACGTAGCCGAGACTAGGTAGAAGCCCGAAAGACTGACATACAGTCTTATCAAGAGGTACCCGCGTTACCCAGTAACTGGTCTAGGGAGTTCAGATATGCAGTCGCTCCATATAAAATACTGGTATTCAGCTGCATCCGATTAGACTGGAAGCCGACCCCAAAATATGTAGTTATTATAACTAAAGCTAAAGAGAAATCACAAGGTAAAATGTATGAGAGAGCATCTGTATTTGAGACATCTAATAAAATGTTGCAGGTCCTTTGATGGGCATATACTACAAATTGTTGAACGGTTGATACACTTTAGCAGTCGTTGGACATATGGCAATATTAACAACTAGTTGCGCCTTGTGGTTTTACCCGCATAAGTCTCGATCCCGTAGGAATATTGGTACCTATAAAAAGTCCTAATCGAGATCATGGTCTACCAATGTGCCAAAGGATGAAAGGCACACATAATATAGTTTATAACCTGGATTAACACATAGAATACATTTTATTCCGGTAGTAAGTTCTCGAGTGACAATTTCCGACCATAAGGGGGACTACATGACGTAAAGCGCGGTCACTGTCGGACTGCATAGAAAAGAAAGAGAAGCGCGATGACACAACGCTGGTAATTTATTGCAAAATATGAAGCAATTATCTATTTACAATAAATCTATTGTATGCACTAAACATTAAAACACTAGTGCTTTAGTATGTTACTTGTAGAATAATCTGACAAAAAACAGAATGATTGTATATACATATATTAGTATGGTTTTTATTGTAAAAAGAAAGTTTTTAGAGGTATTTTCATGAATTTTTAACCGACTTCTAAAAAGGAGGAGGTTATATGTTCGACTTTATGTGTTTTTTTATGTATGTTTACTGATTTCTCCGTCAATTATAGACCGATTTTCAAAAAAAAAACATTTATTTGAAAGGGTATGCTCCTGAGGTTGCCCCATTGACACTAAATCGGAATCTGATGAGGGAATCCCATGGAAATCGAGGGAAACCCTCCAATTTTGTAGGCACACCTATAGCGATTTGGGTATTTTTATAGTAACTCGTGCATTTGCTCTCAGAAAGCACCATTTGGTGAAGTGGAACTGACGATGAAGACCACAGATGGCCATCGGTACTACTCAATAATAAATATTTCACGGGTTGCGATTCGATTAGGTGGTTGCTAAGCACAATGCGAATCGTGAAGTGGAGCTAATGGTGACTTCTCAATCAGCTCCAGTTTTTCTGGTTCTTACAAGGAGAACTCCTCATCAATTAACGTCCCTGCATCGGGAAAAGCAATATTTCGTAAAAGGTGATGACCAGTTGACATTAGGCTATTGTAAGTTAGAAACTGGCTCACTAAAAAGTGAAAAATAAAAAACTTTTTTTACAAAAAAAAAAAACAACCAACTTCTAAAAAAACACTACAAAATGAAAAATAACTTTAATTTCGGAAGTCGGTGTCAATAAAATAAAATGCGGAACCAACGACACCGACTTTCGAAATTAAAGTTATTTTTCACTTTGTAGTCTTTTTTTAGAAGTCGGTTGTTTTTTTTTGTAAAAAAGTTTTTTTTCTATCGTATCAAATTGGTTGTATTATGTTTTCAAAACATTATCTGCCTAGCATATATCCTGAAGAATATCGTATATTTTTCTGATTTTGTTTACTGTAGTCGATCATATACTTTATTGCTTCTAAAACTTGCATTTTTTGCGTTTAGGTCCTGTAATACCCTTAACGCGGGCGAAGCCGCGGGCAAAATCATCTGGTGTTCAATAATTTTCGATGTGAAGGATATCTCTGAATACGTAATAATGAGTATTTCGCGAAACTACAGGTTTTGCTGTATAATTAGTTAATTACTGAATGTTAATGAGTTTTTAATCAGCCTGTAATGTGGGACTACAAACATCATTCAATAAATGGGTAGGACATGATTGAGGTAATCTATTGTGTTGTTATAATAAGTAGTCCACTTTGGTTTGGTTTGTCGAGTTCGTGGTGGTTTATATATGTTACGGCTAATAGCCGAAGTGCGGCTACACCTAGATTTAGCCGGGTACAGCTAGTTTTATCCTATTTCTGTGTAAAAGGCTTAAAGTAACCTAACCAAACCTACCTCGGGGTTCGCTCGCTCTTGCATCCTACTTCGCTTATCGACCGACCGCAATCATGCAACCGATGTCACCCGAAGTGAAGTACACACGAACCGCATGTGGCCGGCTGCACCTAGTTGTACTCAGCTAAAACTGGATGTAGCCGCACTTCGGCTATTATCCGTGACTATACATAGTATGCAGTAGACCTACAATATTCATACATGTTACCAAGGGTATCTAGACTTACCGAGGGGTACCGTATAATCCAGTAACTGGGTTGTGGAGGTCAGATTGGCAGTCGCTCCTTGTAAAATGCCGGTATTCAGCAGCATCCGGGTAGAGTAGAAGCCGACCCCAACACAGAAAAAAATCACCTTAAAACTATAAGAAATCAGACAAACTATAAGAGATTTCTTAAGAAATAAGCATCACCTTTGTACCTATTTTTCTGTTCTGTTTTTTCTTGTCTGTTTATATATGTGTGTACATAAATGGTAGAATAAATAAATAAATATAAAAACAGAAAACAATGGTTATAATAGGCTAGTTTCCACCATCAATAAATTGAAAATCTAATTAGTCCGTCAGTTAGATTATCAAAAAATATTTGACCCGTATTTTTTTTTTTTGTTATGTGAACCAAAATTGACGAAGATACGACGCTTTTAAAATTCTTAATACGTCACACATTAGTATAATTTTAGTGAGTTCTGACGTTACGAGCTCCCACTCCCGAGTTTTATCTTTGTCAATAATCATTGATTTACAAAAACAAAAATACGTGTCCATTATTTTCCAATACTGTAACTGATGGACTAAATATATTTTCAATTTATTGATGGTGGAAACTAGCCTATTCCAAAGAGCCCAACCTACCTACCTACACCCGTACCTATCTTCCTGGATAAATATATAAGTAGCTGTGACGTCACGACTACACATCCTGTATTGAGAGCTTACGGCTGAACGCTGTTTTAATTACGTGCGGGTGCGCCCTCAAAGGATAGATATTTACATTTCACGTGGTAATGCTACGATTAGATAAATTGCGTTTCAGTTTCACAGGCAATGTGGCGGAAACAAGAACATGTACACATGTACTTCCTTATTGCGACTCTATAAGTTTATGTACTTCCGCATCGCTGTCATCCGGAAACGTACCCAGAAAATTGGCTGCATTGCCACGTTGAGTGGCAATGCTAATTCTTTGGCCAAAGAACGACCCAGCCCTCTGGTGACGTGCAGTGTCGACCAGAGGGCTGGGTTGTTTTACTAAGCATCTTTGAGTCTACTGAAGAATGGCTAATCTTTTCATCTTAGTTTAATCTGTTATTCTACAGTTCATGTTCAGTGATGAGGATTTTGCTATTTTTGGTAATGGTCGACGACCAATACAGTTTATTTTGATACCTAAATGACAAATGTATTATTCAACTTGCGACCCACCCCTGCATTTAAAGGTTTTTACGACTTGACAAAAGATAGGCAATTTTATAAGTAAGTTTAATCTTATCTTAATATATATAAATTACGTGTCACGTTGTTTGTCCGCAATTGACTCCTTAACTACTGAACCGATTTTAATAAAATATTGCACACTGTGTAGTTTTATCCAACTTGAAAGATAGGATAGTTTATATCTCAATTTATAATTGCAATATTATTTTATTGCGAATATTGCCAGGATAATGATTGTATGAAAGAAAATTTCGGAAATTTGAAAAAAAAATGCACCCATGCGAAGCTGGGGCGCCCCACTAGTGTTATATAAAACACATTTAAATCTCCCCTAATAAATTATCAAAATTATGGTGGAAACCGCATCTAAATCTGTTGCGTAGTTTAGAATAACACGTGTGAACCGGGGGCTTTCCGAGCTTCGAGCCCTTTAATAATGTCGTGCACTTCGTCAGGAGTTACGGGAGGGTCATCAGGGTCTTCGACTGGTGGGAGGGAGACTCTTCGTTCGACTTCAGCGTCCACATTTTTAAGGTGCGCTTGGTATTGTACTAGTTGAAAGCTGGGAGAGCACTGGGACTTATCGGGGCTGTCGGTTGCGACGGTCTTATCGGGGCGTATGAGAGGAGGCATGGCGACCTCTTCAGGGGAACGGAGTTTGAAGAAAACTTCGTGAGTGGGCTCGAGTTCGCTGAGCCTCTTGTCCAACCCTCGGAACGCCACTCCACTATGCCTTTCTTTACAGCATGCCGTAAATGGCGCATGTGGGCTTTATTCGCGTCACAGGGAAAGGAATCGTAGGCACGAAAGAACGCGTCGCCTCACTTGAACTCCATTCCTGACGACATAGTCCAAGTCGCAGATACGACGGGCGCGGTCGACCCTTTTACATAACACGTACAATCCGTATTGACGGATTGTTCGCTGGACACTACCGGCTGACGTACGTGAACTGATAACCGAGATCAAGAAAGCACAAGTCTACACCGCTCTTGTAGCCGTAGCTCTCATCGACCCCCACGAACTCAGGCTACACTCTGTCGAACGCCACCAGATGGCGCTAGCGTCCAGATCAGTCAAACGACACGCATTTCCAACATACATGTTTCCTGTCATACGGACTACGGCAATGATTTGACAAGTTATAATTGGAACTCTTCGGTGGAAATGTAGTTTCTGTTTTTCTGTCATTAAGCTGTCTAAAGTTAAGTTAGATTTTGCATTACTTTAGGTAAAGTTATATTGGTTCGTTGTGATATTGTTTTCGTAGCTGAAAGTTTGACGGGTTATTTTTAGACAACTTTTAAGGTTTGATCAATTATTTTATATAAGTACCTACTAACTCGAAAATATTTATAAGATGTTTTGAGTTTGACTGAAACTCGACCCCCCACGATCTTGGTAAAGGTTTTATATTAATGATGCCTCAATTAAACATGAAGCCACTTGGTTATCGACCCAAAAGATTACCATCTTTTTGAGCTGCATTTTTAGGTTGAGTTTTAAATATCAAGATTGAACTAAGGATCTAATGTTTTTACCATGGTGGCAGTGACATCGAAGCGCAAACTGAAATCATGAATTCAGCACATGATTCTAGCCCCCTTTTTTGTGGATGGGAAATCATCAAATGACCCCTCCCGCTCAGGATAGAGCAGAAGGGAGTGTCAGACTCTTACTGACTAAAACCCACCCGTGTTCCTTCCTTAGCCCTTTATGTTCCGGGGTAGCGGTAACCCTTTCGGACAATCCCGCTGCCCCGGCAGGGATCGGCCCTTACGGGCCCCTTCCTTAATTCTGACATCTCTTTGAGGCGCGCGTGCAACATGTACGGGCCTGGTCCTGATCGGACGGTGAGTTACCCATTACTCTCCGTCCGCAGGCCCGCGATGATTCTAGCCCCTGGCGTAGAAATTTTTCTTCGGTTATCAAAAACAAAATCAGCTGTTTCGTAAGTGCAGTACCTACGCGGTCAAAATGTATGGAACAGCTTTTTTTTAATAACTGTCGAAACATTTTATAACACGCGTTATTCAATTTTTCGACGATTATTTAAAAAAGGGTGGGTTCAGAATTATGTACTGAATCCATGGTAACAGGTTCCTCGTCGATGTCTCCCTGCCACCCCGTGTAAATGAAAAGGTATTCAACTCCGTTTTTTACAAGAACACACGCACGCACGTAAAGCTAGAAAATTTAAATGAGTAAAACGAACCATTTTTGACTACTCCACATTGAAGTTTACAATTACCAACAGGTATATTTGAATTATGAATTTGAGATAATTTTAAAGTTATGGAACAACAAACTGAATGTCATACTTTACAAAGCTCAAATTCGATTGCAACCAAAAACTTATTAGGAACTTTTTGTTACACATGATCACTCAAAAATCAACTTAGAATACATTTCATTAGAGATAACTGATTTATTAGCGATGGAATGTAAATTACCAGAGATTATGAACACTGCACCTCTATAATTATAGGTACTGGTACCGGTACTCAAACTGGTGAACATGTCCTAGAACTAAAAAATCGAAGAGTGACATCTACCCACTCTGAGTCCGCGTGGTGAATTATCGCACACTCACAGAGAGGATGCCTGTGCCACAGCAATGAGAACATTATAGGCTGATTATGATGACCTATGATTATAGCTAGATAGAAAACGAATTATGTTATTAATACCGTTCTGGAGGTTATAATTTGACTATCCCAAAGACTCATTAGAGGTTGTATACTTGCTCAGTGTTGCCGATCTCAGTACAAAGGTCGATGATGCGATGGGATTCCTTCAACTGCTAAATTGCTGGGAATTAATAATCGCGCTCCCCGGGTTAATTAAGATAGACTCCAGGCTGTTTGTGACGTCAGATAGGACCGGGTGGATGTTGCTAGTACAGAAACAATGTACAGAAGGACTAATTCATAAAGTACAGTAGGATGCATTCGATTGGGTAAAATTATTGTTAGACAAAACTTACTTAGTGATGGAGGAAGAAATCTAGGCTACATTGGCATTACGAGTATTAGAAAACAAGGTTTATTTTTAGAAATAAGTTAAACCAAAGAGCATTTTTTTATTTTAGAACTTTATTCCGGTAATGTTAAAGTTGTAACTACAAAAAATGACGTTAAATCCGAGTCTAAGTTGCCAATTTTGTATTAAGAACTTTACGCTTGTCGGAATAAAGTTTAAAATACAATAACTGGCTCGAAGGTTCAAGGTTGGACTAGAACTCTTTGTGTAATGAGGTTTCAAAGGACGATATTGGTCTGCAATCATCGTCGCATAATGAGCTGCATGTATTAATTATTACTTGTTCTGTAAAAGAAGCGGCGTTTAGATAAATAAGGCTGAGAAATAGATGCTATTCGAAAAAAAATATGATTATGTTTTAGTACCCGCCTAGTTGCCGCGTCACATCTGCCCATAAATTCTCGCGAAGCCTCAGTATTTCTTTTATGACACCTCGCTGCGTTTTTTTTTCTCGCCAATATAAGCCCTATGTAATAGGACGCGAGCCTCATCATTTACAGGGCTCAAATCAATCCCTAAACTGCTATGGTGGCCTTCCTATAATGGTAAAAAAGGAAATATATTATTGCGCTCCATTAGTCAAGTAGCGGATGTTGCAGAAAAACAGCCAGCCTCAGACAGGATATAGATGGGGGAAAATTGACATTTACTGGTGTGGCAATCTGGATCTG
This sequence comes from Globia sparganii, assembly GCA_949316385.1. Lineage (NCBI taxonomy): Eukaryota > Metazoa > Arthropoda > Insecta > Lepidoptera > Noctuidae > Globia > Globia sparganii. The sequence continues at coordinate 14,915,194 of OX438665.1, read as the reverse complement.
GAGGTATATAGTCAGCGACTAAAGTCGATTAGCATTTTCGCTTTTTAAATCTTAATTTTTGAGCAAAATAAGAAACGCCTGAGTGCTTGACCAGACTAGCAGCGGAGCGGGCGCGGCGCGGTGTACACAAACATAAGAACTTCATTAATTGAGTGTCCATAATGGGCACGCGGGCGCGGTGAGCGGCGTAGGCTGCTCAGCGCGCGGAGCGCGCGAGCAACTCACGTCATAGCTCGTTCAAGCTTACAAGTGGCCGCAGTGGGTGTGCGGGCGGTCCGCGCGGGGACCGGGGTCCTCAACTAGGTCGTGCTTTTTTCTAGTAGAAATAAATCTTCTTCATCCATATTATATTTTGACAAACACTGGACACGAGAACATGCAGAACGCAGCCGCGCTCGGCTGCGGACAGCAGGCAGACCGCGCGCGTTCCCGCACCCGCGCCGCTCCCCGCCCTGCGCTGCCAGTCTGGCCAAGCACTGACTGTACTTACATTGCCGTGTATACATAGCTGGAAAGCACACACGATTGGATAGAAGGTAGAAATGGGAGGCATTTGCCCAGCAATAAATTCCCAAAAACAAAAGCAATATTTGTGAGAGCAGTGGTGGCCCAGTGTTAACGGCTGCAACTTACGGGTAGATCGTGGTTTCGAACCCGAGGAGGCACTTTACTTTGTGTAAATTATTTTCATCACCACTATTCTCAAAACTGGTGGCTTATGGCCCACTTCCTCTTATAGAGAGGGCTGTGTCCCAGCGCTGGGAACATTATAAAGTCAAAGTCAAATCATTTATTTCAAATAGGCACTTAAAAAGGCACTTTAGAACGTCAACAATTAAAATTAAAAAATAGAATTGATTCTAGTCGCCCCTTCCAAAATGTAGTTTTCGTGTGGAGAAGAATGGGCAAGAAACTCCACCGTTACTCTTTTAAAATAGGCTGATTATCCCAATTCATGTTTCAAGTGGTACTTCTGTGTTCCACCGCGTCACGGCTAAGGACCGGCAGTATTGCTCTTGGAAAACTGAACTCAGTGGAGATATCTGGATTCTGTTTAACTTGTGCAAGTAGAAACTTGTGTCAAGTATCTTCGTCACAAATGCTAATTTGTAGTTTAACTAAATTAATAGTTCGAGTATCCTGATTCCTGTGTAAACGTAGAGGAAGTATAAGATATTATTTTCTGCATTAAGTAAACAAAATTATAAGTTTACAGGTTTTTAGGAGAATATTGCCTTTTAATCACCACGTTTGCTTGAGAATATTGCCTTTTAATCACCACGGGGTTGGTGATCAGTAATTTATCATACAGAAATGTTATCTCATTAGGAGGTGGGGCGCGTGTCTAATTAATAACAGCCACACGGGTCGATCGGAGGTTAAGCTACACTTGTCGCGGTCGTTTCTTGGATGGGCGGCCATCTATAACACATCGAGATCCCTCCTTGATCCGAATAGTACGTTAATCCGTTGGTCCTAGCTGTCACTCGCAGATCCTTGGCTGTCGTTACGGGTAGTCAGAAGCCCAAAAGTCTGACAACCAGTCTAGGCCGTATTGCGTTACCCAGTAACTTGGTTGTGGAGGTCAGATACGCGCTCCATGTAAAATACTGGTATTCAGCTGCATCTTTTTATGGGAAGCCGACCCCAATGTACTTGGGAAAAGGCTAGACAAATTGATTGTTATCTCATTCGGAGTATTGAGACTGTAGAAAAGTTCAACTTCATTTTTTAAAGTCACTAAGCCCAAGTTCGCATGCACGGACGAAAAAATATCACGGCTGGATTTTATCGCGTACTGGATTTTCAACTCTCGGTGATGAGCCGAGCGTTAAGAATTCAACAGAATGCACCCCAACGCGTCAAAAAAACACGCAGCTGGTTTTTCAACTCGAAGCGTTAAACAGTGCGTTGAAAATCCAGTGCGCGAAAAAAAATCACCGTGGGAAAAACGCGCCGGTGCGATCCTGGACATCCGTGATGGTCTGTTTCTAAGAACCAAAGGATAATTAACCTAAATAACATTAAACCAAAAACCATGTTAACAATCTAAAAGCTGAACGAGATAATTCTAGAAAAAAAAACGACAGAAATTTGGACGTACTCGTAAGACACTTGCCGTACCAACACCGTTTATAAAATCGAAGCAATAGCCCGTAGCACTACCCCGCCTCCTTATCTAAATAAAACGAGCCATTTCCATTTATAAATCCTGTTAAAACAGCGCCTCTGGTGGTGGTTTCAGGAAATACAATAAGCACATGTCACAGCCGTCCAATCCCTGTGTGGCCGGGCACGCCGCGCCTTGAATTTAAAACAAGCGATCCATTTTCAAACAAAATCTGTGCAATAGGCACCGCCGGAACTCCGAGTACGGAGAATTTGTACAAGTTCCTGCTTGTTTCTTGGTGATTTGTGTTGCTTTTGGGTATTGGTTGGTTATTGAAATTAAAACAGCACAACCAGTTATTTTATTTTTAACTGCCCGCGACTTTGTCCGCGTAATTTTTTTGATTTTTTGCTCGGCTCTTAAGTGTCGTAGCGTGAAGTTATGATATTAAGAGCTGATTTTACCAAAGTCAGATATCATTTGATCGTGGTAGAAAATTGACGTCTGACAGCTAGTATGGAAAAACTGTCAAAAATTCAAAATTTATTCTCAGGTTACGACTTATTCTAGGTATAAAAGTTTGGTGGAATGCGCCCTAAATAGCCTATAACCTTCAAATTGGGCTATCAAATGCAAAAACAATTTTTCAAATCCGACAAGTAGTTTCAGAGATTAGCGCGTTCAAACAGAGAAAATCTTCAGATTAGATTCTTTATTATACGTAAAATTATATCAGTAGAAATGCACCAGGTTCATATAGTAACTGCTGTGCTAAAATGTTAAAAAAAAAGTGAAAATGTGAAAATACGCCTTACAAATGTGCTTATATCAATAAGTTTATATTTCCGATAAAAACTCCATTACTGATAAATGTAGATTAATTGACATTTGACGCTCAATTTGGTTTCTCTTACATAGTCAGCCGACTACACCCAGCAACTTAGTAGGTGAATTCTTTTCAAGTTTATAGAATGGTTCCGTGATAAAACACAATTCAACTTATATAGTCCACTATAAAACAATATGAGTTTAAGGCACGGTATTCCTAAAAATAATTTGATTGAAGGATTTCATACAAAGTATAGAACAAAGCGACGTCACCGATTCAACATAGTCTATAGCACGTTTTAGTATTTATGGTTTTTAGGGGAGAATTTTGCAAATCTATACCTGAGATGGGTAGTGCGGAAGTGGGTAATTATTGCTCTTGCTACTTGAGCAAGGGACATTTTAAGGGTGAATTAATCACCCTTAAAATGTCGTATGAACGATTGTTAATAAGAAAAATACACTCAAAACGATAATAAATATAATGGTGAAAACCGTTGAGCGCTTACATGCAAACGTCTTCTAGTAGGCGATCGTTTGATAAACAGGGCAAGCAAATATTTAAAAAGGTTTTTCCAAATGTGAAATGAGCATTACGTCTACTAAAAAAAGTAATTTAGTGGCGAGAGAGGAATCTGAATCAATAGACGATGTAACATTATTATTAATTACTAGCTGTGCCCGCGACTTCGTCCGCGTGGAGTAGTGACTTTTCGGGCAGGATATTTTGAATTACATAATTATACCGTCGATTGGGTAGCTAAAAATTTACGTTACAGTAATGCTTCTCTGTATACGGTATTTGACGTATGGCCATCGGGGATGAAAGCATACAGGCTCCTAGGATTGCTAACCCGTGACAGAGCCACATACAACTGACCGTGCGAGAAACAGCTGATACTTAGATCTACACCCACAACTTTCAGCGTCTGACCTTGGGCTTTATTAATTGTCATCGCAAAACAAAGTCTGACTGGAAACTGGACTCGTTTAAAAGTAAATGGAAAATTGTTTGGAATGAGAGGAATCCGAGGAATGAAAACACTTTCACCTTTTCCACACCCTGTTAAAATCTCTGCTTCTATCAAATTACGTTGTAAATTGGTCACTTTTAACCTGGTGCCATTGCAAAGTTTTGGGGGGCTTAAATTTCTAAGAAGCATTATGGGTACGCCTACTTTTAATTTTATTTTATGTGCTGGTAGTCCAGGAGCATTGAGGGATTCTAAAAATTCTACTGGGTAGCTTGTAGATTCTCCTTCTTCCATGACTCTGTTAATGGAGATATACTCAACATAATCCCCCGGAACATAGTTCAAAATTTCAGCGTTTATTGTTGCTGCTTGGTCGTTTCGTGGCGTAAAAATAGCTCTTTCGCAAAGCCAGGAATTTTGGCAAGTTGGTATTTGTGTTGCGTTTCCATACACAGATGATATGAGGTCTCGCATTGATGAAACTATGTTGCATAGGTTTTCATTAAGAACAACTTTTCCTTGTTCCTGCGGATACACACCGTTACCAATCTCAAGTAGCAAATCTGAAAATTCTTGAGCATATTCGTTGCCTCCAATTTGCGCACGCATATTTAATGTCAAATGCAAAGGGATAATGTAATGCCACAGTCGAGAACTCTTTAGGCAGGCTCTAACTTCATCAGCCCTTGTTCCACGTGGTATTACAGGGAGAGTCTGACGAAAATCGCCACAAAAAAGCATAGTAATGCCACCCATGGGTTGATCATTTTGCTTGACATCACGCAAAGTTCTGTCTACTGCTTCTACTGCTTTTCGATTGGCCATTGTGGACTCATCCCATATAATAAGGCTACAATCACGAAGAACCTTAGCTTTATCGCTGTTTCTTGAAATATTATAAACAGGGCTTTCTGTGCGGTCTAAATCGATCGGAATTTTGAACATTGTATGAGCAGTTTTCCCACCTGGCAACAATGTGGCTGCTATGCCTGATGAAGCGACAGCAAGTGCAATTTTACCTTGGCTTCGTACCTTCGCCAAAATAACTTTCGTAAGAAATGTTTTACCCGTTCCACCGGGCGCATCTACAAATATCATTTCTCCCAAAGTACTATCAACGCTGCGGCACACCCGATCAAATATCAAACGCTGTTCATCAGTTAGCCTCGAGACATCAGTTTGTAAAATTTCGGCCAGGTCATTTGGATCATAGTTGGTTTCCATCGCGTAATCTCTATTAATACGTTCACCGTTAAATGATGCCTCCGGCATGCCATATTGAGAAATAGGATTACCCCCAATAGATGTAACTATATCTTGAATAGCCAACAAACAACGGTTCAATTGACTTTCACGTAATCTCTCCTCAATTGGGTTGTTATCATTAAGTTGTACGTGCCTAAAAAAATCCTCAGCCAATTTGTTCTGATACTTATACCACAACTGTGCAGCGTCAGAAAGTGCACAAAACACCAGCATGACTGCAAACAAATGTCGCAACCGATGAGGACTTTCGCTAATACTTGCTTCTGACAAAGCATCATCCCAATGTTGATCCCCATCCAGCAAGTGACGTGCCCGGCAAGCGGCTTGGTATGTAGGGTGTACGATATTGTCAACCTTTCGGAGATCGGCAAAAGAAGTAGGCCCTCGGACAATGTGCAGCAGTAAGCGCAGGTAAAAGCATTCGGAATTATTTGGATGAACCGTATAAACCCTACCAATGACATGATCTTTAAAAATACCTGGTTCACCTACTACAGCTGTTCCACGTCTTCTGCGGTTAAAAATACCCTGTTGTTTATTATAGGTATAATACGATGGAACTTCGTTGTATAAGAGTGTCTTAGCAAATGCGTCTGTATCGCAAAGATTAAAGAAAGCGAGCAGAGTGGTTCGTCTTGGGTTGTCCAAACGCTCCGTTACATTATCAGGGTTGAAGTATATTCTTTGTCCACCTTCAAGATGAACGTCAAGGTGGATGACGGGTGGATATCTCTCGTGGATCGAAAAACTTAAAATACGCCAAACTGCCTCAGAGGAGCTTATATACCGGCCCGACTGAAACCTTGTAACTTCATCGTTATCATTATTAGCGAACCCCACAGTTGCTTGGTCAGATCCCTTATTCACATATTTACAAATATATTTGATGGATTCAACACTGTTACATGCCTCGACATTTATGTGAGCTTGAAAGGTTCGTGATAGTACCGGTGAATAAGGTACCACCCATCTATTATCAACATCTATTTCCTGGCCATGTAATCTTATTTTAGCTGTGAAACCACCTTGTTGTGGTGACTTTCGACGGTATAATGGATACCCATTTTCTCCTGATATCGTTTGTTCTGAAAGGGCCCGAGGGTATCTTTTAGAGCAACGACCTTCTTGCATACAGGGAGAATTTCTGTTTAACGTGCCGCATGGTCCGTGAATCATATGAGTCTTAATAATATCGAATAATACGGGATCTTGGGTCTTATTGGGAAATTCAGCTCTTATAACAGTATCGATAGAATCAGGTCTAAGTTTTTCTTCTAACCACAGCAGAATGTGGGCATGTGGCAAGCCCCGTTTCTGCCACTCAACGCTGTACATAAAACACACTGATGGTCCGAAAACCTTTTCTTTTGTAATTAGGTCAATCATCAGCTTGAGTTTAAGGTGAAACACTCGGGCTAATATGTCGTGCCGATCATGTGGCGCCTGGCCGGCAAAAAGCCCTTCTGAAATTTCATTCCACTTTGGGTTGGTGGCAAAAGTGATAAAAAGGTCAGGTCGACCGTACTTACGAACATAGCAAAATGCGTCTTGAGTACGCTCGTGCATGTAACGTGGATCTCCTATAAAGCTTCGCGGTAAGATAACTAATCGTCCCATGTTCTGCACGTTATTATCTTGCTGCATTGCGTCTCGCAGATGCACATAATACTCAGAACGTAATCGTGTCTGGTTAGTACGTATATAAATTAACCTCTGTGTCTCTATTTTTGCGTACATATCGACGATAAATTGGCTGAATAATCCTCGAAATCTTTGCAAATAATTAAAACAATTCCGTCTAATTTGTATCTGGTAAGAATAAAACTGTAGGGCTGATATTTTTTTATTGTAATTTGTTATTCTAGTCCTTGGATTAACTTGATAGAGTCCGAAATTGTACCCATCCTCACCATGGAAGCATATCAATGGATATTGCAGAGCGTCATAAGCTCGATGTGTTTCGTAAATGCGTTGTAAGCGATCATCATGAGTACGTAATACTATATCACGTCTGTCACATTCCTGATCGACTAAGATTACTGCAACTTCGTCTGCAACAGGAGCATTGTATCTTCCACGATGTTCTTCCACAGGACGTCTATCAGCCTTAATTATAACTTTATAATTGTTATTTTGGCCTTGTGGGATGGAATCTATTGCAGCTTTGAAACTTCTGACATACGGATTTACTTGATGTAACATATTTTGAAGTTGAGATATAAGGTCGATGTTCAATCGAGGAAAGTTATCATGTCTGATATGAGCTTGTTCATTGTAATTTGATACAAAATAAATTTGAAGAAATTTAGGCTCATTTTGTGGTAGCAAAGATCCAATAAGGTGATAAACCTGGCCCTGCACTTTAAAAGTCGGCATGAAAGGGCCCTCTGTGATTTGTTTGGCCCCAAAAGATGTCATTTGGAATGCACTATTATACAAACGGCTATTGTCTAAAAAATGTTTTGACTGAGGATGTTCCCCATTTAGTAAAGCTTTTAGAATGTCTGGAGGCTCACGGAAATTTTCAATGAGCACTTTGCCACCTGAACAGCATATGCCATTTGGTTCTTTTTGCAATTTTAAGGCATCACAAAATTGACAACATACTACCATACCTCCTATAATGGCGAATTCAGAGTAATCAATTCTAGGCGAATATGAATAACCTGATTTCTCTTTGTTCGCCCATGGAAGGATTTCAATCTCCGCTCCACTTCCTGGATCTTCTATCGATCTTGACACAATTCTATTGATTGTGTGCGCAACTCGATCGGCATTCAGCCGTGACTGGCGTTCGTCTGCAGTTTCTTCTTGCCGAATTTCCCTTATTCGTTCTCTCTCAGCTAATAAATAATTTTGCTCGCTCTGACGGGTTTGCTCATAGTTTTCTCTAGCTGTTTGTAATCTTTGTCGATATTCATCATCATTTTCAAGAAGTCTATTATTGTTGAGTCGCTCTCGATCAGCTGTTAATCGAGATTCACGATCGAAACTACTTTCCAGCTCTCTAGACCGCAAAGTTCGTGCTCTTTGAGAGTTCAAACGAATTTCCCTATATGTGAAAGACTCAGATTCACGCGATAGTGCATGAGCTTCACGATCGGCAGTGAGACGTATTTCTCGTTCTTCCTGTGTTTCCTGAGACCGGGCATTTGCTGTCCGAACCCTCTGAGAACTCAGGCGAATTTCCCTATCAGTGAAAGTTTCAGACTCACGCGATAGTGCTTGAGCTTCACGATCGGCAGTGAGACGTATTTCTCGTTCTTCCTGTGTTTCCTGAGACCGAGCATTTGCTGTCCGTACTCTCTGGGAGCTCAGGCGGGTTTCCCTGTCAGCAAAAGTCTCAGACTCACGCGATAGCGCGTGAGCTTCGCGATCGACAGATAAACGTGCCTTTCGTTGTTCCCCGTTTTCCCTATTTCGAGTTGTCATCATTCGAGAACGATTTGAACTCAGTCGAGATTCTCGCTGAGTTGAAGTTTCTGCAGCACGAAACCTAGCCTGATGTTCCCGAGTTGCGGAGAGCCTTGCCTCACGACCTTCCTCAGATTCCTGTGATCGAACTAATCTAATCCTTTTAGCATTTCTGCTACATTGGGAGAGGTTGGATCTTCTTCGAGGCATTCTTACAATAAAATAGTACTTACTACTTAACACAGTTATTTAGTAAACACGTACCTACTATCGTAAACAATTAAATTATAAATACTTACTTACAGATTATTATACAGTCTAAAATTATCACAGTTTAAGTAATAAGTTTTAAGACGTGTAAACCAAACGTACTAACTTTATAAAACAAAAGAATTGCTAGAAAAAATTATTACTAACCTGAGCTAATGAACTTATACTTAATAAAGAAAATCAAGAAAAGAAATGCCTAACCTATACCAAATACTTATAATACTTATAATATTTATATACAAACCCTAAATACAAATTAAGTTATGTAAATACCCAAAAATCAAGGAAAGAACCGCCTAACCTATATCAAATACTTACAATATTTATTTACAAAATTTTAAAGAAGATCAAGAAAAAGAACCTAACCTACAAACCCTAAAATATAAATAAATAAAATATGCAAACAGTCAATATTCAAGTGAATCGCAATAATCGAATGCAACTATTCGCCTATAAGTACTCTCCAGGATACGTGCGTTCGCTACGAATAACTGAATCCTTATGGCAGCGGCGCGGCTCTCAGCGCGCTTTATACAGGGTGGAATTGAAGTCATGGGCATTATTTTAACCTAAGGCACTACTCACGATACTGATTGCATTAGGGCTATTAATACGCAAATCAAAAATATTATTAATGCAATTAAGGAAAACCTTAAAAATCTAGTAAGTCAAATTGCACAAGGCTTATTATTGCAAATAAACACTTAAAGTAATTAAAACAAAATACTTCGTTAACGCCAATAAATGTTGAAGTATCAAAATCTTAAAGCGCAGTACAGCGCAAAGCGAAATGTAAACAAACATCACCTGCGCGCGCGCGGGTTTTTCCTTACAAGTAATAATAACAATGGGCTAAAAGACATGCCGTCCGGCGGGATTCCCTGAACTCTCTCCGTCCCACTCCCTCACTCGCAAAAATACGAATATCACCCCCGCGCGGGGTCTGCTTCCCGCCGCAACATGAACCCGGAACCAGTGTCATAACGACTGCGCAGGTGCATTGACGCGTAATTGATTTATTGATCCCGTGATGTAATCGCCGTACTCGCCGCTCGCGTCATACGGTGCTTGGATTGCAGTGTATTAAGTGTTAGTGTAGTATTTGTGTGTTGTGTGTGTGTTTGTGTACACGATGCCTCGATCGCGTAATGTGCAGGCTAGGTACACCAACCAACAATACCCACAAATGGTTGTAATTTACGATCGCACAAGAAATTTAGTATGAACTCGTGAAATGTTCCATCGCCGCAACCCAAACGACCCTATTCCTTCACGGGGTCTCTTTCCACCAGAACCACTAAGAACCTGTTGGATTTTTCGTCTTTTCACGTGCTGGCACATGCACAAGCTCGTGGAAGAGCACCCGTTTACCCTCTGTCACTTTACCGACAAATAAGGTTTTTTCAAAACAATCCACAAGCTAGGTACGTAAATGTTTTTTTTTAATGTATGTTAGTTGACGTAGTTTTGACCGTCCTAAGCCGGCAAAGTACGAAGGGAAAGTTGGAATTTATTATGAATCAATTCATTGGCAACTTACGAATGTCACGTGAGTCGGGCGGGGTCAAAGAATTCACGCCCAATGACGCGTACGGCGTAATGTACCTACGCATTTGCTATCGAGAAGCGCAAAGTGTTTGATACTTTCTATGACTTACTACATTTTAAGGTTTTCCATACTTGCATTAATAATATTTTTGATTTGCGTAATAGTAGCCCTAATGCAATTAGTATCATGAGTAGTGCCTTAGGTTAAAATAATGCCCATGACTTCAATTGCACCCTGTATAGCCACGGACGCGCAGGCGCGAGGCGTGTACGTACTCTGATAGAATATCTTAACAAATGTTCGCCGTGATTTTTTAAATTGACATAACTTTTTTATTTATGAACCGATTGACATGAAATAAACACTAAATGTTAAGTGAAGCTTACTACAATATATTAGTGAAATCGCATCTAAATCGAATAAGCCGTTTCTGGTATTAGCGTGCACAAACACACAGACAAACAGACAAACAGACAAAAAAAAAATTAATTACAATTTCGGGTTCGACATCGATATAATAACAACCCCTACTACTTTTTTTTACATATTTCCATTGTACAGACACCACTTTTCTACAATTTTATTATATGTATAGATTATTATTTTAAATATAGAAATTGGTAATTGACAGACTGTAACATTATTATTAATTATTATTATTTTTAATATAGAAATTGGTAATTGACAGACTGTGTAGTAGGTAGCAAGAATGAGCGGAAAAAAGGTAAAATCAAGTCATTTATTTAAATTTTCGAACGTCAAAATTACATAAAACAGTCTCCCAAAACGCCTGCCCACTGCCACTTCCTAATGATTTCGCGGGATGTAAATACATTTTAATATTGAAAACACTCGAAATGAGTATTTTAATTTTTTATTCCTATCTATGGGTGAAACTGATAGTGCTTGTCGCAAAAACTTAAAACAAAATGCTATAATTTAAATTTCTATTTAAAAATCGTTCGAATTTACGTTACGTTTAAGTCGCGTGCTCGTGCGCGTTTGAAGTGTAAAGTTAATAAGAACGCAAGTTATGTCGCTTATAGATCTGAAACAAAAGAAGCTACGAGATTGCCGCAGCTGAGATCCAACATACGGGGAATTTTTATTAAATCTCTGATATGTGAAGTACGTTTGGGAATGCAGATTTGAATATAACAGCCGTATTGCAGTCTCCGGGCAAATCTGATTCCAATATCACTGTTCATGATACTCCGTGCAATATAGCTCATGCGTAGAACATAGAAAATAAGAATATTTGGTCGTCCCAATGTCAAAAGGAACGGTATTTCATATTTTGGAGTGGGACGTACAAGTATTCGATTGAGAAATGAAAGTAAAACAGAGAATGTATTCTTTATTATTGATGCAGTACCATAAGGTCAAGTAAAATAAGAATATAGGGTAGGTTTTCGACCTATCGCGGGCGGAAACTCACGATCTACCCCGCACCCCGTACCGACTGAGAGTACAAAAAGTCTCAGCATAAAATGTAATACCTACTGCAGAGTGTAATAATTTATATGTCTGGTCGTCAATCTTTTTTACAGATTTTTTAAAATTTTGACGTTGATAAGCAAAACATTTGATGGATATTTATAAAAATTGGATGCGATTTTTAATAATAATAAATAATTATACGTGCTTGGGGTGGGATTATCTTTTTATTTCGCTATACTACATAAGAAGGATGTTTCAATTATAGCAACCTTTTTAGACGATGTTTATAAGTATTTCGTAAAGGAACACAAGAGTACCACCAACCGTGCGGTTAGCATCTTGTAGGTGGAGCATACTTTACGGTCAAATAATGAGGACATTAAATAAAACGGAATGCACTCGGCGGTGTTAAAACGCAGTTTAGTTTCCGTACCAATTCCAATTCGATGTAGCTGGTTACTAGGAAAGAAAATCTTTAAAAATACTAGGTTGTTTAAATGTAAATGTGGCAATTTGAGATAACGAACAGAAGTTACTATCAGCAAAGTCTACACGAACAAACCACCTAATCCCATCGGCATTCGGCAAGCACATAAAGCCGTGCAAATGAGTCAAGCGAAGATCCACGTCTTGTGAGAGAGGGAGCCCCGCTAAGTATTCTCTAAGTCGAATCCGTCATTATTATTCCATGAAAAGGGGCCGTGAGTTCACCGGATTCACACCTGCGCCTTACAAATAACCACGTAAACCTGACAAATTGTTTCACATTCATATTGGTCACGAGTGGTGTTGCCTCGTTGCCAAAAAATAGATGTTCCGCGGAAACTTAAGGTTCCCCGATTCGGACGGTCACGACCTTTATTCGGCACATTTTGTGGGCCCGCGCAAACATTGCCGTTTTTTGCTGGATTGTTCGGCCGCCCGCTGACTCGGATTATATTCGGGATGGCATTAATCTCCCTGTAAATGGTGTTTGTAATAGAGTTTTTAGGATGCGCCAAGATAACGCTTGTTTTTGCCCGCGTTTTATTTTTGCAGCTGAACCGATAATTGTTTGTTTGTTTGGGTACATTTCTGTAGGTATAGATTTGTTAGTTGGGGAAGTAATTAAGTTACGTCAACAGCTCGCTAATCTGACGTGGTACGCCGCCAAGTTGGGGACTTCCACTGTGATTATAGCAGTATCCCCTAAGGAAGTTAGCGGTATAGATCGCTGACAAAGGACCACGACGCTGTTATGGCGAAATTTAACAGATTGAAGTGAAAGGGATTCAAAATTGCCATAGTCTTAGGTAGGTATAAATAACTGTTAATAATTTAAATAAAGTTAATTCATATTGACAAAGCAACGGAGTAATGGCACTTAGTAAAATTTAAGCGTAAATTATTTTTAAAACCAATAATTTACCCTTATATTTGATTGGATTGATTACGTTTTTACTATACACGCTGAATTAGGTAGTACAGTCAACAGCAAAAGTAGATGATGAAAATGAGAAATTCAATACGAATTAATGAACGGAGTTCGCGCCAGAACTGTGTGGCGTCGAAGTAGTAAATGTTTGGTATAATTTACAATCACATAACGACACTTCGACGCCACACAGTATTGAATTTCTGATTTCATCATCTACTTTTGCTGTTGACTGTACTGCTAGCAGTACTGCCTAATTCAGCATTTTTGTATAGTAAAAACTTGCTTTTAAATGTAAAACTAAATTTCGGTGTTACAATGGAATCTATCCTTCATGAAATGTTTTAAAATTAATTTTAGTAACTCCAGCATATTTCATTACTCGTGGTATAAAGACGATGTTTGACACTAGAATTCCGGAAAGGGAGTCAATATATTGTTCCCTTTATCCATCCAGTCTTCAAATGATTGTGTAATACTTCGATCAGTTGTTCGCGCCTTCCATGTTAAACTGTCTAGAGATTCGGTTACTTCATTTAATATAATATTCGGACATCTATGAGTTGTTCTTATAAGACTGAGAATACAAACGTTAAAGCAAATGATAAATGTTAAACTAAACTACAATACTTTTACGACAGCCAGCATTAAAAGGAGAATGGCAGAAGCTCTAGAACTTTGGTACAGTCAATAAAAGTAATTTACCACCATGCAATACGCAGCATCTTATTGCTTACGTATTACTGATAACTAAACACTTGCCCTAATGCCTCTAGAACACTTGCGGTTTCTGTTTAAATCTAAAAACAATAATGACATTGTTTGTGAGTTAGGTGCAGTTTATAATTATTTTTAAAATAAATTATTGATGTCTTATTATTAGGTACAGTACTAACCCTAAAAACGATAGCGATTACAGAAACTACTTATTTAGGGTTGGACCCTATCCTAATAACATAGTATGACTAGAATAAATGCCATCAGTTGATGCTGTTGGAACCTCTTGGTCTATAGATGGAGGTGGTAGTGGTGGAGGCACTGCTATTATTGCTTGCTGAGGTACCAGCAATTATTCTGGTCTAACTGAACGAACAGCAGTGTGTTTATTGTTCAACAGCAAGGGTTGGCTTAAATAACTGCAGTGCTATTCTGTAAAAATCTCACCGTGAAAACTAAGGTGAAGTGAGCTGTCATTCCACCAGTAGGCCAATTCTGCTAATTTAAAACGTTCAAAATCTAGTCGCAGTCTCATCTCGGCGACAAACAAATGTCAAAAACTTGTCAAAATGTAGGGAAATTTGAAGTATTTTTGACAGATTGAGACTGAGATCAGACTGTGAACGTTCTTAAAAATTACGAGAATTGCCCCTCAGATGTTACGGATTGCCCCTATTGAGATAGCTCACTTCACCTAAGTTATCACGGTGAGATTTTTACAGAATCGATCGGCTGATTGGTTTAAAAACTTACTTCATTAAGCTTACCCCTACCTTCTTACCTTTACTAGGTTTTCAAATATCTACCTACCTAGTATTTCACATACCCCAAGGTGACCGTCTGATGTACCGTGACCGTTTACGTCAAAAATATTAAATTTCAGTGCGTACTGGCTTCTAAATAATTATGTCTGTTATTATGGATTTGTATTTAATCATAAGTAGCTTTCATGGTTGTAATTCATTTTCTTTCGATATAGTCAGAAGTCCAGGGAACAATTCTTAATGCCTTGGAACCACAGGTAATTAAAATTACCCATGGACCTGGTAATCGGGACCACGGGTAACGAGTGCGTTAAAAAATCTGTGGCAAAGGAATTCAAAATCCAGGCTTTACCAGAGTATCGTGTGAAGATATATGACATAAAACACAGGTAAGCTCTGAATAAGTAAGGAGGTATGTTTAAGTGTTGTAAGTTATTAATGGCGGCTATCACATCGCGGCTTAACACTTTAAGTACGGTCCAAGCCCGGCTGGCTGGCGTTACATTATGCATCTCACTAAACCGAAGATAAATGCGGTTTTGCTGGATAAGCTCGATAGGTTGCTCAACAATGGTATCCGGTTCATATTCAACCTCAGAAAATATGACCATGTGTCGAGCTATAGATCAGAGCTCAAATGGATGCCCATTCGCCAAAGAAGAAGTTTGCGCGCTTTAACGACGCTTTTCTCCCTTCTCAACTCTCCCACTCCTCCTTCTTATCTCGTGCCTCATTTCCAATATCTATGTTCTTCTCACGCTAAGAATTTGCGTTCTTCTAACAATCTTCTCCTACTCTGTCCTTCTCATACTTCTGACTTTGTTCATTCTTCCTTTCATATCCAGTCCATTCTTCTTTGGAATGCGCTTCCTCTTGATATCAGGACGGCCACCAGTCGGTATGCATTTAAGCGGAAATTGCAAAGTTATTTTCAACACAAGTAGAGTAGTGTCATCTCAACATCTCTCTCCCTTGAATTTGTATATATATATATATCTATATATATATCATTAGTACATATTTATATATTTAGTATAGTATGTATGTGTATATAACCTATTTATGTATTTGTGTATCTAGTTTTAACAGGTTTTTTTTTTCTTCATTGTTCCTCTCAACTTAAGCACCTGCCATCTAATCTCTTCACCACCCTTGGTTGACTGGTAGAGAATGCCTAAGGCATTAAGTCCGCCTTTGTACCTTTTTGTGCGAAAAGTTTAAATAAATAAATAAATAAATTACGCAAATTTTACAGTAATCGGTATTCCGGATTCATTATCAAGTGTTAATGCTGCTTAGTGGCGTTGCTAACCAATTACGACTTCATAAATTATATTTTTACTCTACGGTTCTTTTGTATTTCTCGATTCTGATTTCTTGATTCAACGTCAACAGACGTGCTCATCAATGTATATTAAAAATAAAATAAATTAACGTTTGCATAAATAGTGACCTAGTTTCAGTGTATTAGCGTGTCATATAGAGAAACTTTTTAAGTGACAAGTTTAAATAATGAACTGACTGAATTATTTTTAAATACTCTATTATATGGAAGGTAGTTCCTTTAATTTGGAGCGCGATGATGCAACACAGCCCTCCATCGACACCGATGCCGGTACCGACGCCCCCCGTACCGACACAGGCACCGACGCCCCCCGTACCGACACACGCACCGACACCGCCCCGACGACCAAGACAGGACCAAGATGATATAATTGAAGTAGTGACCACTCCGGAGATCCAGAACTGGATGACATCAATTGAGCAGTGCCTGAATGAGGTATGTTCTATTGCTTCTGACGGTAAGCTCAACACTGAGCAGAAACTAAAAATAAATAATCTTTGCCGAAAAGTTGGACATGGAGTTTCGCAAATGGCTGTTCAGTACCAGTCACTAAAACAAAAAGCCATTCAAACCCATAACTCTCTTAAAACCATGACCGAAGCTCGTGACCTATCCGACTGTCTAACGGAGATGAACCGGACGATTCAGGAGTCCTGTTCGAAGCAGGGTGCGGGTACGTCTTTTGCAGATATGGTGAAGAAGGGGTCCAACAGTTTTGTTCGTCCTAATACTTTTAGTTCCGTGGCGATTTATCCCTGTGATAATTCAAAAAGCAGTGACGAAACCAAGACCATGGTCCAAAAAATCATATGCCCTGGAGAAATGAAGCTGAAAGTACGAGGCGTACGTAAAATAGGAAAAGGAGGATTAATAATCAGCACTGAGACCAAAGATGACCTAGATAAGCTCAAAAAAACAGTCCAACTCGCTGCGTCAGGGCTTACTGTCGACGAACCTCAAAAGCGCAAACCACGCATTATAGTTATAGGCGTTCCAACAACTATGTCTGAGAATGAGGTTTATAAATGTATCTATGAACAGAACTTGACCGACAAACTGCCGAATATGTCCCTAGATACATTTTTGACCTCAATAAAATTGAGTCACAAATCTGGCAGGAAGGATGCTGAGAATTGCAACTATATCATAGAAGTTCCAGCCATCATTCGCAAGGCCCTCGTCACACAGGACAGATTATTTATAAATTGGACGTCCTGCCCTGTAAGAGACTTCACACTGGTAACTAGATGTTACAAGTGCCAGCAGTATGGTCATGCAGCCAAAACATGTAAAAATGCGGCCCCCACATGCGGCCATTGTGGTGAGGAAGGGCACTCAATCCAAGACTGCTCAAAGAAGGTCAATCCGCCAAAATGTGCTACATGTTCGCGCTTTAAAGCCAACCACAAAACTGGAGACACAGATTGCTCTGCTAAAAAAGCTGCCGAATACAGGTACATTAATTCGATAGACTATGAAGGCGCCTAAGAGCGCCACACACTAGTTTATATTTTAGACTTAATTTATTGTTGTAATTTTTTTAGTTTAATATGGATGTTAACATAATTACCGATATAGATAACGCATTTTTAACTACATCAAAAAGACATGTGACGTTAAGGACTGCAGACAATATCTTTCCGACTGTCAAAATTCGCTAACCGTACTGACCCAAAACATTCGTAGTATTTATAAGAACATAGATAGCTTTAATATCTTTCTCCATAGACTTAACTTTGATTGTGATATAATGGTACTAACCGAGTGTTGGCTATCAAATCGTCACGATAATCTCCCAGTAATACCGGGGTATAACTTATTACATACCACAATTAACCACAATCAAAATGATGGTGTAGTAGTCTTTGCTAAGGAATCATTAAAGGTCACAGTTGAGGAACATACTCTACAAGACTGTATGACTAACTGTTTAGTCATCAAAATTGGTACAACCACAGCAATAATCGCTATGTATAGATCCCCTTCCTCTAGAAACTTAGATCCTTTTAACAATTCCTTAAACCAGATTTTTCAAGCACTAAGCCCTTTTAAGAATGTTATACTAACAGGTGATTTAAATATAAACATTGGCTCCGAAAACTGCGATGCAGGGACCCAAGATTACATTAATATCTGCTTATACCATGGTTTTCTCCCCGCTCACACATTGCCTACTCATCAGAGCGGTTCCTGCCTCGATCATATGATGATCAAAACCAGCCTATCATATATTACGCTTGTAACCAGCTCAACAATTACTGACCATCACGCAGTCTTACTCAACGTAAATTTAACGCTGCCTAAGATAAATCGTCCGCAAACTATTAGCAAATTAAACATAAACAAACTCGAATATGATTTATGCAACATTGAGTTTAGCCTAGTTTATAATACTGCTGACGCTAGTTTGGCTTTATCGTACTTAATAAAACATGTTCAACAAGCAATATTACGTAACACGACAGTCTCTACAGTAAACAAGAAATTTTATAATATTAAACCATGGATTACTCCGGGACTAATTGGATGTATAAGACACAGAGATAAACTTCATCAGAAAACTAAAAGATACCCTGATAATTTAATCATTCAAACCACTTATAAAAGATACAGGAATTTCTGCAACAATCTCCTAAAGAATTTAAAAAATAATTACGATAAAACTGAAT
Organism: Globia sparganii; assembly: GCA_949316385.1. Classification (NCBI taxonomy): domain Eukaryota; kingdom Metazoa; phylum Arthropoda; class Insecta; order Lepidoptera; family Noctuidae; genus Globia; species Globia sparganii. The sequence continues at coordinate 14,896,434 of OX438665.1, read as the reverse complement.
TAAATAAAGCAGGTAAAAATACCAAGCAACTTTGGAAACATATTAAAAACGTCACTAATATGTCTAAACAGCGTGAATCAAATTCGAGTTTATTGCTGGCTAATCCTTCACCACTCTTATCAGCTAACAATGTAAATAACTTATTTGTAAATATTGGGAAAACTCTTGCTGATCAGATTCCGAAATATTGCGACCAACCATCTTTCAAAAAATCAAGCAATAGCCGTAACCCAAAATCTTTTGCTATGTTGGATACTGATGAAGACGAAATAAACCGAATCATTTCTGGGCTAAAGGACGACTGTGCGGTTGGATGGGATAATATAAGCAATAAGGTCCTTAAACTCTTCAAGCATATTTTGGTACCTCCCTTAACGCATATGTTTCGAATCTGTCTTTCCGAAGGAATTTTCCCTAAATGTCTAAAAAAAGGCAGTTGTGATACCTATCTTTAAATCTGGCAGTAAAGACGTTGTTCATAATTATAGGCCAATATCCTTACTCCCCTCAATTTCAAAAATACTGGAAAAAATTATAAACAGTAGACTAGTTAATTACCTAGAAAAAAACAACATCTTATCCCCTGCGCAGTTTGGTTTTCGAGCCAAATTGTCAACAGCTGATGCGGTTCATAGCCTGACTGATTATATTTCAGAAGAACTCGGCAAAGGAAACCAGACCCTGGGAGTCTTTCTCGATTTAGCCAAGGCCTTCGACACGGTGTCTGTTTCTGTTCTTCTGAACAAATTAGAGATCATAGGAATAAGGGGAACGCCGCTGAAACTTTTTACTGACTATTTAGACAACCGGTACCAATGTGTTAGAATAGATAATATTACGAGCGACGAGCAGAAAAATACTGGTTTTGGTGTTCCTCAGGGGAGTATTCTGGGCCCCACCATCTTCCTTATTTATATTAACGACTTGTGTAATCTAAATATTAAAGACGGCAAAATAATATCATATGCCGACGACACAGCGTTAATATTTAGCGCTAAAAGCAGTAGCGAACTGTTCGAAATCGCTCAACTAGGTTTTAATACTGTGACTAATTGGCTTCACAGCAATCTACTAACGTTAAATGCCGACAAGACAAAATACAGGGTGGAATTGAAGTCATGGGCATTATTTTAACCTAAGGCACTACTCACGATACTGATTGCATTAGGGCTATTAATACGCAAATCAAAAATATTATTAATGCAATTAAGGAAAACCTTAAAAATCTAGTAAGTCAAATTGCACAAGGCTTATTATTGCAAATAAACACTTAAAGTAATTAAAACAAAATACTTCGTTAACGCCAATAAATGTTGAAGTATCAAAATCTTAAAGCGCAGTACAGCGCAAAGCGAAATGTAAACAAACATCACCTGCGCGCGCGCGGGTTTTTCCTTACAAGTAATAATAACAATGGGCTAAAAGACATGCCGTCCGGCGGGATTCCCTGAACTCTCTCCGTCCCACTGCCTCACTCGCAAAAATACGAATTTCACCCCCGCGCGGGGTCTGCTTCCCGCCGCAACATGAACCCGGAACCAGTGTCATAACGACTGCGCAGGTGCATTGACGCGTAATTGATTTATTGATCCCGTGATGTAATCGCCGTACTCGCCGTACTCGCCGCTCGCGTCATACGGTGCTTGGATTGCAGTGTATTAAGTGTTAGTGTAGTATTTGTGTGTTGTGTGTGTGTTTGTGTACACGATGCCTCGATCGCGTAATGTGCAGGCTAGGTACACCAACCAACAATACCCACAAATGGTTGTAATTTACGATCGCACAAGAAATTTAGTATGAACTCGTGAAATGTTCCATCGCCGCAACCCAAACGACCCTATTCCTTCACGGGGTCTCTTTCCACCAGAACCACTAAGAACCTGTTGGATTTTTCGTCTTTTCACGTGCTGGCACATGCACAAGCTCGTGGAAGAGCACCCGTTTACCCTCTGTCACTTTACCGACAAATAAGGTTTTTTCAAAACAATCCACAAGCTAGGTACGTAAATGTTTTTTTTTAATGTATGTTAGTTGACGTAGTTTTGACCGTCCTAAGCCGGCAAAGTACGAAGGGAAAGTTGGAATTTATTATGAATCAATTCATTGGCAACTTACGAATGTCACGTGAGTCGGGCGGGGTCAAAGAATTCACGCCCAATGACGCGTACGGCGTAATGTACCTACGCATTTGCTATCGAGAAGCGCAAAGTGTTTGATACTTTCTATGACTTACTACATTTTAAGGTTTTCCATACTTGCATTAATAATATTTTTGATTTGCGTAATAGTAGCCCTAATGCAATTAGTATCATGAGTAGTGCCTTAGGTTAAAATAATGCCCATGACTTCAATTGCACCCTGTATATTCACTTCTCCATGCGCAAGCCTCTTCTTAACATTACTAACCCTTACCTATATGCCCATCAATGTGGAAACCGTACAATCACTATGTGCAATTGTCCTTTTATCCACAAAACAAGCAACATAAAATACCTGGGGGTAATAATGGACGAGACACTCTCTTTTAAAAAACATATTGAAAGCCTAGTTAAAAGAGTGCGCAAACTAATATATGTTTTAAAAAAATTGCGAACATTAGCAGATTCAAAATTAATCACACAAGTTTATTTGGCCCTATGTCAATCTATAATTCAATACTGTATCACTTCTTGGGGTGGCGCACCAAAAACTAATTTGCTTCCTCTTGAAAGAGCTCAGAGAGCAATTTTAAAGGTAGCAAACTTCCATCCCTTCTTTTTTCCCACTGATCTGCTATATAAATCCTGCAATGTACTAACTGTTCGCCAGCTTTTCATTATGCACTTAGTATTAAAACAGCACACCATGCTTATACAATGCCGACAATACTACCAAGAGACGGAATGATCTAGTATGCATGTCTAATGCAACCTCAAAACATGTCTTTGTAGAAAGATTTTTAACATTCTTAGGCCCATTCCTGTACAATAGATTAAATAGAAAACTAAGTATCTATAAACTAAATTACCATAGCTGTAAGAAAATTGTACTTAATTATTTACTAACCATCGACTATGCACAAACAGAAGACCTACTTAGTGTCTGCAAATAGAACTGCTAACATGCTATTTTACTTTTTATTTACCTAAGTTTTTAATTTAGTTTTTTTAAGTTATAATCATTGTTAATTTATTACATTAAGTATTTATGCACTTTCTAGCCTGAAGCACAGGTTCAACCTAGTTCAGGCAAATTAGCAACTGTGCGCTATTTTAATTGTTAAGCTATTCATTGTAAATGTATTCCCTTTTTATAAATAAACGATTATTATTATTATTATTTATTTAATACTTCAAGCACATACATGTACAGAGACGGACTTAATGCTATAGGCATTTTCTATCAGTCAACCTTTTGGCGATGCAGATGGTGCAATCATAAAAATTGAGGAATAAATATTTTAAATATAAAGATACGTATAAACCTATTAAAACTACAAATATAATATATACCTAATTACATATTTATATAAATACAAATGAATATAATTTTGTTCTTTTTCGGGAGCAGTGGTGCCCCAGTGGTAACGGCCCCGGCTTACGAGTTGGAACTCGTGGGTTCGAACCCAGTCAGTCGCTTTATTTGTGTAACTAATTTCATTCCCACTGCTCTCAAAACGATGAAGGAAAATATCTTGAGGAAACCGGAACCAAAAATTCGAAGACATGTGACATTTACCAACCCGCACTTGACCCGCGTGGTGGATTATGGTCCATTCCCTCTCATAGAAAGGAGGCCTGTGTCCCAGCAGTAGGAACATTATAGGCTGACTAGCTTCTGCCCGCGACTTCATCCGTGTGAAATTTCACCCTCCCCCCATTCACCCTCTTAGAGGTCGAATTTAAGCGGCGGCGACCTCTTGCGCCCGGCCCTGGTTCAAGCCATGGTCCGGGACGAGAGGGAGTGGGAGGCAGTTACTTCCTTCTGCGAAGCAGTCATGTTAGCGAAGGAGGTGGTAGGACAGCTGAGGGAAAGAGCCTCACGTCCCAGTCGCCGCGGGAGACGCCCCGGGCGTCGGGAGCCGCGTGACGACTCCCGGCCACCGTAGGCGCGGGCCTGCGGGCGGAGAGTAATGGGTAACTCTCCGTCCGATCAGGACGAGGCCCGAGCTGTACGTGTTCCACGCGCGCCTCAAAGAGATGTCAGCAATAAGGAAGGGGCCCGTAAGGGCCGTAGGCTACCGGGGGAGCGGGATTGTCCGAAATGGTTACCGCTGCCCCGGAACATAAAGGGCTAAGGAAGGAACACGGGTGGGTTTTAGTCAGTAAGAGTCTGACACTCCCTGCTGCTCCACCCTGAGCGGGAGGGGTCATTTGATGATTTCCCATCCACAAAAAAAGGGGTCGAATTTCGAAAAACCCTCTTAGTGGATACCTACTCTTCACAAAAAACACACCCTCTAAATTTCATGTCTCTAGGACCAGCGGTTTAGGCTGTGCGTTGATGTATTACTCAGTCAGGAATTTGGATTTTATATTATACTAGCGGTCCGTCCCGGCTTCGCACGGGTGGAAAAAAAAAGAAAAAAAATAGCCTATAATAATTAGTGATAATGTAGCATTCAAATGGTGAAAGAATTTTTGAAATCGGTCCAGTACTTTTTGAGCCAATTCGTTACAAACATACATACAAATCTTTCCTCTTTATAATATTAGTATATGTAGATAGACTAGCTGACCCCGCAAACGTCATTTGCAAAAAAAAAAAAAATAGATAGTAGCCGATCCTCAGACCTACCGAAACGGCTGGACCTATTTGTATGAAATTTTTGTATGAAAATTTCGGAGGAGTATGGTAACTAACACTGTGACACGAGAATTTTATATATTAGAAGAAGATAGATTGAACTCGCATAATTTTGTAACTAGGTATACCTATTACGGAGTTATGTATTGTGAGAAACCTTTTTCTTTTTACAAAAAAAACAAAATAAAAGTTTCTTCACAATATGAAAACGCAAACAATAATATTGTACATATTAAATAAAAAATAACGCAACTACATTACATTTCGACGAAAAAAATGGCATTGTCGGCACATTGTGCATATATTAATACGTTTGCTAATACACCTGTGTCATAATATAAAGTTTTCATCAAAATGGCCTGTCTGATTTTTAATATAAATTCTCAAATGAAACATGGAATACTGCGAGTGTGACGCAGGACGGAATGGAGAGAATTGAGTCATTACGGCGTCTTTTGAATTTTAAATGAAATACCATACGAGGTGTTTACATAATATTTGAGATTTAATACGTCACAATATTATGAAAAATAAAAGCTAACATCAGATGAGGTTGCGTCACCGTACTGTAGATATGGAAGGTTTTTACCGAAATAATTCCAATAAATTATATTGTAACGAATTATCTTCTCAAGAAATGTGTCTACCTGTCTAGATCAAGTCCACAAGTAAACTGAATAAGGGCGAATTCCGTCGAACTTTTATACATAGAATAAATTATATCCTGAGAATAAATTACGATTTTTTGACAGCTTTTCCATATAACAACGGTCAGATGTTAATTTTATTCCACGGCTAAAAGAAAATCGACTTTGGTAAAATTTTCCCTAAATGAATTCGGTAGCGTTTTATATATCATTGGTAGGTACAGCTTTTTAAGTTGTATTGAGCAATTTTGTGAGTTTTTTCAACCTATAATACACTGGACGAGCATTATAAATAAAAACTTTTTTGCAAAAAAAAAAAACAACCAACTTCCAAAAAAAAAACACTACTTAGAAAGTGAAAAATAACCTTAATTTCGGAAGTCGGTGTCATTGGTTCTGCATTTTCGTTTTTTGACACCGTATGTTTTTTTTGGAAGTCGGTTGTTTTTATTATTGAAAAAAAGTTTTTATTTTTCACTTCTTAGTTGTAAGTATCTACTCCACACAAATTCATATAACACTTCTTGCTACAGAGAAATGATGGTGTACCGTGGTATACTGAACACATCCTCGTACCCCTTTAAAGGGTACAGGCGTAATGTTATGTGATTGCGTAAACAATGCATACATATGTGATAGCAGGTAGTTTGGGAGATATTTAGATATCTTTATGCACTTTGCCAGTGGCTTTTTTATATAGCTCGTTAGTGACTACACTTAGAAGCAATATAAAAAAAAACCTGTTGCGTTGACTAGACAATTTATTGGGCCTAAATCAAAACAATAAGTAGGCAATATCAGCAAAAGTTGTCCCACATTGCGGATAGCCTCACTGAAAGAAATAAGCAGTAAATATTAATGAAAAAACATTGATCTGAACTGCTTTAAACAGTTCCATATGAGCCTAACGTTCAAAATAGTATTGTTTATTGATCCGAAAACAGTTAAAGCTTGAAGCAAAATGTTACCGTCATGACAGTAAACTTTGACGTTTTAACTTTAACGTTTTTTCAGTAAATTGTATGTTCAATCATTAAACGTTACTGTTTTGTCTTTTATTGTTTTACAAACATTTCTTCTTACTGCTTATAGTCAGTAAATCGCTTTAATGTGGTGTAGTAAGAAATTATTTTTTTCAGTGTAAAATACCATAGCTTAATTACAATTACAGCTATTCCTACAAATGAGAGTATAAAACGTTTATGTAAATATCCCAGCGTTGTCCGTAATATACTGCACCACAACTAAGTTATATTTTAGCATATCTGCGACAGTCTATCTGTTGTTTTAACTGCATAATTCGTGAATGCGTTATAGTGAATTAAATGCAGTTCTGGTTGCATTTTCTTGATAAAATTGGAGTTATTTGCAATTCAGATCAGTCTCCGACTCACCAAGATCTACGAGAAGGCTTCAGCACAAAACGGTTCCTTTTGACTTGAGGCTTCAATTTTGAATAAAACAGAAGCCGCAAGCTGGGATAATGTGTTTTTTATTATTTTCTAGAGTTTTTTTTTTACTCGGTATGGGATTAAAAAAAATATTGCTGAATGGACCCGCTCTTCACCTCGGTCACGCCTGATGGAAAGCGATGGATGAGGTCTATGATGGAACGAGCGTGTCCAAAGATGCTTAAGGCACTGGAACTCCCAAGCATCGACGAAACGCAGCAGGTTGCTTGACACCGGACTCCGGTAGGAGGGAGATCGCAAACCAGGCCGGTGTTAGCCCTACCACCTCAAGACCGCAAGGGAAGAATTGGCCAGTCAAATAAGGTGTGTGTGTGACTGTCCAGAATGCCCCGAACGCTCGGTTCAGTTGAGTAACTGGCGGAACAAACTGCGCTACACGAGGAGGCTTCTTAATGCGTCCTAGAAATTATTGACGACTGAAACGTGAGTAACTACATTATCCATTTCAACTTAATATTGATATATCTTAATATAAAGCCTCGTCGGTCTAGTGGTCGCAAACGCTACTGCTGAGCATAAGATTCTGTGTGTGCTTTCCTATGATTTAAATACATGCGAGATCAATATTATATCAACGACTCTGGGTTAATGTTGTGTATGTGTTTAGTGGGTAAGCCTAATTAAATAAAAACATAAATAAATTGGTTTCTTCAATAATTTACTGAACGATAACTCCATTAAAATAAGTATGGTGATGAAGTGAACCCAAAGTTAAGGGATGCGACCTCAGACATTGCAGCACTCTTCCAGATTCTGAATTCAGGAGCCCCCGGCTGAATTATAATGAAGCAAGGAACTTCGCAGCCAGCTTGGAGCTTCGGTTGCAAGAAGAAGAGAGTTATCCACGAACGGCTATTGTTTTTAATGAATTCCCAACTTTTGCGAAAGTTCGTCTGAGTTAAGAACATTACCTGCAGCAAATTCCGATACCCGAGTTAAGCGATGCAGTGCTAATTATTATATTATCGCTTTTTGTTTTAGTGGCTTTTTAGTGGGAAGTGGATTTTGATAGTTCTTTTAGTGGAATAGTTTTTTTAGGGTTAGAATGGAGGTAATGCTGTCAGTAAGGGCTATAAGTTGGTATTCTCTCTTGAAGACATTACCCGTGTGATAGTTACCAAGTCAAAGTCAAAGCATTTATTTCAATTAGGCACACACTAAAAGAAATAAGCAGTAACTAAAAATTAAAAAAAAAAACATTGTTCTGAACTGCTTTAAACAGTTCCATATGAGCCTAACGTTCAAAGCAATATTTTTAGCTGATCTGAAAATAGTTAAAGCTACAAGCAAAATGTTACCGTCATGACAGTAAACTTTAACGTTTTAACTTTTTACTTTAACGTTTTTTTCAGTAAATGGTATGTTCAATCATTAAACATTACTGTTTTGCCTTTTATTGTTTTACAAACATTTCTTCTTACTGCTTATAGTCAGTAAATCGTAATGAAATCACTTTAATGTGGTGTAGTAGGAAATTATTTTTTTCAGTGGCGTCAAAAATTTACAATATAATATAATTGATTCTAGTCGCCCCTTCCAAAAGGTAGTTTCGTATGGAGAAAAATGGGCAAGAAACTTCACCGTTACTCTTTCAAAACATATTACATTATTTTGTAATCATTAATAATAACATGTGAAAATAATTCACCTAGAATAAAATTACTATACCTAAATAGGTAGGTAAAATAATCAAAAACGAAGCAATGACAAATAAATTAATTATTTTATAGATATTCGTACATGATGCTCCAATGATGTATTATATAATGTCATTGTGGTGCTCACATATTTACAAACAAGGTAAAGTAGACGATTTGTCTCAAAATTTTAACAAGCAATAAGTCAGTGTGATTTAAAGTAATACATAGTGTAAATCTATGTCATAAAAATAATAAAACAATTAAATTAGAAATCAGTTTGTTTTTTTCTATCTACACTTGGCATTGACAGATAGAATTTATCAGTTTTCATTACGTCACAATTTAAGGGTGGGTTCGGACAGGTTTATACCCAACAAGTAAATTTACATTCTATTCCCACTCTGTCAAAACTTCTTTGCTTTTTTATCTCGATATTTTGTTCTAGTTCTGTTTCTTTGACCTTTTGCCTTACAAGCCTGCGTCTGCGCAGGTCTTGAACGTCGATTCAATCCGAGGGACTTTTGTCTGCGTACAAAAAAAAATCCCCGAAATAGTGTCTCGTGTGTATTTTAAGCGATCTATTTTGACGGAAAAAAATGTATCCCGAGGACTGACTTAAGAGGTGCAGCTGATTCCCGACCACCGTAGGCGCGGGCTTGCGGACGGCGAGCAATGGGTGGCTCGTCGTCCGGTAAGGACTAAGCGCGTTGTGTTCCACGCGCGCCTCAAAGAGATGTACGCATTAAGAGCCTATACTACCTCAGCTAAAATTCACTCTTTATCTCGCTCGAACGATACTGCTCGCGGATTGAGTGAAAGCGAGACAGAGTGCGGTGCTAGGCGGCAGGCAGCGCCAATAGTTTAGGTATTTGCTTTTTACGGTGAAAATAATGGTAATTAAAAAAAAAAAAATAACATAAGACCTGCTTTATAGTTAGTTCGGTTAGTATACAAAGTTTTATGATCTAATTTGAAGTATACTCGTATTTAGAATACCAGCGGTTTATTGTTCGGTTTGGAGGTAACTTTGGATTTTTTTTCTATAGAGAAAATTTTATGGAATCGTGTTTTCGTCTAACATCAGACCTAACATTAATCTTCAACTTTACCATATATTTATTTCAAAATTAATGCTGCAGTATTTTCGACATAACAGAGGATCGTGCTAAGCCATTTGAGGTAGTATAGGCCCTTAACTGACGGGGTCGGCTAGGGCCGATGCCAGCCAGGGTCGCGGGCTGTTCGAGAGAGATACCGTGGCCCTTGGCACAGGCAACTGAATGAATACGGGTGAGTTTTAGTCAGTAAAAGTTTGACACGCCCTCCCGCTCCGCCCAAAGCATGAAAAGTAATTTGATAATTTCCCAACCCAAAAAAAAGGACTGACTTAAGAGGTTGGCCTGTTTCACAAACCCATAATAATCTTGCCTCTTAGTACGTGTATTATATACATTTTAAACCCACTACGCAACATAACAGTTTATTTATCAGTGTACTACGGACACAACACCGCTAAACATAACTCTAGAATAACGTTATTAACGCCTGAAGCATCTCATTAACGCGCCTACCTTCCAAATTTTACGATTCCAGCGCCAAGATGTTGATAAAACCTTTTGTTTACAATGTACACTAGTTAAAGAACTTTATGGCTAATGAAAAAGTGTACATTTTAAGGCAACCTGTTAATAAGTAAGTTGAACAGCTTAACAAGATTCACCTGTATAGCCCCGCGGTTCCTTTAAAGCTTTAAAGAGATTTACTCGCAACGAGTCGAGTTCTCATTTGTTTATTTTGAGACTTTTTATGTTTAAGTTTTGTTTTATTTTATTTTAATTTCGCTTGTAAGGCAGAAGAAATAAAAATAACGAGATCAAAATAGGTTTTTATTTGAAAACAACCCCAAAGGTCTATGTTGCTGTACCTATGTTGCTGTACCTATAAGCATAATAAGCCTAAAATGTTCCCACCGCGGGGACACAGCACAGGCCTCATCTCTTCGAGAGGGAGTGGACTATATTCTACTATGCGGTCCCAGTGCGGGTTGGTAGATGTCACATGTCTTCGAAATTTTGGTTCTAGGACACCGGTTTCTTCGCGATGTTTTTCTTCACCATTTTGTGACCAGTGGTGATAAAAATATTGATGGATGCTGTGTAATGCACAATAATTCCCTGCAGATTTCCGAAAAAGAGTTAATATTTTACTTTAATTTCATCATCATCAATTTCATTTTGCGAGCAGATTTATATCTATATATATAAAAATGAATTGCTGTTCGTTAGTCTCGCTATAACTCGAGAACGGCTGAACGGATTTATCTTATCTTGGTCTTGAAATGTTCGTGGAGGTCTAGGAAAGGTTTAAAAGGTGAGAAAAATCGAATAATTCCCGGAAAAACCCTAAAAACAGCCCTTTTCTATTTCCCATACAAACGTTTTCTAAATAAAATGTAGAGTCAATTGTCTTTTAATTATCGATTGAGGCAGTACGAAGTCTGCCGGGTCAGCTAGTCAGTTTATAGATTATTAATAACAAGCGATCTGGCCCTGCTTCGCACTTCGCGGTTTTAACTTTTTTTCCAATATATATGTTTAATATTAATATTATTATTCATATAAATCTTTTGGAATCAATTACCTAAATAATAATGATAACAACATCAAAATCCGTTACGTAGTTTAGAAGAACATCACAGACTGACACGAAAAGCAACTTTAATTTATAATTTTGTATAGATTCCCGCAGGATATTATGGTATTTGCTGTAATCGCCTATAGTCAGCCTATAACCTTCCCACTGCTGGAACTCAGGCCTCCTCTCAGTGAGAGGGAGTGGGCCATGCGGGTTGGTAGATGTCACATGTCTCCAAATTATTTGTCCTATGACATGGCGGTTTCCTCGCGATGTTTTCCTTCGCGGCTTTGAGAGCAGTGGTGTAATAATTATAATAATTTACAAAAATTAAAGCGCCTGACTGGGTTCGAACTTAGAATTTGTAAGTCACGGTCGTTACCACTGGGCCATCATAGCTCCGCAACCCCTTATGATGACACAAATCGTCAACGAAATGTTCCAATAATTACATTAACTAGTTCAATGCAACTGCAGCGGTACCTACAACGCAACATATTGACGTCACAAAACTCCTGCATCGCGCAAGCAGAGTTTACCGCGCAACTAGCATAGATACAACGGCCCAACATGAATCATCGGGCAGTTGCCCGTCGGACACAACACCCGTCTGGTCAGAGGATCCTCCCTTTTCTATAGAGTATGAGTGAACCTACACTCTGTTCCTCACACCTCTATACTGGTGATCCCGAGCATGAACGTCAGCGCAGCCTTCGTGCACCTACTTCAGCGTGATGTCATCATCACTCCCGCAAGCTTTAGTGGCGAGTCACCCAGCCAGCCAGCACCCACGGCTTCAACGGGTATCTCCTAACCACCAGAATGCAGCAACCGCGCATACCTAGTCATCACCCCCAGCCTCATCAGCAACCTTGGCAAAGCACACTGCACTTTCGACCGGTCAACAAGAAGAGCTCTTAATTCCTCTCTTGACCAACGCCAGCAGTAACCTCAACCCGGCGCTGTACCACATCCAACGCACTAGGGCATAATGCAGCGGCCACCCCGACTCACTGGGGACATCTTCGCAAACAGTTCCGACTCACTGTGAACTATGCGGTAACCGGTTCTGACTCACTGGAACCTCAGCTGGCCTGGCAAGCATCGCAAGATACAAGACTCAGCCCACTATCGACCTCCGCCCGACACAACACCCGTCTGGTCGGAGGATCCTCCCTTTTCTATAGAGTATGAGTGAACTTTACACTCTGTTCCTCACACCTCTATACAACAAACAGTATTGAATGCCCAAAACAAACAACTCGGCCACACTACTTGTAACGGTCACGCCGTCACAATAACAAGTTATCTATCACTTTGACGATAACAGATGCAGTTTGAAATATTCCCATTAGGAGCCAGGCCGACAGTGGAACTGCCATTAGACAGGGGTTATTGTGCAATAGTACGTTAGAGGAGAACAAATAGCTATAATTCGAATCACCAGTGCCCCTCAGAGGCTCCTATGTTACTTTACTATACATTCGGCTCGGATATTTTCCACTACGCGAGTTTGTAAAGAGTGCAGACAATTAATGGTTACTCTAAAAGGTTTTTTAGAGTGGAAATATATTTGTTTGTTTACGGAATGGGATGTTTACTTATATTCAAGCCTTCATCTACCTTAACCTAACAGGTAAACCTTTATAATAAAGGTTACCTCATCATCATCTGCCTAGCCTTTTCCCAACTATGTTGGGGTCGGCTCCCAGTCTAACCGGATGCAGCTGAATACCAGTATTTTACATGGAGCGACTGCCTATCTGACCTCCACGACCCAGTTAATGGGTAATATGATACCCCTTGGTAAGACTGGTTGTCAGACTTTCGGGCTTCTGACTACCCGTAACAACTGTCAAAGATCCACGAATGACAGCTGGGGCCAACGGCTTAACGTGCTTTCCGAGGCACGGAGGGATCTCGGTATGTAAAGATGGTCACCCATCCACAGACCAACCGCGGCAAGCGAAGCTTAACCTGATCGATTGACCTATGCGGCTGTTATTATTTAGCCACGGGCCTCTCATTGCTTTTTTTGCTTTCATCATATTAGTCTGAATTAATACAAAGCTGAGCGGCCGCTGTATTTAGAGCAAGAAAGCATCGATCATCAGGATAGGTCTGTTTCTTCACGATGTTTTCCTTCACTATGACTCACAAAATTGTCGAAACCAATTCGATAGTTATATTCGACCTAGTAATTGCTTTAGATATACCACTTTTGACAACAAAGCCCAGTAAATTGAAAATTTTACTAAGACTAACACAGTCAGACATTTAACAACAAATCCCAATAAATTGAAAATTTTACTAAAAATTTCAAGACAGAAACGGCTGATAATTAAATATATCTGCTCTTAAAAGAAAATTGAAGAGTTTACTAACTGAAAAAGCATAATACAGTATAGCAGAGTTTATGAAAGAGGACAATTTTTCTTCGTTTTTGAGATGATAATGTTGTATTTTTTGACATTTTAATTTTGACATTATTGTGATCTATTGTATTTTTGGAATAATTGTAATTTGGTATTGAAATTTTTAATGACAGGCGGTAATTCATGTTTTTATTGACCAATAATTTATTTAATGACTACTTTGACATTGAATTCTATCTAAAAATATGATTATTGAATTGCAATTATACCTAATCTTTAATTAATAATGATGAAATGTAATTTTGATGAATATTATCACGGTTTATGCACCATCTCTTCCTACCAATTTGTACGCCACCATAAGCGGCTGATCATGGTAGAACTTTTCTGTATCCTATTATTATCCTGCATGCAATGTATCATGTACACCATGTTTAAACAAAAATTTACTTACTTACTGATAGTAACGCATGAATCACGGTAGAATAGATTTGGATATAATTTAGCACATGGATAGACCACGACCAACACATCCTAATTACTTAACCTACTATCAATCTCAATCTAAATCATTCTGAAGGATATTGCTAATCTATTGCTTCATGTTCGAAAAATGTATCTGTTGAACAACGAAAATAACGCAATGTATGTTATTGAACTGTCAAAATTAAAGCGATTGCTACTGATAGTGCGTTACACAATTACCCCGCTAAGTTAAGAGGTAGGATACTTTTTATCCCGGTAGTAATCATAATTATTTATTTGCAATAGGTATAATGTTGATCTTAAAGTCTATAATTAAAGTCTTTATACACAGTCAGACACTCAACGTGTAAAATATTACATAGGTAATATGCATGTCCAATGGCGTACTTTAAATAGTAGTTTCTATTATTCAATAATTTTCCTACTAGTACTTTCTCCGAGTATAATTTCCTAACTCCAGGCGGGCGAAACCGCGGGCAAAAGGTAGTAATTTTGTAGGCATGACTTCAAATATAATTCCTGTCTCGTCTTGTCTTAAAACTTCATTAGTTAAAATAACAAACAAAAGAATTGATAGGAATATTTTGAAATCTTATGAATCTAATTAGCAGATATTTATTCCAATAAGAATTATTCATATTATTTTAATCAAGTCGAATTCTGAAAATATTTGAGTTATTTGAATTCCTAGACTGCATTATGATTGAAACTCAACATTTCAATTTCTTAATTATTTTTACTTTAATTAATCTTAAATTCATATTGAGAATGGTAATAAGATTTTTCAAACGTACGTTTATATTAACTTAGTTCTTTTATGTTTCATAAAAATCTTTAAAACCAAAATACTGAAGTTCTGAAAAACTTTTGTGTTAGTATATTTTGGAAACTCTTCAACTTTTGTTAACTTAATTTTAGAAGCTGTACTTCCATTGATCTCGTTTTTATTTTAATTTATATCGTCAACGTATATCGTATACCTACTTAAGTATGCGGGCAAAAAAGTAAGTTTTATAATTTTATGTTCCTTTATTTTTTAACCTTAGGTAAGTTTAAAAACTATTTCGCCATAATTTATAAATTCTATATATAATATATTAATAGCCTTTAGTTTTACTATTAAAATCTTTTTTTTTTTATTATCACCTATTTCTGACATTGTTTTGTGATTTTTATTTGTAATTGGCGACTGTGTTAGTCCGAGGCTATTGATACCTATAGTAGGTACTTAAATAAAATATCTTATACAGCGTGTACCGTGTAATTGAATGAATGGACATTATGAAAGTAGTTTGTTCAAAATCGATTTCTCTCATATTTAATATAGGTAATTTTTATCCTAAAAATAATTAAAACTATATTTACAGTCACACTTCCGCTGTAAAGTCAAAACAAGAACGAAGTACCTATCACTTTAGACCCTTATACGTGTTTATACAGGGTGGAATTGAAGTCATGGGCATTATTTTAACCTAAGGCACTACTCACGATACTGATTGCATTAGGGCTATTAATAAGCAAATCAAAAATATTATTAATGCAATTAAGGAAAACCTTAAAAATGTAGTAAGTCAAATTGCACAAGGCTTATTATTGCAAATAAACACTTAAAGTAATTAAAACAAAATACTTCGTTAACGCCAATAATTGTTGAAATATCAAAATCTTAAAGCGCAGTACAGCGCAAAGCGAAATGTAAACAAACATCACCTGCGCGCGCGCGGGTTTTTCCTTACAAGTAATAATAACAATGGGCTACAAGACATTCCGTCCGGCGGGATTCCCTGAACTCTCTCCGTCCCACTCCCTCACTCGCAAAAATACGAATATCACCCCCGCGCGGGGTATGCTTCCCGCCGCAACACGAAGTCACGAACCCGGAACCAGTGTCATAACGACTGCGCAGGTGCATTGACGCGTAATTGATTTATTGATCCCGTGACGTAATCGCCGTACTCGCCGCTCGCGTCATACGGTGCTTGGATTGCAGTGTATTAAGTGTTAGTGTAGTAGTTGTGTGTGTGTTTGTGTACACGATGCCTCGACCGCGTAATGTGCAGGCTAGGTACACCAACCAACAATACCCACAAATGGTTGTAATTTACGATCGCACAAGAAATTTAGTATGAACTCGTGAAATGTTCCATCGCCACAACCCAAACGACCCTATTCCTTCACGGGGTCTCATTCCACCAGAACCACTAAGAACCTGTTGGATTTTTCGTCTTTTCACGTGCCAGCACATGCACAAGCTCGTGGAAGAGCACCCGTTTACCCTCTGTCACTTTACCGACAAATAAAGTTTTTTCAAAACAATCCACAAGCTAGGTACGTAAATGTTTTTTTTTTAATGTATGTTAGTTGACGTAGTTTTGACCGTCCTAAGCCGGCAAAGTACGAAGGGAAAGTTGGAATTTATTATGAATCAATTCATTGGCAACTTACGAATGTCACGTGAGTCGGGCGGGGTCAAAGAATTCACGCCCAATGACGCGTACGGCGTAATGTACCTACGCAATTGCTATCGAGAAGCGCAAAGTGTTTGATACTTTCTATGACTTACTACATTTTAAGGTATTCCATACTTGCATTAATAATATTTTTGATTTGCGTAATAGTAGCCCTAATGCAATTAGTATCATGAGTAGTGCCTTAGGTTAAAATAATGCCCATGACTTCAATTGCACCCTGTACATGTGCGTGCGTAGTTTGTAATATGGCCACAATTTTTCTCCTACAGGCAGTATAACTAATTTAATAAATAAAATCAATGTTTTATATAATAATAGTAAATATTCAGTGTATGTGTTATGATCATCCTAACTAATACTATAAATTCGAAAGTAAGTTTGTTTGTTCGCTTTCACGCTAAATCGGCTCAATGGATTTGAATGAAATTTGGCACACAGATAGACAATGACCTAGGTAAGGCCATAGGCTATTTTTCATCCTGGATCGCAGACGAAGTCGCGGGTAGCAGCTAGTTTGATCGTGTGCATAAATTCCACAACTTGTTGTTATTGTCTGTTGGTGTACCTTTATAAATAAATAGTAAAAGTAAAAAGTAAAAAAGTTTATTGATAATATAAAAGAACAAACCTTACACACAAATCCCAACAATCCCGTGATTTGTGTCTACTAGTACAAAATATGTATGTAGGTATGTCTAATAAATACCTGTGTATATGCGGTTGTTTGAGCTTAATTCACACTGACCTCCGTACTAGTGAAAACTGTATCACGGCAGGTCAGTCTTCCTCGTTCACAAACACTCACACATTTCCAAATAAATAAATATTGCGCAAGAAAATGCCTCATATTTTTTTCAAACAATTAGTAGTTCAGTAATAAATAGTTACCTATTCAATATAACAATTGAAATAATCATTCCGATTGTATTATATTGAACACTCGAAACAAAATGAGAGCGTCAATTAAAAATTGAAATCCCGTTACCAAAGAGTAGAGAGTATAATGGCAATGAAATTACCGTCAATCTGTCGCGAGCAATCAATGAAATTATTACATTCTCCGTGGAAATCCGACAAATAAGTTGAGCTCGTAATTATTGTCGGTCAAATATTTGTCATGGAACCTTCCTATTTGCTGATTAAGTAATTCAATGTTACATGAGGCACATATATTAGTTTGATGCTGTTGGTGGACAAAATGCGCAATGCCTGCTGGTTTTCTTGAATTCATTGATGAATAATCGGGCCCAAGTCTGCTATTACAATAGTGTCAGAATGGTCTATCATTGATTTCATAATGGTCGATTTTGACAAGTTTGGTAATGTAGTAATACAATGGCGTCATTATGACTTTCCAACGGTCAACCACTGACACTCCATTGAAAGAAATTTCCAATGTACATAACTGTAACGATCTATCTTGTTAGTGACTTATTAAACTTAGGATAATTACATGATGTAGATGCTTGCGGTCGTGGTTGCAATCTCTATACCTTGATGTCCTTACTCGCTATTTCTACCTGAAAGTTCAGTTGCTCAGTCCTGTTTGTACTGTACCTTACCTACTCCAGAAAAACATGTTTTCTCTTGATAGTGACACAGTCTGTGGTGCTAGCAAGCGGAAAATGGTGGCTACTTTCGCCCTAATCAACAGCATAGTGCTCACCCAGTGAATCAAATAAGGCAAAAGCTAAGTGAATTTCATTATCTTTTATGATACTCGTAATTATATTCACTTAGCTTATTTTTTTTTACTAGCCTACTCTGTCCTCCTTAATTATTTAGTATCTTTTTTATTTAAAGAGGGGCCCGTGGCTTAATAATAACAGTCGCACAGGTCAATCGATCAGGTTAAGCTACGCTTGTCACGATTGGTCTGTGGATGGCTGACCTTCTTTACATATCAAAACCCCTCCGTGCTTCAGAAAGCACCCTAAGCAGTTGGTCCCGTTAGGCAGATGATGATTTGTTTAAAGTTTTTTATTTATTTATTTTCTTTTTATTTAACTAAGTAAAGAAAATACTTTGTACCTATGAGTTACAAATATTGGCTTGTGACTTTGCTGCGGAGGGACACTGATCTCTAAGTTACAAGGATACCCCTAGTTTGGAGAGCAGAGCCTCAATGAATTGTGCATAGCATAACCACCTAGTTATAATATAACATTGTTTTAATATATACTTAGGCTTTTCTTCAATAAACATTTTTTATGTTTATTTATTTTATTTACAAACTGAGACGAACCGATTAGATCACATCGATGCTTTTGAATCGTGCGTATAATTTGATGCTTATGACAGTACAGTCAACAGCAAAAGTAGATGATAAAAATCAGAAATTCAATACTAAATAATGGACGGAGTTTGCGTCGGAACTGTGTGGCGTCGAAGTAGTAAATGTTTGGTATAATTTACAATCACATAACGACACTTCGACGCCACACAGTTCTGACGCGAACTCCGTTCATTAGTATTGAATTTCTGATTTTCATCATCTACTTTTGCTTTGGCTGTACCTTTGTCTAGGCTACATCAAACATACAACTTGCCTACAAAAGTATCGTCAATAAGAGTCGATCTTTATCTAAGCCTTCGTAAGTCGATCGAACAGAATGGAATCATATTGTACTCGAATCGAGTGGGTACTTTATAGGATGTCAGCTGTAATATACTACAGACTTCTGTTTACGACTTTATGTTTGAGCACTGTCTCGCATTGTGTTCCTTGCATATACGAGTGTTGAGAAAGTACCTACTTCGTTGTATAGAAAGAATGTAGTAGTACTTTCTCGTTAACCAACTTAATTTTATGACAAGTATTATTACTTTGTTAAATCCATTGATTTGTCTATTTTTTTTAAACTAATGTAATTGGCGAACAGCCGCTTTATCATCATCATCTGCCTAGCCTTTTCCCAACTATGTTGGGGTCGGCTATCAGTCTAACCGGATGCACCTGAATACCAGTATTTTACATGGAGCGACTGCCTATCTGACCTCCACAACCCAGTTACTGGGTAATACGATACCTTTTGGACTGGTTGGTTGGTTTTTTTAGACTGGTTGTCAGACTTTCGGGCTTCTGACTACCCGTAACTTAACCTGATGAATCGACCTGTGCGGCTGTTATTATTAAGGCACGGGCCCCTCCGCGCGGAACAGCCACTATGTATTAATGTAAAATAAATATTTTGATATTTATTTTTACTAAGTTACACTGATGGCTTCGTAAACAGAAATATCTTGGCATCAAAGTTACCTTTGGTGGTAGATCGTCAGTCTTTATCACGCCTGGATATCAAACTCATCGAAATAAAAAATCACTTTGCTATTCAAAGCACACTTCACTGTTAATAACTATCTTAGTATTAGTCTAAACATTTACACATAGTGCTCACTAACAATATCTCCTAATCAACAAGAGCAACAGAGCAGATAATACTATTATATGGAGCTGCAGTTCCAACCACTAATTAATCAATCACTGATCAAGGCACACAGATGATGTTAACACTTAAGGGGTACTTACACGGTTGGCCGCCTCAGCAATGCGGCTATGCGTCCACTATGCCCCGCTGGGTTAAAGCCGACAGAATCGTATTAATTTTCGACCGAACTAGCCTCGAGACATTGGCAATATATGTACTGTTGGTGGAAGGTTTCCTGTGAGTACCAGGATTAGTTTTTGTTATTGCTAGCTTAAATGTGACTAACGTGGCCGCTAAGAAAATGTGTGCACGCGTTCGGTCATTATTATAGCTACTACGACAGCGCAGCAGCGTACCGACACAGCACATGTAGCAGCGGCGTATTGCATGTAGTAGCGACGAAGCACACATAGCAGCAACGTAGCACACGAAGCAGTGACGTAGCGTACGTAGCAGCAAAGTAGCGCACGCCATAGCGACGTAGCACATGTAGCAGCAACGTAGCTCACGCCATAGCGACGTAGCACATGTAGCAGCGATGTAGCACATGTAGTAGTGACGAAGGTAGGTAATATGTAATACGGGTTAGTGTCCCCAACTCCACGTCAATGCGCGTATTTTGCGTACGTAGCAGCAACATAGCGCACGCCATTGCGTCGTAGCGCACCTAGCAGCGACGTAGCGTATCTAGCAGCGACGTAGTGCACAAAGCAGCAACGTAAAATACTAAGCAGTGACGTAGCACGCGATGCAGCGACGTAGAACCCGAAACAGCGACGTAGCATATGGAGCAGCGATGTAGCAAACATAGCAGCAACGTACTATACGAAGTAGTGACGTAGCGCACGTAACAGCAACGCATCGCACGCCATGACGACAATGTAGCGCACCTAACAGTAATGTAGTGCACGTAGCAGCGACGTAGCGCACGTAGCAGCAACGTGACACACGAATCAGCACCGTAGTGCACATGGCACCGATATAGCACATAGCATCGACGTAGCATGTAGTATAAGTTTCATATTCATTCACGTCTAGTTACATTTTAATTTAGGATAAGAAATAACGTCTGCATAAATTATTATGTTGTTATTTTTTCAGATGTATAAGTCTGAAAACCATAAACCTTTGTATACATGCTGGTGTTTATGCAACTCCTATAAGACTCGCTTATAATCGCTCGCTTAAAATACCATTAGTAGCTTTTATAACATTTTAAAAAGAATGGGACTGGACACCATTTATCTAGTTATAAATAAATAAATTACATACGGTTCAAGCCAGAACCCACTGCAATGTATTGTACCGTTTAGATTGTTCAAACCAAGCATTCGTTCGACGCAGAATACCGTATATACACCTCTACACCTAAATATACTTACACATAGGTGCGTCGACATGGCCTGACGTTCAAACATTCTCGTCTCGTCGTGTCAAACCGAAGTGATATAAAGAGCTTTACACGCTTTCCAAATGTATTTACATACTCGATTCAATCTAAATAACGAGAGACGTATGCATGCTCTCTTTGTTTGCTGGAATGGGTTGAAGGTAAGCTGAGACGCAGAATTTTGGATATGTTGTTCGAGAGCTATTGTGAAGCTTTTGTTTTGAGTAGGAATTTCGAGAGTGGTAAGATAATAGTGGAATTGTTTGAGTGATGGTGTTTTCAAAGGTATTGTTCTCTGCAATAATACAAAGTCTTCTAGACCCAATGTTGACAAATCTCAGCTGAAACCAGTCTTCGGCGCGGCAGAGGCGATGGCAATCTGCTACGACCGGGAAGAGATCAGGCGCAGGGCTAACGGCTTAATGTGCTTTCCGAGCCACGGGGGTATCGCACCACTTCCAAATTCCGGGCTGTTATTAAGGAATTTCCAATGGAAAACCCAATAACACTTTGCCGGATATGACAATTGAACCCAGGACCAACAGTTCAGCTCAGCAGTCGCGGTTGCGATCACGAGACCAACGGAGCAGCCCAATAACAGCCCCGGCGAGTGCGGCTGTTATAGCTACGCTTGCCGCGGTCAGTTCGTGGATGGGTTCCCATCCATTACATATCGAGCCCCCTGTGCCTCGGAGAGCATGTTATCCAGTTGGTGCCGGCTGTCATTTGTAAATCTTTGACAGTCGTTACGGGTAATCAGAAGCCCAAATGTCTGACAATCAGTCTTGCGAAGGAGTATCGTGTTACCCAGTTACTGGGTTGAGGAGGTCAGATAGGCAAATGTTCCATGTATAATACTGGTATTCAGTCGTATCCGGTTAGACTGAAAGGCAACCCCAACAAAGTTAGAAAAGGTTAGGCAGATTTGTAGTCATTTCTCTGGTATTAACATCTGGCAAGTGTGGTGATTCAGGCAATTCTCCTTTGTCTATCGGTTACTGGCTCATAATCAGCAGGGACAGTTTATTGTTTGATGTTGTTGGGTGTTTATTATAAGCATAATCATAATCAGCCTATAATGTTCCCACTGCTGGGTCACAGGCCTCCTCTCTTCGAGAGGGAGCGGGCTGTAATCCACCACGCTCCTCTGATGTAAAGCAGTTTCTGCTGTTCAGGCCGCTTTCAAAACCAAGGAATATAAAAAGAAACCCGAAGACCAGAGGCCTATAGAAAGAAAGAAAGAAAAAAAAAAGAAAATACGTTTATTACGTCTATCTAAGGCTCTTTTGAATGTTGCTATTCCTACGTTCTGAGGAATCTTAAGTTATTCTATTAAACCACCTTCGTAAGTGCATTCATGTAAGTGATGGTGCAGAATTGTTTACAGCCAGCATTTTTCACTATCACTCCGACTAGACGGTCCGTCTTTGTTTTATACTACACTCGAGACCCAACCTTGTTTCGCACGGTTTTTAAATTCCGATTTGACAAAACATCGAGATTTGTTAGTTTCATATTAATCTATTCCTTCCGGATTTAATCTTCCTAACCTTTTCCCAACTATGTTGAGGTCGGCTTCCAGTCTAACTGGAAACAGCTGAATACCAGTATTTTACATACTTTTATCACCGGTCCTTTGGAACGTAGACGATTTTTGTTTACGGTCGAATGGCCCGCGGGCCATTCGGTTTGGGCCGTTCAGACTAAATACCCCATAGAGCGACTGCTACGAATGACAGCCGGACCAACGGCTTGACGTCCTTTCCGAGGCACGGCGGGGTCTCGACATGTAGAGGATGATCACTCATCAATGAACCGACCGAGGCAAGCTCGATCGATCCGAGTGGCTGGCTGTTTAGCAACGAGCCCCTCATACATTTTCCGGAATCAATTTTCAAAATTATAGTGGAAACTGCTTCAAAATCCGTAGCAGCTTAGAAGAACTACGCGGTCACACAGACATGAAAAGTCTTCTTTTATAATATGATATGATAGTATAGGTACCTTCCCGAGGGTGTACACATTTATGGACGTACGATTTCACGGTCGGACGCCTCGCATGTGAGACAGTCTCGACGAGCCGGCCGCCAGCCGGATCAAGCCGGATGGAATGATTTCGTCTTACGCATGGCCGGATACATCGTATAGTCGCCAGCAATTCGGAAACCAGTGTGCATTGTTCTCGAGTTATCGGATTAGTCGACGATGGAGAGTTCTTCGATTAGTTGTGATTAGTGGAATACGGGGAGAGAGAATATGAAATCGGCTTTTTGCAAACCAGCCCGGATTTTTTTTTTGAGCGTATCTGCCTAAATAGCAGATTCGGATGAAATTATTTTGTGACGTCAGAGAAATAAATTGTTGAGCTAATTGATTACTAACTTAAATTTCCATACAACGTGGTATTGCCGCCTGTCTCTTGGGTACATTACCAGTCGACAGCGATGCGGAGGAATATTTCGACACCATATTTTAGTTTATTAATAGTTTTAGTTAAGTTAGGATTTAATTTTGTTATTTTTACTGGAACCAAAAATTCGAAGACATGTGCCTCATCTACCAACCCGCGCTGGACCCGCGTGGGACCCACTCCCTCTCACAGAGAGCAGGCCTTTGTCCCAGCAGTGGGAATATTATAGGCTGGTTATGCTTATGCTACGCGTTCTTACCACGGGGGTAGGCAGACACTACAGAACGCCACCTGCTACAATGGGCTCCGGCAAGTTTATTTTCAGGGGAATGCATTTTCAGCTCAACGAAGCAGGCTCGATCATTTTTGCACTTCACCTATGATGAGTGCTTCCAGATCCCAAAAGTAAAATTACAGTGGTGTGAGCTAAAACATACGGGAGGTTCTAAAAACAATACAGTAGATTTCAAAATCGATTAAAGTAAAATTACAGACAAACTTTGTTTACATATTGATAGGAAAATAAGTCTAAAATACAGTAAATCTACTGTAATTACAGTGAATCTGGAAGCACTGCCTATGATGTACTTAGTGGATATGTTAGATTATCGTTTGTCCATACATACAAGGAGTCACTTAGATTTTCGGAAATAGGAGTTCTGTACTTTGTTGACTAATGCATAAAATGTTTAGAATCAAGAGATTGCAGAATACAATAAAAAATTTTAGGATCTCGCCTCAAATAGGTTGAGTTCTCTATTATTCTATTAGGCGTATTCGGATCTTTAGTTTTGAATGTTTTTTACACCTACATTTTATTTTGAAGCCATCGAGGTGCAAATGCACCCTCTTGCACCCCACTCCCGACGCCCATGCCTGCTACAATCCATAAATAGACGCCAGCACATCAAGCTACTACAATCTGTCAAATTTCTTTAATATATTTCAACTTTATGGCTAAAGCATAAGGTTCAAAGTTGATTGGGAAAATTTGACAGTTTCGGATAGCTTGATGTGCTGGCGTCTGTACATATACTATCCCCCTCGCCCCGCCCCGGGTCCCGGGACCCGGGTCCGGGTCCCGGTCAGGGTCCGGGGTCGGGGCTGGGTGTAACTGCCCCGTTGGTCTCGTGGTCGCAAACGATCGACTGCTGAGCGTGGGGTCCTGAGTTCGATTCCCGGGTCGGGCAAAATGTTAGTGAGTTTTTCCATTAGGAATTACTTAGTAGCAGCCCGGAGTTTGGAAGTTAGCGGTGTGATACCCCCGTGCCTCGGAAAGCACGTTAAGCCGTTGGTCCTGCGCCTGATCTCTCTCCGGTCGTGTCGGATTGCCGTCCCATCGGACTATGAGAGTGAGGGAACCTGAGAGGGAGAGAGTGCACCTGTGCCTGCGCGCACACTTGTGCACTATAATATCTCCTACATATCAGGCTAATCTGTGTTGAGGTTGGCCACCGTGATCGAAATCGGTCGGGGAGGCTATTATTACTATTATTGCCTAGTTTATGTTCATACATTTTACCTCCCAATCAAAACAAAAACTTGTAGGAGAGTTTAGAACAGCTAAACATTGTTTTTTATCGGTTGGTTTAGTAACATATATTTTGTAACGTTCAATAAAAAATAAAATGTTGAAACCAGAGCTACAAGAATAGAATATAAAAAAAAAACGCGATGGAAGTCAAAAGGGATATTAAAAAATAGCAATTTGGGGGTTTTGTTTTAGCTACCACGTTTTATCCCGCGTTGTTTTTCATGAAACTAGAGTTTTTCGAAAAATGGTGGGATGCATTCTACACTCAGGTTTAGGCTTGAAGATATTTATTCCCAAAAAGACACAGTCACTTGAGAACATTGCTTGTAATAAATTATATAAAGTTCGTCACAGACGTCACTAACTACGACCTCCCTACTTAACTAGATAGATTTATTTTTGTATCACGGCCATAAGTTACTTATTCTTCCAAACTCTTTGAAGTGTGAAACTTAAAGAACCAACAAGAATAACTTGCTAAAATATTTCTTAGTGATGATTTGAAAGAGTGTCTATGGAGTTTCTTGCCCGTTCTTCTCCATTTAGATCTTCGTTTTGGAACGGGCAACTTTCGGAATAACTGATCGACTCTATGAAAATTCAATAGTGTCTATAAATGGTTTAATTGAAATAAATGAAAGCATTTATTTCATTTAAACTATTTACAGGCACTTTTGGTAGATCTCAAGAACAATCTGATTCCTAAAACTCCGTAGAAGTCTCAGTTGTGGTTCCCAAAACTCTAGAATGAGCATATTCAATTATATGAATTGATATCAAG
The DNA here is from genome assembly GCA_949316385.1 of Globia sparganii. Classification (NCBI taxonomy): domain Eukaryota; kingdom Metazoa; phylum Arthropoda; class Insecta; order Lepidoptera; family Noctuidae; genus Globia; species Globia sparganii. The sequence goes on along the minus strand of OX438665.1, from coordinate 14,870,381 downwards.
GATATCCTTATATAGTCCATACCGATACTGACAGACGAAGATGAAAACAATGGCAATTCGCTAATAGGTAGATATATAAAAACAAATACTTCTACTCACCTACATCAACAGTCAGTTAAAATGTAGGAATGTTATCCAAACCGTTTTTTATTCCACATGTTCCCATCACTCCCTAAATCCCAACAAAAAATAAAACCACGATATGAATGCTGCGTTTACATCCATTCACTGCTAACTCTATTTAAAGCCAATATATATGTTTGATATACTGGGGCACGTTTGTGGTCCAATACAGGCAATCATGGCTTGTTTAGGTGAGATTGGCAACAATGTCCCTTCTAATCAATGCGTAGTGTACCCTCGGGAAATACGCCGCGTACTGCTCTACGACGTGATCGTTTCATACTGAATAATACACTGATTTTGGTTTGGACTGTGTGTTCTGGCGTCTGTGCAGGTGCATTGAGATTTAGTCGTTGTTAATCTTGTTATTTAAGTGATTGGTTTGTTGCTATGGAAGGTTATGATGAATTCGGTGGTATTATAAAGGTATGAGGAACAGGGTGTAAAGTTGACGTACCTATCACAGTTCCATATAAAAGGTCGTATCCTCTGACCAGACAGGTGTCGTGCCTGGAGGCTACGGTTTTACGGCTTAAAATTAGACCGATGGGGACCGATCGGTCCAATTTTAAGCCGTAAGAATTTTAAGCCCTAGAGAATGATGGATTTAAAATATATATATATATATAACGTTACATATGTGCTGTCTAAGATCTGCTTGTTTTAATACTGGCAGGGTAAACTACTCAACTTTCATTTCTTCAAAAAAAAAAAACTCTGATAAATATAAAACTGAGAAATACTTAAAAGTGTTCACACCGTATAAAATTTAGTATGTACTAGAAACTGGAAGTCTGCATAAATCATGTGCGAGGTAAAAATATGAAACAGTATGGTTTCTTGACTCTGCTGCGATTCCAAGCGTCAAGGCTTCCGCAGAAAGGCGCGACACGACGATGTTCTTGTAGAAAAATTTCATGAAATTTTCATAGAAATTGATTTCTATGAAAACTTCATGGAACTTTTATTCAGCAGTAATTTTATTGCAATCTTAGTTGTGAAATTATCACCTTTAGCAAGTATAACAGAGTGTTTTCTAGCTGATGGAAGGTTTCACTTAGATGTTGTTTTATAAAGTTCTAGGATGAGTTTTAAAACTGTTCTTTGGTTACTTTTAGTAAGGCTTTCTAAGAAGCTTCATAGTTATGAAAATTATTTAAAGCTATTGTCTATCACATCTATACATATTATAAATTGAAGTCGGTTTTCATTAATGGGGACCGCGTTGTTCTCCTAAAATACGCAACAGATCTAGATGCGGTTTTTACCATCCTTTAGAGAAATTATTTCGAAAGGTTTGTGTGTATAAAAAAATATATATTAAACTTACACATAATAAAGAAATCTTGATGTTTTGTCAAGTCGTAAGAATCGTGTGAAGCAGGCGAGTCGCTAGTAAAAATATGAATAAAACAGGTGAGTTTCTTAACTCCACTGCCATTCCCAGCGCCAGTTGTAAAAATCTCATAAAAATAATTCGCATTAATTTTATTGAAAACATAGTTGGGAAAGTATCGGTAGTTGAGCTTGTAGCTAAGTAATAAAAGCCGCACAGGACGATCGGTCAGGTTAAGCTACGCTTGTCGCGGTTGGTTCGTGGATGGGTGACAGTCTTTACATATCAAAACCCCACCGTGCCATTAGTGGATCTTTGACAGTCGTTACGGGTTGTCAGGAGTCCGAAAGTCAAGTCACAACCAGTCTCACCAAGGGGTATCGTATTACCCAGTAACTGGGTTGTGGAGGTCAAATAGACAGTCGTTCTATGTAAAACACTGGTATTCAGCTGTATCCGGTTAGACTGGAAGCCGACCCCAACATACTTGGGAAAAGGTTAGGCAGATGATGGTTGTGAAAGTGTCACCTTTAACAAGTATCACATAGTGTTTTAAAGTTAATAGAAGTTTTAAGTTAGATGTTCTGAAATGAGTTGTAAAACTGCTCTTTAGCTACTTTAAGGAAGATTATCTAAGAAGGCAATAGGATCGCCCCCTATTAATAATAATATTTTTTTTATTTTCTCACCACAATATCCTTATAAAATAAAAAAAAAAACAATACTGTCCAGTCATGGGCTTAAAGAAAAATATTGTAGGAGGCTGGTGCCTAAGCTAAGCCGAAGTCTGTATTTCAGACCACCAAAATGGCAATTCTCATAATTTTAAGAACGTTCACAGTGAACTCAGTCTCAATCTGTCAAAAATGCTTCTAATTTCCCTACATTTTGACAAGTTTTTGACATTTGTTTGTTGCTGAGATGAGACTGCGACAGATTTTGAACATTTAAATTACGAGAATTGGCCTTCAGGTCTCCGCCCCAAGTACATAATTTTATTCCCGTATACTAAAACTAGACAATGATTTCGATTTTACTTATAGGAAGAAGTGTTCGTGTAGAGAGTGCGGGTGTGTGAGTGAGACTGATGAAAATGTTGGTTGGTGTTATGAACTTTGTTTATTAAACGGGACTTAAATAGAACTGGCGAAATGTGGGTGCACTTTAGGTACACCTCTGCTTAACCTTTCTAGGAGACAGGCGTGATGTTTGTGTTATAAGCTAGTTAGGAAAATATTCGAAGCTAAATAATATTTACAGATTAAAGAGTTTATTTACGAAAGTTGCTATGGCGACAGCTTAACCGTACTTTTTGACGTTTAAACGTCTCTTTACTTTAAGCAACGTTTGTAAATAAATAAGTAAATGTTTACAATGCGTGGAGACTGTGACACTTTTGGGGTCTTATTGCTTAAGAGAAAATGCGGTCGGAAAGACTTTAAAAAGCCTAAGTAAAAAGTCTCGCCTATTTCTTCCTCCAATATTGGACCAATTTATTAGATACTAGCTTTTGCCAGCGACTTCGTCCGCGTGGAATAATGACTTCCGGAAATTGAGGCACTAACTCTCATAGAGTTTAACCGATGTGCTCTTTCTTCTGCCGATTCTTGAGAACGCGTATTTCTCATTCAACTCGTTTTTCAAGACAATAGCGGGCGGACGCCGGCGTCCGCTTGGGGCTTGAATAACTAAAAATATATAACTACGTCTAATATATAAAATAATATATAATAAAACCTACTTCTCTTAAAACTAAATACCTATAACTACTATAATTAATAATACCTGTACCTATAATTAATAAAAGTACCTACGCTTTTACCTTCTTAATATTAAAAAAAACTGAACATAAATTAACCAAAACTTACCTACTACTAACTAACTACTACTAACTAACTACTACTAACCTATTACTACTTCACCTAAAAAGAAATCCTGTTTTCCCAACATTTTCCTACACTGCTCTGCTCCTATTGATCGTAGCGTGATGAAAAGTATACTATAGCCTGCCCAGGAGTATGAAGAACATTTGTACCAAGTTTCGTTGAAATCCGTCGAGTAGTTTTTGTTTCTATAACGAACATACAGACAGATAGACAGACAGACAGACAAAAATTTTACTGATTGCATTTTTGGCGTCAGTAACGATCACTAATCACCCGCTGATAGTTATTTTGGAAATATATTTCATGTACAGAATTGACCTCTCTACAGATTTATTATAAGTATAGATAGATTTCATAAACTGAATAAGAAGGATATATTATACTGTGTCCCTTTGCTTTTCTTTTTTCATTAATAGTTGTCGAATTTGTACATTAGGCCTCTGTTGACAGTGGCAGCGGTTTAAATCGGCATTTTTTGAGGGTTCTAGTGCTTACAAAAATGATGGTATCATTAAAAAAGAAAACAGGGACATACAAGTAGTTAATACTAGCGCCTCGTCCCGGCTTCGCACGGGTGGACATTTATTTTTTTGCCATTTCGTTTTTTTCTTGCTATTAAAAATGTCTATATTAATCAGTGATAACGTAGCATTCAAATGGTGAAAGAATTTTTAAAATCGGCCCAGTACTTTTTGAGCCAATTCGTTACAAACATACTTACATACAAATCTTTCCTCTTTATAATATTTTTTTAGTTAATATTTAATATTCTTTATAAAATCATTGCTTTATGGTCATTAACCAGAAACAAAATGGGCGAAAGCGTTGCTATGGAGAAAAGACCACCCGCATTTTCTCTTAATCGTGAGACTTCTTCTTGGGCCAAAACTTCACCACTTCCACAGAGTTATCGGTGGCAGCGCAGAGGTCACTCTGGTTGCATGTTTTGGGATACAAAGGGAAGGATAGGTGGAGTATAGTTTGTGATACAGCTCCACATCCACACGCTGCTGCTTACATCTTCCCACTTAGGTTCTGAGATGGTTGAAAGAAAGATAGAAAATACATTTATTTAGCACAGACTAAAAGACACAATACATTGTTCGGGGACTATCGTGAGAATAATCCACAACTACCTAACTACTACAAAATAAAACGGATTTAACAACTTTCTGTGACTTCGGGAACTATCCACATTGTAAGGAAAAACATGTTTGTGATACAGCTCCACATCCACACGCTGCTGCTTACATCTTCCCACTTAGGTTCTGAGATGGTTGAAAGAAAGAAAGAAAGATAGAAAATACATTTATTTAGCACAGACTAAAAGACACAATACATTGTTCGGGGACTATCGTGAGAATAATCCACAACTACCTAACTACTACAAAATAAAACGGATTTAACAATTTTCTGTGACTTCGGGAACTATCCACATTGTAAGGAAACACATGTTTGTGATACAGCTCCACATCCACACGCTGCTGCTTACATCTTCCCACTTAGGTTCTGAGATGGTTGAAAGAAAGTAAGAAAGATAGAAAATACATTTATTTAGCACAGACTAAAAGACACAATACATTGATCGGGGACTATCGTGAGAATAATCCACAACTACCTAACTACTACAAAATAAAACGGATTTAACAACTTTCTGTGACTTCGGGAACTATCCACATTGTAAGGAAACACATATTAAAATTTAGCTACTGACATTTCCTGAATTATTCAAAGACATTTGACAACTGTGACACAATTTTCATGCAGTTGTGACTTGCGGTATGCAAACGTATTAAATGCGTTTATCACTATGTCAGGTATTTTTATAGTTTGACTCGCGTAAGTTGACGACTTATTTACGAGTCGCAAGCAGTTTAAGTACGTGTCCAAGATTATTTGGTCAGATATCACTGCAAATAAAGTTATCGCCTGTACACTTTACAATGTAGGAACTAATATTGTTATATAACTTCAGTCAAAACTTGAAGATGGTAGGTAGACTACGTTGAATGCCGAATAGTTCATTTAAAACTATCTTTTTTAAATAACATTCTTAATCTCACACATAACTCTGATTCATTCGTGCTTACTTTTACACACTCTCACATTTAGATTCACACACCCTAACTCTCACTCACACACTCGCATGTCTGCGTGCGTGCTGCATGTTTAGCTTTAATTCTGTCTTTTTTATATTATTATTTCCTTTACCTACATATTTTATATAAAAGAAGTAAAATATACTTGTTTAAGTTATGGAAGAGCCGAGCTTCCTAACACAGGCTTATGTGCTTAAAAGGAACAGTTCCAATCACTACAGTTGTTGAGGTTTACTTGCTAAAATAACATACCATTTTTCATTTTCAAAAGTGGTGATAAAGACTTATCTACACGTCTTTAATAAAAGTATACGTTAAGTGACTCGAACAATCTAAATAACTAAGCCACCCATCTTGGTTGTCTAATCTTCTCTCCTAAAGATCACTGACGTGTAAATCGAGCTTTAAGCCTCGTTCACACTATCGAAGTTAAAGCCACGTTAATATAAAGTAGAGACTTCGTTAACAGACTAAGACGAGGTTTCGCAAAATGCATGCGGTGGCGGCAAACACACTGCGTGGCTGCAAACGTAGCTGCATGGCAGCAAACATGGCTGCGAGGCGGCTTTCAGTCTCATTCCTTGTGCAAATCTAGTTTAACGTCTTGTTAAAAGGGTTTCGTGCACTTAGGTAGAGCTGAGCTGAAATGTTTGTAGTCGAAGAATGCTTTACCGATGTTAAAGTGTAGGTTGGAACGGATTCTTAGACGGTTTACTTTGACGTATGTCGTAACCTACATTGCCTTCCTGGACATAAAACAAACGGTTGAAGAAACCGCAGTTTTTACCATCCTTTAGAGAAATTATTTCGAAAGGTTTGTGTGTATAAAAAAATATATATTAAACTTACACATAATAAAGAAATCTTGATGTTTTGTCAAGTCGTAAGAATCGTGTGAAGCAGGCGAGTCGCTAGTAAAAATATGAATAAAAACAGGTGAGTTTCTTAACTCCACTGCCATTCCCAGCGCCAGTTGTAAAAATCTCATAAAAATAATTCGCATTAATTTTATTGAAAACATAGTTGGGAAAGTATCGGTAGTTGAGCTTGTAGCTAAGTAATAAAAGCCGCACAGGGACGATCGGTCAGGTTAAGCTACGCTTGTCGCGGTTGGTTCGTGGATGGGTGACAGTCTTTACATATCAAAACCCCACCGTGCCATTAGTGGATCTTTGACAGTCGTTACGGGTTGTCAGGAGTCCGAAAGTCAAGTCACAACCAGTCTCACCAAGGGGTATCGTATTACCCAGTAACTGGGTTGTGGAGGTCAAATAGACAGTCGTTCTATGTAAAACACTGGTATTCAGCTGTATCCGGTTAGACTGGAAGCCGACCCCAACATACTTGGGAAAAGGTTAGGCAGATGATGGTTGTGAAGTGTCACCTTTAACAAGTATCACATAGTGTTTTAAAGTTAATAGAAGTTTTAAGTTAGATGTTCTGAAATGAGTTGTAAAACTGCTCTTTAGCTACTTTAAGGAAGATTATCTAAGAAGGCAATAGGATCGCCCCCTATTAATAATAATATTTTTTTTATTTTCTCACCACAATATCCTTATAAAATAAAAAAAAAAACAATACTGTCCAGTCATGGGCTTAAAGAAAAATATTGTAGGAGGCTGGTGCCTAAGCTAAGCCGAAGTCTGTATTTCAGACCACCAAAATGGCAATTCTCATAATTTTAAGAACGTTCACAGTGAACTCAGTCTCAATCTGTCAAAAATGCTTCTAATTTCCCTACATTTTGACAAGTTTTTGACATTTGTTTGTTGCTGAGATGAGACTGCGACAGATTTTGAACATTTAAATTACGAGAATTGGCCTTCAGGTCTCCGCCCCAAGTACATAATTTTATTCCCGTATACTAAAACTAGACAATGATTTCGATTTTACTTATAGGAAGAAGTGTTCGTGTAGAGAGTGCGGGTGTGTGAGTGAGACTGATGAAAATGTTGGTTGGTGTTATGAACTTTGTTTATTAAACGGGACTTAAATAGAACTGGCGAAATGTGGGTGCACTTTAGGTACACCTCTGCTTAACCTTTCTAGGAGACAGGCGTGATGTTTGTGTTATAAGCTAGTTAGGAAAATATTCGAAGCTAAATAATATTTACAGATTAAAGAGTTTATTTACGAAAGTTGCTATGGCGACAGCTTAACCGTACTTTTTGACGTTTAAACGTCTCTTTACTTTAAGCAACGTTTGTAAATAAATAAGTAAATGTTTACAATGCGTGGAGACTGTGACACTTTTGGGGTCTTATTGCTTAAGAGAAAATGCGGTCGGAAAGACTTTAAAAAGCCTAAGTAAAAAGTCTCGCCTATTTCTTCCTCCAATATTGGACCAATTTATTAGATACTAGCTTTTGCCAGCGACTTCGTCCGCGTGGAATAATGACTTCCGGAAATTGAGGCACTAACTCTCATAGAGTTTAACCGATGTGCTCTTTCTTCTGCCGATTCTTGAGAACGCGTATTTCTCATTCAACTCGTTTTTCAAGACAATAGCGGGCGGACGCCGGCGTCCGCTTGGGGCTTGAATAACTAAAAATATATAACTACGTCTAATATATAAAATAATATATAATAAAACCTACTTCTCTTAAAACTAAATACCTATAACTACTATAATTAATAATACCTGTACCTATAATTAATAAAAGTACCTACGCTTTTACCTTCTTAATATTAAAAAAAACTGAACATAAATTAACCAAAACTTACCTACTACTAACTAACTACTACTAACTAACTACTACTAACCTATTACTACTTCACCTAAAAAGAAATCCTGTTTTCCCAACATTTTCCTACACTGCTCTGCTCCTATTGATCGTAGCGTGATGAAAAGTATACTATAGCCTGCCAGGAGTATGAAGAACATTTGTACCAAGTTTCGTTGAAATCCGTCGAGTAGTTTTTGTTTCTATAACGAACATACAGACAGATAGACAGACAGACAGACAAAAATTTTACTGATTGCATTTTTGGCGTCAGTAACGATCACTAATCACCCGCTGATAGTTATTTTGGAAATATATTTCATGTACAGAATTGACCTCTCTACAGATTTATTATAAGTATAGATAGATTTCATAAACTGAATAAGAAGGATATATTATACTGTGTCCCTTTGCTTTTCTTTTTTCATTAATAGTTGTCGAATTTGTACATTAGGCCTCTGTTGACAGTGGCAGCGGTTTAAATCGGCATTTTTTGAGGGTTCTAGTGCTTACAAAAATGATGGTATCATTAAAAAAGAAAACAGGGACATACAAGTAGTTAATACTAGCGCCTCGTCCCGGCTTCGCACGGGTGGACATTTATTTTTTTGCCATTTCGTTTTTTTCTTGCTATTAAAAATGTCTATATTAATCAGTGATAACGTAGCATTCAAATGGTGAAAGAATTTTTAAAATCGGCCCAGTACTTTTTGAGCCAATTCGTTACAAACATACTTACATACAAATCTTTCCTCTTTATAATATTTTTTTAGTTAATATTTAATATTCTTTATAAAATCATTGCTTTATGGTCATTAACCAGAAACAAAATGGGCGAAAGCGTTGCTATGGAGAAAAGACCACCCGCATTTTCTCTTAATCGTGAGACTTCTTCTTGGGCCAAAACTTCACCACTTCCACAGAGTTATCGGTGGCAGCGCAGAGGTCACTCTGGTTGCATGTTTTGGGATACAAAGGGAAGGATAGGTGGAGTATAGTTTGTGATACAGCTCCACATCCACACGCTGCTGCTTACATCTTCCCACTTAGGTTCTGAGATGGTTGAAAGAAAGATAGAAAATACATTTATTTAGCACAGACTAAAAGACACAATACATTGTTCGGGGACTATCGTGAGAATAATCCACAACTACCTAACTACTACAAAATAAAACGGATTTAACAACTTTCTGTGACTTCGGGAACTATCCACATTGTAAGGAAAAACATGTTTGTGATACAGCTCCACATCCACACGCTGCTGCTTACATCTTCCCACTTAGGTTCTGAGATGGTTGAAAGAAAGAAAGAAAGATAGAAAATACATTTATTTAGCACAGACTAAAAGACACAATACATTGTTCGGGGACTATCGTGAGAATAATCCACAACTACCTAACTACTACAAAATAAAACGGATTTAACAATTTTCTGTGACTTCGGGAACTATCCACATTGTAAGGAAACACATGTTTGTGATACAGCTCCACATCCACACGCTGCTGCTTACATCTTCCCACTTAGGTTCTGAGATGGTTGAAAGAAAGTAAGAAAGATAGAAAATACATTTATTTAGCACAGACTAAAAGACACAATACATTGATCGGGGACTATCGTGAGAATAATCCACAACTACCTAACTACTACAAAATAAAACGGATTTAACAACTTTCTGTGACTTCGGGAACTATCCACATTGTAAGGAAACACATATTAAAATTTAGCTACTGACATTTCCTGAATTATTCAAAGACATTTGACAACTGTGACACAATTTTCATGCAGTTGTGACTTGCGGTATGCAAACGTATTAAATGCGTTTATCACTATGTCAGGTATTTTTATAGTTTGACTCGCGTAAGTTGACGACTTATTTACGAGTCGCAAGCAGTTTAAGTACGTGTCCAAGATTATTTGGTCAGATATCACTGCAAATAAAGTTATCGCCTGTACACTTTACAATGTAGGAACTAATATTGTTATATAACTTCAGTCAAAACTTGAAGATGGTAGGTAGACTACGTTGAATGCCGAATAGTTCATTTAAAACTATCTTTTTTAAATAACATTCTTAATCTCACACATAACTCTGATTCATTCGTGCTTACTTTTACACACTCTCACATTTAGATTCACACACCCTAACTCTCACTCACACACTCGCATGTCTGCGTGCGTGCTGCATGTTTAGCTTTAATTCTGTCTTTTTTATATTATTATTTCCTTTACCTACATATTTTATATAAAAGAAGTAAAATATACTTGTTTAAGTTATGGAAGAGCCGAGCTTCCTAACACAGGCTTATGTGCTTAAAAGGAACAGTTCCAATCACTACAGTTGTTGAGGTTTACTTGCTAAAATAACATACCATTTTTCATTTTCAAAAGTGGTGATAAAGACTTATCTACACGTCTTTAATAAAAGTATACGTTAAGTGACTCGAACAATCTAAATAACTAAGCCACCCATCTTGGTTGTCTAATCTTCTCTCCTAAAGATCACTGACGTGTAAATCGAGCTTTAAGCCTCGTTCACACTATCGAAGTTAAAGCCACGTTAATATAAAGTAGAGACTTCGTTAACAGACTAAGACGAGGTTTCGCAAAATGCATGCGGTGGCGGCAAACACACTGCGTGGCTGCAAACGTAGCTGCATGGCAGCAAACATGGCTGCGAGGCGGCTTTCAGTCTCATTCCTTGTGCAAATCTAGTTTAACGTCTTGTTAAAAGGGTTTCGTGCACTTAGGTAGAGCTGAGCTGAAATGTTTGTAGTCGAAGAATGCTTTACCGATGTTAAAGTGTAGGTTGGAACGGATTCTTAGACGGTTTACTTTGACGTATGTCGTAACCTACATTGCCTTCCTGGACATAAAACAAACGGGTTGAAGAAACCGCAGTTTCTTTAAATTACTGAAAACTGTAAATTTGTCTGTAATTAAATGAGTGTCTAACTTTGTTGTTCAAACTGTCTTCTGTTGAAACTTAGGGTTTCGAAACCCAGAATATAAAACTAAGGGTTTTTTAATTAATTGTTCAAAAACTCATAAAATCACCGTGTCAGGCAGACATTAATAGATGTTTAGTAACCAATTAAAATATACCTGCTTAGAAGGATTCCGAAGGAACCTTTAATTGGTGACTGCATAAGTCCGAGGCTATTGTTACCTAAAGTACTTAAGTTATATTATACAGATAAGCTGTTGGTGTAAATCCTACTAATAATATATTATAAACGCGAAAGATTGTTAGAACGGATGGATGTTTCTTACTCTTTCACGCAAAAAATAATTAACAGTTTTGGTTGTTTGGCACACAGATAGTTTATAACCAGGATTAACACATAGAATACTTTTATCCTGATATTCCTACGGGATCGAGACTTATGCAGGTAAAACCGCGGGGCGCTGCTAGTAAAAAAAAATGATATAAAAACCATTAAGGTCTGATGTACGTTATTCGTCATCACGTCATTTGAGTCGCAGGCAAGAAACTTGCATCGTGTAAATGAGGCTAAATATCGTTGCAGCTTTATAGAAAACTGTTAGGTGGTACAGTCAACAGCAAAAGTAGACGATGAAAATCAGAAATTCAATACTAATTAATGAACGGAGTTCGTGTCAGAACTGTGTGGCGTCGAAGTAGTAAATGTTTGGTACTCGTATAATTTACAATCACATAACGACACTTCGACGCCACACAGTTTTGACGCGAACTCCGTTCATTAGTATTGAATTTCTGATTCTCATCATCTACTTTTGCTGTTGACTGTACAACACTACCACTCATTATTTTAGTGCAGTAACACTGGCGTCACTTGCATACTCGCTTGTAACCACGTTTTGCAATATAAGTAGACTTTTACTTACCTAACGGCGAACTTCATATTTCCTGACTGAGCTCCCCGAAGACGTCCTATCTACAGCCACTCCTCGTGGTAATTATCCTGCACACGATCACGTTAATCAGCCTCATATGAAGATATTTGTTTTTCTTCTTTATTGGTAGGGGCTATATATCAGAATTACATTTCTATGGCTGTGGGGAAAAAAGTGCCATAAGCGCCAACAGTAAACATGTAAGAATCTTTTAGTAGGTGGCAATATGTCGAGCACTTATGTACTTACATAAAGTAAATGTATACGAGAACATTTCCATTTTGGCAAAATGTCTGCTACTTGTCGCTTGTCGTTATATTTATTTTATGTCATTGTTATGTTCTCATTTCCTAGCGTTATTCTAAATAGTAGATGTTATTATTTTCAGATTTTTTAGGGTTGTACGAAACTTCAAGCTGAATAAAATTTAAGTAGAAACCTTTTTAAAAACAAGCTTTCAATGAATTAAAAAAGTACTAAATAAAACTTACGTTAATAAAACTTTAATATTTTCTTAAAAGCTTGAGGCGTGAACGTTCTCCTTACACTTTAAGAAAGTTCTATATTAACGTAAGTTTTATTTAGTACTTTTTAGCATAAGAGTTTGTTTAAATTGCTGTTCTATCACCTTCACTTGAAAGGTAAAGGGTGATTTTTTTGCTGGTATCTTTTTGGCAACACTGTTTTTGACAGATCACGCGTGAATCGTGTCTTGTGTCATTGTCAAACTTGTTCAGTTTGGTCTATAATTTAACCATGAATCGACTTACGAACGAACAACGCTTGTAAATTATTGAATTTTATTATCAAAATGCATGCTCGGTTAAGAGAGTGTGAATGGCGAGCGCTACCGTGTGATGATTGGCGATTTTTTTTTGCCCAAAATGGAAGAATTGGACATGCCTGACATGTGGTTTCAACAAGACGGTGCCACATGCCACACGGCACGCGAAACAATGGCCCAATTGAGAGCCGCCTTCGGTGAACAGTTTATCTCACGTTTTGGGCCCGTCAATTGGCCGCCTAGATCGTGTGATCTAACGCCTTTGGACTATTTCTTGTGGGGCCATGTTAAGGCTCATGTCTACAGGGATAAACCAGCAACGATTGACGCACTGGGAGCCAATATTGAAGCATTTATTCGTGATATACCGGCTGATATGTTGGAGAGAGTGTGCCGAAATTGGGCCTTGCGAATGGGCCATCTAAACCGCAGCCGCGGCCAGCAATTGCATGAAATCATCTTCAAACATTAAATTATATTGATCGTTCTATCGATTCCAATAAAGATTTCATCAAATTTTTCAAATTTTTTGTGTTTTTTTTGAAAATCAAATCCTATACCTCTTAAAAAATCACCCGTTACATGAAAGACAAATCCAACAATCCAACGAACTCAAACACGCTTTTATACAAGTCATGGTGTGAAGCCTGCAATCCTGGGTGTAGAATCAGATGATACAATAATTTTATGCATTGTCTTCGAAATAGAATCAATATGTAAAATATTAACTCTGTAGGATAAGAGGAAGTGGTGTTAATTCAGCTTGCAAGATTTGACTTACACATGCACTAACATACTAATTAACAAGGCAAGTAAAATAAAATCTTGTAAAAATGTAAAGAACAAGATGTTACGAAAGTTACATGTCCTTAATTATTGCGGACCTCATGTGAATGTTTCGGAATTCCAAGACTATTTTCAGAGCCAAACGACCGAGCCAAACGGCCGAACGAGCCTACGATTAATACGGAAAATACCTCCCACCGCGTTTTTTAAAGCCTTTTTTAATTAACTGATAAAACTTCACAGGCTATCTAAGAGGTCTCCCTAGCCAATAACAGAAAACAAAGAAAAACGAATACCTAAAATCATAGTTTTAAATGAACAGCAGTGCGATTCTGTAACCATCTCACCTTGAAAACTTAGGTGAAGTGAGTGTGGAGTGAGCTGTCAGTGTCATCCTGATAGGGATTGATACTCTTGACAGCTCACTCCAAGCTCACTTCACCTAACTTTTCACGGTGAAATTTTTCCAGAATCGATCGGCAGCTCATCACGGGATCACTCTCCTCGTGTCGCTCGTAGTTACTCTAAATTATGACTTACAAAAACATTTTTTTTTGCTTTTTAATGCCTTTTCCCTCTACGGCTGTGATGTTCCTAGTTAATTAAAATGCTCTGTATGATTAAAAAATGTTGCACGTATAACTTTCAAAACATTTAGATATTTTTTTCAGCCTGTAATTAAGGTAAATATAGAACAGTCCATAGACCAGCAATCCACCCTCTTCCGGCCGACCGTCTGAGTACCTTTTACTATATAAATACTCAATACTCAATACTCAATTCTTTATTGCATTCCACAATGTAGGCTTAGGTGGTAAACATTTATTTGGTAGGTAACAATCGTGGACCCTGTCGGGCACAGCAAAAGATATAATTAATAAAATTTGGAGAGGACTTATCATTTAAATATCTTATTATAATTCAACTTATTCTAAAAACATAGACATAACATTAAGATTAGAATTAAAATTGCAAAAGACTTTATTTTTCAAGTTTTAGAGATTTATCATTTAAATATTCGTCGACACTATAGTAAGATTTTTTTAGTAATAACTTTTTTAATTTATTTACGAATAAAAAAAAAAAAAAATAGGTTTTACCTAATCAAATAAAGGTATTTTTGATTAGGTAGGTTCAATTTGCTTAGCAACTATTTACTAAGATAATAAGTTACGCATTAATTTCTTGTTAACGATACGTTTAAAATTACTCATGAAATTTAATGAGGTACCTACTACCTTCAATTATAAGTAAATACCTATAAGCTTATTGTAAATAACCAGTCTTACCAAGGGGGTATCGTATTACCTAGTGATTGGGTTGTGGAGGTCAGATAGACAGTCACTCCATGTGAAATACTGGTACTCAGCTGCATCCGGTAAGACTGGAATCAGACCCAAACATAGTTGGAAAAAGGCTAGGAAGATTTTAAAAAAAGATGATGACCTAAGTATTGTAAATATCACAGTCATAGTATATCGTATGCTTTTTTTCTATAAGTTTCTTTTTCTTTGTCTATGAAAATATATTCAGACAGTTTATTTAACATGAGAATATCGGCATGAAAAGTATAATTTATCTTATGTCCTTGTCCTTTTTTATTCGATGGTCTAAAACATGGTCATGGTCTACTCATGTGCCTAACATGCAAATCCGTCCAGCCGTTTTAGCGTAAAAGCGTAACAAACATACAAAAAAAAAATCAAATCTTTTCTTTTCTATTTAAAATATTAGTTAAGAAAAACGATTTTATAGTTGTTAAATTTAAATATTTAAGCTCTCAGTGGAAATGTGGTGCTAAATAAGGGAATGTTTGCAAAAATATCTCAATTTACAAATCAGCTTGTTAAAAATATCGGGTGCATAGGCTTCAACGCAGTTTATTAAAATTTATCTCCACTGCATCATGCAGGATATTGGGCAGTGATAGCCCGGAAGTAACTAATAGCCGATTACCTACAGCCCATTACATTGATTTACTATCAACAACAAATTAATTATGTTCACAATCACTTGGGAACGCCGGCGTCGATTGCAAATTATGTAGGTGGGTAATATGTGCAGTAGGTATATCTTGAGAGTAGCTTCGTATCTAGATATTGCTGCTGGGCAAACGCCTCTTCTAATACAGAGAAGGCACTATCATTGATCACGCTTGCTCAATATGGGTTAGCGATTTAAGACTTTATTATATCTTATATTTTCTACAAGGTGTAACATAATTAACGCAAGGCCTCATACACTCCAATTAGTGTGTTAAAAGCATAATACAATGACCAAAACTATTTTTTTAATGCTTGCTATTTTTA
Source organism: Globia sparganii (assembly GCA_949316385.1). Taxonomy (NCBI): domain Eukaryota; kingdom Metazoa; phylum Arthropoda; class Insecta; order Lepidoptera; family Noctuidae; genus Globia; species Globia sparganii. The sequence continues at coordinate 14,854,459 of OX438665.1, read as the reverse complement.
TTAAGAAAATTGTGTTGACACTAACATATATATAACAATACTTTATGCATTTAAAATTAAGTCTTATTGCCTTTAAATAAGATTTAATTTTATTTGGCTCATTCGACGGTTAGTATGAAAAAATAAATATTTTTTGATAAAATACTTATATTAAAAGTTACTGAAATCGATTCAGTAGTCAATTATGAACAAACTACTTTCAGGGTTTATTCTGTTACACCTTGTATAAGTCCAAGTTTCCTCACGATTTGTCTTCCACCACCGATGTCATATCCACGATAAACTCGGAAAGTATTTAAGAATTGAAAAAGACACATTGGCAGATGGCAATGGCAGATTAGCAGATGCCCGGATTGGAACCTACAACCTCGTACATGAGAATCGAGGCCTTAATCACTGGGCCTGCACGACGGACTACGGATAATGTATTCTTAGAGCCAATGATAATAAAACTAAAAAGAGGTAGATATGTTAGCTATTTAACATTCCATACTCAAAACGGTACAATTAGATGACACTTGGAAGTAGGAGTACATCGTAATTATCGGGAGCGAAAAAGAGACAAGATGAAGAAAACTTGACTAACTAGCCAAGTTTTAACGTGACACTTGCGGAACGCGTTTAACCTATCTACTTCTTTTTATTATACTTCTATATCCATACATCTACAAATTATAAATCAAAGTAACTTTTCGAGTTTGCCGGTATTACCATATTGTTCTACTAAACTATGCAGCGGATTTTGATGCGGTTTTCACCAACATTTAGTGAATTTATTCCAGTTTACTTACATATTATAACAATATAGATATCTTGATGTTTTGTTAAGTCGCAAAAACCGTGCGAAGCAGGGTCGGGTCGCTAGTTTTTTCATGTTGAATCTCAAATATCTAAAAATCGTTTCAATGGCTGCAATAATCGAGTGCTTAATAGATTTTTGTATAGCGCGATTCATATAAACTATAAAGTGCCAATTTATAACTGACACTAAAACTTTTAACAGTTCATTATAAGTAAAGATTACTTCAGGCATCGTTAATCAAATATTTAACTTCGCTAATCGCTAATCCGTTACTATAAAAGTTTACTTCGTTAAACGTTAAAGCTTTGCATTTCGGAAGATTAAACGGAAGTTAACGTTAATAGTTGATCGTTAACTCGTGATACAAAATGCATTTTATATATCGTTGCGTTAGTGATTTACTCATTTAAAAAAATGTTATGGGCTATGAAAGTTTAGACAGGACAAGAATAATTACTAAAAGAAAGGTAAAAATAGAATTATATATAAAAATAATTATATTAAATATAATTATATCATTATTAAAATAGAATTGGGCTGAACACATCTGCCGCATATCAGACGACCAATGGGCCAAAGTTACGACCCAATGGGTCCCTCTTAATGGCGCAAGCGACATCGCGGCACGCGCAGACGGAGATGGCGGGATGAGCTGGACTCTTTCAACAAAATCTGGTCCAGAGATGGTAAGAGGAAAGAGGGTAGGGAAGCCTTTACCTTGCAGTGGGACATCACAGGCTTTTAGTAATTTAATAATAATATCATTAGAGTTTGTATTCATAATTATTTAGAGATTTTCAGAAAGTGTTTTTCGCGTTGAAGTGTGGTCCGCGCGGTATCATTTTGGCAAATAGTAGAAACTTAATTATCGATTAACGGACTTATGAAAAGTTAACGAAAGTCAATGAGACCGTTAACAATTTTTAAAGTTAAAGTCAATCCGTTACTCGATATGTTAACTTCGTTAATTATCGACCGACTTACATACTTCTTGAAGTTCACACCTGTATTTATTAGAGGAACAGAAATCCCTTTGTTATACCTACCTTTACTAGTTGGTACTTTTGAACAGGAAAGGGTTCTGCAGTGCAATGATAACGAGGCAAGTTCCGCTATTCATCGGAAAGTTCCAATTTTGGGACGGTAACTATCACCTATAACTGAAAACCCCAATCGCGTTATACCTGGTCGGATTTAAGGTATTAGCTTCCCAAGTTTGTTGACGGTGGTCTGAGCCTATTGTTACGTCCTAACTATATCCTTGGTACTAAACTAGGTACCTCCCTAGGTATAATGGGTCACTGAAAAAAACCCCCGTTTCAGAAACCCTGGTTATTTCTCGATATAACCTTCTACAACAATTTTAGTTTGATGAAGTCGCGATTTTTTTTTAAGTACATAAAAATAAAATTTAGTTTTTTTAGGTTATGAATTATTTATGAACTCCCGAACTATGTATCTAACTGCCCACTCCAACATTTTTACTGACCATCCACTTGAGTATCTATAAGCAGTAAAATTACTGAACGGACAGCTACGTGTGGGCGGTTAACAAATCAAAATTAGTCGGTAAGAAGAACTTGGAAGTAGCGCTTGTCGGCTGCTGTCGCGGCACTGCTCGCTTCGCTTGCTCGCCTCGTGCGCGGTTGGTCTCAGTTCTAACCTTTTTTTTTTTTTCGCTGAGAAATGCATTACGCATTCCCGCTCGCGGGGGACGAGACGGGATATGTGGGACTCCCTGTCGGACAGTATACCCACTAAAACTCAGGTTCTAACCTAACCCAACCCACTACTTTATCAACCAATTTAATTTTGGATTTTTGACGTACTTAAATATTTACGTTTCTAACCTAATTATAATACTACTTTATATTTATTATAAAGAAATGTTGTAGACGGTTCAGAAGACCCCAAATAGTCTCTTTCGTGCGAGCCAGCAAGTTTCTTAACCCAACCAGACCCCAATCAAAGCAACACGAATTTGACAAAATATGTAGGTAAATAAACACGCAATCAGTCATGAGCGTGTGAAGTATGTAAGTATGGCATTCCAAGTGTCCTAAATCAAACCAAAATCCCTTGTAACAATAGTGTACATTTTTATCTTTCAGGTGACACCCCTGCGTTCCAAAGTAGAGATGCGAATGCCCGAAACATGTTTTTGCTATTTGAATAGCGGAAGGCGTTTCAACACGCGCTTATTGGTGTATGTTGGCGTCTATTGGCGTGTCGGAGTACGACAGACAACGCAATAACTCACGACGATCCATCAGAGTGAAACTTGCGTCACTGTGGAATGGAGTTAACGGTTTGTAGAGCTTCACTATTCGTATGTTCGTTGAAGAAAAAAGTGAAAAAATACCGGTTGTGAAAAAAAAATTAAACATGCTAAAATCAAGTTAAAAAAAAAATACTATCACTTCTATCCAAGTAAACAAGAAAGGATAGGTATACAAATCTTTTTTAAGGGTCGAGGGGCCGAGAGTGGACTAAACGATAATTACTTTCTTTGGTTTAATCTCAGAAACAAAATTATCAAAGGGCACTAAAGTTTTTGAGAACCTTTAGCTCCTCTGTAGATTTGTTTTAAAACAATGGATTATTTTAAGTATTTAATGAAGAAAAAGGTTCCGCTAAAGTGACAAGGAAATAACAGTTTATTAGACAAAATAATTGTTATTATAATTTCAAAGAAAATTGGAAAAGTAATTTAATTATTTCTATAGAGTGTAACTAGGTACCTATGTTTGATAAAATAATAATAATATCGTCTATTTATAAAAATGGCGCAGATTTACAATAAACTTGAAAATTATTATAGAGGACACAGTTGCTCATTTGCCTGAACTAAGTAGAACCTGTGTTTCAGGCTAGAAAGGTGCTTATAATTTTAAAATATAAAATTAAAAACGTAGTGTCAGAATAATTTCTTCGATGCTGATTACCGAAAATTATATTTGATTAGCTGCACCCCGCAGTTTTACCCGCATAAGTTTCTATCTCGTGAGAATATCGGGATAAAAAATATCTTATGTGCTAATCCTGGTTAAAGAATATCACAGTGTCAAACAGTTAAATCCGTTCAGTAGTTTTTGAGTGAAAGAGTAAAAAACGTCCATCTATCCATCCATCCTCACAAACTTTCGCGTTTATAATATTAGGTATATATATGGTAGGGTAGTATTAGTAGGTAATTTAAATGTACCTATTTACTCACTTCATTATCTGATTATCTGGCGCTGTTCGTAGTGTTCCGGAAGTCAGGTGGCAATCTTTCATCTCGGCGTACCTATCTACTGTAGAAAGCAAGAAAATAAAATTTACAAGTTGGTAGGACCGAATATCACCACTAAATGAGGGTGTGTTCGTGTATGTATGTGTGTGAGAGAGAGAGAATGAATGTATGTGGGGGTATGTGTGTGTGAATTGTATTTATGTAGCTAATATGTCAGTACTTAAATCTGTTCCAAAAGTAATAGATGAAAGTTTAAACATCGTGCATGTTTGCTGACGCAAGAGTCGATGACTTTTATGCCATTATACGCAAGAAAACAGCTTCTCTGATGCGCCGGATTTACGGGAGCGCCTACGGAATCCTAAAGATGATTTCTGAGAGACAAGACACTGCAGTGCTGGGGAGATTCATCCAGCTGCATGTGACAAGATGATACTATTACTTACTGTGTTACTTAGTTATGACGTGATAACGTCTTATAAATCGACCGGCTACACGCACGAAAAAGTGTCACGTTCCGCTGAGACTGAGCGTGCAAGCGAGAGCGCGGAACAAGCGTAAGGCCTACGTCACACTTGACGGAAATTCCGTCGCGGATCTTCCGCGTCGGGGCGCCAATACATGTTATTGCATATAAATGACTAATGACGGGCACACTACGCGGCAGATCGGTCGCTCCATCGCGGACCGCTGGCCCTCTGCGTCTGTACCGTCCTCCGCGTACCGACCGATTCTTCGTCGGAATTTCCGTCAAGTGTGGCGTAGGCCATAGAGAGGCACGATTGACCCTAGCGTTGTTCTTTGACACATTTATTTATCAATGTTTCTTTATGACGTTATCACGTAAAACTATCGTCCGTAAACCGACTTTATAGACAGCCAATTTTTTTTTTGACCCGTTAAATGTACTTTAGCTATTTTCATAGTGTAATGTCGTACAATATTCTATTGTGGGGAAATGCCGTCGATATTCAGACTATCTTTGTTTTGCAGAAGCGAGCTGTTCGATCAATTTATAATTTAAGTCCGAGACACTCTCTTAGAGACAAATTTAAAGAGATTCTCAATATATTTAAAAATACAGTGAGAACCGTAATATAAATACTAGGAACGAACACAAATTCGGTGTACCTTCAACAAGGCTCAAGAAAATAAGTGGCTCGTTCAGATGCCAGTGTATAGGTACGGTTTTATAATAAACTTCCAAGCCACGTTCAAGATCTAAGCCTAAGCCTTAATAAATTCAAATCATTCATTAAACGTAAGCTATGCCAAAAAGCCTTTTACCGTTAAAGATTATATTGAGGACAAAAAGGCCTGGGATTGAGCTGCTTTAAATTTTTACATATTGAAGGTTTTTTTTTTAATATTGAAATTAATATATTTTATATATACATTGACATTTGCTTACTTTGTAAAGTATTATATATTATTATTTTAACTATTGCGAATGTGAAGAATATGTGGGTCATTTTATTTATTTTTTATTTTTCTCTCTGTTCTGTTAGTTTTTGTTATGGTCTAGCAGTTTGAGTAATATAAGTGGCCTACCCAAATTTTAATGTCTTTTCTTTGGTATTGTTCGTCGAATGGTTGAGTTCCTTAAGTTTTGAGTTGAGCTGCACGATTTCTTACAATGCGTGCACTGACTGGACAGATCCACTCAATCTGTGTGGTTCTTTTCTCAAAAGACCATCTCAGCCATCTACGAGTATCTACATGGTCTTCGCATGATTTGACCAAGATTATGTGTGTTGATTCTGTCTGGACTTTAAAAGAGACTGACCTCTGAGTTGGTTTCGGCATTTCTTCTCACAGTAGTCAGATAGGAAACGCCGACCTCATCTAGTTTTTAAAATATGACTGACGTGTAAAAGTGTACTTGTACAAACCTCCTTACAGAAAATAAATAATTTATGATTTTATTATTTGAATTTTGAGAGTCTGAATTATGTGTTGTTTTTATTATTGACTAACATAGTTTTAAGGTTTTGTTACTAACAACTATGGACATGTAATTAGTCTGCAATAAATGGAATTATTATTTTTATGTTTTTACATATCTTGGGATCATGGAGTCCAGGTCCTTTGGAAGGCGTACGAGGCCCCTTAGGAAATTTTAATGAAATGCAGCACCAACCGAAGATTATCCCTGTAAGCAGTATGCAAGTGCATCCAAGGACAACTCCTGGTTGCTGTAGGTGTAGGTATTGCAGGATATGGAAAAATAAAAAGTTGGACTATGGGTTTGGGTGGCTAAAGTGGACTGGTTATTTAGGACTATGGAAAGTGTATAGCCCCTGCCTGACCAATAATCAGCCTATAATGTTCCCACTGCTGGGACACAGGCCTCCTCTCTATGAGACGGAGTGGGCCGTAATCTACCACGCGGGCCCAGCGCGGGTTGGTAGATGCCTGACCAATGTTTTATATAAATTACACAGATAAAATGGTAGGCAAAAAAAATCTTATTTTATTTATTTATTTTTTTATTTATTTCATTTTGGCAACAAACAGTCATGTACTTACAAACAATATTATTTATGAGAGAATTGGTTCCTTATAAAAGACCTATAGTGCCGACAATGTGGTATAGTTCTAAAAATATGTACAATAAACTCTTAGCAAGGAAAGACGTGCAGAAATACATACTTATATTAATTTTTGTATCAGAAGTAATGTTCAATGCAACTTAATTTGCAAAATAAACTGAAGGTAGACAAAGTAAAAAATAGAGTGAATTAAAATTATGTGACATATCTACTTGTAAGTTTCTGTTTAAGGCTATTAAGAGAAATGTTAAAAAGATCTATGTCTGTAAATTCTCTATTATAATTGTTAGTGGACCGGTATATAAATGAATTACGAGTGTATGTTTTATGCAGTCGAGGAGGAACAAAAAGTGGTAGTGTACGTGAGGGGCGTACGGGTAGGCGAGCGTGTGCTTTCAATGATATTCCACCTAGTAGTGATGGTGAATCAATAAATGAGTTTAAAATCTTGAACAGTTGAGTGATGTCGAACATATTACGTCTGTTACGTAGACTTATCAGTTTATGCCTACGCATTGCGTCTTCATACGCAGCGTCATAAGTATTATTGCGGTAGTTAAGTGATTTTAAAAACTTTTTCTGGATTCTTTCAATCCTATTTATATGTATACTAAAACATGGGCTCGACACAGTTCTACAAAAGTCCAGAATAGAGCGCACAAATGAAAAGTAAAGAATTTTTAAAGTGATAACTTTTTTAAATGGTTTACTAATTCGTAGTATAAAGCCAAGTCTGCGAAATGCGGAGCTAACTATGTGGTCTATATGATGGGTGAATGTTAATTTGGAGTCCATAATGATCCCCAGGTCTCTAATGGTGGAAACTCTTTTAAGAGTTAAGCCATTTATGGCGTAGTTAAAGTTTAATGGATGAGTTTTACGTGTATATGACATACTGAAACATTTATCTATGTTGAGAAAGAGTTGATTTGTTGTACAGTAATTATGCAAATTTATTAAATCACTTTGTAATTTAGAGCAATCTCTAACGGACTCAACCACTCGGAATATTTTAGTATCATCAGCATAAAGCAAGTGATTACTGTGGTCAAATATGGTTCCTATGTCATTAATGTAGAGGGTAAAGAGCAAGGGTCCCAAATGGGAACCTTGGGGAACTCCGGAGGGAACAGGAAGGAATTGAGAAGAGTAACCTTTAACACAAACCGCCTGACTTCGATTTTTTATATAGGACTGGATCCATCGCAGTAAGTTGCCGTGCACACCGGCCCTTGCTAGTTTCTCAATAAGCATATCATGATTAATTTTGTCGAAAAATCGGTGTACACGACATCTACCTGGAAATCTTAATCTTACTGGAATACTCCCTTCCATCGAGCATGTTTGCTCTTGCGAAGCCGACCAATAAAGGCAAGCCAAAGGTGAGGAACAAGACTCCCGGGAGCTAGGGTCCGTGGGGTCGCTACTGCCGAACAGCTCGCCACATGCTGCCCTGCGGGTTTCTGTATCTCTCGGAAAATAAACTCTTCCGGCACAGGCCTAGAATTATTATTATTGTTATATCCTGTTCAGGTTAAATTCTTACACAAACATTCATTAAAGGGACTCATCTCACCACTTTTCCAACAATTATTGTTTGAATAATATTATTAAATTATAATCGAAAAATTGTCGACGCAGGTTGCGGCCAACCGTTAGCTGGTAGCCATCTGTGTGATAATGTTTGTCTGCACACCTAAACCTTTCACCAGTGTACATTAGTCCCAGATAAATCCCTGCGGAGCGTCTCAAGTACGACAGCTGGTTTAATTAGTGGCTATTTAACTTTCGTTTAAATTTGTTTTGTCCATGTTTGAGTTTTGCTTTGCTTAGCGAAATTCTACGCGAGGCGAATTAAAGTTTTCGTTTAATTATGCAAGATACGAACTGTGCTACAGACAGGGGGTGTCGTTTGATGGTGATTCCAGGAAGATTCTAGGTATCTGTGTTACTGGTTTTGTAAAGGAAATTCAGTGGAGTTTTTAGTTTTGTTTTTTTATTTATTTTTAGCTTATATGCAATTAGATGCTCAGTTTAGCATTTGAGATGGTTCTCTCGGGAGTAATACCGTAAGAGTCGCTGTCAAAACGTCATCTCAACATTCTCAACTTCAGAATTTAGTCTTACGTGTCATTAATTTTAAAAACAGCACGTTTTACATGAAAATTTGTATAGCATTAGCGTAAAAAAAATCAAAAATAATGGGGGAAATAAAAAATAACAGAGGATTTGAAGATAGAGGTTTCACTTTGGGATAGATTACCGAGTTATTAATCCAAATAATATTATTTAAAAGTCATATGTACTCTAAGAATTTACTCTATTATTTATCACTTATTTAAATGACTCAGAAAAAGTCGATCTCTAGGTACTATGTTAAGTGCTAGAGTAACTATGAATAAAAACTTTTTTACAAAAAAAAAAACAACCGACTTCCAAAAACACTACAAAGTGAAAAATAACTTTAATTTCGGAAGTCGGTGTCGTTGGTTCCGCATTTTCTTTTATTGACACCGACTTCCGAAATTAAAGTTATTTTTCACTTTGTAGGTAGTGTTTTTTGGAAGTCGGTTGTTTTTTTTTTTTTTGTAAAAAGTTTTTATTTTTCACTTTTTAGTGGGCCAGTTTCTAACTTATCTAAGTTACAATAGCCTAATGTCAACTGCTCATCACCTTTTTACAAAATATTGCTTTTCCCGATGCAGGGACGTTAGTTGTTAAGGAGTTCTCCTTGTTAAAACCAGGAAAATGAGCTTATTGAGAAGTCACCATCAGCGACATTTCACGATACGCGTTGTGCTTAGCAACCACATTAAAGTACCTAATCGAATCGCAACCCGTGAAATATTTATAATTAAGTAGTTCCGATAGCCATCTGTGGTCTTCATCGTTAGTTTCATTTCACCGAATGCTGCTATTTGAGAGCAAATGCACAAGTTACTATAAAAAATACCCAAATCGCTATAGGTGTGCATACAAAATTTGAGGATTTCCCTCGATTTCCATGGGATCCCCTCATCAAATTCCAATTTTGTGACAATGGGACTACCTCGGGAGCATACCCTTTCAAATAAAAAAAGAATTTTGAAAATCGGTTTACAATTGGCGGAGTAATCGCGTAACAAACACACAAAAAAAACATACCGTCGAATTGAGAGCCTCCCCCTTTTTTGAAGTCGGTTAAAAATAACCTTTCATTGCCATGAATATTGTTGTAAATAAACAATATTAAACCAAATAACGGTTGTCAAAAACAAAATCAATGTATGGGCCACGTCACCGCTTTTTGGTTTAAAACGTTTTATTTACAACTATAGCCATGAACATCTCGTTCACATTCTTTTATGGTGTAACATGTCTCACATCCACAAATCTCTTAAAAGAAAGGAAAACCATCAACGATTGTATTGTTTCTTTATCCTCGAATAAAAAAAAAACAAAAAGGTCGAGTGTAATCCTCTATCAAAATTCAGCTTACCGAAAAAACACCTAGAGGAACGGAAGCCTCCCAAATGAAGTGGTTGGCGGGACCGGATAAGCGGAATGACTTTCCGGTCTCGGCGGGATCGTAAAAGTCAACGCATGCATTTAATTTCGTGAGTTATATTACTGGGTACAAGTACAGGCTTGTATTTGTGGACAGTGGATGCCTTTTTTTTGTTTCAAACTTAATTATGTAGGTACGTACAGTCGGGTGCACTTGGCGTAAAACAAAAGCGATTTTTTAAGTGCATACTTAGTGAAATTCAAAAGTATTTTTCAATAAAACTTTTGATTGTAATTATGACGAGTTGTGGAGACATTAATTGACACTAACTTTACTTTGGCTGTAGTTGTAGCAGTTTTGACCCAGTGGTAGCAGTACCGATTTCACGGGAAGAGTGTCCATGGAGTTTCTTGCCCGTTCTTCTCCATAGGGATCTACTACACTTTAGAATGGGCAACTAGCTTCATCTTTCTGACTGACCGACCCCTTGACGAATCAAAAGTGCCTGTAATTGGTTTACTTGAAATAAATGCTTTGAGTTTGAGTTTGATCGAAAAAAGACAAGCAAGCGTTTTTTTTTGTAGTTAGCCATACTCTCCTATGTATTTCTACACTTTAGGCATGCTTTGTGCAATTTATTTTATCACCCTAGTTCTAAAAACGGTAAAGTTAAACCATGTCTTGTCGAAACCTAGGCTAGTCATAGAAACTTTCAGAGTCTGTGCATTCACCATACACTACGAAAAAAATCATATATTCGTACTGTATACGAATTTTAAAACCCTGAATCCGTTTCTAAAGATCCAGAGGTGTGTTTCGGATTGGTAGCTGGATATTTTCTTTTGTTTCATTCGTCTGATAAACATTCTTTTTTTGCTAACAGGATGAGTGAAAACAAAAGAAATGTTTTGGACTTAAGGACCAGAACGGCTCGTTTCTCTCAGTTGACTTTTATATACTACGGCCAGTTCAATTCCTTTTTCTGAATTCCTTTGTTTTGTTTTTAGCTGATTTAGGCACAAGGCAGACGGTAATTATGTAAGAATTAATTTTGTTCTTATGTTACAGATAAGTTATTCTTTCCCTTCTAAGTTTCATTCGTCATAATTATGGCCATAGAGTTAGCTGTTTTTTTACATACATATTTAACTAAGGTATAATTAGCCGGCCTATTCTGCAAAAATCTAATCTTGAAATTTAGGTAAAGTGACCTAAAAATGAGCTGTCATACCACCTGAGAGGCACTTCTCATAATTTTAGGAATATTCACAGTCTGATAAAAAGTACTTTTAAAATCCCTATATTTTTGACAAGTTTTTGACATTGATTGTCGCTGAGATGAGATTGTGACTAGATTTTGAACGTTTTTAATCACGGAATTTCCCTTTTGATGTTAAGAATTGACACTACTGATAGCTCGCTTCACCTAAGTTTTCAAAGTGTATTTTTTTTATCTGCGGTATTCTCCTGAGATAATAATTAAGTAATAATGTCTAACAAGGAGAGTACCAAACTTGGGAATCACAGATTCCGTTGATTTTTATATATGTTGTAGAGTAGTCTCCCCTCAATTACCAGGTAAAATGGTAAGACGCACTTCGCTTTCATTTCCGAGAAAAATGAATTTAAAGTTTAAATCCACTCGACTCATTTTTTTCCAAATTTATTTATTACTCGACTCATTTTTTTCCAAATTTATTTATTTTTATTAAATAATTTGTTATTTTAATTAATATTTATAATTAACTACTGCAGCGCCTCAGGCATGTTCGCTGAGGCGCGCACTGATTGCTTTTATGCGACCATGCGCAAGCGTGCCGCGTCCCTGGTGTGTAGAGTGTGGGGCAGCCCCAATGCTGTACTGGCGATGATCGCGGACCGGATGGACTGCCCATACATACGGCACTGCTGTGATAGGCATGTTGCCGTCAGCAGGGCCCGTTAGATGTTGCCTTTTTATTTTATTTTATTTTTCATTTTATTTTATTATTCTTGGTATGTTGTCTGTATTTGTGTGTACTCCACATAATGAGTTAATGTTGCTCGAAATAAATGTATTTTTTTTTTATAATTACGCTCATATATAGGGTGGAATCGAAGTCATGGGCATTATTTTAACCTAAGGCACTACTCACGATACTGATTGCATTAGGGCTATTAATACGCAAATCAAAAATATTATTAATGCAAGTAAGGAAAACCTTAAAAATGTAGTAAATCAAATTGCACAAGGCTTATTATTGCAAATAAACACTTAAAGTAATTAAAACAAAATACTTCGTTAACGCCAATAATTGTTGAAATATCAAAATCTTAAAGCGCAGTACAGCGCAAAGCGAAATGTAAACAGACATCACCTGCGCGCGCGCGGGTTTTTCCTTACAAGTAATAATAACAATGGGCTACAAGACATTCCGTCCGGCGGGATTCCCTGAACTCTCTCCGTCCCACTCCCTCACTCGCAAAAATACGAATATCACCCCCGCGCGGGGTATGCTTCCCGCCGCAACACGAAGTCACGAACCCGGAACCAGTGTCATAACGACTGCGCAGGTGCATTGACGCGTAATTGATTTATTGATCCCGTGACGTAATCGCCGTACTCGCCGCTCGCGTCATACGGTGCTTGGATTGCAGTGTATTAAGTGTTAGTGTAGTAGTTGTGTGTTGTGTGTGTGTTTGTGTACACGATGCATCGACCGCGTAATGTGCAGGCTAGGTACACCAACCAACAATACCCACAAATGGTTGTAATTTACGATCGCACAAGAAATTTAGTATGAACTCGTGAAATGTTCCATCGGCGCTACCCGAACGACCCTATTCCTTCACGGGGTCTCATTCCACCAGAACCACTCAGAACCTGTTGGATTTTTCGTCTTTTCACGTGCCAGCGCATGCACAAGCTCGTGGAAGAGCACCCGTTTACCCTCTGTCACTTTACCGACAAATAAGGTTTTTTCAAAACAATCCACAAGCTAGGTACGTAAATGTTTTTTTTTTTAATGTATGTTAGTTGACGTAGTTTTGACCGTCCTAAGCCGGCAAAGTACAAAGGGAAAATTGGAATTTATTATGAATCAATTCATTGGCAACTTACGAATGTCACGTGAGTCGGGCGGGGTCAAAGAATTCACGCCCAAGGACGCGCGTACGGCGTAGTGTACCTACGCATTTGCTATCGAGAAGCGCAACTAATTTGATACTTTGTATGACTTACTACATTTTAAGGTTTTCCATACTTGCATTAATAATATTTTTGATTTGCGTAATAGTAGCCCTAATGCAATTAGTATCATAAGTAGTACCTTAGGTTAAAATAATGCCCATGATTTCAAATGCACCCTGTATATAAAAACATAAGAAACGTTTTCAAGCATACCTTTTCATACTGATTAAATTCATCATCTTCATCAATAGTGATTAGCTCCTCATCATAAATGATTTCTCTTTCATCTAGCAGTTCAGAGATACTTTTATAAAATTCCTCTCCCATAGCAATTGATCTAGAAGAAATTTCTGATGGAGGATCGTCCACTATAAGTTCATTTTCTTTTAATAACGATTTACAATATGTAAATGCATTAGTAATTTCACCCTTCACTAATTCGTCAAGTTTGGATGTTTTATCTACAAGATCTTGAGAACTCGTACTCGCTCTTTCCATTTTGATAACATGCACCAATCACTCGAGCAAGTAGCACTAAACAATTTTTACGTGTTACACTAATGAAAACTCGTAGTCGAATGACTGTAGTTAAAAGCAGCTGCATGACAAGGCCAAATTTTGGCCAATAATATTCTTACACGTACGTCCCTTTTCCCAGGTAGTAGATGTCGGAGCAGGTAAAATTAAGGGAAGAGGGGTCCTCCACCGCAGGAGCGTATAATAACTGAAAATTTATATTCCTAACAGAATTTATTAACGTTGAAAATTCACAATAATAATAACAAGTATTATTAGATTTAAAAATGTTAAATATTTTATTATTATAATAAAATAAAATAAAATAATAAAAATCCATTAAAATTGACAAAAAAAATATATGAACATAATTATCAACATAATTATGAACATCAACTAACTTATTAATTGAAATAACAAATTATTAAAAAAAAAAAAAAAATTTGGAAAAAAATGAGTCAAGTGGACTTAAACTTTAAATTCATTTTTCTCGAAAATGAAAGTGAAGTGCGTCTTACCATTTTAGCTGGTAATTGAGGGGAGACTACTCTACAACATACACACATCAAAAGTGTCTAGGGATCAAGCATTTTTATGCGGATTTCTTGAGATTGAGATGTGGCTTTGTAATAAATTTATGATTTTATAAATTTATATGGATCCTTTTTGGTGCATTTCATAATTTGAATCAGGAACTGTGAATCAAATTCGAGTAAAAGATGAAAATCAGCTGTCAATATTTTCCCTATAAAAACATACAACGCATTGAAGACATTATTAGTGCTACTGTTTCCCTACTACTGATTAAAACCAACGTTATTATGGAGCGGCGACGTCATTTAAGCAGGGAAGAAATGCTCAGAGCCGTGGGAATGATAGAAGCTGGTTCCCGGCAACGTACTGTGGCTTTAGCTCTGAATACAAGTCAGAGTGTTATCAGTCGACTTTGGACACGTTACCGAAGCACTGGTACCGTGGCTGAGCGCCATGGAGGACGGTATCGCTGCACCACACGGAGACAAGACCGATACATTCAAATCTTAACTCGAAGAGCTCCAACAATAACCGCCATGATGTTAGCCGTGAGGCTTCATCACTCTTCAGGGAACTTAATTAGCGACCAAACAGTCAGAAACCGCTTGCATGAAGTGAACCTTCATTCCCGAAGACCGCTACGGGTACCACCTATAGCAATGCACAATCGTAGGATTCGATATCAATGGGCTCTTGAACACAGAAATTGGGCAGAAGAACAATGGCGTTTCGTGTGCTTTTCTGATGAGTCTCGTTTTGGTATGAGACCGGATACAAGACGTATACGACACTGGAGAACCCCTGGACGCCAACAGCGATTAAAATCCTGCCAGGAAGTCCATCCTTAGTGGTAGAACCATCATGGTATGGGCGGGTATTTGGATCGGCGGAAGAACTGAGTTGATTTGGATCAGAGGCAACCTCAACGCTCAAATTTATGCTGAGACGATTGTATCAGACGTCATCGTTCCTCTACAAGTGCAAATCGGTCCCTTATTTCAGTTAATGCATGATAATGCACGACCGCACACCGCAAGAGTTGTAAGACAGACTCTCGCCGCAGCTAACATCAATGTCCTGCCCTGGCCTGCTCAGTCGCCAGACTTGAACCCGATTGAGCATGCATGGGATATGCTACAGAGAAGAGCTCTGCCGAATATGGAGGGTATCCAGTCGCAAGAAGACCTTTTTTTGTTGTTGCAACGAACATGGGCGGCCATTCCACAGCGTGATTTGGATGAACTCATTTTGAGTATGCCAAACCGATGTTCTTGTGTTGTTAGTGTTCGCGGTAGAAACACGGATTATTAATTGTTTAAGTTACCCAATAAAATTTTAGAGAAAACTGTTATTTCAGTCTTTTTTTCGAACTTTTGTGTTAGTGGTTCAAATGTCAAAAATCCCTTTATTAGGAAAATGGCAAATTTCTTTATTAATGCAAAGGTGACTTGGTTTATCGTTACTGTGACAAACGAAAACACTTTATTTGATGAATCCTTAAAGAAAATTTTAATTAATATCAATCAGGAGAAAAGTTATTGCAAAAATATATGTTGATCCCTAGACACTTTTGATGTGTGTATATAAAAATCAACGGAATCTGTGATTCCCAAGTTTGGTACTCTCCTTGTAAGTAATAATATCTGGTAGTAATATATTGATTTAAAAGAGTGTCCTTGGAGTTTCTTGCCCGTTCTTCTCAAAGAGTCGTTTTGGAATGGGCAACTAGCTTCATCTTTCTGACTAACTGACCGATTATTTAATTTTGACAATTCAAAAGCGCCTGTGAATTAATTTCTCGTGAATTGCCACCATACAATATCATCTAAGATCTAACTACATGGTTTGTTTCGTTCCTAAACTAAGAAGCCAACATGTCATAAAAACATCATTACCATTACATATCATTACCATTATCAAGTCTTAACTCTTTAAGTCTTTGAAAATATTATACCTTCTTTTCAATTTAGCTTCTAATACATTTATTGTTGCCTTCGTTTTAAATGTTTGATGAAAATTGATGGCCTGAAACACAGGTTTTTCATAAACCTAGATCAGGCAGGTCTACATTACAGTTAGAATTTAACTAACCTCGATTGTAATTAATGTAAATCTTATTTTTACTTTACAACATACTTCAATAAATCTTTTTTTTTTGTTTTATAAGTACCTATAAGCACGCTTTATTTCGTAAATGTCCCTTTCCCGATATCTATTTGCTTACAATCTGTCCCATGTGCGTAAAGCTAGGGATGCATAGGTATTTGTCCGGGACAAACAGTTAGCTAGTGGCGTCCCTCGGATCCGAGCCCGCTTGTGTACACTCGGCTTAAGGCTAGGCCTCAGGTGCTAACTTAGATGCATATTTGTAAGAATTAGGAGACAGTCTTACGTGTCTTAGAGTAAGGATGTTTGTAAGTTATGATTAATGTAAAGTGACAACAAGCAATTTAGGTACTTATTTCTGTAAGTAGAAGTATGTGTTTTCTGAAAATTCCAATCTACATAAACTCACACCTTCTCCGATTCTGATGATCCTCCGACCTGCTACGATCCTTACATAGTGTTTTTGTTTAGTTTATGTTCGTACATGATGTACTGAGAAAATCTCCATTAAGATCACTATATTTCCATCCCGGACGGTGATTGAATGCGTTATTAAATCACCAAAAATATGCACTTACATCGTGGAGAAACCGGCATCTCCTAGAATCAAAATTTCGAAGACATTGTGACATCTACCAACCCGCACTGGGTCCGCGTGGTGGATTAATTAGCCTATAATGTATCCCAGCATTGGGAACATTATAGGCTGATTATATTATGCATCTACAAACAAAACTATTCTGAAATTGCAAAAGTGACCTATTCTATTTTTAGGAGTAGGTAGATCCACAATGAAATGTAAAATGAAAGAACTTATATGAGAAGGGAATTTCTTTAGCTCTCTCATTTCTTTTGTAATGTAATATCTCGAAAAGTATTCTATATACCTAAGCTGAATTTTCTTTGTACAGAGGAACGTTTAAAGTTACGTAGCTCTAATATGAAATGGTTCAACTTTGACTACAAATGTAGATATTCTCCAACGAAGGATTCTCTATAACTTCGCTGAATATTTTCTGCTCGAGTCCCTACAAAACTATATTAAAAATTGTGAAGTCCATCCTTTTGTTGCAGGTTCCCGTTATATAGAGCGAACTAGAATAGTTAGACATTTTTGTAATACAAACTTTAATGCGAATACCTAGTAGTTTTAATGAAATTCAAAGTGTTTTTTATCATATTAAAAATTTTGAAATATTACTTTTGGATTCTGCTGAATAGCTAAGCTGATTATAGAATTGGCGACTTGAATAACAAACAATCGGCAGATTGGATTGTGAAATATTAAAAGTTGAAATATTAGTAAAATCTAGTTCTCTGAAATGGCCAGTGGTTGGTTTCTGACGAGGGGTTGACAGGTGGCAAAATTATTATCTCACTTGCCAGTTCTAATAACGAAAGCTGATCACGGGTAGCTGCATCATCAGAATGAGAACTCTGACTTTTCAGTGATAGTTTTTAGTAAACTTTACCTTTTTATTATGTTTTGCGAATATATGTTGTATAGATGACTAGCAGCGCCCCGCGGTTTTACCCGCGTTAGTTTTGATTCCATGGGAATATCGGGATAAAAGTATTCACTATATTAATCCTGGTTATAAACTATCTGTGTGCCAAATTTTATCCAAATCCGTAAATATTCACAAACTTTCACATTTAAGTATAATATTAGTAGGATGTAACTGAGTGGACTGCTGTATACACTTAAAACACATCTTATACAGGGTTTATAGGTACATCGAAACACAGACTGTAACCATGAATTCAGCACATGATTCTAGCGTAGAAGTTTTAAGTCGGTTATCAATTAAAAAAACCGGTCAAGTGCGTGTCGGGCCACGCGCAGTATAGGGTTCCGTAGTTTTTATAACAGCCAAGAGCGGGTCGTATGCTGCTTTAACTAAAAGCCAAACATGATTACCTACCTAATTTGACTTCTTATACAAATCCTCAACTGATACGACAATTTTCGAGTCAAATACAATTGGTCGACTATAACTCGTAAACTTGTAAAGCCCACTTAAGTGTGATATTTTTCCTTTAAACTTCGTTATACAGGGTTATTTGAAAAACACCAGCAACCTCTTAAGAGGTCATTGTACTCACCATTATGAACAACTTTTACTATGGGACCAAACCTGAAATCGCGAAAAAAAAATCAGCTGTTCCCTACATTTTGACGAGATAGACGGAGATAAATGTAGGGAACAGCTGATTTTTATTTCACGATTTCCAACGACATCCCACACTATGGGAGGGACGAAAAAATTTTTTTCATCCCCACTTTACATGTAGGGGAGGTACCGTAAATAATTGTTTTTTTTTTCGAAATTTTATTTTACCACTTTTTTGACGTCATTAACGTGTATACTCATGCCAAATTACAACTTTCTAGTAACAATAGTTTTTGAGCTAAATCGCGGACAGACAGACAGACACACGGACATGGCGAAACTATAAGGGTTCCTTGTTGACTACGGAACCCTAAAAAACTGCTGTTTCATAGAAAATTGCAATACCGACGCGGTCAAAATGTATGGAACATCTTTGTTTTGTAATAACCAACGAAAAATTTAATGCAGGGGCGGTCAGAATCATGTAACAGGTTGCGCTTCCATATCCTATGCTAACCTGTATAGATGATGTAATTGAGTGGGCTGATGTATACATCTTATCACACATCTTATTTTACCCCCGATAGGTAAATCATTAATCAATGAAATTCTGTTTTCTATTTGAAGATCTTTCAGCTTTACCGCACGTAAAATTAATTATTCGGTCGTGTATTGTCTCTAAAACACATAAGGCTGTTTATAGCAGAGTCGATCCAAAACAGGCCCGCGAAGCGCATTTACATATTATGAAGAATCATCCCGCAATATTCATGAGTTATATTATTTTTTTAATCGCGTAATACTTCGTAAGGCCACGAAAGGGTTTATCATTGTTATTTTTTATGATTATCTTGAAAAGTGCTAAAGCCTTTTATTACCCTTTTATAAATGCCGTAAAAGTACTCCACGATTTATGTTCGTATCTTTTTGTTACCTAGATACCTCTACGTACTGTAATCTACTTTAATCCTGACCGGGACAATGTCTATTCGACAAAAAATCGGCCCTTCACTTCAATTTGCATGTGAATAGCGGACACAATTCTCTTGGCCGACATGAGTGTCGTGGGGACATTTTTTGTGAATCCCGACCAGCCGTGATTAACATAAAATGTTTGTGAAAATCGTAATATATGAAGCGTATGACTAGATGTGTGGAACCGTCTGCCTACATAATACTTGATGAATAAAAATCTTCCTTCACGTGAAGCTTGAATAATTTAATATCTTATAATCCCTGCGAATATTGAATCTAAAAGATTTTTTTACTGAGATTTCATCATAAGTTTATTCAATTTCAACCTCGTAAAATTAACATAGTTTTAAGTTAGCAGTAATAAAGACGAACCCATCCCTAGCCGGCGGCGGCAGGAAACGCCCACACTACAATTTGCATGTCGAAGCTAGAAATAATAGAATCCTCCTTCAGATAAATTAATATATCCTTCAATTAAGCAATTTAACGTCATAATAAAGAGCAGAATGTTGCCATAAAATGCTCAAGTCGGGTCGGAAATGACTTGGAGTTGGCCCTTTTTACACAAAACGGTGAATCCTCGAGCGCTCATTGACCTTTAAGTTAACAGGGCTTTGAAGTGAAAGTTAATTAAATTTCTGCTGCTTACATTACAATGGAAATTTGCATCAGGTAAATACGAAGAAGAAAAATACATAGATCCATGAATAGAGGAACTGTTGTATACATTATGATCGTTCGTTTCGCTGGAGTTGATTGATGAGGGTACGTGGAATGATTTCATCCATGCAGCGGCGCCCGACTATTTAGGGATTGCGTAGGGTAGAGAATAGGCTATTTTGTAGAAAGAACTATACCTAAATGTAAATCTTTGTTCTGAGATGAATTGAGTAAAGATACATTGGTAATTTTTTATCGCGTGGGCTGGAAGAGTATGTGATTGTCGGCCTTTGCAAGTAAAAATAACAATTATAACTCCGACCGTAATTTACTAACAGTTGCTCGTCCTACACAAATCACATAAAATCATTACGATGCTCAGGGCACTTATTCTTATTGCCCGTTGTATGCAATAACCATTAATACTGTTAGCTAGTGAACTAGTTTAGACCCAACTTATGTTTTTCTTACAGTCTACTACATACACGTCATGTTAAATATTATATGCATTTCTTAGTTAGTCGCAATAGTGACAAGGAAATATTTTTTGACATCAACATTTTTTTTTTTGATAAGCTAAGATCTTCTAGGGATACTGTGTATCTGTCTTTTTAGACGTCAATTAGGTAGGAAGTTGGTAGATGTTAATATTAACACGAACAGGAACATAAAGCATAATTCTGATTACAGACTGGAGACGTCATGTGGCATGTGGTCTCATTTGCAATAAAATAGTTGCTCAAGAATTTGTAAATTTCTTTAACAGTATACTAATAAAAAAACTACTGGAACCTTGAATTCCTCGCCCTCGCTCTTGATTTATATATTAACCCCATGACAGTAATAAAAGCTTTTAAGCAAATCAGATCAAATTGACCGAAAATCTTTGGGGAATGTTCATTAAAGTCTGTACCTTCATAATTGAGACTAAAGCGCCTTTCTTTGCTTTAATATTGAATTTATGCGTGGATCAAAGAGTCTTCCCGGATTTAATGAAATACAGTAATTAAGTACTAATTTTCATATCCGGGGCAGTAAAGACACCAGTAATTGTAGATCAGTAACTGTGCAGGTCTTTGAAAGGATATTGCTCAATCATTTTACCACGAATACAAACCTTCACCATCAACAGTAAGATTTCACCAAAGGACGTTGTACGACCGACGCTGGTGTAACCTTAATATTCATTTCACATTTTAAATGAGTGGGAAGAGATCCAAGTCGCTATAAGAATCTTTTGTGATTTCTCCAAAGCATTTGATTGCGTCGATCACGACACCTTTCTCTTATAATTTGAGTTCTTAGTTTAGTAAAGTTTTATTTAAATGCTAGACTACAGCGAGTTTACATAAATGGTTTCAATTCACTCGGTTTAAAAGAAAAAATGGGTGTTCCACAAGGCTCTATATTGGGTCCTTTCCCTTTTTTACTGTATAATATTGATAACTCCATATATAAAAAAATTGAGCACAAGCAAGTGTTATTTGCTAATGAAACTTCCTTAATTTTTTAAATTTGGAAATGGAAAAGTGAGTAAGACTTTTTTTTCAAAATGTCAAAAGTACTGATTGTAAGATAGTATTGAACCTAAAAAAACTAGAATTGGTCGATAAAACTGTGCCCCTAGGGATCACGCTCGATTCAAGGCTACAAATGGGGTCCTCATTTATGATCTCTTGTAGAACGGCTAAGTTCAGCAGCACATGCTGTCAGAAAAAATCGTGAATTTACTAATGCAGATTGAGATAGAGTAAATTCACGAATTTTTCAAAATTTTTTTTTTCTTTGGGTACGTGCTGCAGACATCGATTCTATTTTTATTCTGCAGAAAAGAGCCATCAGAGCCATTATAATGTCCGCAGGTGCGATTCTCTAAGGTTTATTAAGGATATTAACATCATGAAGGTACCTTGTCAATATTTATGAAAATGTCATGTCATTTGCACGTAATAAAAATAGTAAAAGAGGTGAAAGAACCTAACCATAGTTCAACCAGGTTTCAGACTGGCTAAAGTAGATTGATCTTTCATGTGTACTGTTTAAAATGTTACAATAAAATACCTCCCCACATACTTCAACTGAATGAGACGAAATACAAATCTTGTATAAAACGCACACTATGGCAGGCATACTATATGTTGGGTTAGGTTATATCGCTGATAAAACTGCCTGGATCAGTGCTGGTCCTTTTCCACAACCACAACTAAATGATTAACAATTGAAAATACTGTCGGAGCTGCTGAAGATTGTAAGACTATCTTTGCATTGTATAAACTCAATCTCCTTTGTATTATATCATTGTATATGTCAGTATTCGCTGTGCTCTAGACGCTTTTAACGAGTACGTCTTTACAAGATCGTTCCCACTTATAATTATAAATTCAACATTAATGATGTAACTAATGTTTTTTTAATATCTAATGTAATTTAAAAGAGAGGTACCTACTACGCTTTGGTATGAGCTTCATAATTCTGACTGCAAGACTCAAAAGTGCCTGTAATTGTTTGATTTAAATAAATGCTTTGGGTTCGAGTATAGTGGTGAAGAATAATATTATAAAATCTAGTATAGTTTCTTTTTTTGCAGTCTGTATTTTTTCCCTTCATGTGTATAGACCCTTCTTTCACGATTAACATATTATTTAAATATGTTATTTCTTTTCAGAGTCCTAATTATTTAATGATTTCCCACCCTCGGGAAATCGCGCCCGTTATAAAAGAAAAATAAAATCAGTTCACTGAAAAAAATCCGCTTTTAATGTGAATACAATTCATGAAAATTATGGAGCTCGGATCCGAATGGATTTTTAATGATTGTTCATTTTTAGTATTATTTTATGCGCATTAGCATTTTTAGGTACCTAAGTAATGTGATTATTGCAGGTAGGTAATATAAAATCTTTAGTCATACGAAGGGGTATCGTATTACCTAGTAACTGGGTTGTGCAGGTCAGATAGGCAATCGCTCCAAGTAAAATATTTGTATTCAGCTGCATCTCTTTATACTGGAAGCCGACGCTAACATATTTTTTGGGAAAAGTTAGACAGGTTATATAAAAGAAAGAAGTAGGTAGCTAAGTACCTACTATCGATTCGAAAAGAGAGTACGTACAATTTTCATTTTTTTCATTAAAAAGTAAAATTCAGCCACGTTTCTCAAAAAAAACGAAAACTTTCTTTGAACGATTAAAAATGCTGGCTCCAATTAAAACGTCCAGGCAAACTTAGCATGAGCAAGAATCTATACTAATATTATAAAGCTGAAGAGTTTGTTTGTTTGTTTGAACGCGCTAATCTCAGGAACTACTGGTCCGATTTGAAAAAATCTTTCAGTGTTAGATAGCCCATTCATCGAGGAAGGCTATAGGCTATATATCATCACGCTAAAACCAATAGGAGCGGAGCACCAATGAAGAATGTTTCAAAATCGGGGGATTTTTTTCCTATTGAGAGCTTCCGCTGCGTGCGCTGCGTAAACGGTTAAAGTTTCGCAAAAATCATATATGACAGAATTGTTCCCCTTTAAAAGCTTTAAAAGCTTTGCGACAGCATATGTCTATCTTTTAAGGTTAGCTCACAATAACCTCTTTTATGCTAACCAAATTTGTTCTAAAATAATGCATTATTTGCGAAGGTGTTTTTATAAACATGGTATTAATCCTTATCCAAATAAATATTCATCACATGTATTTAATTTTAAACAAAATTGCCTCTGACATCATTTGATTTCAATGTATATCTTAGGAGATATCATAGTTTTAAAATAATACTAATAATAAAGCTGAAGAGTTTGTTTGTTTGAAACACGGTTTGAAAGCTCTAAATCTCTGGAAGTATTGGTCGCATATATAAAAATGTTTTTGCGTTTGATAGCCCAGTTCTTGAGGAAGGCTATATTCTATTAAACTTGACGCTAGGACCCTTAGGAGTTGAGCAAAAAGAAAAAAAGTCTGAAGTTTTCGCCAAGCGAAAACGAAGTAATAGCGCAGGCCGGCGACACGTTGCGACGGGGTGGGTTGGGGAAACAAAAAAAATTTACTCGGACGAAGTCGCGGGCAGAAGCTAGTAATAGATATAGTTACATAATTCGTTTTATTTCAAGTTAAAAAAGTATTTACTAAGGTGTACAGTAACATTGTCTAGCTATGTAGCTAATTAGCAAGCGCCGGTAATTTGCACATGTGAGGGCCATCCTTTGTACCACATTAAAACACCCATATCACGTTTCTTTGTGTCTGTGCTACTCTCGCAGGGCCCACGCAGCCGCAAAACAAATTAATTTCAACTTCGAAACAAATGTTGACTCGTTAGCGCAACAATTGTAGAGAATTGTATTGTTATAAGTTCAATAGTGCTTTAAGGCTTTTTTTTACTGAATCCCCCATTCATACCCAAGTCTGACGGCCTGACGATCTGACCTTTCAATTATGTTGGTAGGTATCTGGTTTTCAAATAATAAGTTTCAGGTTCTACAATGTACTTTGTAACTTAAATAACATTTCAACGTTTCCATTTTATTCTCATTTAAATATGCAAAAAATGGCATCAACCTTTGTTAGGTTTTTAGTTCACAATTTTTCACAGGAATCTCGGTTCATTTTATTTACGTTGAAATACCAGTTTCCTCTTTTAATATGAACTAATGTAAGAAATGTTTTGCAAGCTTTTTGCTGTTTAACAATGGAAAAATGCAAGTTGCAAACGGACGGGAGAGACTTATGGTTTCTTAACATTAGGGTGTCTGCACATAAACAACGAGGAACCAGCTTGAACTGAGGTCAGCTCCTTTTGTCATATCGCTAAGTACAATCATTATAGACTGTAGGAGCAATGGTGGGACAGTGTTAACGGCCGTGTATTAACGGCCGTGTCTTACGAGTTGTAGGTCGTACTTAGTCGTACTTAGCTCTCAAACCGGTGAAGGGAAACATGGTGAGGAAACCGGCTTGTCCTAGAAGTAAAAATTCGAAGGTATGTGACATCTATCAACACGCACTGGACCCGCGAAGACGAGGCCTGTGTCCCAGCATTGGGAACAGTATATAGTCTGATTATGTTAATAAACTGGTAGGGCCTAGGTAGGACAGAGGCCAGCACATCAAGCTACCTCAATCTGTCAGATTTTCCCAATTGAATATGAACCTTATTCCTTTGTGCTAAAGTTGAAAATCTATCAAAGAAATTTGACAGATTGGGGTAGGTTGACCTGCTGGCGTCTGTACAATTGTCAGTAAAAAATAGGATTTTTTATAGAAGAGTTAAGCTATAAAATATTTATTCGGTCCGTGCGTTCACTCATTTTTAGAGACGAAGAAAAGCAGTAAAGCCCCCTTTTAGATCGAAAAGTTGAAACTCCGAACGGATGCTGTAAGCATCATAAAAAAGCAGTTTTGCTGGCTAAGCCACTGCGATACGGTGGCGACAATGTAACTGACACTCTTTCCTTCTGAACACTTTTAAACCGTCTCCGCAGCGGTCAATGTAAGGACACCCTAAGGACGTCTTTACAACTGGCGTTGTGTAAATTGGATCATTTTTCTGAGCTTGCAACTCAAAAGCAACTGCGATGGTAGCTTGGTGTGTAAAGGGTAGCACAGTTTACTTAATGTGTCTGTATTTACAGTATTTTATGCAGTACAATAGTTACCCTTTTACTAATAAACGATGTAATAGCGTCTGTATAGTTACACAACGCTTTGTCTTCTTCTTTCAAAAGTCAAATTACTGACGACTGAAAGAAAGAAATCGGTGTGTAAATATTCATCTGATATAATACGTTTATTAGTAAGGGTGTTATTATTTTTTGCAGATCATCTAGATCTATTAGAAAAACAACCTTCTAAACTCGATGACTTTTAGCATAGTTTACTTGTATTTTAGTACAATCCGGCCGACGAGAGAATGCGTACCAATCAATTTTAAACAAACGAATACGTGTTTTGCAAATTCGATCTTTATTAACTACTAGAATTGTCGCACTTACAGGTCTGAGGAACGCATTCTCTCGAAGGCCGAACTGTAATATAATGTTATGTTTTACCTACTTTTAACTTCAAACATGCCGTTCCGATACTCGTTACAAGGAACGTTTATGGATATACAACCGGTATTTATCATTCTAAGTGAATATTTGTATTCTGTTTTTAATAAATAAATGTCATAATCATAAACTATACAATATTATATATTACAGTACCTAGGTACATAATAAGGCTAATGAGTTCTTGTAGCGGTCACTGCATGAAGAGTACTTAAAGTCTGTTCAAACTTATGTTTCAAATTATTATTATTTCAAGTTAAACAAATATCAACTTTATTTTAATGGTACTTAAGCTGATTTCAAAGTGACTAGTACTATTAAAAAAGTTATAAAAATGTTTGAAGTTGTACCGTAAACTGAACTTTATAGTATAGGATTTAAAGTTATTTTTCCATAAACTCATATTTGTTTATATTTTTGGCAAATAAACCGCGAATGCAGATTACCTACCTACATTCATATTTAGCCACACCTGGTAGCTAGAATAATAGAAGCTGATTGAAACATAGTTTGGGAAAGGGTTGAGATGAATTTCAATTTCTACTTTAAAACTCCTCTGTAATAAACATAATTCTGCAGTATTATCACGATTGTTAGGCTATAATATGCTAATACAGAAAACAAATCTATAGGTACTAATATTATAAAGAGGAAAGGTTTGTATGTATGTTTGTAACGAATTGGCTCAAAAAGTACTGGACCGATTTTAAAAATTCTTTCACCATTTGAATGCTACATTATCACTGATTATTATAGGCTATTTTTTTTCTTTTTTTTCCACCCGTGCGAAGCCGGGACGGACCGCTAGTGTATTTATATAGAACAAGTCGCATCGGAAGGAACCGTAAAGATCTATAGAACTATAAAATTGACGTAAATTGTTTACTGATTCTTTATATGAGCTCTAGAACATACAAAGTCGGGGGCGAATATATTCTTTTTAAACTAGTCATGTCCGCTATAGATCGTCTAGGTAATTTAAAGTTGTGCAAAACCTTTTTTTTGTTTCTTGGGGAAATTATCATGGATATCCTCCGTTTGGGAAGAACGGACGGTTATGTATTACGCACCCCTGCCTACATTTCAATTGTATTTATAGAAGATTACAGTAAGGTGTCTAAAATATATTCAAATTTGTTTCAAATTGATGATATTTCAAGTAAAACAAACACCAACTTTATGGTAATGGTAAATGAGTTGATTTCAGAGTGACTAGCACTATTGAAAAAGATATAAAAATTCTCGAAATTGTAGCGTAAGCTGCACTTTATTGTGTATGAATTAAAGTTACTTTTCTATAAACACATATTTGTTTACATTTTTGGCAAATTATTCGCGAATGCGCTGAATCATGTGTTGGATCCATGGTTTCAGTTTGCGTGTCGACGTCCCCGTTACCCTGTAATACGTAAGAACTAATAGTTGTCTAAGAATCTACTGGCGCGTGGCCGAAATCGGAACTAATGCCGCCATCTTGTTTTATCAATTCAATTTCATAAATTTTTGCCAATAACGCCCTCTTGTCAATGTCATTCAAGCACCAAAAGATTATTGAAGCACTACGCGATACTTACGAATAAACAACATGTAAAGTAGTTGATGATAATCTTGACAGCCTAATTTAAAAAGTTTTAATGCGTTTCGCGTCTGAGTGTTTTTTTTTTCGAGTTTTTCGTTCTTCATTTCGTTTTGAGTACTTCTTTGGAGAGCGGTATAATTAACGTGGCCCTTACTGTCATTTAATTTGCATGGACTTTATTGAACTCAAACCAGGCTTGTTTTTATTCAAATGTTGTTTCCTAAATATTTTACTCCCGGCTATCAGAAACCTGATAGTCTGATAACCAGTCTTGTCAAAGGATAGAGAAACCTTTGGAAAGCCTCAGACTGAACAGTTACTGGGTTGTACAGTATTGACCATAGTCGGGCACATTCTAGACAGATGATGATAGAAAGTACCTACGTCGCATCTTGATGTGACATAGGTACTTCTTGAAGACTTCTTGTCACTTCTCGAAGTGCCTGAAGATAACAAATTCTACAGCTCTTCTTGCAATTGCTACAAAATCGCAATCAGTTCTTGTTTTTTGTACTCTTTCATTTTCTTACGCAACTAAAATCATTGCGTAACCCGTTTTGCCTATAACAATTTGCAGAATTGGTTCAACAACAGTTTCAAGAACAAAGGTGTCGCGAGAAGGAAAATGGTGGGCAAGATAAGCAATTCTAAAATGGTTCCCGTTTATGAGATAAGGCACACTAAAAATGATTTAAAGCGCAGTCTATCTTTATCGTGTCTCATGAATAACGGATGAATGTGTGTTTTGTAAATTCTACTAGAATAAGTTACGAGGAACTTGAATTTTGTGTAACAAACACTACTGGAACAGCTGTTCAGAATTAATGTTATAGTTACTTTGGGAATTGTATTTTGTCGTTTATTTTCTTTTCCACAGAAAACATTAATTTTTCATTGTAAAATGCACTGTTGAAAGCTTCTTCTTCCATAAGGCGATTCATTTCTGTGCAAAAATCAGACACTTCGTTCTTATACCAACTTTTTGTTACACGTACACAAAATAAAATCAACTTCAGCTATTCTTTTCAACTCTTTATTAGTGGTTGTAATGGCAATCAACACTTGGTTTTAATAGTTTATTTATCTTTTTGATAGATTCTTTTATATTTTGTAAATGTGAGGACTTTGCAGGCCTTGTAGACTTTTTTATGGGATGCAAGAAGCCTCTTCATGCATCCCATAAAAAAAAGTTTTGTCCTCCTGTAGCGCAGTTTGTTCCGCCAGTTACTCAACTGAACCTAGTGGTCGGCGCATCCTGGACAGTCACCATTTCGGTGGTAGGGTTAACGCCCGCTTGGTTTGTGACCCCCCCCCCCTCACCGGAGTCCGGCGTCAAGCAGCCTCCTGTGTTTCGTCGATGCGTGGGAGTTTCAGTGTCTTATGCATCTTCTGGGCACGTTCGATCCATCATAGAACTCATCCATCGCTTTCCATCAGGCGTGAATGAAGTCAAGAGCGGGCCCATTCACCAAAAAAATATATGTATATCTGAAAACCGTTTTTTTGATTTTATTAAGTACCTGGTACTTAAGGTCAGGCCATACCTACTGTATTTTGAAAACATTGTAAAAGCCAATTATTTTTAAGGAGTTTCTTGCCTGCTCTTCTCCATAAGAAACGACCAATTGGAACCATGCACCTAGCTTCTGATGTTTCATAAGTGCCCATGTATGTATAGAGGTATGAATAACAAGGAGTACACTTCACTCATACTCCATAGAAAAGGGAGGATCCTCCGACCAGACGGGTGTTGTGTCTGGCGGGCAACTGCCCAATGATTCCTGTCGGGCCGTTATTTACATACAACGTGTAACGTTAAATGCGCAAAACCTGAAAATAGTTTGTTCATAATTGAATAGTGAAT
Organism: Globia sparganii; assembly: GCA_949316385.1. Taxonomy (NCBI): domain Eukaryota; kingdom Metazoa; phylum Arthropoda; class Insecta; order Lepidoptera; family Noctuidae; genus Globia; species Globia sparganii. The sequence continues at coordinate 14,824,826 of OX438665.1, read as the reverse complement.
CGATTTCAGTAACTTTTAATATATGCTCTAATTGGGATGTACGAGGTTTTGCGCATTTAACGTTACACGTTGTGTACTAGTTGCGCGGTAAACTCTGCTTGCGAGATGCAGGATTTTACGTGACGTCACTATTACGCGTTGTTCGCATGTGGTGTTGTAGATATAACTCAACAGCTATGCGATAAGCTAAATAATATAATAATATACGATTGTAAAACTACACCTCAAACGATGCTAAATCCGTAGTTTTAGCCGAAGTAACGAGAGTTTCTTACTCCTTTATATAATAGTACTCTATGCCTACTCCGATTCACTTATGGACATAAGATTAGTTCGATGCCCAAACTAAGAATGAATGACAACTCAATTTGACAGTTGTCTCTACTCCCGATATGAATTTGCATGTCCGAAAAAAATAATTTGACACTTATTTTGACGGATCTACTACTTTCGGATGGAGCCGTATCTTCGTTGATGGACTTAGAGTGTTAAGGGTGGCGATGGTCTTGCAAAGGTAAATCTTGACAAGACCATTGTTAGCGGTGTCGACGTAGCTGAATTCTATTCAAAACTGACGTAATTCAAAATCATCGATACAACAAAAAAAAGAAGAAGCATCTTCATATTATTAAGTAGGTATACCCATCAGAAAAATAATTTCGTAACTGCGACAGTTTGGAATTCCGGTACCGTTTCAAAACTGACGTAATTCAAAATCATCGATAAAACAAAAAAAAGAAGAAGCATCTTCATATTATTAAGTAGGTATACCCATCAGAAAAATAATTTCGTAACTGCGACAGTTTGGAATTCCGGTACCGTTTAAAATTACCCATTATCTTTTGTGCCAGTTAACGTGGTGGGTTTTGGCAGTCAAATTAACCGCGTCACATATACGGGCAGATATTTGGCTCAACTTATCGCCAATATTCCACGAAATTTTCTCCACAAAAAAAAATTTTTTATTTATTTCACCACGTCGCCGTCGCAGACCGTACAATGAAAAGAAAATTATGTTTTTTTTTGTCATGTCTGTTTCAGCCTGAGGTCGCGCATTTTCCTCAATGAAGGCAAGAAACAATAAGTGATTTATAACCGCAAAAAAGATCGACGTCCATTTGGATTTCCAATATTGACTTCCTGACTGATATCCGTTACTGTTTCTCTTTTTACGAATAATAATATAAATCACAACTACCTAGTATCGTACGATTTATCTTCTACAACATTATTTTTAGTTTATGCGAAACCTGAATACAGTTTGTTCAGAATAAGTAAGTAACTGAATCGATTACAATATTTTTTACACCATGTTATATTTTGTCCCAAAAATATTTAAAAAAGGTTACGAGTTGGACACCGAGCGACACTACGTAATCATTATCGAGCGCAAGATGACGCTACATGCGCGGGCGGCGCGGGGTCGCCGCGCCGCGCGGTGAGTATGTTTTTTTTACGGACAACTAGGTAAAATAACAAGTTTATAATTTTGTGATTTTTCATGATACGGTTTTGGAATTTTGTACATAAATTCTTTATATAAAATACTATACACGTGTTTCGGGTTTCGCATATACTAAAATTAATGTTGTATAATAATAGCCTCCCCGACCGATTTCAGTCACGGTAGCAAATCTCAACGGAGATTAGTCAGATACGCAGGAGATAATATAGTGCACAAATGTTTGCGCAGATACAGGTGGAGTGCACCTCTTCCCTCACTCTCGTAGTCCGATGGGACGGCAATCCTACACGACCGGAGAGAGATCAGGCGCAGGACCAACGGCTTAGCGTGCTTTCCGAGGCGAGGGTGTCACATCGCTAACTACCAAACTACTGAGTTTGTATTTGAAATAAAGCAGAGCAAAGGCTTGCCTTTCTCCTTTCTACTCCTCTTTGTCTTGAGCTGGACTAATCCTGTCTGTAGGCGTCAAGCTCGTCTCACCATCTTCTCCTGGGTCTGCCTTGATGTTGCCGGATGTTTTCTGGGACCTATGGTGGTAAATTTGGCCCATGACTCGTTAGACATGTGGCTAAAGTATTCAGCCCAGTCCCACATAAGCTTAGACGCTTTTTGGGTGACGTCGGCGATTTGTGTTTTGGAGCGCAGCACTGTTTTCTTAATACGGTCCGTGAATCTGACTCCAAGAATCTGCGCTCCATTGCTCGCTGGTAAACCTCAAGGTTGAACTTCTGCTGCTGAACTGTCAAAGACTAGTTTTGAGCGCTGTATCCGAGGACATAATTATATATATTTTTTTCCTGTTATTAGAATTAATTATCTTTTTGTATGCACGTGTTTCTGTGACAAATGAATCTATTTTATCAGGGCTATCAATTTATTTTTTTTAGATAGTTTGATTGTTTTTATTATGTATGATTTTTTTCTTTGAACATTGCGAAGTGATTGAAAAAAAAAAACAAAAATTGGTCATAACTTTTGAACCGTAAAAAAATTCATCGACATACAGGGTTAAAAAGTTTGGAAATGACTTTGCCCACGGGGTCTATTCGATATGATCCATACTTCCAGGGACACCTTGTATATTTCTGGATGCTCTACTCAACGATTGAAGATTGAAGAGTTTCAGATTTTAACCTGAAGCCTCACCTTAAAATTCACCTTGTTATAAGAAACTAAGTAGGTAGGTATCGGACAGAATTTAGTCTGCATTTAAAACCTCCAAAATGTTTAACATCTCTCCTACCCTGTTCTTATAAATCCAGACCACATATAAAAGCATATATAGAAAACGATAAATTGTTATACATAGTGTTCTACATACAAATATATCTCATCTATATCTTATTAACGACCCGCCATTGCTTCGCATTTGTGCAATAGCGACATGTCAAAACATCGTTTCTGTCCTAAATCTAACTTAAAAAAAAACAAGTATTTTATACATAAACATTTCTGAATAAATGAAAACCGCATCAAAATCCGTTGTGCAGTTTAAAATATCTTTGCGGTCACTTAACACGCCCCCCGCTTCGTACGGATTTCACGATTTGACAAAACATCAAGATCACTTTAAAGAAAGAATAATATTATTCAAAAGTGTCGATTCACCCATTTCGGGCGAGTAAATTCATGCGAATCAATCTATAAGTCAAGCTGTCACATAGAGATACACGAAAAGCGACTATGTATACATTTACCGTCTTCTCCGAAGCGGACCGATACCAGCGAGTAGGTACTCAGCAAACTTAATTACTGTACCCACATGAATTCTTTGGAATTACGTGTTTAATTCCTCTACTTCGTTTACATTAACCTGGTAACCAATCAAGAATTCATTGGAAACGCTTTGAGTGCTGAGAAAGTAGAAAATTATTATGTTTCCTGAAACTCAGGGTATTTTTTTGTTCAAAGGCTAAATTTTTCAATCGATAGATAATATTTTTTATTCGTGGAATAAAATTGACGTCTGAGAGTTTTTGTATGGACGAACAGACAATAATTCTAAAATATTCATCCGATAAAATTATCTGGCGTTGAAAAAATTTGCCCTTAGGGGGGGAGGGGGTCATTTGCTGTAATTTATTCCAGTTTCATAATTTTATACGTTGTTGTATTAGGGTGTTTAATTGGGATGGTTGAGGGAGAAAGCCTCACGTCCCAGCCGCCGCGGGAGACGCTCCGGGCGTCGGGAGCCATGTGACGACTCGCGGCCACCGTAGCCGCGGGCCTGCGGGCGGAGAGTAATGGGTAACTCTCCGTCCGATCAGGACCAGGCCCGTGCCGGACGGCGCGTACGTGTTCCACGCGCGCCTCAAAGAGATGTGTCAGCTTAAGGAAGGGGCCCGTAAGGGCCGAAGCCTGCCGGGGCAGCGGGATTGTCCGAAAGGGTTACCGCTACCCCGGAACACAAAGGGCTAAGGAAGGAACACGGGTGGGTTTTAGTCAGTAAGAGTCAGAGCGGGAGGGGTCATTTGATGATTTCCCATCCACAAAAAAAAAAAGAGGTGATATTTCAATAGTCAGATATCTCTTAAGTGAAGAGTAAATACTGCCGATTGTCAGCTTTTGTAAAGAAAATATGTCAAACCGTAATTTTTAATCTTCAGATAAAAGTTATCTGAATATTGAAAAATCAGCTCTAAGTGTACGGTCACTAAAGGAGATAAGTAACCAGGGTTTCCGGATATAATTGAAGTTAGGTAAGAAATCGGTGGATGTTTTTGAATAAAATACAATTTAATTAATAGGAAACAAACAGTTCATTTATCAAGATAGATTTCATTCAAAAATATCCATCGGTTCCTTACTAAACTTGAACTATATCCGACGATTCTGGTTACTTATTCCCATAATGTACATGTACAACATAACAGATTAGAAAAATTCAAAGCGTTGTACACAGTCATTTAGGTACCATCTAAAAAGTACCTATCATAGATAAATGAAACACACACTTGCCTACATAAGTTTAGATTAACTATGTTAGTTTATAAAATACTAGCTGACCCCGCAAACGTCGTTTTGCAAAAAAAAATAGGGGTTTGAAAAATAGATGCTGGCAGATTCTCAGACCTACTGAATACGTATACCTACAAAATTTCATTAAAATCGGTCAAGCCGTTGCGGAGGAGTATGGTAGCTAACATTGTGACACGAGAATCCTACTAATATTATAAATGTGAAAGTTTGTATGTATGGATGTATGGATGTTTGTTACTCTTTCACGCGAAAACTACTGAACGGATTTTGATGAAACTTTACAGTAATATAGCTTATACATCAGAATAACACATAGGATACTTTTTATCCCGATATTCCCACGGGATCAAAACTTACGCGGGTGAAACCGCGGGGCGCAGCTAGTTTTATATATTAGACAAAACAGAATTTTGAAAAAACAAATTGGGAAACAATAAAACACGTTGTTTTTTTCGTGGTTGTTGGAGTAGTATTGGTATAACCCGCAATTTGTAATTTTGTATTACTAAACCGCTTTTTAACCGACTAAAAAAGGAGGAGATTCTCAATTCGGATGTTTATATTTTTTTATGTATGTTCGGGTATAATTCCGTCTTATATAAACGGATTTCCAAAAGTATTTTTTTAATGGATAAGGTCTTAAATAACGGTGGTCCCATGGAAATTTGATTAACTTTGCTTTGGTAGTTTTTGAGTTAGCTTCAATAATACGATTTTTTTCCACTTAGTTTATTTTGATGATGTTTTAATAACTTCCTGTCACTGATATTTACATAGCAAGTAGTGTTAAATGAATTTGTGTGGGGCCAGCACATCAAGCTACTACAATCCGTAGATTTTCAACTTTATCGCTAAAACATTAGGTACAAAATTGATTGAGAAAATTTTACAGTTTCGGGTAGCTTGATGTGCTGGCGTCTGTACAGCTAAAAAGTGTAAAATAAAAACTTTTTTACAAAAAAAAAAAAAAACAAACGACTTCCAAAAAAAGTTTTTTTTGGTATTGTTTTATTTCATTGAATACTATGATAATAAACTTCTTTAGCACTTTCTGAAAATGCTGAATTTATACAAAAAAAACATGACTTACTTTTAAAATCAAGTCGGTTTTCCCCGACGTATTAGGCAGAAGTTTACCTATAGAACACCCACGTTTCACCAGTTATTTTTAAGTCCCATGTAAAGGGGGGTGAGCCTATTGCCATCAACCGGGCAGAAATTCAGACTCTGGGTTACCATTGAGAAGTTCCAGATAGAAAAACCTAATAACACTTTGCTCGACCCGGGAATCGAACCCAAGACCTCATGCTCAGCATAAGCACTTGCGACCACTAACGAGTCGAAAAATGTTACCATTTTTTTCCATTTATTCCATTCTCTTTAAGTTTATATTCCTGTTTTAATTACACCTACTAATGCAGCTACCGTGAAATGTAGTTTAATGTAATCCACATCAGTATGTACAGCGGAAGTTTCCAGTTAGAACTGTTGTTAGGTTTTATTAATTTAAACACAAAGTTTCGAATGTACTTTAGTGACATTAAAGGGTAATTAAAATACGAGTGTTGAACTGTGTGGAATAGGAGTTGCTTAATGACCGTCCGCGAACTATTTGTTATATGGCAATATTGCGACCGGGACCATTCGTTGCGGTAATCAATGGGAGACCCATATAACTTGCTGTTTAACTAAGCATAGTTTGACAGTAAACGTGGGAGGAATGTAACTTTATCTATCTTCTATTTCTAATATATAAAATTCTCGTGCCGAAACGGCTGGACCGATTTGTATGAAATTTTGTGTGCATATCGGGTAGGTCTGAGAATCGGCTACTATCTATTTTTCATACCCCTCAGGTCAGCTAGTATATAAATAAAATAAAGTCGGGTTAGTTACACCATTTTAAGACTTACGAACGGCTGGACCAAGTTTTATGATCTTTGATTTTTGGATTTGTCTCCGCCCTGAATAGAAGAATAACTATTAAAACATGGGAAAAAATCACGAAAAAAATAATATTGAAGATAATTCATTTTCTTATATATTTAGTATGGAACGGATTTTCTGATGATATCTCGAGAACGAATTGACTTATTTTATTTATTGATTCTGAGGCGGTACAGAGTCACCGGGAGTTTAATTTAAATTACACTTGAATTCAGTTAGTGAATGTGTTTGCTATGAAAAACGACTAGCTTTTTAATGAAAAACAAATGAAATGATACAGAAGTAGATAACTCACATTAACCCTCAGGTGCCGTATGCTCAAATACATTGCTTTTACTCGTATAAATACATTAAAGAGTAAATACCACTTCACTGCCAAAAGCGGACATTGAGAAAAAAGCGCTATATCCAGCAGAATATTAACACACTGGCTCCGTTCCACGTCTCTCAGAGAAGTCAAAGCAGTTTAGTGGTCAGATAAACAAAATAATTAAGCGCTTATGGTAATTCTGGTGGGAGTGGTGCCAGCGCTTTATGTAAATGTGCGAGTACCGAGCACCCGCGACGGCGACGGGATGCGCCGCTACAAATGCAACTAACTCGCCGACGACGACTTAATTCTGTTTTAATTTCAACTTTAAACTTAGTTTTATGGGGAATTATGAATTCTGAAGGTGCTCAGAACGGTAAGTTAGTTGTATATTTGTGTCGTTTGGAATTGAGAGGGGAAGTGAGCGCGGGGATGTGGAAGAGTAACGTTGATAATTCTGTTATTTATTGCTCCGTACTGACGTGTTGAGATTAATCTTTGTTTAACTGTCTCTCATGTGTTGACAAATACTTTGTAGCAAATAGTAAAACGGAGCAGTGGTGCACTGTGGTGGAGTGAGTGGAGCACTTTACATTGCATATTAAATTTCATCACCACTTTTCTTAAAACAGTAAAAGAAAACATGGTGAGAAAACTGACAAGTCCTAGAACCAAATTGAAGACATGTGACATCTGCCAACTCGTACTAGGCCCGCGTGGTAGATTACAGCTGACTCCCTCTCGCAGAAAGGAGGCCTGTGTCGCAGCTGTGGGAACATTCTAGGCTGATTATATTTATCTTTTTTTTTTTTTTGAGATTGGGAAACCATCAAATGACCTTTCCCGCTCTGGGTGGAGCGGAAGGGAGTGTCAGACTCTTACTGACTAAAGCCCACCCGTGTTCCTTCCTTAGCCCTTTATGTTCTGGGGTCCACCCCCCCGTCCCGTTGGTCTCGTGGTCGCAAGCGCGACTGCTGAGCGTGGGGTCCTGAGTTCGATTCCCGGGTCGGGCAAAGTGTTATTGAGTTTTTCCATTAGGAATTGCTTACTAACAGCCCGGAGTTTGGAAGTTGGTGGTTTGATACCCCCGTGCCTCGAAAAGCACGTTAAGCCGTTGGTCCTGCGCCTGATCTCTCTCCGGTCGTGTCGGATTGCCGTCCCATAGGACTATGAGAGTGAGGGAAGAGGGAGTGCACCTGTGTCTGCGCGCACACTTGTGCACTATAATATCTCCTGCGTACCCGGCTAATCTCCGTTGAGATTGGCCACCATGACCGAAATCGGTCGGGGAGGCTATTATTATTATTAACTATTATGTTCCGGGGTAGCGGTAACCCTTTCGGACAATCCCGCTGCCCCGGCAGGCTTGCTATGCTTTGCTAATGCTAATGCTTTGTAGTAAATAGTAAAATGATGGTGTGCTGTTAACCAAGAAGAGATAGGTAGGACCTGTTTTTGTTAGACGACTCAGTGCGTCCTAGACAGTAAGAAGACAACACAACTTCATTCATCTTCAATTCACAGAGACAACATCAACAGAGACAAATATGTCTACTGTATTTCTGAAAAGTACGACCAGAATGACCTCTCCCATTGAGGAAAACGGGCGTGATGTACGCCACCATAAAGGCTATTTTTTTAAACAAGCAGAAACGTATATTTTCTTTGCACTACATAACATATACAGATAGTCATAGTCAAAGATACAACTTACAACGTAATTATACAAAGCTGTAGTACTTATAAAATAAAGTAACAGGTACACTAATATTATGAACAACACTTTTCCAGGCAGGATTACCTTTATAAGTATATAATAGTGATGGTTACAAACTTATTTCAACACGAGGCATTTAATAATAATCAATCTTACATTAACTGATGAAATTTCTTTACTAAAAATATGAGGGGACAACAGACTACGCGCTCAGCGTGTGCGACCGGTGCAAGCGGCAGCGCAGGTGATCGCGCATGGCCTGTCATAGATAAATACGTCATCAATAATGGGAGCCAAGATAGTCTAGCTGTAAACTAAACCATACACCCAAGCCCGTCACAAATCAACACAAATTTCATCCACCACTGATTCAATTTCTCGTGTATAAGTGAACGCATTTGGCAAGAGCAGTAGTTCGATAAAATATGCACGAGCTTACATAAGTGCAGGTGAATACGATTACGTTCCAATGATGTAGGGAGATGGATTGCTTTTGCTCTGTTTATGCTCGTATATCTGTCTTCCGCAAATTTGTATAATTATTTATTTATTTATTTAAAGGAAAATCAACAGCTATAACAGATGCATAACAACTGTATATAAGACATAAAGCCAATTACAGGTTCTCACGGGTAAAAACAGAAAATGTAGTATTAGAAATCTTAGGATCACTAACAAGCACGATAGAAAAGAATACATATATAAGGTATATAAGCAGTATGAGCTTTTGAAAAAATATGTGATTATTATGATTATTATTATTATATGTCAACCGTATTTCTGTATGTGATTTTCATGTCAGTGTAATTCTTCAAACGGTATAGCAGTGTTACGTAGGAACAATATAGCATGATGATCTTTTGTTTCTGGTGTTTATCTTGTAGAGTTTCTGGGCTGAGATGGCCTTTTGGCCTTGTATAGCTGAGATAAGAGCCTTTTAGCCTCGTATAGGACTTTTCGTTTCATTTTTCCTTTTGTCACTTTTTTTTAAATATAATTTGGTTTTATATTTTAGATTCTGTTTATTTTAGTTTGTGATCTTCCTGTATGAGTCGCAATAAATACTTTTTCTTTCTTTCTTCCGTTCTTGCCAGTTCTTTTCCATACTTTGGAAAGGAGCTTCATCTTTTTGCCTGACAGACTCCTTGACATTTCAAAAGTTCCTGTAAATAGTAATTTTTGATGAACGTTGTGGGCGAAGTTCCTTGGGAGATCAAGAAACAGTTTCCAATAACATACATAGTTATTGCCTAGGCCGAAGCTATTGAAGCGTAATCCAGGTGAATTCAAACTTGGAATCAGTAAGCCATGAGTTTCAAGCCAGTCAGCTCGAAGTAATATGATGAATCCATTCCTAGTGCGAACACGTATTACCAGAAAGGTTTAAAGGATAAGTCTGCAAGCTATCCAGGTAATCCTTAGTGAAGTAGAACATTGACTGTTGAATTTAAACTCGTTGGATTTTCAGTTCAAAAAAATTGTTTTGTTCGAATGGGATCGTACGAGTAAGCAAGCTGTCATTCGACAAGTCAATGTTAAGTCAGAAAGCTATTTAATAAAGGAATTCAATAGGATAGGTTACAAGGTCATCGGTCCCCCTTGTTGGAAGCCTTTCAATCTGCAATCTCCTGACCTTGTGAAGGCCGCAGGAATCCGTTGGATGCGGTTCGCACAAAACCGGTCGAAGTGGCTGTGCTTGGGGGAAGTCTATCTCCAGCAGTGGACGTGTTTCAGCTGAAATGATGATGATGATGATGACAGGATAGTAGACAAAACGTCTTTTCAACAGATTCTGCCGATTGTTCTATACAGACGTCAGCACATCAAGCTACCCGAAACTTTTCCCAATCAACTTTGAACCTTTATGGTTTAGCGATAAAGTTGAAATTCAATTAAAGAACTTTGTCAGATTGTAGTAGCTTGATGTGCTGGCGTCTGTACATGTACTCTAGTGAAGTAGGTACTGGTAGGTATAATATACCATAAAAACACATGTTACAGCATCATGGCAACTCCAGTCCTCATTTATTACCTCTGTTTTAGATTAAATTTAAAAAGCAACCTTTTGAATTTGGTTTAGCCAAGCCTAAAATAATTTGTGGCATACAGCCACAAATTATTTTACCGAAAAGTTAGTTTTCATATTAGTTCTAGAAAACAAACGTGGTTTTTATCATAATTAGCAAATTACGTAAGCTAAATCCGTAAAACCCTTCTTTAATTTTTTAAACAAACTTTTCCGCTCGTAGTCAAAGTAAACACAGCCATTGGCTGTTTGTTAGACTAAACAATGTTTGCAAAACAAAAACAGGCTTCGTTATCTGATCCGAGTTAACTATGACTACGTTGATTAAAACTTCACGAAGTTATGTATCGTTAACTAATAAATCAGACTTCGAAATTTACATATTTACTTCAATTTCCAAATTGTTTACAAATGAAATAATTTTATGCGAAACTAAAATGTTCGAGTCTAATTGAAAGTTTCCTTTGTGTAAAAAGAGGAGTTGGTCGGTAGTTAAGTAGTGTATATTGAGCAGAAGTTTGAAAGATGAGCGGGATTATCTCTAGAGCTTTAGATAACTCTGTAGTATTATAGGTAAAATGGGTCAGTGGTTTGTTATGGTTAAGTTTTAGGGGCTGTCCAACATTTGGGCAAAGAAGAATAGGTACAATATAACATTTTATAACTAATTCCAATATTGTTTCATAGCCTAGCTCTCATTTTCTCTCTTTCTTTCTTTTTCAGCTCTAAATGCTGGTAGGATTAGTTTTCCTCGTTTTCTCTAATGAAAAGCAATGATATCAAGAAAAAGACTGGGAGTATCGAAGTGCTCCCAGTAGTTACTGATGTCATTAAAAGCGAACAACACAATAAATAAACTTGCGTGGGTGAAATGCTTGCCTTGTCACGTGTTGTCAGCTTATCGTATCGTGTTTAAGTGCTTTTTAATTGAAATAATTATTTTTTTCTTACGTTTTTTTGCGATTTGTAGGTCAATATCAGGTTGTATGTCTAAATATGTTCTGCGACCGTCAAACATGTTTATTTATAGAATTATAAAAATAAAAAATCTCTAACTTTATACTAATAATTTTTTGAAATACCTACTCGTTCGGTAGGGTAATATGAAGTTAGAGATTTTTGATTTGGGGCCAATTCTAACTTAAGAACAGAGGTGATTACAGGTGTTTTCCAATATAAAATGTCAAGTGTACAAACCATGTTCCGCCGATAGGCATACAAAATCCGAGTTATTTTGCTGATTCTAATGACTATGATTTTGCCTCGTGATATATCATAAGTCATAAGTCATTTATTTCATAACAAAATACATTGTGTCGAAATTTTGTACAATGAAACAGTAGGTACAAGGTACAAGGTACAGGTATGGTTCCAAATCATATTTTAAACAACATCCGACCTGACACTGGCCCCGATTCTGTTGTTCACAAACTAAACTAAAGTTCAGTGCATCTTTTTCTTTCTATTTCATAAAGAAAAGGACAGAAGATAAATATGTCGGAGATGTTGAGGGATTTTTATCCGAAATTCCATCGGTGTCCGCCGTTTTGCTCGTGGTTGGGTAGAATCAGTGCGCACACTCGGCGCGGTCGAACTCTGGATGTCAATTGTGTCGCTAAGCTAACACACTCTGGTCTCACCTTGGCATCTGACAGATGTCAAACGCCATACGCGACAGTTCATTGACAACCCCGACTCGAACTACTGACTCAATGGCAACCATTATCGATTTGATTAATCGAATAAGGTATCTTAAACGCTAATAGATGGCGCGACTAGTACGTAAACAAACCGTTTACTTCACTCCTCCGACAAATATTAGTTTAGTCCTGTCAAATTAGTCAGCGCCTGACTAAATTGACGTATTTTTAGTAGCCAATTTTTTAATCACGTTTAAACTTGTCTATGGTTATCTAATTTGACTGGACTAAACTAATATTTATCTTCTATCCTTTTCATAATGAAATAGAAAGAAAAAGATGCACTGAACTTAAATTTAATTTAGTTTGTGAACAACAGAATCGGGCCACTGACCTGTGAATTGCAAAAAAACTTAAGTAAATTTGAATTTCGTGGGCGACCTTAGCGCATCCACCTTCTCGTATGAAAGAAATTATTCTTGATGATAGTTTATTTGCGTTTATAACTATTCTAACTAAAGTCAGTACGAAAATAAGTATCAAGTAACTAAATAATACAATGATATCACCACTGAGAAACATAACTCTTCTGGTCAAGTATTTATTCCATGCGCTATTCTGTAACAAGCATAATTAAAAATTATATAAATTAAAAAAAAATAGCCTATATTTTTCCCACTGCTGGGACACAGGCCTCCTCTCTGTGAGAGGGAGTGGGTCATACTCCACAATGCGAGCCCAGCGCGGGTTGGTGAATGTCTCATGTGTTCGAATTTTTGGTTCTAGAACATGCCAGTTTCCTCACGATGTTTTCTTTCACCATTTCGAGAGTAGTGGTGATGTAATAATTTACACAAAGTAAAGTACCTGCTTGGGTTTAAACCCACGATCTATAACTCGTAAGTCGTGGCCGTTAGCACTGGGCCACCACTGATCTCGATTCTGTAACAAACTAATACAATATATCGCGAACCACAAGTATAATATTATGTATTGGTTAGAAGTTGTTTCTGAAAAGGGGTTCCCAACTCTCGGAGTAAAACCAATGACATAACTTTTTGTTTTTAGACCTGCCGACAATACTGTTCGATATGTTTGCTAATGTATTGACATGTCGACAGAAATTGGACAATACGGTCCCATAACGTGCCGTGGTCGAATAATATTTATCACCGATGAAATATTTTCAGCCATTAGCCCGTTTTGTATTACAAATGAATGAAGTACATACCAATAATTTTACAGTACGAATAATTTGACAATAATGTCTTTGTTCCCAGTTCTGGTAATATGTGTAATTTAATTATGATAATGGTTAACATATTATCGTTGGACATCAGAATTTAAAATTGAAGAGGAGTGAAATTGGGTGGCCTAGATTCGGGAAATCTGTTTACAAGCACTGCTATTACTTGAATATCTGTACAAATAGGTAGTCTCAAAGACGGGACGAGCTGGAGGCAAATGTACTTAGTGCGTTTACTTACCTAATATGACTAGAGCAATAAATAAGTACAAGTATTAATGAAATTTAATGCAATAATCAAGCCGATAATATTTGAAGCTTAAAAATTAAGAAAACATTGAAGTATATTTTGAATGAATCTGGTATCTTATTTTCATTAATGCGTTAATTTAAACGTACCTAGTAGTGAATGCATTTAGATATCATACAAAAAATCATCAGGTCTGTAATCCTCGCAGGGTTAAATCAGAGTCGTGCTTATACACCCACATTTCGGCATATATGTTAAGGTCCAATTAAATAGAAGGCAGCTCAAAAATAACAGCTACACGGGTCGATCGAAGTTAAGTTACACTTGCCGCGGTCGGTTCGTGGATGGATGATTACATATTCATACCCTCTATGCCTCGGATAGCAGGTTAAGTCTTTGGTCACAGTCATTCGTAGATCTTTGACATTCTTTACGGGCAATCAGGAGCCTAAAAGTCTGACAAACAGTCTTGCCAAGGGGTACCGTGTTACACAGTAACTTAAAATACTGGTATTCATCATCATCCGGTTAGACTGGAAGTCGACCAGTCGAGCCCCAAAGTAAATGGGAAAAGGCTGAATGCAAATACGTTCAATTAGAAGAGTTCAATCCTACAAAAGTATGTAACATACTTTTCAACACACTTGCTCGTAAGTGGCTCCTAATTCTCTATGCAAATAGTATTTTCTAATTCCATATTATTTACTACAATTTGACATACGACAACACTATGACAACACACTCGGCTTCCTTATCGTGCTTGCCTGTACCGCCTCGGTTGCAATGATCAGCAATGTATATAATGTACTATTACCACAAAACAAAAACACAGCAAATATCCCGGATATATAAACACTCAAGACAAACCACGATTAAGCGATTTGCTCACTCGACGGAGACGAGCGATCCACGAGCTTTCCGAGGCACGGAGGGGTCTCGGAAATCAAGTAGTACAATCCTATATACGATTAATATTTTTGTAGCTTCTGCCTGCGACTTTGTTCGCGTGAATTTTTTTGTTCCCCCGACCCACCGCGTCGTATCGCCCACCTGCATTATTACTTCGTTTTCGTCTTCGTTGTTCTCTAGTATAATTATAAATTTTAATTCTTTTATACTATTTTTCGACTGTTATGTTTATAATGTATTGTACCTACTGTTTCATTGTACAAAGTTTCGACACAATGTATTTTTCACTTCAGTAGCTCAAACATGTAGGTTTTGCTGCCTGAAATCAGTGAGCAAAATCGCATTAGAAAGAGAGAGACAAATGCTAGCCCTTTCGAAGTTCCGATTTTGAATTCGACCTCAAAGACAAACACGTTCGGAATTTCGTACGAACTAAACAAATTGTGCAAAAAGCTAATTATGTAATTTATTGAATTTTTAACTTATTGTTGTATTTAAACGAAAATAAGTATTTACTGCAAATATAACTAATATTTAACCTGTAAATATTTATTTCTAGTTTCAATAATGTTACGTAATATATTTTATCTCCTAAAGTGTTCTCGCTGCTGAAGTGAAAAGTTATGTGTGTTACACGAGAGCAAAGTTTTTTGCATCTCGTACCTTTGAAACCCTCGCCACACTCAGGATTCAACTTTAGAATCACTCGCTACGCTCATGATTCAATCGTTGAATCCTTCGCTTGCTCAGGATTCAAAATCAGCACTCGCAGCAAAAAACGACTTTGCTCTCTTGTTGCACAAATAACTATTGTTATGAAATAAATGACTTATGACTTATGACTTATGACTTACTTCGTTTTCGCTTCTCGTTCTCTCTGGCTTTTTTTTCTCGGCACCTAAGGGTCGTATAGTGATGTTAAATATCTTATAACTCAAATGCACAAATAGTTCCATATATACGTAAGTGCGTTCAAACAAACAAACTCTTCAGTTTTATTATGTAAGGTTTTACAATTTCTATTTTTACTTATACATCTAGACGAACGTAATGAATGAGTTTTTATTATTGTTTTTGTAGAGAAAACGAAAAGCTGATATAAATTCCCATTAATATTAATTATTTTACTCGCATATCGCGGGAGTTTCCCTTTCCGTAATCTCATTACATTGGTAATATTTTATAGTGGAAAATGTGGATAAAGTCGTAAATATACAAAATGGCTGTTTTTGCGAGGTAGTCGGAAAATATAAAACACCGGTGTTTGTTTCGCTCTTTTTACTTTTCCTATTTAGTTTGACAGGTTCTACAAATACGCTGTATATCGATCTTAAGAAGGCTGGATTTTTGTCTATTATTCCTCTAGGTTTTCTTTAAAAAATGTTTTCTGTGAAAAAAGTGTAGGTACTTACATTGTTTGTGCTTGTTTATTTATTTATTTATTTTATACTTCAAGCACATACATGTACAGAGGCGGACTTAATGCCATAGGCATTTTCTACCAGTCAACTTTTGGGTGATGCTTGTTGTCTTTTCTAATAAAAATACTTATTAGGAATTGTTTGTACACACTAATTAATGCTGAAATCTTTCGAAAATAAATTAACACTATCACTTCACGCACTGCTCTCTTCATTCGAAGACAGCAGTGCGTGAAGTGATAGTGTCATTTTTCCTGTAGAAACTGCATTAATACTTGCGAGAAAGAAGCACTTCGTCCTTTTTGTTATAAACTCGTTATGTAACACAAATGTTTGATTGCCAAGCAACCAATTCCATTACCGGCTCAGTTTAAGTGATGCAGAGAACGGATTACTCAACAACAGCAATGTGTGTTAATTGCATTTCGTGCACAGGTACAAAGAAATACTTTGCGAGTGTAATGAAAAAACTTTAAAACTCTTAATTCCCTTTATAAGCTGGTCGTCTTAAATGTGGCTCTTTGGAGCTTTATTCTGTTATGTAAACTGGGAACTGGAAGTATTTTTAATTTTTCTCCGCACTTTGTGGTTAAAACAATCTGTGGAGTGTTCTTCTTTTGTTGACGGTTATTTCTCGAGGGTCGGAGTTGCTGTGTGTTTATTTTGTTATGCGACTCTCTTGTTCATTATGTTAGCTCTTTTAGTTTAATTGTACCGTGTCACGAAGTTTCTTGAGGTGACAGGAGCGTCTTGTTTGATCGGAGGATCCTCCTTTTTCTATGGAGGATGAGTGAACTTTCTATGGAGGATTAGTGAACACCCTGTTCCTCACACCTCTATACCTTCATAAATAACGTTTCAGACATCATTTGCTGTTGAAGTGCGGACACGATGTGGCGACCACCACAATTCCAGGAAACTATAGTAATAATTTATACCAAAGTGATAAAGGTAAACAAGTGATATTAAAAAAATAAAGATCAATCAATCTGCCTAGGCTTTTTTTAGCTATGTTGGGGTCGGCTTCCAGTCTGACCAGATGCCGCTGAGTATCAGTATTTTAAAGTACAATAAAAGTACAGTAAACTAAAGTTCAGTGCATCTTTTTCTTTCTATTTCATAAAGAAAAGGACAGAAGATAAATATGTCGGAGATGTTGAGGGATTTTTATCCGAAATTCCATCGGTGTCCGCCGTTTTGCTCGTGGTTGGGTAGAATCAGTGCGCACACTCGGCGCGGTCGAACTCTGGATGTCAATTGTGTCGCTAAGCTAACACACTCTGGTCTCACCTTGGCATCTGACAGATGTCAAACGCCATACGCGACAGTTCATTGACAACCCCGACTCGAACTACTGACTCAATGGCAACCATTATCGATTTGATTAATCGAATAAGGTATCTTAAACGCTAATAGATGGCGCGACTAGTACGTAAACAAACCGTTTACTTCACTCCTCTGACAAATATTAGTTTAGTCCTGTCAAATTAGTCAGCGCCTGACTAAATTGACGTATTTTTAGTAGCCAATTTTTTAATCACGTTTAAACTTGTCTATGGTTATCTAATTTGACTGGACTAAAATAATATTTATCTTCTATCCTTTTCATAATGAAATAGAAAGAAAAAGATGCACTGAACTTAAATTTAATTTAGTTTGTGAACAACAGAATCGGGCCACTGACCTGTGAATTGCAAAAAAACTTAAGTAAATTTGAATTTCGTGGGCGACCTTAGCGCATCCACCTTCTCCTATGAAAGAAATTATTCTTGATGATAGTTTATTTGCGTTTATAACTATTCTAACTAAAGTCAGTACGAAAATAAGTATCAACTAACTAAATAATACAATGATATCACCACTGAGAAACATAACTGTTCTGGTCAAGTATTTATTCCATGCGCTATTCTGTAACAAGCATAATTAAAAATTATATAAATTAAAGAAAAATAGCCTATATTTTTCCCACTGCTGGGACACAGGCCTCCTCTCTGTGAGAGGGAGTGGGTCATACTCCACAATGCGAGCCCAGCGCGGGTTGGTGAATGTCTCATGTGTTCGAATTTTTGGTTCTAGAACATGCCAGTTTCCTCACGATGTTTTCTTTCACCATTTCGAGAGTAGTGGTGATGTAATAATTTACACAAAGTAAAGTACCTGCTTGGGTTTAAACCCACGATCTATAACTCGTAAGTCGTGGCCGTTAGCACTGGGCCACCACTGATCTCGATTCTGTAACAAACTAATACAATATATCGCGAACCACAAGTATAATATTATGTATTGGTTAGAAGTTGTTTCTGAAAAGGGGTTCCCAACTCTCGGAGTAAAACCAATGACATAACTTTTTGTTTTTAGACCTGCCGACAATACTGTTCGATATGTTTGCTAATGTATTGACATGTCGACAGAAATTGGACAATACGGTCCCATAACGTGCCGTGGTCGAATAATATTTATCACCGATGAAATATTTTCAGCCATTAGCCCGTTTTGTATTACAAATGAATGAAGTACATACCAATAATTTTACAGTACGAATAATTTGACAATAATGTCTTTGTTCCCAGTTCTGGTAATATGTGTAATTTAATTATGATAATGGTTAACATATTATCGTTGGACATCAGAATTTAAAATTGAAGAGGAGTGAAATTGGGTGGCCTAGATTCGGGAAATCTGTTTACAAGCACTGCTATTACTTGAATATCTGTACAAATAGGTAGTCTCAAAGACGGGACGAGCTGGAGGCAAATGTACTTAGTGCGTTTACTTACCTAATATGACTAGAGCAATAAATAAGTACAAGTATTAATGAAATTTAATGCAATAATCAAGCCGATAATATTTGAAGCTTAAAAATTAAGAAAACATTGAAGTATATTTTGAATGAATCTGGTATCTTATTTTCATTAATGCGTTAATTTAAACGTACCTAGTAGTGAATGCATTTAGATATCATACAAAAAATCATCAGGTCTGTAATCCTCGCAGGGTTAAATCAGAGTCGTGCTTATACACCCACATTTCGGCATATATGTTAAGGTCCAATTAAATAGAAGGCAGCTCAAAAATAACAGCTACACGGGTCGATCGAAGTTAAGTTACACTTGCCGCGGTCGGTTCGTGGATGGATGATTACATATTCATACCCTCTATGCCTCGGATAGCAGGTTAAGTCTTTGGTCACAGTCATTCGTAGATCTTTGACATTCTTTACGGGCAATCAGGAGCCTAAAAGTCTGACAAACAGTCTTGCCAAGGGGTACCGTGTTACACAGTAACTTAAAATACTGGTATTCATCATCATCCGGTTAGACTGGAAGTCGACCAGTCGAGCCCCAAAGTAAATGGGAAAAGGCTGAATGCAAATACGTTCAATTAGAAGAGTTCAATCCTACAAAAGTATGTAACATACTTTTCAACACACTTGCTCGTAAGTGGCTCCTAATTCTCTATGCAAATAGTATTTTCTAATTCCATATTATTTACTACAATTTGACATACGACAACACTATGACAACACACTCGGCTTCCTTATCGTGCTTGCCTGTACCGCCTCGGTTGCAATGATCAGCAATGTATATAATGTACTATTACCACAAAACAAAAACACAGCAAATATCCCGGATATATAAACACTCAAGATAAACCACGATTAAGCGATTTGCTCACTCGACGGAGACGAGCGCAGTAACTTTTATGACCTCCCCACAACAAGAACGGGCACAAAGAAATATTTGTACGTACTTAGCCATTCAAAAACAGTCGACAAGGGATTACTGCACGACAAAGTTTACCAACTCGCGGTAACGATCCTTCGAGGTTCGCCAAATATCGTCTAATGTCGCCTCCACAGAGAATATTTATTAAAACTAAAGCAATACAAGACAATACAAAACGTTCAAGTTTCGCGAGAAGTAATATTTGCGGTAATATAAAAAGATATTTGGTTGTTAAGACGAAGCTACACAGAACCAACTGAGCGAGAGAGAAGATATTCTCGCGGTTTAATCGATATCATTTTTAGAGTCGAAACTCAAACATCAAAATCGCTTTCCCATACTCTGCTAGCTCGATCTACACTTATAATACTAATTACAGCTAATACACAAAAGACATGTATTGTTAAGTAAATTAAAACCCTTCGTCAATTTATCGTGTTATATTATTTAAATACAACTCCGTGCCTCGGAAATCACGTTAAGCCGTTGGTCCCGGCTGTCATTCGTGGATCTTTGACAGTCGTTACGGGTAGTCAGAAGCCCGAAAATCTGACAACCAGTCTTGCCAAGTGGTATCGTATTACCCAGTCACTGGGTTATGGAGGTCTGATAGGCAGTCGCTCCATGTAAAATATTGGTACTCAGCTGCATCCGGTTAGACTGGAAGCCGACCCCAACATAGTTGGCAAAAGGCTAGGCAGATGATGAGTCATTTAAATACAACTGTCAAAGAATGACAGTTGCGATTTCACTATACGGACAATTTAAATTGGTATACCCGAATCGCTTTAGCGTGGCAATAGCGGCCATTGCTCTTTCCCTAATATCTTCTCTGTGGGAACCTAAACAATAAACTATATATGTTTTTTCTTTATTGAAATATGTTGAAGATCCCGATAGATTGATTCAGGATGTTAACGGACTTTATTTCAGTTTTAGCCCGGCCATATTAGTCGTAGATCCGATGACCGTTGGGGTAGAAGTGTTCTTGAGTGAAGGCAAACGTAAGGTGGGACGCCCTCAGGCTAGGTGGAGCGACGATCTTCGCAGGATGACTGGATAAGAGTTGTCGAAAATCGAGTTGAATGGCGTGGCGGTAGGAGAGGCCTACATCCAGCAGTGAACTGCTATAGGCTGATGATGATTCGATGATTTCAGTTTTAGGAATAAATAATGCTGATAAAATGTAGGTGGGTCAACGACTCTCTTAGGGAACTATTTAAAAAGGTTAATATTATGACGGTACCTTGCCAATACATTTATGAAAATATTATGTATGTAAGAAAAAATCAACATCTTTTTAATAAAATAAGTGATAGACATAATTTTAATACTAGAAATAAAGATAAATTAGATCAACCTTTTTTCAGATTATTTAAAGTGCAAACATCTTTTATGGGGTACTGTGTTAAATGCTACAACAAAATACCTTTTGATATATTACAATTAAATGAAAGAAAATTTAAAACTCATATAAAAAGTACACTTTGTAAACAAGGATATTACATATTGGAGGATTATATCCAAGATAACAATGTTTGGAAACATGCTGGTCCTGCTCCATAGGACAATCTAGAGTCTAGACAAAATCAAACTGGTTGCTAATTTAATTTATACATACACATTTTTTTTTTTTACATTGTTTTTTACATTCTTTGACAAATGTAACTCACACACTTTTTAAAATACTAGTAAAATTTTTCAATCTTTGTAAATATGTGGACACCATGTATCTATCACATAATTGATTTACCTGTAGTCTGTTATATTTTTAATTCTTTTACCATTTTTTGTAGACTAAATTTTATTTTAGGTGCATCGTCTTCACATATAATTATATAAACAATGTATACAAAAACTTGTAAAACATTTTAAAAGAGTAACGGTGGAGTTTCTTGCCCATTCTTCTCCACAAACGAAAACTACATATTGGAATGGGCGACTAGAATCAATTCTATTTTTTCATTTTAAATTTTGACGTTCAAAAGTGCCTTTAAGTGCCTATTTGAAATAAATGATTTGACTTTGACTTTGACTTTGACCACTATTGTCACGCTAAAGCAATCCGGGTATAGTCAATTTACTTAACAATTAATTTACCCGACTTTACCTAAGTACATTTACTTGATAAAAATTACATCGCATAGCATCGTGGTTTTGAGTGTCGGCCCTAACGACCCGCGTTTTCTCCGCTCTCGACCCGGAATTCCTCCTCTTTGGACCCGCAATCTATGAAGTATAGGTCTAACACTCAACTTGAAGAGCTATTGTGCGTTTTTCTTTCAATGTGTTAGCAGCTGTGTTTATTAATTGTGTGTGGCTTTATGTAATAAATATTGGATTTTCTTTAGACGACAGCTAATGGCGTAAGACTCGCTAATTTTATGAGTGGATGTAATTTGTGTTTGATGATATATTTCGTATTTTTTCAGAATACCTGGATACGACAGATACTTAATTAAGTCCTTAATTCTATATTGCTAGTACAATCCTCATCATCTGCCTAGCCTTTTCCCAACCATGTTGGGTCGGCTTCCAGTCTGATCGGATGCAGCTGAATACCAGTATTTTACACGGAGCGACTGCCTATCTGACCTCCACAACCCAGTTACTGGGTAATACGATACCCCTTGTTAAGACTGGTTGTCAGACTTTCGGGCTTTTGACTACTCGTAACGACTGTCAAAGATCCACGAGCTTTCCGAGGCACGGAGGGGTCTCGGAAATCAAGTAGTACAATCCTATATACGATTAATATTTTTGTAGCTTCTGCCTGCGACTTTGTTCGCGTGAATTTTTTTGTTCCCCCGACCCACCGCGTCGTATCGCCCACCTGCATTATTACTTCGTTTTCGTCTTCGTTGTTCTCTAGTATAATTATAAATTTTAATTCTTTTATACTATTTTTCGACTGTTATGTTTATAATGTATTGTACCTACTGTTTCATTGTACAAAGTTTCGACACAATGTATTTTTCACTTCAGTAGCTCAAACATGTAGGTTTTGCTGCCTGAAATCAGTGAGCAAAATCGCATTAGAAAGAGAGAGACAAATGCTAGCCCTTTCGAAGTTCCGATTTTGAATTCGACCTCAAAGACAAACACGTTCGGAATTTCGTACGAACTAAACAAATTGTGCAAAAAGCTAATTATGTAATTTATTGAATTTTTAACTTATTGTTGTATTTAAACGAAAATAAGTATTTACTGCAAATATAACTAATATTTAACCTGTAAATATTTATTTCTAGTTTCAATAATGTTACGTAATATATTTTATCTCCTAAAGTGTTCTCGCTGCTGAAGTGAAAAGTTATGTGTGTTACACGAGAGCAAAGTTTTTTGCATCTCGTACCTTTGAAACCCTCGCCACACTCAGGATTCAACTTTAGAATCACTCGCTACGCTCATGATTCAATCGTTGAATCCTTCGCTTGCTCAGGATTCAAAATCAGCACTCGCAGCAAAAAACGACTTTGCTCTCTTGTTGCACAAATAACTATTGTTATGAAATAAATGACTTATGACTTATGACTTATGACTTACTTCGTTTTCGCTTCTCGTTCTCTCTGGCTTTTTTTTCTCGGCACCTAAGGGTCGTATAGTGATGTTAAATATCTTATAACTCAAATGCACAAATAGTTCCATATATACGTAAGTGCGTTCAAACAAACAAACTCTTCAGTTTTATTATGTAAGGTTTTACAATTTCTATTTTTACTTATACATCTAGACGAACGTAATGAATGAGTTTTTATTATTGTTTTTGTAGAGAAAACGAAAAGCTGATATAAATTCCCATTAATATTAATTATTTTACTCGCATATCGCGGGAGTTTCCCTTTCCGTAATCTCATTACATTGGTAATATTTTATAGTGGAAAATGTGGATAAAGTCGTAAATATACAAAATGGCTGTTTTTGCGAGGTAGTCGGAAAATATAAAACACCGGTGTTTGTTTCGCTCTTTTTACTTTTCCTATTTAGTTTGACAGGTTCTACAAATACGCTGTATATCGATCTTAAGAAGGCTGGATTTTTGTCTATTATTCCTCTAGGTTTTCTTTAAAAAATGTTTTCTGTGAAAAAAGTGTAGGTACTTACATTGTTTGTGCTTGTTTATTTATTTATTTATTTTATACTTCAAGCACATACATGTACAGAGGCGGACTTAATGCCATAGGCATTTTCTACCAGTCAACTTTTGGGTGATGCTTGTTGTCTTTTCTAATAAAAATACTTATTAGGAATTGTTTGTACACACTAATTAATGCTGAAATCTTTCGAAAATAAATTAACACTATCACTTCACGCACTGCTCTCTTCATTCGAAGACAGCAGTGCGTGAAGTGATAGTGTCATTTTTCCTGTAGAAACTGCATTAATACTTGCGAGAAAGAAGCACTTCGTCCTTTTTGTTATAAACTCGTTATGTAACACAAATGTTTGATTGCCAAGCAACCAATTCCATTACCGGCTCAGTTTAAGTGATGCAGAGAACGGATTACTCAACAACAGCAATGTGTGTTAATTGCATTTCGTGCACAGGTACAAAGAAATACTTTGCGAGTGTAATGAAAAAACTTTAAAACTCTTAATTCCCTTTATAAGCTGGTCGTCTTAAATGTGGCTCTTTGGAGCTTTATTCTGTTATGTAAACTGGGAACTGGAAGTATTTTTAATTTTTCTTCGCACTTTGTGGTTAAAACAATCTGTGGAGTGTTCTTCTTTTGTTGACGGTTATTTCTCGAGGGTCGGAGTTGCTGTGTGTTTATTTTGTTATGCGACTCTCTTGTTCATTATGTTAGCTCTTTTAGTTTAATTGTACCGTGTCACGAAGTTTCTTGAGGTGACAGGAGCGTCTTGTTTGATCGGAGGATCCTCCTTTTTCTATGGAGGATGAGTGAACTTTCTATGGAGGATTAGTGAACACCCTGTTCCTCACACCTCTATACCTTCATAAATAACGTTTCAGACATCATTTGCTGTTGAAGTGCGGACACGATGTGGCGACCACCACAATTCCAGGAAACTATAGTAATAATTTATACCAAAGTGATAAAGGTAAACAAGTGATATTAAAAAAATAAAGATCAATCAATCTGCCTAGGCTTTTTTTAGCTATGTTGGGGTCGGCTTCCAGTCTGACCAGATGCCGCTGAGTATCAGTATTTTGCATGGAGCGACTGCCTATTTGAACTCCACAACCCAGTTACTGGGTAATACGATACCGCTTGGTAAGACTGGTTGTCAGACATTTGGGTTTCTAACTACCCGTAACTACTGTCAAAGATCCACGAATGATAGTCAGGGCTAACGGCTTAACGTGCTTTCCGAGCCACGGAGGGGTGTCGATATATAACGGATTTTCACCCATCCACGAACCAACTGTGGTAAGCGTAGCTTAACCTTTGATCGACCCGTGGAGCTGTTTTTATATATAGCAACATAATTATTGTTGCGTTACAAAGATAATTTAGAATTCAATTATTGTATTATCATGAACTTCTAAGGCCTAATGAAATGTAGTGTTTAATGAACCCTGCAAATCGGCTTTTAGTTCAAATACATTTATAATGTAGCTTTTATCTATTACTACACTCGAGAGCAATAAATTAGAGTCACATAAAGATAACTGAGAGTTTCGGAAACTAAAAATGCTAGATTAATTAAATAAATTGTGTTTAATAGACAATCAAATGTTCCATAAATGAAAGTAATAAAACTTCTTAATTACTGTAAAGTTATGCTATCAAAAATGACAAAATAAAAAAATACAACTTTTGTAAATGGAACTACGAATTTTCTGCATCTGTTTTTGCTTTTGTTTCTATTCTGTCATTTAAAAAGGTATGTAAACAGCGTTTTGACGTTCAATATTAATTATTGAAGCAGTTATAATACCGCTTACACCTGAAGAATGCACCAGAATTCTCACAATTCTGAAAATCTGCCGAAGTCAGCGTGGTACAGCAAGGACAGTTCGTGTGTCGCTGTCAACTATACAACGAGTTCTTCAACGTTACGAGGAAACCGGCTCTAACCTACACAGACCAGGAACAGGCAGAACCAGGTGTACCATAGCACGAGAAGATTGATACTTGGTCAATACAATGCTTCGAAACCGCTTTCTCACAGGAACTGTACTTACATATCAGTTCCGACGCATCGGAAGAAGTAACCCAAGTGCATGGACTGTAAAGCAACGACTTGCTGAAGCAAATTTAAAACAATTAAGACCTGCGCGGCCCTAAATTGGAGCGTGAGCATCATATTTCGAGATTATCATATGCCCGAAACAACTTAAATTGGATTATTGAAGATTGGTCAAGAGTCATGCTCTCAGATGAATCAAGATTTATGCTCTATAAGAACGACGGAAGAACAACAGTGTATAGAAGGCCAGGGGAGCAATTCAAGCAAGCATGCATCGAAGAGAAAGTGGCCTATGGCAATGGATCTGTACTTGTATGTAGATTTTCTGCAGAGAGTTGCACAGAGTTGGTGCTTATAGAAAACGGCACTATAACTAGCGAAAGATACGTGGAAGCATGGAAGCATTCCTAGCTCTAAAAAATGACCCAACGCAGATTGCGCCGCGGTGGGCGGGGCTTACCGATTGCGCCGCGAAAGCTTTTAGTTCGTCCGCAACAGCGGCGGTCGACTGTTATTTACCGGTTTTTGCGTGTTAAATATTTAAAAATGCCTTCTTGTGCAGTGAAGTGGTGTATAAATAAATCACATTTGCATAAAAAGAATGCTGGAATTAGTTTTCACGTGTAAGTACATCGCTATTTATTATATTTCTTTTAAAAATGTAGTCCGTTTGAATTATGCCACGAAGTCTATGTGGATGGTGTTATGCCAACCAAACAATTGTACAATAATGACAAATTTTATTATTTTGATTATAATCTAAGTCACAATACATAATTTTATTTTTTTCTATGTGGACGGCATTATGCAAAATATACAAAGTTAAGCTATTGTCGAAAATATACAAAATAAGTTATTAAAAATTTTGTTTTTATTTTAAATCATGCGTAAGCAGGAACTTCGTTCTTAACGGTGGTCCCCCGACTGCTCACGTTTTTTTATGCTTATTTAATTCTCTATATATTATTTTCTTTTAGATTTCCACAAGATCCATATCAAAGAGAACTATGGACGGAAGCTGTTTGTTTAGAAAGACAACAAAGTGAATGGACCCCAAGTAAAAAGACAAGGATATGCTCGGTTCATTTTAGAAATGACGATTTTTATGTGACAAAAAAAGGATACACGAAGCTTAAAGCAAACGCTATTCCAATTTGCACGGTAAGATTGATTATGCTATAAATGCAATGCTATTATAGTGTTTGAAAAAATATTACACCTCGTGTTGTAAAATGTTTCATACTAAAAACCTACATACTTTTGATTCCAGATGGTGTTTTCGATTAAAAAACCAGTTCAATCGACTCCATTAGAAACGTTGCAGTCGATTCTAATACCTGAAACAGTTAATGCCAAGGAATTGTTAACTGTGAAAGAAAATTTTATTGAAATTCCCAATCCTGAAATATCCTCCAAATCACGAAAACGTCACTTGGTAGGTTAACATAATTAATAGGCATCTAGGAATCTTAACTACTCTTAAAGCTTTTTAAAATTAAATTTTAAATAATAATTTTTTTTAGGTCGCTTGCCCAAGCTGTGGTTGTGAGTTTGGAGTACCAGTTGATTCTGCGGCAGAAGATCTCGGGAAATTGATACAGTTATCGCCATCAATTGATTCGAAAGTTCTTGATACAAGATGCGGTACCCCTTTAAACATTCCGTCTTCTGATATTGAATCGGCTCTAAATACCCCAAAAACGCATAGGTTTAAAAATTTGATTCAGAGAAAAACATTACTCTCTGAAAAAAGGTTGTCTAAAATAAGAAACTTAAAGCGACAAAATAAAAGACTGTTAAAAAAATGTATATCACTAAAAGACGTAACCACAGCTCTAAAGAAGAATAAGTTTGTAGACACCAATGCTGAAACCTCACTTGATGAAATTTCAGGCGATATTTTTTCAATGCTGAAAAAAAAGCAGAAAGCAAAGGGAAAGAGAACTGTATTTAAATTCACACAAGCGGTCAAAAAATTTGCCCTGACCCTTAACTATTACTCACCATCTGGTTACAAGTACGTCCGTAGACAATTTCAATTATGCTTGCCTCATCCCTCAACATTGTCCAAATGGTATCAGGCAATTGATGCAAACCCTGGCTTTACTGAGGAAGCTTTTAGAGCACTGCGCTCCAAATTTGCCCAAAGTGAAAAAAGGCTTGCTTGCCTTATGGTCGATGAAATGGCCATAAGGCAACAAAAAATATTCAATGGGAAAGAGATCGATGGTCTTGTGACATTTGGACCAATAAATGAAATAGCTACGCAAGTGTACGTATTAATGTTGGTGGCACTAAATGACGCATTCAAGCTGCCGTTGGGTTATTTTTTCATTAGTGGAATGAATGCAGAGCAAAGGGCTAACATTATTAAAATGTGTCTCAGAAAATGTTATGAAGTTGGTGCAGACGTTGTAAGCCTGACCTTTGACGGGTGTGCGGCTAACCTGGCTGCTGCGAATTTGCTTGGGTGTAATTTCGAGAATCCAACTAACTTAAAAACACATTTTCCTCACCCAGCAAACGGTAGACAAGTAGTGATATTTCTCGACCCCTGTCATATGGTAAAACTAGTGAGAAATACGTTCGAATCGAAAAAAGGATTTGTTGATGAAAATGGGCACTCAGTACAGTGGCGCTTTCTGCAAGAGTTAAAAAAAGTGCAAGACAATTTAGGGCTTCATTTTGCAAACAAACTGACTGAGAGGCATCTAAACTTTAGAAACAGTATCATGAACGTGAAATTAGCTACACAACTACTGAGCAATAGTGTCGCTACAGCATTGGAATTGTGTTCAGACAAACTGAATTTGCCCGAATTCAGAAATGTCGCTCCTACCGTTAAATTTTTACAAATTATGAACAACCTTTTCGACGTTTTAAACGCAAGTTCTTTGAACAACAAAGGATTTAAGCATCCTATAGAAATGAAAGACAAAGGCTTCTTCTTCAATTTCCTTGCTGAAACAGAGTCTTATATACTGGGACTGAAAGTAAGGGTGCCAAATGTAACAAGGCGAACTGTAAACGGGCGTAAGATTATAATGCGCTCATTAGTGGAAAAATTTGTAATACAAACGAAGTCAAAAACAGGATTTTTGGGGTTGGTGGTTTGTATCAAAAGTTTTAGACGTTTGTTTCACGAGCTCGTCGAAACAAAAGTTTTGCGATTTATTATTTGTTACAAGTTCAGTCAAGACCACCTGGAACTTTTTTTTGGCATAATCCGAAACCATGGACGATGCAACAATAATCCCAATGCACGCCAATTCATGGGAATTTATCGCAAAACTCTACAAAATTTAGAGTTGAGCTCCAAATTTACAGGCAATTGTATTCCTTTAGAAGACTTTCCTGTACTCAATTGTACCAGTTCATCAATAAAACTGATTAATGAAACCACACTTGGATTTAGATTTGATGCCAACGATGAACCTACTCAAAACGTGCCACTATCAACTGAAGAGAACAACTGTGATGTATTTGCAACAATGCTAGATGCAAACACGCAATTGCCAGATACGATTGAACAAATAATTGGATATATTTCCGGGTTCGTAGCAAAAAAGCTAAATTCTAAAATCAATTGCGAAGAATGCACGGAATGTTTATTTGCAAGCGAAAAACTGTATTTTCACCAATTAATATGTCTTAAAGATTTTGGTGGATTGGCATATCCCTCAGTAACTTTGTTTAAAGTATGTTACCGTTCTGAGTGTGTCCTACGAAATATTATGAAAGTTCAATCAGGAAAATGTTTAACCAGCAAGCATAACCTGACTGTAATATCAAACAAATGCTTTCAGTATGTGACCAGCTATAATGATGTATTTAACTTTTTAAAAAAGCACCCTACTGATATCCCACCCCACGACATACCGTTTATCAAAAGTATTGTTCAAGAATTCCTTAAAATTCGTTTGCATTATATTGCCAAAAATGATTCTCTATTGCACTCATCACGGCAGAAATTGAATAAACTTACAATTTTCCGAGGCACGTAACTTATGTAACAGTCAAATGTCAGTACCATCATTGGGATTCACGTTCATTATAAAGGGTGTTAAAGCTGAGTGCAAAGCTTTAAAGGACGCTTTAAGCTTTTAGGGGAATAGTTGACACCATTTACAGCATTTTGAGCCATAAATATCTTAGACGAAAATGTCATTTATTGTATTTAAGGGCCTACACTACCTCAAATGGCTTAGCATGATCCTCCGTTATGTCGAAAATACTGCAGCATTAATTGTGAAATAAATGTACGGTAAAGTTGATGATTAATGTTAGGTCTTATGTTAGACGAAAACACTATTCCATAAAATTTTCTTGATAGAAATAAATTCCAAAGTTACCTCCAAACCGAACAATAAACCGCTGGTATTCAAAAAATACTTCAAATTAGATCATGAAACTTTGTGTACTAACGTACGAACTAACTACAAAGCAGGTTTTATGTTACTTATTTTTTTAATTACCATTATTTTCACCGTAAAAAGCAAATACCTAAACTATTAGCGCTGCCTGCCGCCTAGCACCGCACTCTGTCTCGCTCTCACTCAGTCCGCGAGCAGTATCGTGCGAGCGAGATAAAGAGTGAATTTTAGCTGAGGTAGTATAGGCTCTTAACTGCAAATTTTTATTCAAAAATACCAAATTAAACTGGGAAAAACATTAAAAAACACTTCGTCTAAGACATTTATGGCTCAAATGCTGTAAATGGTGTCAACTATCGCCCCCTTTAGGCTTTTCATCTAGCTTTAGCTTTGGATGTATATACAGGGTGCCAAGTAAATAGTACGACATAGTGCAGGGGCGATAGCTTGGGTCAATACTTACCAAAACAACACAATATAATTATGTTTCGCAAAGTACAAATTTTTAATTTCACTACTTTAGGTTAAAAGTTAAGCGATAAGGAAATCGTTCTGCGAAAATTTAAACAAAAAATAGTATTTATCTTGAAAACATTCTTTTTTTTTTATAGAAAAATGACTTATCAATGAGTAGAGATTCACGATAATTTTATATAAAAGAAATACTAGAAAAGGAATTTTTCATTACGAGATGCTTAAAAATCTGTTTCAAAGTAGAGATTTTTCGATATTTCGGAAAATTTTGTATAACTGTAGATCCGTAACATTTTGCGGAACATATATTGTGTTGTTTTGCTAAGGTATTGACCCAAGCTATCACCTCCTAAATTATGTCATACTATTTACTTGACACTTGTATATGTTATGATAACACTGAGCAATAATAATGTCTAGTTTCTGTCTACCCCCATGGGAAGAAGGCGTGAGTTTA
This sequence comes from Globia sparganii, assembly GCA_949316385.1. Taxonomy (NCBI): domain Eukaryota; kingdom Metazoa; phylum Arthropoda; class Insecta; order Lepidoptera; family Noctuidae; genus Globia; species Globia sparganii. The sequence goes on along the minus strand of OX438665.1, from coordinate 14,793,731 downwards.
TGTATTAGGTCCTTACATATGAAATTAGCGTTTTGTCGTACTGACCACTTTGATCTGAAATATCTCCTCTTTGGTTAAAAATTCCAAATTCAAATTTATAAATTCATTTAGCTGGTACATTTGAGTTTTGAAAACAGTCATTCATTTGTTTTTTCTTCATTATTTATTTCTTTGGCACAATGGAAAACATGAAATATCGGTATATTTACGAGTACAAATTCTACAGTGGCACCGGTGCTGCAGAAACAGCTCGAAGGATTATTGATGTGTACGGCGCTGGTGTCGCAAAAGAAAGCACGGTATGTTTTTGGTTTCAACGTTTTCGTTCTGGAAATTTCGACCTTCAGAACCACCAACCCCGTGGACAGCCGGAGACCAAAGTGGAAAATGAAGAATTAAAGGCTATTGTGGAAGCGGATCCATCACAAAGCACTTCAGAGATAGCTGCAGGCTTTGTGGTAAGTGATAAAACTGTATTAATCCACTTGAAACAAATCGGAAAAATAAAAAAAACATGAACGATGGGTACCTCATGAATTGAGTGAATCGAACTTGCAAATACGCGTCGACTGCTGTGTTACTTTGCTCAACCGACACAATAATGAAGGGATTTTAAATCGAATCAATACTTGTGATGAAAAGTGGATACTGTACGATAATTGGAAGCACTCGTCGCAATGACTGAACGCTGGAGAACCAGCCAAATCCTGCCCTAAACGAAAATTGACTCAGAAAAAGTTACTAGTGAGTGTTTGGTGGACTAGCGCCGGTGTCGTTGACTACAGCTTTCTAAAATCTGGCCAAACGATTACGGCAGATATCTATTGTCAGTAACTGCAAACCATGAAGGAAGAACTAATAGAAAGAAGACCGATTTCGGTCACGGTGGCCAATCTCAACGGAGATTAGCCAGGTACGCCGGAGATATTATAGTGCACAAGTGTGCGCAGACACAGGTGCACTCCCTCTTCCCTCACTCTCACATTTCGATGGGACGGCAATCCGACACGACCGGAGAGAGATCAGGTGCAGGACCAACGGCTTAACGTGCTTTCCGAGGCACAAGGGTATCACACCGCCAACTCCCAAACTCCGGGCTGTTACTAAGAAATTCCTAATGAAAAAACTCAATAACACTTTGTCCGACCCGGTAATCGAACCCAGGACCCCACGCTCAGCAGTCGCGCTTGCGACCACGAGACCAACGGGGCTGTCAATTATATTACGTTATTTGGCAATATAATACGAAATAATACGTAAAAAAATGTGATATTAATGTATAGATAGGTACCTAACTGTGAATAATAATAAATAAAAAATAGACCACAAATTTTTTTTAATTTACTTACCTTATAATTTTAGCATACATACCTACCAATTACTCTTTAAATAATAGTCTATTTACAAACCTTATAACAACCTGTACCGACCGATACTACACAAGTTCATAAAACATGTTTTATCATAATTCTATATTTTAATACCATCAATATCACGATTAATTATTTGCGTTGCACCTTATTACATAAAACATCCCGGGCGACGAATGGTGGGCGAAGTGGCGTCGTAGAAATGTCGTTAGCGGCCTATACGCTACATGGTAATTTATACACAAACCAACAGGAAATAAGGTCCATTTTTAACTGTGCATCTAGAGTAGTAATAATATTGTTTTTGTGGTTTCGCGAAAGTGACAGGGTTTCGATATGTCAGTTTGTTTGGAATTTTGTGTCAAGATGTGCGCTTAGTTACGTTGAAGTAATGTTTCCATGTTCGTGGAAGAAATCCTAAACGAATACGTTGGTCCATTTAAGCAAAATTGTGAATGAGTACCTTCAAGATGTGAACATTAACTGTATGGAGTGACCAGCACGCAGCCCGGACCTCGATGAGCTCGGACGGTGTGTGAGATACCGAAACCCTTCCCCGGTCAAGCTTCAAGAGCTCAAAGTCGCGTTCGTAGAGGAATGGGAGAATATTCGCCAACATCGTATAAGACACTTAGTGTACAACTTGCCAGACCGCATAACCGCAGTGATGACAGCACGTGGGGATAATACAAAATACTAAAACTCAAGAAAATTTTGAAGTAGTAGAAAAAACTTGCTTTTCTCTTTTTGTTATAAGATCAGATTGTTTTTTTTTTGTTTATGTATTTTTATAAGAATATAATACAAAGTGACACACATATTTTATTACTTTCATTTTACGAATATTTGATTGTCTATTAAACACAATTTATTTAATTAAGCTAGCGTTCTTAGTTTCTGAGACTTTTAGGTATTTTTATGTGACCCTAATTCATTGCTCTCGAGTGTATTATAAAAATCAGTCATTATTTGCTACTCTGGTCGACTGAAATCACTTAACTAGAAATCAGAGGTTAACGGTTCTAGGGTCGTTGATTTTTGGGGCATTTTGGCAATAGGCTAGTTTCCACCATCAATAAATTGAAAATCTATTATTCCGTCAGTTAGAGTATTGAAAAATAATGGACACGTATTTATTGTTTTTGTAAATTATTATAACAAGGTGTGACGTATTGAGAATTTTAAAAGCATCGTATCTTCGTCAATTTTGGTTTACGTGACAAACGAAAAACTACGGGTCAAATATTTTTTGATAATCTAACTGACGGACTAATTAGATTTTTTCAGTTGACAAGCCTATTATCGAAATAAAAAATCGTATTCTAGGTAGCGAGTCAAAATTGGCAGAATTCATTGGTAATTTTTTCTAGGCTTTCTTATATTATAGAGCAGTGATGGCCCAGTGGTAACGGCCCCGACTTACGAGATGTAGGTCGTGGGTTTGAACCCAAGCAGGCGCTTTACTATGTGTTAATAATTTCATCTTCACTCCTCTCACAACGTTGAAGGAAAACATCGTGAGGAAACTGACATACCCTATAGCCAAAAATTCGAAGTCATGTGACATCTACCAACCCGCACTGGTCACACGTGGTAGATTACAGCCCACTCCCTCTCACAGAGAGGAGGCCCGTGTGTCCCAGCAGTGGGAAGAATAAATGTTGATTATGCTATGCTTACCTATACTTTCTTTCTGGAAAATTTACTTTTTGGTAGTTCAAGAGTCCTGAAAATGTTTTTAAAACGAGGTTCTTTAACGGAGCTTGCGGTAGAAGTAAAATGGAAAAAATTGTTACGTAACGAAAAAGCGCCATCTTGGATTTTTATTTTGACTTCACTATCGACTTCAGCACCCTCGAACACCATGGAAACTATCTCTCTCTCTGACTCTTTTTATTATATTATGTAATAAACACTATTTACTGGCTTGTGCTAAAATTTTCAAAATTTTCTTCATAGTTTTCGAGGGTACTAAAGCCGATAGTGAGGTTAAAATGAAAATCGAAGATGGCGGCTGCAAAAATTTTAAAATTTTTCGTCATCGCTGCCCTTTTCATGTTTTTCGAGGGTGCTGTAGCCGATACTGAGGTCAAAATTAAAATCCAAGATGGCGGCTAAGAATATTTAAAAAAAAATTGAACTTCGTTCCTGCCGGGGTCTCCCGACGTTTTTGATTCAAACAACATTGTCTGCTACCGGCTTCAGTTTATTACGGGTCAGTTTTAAATCGATCAATTATATAAACTAATATTATAAAGAGAAAACATTTGATTTTTTGTATATTTTTTTGTTACGCTATCAGGCTAAAACAGCGGAACGGATTAGTATAGGACAAAGGATACTTTTTATAACGATATTCCCATGGGATCGAGACTAATGCGGGTGAAACCTAGTTCGTGATAACTACTTTTATTTGGTTCTTGTCCAATTAACTGTTAGCCTTAAAATGGAAGCAAACTGCACCTACGTCAATACAGATTTAATTACAATTAATATCGACTGGTGGTTTAAATTGCATCTACACGAACTAATGTGGTTGTTGGATGTCAGTTGCCAATTACCGCCAAACGTTCAAAGGTAAACTATTTGAATAACATCATGATTCAATTATTGTTGCAAACACTAATTAGTGTCTAGTTCGTATTTGCTTTTACTTCAACGAGGTAAAGGTGCTGTTCCATTGCTGTCCACGGGCACGCTACGCACGTGTATTTAGTTACGCTTTGTGCTAAAATCACTGCGACCCGTGGCCATGTCATGTAATAAACCTGCCACACCGCCGTCGAGTGGTTTGGGAAAGAGCGAGGAAAGGAGAAAGAGACCTAGTGTGGCACCATTACTCGTCATGCTCCTAGTTTTGTCGATTTTTAGGGCGCGAGTCAAATGACCTTAGTTAAATAACTTGTACGATTGATTGCGCGAGTGGAGCAATTCATGTGTAGTGTGTGGGCAGAAAGGGCAACATCGCTGCAGCGCGAGGAGAAAAGCGATGAGTAGCGCGAGGAGCATAGTGTGGCAGGGCCATAACAATGCTTGGCTTGTTGGCGTCACTAACACACGAGTGGTCTGAAGGCCTAACTAAAGTGACATTTTTTAAGCGATAACGAGGACGGAAAAGTCCAAAATGACCTGCTACCGAAAAATTAATGACAATCCGGTAGATAGTTACAAGCAAGCAAAAAAGTTATGTTAAGCATCACCTTTGTACCTATTTTTCTGTTTATATGTATAAGTGTATACATAAATGGTTAAATAAATAGTCGTTGTACTTATTGGAAATGCTTTGGAAGCTATTGCCCCTTGACTAAGCGTTTTTTTATGTGTCAGGGGTAACTTCAAGGCGTCGTCATTTGTTTATTTCACGGAACGTGAACTAATCTGTGCACTGCATGTGCCGCTGCGGATACACGCAGACCAACAAATGAGCCCAATCAGCTTACGCGCGTAGCCTCTGCGTACACATGCTCCGCACAATGGAATCGTCCCTTTACGTCAATGAGATAAAGCGAGTCACCATGCATGGTTTTAATTACTGTAAAACAAAGCGTATTGTGTAAGTACGAGTATTATCTATCACTAACTGGTCAGTTAGTTAATTTTGATGTAATTTGATAATGCAGTGATACAAAGTTAATTAGCCGTATTTCGGATGAAGTAATTACAGTTTAGTGTTGTTTGTGTGTGATGTTGGTTTTGTTTTACAGTCAGTAATTTTGGAGTATATACTGAAACTCATGATAGGTTTGAACTATGAACAATGGTCGAATGCCTTCGCCAATAAACAAACAAACAAACCGTGAATAAAGCAAGGCATTCCATAATCTTACTGCGTGAACTTTAAGACCATCTCTAGTCTTAAGTTTTCCGTTGACCTCAGATCTATTATGTGTGGCATGAAGGAACGAGAAACGTTATTAAAGATAAGCGGGGGTTGTAGGATTGAACAGAATACTGTAGAGCTAAAATAGGATGTAAGGATTCCGGCGAAGACGTACAGAAAGCCACTTGAGCGTGTGAGAGAAACATAATATCGGCTCGGTTCCAACCTGCAAAAAAATTTATCTTTCAACAAAAAAACCACAAGGAAGGAGCAAAAGAATGTTTAAGATTTTCAGAAAATTATACTTCATTTGGGAATACATGCTATTTATGGCAAAAAACTAAGCACCCACGTTTGCACATTCACCTCATATACACGTGACTAGAACCCACATTTCTCAAAGTTTCCTTATCTCTTTCCTATAGAGGCTATAATGAAGGTTCAATAGCGGCGGTAATTGATCATTACGCCCGCATTATTGCCACTTAAGAGATCAGAACACACCTTCTCACAAAGATCAAGGAACTCACAGAAACTATACATATTATATATTGAATTCTATTTTTGCGTCTGCCTCTGTGACCTCGTTTCTCATTTTGGTTTATTGCGAAAATTTAGAGAATTGATTTCGGAATGTTTATGTATATAATACACTGGGTTCTGCGCAGGACTTCGTCTTCTTGTGTAGGAAATCTAGGTTCTAACTCTTAAATAAAACGAGTTATGGGCTTTATATAACTGTAAGTATATTAAAGCCAATTGAAAGTCACTAGGAAGGTTATACGTCCGTCTTTACTAAGGCGCATACGACAAGTAAGATAAAATAAAGATGGCGGTTAGAAGAGGAGATTATTTTGATTAAATAAGTACCTACAACATATCGATTATTACAGAATCGACTAAAGATTGATTTTTGTAAATAAGTAAATCAAATAAATCAACATCTTGAAACTCAGTTTAACATAAATTATATGCTATGACACTCGGAAATGTTGTAGCTTCATAATAGTGAAAGAATTTTCGAAATCGGATCAGCAGTTCCGAAAATTACCCTACACCTGAAAACTCACAAATTTGACCTCTTTATAATCTTAATATGTATAAATTACGTGTCACGTTGTTTGTCCGCAATGGACTCCTAAACTACTGAACCGATTTTAATAAATTTTTTCACACTGTGTGCAGTTTCATCCAACTTGAAGGATAGTTTATATCTCAATTTATAATCAATAATTAAACTTAAACCTTAGCCACAGCAACGCGTGGCCGGGTCTGCTAGTATTAGTATAAATAAATATTAAACTTGCACGTATTAAAGAAATTTCAATGTGTTTTCAAGTAGTAAAAACCATGCGAAGCAGGGTCGGGTTCCTAGTATTATACAAGAAAATCAAAAAGTCGTGGATCAAATTAATTAGGGAGATAAAGGTCATTTCCAACAAAAAATATTTCTACAGCATGATCATAATTCAATTGCCCTAAAAGTTAGGAATATTTTTGTACACCGAGTTTTTTTTACAATTAGACTAATTTGAAAAAAGTGTGATATAAAACAATAAAACAAACGGTGTTGTATTATTACTAGATAATGTATCAGTACTACAAAAGTTCTACTGCAGGTCTGGGTACAAAATTTCAAGAGCAAATATTTTTTTTTTCCAAAAATTTTGAAGTGTTACCAAAAATGATTTCTCTCTTTAAAAGCGTTGGAAATGACCTCCTTTATCTCTCTATTTCGTTTGATCCACGACTTTTTGATCACTCTGTATAAAATTTATAGAATAGTGTATAATAAAAAGGAATAGTTATTGCCTTCCTGTTGGACTCTCAGAGAGAATACTAATCGGAAAGGGAACGAGTTTAGACGGGCTAATATTCTTTCTACGCAATCAAATAGTCAACAGCTCACTGTTATGACAATTCACTTTGCATTCATGACGGAAAAAACCATTTGGAATTCAATTTCCATGCATCTTACCTTTAGGTAAATAGGTAGGAAAAATTCTATAGGTGAGTGGGAAAACTGGTCTGCAAGATGATTTTGCGCAAGTTGACTTCTGCAAGTTTTTCCTCAAACAGTTTTAGTTGGCTGTCTGAACTACTGTGTGTTAATTACGAGTGTAAATTACGATCCTTAACGATGAGTTTTGTGACCAATTCGTATGCGGTACTGGATTTAGACAGACCTATGCGATCTGTACATGAAAATTTTATGTCAGTATTGTCTTAAATCCTTAGAAAGTATCAAGAAAGTATAGTACCGTTTTATTAAGTAACATTTCTACCAGGTTTGAACCCACTAGCACTTCAATATCCAAGTCACGTTTTCAAAACTATGATATGTTACACCAAACGCCCAAAATAAAGCCATTGGTTAAGCCGTAGACAAGTAAGCGTTGGTTCAAATGCCGCTGAACTGTTGTGGTCAACCACTCCAACAAACACTGGCATATTTAAATTGGCTGGACGTAAACGGGCCTTTGGTATGCAAAAAGCGACCGTGCCGCTGAGATGCATGTACACTCGCTCCCCTACGACCGCATACGCAATGTACGGTCGGGATAAAAAGGAAATTATTGTTTTCTGGACTTGTACGTTGTTGAAATAGTTTTAGAAGCTTGTTTCGTGGCCGAAATCCACTCGTTAAGTTATTTCTTTGTACGTTTATTGAAACTTAATTCCACTAAGCACTTTTTGTGAGTGGACTGTACTTTATAACGGTTTCTGAGTTTTATGAGTTAACTAGCTTCTACACGCGACTTCGTTCGCGTGAAATTTCACCTCTGCTCATTAACCCTCTTAGGGGTGGAATTTCGAAAGACTTTCTTAGTGGATGCCTACTCTTCACAAAAAACACACCCTCCATATTTCATGTCTCTAGGGCCAGCGGTATAGGCTGTGCGTTGATATATCAGTTAATCAGGACTTTGAATTTTATGTATATTTAGATTATTAAATATAATTATATTAAATCAAAAGCACTTCGATTAAGTACAAGTTTATTTTTAACCCTTGGTTATTTGGTAACTCACATATACATATTTTATGTTAGCCTAGACTGTTCCACTTTTGAGCTCAACCAAATCCTTCCAGACATCCATACATACAAATACACGCACACATGCATACTTATAAATATTTTAAAGTAATCAATCAACGCTTTAACTAAAGGAAAAATTAAAAATCAGTGATTCTATTAAAATAATTTCCGCGAATTTTACAAGACCAGAGAAATTTATATCCATACCCCATCTGCTTGATATTCTTTTTAAGTGAGACTATCAGTAAAACAATCTAATAAAGTCTTTAGCTGATACTTAAAGCTTTTGTAAACTGCTGCGGAAAATTGGAAAACTCCATATTATAATTTACCGAAAAGTTTGCGGTAACTGATTGCTATAAAATGATTGTGGAATGAATTTTAAACTAAAGCAAAGAACAATTTTTATTGTAAAACATAGTGATGGGCTCACGTGCAGACGCCATCACATCAAGCTACTACGATCTGTCAAATTTATTTGATAGATTTTCAACTTCATTGCTAAAACATAAGGTTCAAAGTTGATTGGGAAAATTTGACAGTTTCGGGCAGCTTGATGTGCTGGCGTCTGTACATAAAGCCATGACGGCCGTTCAGTGACATGACCAAGAAGAAGAAGAGGTGATGGGTTAGACACGCACTTTGTTGTAATTATTTCATTACCACAGAGGGGGGCAATTCTCGTAATTTTTAAGAACGTTCACAGTCTGATCTCAGTCTCAATCTGTCAAAAATACTTCAAATTTCCCTACATTTTGACAAGTTTTTGACATTTGTTTGTCGCCGAGATGAGATTGCGACTAGATTTTGAACGTTTTAAATTAGCAGAATTGGCCTACTGGTCGCAGAAACGGTGAGGGAAAACATCGTGGGGAAACTAGCAATAAAAATTGCTAGTTTCCCCACGACGTCCTAACAATAAAAATTCGAAGACATCTAACATCTCACAATCCCTCTCGAAGAGAGGAAGACGTCTCACCAATGGAAATAAATAGGCTTATTATGCTGCTATAGATGAGCTTTCCAAGGTGAAACACTGGATTCTTGTTTATCCTTGACTATAAGTCGGTATTGTTTTCTCTAGATTACAAGTTTGGTATCGGCTTGGCTCAAAATATATACCAAAAACTGTAGCGGAATTTCGAATCAATTTTCCGATTTTAGTGCCGACTTTGCAGTCTACATATTTTTGGTAAAAAGTGCTGGATCGTGTCTCGTATATTTTTATACTTTGATCCTAGGATCAACACAGTGAGAACAATGTCTATCAAAATATGTCCGGCACCGCCCGGGTGAGTTTCACCATATATATTCACATACGTACGCAACAAAAAATAAAAACGGCTGAATTGGTCGAGGCGTTCTCAAGTGATGATCTTTCATACATGTGACAATTGATTTTTAATTATACAACGTGTAACGTTAAATGCGAAAAACTTTATACACCCCAATTAGAGCATTGAGTTAAAAGCATAATACAATGACCAAAACGATTTTTTTAAAGCTATTATTATTCTTAAGAAAATCGTGTTGATTCTAGCTTTACTTTAAGCATTCAAAATGGAGTCTCATTGCCTTAAAATAAGACTTAATTTTCTTTGGCTCAATCGGCGGATAGTATGGCAAAATACATAATTTTTGAAAAAAAAACGTATACTAAAAATTATTGAAATCGAATCAGTAGGTAGTCAATTATGAACAAGCTATTTTCAGGTTTTGCGCATTTAACGTTATACGTTGTGTATAGACTAGCGACCCCTCCCTGTTTCGCAAGATTTTTATGACTTGACAAAATATCGAAATTTCGTTAATATATAAGTTTAACATTAATGTATTATACTTAAAAACCTTGCGAGAAACACATAAAAATCCGTGGCAGAGTTTAGAAGAACAACGCGATCACAGAGACAGATACGAAAAGAGGTTTTACTTTATACTATGTATAGTAGATATTTTCCTAGAAGCCTTCTTAAAAATAAAGTCTTACTCTTACAAACATAACAAAACCATGAGCTTAGCCCAAGTTTAACGCACAAAGCGTCATCCGATCCTACCTACGTATACACAAACAAAATAGGTATCATTTCGGACGTATAAAGGATTTTCTGGTTACGTATTCTGCGAGAGGCTTTCGCGCGTCGCCAGTCACCACCCTTTGTCCTGCAAAAGCGTGCCGTTTTTATTATGAAAATCACGGCACTTGCTTCCGCTGTGGTAAATACAGGCGTGTGTCATGCGTAATGTCACCTGCTTACCAGCTGTATTGTTTTTGTGAAGAGCTTACGTTTGTAGGCTGTGTTTTTTGTCGTGGTTCGAGCTGGGGTTAAAATACAGGGTAATGGTAATGTTTTGTGTTAGTGTAGTGTAGATGGATGTGGAAATTACATAATTGAAATAGCTTTCTACGAAAAACTTGAATACCTATTATGACTTTAATATATGCTTTTTTGTCTCTTCTACAAGCTAGCATGAAATTTTGAGCTAGCAGCTACGGCGTAGATAATCTGCTACGCTGCCGAAGCACTAGCATGAAATATTGAGCTAGCAGCTACGGCGTAGATGATCAGCTACGGCATAGATGATCTGCTACGCTGCCGAAGCTCTAGCATGAAATGTTGAGCTAACAGTTACGACGTAGATGATCAGCTACGGCGTAGATGATCTGCTACGCTGCCGAAGCAATAGCATGAAATGTTGAGCTAGTAGCTACGGCGTAGATGATCTGCACATAACATCGGTTCTATAGTTCGTTTAGCTTGATGAACTCTTTAAATGTGTAAGACGATGATAAATCCCAACTCACAAGACTTTACTTAATGGAAAATCTAATCTGAATGAAGGTCACAATTTCAATTTATTTTTTATCATCCAGATTTTCCTGTTCCGTCTCCATCTTACTGGTTGATCTCTTAAAATACACGCTCATTTTGTTTGACTACATTCAAATGGAAAGCGATGGCAAGTTTATGAAAAAGTAGGTATTTTTATGCAAAAACTTTCTTTTTAACTTTACTGAGAAAAAAAAAATTCGTTGAATTTGCTTTCCAATGATCTCTCCGGTAGGTAATTTTTGTTGAACCAAAGTTTTTTTGAATGTTTTATAATCATGACGAGAAATACGTTGAAGTTTGGGACTACGATTCCACACCAGTGTAATTGAAGGTTCTTTGAAAAATGATCTTTTAGGTATAAGGAGTTTTTTAAAGACTTGAAAATTTTATTTCTAGCCGTTTTCTTTCGCCTTTGAGACAAAGGTGAGAGGAATTGCGTGGGCTAGGTGCGGTCTCAACAATTCTTTTCTATTCTCAAGTAAAACAAAGAATTTAATTGTAGTTACCACATTTTGTCGGTTTGTTTGAAGCAAACAACAGAATAATTCTGAGGGCTTCATAAAAATAAACTTGAAACTGTTATTACAATAAGATTTCTATTGAGGGTTTTTCTTAGTTTTTTTAACTGTTGTATTTCTTACTAGTCAGTTAAGACAATTCCTATACGATTTAACAGTATCGTGAGTTTAGTTAATCCAATGCTTCATTGCCTCGATATTGATTAATCCATACCTAACACATACACGTAGGTTAGGAACCTCTAAATTAATTCAACGTTGAATCTATATCTATATAAAGTGTAACAGAATAAACGCAAGTCCTGAAAGTAGTTTGTTCATAATTGACTACTGAATCGATTTCAGTAACTTTTAATATAGGTAGTTTTATAAAATTATGTATTTTCAGGGTTCCGTAGTCAACAAGGAACCCTTATAGTTTCGCCATGTCCGTCTGTCTGTCTGTCCGAAGCTTAGCTCAAAAACTATTGGTACTAGAAAGTTGTAATTTGGCATGAGTATACATGTTAATGATGCCAAAAAAGTGGTAAAATATTTAGGGTACCTCCCTTTTATGTAAAGTGGGGATGATAATTTTTTTCCCTCCTTCCCATAGTGTGGAATATCGTTGGATAGATCTTTCAAAAATATTAGGGGTTTGGGAAGACTGTTTTTTGATTACGTAAACTGTTAGTAACTTATCAAGCTTTAAAGTACCAATTTTCGTTAGAGTCAAGTGTCCCCCCTCTACCAACTAAACGGTTGTAGTTAGAAATTCAAATGTCACGGCAGTAGTACCTACATATTATAACGAAGTTTAAACGAAAACTACTTTACAAGTTTACGAGTAATAGTCGAACAATTGTATTTGACTCGAAAATGTAGATTTTTTATTTTGCTATACAGGTGTCCCTGGAAGTATAGATCAAATCAAATAGGGGCGTGGGCAGTCTTTTCCAAACTTTTTGATCCTGAGAATGTTGGTGAATTTTTTTACGGTTCAAAAGTTATGACCAACTTTTGTTATTTTCAATCACTACATAGTGCTCAAAGAACAAAATCATTTAAAAAAACTACCACTGCTGTTAATTTATGTTTTTTAGACAGCCCTGATAGTTTTTTTTAATGATTTTTTTTCTTTGAGCACTATGCGAAACGATTGAAAAAAATGGGTCACAACTTTTGAATCGTAAAATAATTCTCAATCATTCTCAGGATCAAAAAGTTTGGAAATGACCTTGCCCACGCCCCTATTCGATTTGATCCATACTTCCAGTGACACCCTGTGTAGTATTAAACATAAAGCTCCCCCAGGTATAGTAAACTACTTCCTCAATTTTTTTTTTTTGTGACGAGTGAGTAGTGTAGCTCTGTTTCCTTTATTTAAATTCAAAAGACCGGCTATGACAAGTCTTCTCCAAATATCAAAAAAAAAAAAAAAAAATTAAAACTTTCCGTGCAAAACTGTCGGTTCAGGTGAGGATTTGTATAGGAAGTAAAATTAGGTAACTAGTCATGTTTGGCTTTTAGTTAGAGCATGGTACGAAACTATCAGTCGGCGAATACGACCCGCACTTGGGTCTTATAAAAACTACGGAACCCTACACTGCGCGTGGCCCGACATGCTAGTGTCGATACGATTTTCTTAATAAAAATAGCAAGCTTTAAAAAAAAATAAGTTTTGGTCATTATATTGTGCTTTTAACTCATTACTCTAATTAAAATGTATGAGGTCTTGCGTTAATTATGTCAAGTCTTCTCGTCGCCTATCCCGCAGTGTTTCAAGACTAAGGTCTTCAACCAGTGCATCCTGCCCGTCATGATATATGGTGCTGAAACGTTGACACTGACGGTCGGGCTGGTCCACAAATTCAAGGTCGCTCAGCGCGCTATGGGGCGAGCTATGCTCGGAGTTTCTTTGAAGGATAAAATCAGGAATGAAATTGTCCGGAAAAGAACCGGAGTTATCGACATAGCTTGCAGAGTGAGCAAACTGAAGTGGCAGTGGGCTGGCCATGTTTGTCGAAGGACCGATGGCCGGTTGAGCAGACGAGTCCTTGAGTGGAGACCGCGTATCGGCAAGCGTAGTGACGTCCCCCAGCTAGATAGACGGATGACCTAAAGAAAGTGGCTGGAATGGACTGGATGAGGAAGTCGGAGGACAGGGTGTTGTGGCGCAGCCTGGGAGAAGCCTATGTCCACCAGTGGACTGCGATAGGCTGAGTTGATTGATTGATTGATTGTTAATTATGTTACACCTTGTATACATAAAACAAAATCGGGTTAGTTACACCACTTATAACTCAAGAACGGCTGGACCGATTTTCATGATCTTTGATTTGTTGGATTGAGGAGCATTGTTGGATGAAAATTAATTCTGAGGCGTTACGAAGTTCGCCGGGTCTGCTAGTAGATAAATAAAAACAGTTTCCATGATTACACATGGTGGCAGAGATCTCGACGCGCAAACTGTAAATATGAATGCAGCACATGATTCTAGAACCCCTAGACCTGAATTCCTGTTATGCTGATGTCGTTCGCGTACGATCGGTCGCGTACGTCAGCGAGAAATATACAACGTGTAAAGTTAAATCCGCAAAACCTCATACACCCCAATTAGAGCATTGAGTTAAAAGCATAATACAATGACCAAAACTATATTTTTTTAAAGTTATTTTTATGAATAAAATCGTGTTGATCTTAACATTAGTTTATGCATTCAAAATTGAGTCTTAATGCCTTAAAATAAGACTTAATTTTCTTTGGCTCAATCGGCGGAAAAGTATGGCAAAATACATAATTTAAAAAAAAACCTATATTAAAAATTACTGAAATCGATTCAGTAGTCTATTATGAACAAACTATTTTCAGATTTTGCGTATTTAACGTTACACGTTGTATACCTAGCAACGTCGCAGTATGGTGCTATAGGTATAGAACACAATGTATATTCACAAGCGCGACTTAGACTTAGAATTTTTTTTTCGGCTATCAAAAGAAAATATCTGCTGTTATGAAATTTTTGTTTTTATATATTTTTTTAAAACTTTTCTGTGAAGAAAAGTACATTACCTACGCGGTCAAAATAAATAATAATGATAATACAGGACGGCAAAGACATTCGTGCACATTTGCACAAACTGTAACCATGAATGCAGTCACATAATTCTAGAACACCTAGAATTGAATTTTGTCGGTTAACGAAAAAAGAAAAAAAATCTGTTGTGATTAAACGAAACAGCAGGTATTTTTTTAAATATTATATTTTTTTTACTTTTCTATGAAGAAAGATGCAATACCTACGCGGTCAAAATGTATGGAACAGCTAATGTTTTAAAATAACTGACGAAAAATTTCGCGCAGGAGGGTTCAGAGTCATGACTAACACTGGTTACGCGTTGATGTCCCAGCCACACTGTCTTAAACTTGCCATAAATGCAGTTAATAACGATATCTATTTCTGTATTGACTATTGACTATTACAGGGTGGTCAAAAAGTCGTGGATCAAACGAAATAGGGAGATAAAGGAGGTT
Source organism: Globia sparganii (assembly GCA_949316385.1). Classification (NCBI taxonomy): domain Eukaryota; kingdom Metazoa; phylum Arthropoda; class Insecta; order Lepidoptera; family Noctuidae; genus Globia; species Globia sparganii. The sequence continues at coordinate 14,778,639 of OX438665.1, read as the reverse complement.
ATTTCCAAAAAAAAATCTTTCTACAGCATAGTCATAATTCATTGCCCTAAAAGTTATAAATATTTTTGTTTAACGAGTACTTTTACAATAAGACTAAGTAATTAAAAAAAGTGAAATATAACGATAAAACAAACGGTGTTGTATTATTACTAGATAATTTTTCAGCATTACAAAAGTTCTGTTGAGGCTCTGGGTACCAAATTTCAAGAGCAATTAATTTTTTTCCTAAAAATTTTGAAGCTTTACCAAACACTATTTCTCACTTTAAAAGCGTTGGAAATGACCTCCTTTATCTCCTTATTATTCATTTCTTTTGTTTATTTATCAAATAAAAAAGTTTACATGCATTTGTTAAATCTTTAAACATACCACATAAACCATCGCGGCTTTTTGACCACTCTGTATAATAAGTAAAACTTTATTTTTCTTTTCTCTTCATGGTGTAAACATGTGACATACGAGAAAAATACGAAGTGGTAAACATATTGACAATTCAATAAGAAGCAAAAAATTTGGTCCTTTTTGTAACTTTATTTTATTCCTTTATAAAAATAAAATAATGTTACAAAAAGGACCAAATTTGAACTTCAACTATCTATTACGGTTCATGAGATACAGCCCTCTGACAGACAGAGGGACGGACGGACAGCGGAGGCTTAGTAATATGGTTTCGTTGGCACGCTTTGGATGCGAAACCCTAAAAATACTGATAGAATTTTCTTTATTTTACACTGTGGAGGTTTGTGGTGGAACTATGTATTTAATCTGCTTCGTCAAAACACACCAGTTTATTACTTTCCAATTAATCACCACAAATTTCCTTACAAAATTACTAACTACCGAACAAATTCTAAACGTATTTAGTATGTGGTACTGGCTAGCGAGCTGGTCGACAAGTGTCGTGTTTGAACGCGCCACCAACCGTGGCCGCCGTGATTTCTTCAGTAAACTACTCACGTAAAACTCTGCCCAACACCTGCACACAAATGTTTTGGTGCAAGGTGAGAGCGATAGCGGGTTGAGCAAGTTTAAAAAAAAGTTGAAACCCTTTTTTCAGGGTTCCGTAGTCAACAAGGAACCCTTATAGTTTTGCCATGTCCGTCTGTTTGTCTGTCTGTCCGCAGTTTAGCTCAAAAACTATTAGTACTAGAAAGTTGTAATTTGGCATGAGTATACATGTTAACGATGCCGAAAAAGAGGTAAAATAAAATTTTGAAAAAATGCAATTATTTAGGGTACAGCTCCCTTACATGTAAAGTGGGGATGATATTTTTTTTTTTCGTCCTTCCCATAGTGTGGGATATCGTTGGATAGGTCTTTCAAAAATATTAGGGGTTTGGGTAAACCGTTTTTCGATTGAATAAACCGTTTGTGACTTATCAAGCTTTAAAGTACCAATTTTCGTTAGAGTCAAGTGTCCCCCCCCTCTACCAAATAGACGCTTGTAGTTAGAAATCCAAATGTCACGGCAGTAGTACCTATATATAACGAAGATTACAGGAAAACTATCACGCTTAAGTGGACTTTATAAGTTTACTAGTGACCCGCCCCGGCTTCGCACGGGTGCAATACTGATACTAAGTACAGGTATTACAAGAATGCCAGCACGCGCCGCCGCGGCTGGTACCGCAGCAACCGCTATGTCCCTGCATTTTAAATCTGTAATATCTTCGAAAATATTCATTTAGGTTACATGTTGTAAAGGGCCATATTTATCTATATTAAATGTACAATGTATTTAAGGTACTTAATTGGATAAGGATTAATGCTGTATTGCTTAAAATCGCTTCGTAAATGAGCCATTATTTCTCGTAAAAAGTAAAGGATAAAAAATGATTATTGTGGGTTATCCCTAAGAGATAGATATATACTATTGCGAATTTTTTTGTAGACCTTTTTAAGGTGTACAATACTGTAGTACATTATTTTGACCTATCTCGTAGGGTTCAGCCAGCGTTTGAAAAATAAGCGCAAAAAAATGTGCTTATTTACGATATCACATGCATGCATGTATTATATATATAAACCTTCCTCTTGAATCACTCTATCTATTAAAAAAACCGCATCAAAATCCGTTGCGTAGTTTTAAAGATCTAAGCGTTCAAAGGGACAGAGAAAGTGACTTTGTTTTATACGATGTAGTGACGAGTAATAGTCCACCAATTGTATTTGACTCGAAAATTGTCGGATCAGTTGAGGATTTGTATAGGAAGTCAAATTAGTTAGGTTGTCATGTTTGGCTTTTAGTTAGAGCATGGTACAAAACTATCAGTCAGCGAATACGACCCGCACTTGGCTGTTATAAAAACTACGGAACCCTACACTGCGCGTGGCCCGACACGCACTTGATTGGTTTTTTTTTTCTCTTGACATCGATAACGCCTGATGGAAAGCGATGGATGAGGTTTATGATGGAACGAGCGTGCCCAGAAGATACCTAAGGTACTGGAACTCCCACGCATCGACGAAACACAGCAGGCTGCTTGACACCGGACTCCGGTGGGAGGGTGGTCGCAAACCAGGCGGATGTTAGCCCTACCACCGCAAGGGAAGAATTGGCCAGTCAAATAAGGTGTTGGGTGTGACTGTCCAGGATGAGCCGAGCGCTTCGTTCACTTGGCTAACTAGCGGAACAAACTGCGCTACACGAGGAGGCTTCTTCATGCATCCCAAAAAATCTTGGTTTATATTTGTTCAGTTAATACTTTAAGCACACAAATGTACAGAGGCGAAGTTAATGACATACTTAGGCATTTTCTACCAGTCAACGATGCAGAGACAAACAATGGTAGGTGCTATTGTAGAAATTTGAGGAATAAATATTTTTAAATATAAAGGGACGCAAAAACATATTAAAACTATAAATATAATCTAATATATAAAATTCTCGTGTGACAGTGTTAGTTACCATACTCCTCCGAAACGACTGGACCGATTTGTATGAAATTTTGTGTGCATATCGGGTAGGTCTGAGAATCGGCTACTATCTATTTTTTTTTTTGCAAAACGACGTTTGCGGGGTCAGATAGTAATTATGTATAATATAATTATCTTTTATTGCATTCGTAATTTAATTACCAAACATGTAAGTTTAAATGTGTTTTTGTAAAAAATAAGAAACTCCTCTAAGGGAAGGACCTCCCCTTATTCCACAAATAATTTTTTTTTTTCATTGTCGGTCGTTTTGAAATCAACCTAATTCACACCTACATAAAGTTGATATTTGTTTGATTGGAAGCGAAACATTTAAATATGAAATAGGTACTTTTACGACGGCTTATTGCGCTATGCAATAGTGTTCCTGATAGTTAAGAAATAAATAATGTTCAGAAAATCTGTGCAGGTTGGCAATTTTCTTTTTGCCTAGGTTGTAGAGATCGACCTGTGCGGGTAAATGTTGCAAATATCTTATAGTAGAATTGCTAATATGGGTGATACAAAATAGGTGTTATTATGATACATTAAAACAGCCATATTTCTAAAATGTATACTAACACTCACTTAAGTTTAACCAAAAGCCAGATTCATCAATCCAAAGCAATTCAGGTAATTTTTTTCTCTGATAAAAACTCAGTTTATATAATTGGAACTACACAGTAAACACTTCTGCGCACCAAAGTAGTTTGACCCGTTAATTGACGTAATTTACTTTTATTACGCCTATTTCTTGAGAATATATCAGTAAACACATTCAAAACGACTTGGATTTTACTTTTCAAATAGTTTATAAGAAGTCATCTTGTGACTTAGAGACCAAACAGTATTGTTGTACCTGTATTACATTTTATGTTTACGATTGTGTCTGGGCGCGGCCGTCCGAAGATGCATACATACTTAGTTATGTTACTACTATCTGAACGCTCCGAGGAAAATCCTGAAGTTTCGCTGGAAAATACTTTTTTATTTTCCCAGTAAATGTACTTTCGGCTTCTACGGAACATTTTCGATATAGCGTGATTTGTTGTGGCGTAATATTGGACCCCAATGACTTAATCTTTGACTTACGGATCGAAGTTAGTATTTTGTTTTATTTTTAGGAATGACGACCTACTTATGTCGTTATTTAAAAGTTACAAACTCGTTTCTTATAAAGTTATATTCTTCATCATTTTATCCATATAGGTCATCACTGACCGGTGCACGAAATAGTAGATCCGAACCTAAATCGACCTTCACCGAGCTGATAATAGAATAAAACTTATTTTATAATAACTTTAGTATATTAGAAAATATATTAAAAATGGGTTTGCTAAAAAATCCTCGACAGAATATTTTTTATTATTAAAAAAAAATGATTTTTCATTAAATGTTGCAACATCAAGATAATAAGAAATTTGTATACTGACTTAAAGTATAAAACATATAGAATAAGCAGACGTTGGGTTGCCTATTATTTACGTGAACGAAATACTGGGTTGCCAGCACCCTAATTGCGTAACACACTATTACTCTTAATTTGAATCATTTTGAAGCATATTTCTAATCCATTGCTCCATATGTTCGAAAAATATGTCTGCTCAACAACGCCAATAATGCAATGTATGTTGTTGAACTGTCAAAATGAAACCCATTGCTACTAATAGTGTGTTACCCCGCAGGTATAAACAGGTAGTTAGTCATCAGTAGTTCGTCCACGTAAATAATAGACAACCCAACGTCTGCACATTAAAAGTCTCTGTTTCAGTCTGCGAATAAAAGGATTTATAAATGTCCCAAATTGCCAACACGCAATGAGCAAGTGTGGTGATCAATGATAAATGATTATATTTTTGTAAGTATTATAGGTTTACACAAACACCTTTACACTTCAAACATATTTTATCAGACTATTCTGAGAAAAGGCTGAAAGAAACTCAGAGGTCACAGTTTCTTTTGAAGTCCAGACATAATCTTGGTCAGATCATGTGAAGACCATGTAGATATGTGTCTGAAATGGTATTTTAAGGAAGGAACCAAACAGATTTGAGTGGACATGTCCAGTCAGTGCAAGCATTTGTCAATGCTCGTTTTTTCTTTTCAAGAGAAGAACTTTGCCGAATACCAAAACAAATGCAGTCTGCTACAATACTATGTGATACCGACCGATAAACTGCAACCACATCTCACGCCAACACACAATACCTCCCGCGACACAAATAGGTGCCATAACTCGCTGTTCCACTAATTAATTCACATATCTTTCGGCAGCTTCATACCACTGCCACAATTAACACCACAGACTGACAGCGCCATGACAGTAATATATCACGCGAGACTATTCATTAATTTATTATCTACGTAGGAATGTGGGAGGAACTATTTTCGTAATGTGAAGATTAAATTAATAACATAACATCATTTCAATCATCCTGACTCCATAAAGATGTAGGCAGAAGAATAAAGTAGAGGCGATCCGTATACAGAGTTATTTTTCAATGACCAGCAAAATTTAAATATGTGGTACAGACCATCAAAACTAAACAACTTTCTCCATGGGACCAACATCGTAATCGCGAATAAAAATTCAGCCGTCCCAAACGTTTAGGTCGAGTAGGTATTGAAGCTTTCTATGGGACAGTTGATAAATTTTTCGCGATTAAGATATTGGTCCCATGGAGAAAGTAGTTTAGTTTGATGGTCTGTACCACATCCTTAAATTTGGCTGGTCATTGAAAGATGCTACTGAAAAAATCTTAATGGAAAAACTTAATAACAACTGAGGATCGGACCCAGTGCCCCATGATCAGCAGTCTTGCTTTCGACTACTAGACCAATCTTCAGACATTATCGATTACCTGCCTACTTTAGTCTTTCCTTAAATGTTTTGGGGTCGGCTTCCACTCTAACTGAATCTAGTTGAAGTATTTGGAATTGGTAAAATACTGATGTTTCCCTGGTAACACGATACCTCTTGGTAAGATTTGTTGTCCCGTAACGACTGTCAAAAATCTGCAAATGACAGTCGGGACTAACGCCTTAACGTGCTTTCCGAGGCACGGCTCGGTTATAGTGGATGGTCACCCATCCACGGGTGGAACTCGGCAAGCGTGGCTTAAGCCGGTCGATCGAAATTTAGGCGAATCACACACTACAGCCCGCCACGCGAATGGACGCAGATACGCGGGGGGCGGGGGGCTTCTCCCAAATTGTAAATTTGATTTTTTTGTATATTCTCATTTTTATGCGTCATGTTTGCCGCAAATAAACGTATTTTCTTTCTTTCTTTAACGCGTAAATTCCATAAAAAGCGCCCCGTCGCGTGGCGCGTTGTAGTATGTGATCCGCTTAAACGTTCGATCGACCCGTGTGACTGTTATTATTTAGCCATAAGCCCCTCAAAATAAGACTAAGGAGCAGACGACTCAATAAATAAATGACCCAAGGCAGCCTGAATAAATATCTTGGGGCAACCAACCAAATTATTATCAGATTTTGTGAGGTCAAAATTGCTTTATAATGGCGTTAAGTGACTTAGCACTAAGGAGAATTTTATTGAGAAGTTTATGATTTGTTTAAAGAAATGTTTTTGAAGTCGGCAAGAAAATGTGACGAAGTCAATTACTTAAGATACTGAATTTCTGATGACTATATTATTTTTTTATTTTATAGGATTTCGTACCCAAAAGGTTATTTGATGTTATTTAAACTATGACGTTCTGATAACGTTTGCAGGGTATCATGGCCAGAGATCACACAAGACAGGAAGGTTTGGAAAGAAAAAAAAGTGGTGGGGCTTTGTTTAGCAGTGGGAAAAAAAAATAAGCTAACAAAAAAAAAAAACTCAAACACCTAATTACTCTTCACGAATATTCTATTTTCTCGTTACTCTAGCAAAGTTTAACAAATAACAATTATTTAATTACAATTATGAAACAAACTTAATGTTATTTTGATACAGATATGTAGGTACTTACATTAATTAAATGGAACAAACATCTCATTTGTAAGGACTTGAGGAGTGAACACAGATATCCAATAGGTACGGACTTCGAAGCGAGTTTGCAACAAATTGGAGAGTGCTCTGTATGTGTCAAGTAGCCAGCCTGTTCACAGCCATTCGAGATTTTTCTCCTCAGCATTATCTTAATGATGTCTCTTAATTTTCTGTTTTTATATTTTTGTTTTGGTTGTCACATTTCAATATTTTTTTTTTTAATTCTCGTAAATGTTTTCGTCGATAGGAAATTTTTGGTCATTATTTTTGTGTAAAGGTGTAATTTAAAATTTCTGTCTGGTTCAATTTCCGATATTTAGATCGAAATCCAGCAATAGGTATATATATTAAATATTTGCTCGCCTAACGGTGTCGACGGCCGCCCTCCATTCAATCCCAAAAAAAAAATCTTACTACACCACATTAAAGCGATTTCATTAAGACTTACTGACTTTATACAGTAAGAAGAAATGTTTGTAAAACAATAGAGAACAAAACAGTAACGTTTAATGATTGAACATACCATTTATTGAAAGAAATGTTAAAGTTAAAATGTTAAAGATTACTGTCATGATGGTAACATTTTGCTTGAAGCTTTAACTGTTTTCGGATCAGTAAAAATATATATAGAGTATTGCCAGTCTTTTTACACGTGCAGCCTGTGGGTTAGGCATACGCAGAGGGCTTACAACGCTCTCCGTGTCCAGTATAACAATGCGTTCAGAATGCTGTTGGGGTTTGCGCGGTTCTGTAGTGCATCGGGCATGTTTGCAGAAACGAAAACAGATGGTTTTTTTGCAATTATGCGGAAAAGAACGGCATCTCTGATGTGCAGGATTCGGGGGAGCTCCAATGGTATTTTGAGAGTTATTGCGGACAAGCCAGACTGTCCATTCCTGGGGCACTGGATGCGTATGCACAGCTGCGGGTTGGGTGCCACGGGTAATGGACAGAGGTATATGAATTAATTTTATGAAAGAATTTAATTTAATTTAACTTAATTTAATTTATTTGTGGACTAATTTCATCTATTTTATTTTATATTATTTTATTTTGATGTTTTATTTAGAATGTGAATTGAATTGTTTTGGATTAGGTGCTATAATGGAATATTTGAATTTTAATTTTATTTGTGCTAATATAGTTTATAAGTGTGTTTTACTAACATTATGGATCATTGTAATCTGATTTAAACAATAAATAATAATAAATAATAATAAAAAAAATACTCTTTTGAACGCTAGGATCTTAGGAAACTGTTTAAAGCAGTTCAGATCTATGTTTTTTCATTAATATTTACTGGTTATTTCTTTCAGTATTCCATCTTTCGCGAGCCCGCACGTTCTCCTTTCAGCTTTGACGGAACCTATCCAGCTCATCCCACCTACTTGGTCTGCCGCGACACTGCCTCACTGTTTCAGTTCTGTCCTATTTGGGCCCACAGTTTGTCCGGCATGTAGCAGGGCAGACATCCCATTTAAGTTGGGCATCCTATTATTAGTAGTTATTCATTAACTTTCTAAATTCATGTATTAAACTATTCTACTTTTAAGTACCCGTGGTATCTACTAGGTATCACATCAGGCGTTCTACAGTTGAGCCAGCAAATGCGTCTGATATTCGACAATATCAGTATTAAAGGATCCTAAAATTGAACCCAAAAGTCTAAATAAAGCTCAAACGGCATAAATTAATAGGCTTATTGTATATTCTTGCCAGTTTATTCAGAGTACTTTATCTAATACTACAGATTCCAGTCTCTGGGGAGGCAAGCCCTAAGCTCCTTTGATTACGCTCATACACATTCACAGTGATTTCGAGCGAAGAGCGAAATTGAACCTTATGAATATAAATTTTTATGTGACGACGAAAAAAATCGTTTTAATAATATCACGTTTTAACTATACCTACTCATACATCATGACTTGTGGCGTTTTTCCTCTATGATAATGATGTTATTTTAGAAATTGTTTCTACATGTAATCATTTTAACGTGAACTATTCGTTTTAGGAATTATTAATGTTTTGAGCAGCCATAACAATGCCTAGTGTGTGCTAATTACAAAATTCCCGAAATAATAAACCAACCAAATAATTAATTCAAAGTACGGCTTCCCATGATTCTAAATTAATTAAAATGAAGTTAGTTAAATTACAGCAATAAATAATGGCCTAAATTAGTGTTTGTTACATTTAATTATTTGGTGTATTTAACCAAATAATTGAAAATGATCAATTAGTGTTTTCTAAATTCAAAACTTTTTCAAGAATATACTTAAGTACATACTTGTTTCAGGAAATTGTTGCTCGTTTTTGCATTCTTCTAAACAATATGGAGCTGTTAAAATGATTAATTTGGAATAATATGTTGAAATCACCGTGTATGCCGCTGTATCTACAAACTTATTTTTAGTCGTCAAATGCAATCGGTATTTCAAAAATGCACACAAAAATCTGCATAAAATACCAATAGCAGCAAACCAATACTGGGTGCCATAAAAATATTTGTTCCACAAAATTTACTAGCTCCGGGAACAGTTATTGTCTATTCGGGCGCCGAGTGACTTTATCATACATTCACACGCACGTTTGACTTACGTCGTAAGTTTGATTTAATATTTAAACGATGCGAAATGGAGTTTGATTCTCAAAATGGGGAAATTTTCGCAAAAGTGTTGGAATTTTCGCAAAGTTAGATCACGTATGACACGTTACGTCGAAGCCACTCTCCTCCTAACTTTATCGAGATTGGATTGGTATTGATTGTCGCTCTTAATAGCGTTGCATTTCGCACAGCAAGCGTGTTTTGTTTTTATACGTCTGGGCTTAAGCTTTGAGAATAAAGGCAGCAGTGATTGCAATTAAAGGATGTTAATTTTTTGATCAGGAGTTTAAGGTAGAATCTATTCTATATTTTCAACTCCCAAAATACAAGCTTGTCTTAGTTTGGGAATTGGTAGATCATCTATTATATGCTGCTGTACAACTATCAAACATCTTAACGAAATAAATTATGTATTATTATTATTTTTATAAGGAATTAAAATGTAGGTATGTGGCTATTTTTAAACCTTGTGAACTTATAGGGTTACTGAAGTAATTATTAGGTACTAGCTTCTGAACGCGACTTCGTCCGCGTAATTTTTTTTTGTTTCCCCGACCCACCCCGTCGCAACGTGTCGCCGGCCTGCGCTATTACTTCGTTTTCGCTTGGCGAAAACTTCAGACTTTTTTTCTTTTTGCTCAACTCCTAAGGGTCCTAGCGTCAAGTTTAATAGAATATAGCCTTCCTGAAGAACTGGGCTATCAAACGCAAAAATATTTTTATATATGCGACCAATACTTCCAGAGATTTAGAGCTTTCAAACCGTGTTTCAAACAAACAAACTCTTCAGCTTTATTATTAGTATTATTTTAAAACTATGATATCTCCTAAGATATACATTGAAATCAAATGATGTCAGAGGCAATTTTGTTCAAAATTAAATACATGTGATGAATAACGTATTTATTTGGATAAGGATTAATACCATGTTTATAAAAACACCTTCGCAAATAATGCATTATTTTAGAACAAATTTGGTTAGCATAAAAGAGGTTATAGTGAGCTAACCTTAAAAGATAGACATATGCTGTTGCGGATTTTTTTTTAAAGCTTTTAAAGGGAAACAATTCTGTCGTATATGATTTTTGCGAAACTTTAACCGTTTACGCAGCGCACGCAGCGGAAGCTCTCAATAGGAAAAAAATCCCCCGATTTTGAAACATTCTTCATTGGTGCTCCGCTCCTATTGGTTTTAGCGTGATGATATATAGCCTATAGCCTTCCTCGATGAATGGGCTATCTAACACTGAAAGAGTTTTTCAAATCGGACCAGTAGTTCCTGAGATTAGCGCGTTCAAACAAACAAACAAACTCTTCAGCTTTATAATATTAATATTAGTATAGATTTCAAATTTATTTATTTGTGACACGTACTTAGTTATAATGTGATGTTTGATGTGGTTGTGGTAGTTATAATGCGAATTATAAGAACTCTTTGAATCACACCATAATCATCGTACAGCAGTCCACTGTTGGACACATGTCTTTTCTTTTCAACTCGAGTTTCGGCATATCTCATCCAGCTGCTATGAGCCTCCCTTCGAAGATCGTCGCTCCACCTAGCCTGAGGTCATCCTAACTTACGTTTGCCGAAAACACATATTTTATGTGTTTCAAAGGAATCTTATAATGCGATTTGTTAGAGCTGCGTTAGAAAATTTGCACCAATTCACGGAAAAGCATGTCTGAGAACAAAAAAATATTATTTTATAATTTTCCTGTGTCATTTGCGCAGTAAATTCTAAGATGTTATGAAAAACGTAAAGGTTTTTGTATCCGGAAATGTATGAAAAAGGAACGAGAAGGTATTATTTTTCAAGTCTTGTTCCAAATACATTGTTGGAAAATAAAGAAAAAGGGTTTTTTTCTCAGCTCTTGAAAAATTACAGTTGTTGGTGTTTTCAAAGGAAGTAAGTAGCATTTTCTTAGAAAGTGTGCTAATTGCGAACACCGACTTAACGTGTTTCGTAAAGAAAACTAAGCAAAGACTCACCAAGTAATATAAGTAGGTACCTACTGCTGATATTAAGGGGACCAAAGGACCTAAACGCAAAAAAAAAGTATATGATCGACTACAGCAAACAAAATCAGAAAAATGTATGATATTCTTCAGGATATATGCTAGTTAGACAGTGTGTTGAAAATATAATACAACTAATGTGATACGATAGAAAAAAATCATAAAAATACTCTAAAAACTTTCTTTTCACAATAAAAACTATACCAATATACATACAATCATTCTGATTTTTTTGTCAGATTATTTCACAAGCAACATGCTATAGGTCGCGTCACGTAAAAAGAACGCTGGCGTGTACCTGCGCACTGAGCGATTTAACGATCAAATTGGTAGTATGAAGGGAGCGCGACGCTAGTAAAGTAACTATTATGATTTTACAATAAAACAACTACACTTCCTACTTCCTACTAATATTATAAATGCGAAAGTTTGTGAGGATGGATGGATGGATGTTTGTTACTCTTTCACGCAAAAACTACTAAACGGATTTAGATGAAGTTTGGCACACATATACTTTATAACCAGGATTAACACATAGGATACTTTTTGTTCCGATATTTCCACGGGATCGAAACTTACGCGGGTGAAACCGCGGGGCGCAGCTAGTATGTATATAAAACAATAGCCTAGTACTTTAGGACACGACTGTATCCGTGCGCAGACACACCCCCTCCACTGTCGCTCAGCATTCTTTAAATTTACGTGACGCGACCTATAAAGCACTAGTATTTTAATTTTTTAGTCCAAACAATAGATTTTTTTGTAAATAGATGATTGCTTCATATTTTGCAGTAAATAACCAGCGTTGTGTCATCGCGCTTCTCTTTTTTTTCTATGCAGTCCGACAGTGACCGCACGAATGTATGTAGTATAATATATAGTCCACGTATTATTAGTAGTAGTTCATGTAGTTCCCTTAAGGTGAACCAATTTACTAGTATTTCTTTTTCATTTACGACCATCCTCGAGTAGTGAAAAAACCAAATACCTTGGTAGGTAGGTATTCTCTAGGTAATAGTACAATTAAACTTAATTTTAATTAGTATAGTGTAACGTGGCAACACTACGAAGCAGTAGGCGTGGCCATCGTTCGCGGCATCGAGTCTCAGGAGGTGGCGAGATGTTAAAACAGGCGGCACGTGAAGATTCTCTCCTTTTTTTACCTGGACGGTCGGAGCGTACGGTTGTGCTAGGATTTAGGAACTATTTCTCGTTATACTTTTACCAGTTGTGCTTGTAATTATACAAATATAGAAGTTTTGTGTTATTTTTGTGTATTTTTAAAAATTTAATTTCACTTTTGATCGATAATAATAATAGTTTAATCATTTTATGCTGCATAAAACTTGCATAATTGTAACTTAAATGGAAGAAATTACTGGCTCCTGAAATACAGGTACTCTAACCTAGCTCTGGAGCCAGGGTCTAAAATTTTTCTGTAACTTGTTTTTATGGCAATAAAGACATTTTTATTATTAAAAGAAATTATTATTACGTATCGCGCCATCGAGACAATTGTCACATCGCCTAAAACTACGGTGCGCTACGAGCTACGAGTGTGAGTCACCGCTGCTACGCTAGCACCGCGCGCGCTGCTACGTCGCGCGCCTGTGCTACGAATCGACAACGTGAACTGTATCGGCTACGCTCTCGCTGCTGCTTGTTATTATTGGTGTTGTATTGTTTATGACGATCCGCCTGTGTATTATTATTTATATTTGCCTTCAACCCAATATTAATTTTGGTTGTTAACATGGCAGGGATACAACGTACCCCACCCCAAACCCCTAGGACACCGATTTGTAGCATAAGCCAGACCCAAACACGCTCAGAGCCGGATATCACCACGGCCGTAACAGCGGCGTGCGACTATGTAAACACCAGTAGAAATAAACGTCAGCGTAATAATACCTCACCGCAAGGCTGCTCAGCAGAGATCAACTTCCTAGAAACACAGGAGCTACAAGATATTCTTGCAAAGTGGAAGAAAGAGCAGGATGATAGAATTGCGGAACTACTGGCGGATCAAAAAACTTTAATAGCTGAGCTCTCCTCGAATATTAAAGAAATAAAAATTCAAAATGCTAAAATACAGGCATCCAACTCTGAAATACGTAAGTCAAACGCTGATATCGTTCAGTCCATTGATTTTTTTAATAAACAGTTTGAAGATTTAAAGATGGAAGTTGATACATTGAGGAAGGAGCGACGCGAGCAGCAATCCCACATTGAGTCACTTGAACGGAAAATAGTAGATCTTCAACACAAAGCGAGATCGTCGGCCATAGAAATACGTAACATCCCGCAAGCAATTTCCGAGTCAAGCACCAGTCTATTAAAAACGGTGTGTGGCGTAGGCACAGCTATTGGTGTTCGTATTGGCGAAACAGAGCTGCGCGATATTTATCGTCTTCCTGGGAAATCTACCACGTCAACTTCGCCGCGCCCAATAATAGCGGAATTCTCGACTGTACAAACTAAGCAGACCGTCTTGTCAGCCGTGCGTGCGTTCAACAAAGGGAAAGGAAAAGACGATAGATTAAACACTGCAATCCTGGGTTTGCCGGGAGATCGTCATCCGGTGTACATCTCTGAACACCTACCAGCAAACACAAAAAAACTTTTCTACCAAGCCAGAGAGTTCGCCAACAAAAACACCTATAAGTTCTGCTGGATCTCCAATGGCAATATATTCCTGCGCAAGATAGAGGGAGAGAAACAGATTCTTGTAAGCTCTGAAAAATGCCTCACTAACCTGGATAGCCCAAATCACATCATCTGACTATCACTGAATGTTCCTATTTTCTATATTTTTTCTTTAGTATTCATTCCTTGCTTATTTTTTATTATTAATTTAAAATTAACTTTTACACCAAACACACGCGATACACACTTACTTACTTTTATGTTATTCACCTTACATACAATAAATCAACGCACACAAACTACATATAAATAAGTCTACATACTAAAAAACAAAATAATTTATCCCATCACCATACACGCTAATGCAAGTACCTATCAAAATAATACCTACCATAAAATATCAGTAGTTTAAACATTTTTGTTCATAAATATCTTTGTCTATAAGTTTGCTACACAGCATGTAATACTAACCTGTTTTTCCCGACTACGGCGAAAGAAAAATGGAGGTTATAATTTTCCATCGTTTTGCCTCCTTCTTCGTTCAACTTTCTGGCATATCCTAATAACAAATGGCTAATCTAGATATTATTAATGATGAAATTGACGCGCTTCGAATTTCTAAATCGTTCAAGTGTAAACCTGAGAATTGCGCGCAGTTTATGAAAGACCCGACAAAAGGTTTAAAAGTATTACATATTAACATACGAAGCATTTCAAAAAATTTTGATGAAGTTTCGGTGCTTATGCGATTATTGGGTTTCCAGAGCGACGTGCTCGTTCTCACCGAGTGTTGGTTAAGCAAACTTTCACACTTGCCGACCTTGGACGGATTCACGTCTTACTGCACTAAAAACACATATAACCAAAATGACGGGTGTGCTATCTATGTTAAATCTTCCCTTAATGCTGACGTTAAGGAACCGCATTTTGCTGACGCGAACTGTCTTATTTGTCGCATAGAGGATGTTACTATAGTTGCTATTTATCGCCCTCCTTCTTTTAAAAACATTGACAATTTTGTTGACAGCCTCGATAACGTACTCAAATTAACAACTCTTTCCGTGGTCCTGATTGGTGATATCAACATTGATATTAAGGCTGACAACAATGACAGTCACTCAGATGAGTATTTAACCTGTGCTGCCTCTAACGGACTTCTGCCAGCTCATCAGTATCCGACACGGCTCACAAACTGTTTAGACCACGATTTACTTAAAACAAATAAATCCGCCACGACTTTCGTTATTGAATCATCCATAACAGATCACGAACCGCTACTATTGTTTCTACAAACCAGGAGTGCCAACTCAGATGTGACCCGTATTAGATCTAAAATAAACTACGAAGCCGCTATAGAGAATATCAAAACTCATGACTGGTCTCCAATCCTGTCAATGTCGGATCCTAATGATGCTGCAGATGCGTTAATAGGTAATCTCTCCTCTATTGTCCTAAAGCACACCCGGGAACAAACTGTTCCTAGAAGAGAACGTAATCTGAAGCCCTGGATTACGCCGGGCCTCCTTCGCTGTATACGACACCGTGACTGCATGCATGTCAAACTCAAAAAGTCAGATGATAATTTAATATTAAAAATCACCTACAATCGCTATCGTAATTTTTGTAATTCCTTGCTGAAAAAACTTAAACGCGCGTATGAAAAAGAACCTTTTAATAACCAATTATTATTACAGAATAATAAAAAGGTATCTTCTGGCAATATATTTAATAACACTAAAAAACCAAAGGGAGTGCAACATAATTTAAAATTATTTCATCAAAATATCCAAGGTTGCGCTTCCAAATTATTGGAAATAGAATTGTTTTTGGAAAACACCAAGTTTGATGTAATTTGTTTAACAGAGCATTGGCTGAAAGATCATCAAGTAATGTCAATTAATTATGAAAATTATTGTGTAGTTAGCCATTTCAGCCGAAAACGTATGATACATGGCGGGTCATTAATATTACTTAAAAATTCTATTAAATCGAAAGAACGAAAAGACATCGCCGGGCTGTCTGTTGAACACACCATTGAATTGTCCTGTGTTGAGCTTGATAAGCATGTTATAGTATGCGTATACAGACCTCCCAGTTACCAGAATCTATCTGTATTTGATTCTGTAATGGAAGATGTGTTAAAGAAACTTAGTACTAGTAGTAAATCAATAATCGTATGTGGAGATTTTAATATTAATTTATTGGAAAATAACTTGAATACTGTCAGATTGTTAAGCCTTTTTAGGTCATTTGATTTGTCAAATGTTTTTATTGAACCAACCCGAGTGACAGCTTCCTCTGCCACTTGTATAGATAATATTTTTTGTAATTGTGATTACTTACACAAACAAATTGTAAATAAGTTGCCGTCTGATCACAGTGGACAAACAATTACATTTAGCTCCTACATGCCGTTACAAAAAATTCAAATAAGGTTTAGGACAATTACATGTAAAAATTTGGAAAAATTAAATAATTCTTTGGCCAGTAAATTATGTGACCAGAATTTTAATAATATAGGTGACCCAAATGAGTTCTATGCCGAGTTCTTTTCACTGTTAAACGACCAGTTTAATAACACTTTTCCACTAAAAACTAAAAGCATTTACACAAAGTTTTTATTTAGTGACTGGGCGACTCCAGGTATTCGTAAAAGCAGGGAAAAACTTTTTGAACTTTATGGCTTAAAGCAACATTTGAAAAATGAAAACTTTCATCGGTATGTTGCAAAATATTCAAAAACTTTTAAAAGTGTGTGCCAAATAGCTAAAGCTCTTTATATTAGCAATAAAATAAAATCAGCTGATGATAAAATAAAGACTACCTGGCAAATAATAAATAATGAAACAGGTAGGAAAAAACAGCGTAATACTGAATTTAATTTAGAGACTGCACATGGCCCCATCAACTCAGATGTAGAAATAGCTCAGGAATTTGAAATTTTTTTTGCGAATATTCCCTTTAAAACTACTGAAGCTTTAAATTCATCCCCCACACTTTCTGCTGCCTTGCTTAAAAATAATGTAAAGCCATGCCCTTTGGAGTTTAGGTTTCAGCATACAAATCCCCAGGCTGTTATAAAAGCTTTTAAAGATCTTAAAATTAAATCAACAGAAGATCTCTGGGGAATGTCTGTAAAAGTATGTAGATCTCTCATAGAAACCATTGCGCCTTATTTAGCTTTCATATTTAACACCAGTGTTGATCAAGGAGTTTTTCCGGATCTTATGAAACATAGTAAAGTAGTTCCATTATTCAAATCCGGTGACAGTAAAGAACCCAACAATTATAGGCCTGTGTCGATTCTGCCAGTTCTCAGTAAGGTGTTTGAAAAGCTTATGCTCAATCAAATGTTACGTCACTTTAATAAAAATTCCATCTTTCATGAACACCAGTACGGTTTCACCAAAGGGCGTTGTACTACTGACGCCGGTGTTACCCTAATAAAGAACATTTTTAACGCCTGGGAAGAAGCACAAGATGCCATTGGAATCTTTTGCGACCTCTCTAAGGCGTTCGATTGCGTAAACCATGAGACACTTCTGATGAAACTGGAGCACTATGGAATTAGAAAAAAAGCACTTGATTTGCTAAGATCGTACCTGAAAGATAGAAAGGTTAAAGTTCAAGTAAACGGCATAAACTCATTAGGGTCTGAAATGACAATGGGCGTTCCTCAAGGTTCGATATTGGGTCCATTCCTCTTTTTAGTTTATATTAACGATTTACCCCAATTACTTCAAAATCAACCAAAGATGGTGTTATTTGCAGATGATACATCATTGATCTTTAAAATAGACCGACGGTCACAAAATCTTGACGACGTGAATAACTCTATTCTTCAGGTCCAAGATTGGTTTACGGTAAATAATTTAGTACTTAATGAAAAAAAAACCAAATGCATTAAATTTAAATTGCCTAATGTTAGAAGCAGCGAATGTGACATCATATTGAATGGCCAAAAACTAGAGTTTATTGATCAGACAGTTTTCCTAGGAATCACGCTAGACGAGAAATTACAATGGGGGCCTCATATAACATCTATTGCGGGGCGGCTAAGCTCGGCCGCTTATGCTGTTAGAAAGATAAGACAGTTAACAGATGTAGAAACCGCGCGTTTGGTCTATTTTAGTTACTTCCACAGTATTATGTCATATGGCATTTTACTGTGGGGTCGGGCTGCTGATATTGAATCTATTTTTATTTTGCAAAAGAGAGCTGTCAGAGCCATTTACAATCTACGTCGTCGTGAATCTCTTAGGGAACTATTTAAAAAGGTTAATATTATGACGGTACCTTGCCAATACATTTATGAAAATATTATGTATGTAAGAAAAAATCAACATCTTTTTAATAAAATAAGTGATAGACATAATATTAATACTAGAAATAAAGATAATTTAGATCAACCTTTTTTCAGATTATCTAAAGTGCAAACATCTTTTATGGGGTACTGTGTTAAATGCTACAACAAAATACCTTTTGATATATTACAATTAAATGAAAGAAAATTTAAAACTCATATAAAAAGTACACTTTGTAAACAAGGATATTACAAATTGGAGGATTATATCCAAGATAACAATGTTTGGAAACATGCTGGTCCTGCTCCATAGGACAATCTAGAGTCTAGACAAAATCAAACTGGTTGCTAATTTAATTTATACATACACATTTTTTTTTACATTGTTTTTTACATTCTTTGACAAATGTAACTCACACACTTTTTAAAATACTAGTAAAATTTTTCAATCTTTGTAAATATGTGGACACCATGTATCTATCACATAACTGATTTACCAGTCTGTTATATTTTTAATTCTTTTACCATTTTTGGTAGACTAAATTTTATTTTAGGTGCATCGTCTTCACATATAATTATATAAACAATGTATACAAAAACTTGTAAAACATTTTAAAAGAGTAACGGTGGAGTTTCTTGCCCATTCTTCTCCACACGAAAACTACATTTTGGAATGGGCGACTAGAATCAATTCTATTTTTTCATTTTAAATTTTGACGTTCAAAAGTGCCTTTTAAGTGCCTATTTGAAATAAATGATTTGACTTTGACTTTGACTTTGAACAGTTTCGTAATGCAAAAAATAATGTTAAAGCTACTTGGAATGTTATTAAGAAAATCTCAGATCTTTAAACTCAATCTTCTCCCTCTATTGACTTGTTACATTTATTTGATAATCCTAAATCCTCGCTTAATCACGTCAACATTTTTTTTGCTAGTGTAGGCAGTAAATTGGCATCGAAATTTAAATCACCCTCAATAGTGCCCAATTCTGTATCGAATTAAAATACGTGTAGCTCAATGGCTCTCTTCGAGGTAACCGAAGACGCTGTTGACTCCATTATTTTAGGTCTTAGGTCTGATTGTGCTACTGGGGTAGACTGTATACCATCTAAAATAATAAAGGCCTCGAGATGCGTATTAGTTCCAGTTATTACACATATCTGTAATTTGTCTATAACGGGAGGTGTCTTTCCAACTGTGTTTAAAAAAGCTGTAGTTCACCCCATTCACAAATCTGGTCGCAGAGATGACGTCAACAACTACCGTCCAATCTCGATTCTAACAGCGATGTCAAAGATTCTAGAACGAATACTGAATAAAAACCTGACCAGTTTTCTCAACGCAAACAACATCTTAGCGAATAACCAATATGGTTTCAGAAATGGTGTTAGCACTGAAGACGCAGTCATGGATTTGACTAGTCTCGTGGCTAGAACGCTTGATAGAAAACGCAAATGCCTGGGAATTTTCCTTGATCTGTCAAAGGCGTTTGACACCGTTTCTGCCCAGTTCTTATTGAGTAAAATGGAAAACATCGGTATAAATGATAAATGATTTTATTTCTGTAAGTAGGTTTGTACAAACACTTTTACATGTCAATCATATTTTTTAAAACGAGATGAGGTCGGCGTTTCCTAACTGACTACTCTGAGAAGAAAGGCCGAAACAAACTCAGAGGTCACAGTCTCTTTTAAAGTCCAGACATAATCTTGGTCAGATCATGTGGAGACCATGTAGATTAGTGTCTGAAATGGTCTTTTGAGGAAAGAACCACACCGATTGAGTGGACCTGTCCAGTCAGTGCACGCATTTGTCAGTAATCATGCAGCTCAACTCAAACTTAAGGAGCTCAACGATTCGACGAACAATACCAAAGAAAGGACATTTGGGTGGGTCGCATAAATTACCCAAACTGCCAGACCATGACTAAAACTATCTGAGAAAATAAAAAAAAGGCAAAAAAAAAAAAATAATAACCCACATAGTCTTCACATTCACAGTCATTAAAATAATATAATACTTTACAAAGTAAATATTCATGTCACTGTATATGTAAAATTTATCAATGTCAATGTGTATATAAAAATCCAGAAATAGTCTTGGTCAGATCATTTTGAGGACCATGTAGATTGGTGTCTGAAATGGTCTTTTGAGGAAAGAACCACACAAATTTGAGTGGACCTGTCCAGTCAGTGCACGCATTTGTCAGTAATCATGCTGCTCAACTCAAACTTAGGGAGCTCAGCGATTCGACGAACAATACCAAAGAAAGGACATTTGGGTAGGCCGCATAAATTACTCAAACCGCCAGACCATGATTAAAACGGAAACAATGACCCACATAGTCCTCACATTCACAATAAATAAGATAATATAATACTTTACACAGTAAATAGTAAATGTTCATGTCATTGTTTATGTAAATAGATATTAAGAAAAAAAAAAGAAGTGTAAAATCGCAAAATAAAATAAAATAAAACAACATTCGCAGTCTAAACTTATTGGAGCAGCTCAATCCCAAGCCTTTTTGTCCTCAATAAAGTCATTTACAGTATAATAGGCTTTTTGGCATAGTTTACGCTTTATAAAAGATTTGAATTTATTTAGGCTTAGTTCTTGAATGTGACTAGGAAGTTTATTATAAAAACGTATACATTGGCATCTAAACGAGCCACCTATTTTTTTGAGCCTTGATGAAGGAACAACAAATTTGTGTTTGTTCCTAGTATTTATGTTATGGATATCACTGTATTTTTTAAATAGATTAATATTTTTATGTGCATACAAAAGATTATCATAAATGTACTGAGAAGGCACAGTCATTATATTTATCTCTTTAAATTTGTCTCTGAGCGAGTGTCTGGGACTCAATTTATAAATGGAACGAATTGCCCTTTTTTGTAAAATAAAAATTGTCTGAATATCGGCGGCATTTCCCCACAACAGAATACCGTACGACATCACACTATGAAAATAACTAAAGTAAACCAAACGGGCTGTCTCTAAATCAGTTAAATCACGAATTTTCCTAACGGCGTATGCTGCAGAGCTAAGCTTTTTTGACATTTTATCTATATGGGGGCCACATTGAAGCTTGGCATCCAATGTTATGCCTAAGAATACTGTGATATCTTCGGGTTTTAACTCTTCATCCTTTATGAGAACACTAGTTTCGACTTGTCTAACATGGGGTATCGTAAACTTAATACATTTGGTTTTTTTTTCGTTAAGTAGTAGGTTATTAACATTAAACCAGTCAACTACTTTTGCGAGGGCGCTATTTACATTGTCAGTAACCAGCTGCTGACGTTTAAGTTTAAATACAAGTGAAGTGTCATCTGCAAACAATACTATATCATGATTATCCTTTATGAGGTAAGGCAAGTCATTAATATAAATAATAAATAGAAATGGGCCAAGAATTGAGCCCTGGGGGACCCCCATTCTTACTACAGATCCGGGTGATCTTTTTCCGTTAACATCAACCCTCTGAATCCTATCACTTAAGTAAGAAGTAAGAAGATCCAGGGAGGCGTTACGGATTCCGTAGTGGTGCAGTTTCCTGATTAATGTTTCATGATGAACACAATCGAATGCCTTGGACAAATCGCAAAAGATGCCCAACGCATCGCATTTGTCCTCCCAGGCATTATAAATATGTCCTAAAAGTTCAACTCCGGCATCGGTAGTCGAACGACCCCTTGTGAAACCGAACTGTTTGTTATGCAGTAATTTATTTTTATTAAAAAATCTTTGCATTTGGTTTAAAATAAGTTTTTCAAAAATTTTACTAAAGGTAGGTAGTACTGAAATGGGTCTATAGTTAGTAGGGTCTGATGTACTACCCGATTTAAACAATGGTATTATTTTACTGTTTTTCATAAGATCAGGAAACTCACCACGGTCGATACAATTATTAAATATAACAGCTAAAGTAGGTGCTACAATGTTTATAATCGACTTAACAACATCCACAGAATTACCCCAAAGATCTGCGGTCTTTTTAACATTTAATGTGTGAAAGGTTTTAATTATATCTTTACAGGTGACATATTCGAAGTGAAATTCAGAATCACAAACTGGAACATTTTCCTTAAGCAAAGACTCTGCAGCAGTGGGTGATGAGTTTAAAGATCTAGTAGTTGATACGGGAATCTCTGCAAAGAAATTTTCAAAGGCCGCGGCGACTTGAGAATCTGATTTAATTATATTGTCATTAATAGCAAGGCTGTAGTCACTACTTCGGTTGCATGACTTTCCCGTTTCGCTATTAATTACATTCCAAGTCATTTTAATAATGTTACTACTATTTTTAATTTTTGAACTCAAGTAACGTGACTTGGCAATACTACAAACTTTTTTAAATATTTTAGAATAATTTCTAACATATAAATTAAATTCAGCAGTGTTTATACAAATCCGTTCTTCATATAATTCATAAAGTCGTTTTCTACTGTTATGTATACCAACGGTGGCCCAGTCGCTGAAGGAAGCGTTACTATTAACCGATAATGTCTTTGGAATGAATGTATTATCAAATTGTGTGCAATACATATTAAAAAAATCATTAAATTGTTGATTAGGGTCATCATTAGTCAACAAAAGTGGTAATTTACTCAGAAGTTTAGTCTTAAATGTTTCCAAGCGTTTAGTTGTTTTTGGGTTCACAGTGATATCTTTTTTAGTAGCCTTTTTGTTTAAATTTGGAATAGTGATCAATTGTCCGCAATGATCTGAGTCTATTGAATTAATAATTTCTTTGCGGGTTGGTATAGCATCTGTATATATGTTATCTAGGCATGTGGCACTAGTAGGAGTTATTCTAGTGGGCTCCAAAAATTGGTTAGCAAGATTGTATGACTGAAACAAACTTATGATTTTAGTACTTAATCCAGAATTTTCTAACAAATTAACATTAAAATCACCACAAGTGATGATGGACTTGTTTGTATTACAGATTTTGTGCAACACTTCATCCATAACTTTTTCAAAACAATCATACAATCCTGAAGGAGGTCTATACACACTTAATATAATGAACTGCTCCAATTCTATACAGGCTATTTCAATTGTACGCTCAACAGAGAGGCTCACAATATCCTTTCGGTCTTTAAATTTAAGCTGGTTATTTACTAAAATTAATGAGCCACCATGTATAGCATTTACTCTGCTGAATGAACGTATACGTGGACACGCTTTGAAAATCTTTGCAGATTATCTAAGCGATCGTACCCAAAGAGTGAAAATCGGCCCATATCAAAGTGACGAGCTTCCAGTCACATACGGCGTCCCACAAGGCAGCATTCTGGGGCCTACGCTCTTTCTCATTTATATTAATGAACTCTGCAAACTGCCTCTGGAAAATTGTAAGATATTTGCGTACGCGGATGACACCGCCCTTGTTGTAGATGGTGCTGACTGGCCCCAGACATACCAAAACGCCGAGGCTGCACTATCCGCCGTAATGAAATGTTTGGCCGACAACTTGCTCACCTTAAATGTTGATAAATCGGTATATGTTCCATTTTCCTTTCGGTCCAATCTGTGTCCCTCAAACTCCTTTACCTTAAAAGCGCATGCTTGCGGACCCTTAACACAGTGTACCTGCCACTTCCTTACCAAATCCACTTGCGTGAGGTATCTAGGAGTACTCATCGATCAGCATCTCAACTGGCACCCCCATATAGCAAAGGTCACGTCCCGCATACGGAAGCTAATATATGTTTTCAAGAAGTTACGAAACTCTGCTGATAATGAAACGCTAAAATTAGTATATTTTGCCCTATGCCGATCTGTCCTAACGTACTGCCTGCCCGTCTGGGGTGGTGCCACCCAAAATGTTTTTATTCGCCTTGAGAGAGCCCAGAGAGCTGTCCTTAAGGTAATGCTCTCTCTTCCCCGTAGGTATCCCACTGTGCAGCTCTATTCCGATTGCAAGGTACTCACGGTCAGGCAACTTTATGTGCTCCTGTCGACTCTACGCAAGCACTCTGGCCGCCCTCCAAAGGAACCAACTGGCAGACTTAAGCATAACGTTTTTCCTCGCGAACGCCATAGAACTGCCTTTGCCAAACGCCAGTTCTACGTTAATAGCATAAATATGTACAACCTACTAAATAAAAAGCTTAAATTTTTTTCGTGTCCTAAATATAAATGCAAAAACTTACTTAGAGATTATCTACTAACACTGAGTTGTGATGACACTGAGGATCTTCTGCTGGGTAATTTAAAATGATAAGGTACAATACATATAAATATTAGTCTAAATCTTACCATATACGGATATTTACTGGTTTCACCCTATTCTTTCTCACTACACAGACACACACGCACACACACCCTCACACATACACGCACTCGGACCCTACATTTATTCACCTCACCACACAGTTAAAAGTTATTCATTTTGTGTTTTATTTAACTAAATTATATTCTGTTTTCTTTTAGACCATTTGCTTGTTGCTTTAACGTCCCGATTTATTATATTATGGCTTGTCTAGTCTATTTCGGAGAATCACTGACTCCTAAGACACAGGCACATACACCTAGTTTAGGAGTCAGGGAAATAAAATTTTTGTGACCTAGTTATAAGCCTTATGTCCTCTTAGTTTTTACTCCTTGTACTGTTATGGCTTTTGGAAAATAAAGAATTATTATTATTATTATTATTATCTCCTTTATTTCATTATATATACATATAAATTATATTTTTAAATATTAGAATATAAAAAAATATAAAAACATTAAAAAATATAAAAAATAGTAGGCCACCGGTATCGGGAACAGGGTCCAAGCTACCGGTGGTTAGGGCTCCAGAGAGAGGAACCTCCTCACAATGCGAGCCGTATCAAGGAGTACTGCCTTCTGAATCAGGCCCTTGATCCAACCGCCTAACGAGAGCCTCGATAGATGTTGATCGAGGCTTTCGGCCATCAAGCCATTAGCTGATACGACAATCGGCACAATGACAGCCGAGCTCACATTCCACATGTCAACAACCTCGTGTGCTAAGTCGAGATATTTAATTTGTTTCTCTTTCTCAGCTTTCACGAGGTTCCCGTCATGTGGAATGGTAACATCAACAATCATTGTGCGGCGCGCTAATCGATCTATCACCACTATATCAGGCTTATTGGCGACAATAGACCTGTCAGTAATGATAGATCGATCCCAATACAACGTGACATGGTCATTTTCAAGAACTGGGTCGGGCACATACTTGTAATACGGTACCTCAGAATCCACAAGTTTATATTTCAGAGCAAGTTGCTGGTGAATAATCCTGGCTACTTGGTTATGTCTGTGCAAGTACTCGCCATTAGCCAGACGAGAACAACCAGAGATAATATGTCTGATAGACTCACCCGGACGGTGGCATGCCCGACACACGTCAACCGTCCCGTCCCTCATAATATGTCTCCGGTAGTTATTCGTCAAGATAACTTCGTCCATAATTGCACAGACGAAACCTTCAGTTTCCCCGAACAGGTCACCAAAACGTAGCCAGGATACGGACGCTAAGAAATCCACACCGGGCTCATGAAGAGCCCGATAGAAGCGCCCGTGAAGCTCCTTGCTCTGCCATACCTTCTTGCGGTCATCGGTAGAAAGCACTACAGGTTTGCGCCAGTTCTTTTTAGCCATGGAGAGCGGGGTGAGCCCCTTGTCCACTGCGACCACATCACGGTGCATACCCACTTCGGCTTTTAAAAAATATTCCCTGAGACTGCACATCTCGCGGTTGTGGAGGGTCTTCGCATTTAAAAAGCCTCGACCCCCGCACTTCCGCGGGATATACAGTCTCATCACCGATGATCGTGGGTGATGCATCCGGTTTGCGGTTAGCAGTGTACGGACCCTTCTATCCAGGGCGTCGAGTTCAGTTTGAGTCCATTTGAGTATGCCAAAAGAGTACATCAAAACCGGCATGACCCAACCGTTGAAGGCGCGCACCTTATTTCCGCCCGAAAGAAGACTAATTAATACCTTCTTCAGGCGACAAAAGAAGCGCTCCTTCAACGATTGCTTCATGTCAGCATTGTTGATGCCTAACGCTTCCGACATACCCAAATACTTATAGTTTTCGGATGAGGAGAGGGATCTAAGGCTTATGGAATCCGAGAGTTGAATTCCCTCGGATTCCATAATCTCCCCTCGCTTTACATGCATGACTGCACATTTGTCTACACCAAATTCCATCTTGATGGCGCTACTGAAAGTTTCAGTTACCTTCAGTAGCTCCATCAGATGCAATTTGTTGGGAGCAAAGAGTTTCAAATCATCCATGTAGAGTAGGTGAGATATGACCTGACCACCTCTTCTCAACCGATAGCCTAGACCTGAATCCTCCAGTAGTGTGCTTAGAGGATTCAAGGCTAAGCAAAACCAAAGTGGACTCAAACTGTCGCCCTGAAATATTCCCCGTTTAATCCATACAGGCTCATCATTCCCCTGGATCTGTCGACATCCTGGATAACGAAGGACTGTCTTCCACTGCCCCATACACGACTCAAGAAAGGTGCGTAGAGTTGCATCTACCTTGTATAACTCCAGCACTCTCATGAGCCATGTATGTGGCACCGAGTCGTAGGCCTTCTTGTAATCTATCCAGCATGTTGACAAATCCTTGCGGGATCGACGAACCTGTTGGCTAATGGCCATGTCTATGAGGAGTAGCTCCTTAGTACCGCGGGACCCATTCCTACATCCATTTTGAGAAGCACTCATAATCAAGTTATTATCAATGTGCATATTAATTTTGGCTCTCAAAATGGATGTAAGAAGTTTATAAACCGTCGACAAACACGTGATTGGTCTATAATTCTTGGGTTCCGCGGGACTACCTGACTTATGGAGCAGGTGGGTAACGCCTGTTGTTAGAAACTGCGGTAGCGACCCAGACTCTAAGGATGACTGGAACTGAGATGCCAGGCAAGTGTGTGAACTAATTAGCCATTTCAACCAGAAATTGTGCAGTCCGTCCGGTCCCGGTGATTTCCAATTCGGTAACGGACGGACCGCTCTGGCAACGTCTGATGGCGTAATTAGGACTGCATCCATTTCTGGTATAGTCTCACACACTCGCTCGACATCCCGTATCCAGCCAGCCTCAGTATGACAGACGGATACCGACCAGATGCTGCGCCAGAATGCACTCGTGGTGGCATCATCCGGGTGGCATACGTCTGTCACATTTTGTTCAGGTCGCTCCCAAGCTCTATACACCCACCTTTCATCGCTCTGGAACATGCGATTCTGCGTGTATCGATCAACCCGCCGCTTATACCGCCGAATCCGGCTCGCCCATGCACAAACTTTCTGCTTCAGGAAGTCGATGCGCTCTGTAACACAGGACATGTATTCTCGAGGACTGATTCCAGTCTCCGAGAATGCCTGCCTCACAAAGCGCATCACTCGTGGTCGTGTATTGCCCTCCCTGAAGCAGTATAGTTTGCCAATGAGTACCCTGGTCCTATCGATACGACCCTCGATCCTGCACTGCCAGGCTGGTACGGTTGGTTTTGGTCGAGTAGCTCCGTCATGATTTGGAAACTTGACGTTAGCTAAACGACATGCCGTAACAGCTGCGCAATACAGGATCGAGTGTGTATCAACAAGATCCTCGCTGCTCTCGAAGAAATTCTTGAGCTGCGAGTCCAAGGCACACACCAGCGCCCTATTTTTCTTGTGCATAGGTAACCGTGGTAATCGGGGTCTAAGTTCGGTTGGAGTGGATCTATACTCGCGAAATGCATTCTCCAGTGCGCTCCTCAGTCGGACATTGTACTGGCTACTTACTGTGGCAACCCCATCATCCTCTTCTTCAACAAGATTGGACCGCGGCGGGATGGCATCAACAGTTGACGCTTGTGCCGCGGTTTGTGCCGAAGTCGAGACGATATGGTTGTTCAGTACCTCTGAGCGCAGCCTATCAAGTGCGATATCGTCCAACCTGTGATTGCGTTGAATGACTCGCACCTGATCCGACAGTCGTTGGGCCGAGACGTTGACGGTTGGTTCCAGTTCCTGGAACAGAGACAGCATCCTATCGCGGTACGCAGTGAGGTTAGTTCCCCCCTCTGTAGACCCGTAATATGCGCGCATGACGTTCTCGTTCATAGACTGAGTCCATCTCATGCGCTGCACACAACCACCGGTAGCGGGGACCCGGCTCGGGGCCGGATGGCCCCTAAGTCCCAAGCTCCTCGGTGGCCGGCCTCTCCCCTGCCGACGTACAGGTGTTGGCGACGTCGGCGGGGAAAAATATTCGTCGCTCGAGCTCGACGCAACTGCCACGGCCGGTGTCACAGTACTCTCGATGGGGCTGGGTTCCGGCGGCGGCGGGGCGGAGCTGAGCGACGAGTCCGAAGGTGGTAAATGTGTGCGTCGAGCTGCTGATCTCGTCAACATTATAGTTTTTTCAGTCTCTTCATAAATTTATCTTGTTCGGAAGCCAAATTTGACAGCCGTCATTTTTAAGTTTTCTGTGTTTGTAAGACATTTTCATTTTATTTTTGGTTTATTGATTGTAGATAATTTATGTTTAATTCCAAAAGGTTCTTTAAAATACTTATTACACTTCAAATACTGGAAATTAATTAAAAACAGGAAATATAAGATAAGAAAAAACAATGTACGTCGTTGACGTATCAGTATTAGTATTATTTATTATTATTATTATTATAGTAGGTCTGCTGTGCTATTCTGTAAAAATCTCACCGTGAAAACTAAGGTGAAGTGAGCTGTCATTCCACGTGATGTTAGGGATTGCCCCTATTGATAGCTCACTTCGCGCTCACTTCACCTTAGTTATCACGGTGAGATTTTTACAGAATCGATCGGCTGTAGCCCGCGCGTAAGTGGCTTTTTATTCTATTGAAATTCAGAATTAAGATAGGCCAGCTCAAGGCTACAAGGTTAAGTGTTAGAATAGAATACTCTTTATTATGTACACCATATTAATTACAGACATAAATATAGAACCACACACGGACACCACAGACGGTTGACTGGATGAACACGATCTTTAAGTTATCGTGTCACACAACCCGGTAGGGCCATACTAAGACTTTTGTTTATAAGTTTCTTTTATAAAATCGCTTCATTTCTTGCTGGGTTACCCGTTTTTTTATTTATTTTTATTTTAAGAGTAAATAATGCTAGTCTATTGTTTTTGTTTTAACTTGTCATGGGGTTAATTTTATTGCTTGTATAAAATAGAGTGTAATTTTGTTCATTCTAAATGAGATTATGTTTCATATTTGGGGTCATATTTTTTTTCAAATTATTAATTTCTCAAACATCAGAAAACAACATCAATTTTCAGATCCAAATTAGTCAGCAGACTTAAAAATGGACTTAAATTGTCGATTAAGTTTCGAAATCCCTAAACACACATCTATAGCATGTCTCAACAAGTCAGCACCGGTCGACATTTTGCTTCCCGCCCCGGTTCGTCCCCCAGAAATGAAGTTAGCACTGCCAGTATTTCAATTTAAATGCTATACCTAATTCCGCACCCCTTCGACACAGAACAGATAAGCACAGAAGGTTAGCTTTATACAACGAGCGATACCGCACGCACACAGACACGGCTCACGTACAGCGAGTGCCGGCGTACTCGCGACTGTCATTTTTTTGACATCGCCCGCACCGTACGTATGATCTTACGAAAATTATATGATGATAGTGTATACATACCCTGTTCAGGTTTAATTATTACGCAATCACTCTCGAAAGGGAATAAAGAACACATTCATCTGTATTTAGAAGGCTTCAACTTTATATCTCACCATTATTTTTCCGACAATTATTGTTTGAATAGCATAACTAACTTCATTAGGACGAGCTGGCACGTGTACCACGAGCGGTACAAATTTGTATTAGCTCGTCACTGAGAGGTAATAGAGAAATCATCCACAAAAATTCCGGCTTAATAACCGCAATCGTCAAATGAAAAACAAAAAAAAAAGAATTTCGGGTATAAGAATTAAAATGATCAAATTAAGGTACTCGATTTGTAAGTTCTACAAATTGGCATCCATATATACGTTTTCTGATTAATTTTTTTACGTTACCATCAGATCAAAATCAAAAGTCATTTATTCAAATTAGGGTGAGAATCAGCACTTTTCGAATGTCAAAATTACAAAAGACAGTTCCCCAAAGGCCCGTCCTTAACCTTCAGTTACTTTTGGAATAGATAATACGTGTCTATGTGTATTGAATAATAGACACTAGCTTTTAAATCAAGCCATTGGACATAAATTCATATTTATTATTTATTTATTTAATACTTAAAGCACATAAATGTACAGAGGCGGACTTAATGCCGTAAGCATTTTCTACCACTCAACCTTTGGGTGATGCAGAGACAAACAGTGGTAGGTGCAATTATGAAAATTGAGGAATAAATATTTTAAATGTAAAGATACGCATAAACCTATTAAAACTATGAATATAACATATACTTACCTAATTACATATAAGCACAAATAAATTTACATAAATACATGAATATACTTACTAAAGAGAAATAAGACAAACAATGAGAAAATATTACCGTTGTGATCATATTATACTCTAGCATTAAATACACTGTAATGTTTTGCATGTCAAAATGTCTGACTATGTAGAACTTAATTACTGACTTTAAGACCAACACTGAAAAATGATTATGAATATGTGTGTGCGCCTATTTTCGCTTGTGGCATGAAGCCGGCCTTCTGAACTTATCTATTGTGTGCCATCGATGGATGTGCGAGATGAAACCTGACGTCTGGTTAAATATAGACAGGTCTGGTAGACTATAGGTAGGTCTGGTGGACCCAAGTCTGGCAATTTTGTTAGTGTGTTTTGACTGGGTTATTAATTAAGTGTTAGATAATTCTGAATTATGATTGGCTGTTGAAATTGAAATTGAAATTAGATGGTTTTAGAGCTTTAGTTTGAGATAAAAAAATAATATTTGTGTTTCTTTGTAGAGAAAATAACTAGTGCTTTATTTTATAATTCAAAGTGTTTTATTTTCTCCTTTTATTGTGCATAAAACTGAATATAAAGTTAATAAAGGTTTTTGGCAAAATTTCTATGTTAATAGTTATCTACTAAACGGCTTTTACTCCTATTTTAATCCTACTATCCTACTTCCTACTAATATAATAAACGCGAAAGTTTGTGAGGATGGATGGATGCTTGTTACTCTTTCACGCAAAAACTACTGTACAGATTTGAATTAAATTTGGCAAACAGATAGTTTATAACCAGTATTAATTCATAGAATACTTCTTATGCCGATATTCTCACGGAATCGAAACATACGCGGGTGAAACCGCGGGGCGCTGCTAGTAGTAAGTAAGTACTAGTGATTACGGCCCCTTTCTGCTATTATCTTACCTAAAATATACCCAATTTAAACTATTAGTTTTGAACTGCACCAATTTAAAATAGAGGAGCTCAGACAATTTGATTTGGAGCCGAAAGTGTCTCGGCACCCTCCGCAATTTGTCAGGGGTATTTATTTAAATTGATGCTAATAAAATGTATTACATTGCATTCTTATTACTGGGCCGGCCTTCAGATTCTGTACCTTGTAATGTAAGTTATAGATGTAGGTACAATTAAATGGAATAGGCTTTATTGTGAGATATTTCAAGATGTCTCTTTTAAATTTATTGTAACATTTTTTTTATTGTGTAATAAACAATTATTGTTTTTATTACTTCTTATTTAAATTCAACATTGCTATTTTCTGAGAAGTTGTGTATGTATCTATTGTTGTAGTAATTTTACTATTTATTTTACACTAACACGTAACGGCCAAAGGCACATCTGCATTAAATAAAACATTATAATTATATTATTTGTAACATTATTTTAATTTTTGAGCGAATTTCATAGCTGCCCCACAAAAAAGTTCCTTTACCAAAAGAAATAACACTGTCCTCTTTTTAATAGATGACTTAATAAATAATAAATAAATAGACAGAATAAATAAATAACATGCACACTGAGCACCACAATTATTTGTAAAGAACCCGGGAGACGCTATACAATCGTAGTACTGACTGGGCCTCATTCCAAAATTTTATAGTATAATAACAACTTGCCCATACCTCTTAAAACAGAGGAAGATATAGAAAGTGCAGCCTCCTAAACAATTAACCTGATCCAAAAAGCCACTTGGATGTCCACCAAAAAAAAAAATATATATATATATACTTATGTCGTGAATGGATGGCGCCACAGTACAGCGGACAGCGCCAACATCGGAAACACAAGGGAGCCCTACCCTTGACACGATCGTCGGTGGAGTGGATGCAGCGAGGACTGGTGGGGAGACCGAGTGTTGTGACAGTCTACAGTCTACAGTCGACGGTCGAGCTCGGGCAGTCTTGGCAAACTCTCAATACCAACGCACGTGTTTGTTTCCGACGCACGTGTGCGTTCCGGTTGTTATTCGCTAGTTTATTAAAGTAACTGTAAATTCAAATTATCTTTTCGTTCGAGTACCCACTGTAATGCCCACACCTATCTAAACTATGTCAAATTGTGAAGAAGACCCGATGTATCGCATCTCGGCCACCCATTGATGCGACATATATGTATGTATAAAACCTCAGTAACAGGATTATACACTAAAAATAAGGGAGACGATAGTTGCAAAATGCAAACTGAGACGACAATGGCACACAAGCAGGAACGCACATGACAAAAGAGCCCTCAATAAAGCACAAAAGGAGTTAAAGGAAATGCTCAAAGAATAGGTTGACGCCACTCTGCAAGACAAACAAAAGGCTTTATCACCTTAAAAAGTAGATGACTATTCTCTATGAAAAATAATTAAGTGGCAACAAGAACACATGCCTCCGTTAAGACAGCCAAATAGTGAATGAGCGAGAAAACCTGCGGATAAAGCCGGGCTATTATTTGCTAAATTCTTCAAATATGTATTCAAACCAAATGAACCCGACATCATACATCCAGAAGAAGAAATTGACGAAATCCTTGACAGTGATCAGCAAATACCTTTACTATTGCGATTTTGTGCCCCAACAGAAGTTTCGAAAGCAATTAATAACTTGAAGAAGAAAAGGTCACCAGGTCTTGATCTGATTATATCAGAAGTCCTTAATCAAATACCCAGAAAAGGAACGGACTTGTTAACCATACAATTCAATGCAGTTTTGAGACTACACTACTTCCCTCTCATCTGGAGTCATAATTATGGTAGCTAAACCTGGAATGCCTCCTACTGAAGTTTCCTTTGTCACCTATAATAGCCTCCCCAACCGATTTCGGTCACGGTGACCAATCTCATCGGAGATTAGCCAGGTACGCAGGAGATATTATAGTGCACAAGTGTGCGCGCAGACACAGGTGCACTCCCTCTTCTCTCACTCTCATAGTCCGATGGGACGGCAGTCCGACACGACCGGAGAGAGATCAGGCGCAGGACCAACGGCTTAACGTGATTTCCGAGGCACGGGGGTATCACACCGCCAACTTCCAAACTCCGGACTGTTACTAAGAAATTCCTAATGGAAAAACTCAATAACACTTTGTCCGATCCGGGAATCGAACCCAGGGCCCCACGCTCAGCAGTCGCGCTTGCAACCACGAGACCAACGCAACCTATACTTGAAGAACAAAGGACAATCCTAGAGCATCAATTTGGTTACCAAGCATACCACGGGACGACAGAACAAATACACAGAGTGCTCCACACAATCCGACAATCCTTGGAAAGAAAGGTGTACTTCTCAATAGCTTATCTTGACATACAACAGGCATTCGACCGAGTATAGCACAAAGGCCTACTTTGTGAACTAAAAACCATCTTACCACACACCGCTTACAAGCTGCTCAAGTCTTACTTGGAGGGCCGAGTGTTCCAAGTTAAATCTGGAGACTGCCTATCTTCATCTATCCCGTAGAAGCAAGATTAGTCCAGGATTCTGTGCTGGGCGATGTTCTGTACACAGTCTACACTGCTGACCTACCCATCTCAAAACGGATTGTTACTGCAACCTATGCTGATGACACTACAGTCCTATTCTGTGATAAAGACCGGATTAGAATATCCACTAAACTCCAAGAACACCTGAACAAGATTGTATCATGGCTGAAATAGTGGAGAATCAAGGTTAGTGCTACCAAGCTTGTCCTTATTATCTTCGCTCTAAGAAGAGTGGACTGCCCACAAGTTAAACTCGGAGAAGACGTTCTGCCACAGAAAAGTACTGTCAAATACTTAGGTATACACATCGACAGAAGACTTACCTGGCGTGAATATATAAACACCAAAAGGGATCAAGTAAACATAAAACTAATAAACATTCACTGGTCAGCACTAAACTGGGCAGTCATCACTAAGATTGGAAAAACTACTAAACTTCTTATCTATAAATGCATCCTTAAACCTGTATGGACAATATGGACATATGACTAAAGCTCTGGGGATCGGCAAGC
The DNA here is from genome assembly GCA_949316385.1 of Globia sparganii. NCBI lineage: Eukaryota > Metazoa > Arthropoda > Insecta > Lepidoptera > Noctuidae > Globia > Globia sparganii. The sequence continues at coordinate 14,743,680 of OX438665.1, read as the reverse complement.
CACTTAAATATTGATATACTACAGCATTTCTATTATAAGGCACTAAAAACCTTAAGTGGTGCACCTTAGTTCACAAAAAACACTGAAGTACATGAGTATCTACAAATCCCAAATAGCAAGGATATTGTAGAAAGGTCCTACAAGAATTATGAGGAAAGACTTCAATGTCATAAAAATTAACTCGCTGTGATACTTCTAAAGTCCTCGGACTCCTACAGACTAAAAAGAGAACGGATAGCGTCAATCTAACCAACACTAATAAATCTATTAACGAGATGACGCATCGCTGGGTATGAACAATCTCGAACTGCCAAGTGAAGAAACAACCAATCTGATTAAAGCTCAAGGGTTGATTGCAGGTCGAAAAAAAAAGAGAAAGATAAACGCAGATCCACGATCATGATACCGCCTCAATGATTGACGAAACCCCATGATTTATCAAAGCAAATTCTATAAAAACAAGTCCGTTTGATCTATACGTTGTTTATCAAAGCAGAACGCGTATTTTTATGTCGCACCCTAGAACCCGTTCTAGGGTGCGACATAAAAATACGCGTTCTGCTTTTCCGCCGCGTAAAATATGATCGGTTAAATCCTGACACAAAGATATGCGATCCTCCTGACGGACAATAAAACAAAATGTATCTATTCATAGCTATTTTCTTGTATTATCTAAAGAGCTTTGAGATATATTTACTGAAAGATGTTTTTCACATAAAAGATTAGAAAAGAACTTCGATTCGTGGCCATGTTTTATATTTAATTTTTCAAAGAATATTTGCATGTTAGCTAGTTTGGTTAAGTATAAAAACGCTTTTAAAGACGAAAAACATAGTCTGGTGCCCAATTATATCTATGTATATACAGTGCATAAAGTCATGGAAAGTAATTGTTTAACAAATTGTCTACCAACTTTAACTATCTATAACGGGTGTAAAAAGATACTTGAGGAAGCCGAGTCACTTGTACAGACGCCAGCACATCAAGCTACCCGAAGCTATCAAATTTTTCCAATCAACTTTTAACCATATACTTTTGTCATAAACTTGAAAATCTATTAAAGTTTGACAGATTTTAGTAGCTTGATATGCTGGCGTCTGTACTTCCCATCGTTGTAACAATTTTTTGTACTGAACTATACCTGGCAACCTTCTGGTTACGGAGATATTGAAGGTCAAAGTTCCAACTTTTACTGATGTTGTTTTACAAAAACAAGTTTTTGATGTTATAACACAACTCTTAATATCCCCCACGACCCCTGTACCGTTGCAAGCACCCATAATGTTACATTGCGCACTACCGCAAACAACAAATTTTCACACCAAAAACCCAGCAATTATTTTTATGCAATGTTACTTAGTTTGATGTACAGAATGCGTAGTTGACGGCTATGTGTGTGGTTCTTTTTACACTCCAACTGTTTTTTTTTGACAAGTGTATGAAATGGGTATGTCACGGCAAATTGACGTAGGGTGTCAATTTGCCTAACAATTTACAGATCACTTGGCGCCAGCTCGACTTAGAAATCTATCAACAATGATATCGACGATGTCAGTAGGTAATTTAGTTTGAAAATGAAAGCGTAACTGAGCGTATGATTACCTGCTCCGTAAGACTTGGGAATCGAAAATACCGTATCTGTGTTACATATCCATTGAAAATACATAATATGATAATTCTGAGCAAGAATTCCAGGTTTCAGCTGAATTTGGCTAGATTCAAAAAACTGTCACTGTTTAGTATCGAATAAAGAAATGATTTTATGATTAAATAACACTAAGCTGCTCTCAGCCTCTACATTTATACAAATAAATAAAATTGAAGTGTTTGTTTGTAATTAAAAAATAACAGCTTGTTACTAAAAGCATATGAAAGTATATACGGCACTTTTTTGTGTGTCTCTTTGGTCCTTCTATTTTCCGAAACGGCTGTACCGATTTTGACAGGACAGGTCTGGCAGATAGCTGATTTTATAGGGAGTAACTAAGGCTAAAAATAATAAGGGTTCCGCAAAAAAAAAATCATTGAAATCCAATTGGTTTCCCGACATACACCCGAACGAAGTCACGAGCACAGCGAGTACAATATAAACCCTGGCTTTGGCATAGTTTTGTTAGTAGCTTGTATTTTTATTAGATTTCAGGCATTGCAACGACTGCAAACAATACAGTTGGAAACCAAACAATTAATTAAATACGTCCTCGAGAACCAATACATTAAAACAGCTCACTAGCACAAAAATAAAAACCCACTCCCACAATCCAGTCACGCCTATCTACTTCTTTTTTCATTCTGATCCGATTTCAGATAATGAATTTACACTATTCCTTGCACATAACTATACGATGTCTGCCAAGACTAGGCTGGCAGAGGAAGCCAAGAACTTGGCCACACATAGCGACAAACCTCCAATTAAAAGTACGTCACGTTCCAATGCCGGTGGAGTTGCCAAATGCAGGCGACCAGGATTTGTTCCCTGCGGCTTATTGTGAAATGTTATGACGGAGACCGTTCGGGGTAATTGTTTTATAGATTCGGATTTTGGGGGTGGAAGAAGAATTTCTTTGATTAAAAGTTGGTTTTCGTGTCTGTTGGTGGCTAGTATTGTTATTCGCAAGGGAGTTTGATGGAGTTTCACCAGCATTTAGAGCATTTATTCTGGAAGGTTTGTGTTTGAAACATTACATTGTGTATTGTGCATGAATATTAAAATTACATACAATAAGGAAATCTTGATGTTTTTCTAAGTCACACGGTACACGGTTTTTGATGATGATGTTTAATATCGTGATCCAGATTCGCAGCCCTACGGCCGCGTCCTAACCAAAAGTGACCGTCGCGCAAGTACGCGATCGTTAGGCTCTTTATGAATTGATTGTACTCGCGCGATCAATAAGTCGCGTTTATACGTCACTAGCGACCCGCCCCGGCTTCGCACGGGTGCAATACTGATACTAAGTACAGGTATTTCAAGAATGCCAGCACGCGCCGCCGCGGCTGGTACCGCAGCAACCGCTATGTCCCTGCATTTTAAATCTGTAATATCTTCGAAAATATTCATTTAAGTTACATGCTGTAAAGGGCCATATTTATCTATATTAAATGTACAATGTATTTAAGGTACTTAATTGGATAAGGATTAATGCTGTATTGCTTAAAATCGCTTCGTAAATGAGCCATTATTTCTCGTAAAAAGTAAAGGATAAAAAATGATTATTGTGGGTTATCCCTAAGAGATAGATATATACTACTACGGATTTTTTGTAGACCTTTTTAAGGTGTACAATACTGTAGTACATTATTTTGACCTATCTCGTAGGGTTCAGCCAGCGTTTGAAAAGTAAGCGCAAAAAAATGTGCTTATTTACGATATCACATGCATGCATGTATTATATCGCACCTTCGGTAGAACAAGGGCACAAATGTATCCCTTCCTTAAAATTAAAATTAATTGAAAAAAAACTAAAAGTTCTTAATTCTTGTTAACTATACGCCTAAAAAGGATATAGTATATAGTTTATATCATGCAAAGAAGAAAAACTTTCGAGCAATATTAACAGAGCAAGACCTCACTGAATGCAATAAATATCTTAAAATAGCTCTCCTGTAAAATAGCAAAAACTGCAATTATGCCCTTGTTCTACCGAAGGTGCGATATATATAAACCTTCCTCTTGAATCACTCTATCTATTAAAAAAAACCGCATCAAAATCCGTTGCGTAGTTTTAAAGATCTAAGCGTTCATAGGGACAGAGAAAGCGACTTCGTTTTATACTATGTAGTGATAATTCATACAGATGATTACGTTCATCAAAAGATCGCTTTTAGCGATAAGACCGCCCATTGTGTCACCCTTTGCAAAATTTCTATATTTATGTCTGTAATTTATAATGGTGTACATAATAAAGAGTATACTATTCTACGTTGATCGCGCCGCTTTTGGTTAGAACATGGCCTTATGCGAGTATAGTCAATCTTATTCGCTTACCTCTAAAATAAAACTGTCTGCCCGCCAAACTATCTATTTAGACTTTTTCACCGCCACTGCTCCGAACAACGTGCTAATGTGTTGTAGTGCACGAAAATAACAAATACGATGCGACATGAGTGTATCGATGCGGTGCGCCTTATTTTATAGATACTGTAGTAACTGATATTTTGTTGATATTCAAATTTTGTTTTTAAAGCAAGTTGTGTTTGTGTTTAGACTGCCCCGTTGGTCTCGTGGTCGCAAGCGCGACTGCTGAGCGTGGGGTCCTGGGTTCGATGCCCGGGTCGGGCAAAGTGTTATTGAGTTTTTCCATTAGGAATTTCTTAGTAACAGCCCGGAGTTTGGAAGTTGGTGGTGTGATACCCCCGTGCCTCGGAAAGCACGATGAGCCGTTGGTCCTGCGCCTGATCTCTCTCCGGTCGTGTCGGATTGCCGTCCCATCGGGCTATAAGAGTGAGGGAAGAGGGAGTGCACCTGTGTTTGCTATAATATCTCCTGCGTACCTGGCTAATCTCCGTTGAGATTGGCCACCTTGGCCAAAATCGGTTGGGGAGGATCATGTGTTTGTGTCAAGAGTTAAAATGTTTTAATTTATACAAACGATTGCGTTGATGCGGTACTCGCGCGACTATCGCTTTCGGTTAGGACACGGCCTCGACTGTATAAACAGTCAATCTCATTCGCGTATATCTAAGTCTATAATAAACCTGTGTCTGCCCGCCAAACTGTCTACCTAATTAGACTACCAAACAAAGAACGTCTAATAAAAATCATACCGTTTGGTATCACCATAATAAAAGCAACTGATGACCGATCAGAATAAAATTAATACGAGATGGACGCTTCTAAAATGCTAATTGAGTTTAAACAATCCATTTTGCTTCGGTAATGGCGGGTACGGGATGCGAATGAACAAAAAAAGTTCTTTATATTGATTTCTTAAGCGCCAGAGAGTTTGTCGTAAGTACTCTGTGAAATAGGTCACTATTAAAGCCTCTCTTTGACAAAATAGTGATTTTTGTCCTGAATAATGGTTTTAAGTTGGGATAAGTTTGTTAAAGAGACCGATGAAGTTCTGGAGGACGGCTTGATCCAGTTGGAGACTTACTTCGAATCTTTGGATGAAATTATTTCCATCGGATCCAAGCGAAAATAAATTAGAGGCAATGATCGAAAAGTCTAAAATAAAAATGTTAAGAAAAACCCAATTACACGTAGATACTTAATCTACATTTGCGATTTATTTACCAAAAATAAAAATAAAAATAAGAGTTTATGGAAAAATAACTTTAAATCCTACACAATAAAATTTAGTTTACGCTACAACTTCACACATTTTTGTAACTTTTTCAATAGTGTTAGTCACTCTGAAATCAACTTAATTGCTATTAAAATAAAGTTGATATTTTTTTAACTTGAAATAATATTAATTTGAAACATAAGTTTGAATAGACTTTAAGTACTAACATTTTTACGCATAACATAACGTCACTCCCATATTTCCAGAAAGGATAGGCAGAGATGTACAAACGCCAGCACATCAAGCTACCAGAGGGGCTATTCTACTAATTTTCAAGAACGTTCGCAGTCTGATCTCAGTCTCAATCTGTCAAAAAAACTTCAAATTTCCCTACATTTTGACAAGTTTTTGACATTTGTTTGTCGCCGAGATGAGACTGCGACTAGATTTTGAACGTTTTAAATTAGCAGAATTGGCCTACTGAAACTGTCTAATTTTCCCAATCAACTTTGAACCTTTAGCGATAAAGTTGAAAATCTATTAAAGAAATTTGACAGACCTACTACATAGGTTGATGTGCCAGCTGGCGTCTGTACCTACTATACAGGTTGACAGGGACATCAGCGGGCAATCCGCTGCCATGGATTCAGTACATAAATAAAAGAGAAAAGAAAGAAAAATTGTTTAATAAGCACAAACAAAACGCACATTATAAATAATAAAAAGTACATAAAATATACACATTCAACGTAGTCAAAAGCCTCGTACTCAAACATATAAAATGTTGACAACTTTGTCTATTGTTTGATGGTCAGGGACCAAAGACAACCCACATTAATTGACATTAACATTGACAATACAATCAATCCGTTACGCGCCCAAGGCACTGGGATGACAATAATTATGACAATAAAACAACACCAATCAAAACAAAACCCAGCAATCCACCCCAGAAATCGAACCCAGGGCCTAATGTTCGGCATCAACACTAACATTTAAAGCTGTAATTTTTTTTTTGCTTTAGCTATAAAATAAATATACTTTTTTCTTATGTAAACACAGACATTGCTTCTGTTGAAAAATTCTAAACTAAAAAAAGAGCGCATTACAAGAAATTTAAACAGAAACCCGACACCCTTTGAGACAAGACTATTTACTTAGAAATTTTAACAAAAAACTAGAGTCTGTTATTCCATAGCTGTCAGCAAAAAGTTTGGAACAGACAAAGTAACCAGTGAACCCAATATTGGGTTTACTATTCCGTTTTCAGGGTTCAGCAGTCCCGAGTGCAAAGTAAAATCTGCGGGGATTTGTGAAAAACGTAAAATAGAGGTGCGGTATTAGCGAACATCGAGTATTTCTAGTGCTACTTTTGGCAGTATTTTAGTACATAAATCGTCTAATGGCGTTGGAAAGCTTATTTCGAAGTTTAAAACATTCAGAGTAAGCCACAATGAGTTGTTCGAACAAAATACAAATTTTCAGTAGGTACTAACGGACTTGAACAAAGTAATAGTGCACTGCTGTGGTGAAAGCATTTGATTATGCAAAACTCATGATTGGCTCCATCTATCAATGTTACATTTTGTGTTCGCTCGTTTGAAACAGAAAATACCTCGGTTGTTTCATTTGCAGTTTTCTCTTTGTTTTTTTTTTCTATATTTTTGGCAAAATATTGTTGTCTTCCGGTCCCCTTAAAAAATAAATTTTACTGTCATCCTGCCTTGTGTAAACGGATACGATTTTTATATCATAGCCATCGCCAATTCCTTTGTAGCAAAAAATGGAGGCGTCCTTTCTAAAAACGCTTTTTTCGCTATTTTTCTTGTTTTAAATCGTGGCCATTCAAAAATATAGCGCAAGGCTATAACAGAAAGAGATGGCAGTAGTAACGGGTGCGCCAAATTGAATTCATCGTCATTTTTTACCGCCTCTGCACGGAACAACGTGCTAATGTGTTGTAGTGCACGACAAATAACAAATGCGTTGCGACATGCGTATATCGATGCGGCGCGACTGTGATTAAGTAACTGATATTTTTATAGATACTGTAGTAACTGATATTCAGATTTTTTTATGTTGCTGTTGTTGGTTATCAACTGTTGTTTTTAAGCAAGCATATTGTTTTTGCGTCCACTATTAAAGTGTATGTTCCTACGTAAAATGTTTTAAATCTTAAATAATAAAGCTAAGGAGTTTGTTTGTTTACTTGAACGCGCTAATCTGCGCTAAGCCGGTCGGATTTGAAAAAATATTTTTTGTATTTGATAGTTAAATTCTTAAGGAAGGCTATAGGTTACTTAACATTACGCTAAGAATCTTAGAAGCTGAGCAAAAACAAAAAAAAAAATAGGAAAGAATGCTGTGCGAAAACGAAGTAATACTGCGGGCAGGTGATGCGATGCTACGGGTTGGGTTGGGGGAGCAAGAAATATCACGCAGACGAAGTTACGGGCAGAAGCTATTTGGTACATAAAATTCAAAGAAGTTAACGAAAATAATGAAAGCAGGTTCATAAAAGACAGCTTTTACTACAGGAGAAGTGATGTTAACCTGTAAAACTAAGATAGGGTAACTTACAAACAGTGTTACCCTCTTTCTGTACATTTGGCTCGTATCGGTGAACGAATTTGGTCTACCACTGCATTTGGACACAAGATATCCATCCAAGTACTTAGGTAACAACGAATGGGCACTGTATAAGTCCCAACGTAGTGTCACGATGGGCCATTGTGAACAGGCTATTTCCCATTTTTCACGTAGTTGTTTTGATTCGATTCCGCTCCCATTTGTACTCGAATTACACAATTTTGTTTTTCGTTTCAATCGCATTATTTTAGCGTCAACAAATGCGTTATACAAACGAATTTTCACCGTCAAAAATTTTGGTAGTAGTTGCATGTCATAAATATTGATTTATTCCGTGAATCGCTGTGATTCTATATGACGGTTAGATTGCTGACGTCAAAGAGAACAAATCAGCGACCGTTTTTTTTTATGGGGAATGAACCACGGAGCAAGAAATGAACGCACGAACGGTCTGGCGTTTTAGGAAATTAGATGAAGGTAGTATGAGTATCTGTACTATATATGACATTGCTGAAATGAGTTTTAGTAAAAATATCGGGCCTTCTCGTAGTAAAGTATTTAAAATATATAAGTAAGAACTTCTCTTCTTCTTCTTTACTTTAATATCCATATTTGCATACTAATATTATAATAATATTATAAATGCAATGTCGTCGGTCCACCTAGTGGGAGGCTTGCCTACGCTGCGTCTTCCGGTTCGTGGTCGCCACTTGAGAACTTATTCCCCATCGGGTATCAGTTCTACGAGCGATGTTGCCTACCCATTGCCACTTCAACTTGCAAATTTTAAGAGCCATGTCAGTGACTCTGGTTCTTCGTCGAATATCCTCGTTCCGGATTTTATCACGCAAAGAAACTCCGAGCATACTTAGCTCTTTCCATGCAAACGACAAACAACTGACGGGCAACCGATGGATGCAAGTGGCAGATTGTCGTTCGGCGTGGTAGTCTAAGGGGGAGGCCTTTGTTCAGCAGTGGACGCCTTCTGGCTGATGATGATGATAATAAATGCGAAAGCAAAAGTTTACTTTTAAATTTCGCAAAGGAAGCATACAGACGGACAGACAAGCATCTGTCGGTTTGTCTGCAACCTTATCACGACTAAACCACTGAACCGATCACTGAGTCTTGCAACGGGATAGGCTACTTTTCATCCTGGATCGTAGAAAAAAACACGCGCAACAGCTACTTTTTAAATTTACGAAGAAAGATACATGATAGTATCATTATAATACAAACACTGCTTAGACGATATTATTACGACCTAGATACTTACAAAAATATTTTTCTGTCCTCTTCCCCATATTTCAACTGAAGTACACACTTCACTCACACTCACAGTTTACTTAGCCTAAAAATGAACATTCTCGGTTTGTCCAGTTTGTAAGTCATTGATAAGAGCCCTGAAATCCCACACTGTTAGTTTAGGACCTCTACCATTAGGCTTTAATTCTTATAATACAAATAGTGTTAAGCAAACATTAGTTCAGCTTGAATTGAAGTGAAATAATTCGTAGAACTAACATGAATTATGCGAATATCACCAGATTTATTCTCGATTTATAGCGACCCACCCCTTTCGCACCATTTTTACAACTCGAGAAAACATCGAGATTTATTTAAACTAATATAATGAGAAAATATTGATTTTTTATATGTTGGTTTGCTCAAAAATACTTAACCGACTTTAAAAATTCTTTCACCTATAAAAAGCTTAGTTTAGTTTGCGAATAGTTTTAGTTAAGTTAGGATATAATATTTTTATTTTTATTAATTATTTAGGTATTAATTGTTATTTACTTACATATTATTATTTTAATTCTAAATATACCAGTTTATATTTCAATTAAAAAGCTACATTATCAGCGAGTAACATGGCCTGTATTTTTTTGTATATTTGTTGTGTCTTACGACTTCCACGTGAACAGAAACTAGTCGTGGGCAGAAATTAGTTTATTATAATATGTAAATTCATTTATTATTCACACATATCTTCCGGAAAAAAATCTCTAAGTGATGGAGAAAACCACATCACAATACGTTGCGCAGTCTAGAAGGCGGGACACGAAAAGTTACATGAATTTATAGTAAATCCAAAACATTCACCTTTGAATCAAAAGCCTTTTGATTCAATAGTAAACGAGCATTGATTGCCTCGCTAGCCTATGTGTTTGCGATTTCAGACTATGAACGACTTTTTTCCTAGAATTTAACAAAGTGGTGGTGTCTGCGACTAAATTGGAAAGTACGCTTAAACATTAATATCGCATTTGCAGCTAAGGTTTTTTACCGAGTCATCCAGTGCTTAAAAGGTGGATTTTTGAACATCCCAACCACCACGATTTACGGAATAATCAGAACTATTCGGCTACCAATAAATAATGTAAGGTACAGCTACATAAACGAACTAATACATAGCTATGTTCCATGTATGGCATACGTCGAAACACGAACCAATAGTGTCATCGAATAGGCGGTCTGTAGCGAGTTGGTAGCTAAAACTAAATGCATTTTTCATGTTGTGAGCTCAACTTTTACAAAGTTGGGACATATTCTCGTGGATACCGTACACTGCTCTCTTTAGTGATTTATTTCGTTAACATTTATTTGATAAAAATAAATGTAACATTGAGCAGTAACACATTTTTTTTTCTGTTCTGTTTTATTCCTGAAGATCGAATTAGAACATACAAAAACCATTTTTTAATATTATTTTTTCATATCGCAGTGAAAAAAAAAATGGTAGTTCTTTAAAATAATTATGAATCGAATTTCATAGATGTTTGTTAGCTTAACACGCATAAATGGCTGAATGGATTTCGATGCGACTTGTAATACACAAAGAACATGTCTTTAATTAAAATATAGAATACTTGTTGTCCGGTTACAGAAAATAGCTTCTTCAGGAAGCGAGTGAAACCGCAGGCAATAGTTAGTTTTTCTTAGTAATATCACAGTTTGCCTCACAGTGTACATGCTCTATTAAGTATAACGTATGTGCGCGTACCAAAAAGAACTTTTAAGTCGTACTCGTTTATTTCTAAAGAACTCTCAGAGCGAAAGGGTTTCTGAAGTAACTTAGCGACTGCATCATAGACGAGATACAATGTTAGTTTGCGTTTGTTGAAAGTTTACTAACAGCACGACTTTATAAATAAGCTCATGGAAGTTCGTTTTGCTAACTTTTTTTTTTAGTTTTGTGTTGAATTCCGTTTAGTGATGTTATTGTCGTGTTGCGTTGTTGCGTCGAGTTGGACTCTGATTTTCGTGATATTAGCTGCCCAATAGATCTGCTTTTTACTTTTAAGCTTTTTTTAAATATGGTAGTAGGTAATTAAGTATGTCGATAAATCTATCATGAAAACTTTAATTTTTGCGATATCATAGTTATTATTTTTAGAATGTAGGTGTTTGATCATATAGTAAAAAGCCTATCAAGTAAAAATAAATAAGCATTAGTGTTTATACATCGCGCATATATGCGTCGACGCGTGTCAACGGATGCATTTGCCTCAGTTTTCGACGCGTGTTGCTCGTGTGTATCAGCACTTATCCATCGACAATTTTTTTATAAACCGTATTATGTATGATTTTTGCCTGTAACTATAACTCAGAGCATATGCCTTTATCTTTAGAGAAGTCTCGGGAATTGAACATACAGACTTGCTCATTGCGTATTGGTAATAGGTACACATGTCAACAAGGCCTTCTAGAAATCAATTACATACGTGCCTGCCCATTGGTTCACGCATCACCTACTCTAGTTCAAATAGTTACACAAACATTTGGACGCATTCACACACTCCAGTGCTTCTACGGGCTTCTACGGGGTGCATGCTAGATACCTATTTCTGGGTATAATCAGGACGGAGCCATTGCACCCAAGTTCCGCATAGTCAGCTCTAGATCGACGTCTAACTCAGCAAGTAAACAGAAGCCAGGAAGATAGCGGGGATGTCTCATGTGATAAGAGCTTACGTACTTAAGGACTTTTTTGTCGAACTTTTGAGACGATAGTTCTTCGATCTTTTGATAGTTGATGACGTAGTTTCTATTTTAAGTTAGAAATTGTTGGTGAGGCTCATTCGCTTTTAGGATTTTTTTTCAATCAATCAATCAAAAGTCATTCATTCAAACTAGGCTGAGAAGCAGTACTTGAACGTCCAAATTACATAAGACAGCCCCCTGAAACGCCCGCCCTTCACCACTTCCTAGTGGTTTTTTCGTTCAGGATTACAGCTTTTGTTCTAGTTAACATTTACTTCCATAAGGGAGTAGAAGTATTCATTATCTCTAGTATAGTCAATAACCAAGGAAAAAACAGAAGAATACGTTTGTTTGGAATTATTTATTTGCTCTCATGCAAGTCACACATTTCACAATACATTACTGTCGGTTTTTGTACAAGAACCCTGTCAGTGTACTGCAAAATATAAATGTTGGCTGGCTGTTGAGTTTATGAACAATCATTTAACATAAATTGAGCTTATCAAAACACAGTACAATATTTTTTTTAAATATAACGCCGAATGGCAATGACCACGTGACCGCGTTTCCTCTTAATTTCAACCCGTTAGCCGTCTGGCCATTAAACACTTATTGCTGCCGCTGTCTTCAAAGCCACTGCCTTCATCGATCTAATCCCGTCACACACAGTCACGTATTACATTCGTACACATTTCTGAAACGAAATGGTGTCGAAAAATATCTTTATACCCTCCCCCTATATCAACATTCGAGGAAAATTGTTTTTATAGATTCGATATGCCTCAATTTCAATTGGTCTTGGATCTCTTTCGATATTCGATTTCGAGAGGAATCAATTTGGGTTTGTATGAAGTAAATTAACTTCGGCTTGTGTTTTTTTCTTAATGCTCTTTTATTGATATAAATGTATTGGTGGGAAGATTTACAGTTCATTGTTTGGTGGAAAAGGTTAAATAATGTTAAACCTTTGGTAAAGATACCAAAGTGAAGAAGAGAAATATCACATTGAATATTAAATTGTTTTTAGTAAGGAGACTAATTTTATACAAATAGAAAATGAGGGAATGTCGAGGCACTAAATAATTTCTAAGGGTATATAAGTGCAGCGGTAGAGAAGTGAAAAAAAAACACGGTATCTGAAATGACAAACATTACCTAAAGACAACATTCTACATGATCCTCAAAATGATCTGACCAAGACTATTTCTGAATTTTTATATACACATTAACATTGATAAATTTTACATATACAGTGACATGAATATTTACTTTGTAAAGTATTATATTATTTTTAATGACTGTGAATGTGAAGACTATGTGGGTTAATTTAATTTTGCCTTTATTTTTTTCTCAGATAGTTTTAGTCATGGTTTGGCAGTTTGAGTAATTTATGCGACCTACCCAAATGTCCTTTCTTTGGTATTGTTCGTCTAATCGTTGAGCTCCCTAAGTTTGAGTTGAGCTGCATGATTACTGACAAATGCGTGCACTGACTGAACGGGTCCACTCAATCTGTGTGTTTCTTTCCTCAAAAGACCATTTCAGACACCAATCTACATGGTCTCCACTAGATCTGACCAAGATTATGTCTGGATTTTAAAAGAGACTGTGACCTCTGAGTTTATTTCGGCCTTTCTTCTCAGAGTAGTCAGATAGGAAACGCCGACCTCATCTCGTTTTTAAAAAATATGATTGACGTGTAAAAGTGTTTGTACAAACCTACTTACAGAAATAAAATCATTTATCATTTAAACCTTGCTTTGACAAACGAGACACAATAGTTTTAGGGACGAAATTCTTTATCGCGACGTGCGGTAAGAGGGAACTGGTAGAAAAGGTCACGTTTTCGAGGGTCATGCTAAAGCCGATATTGACGTTATAATGTAAATCCAAGATAATGAAAATTTTTAAAATTACTCGTTATGGGTGTAATTTTCATGTTTTTCGAAGGTTTTAAGCCGATAGTGAGGTCGAAATAACAATCCAAGATGGCGGCTACGAAATTTTTTTTTTTTTGTCATGGTTGTCATTTTCATGGTTTTCGAGGGTACTAAATCCAAAAGTGAAGTCAAAATAAAAATCCAAAATGACGAACACGTTCCTGACAAGGTCCCCTGACCGCACAAGTTTTTTTAATTATAAGATTTTCTTTCAAAATGTATAGATTGTGTTAAAGAAAACGGGGACTTGGTCTATATTGCTCATGTTTTTATAAAGTTTTATGTTCACCTGTTGTGCAAAATATTGCAATACTATTAGTTTAGTTCCAAACTCATCCCCACAATTCATAATACCAACTAATTTGTCTAGACTTGATCCCGTTAACATTTAGCAGTACACTGCAATAAACATAGTTAGCCGTAGAACAATAATACATCGCCACAAAGCATTAGGATAGTATGACATCACATCTGACCAGGGACAAGTCGTCGGATAACTTCCGACAACTTCCCGACTAAATTGTCCATTTATTTGCTAAATTAGCATGAACTTGTGTCCTCCCGCTGAGTACGCTCCAAGTGGAATTACGACAGTTCTAACTGTTTTATAATTATGTCTTTGGGCCATAAAGTCTATAATATACGGCCAGTAAAATTAGTAAAGGTGAAGGAGGATTTATTCAGTTAATATTATCTTAAATCATCGTTTTTAAGGTTCTTGTTTTTTGTCGAATTAGATGGTCCATTTTATACATCAAAAACCTAATAGTACCTAATGATTATACTTAGTGGAGTTTGTGTCTCGCTATAGTTTAAATGGATGTCATTCAGGCTGGCTGGACAAATCTTCAAAATAGATCGCATTTAACTAGGTCAATAGCACATTTTATGTGACGGCTAAACACCCATAATTCAGAATTTGTGACGCTACAGAATCTTAGATAATCGATCGAAAACGTGTCCAGCCATCTTGAAAAACCACTTTTCGCTGGTCTCTCAATCTCGGTAACGGAAGTGATTTTGACGACTTTTTGCATATTAACGGGCGTCACATAAATTTGTGACAGGCATCGAGCTAAAAGTTTTGTGATACGAACAGCGGTTTAGTAGAAAAATGCAACAATCTGTGTCCAGCCATCTTGAATTTACGTATAAAACTTTTGGCTGGCACTTCTGAATCTCAATAACGGGAGCGTTTTCGAATATGGTTCCTTTACTAACATTTAGTGACGCAATTTGTGACAGTAATAACGTTTGATTTATGGCGTCACATGTAAGGGTTTACGAGAAATCAGTAAAAACTTACATGTCCAAACAACCTGCGTTCAAGCTGGCTGGACACATGTATCTCTGCTGCCTGATGATCTACGGCCTTCGAAATATATTCAAATTTTTGTGACGGGGACGATAATGATTTACTGAATTTGTGACGGAGAAACTTTGAGTAGTTTCAAAGATATTGATCATTTAAGTTTTCCCATACAAACACTGCAGTAGGGTTACCAATATTGTAGGTTTTATGTAGGACTAAGTATATTTTAAGGTGTTTTCTTTATTAGACGAAAATCCGTGTTTTGGTAATAGTAGTTGACAGAATTATAATCATTACAATCAGTAATACAACTTGTTAAGTTAGTATAATCCCCAAATGTGAAAATTTCATGAAATAGTCATTCTTGGGGATTACTTTGGTCTTAGTGAGTTTTGTTGATGAATTTATAGATTATAATTCTGTAAACACATACGTGTTACGGCCGCGAATCATATTTTAATCAACGTACAACTTAATACTGACCAGCAAATTGCAAAAAACGTAAAAAAAATTGAATTTCGCGGGCTACCCTGGCGCTTTCGCCTTAAATCGATAGATGACAAAAGTGTAGAAGTGAGGAAGGGGGAGGAGGGGGGGGGGGCTAATTTTTTGATGTTATTGATTATTCACGTGCAGATACCTACTCTTTTTAGTAGGTAGGTATTGGTGTTTTTCATGGTAAGTACAGAGGCCAGCACATCAAGCTGCCCCAATCTGTCAGATTTTCCCAATTGAATATGAACCTTATTCCTTTGCACTAAAGTTGAAAATCTATCAAAGAAATTTGACAGATTGGGATTAGATTGACCTGCTGGCGTCTGTACATAGGTAGATAGATATTGGTGCCGATTTTCTTGTCACAAATGCGTCTAAACTAGACTAAAAATCACCTAAATTTAGTTTATTCCTGTCAAATGACGATTTCCCATTCTGAAATTAACTAAAGTGACACCTTAACTAAATTTTAGTTTGACAGCACTAAGATTGCACTGAGTTAATAGTTTAGAGAAAATAGTAATTTTTCTATTCTGAATTTGAGGTTTTTCACCTAAAATTTAGATTCTCTAACTAAATCTGACTATTTTTAATCGCGACTAAAAAGGTGTGGAGTAAAATTATTTGGCATGAGCTAAAATTCACACCAACACCTCGACTGCCTCGACTTCAGATGCAAAAACAGTAGGTACTGTTTTCTTTTTATTTTCTTTTGCTTATATCTCGAAAACGGTGTGTCCTATCGCAAAAATAATGAAAATTTCGTTCCCCTTTATAATACTCGCAAACCCTTAAAACTCAACACGTTGGTAATAATTTTTCATATTTTCCATACAAAAGTGAAAAATTTCATAAAAAAGAGGTCGAGGTTGCCCCACTACGCCCCTTCGGCTAAAAAAAAACACGGGGAGGGGCCCGTGACTAAATAATAACAGCCGCACAGGGGCCCATGTTTGCTATTTTTATAAATTCGTCATTCCAACACGATCCCATTGTCATTTTGCTAAAAGTTCGTAATCTGCTAAATTCATAATGGTCGATCATTGGTCGGACAATGGTCTGAGAAAAACTACTAAGTACTAAATTTCATGCTAGATTTCATTTAATATTATATTTTTACATATTGCGTACCTATTAGTGTTTGCAATCTGAAGTAGTAAGAAGTTCATATAATAGCAATAAACATTACATTTTATTCATTTATCATTATGTACGAGATTAACATTTTATGCCATTTCTTTCAATGTAGTGTCAGTGGTTGACCATTGGAAAGTCATAATGACGCCATTAATCCAATAAATTAGTAGATTACCAAACTTGTCAAAATCAACATGATGAAATCAATGATAGATCATTCTGACACTATTGTAATAGCAGACTTGAGGCCCAGGTCGATCGATCAGGTTAAGCTACGCTTGCCGCGGTTGGTCTGTGGATGGATCTTTACATACCGAGACCCCTCCGTGCCTCGGAAAGCATCCTGGCTGTCATTCGTGGATCTTTCACAGCCGTTACGGGTAGTCAGAAGCCCGAAAGTCTGACAACCAGTCTTACCAAGCATCGTATTACCCAGTAACGGGGTTGTGGAGGTCAGATAGGCAGTCGCTCCATGTAAAACACTGGTATTCAGCTGCATCCGGTTAGACTGGAAGCCGACCCCAACATAGTTGGGAAAAGGCTAGGCAGATGATGATGATGAGGGCAAATAAGTACCTACTTTTTGGCTGAATGCACAAACCGTGCGAACAAACAAAAAAAAAATTACCTACTTACCACGTGGAATCGCGATTGTCAAATTCGATTTGGACATTATTTTGACACAATCAAAATAATGTTTAAATTTAGAGATATTTTAATGCAGAATAGCTCTAAGAGTCTCATAGCTAAAAGTAAGTAATTTTAGTCATAGTTTAGTTAGTTTAGTTCGGTGTACAGAGACCAGCATATCAAGCTACCCCAATCTGTCATATTTTCCCAATTGAATATGAACGTTATATCTTTGTAGTAAAGTTGAAAATCTATCAAAGAAATTTGACAGATTGAGGTAGCTTGATATGCTGGCCTTTGTACAAGAGAATTGACACCATTGTGTCAGGATAACTAATGCTCGAAGGTATTAAAATGAAAAAGTATATATTGGTATAATTATATAAAAATAAGTATCGGCATCACTTTTAAACGTCGGTCATAATAAAAATAAAAAAAAAACCAGATGGAATCGACACTTCCTATCCCAATACCATTGAGACTTTATTTATGTAAAAATTATGGTCACCTCACAATATTAATGGATGTTTGTATGGGAAAACTTAAATGATCAATATCTTTGAAACTACTCAAAGTTTCTCCGTCACAAATTCAGTAAATCATTATCGTCCCCGTCACAAAAATTTGAATATATTTCGAAGGCCGTAGATCATCAGGCAGCGGAGATACATGTGTCCAGCCAGCTTGAACGCAGGTTGTTTGGACATGTAAGTTTTTACTGATTTCTCGTAAACCCTTACATGTGACGCCATAAATCAAACGTTATTACTGTCACAAATTGCGTCACTAAATGTTAGTAAAGGAACCATATTCGAAAACGCTCCCGTTATTGAGATTCAGAAGTGCCAGCCAAAAGTTTTATACGTAAATTCAAGATGGCTGGACACAGATTGTTGCATTTTTCTACTAAACCGCTGTTCGTATCACAAAACTTTTAGCTCGATGCCTGTCACAAATGTATGTGACGCCCGTTGATATGCAAAAAGTCGTCAAAATCACTTCCGTTACCGAGATTGAGAGATCAGCGAAAAGTGGTTTTTCAAGATGGCTGGACACGTTTTCGATCGATTATCTAAGATTCTGTAGCGTCACAAATTCTGAAATAAGGGTGTTTAGCCGTCACATAAAATGCGCTATTGACCTAGTTAAATGCGAGCTATTTTGAAGATTTGTCCAGCCAGCCTGAATGACATTTAAATGGAATGAAACATTCTTGTCACTAAATTATTTTATTGTATTTACAAATCTATGTCAGAAATACGTCACTCGTTTGACTGATCGGGACGCCAGCGCCATCTGGTGGCGCTTGACAGAGTCTAGCCTGAGTTCGTGAGAGTTGACGAGAGCGCTACAGAGCGGTGTGGACTCACTTGGACATTGGACATCGTACGGACAACATGTGCTCTAAAACTGTCTCGCGTTCCGTATCCAGTTGTGTCGTGTACCTACAGTTTTGTGATTCGCTAGTGTGATAAATTTTTCGTAAATTATAATCTGATTTAAACTGCAAACGGTTTTTCTATTGCGCAATAACAAACATTGCCCACGGTAATTAAAATATGGCAGATCATAACGAGACACGGGTACCTTCTCCGTCTTATGCACTAGGCTGCAAAGAAAGCGGATCGGTAAGAAAAACCTCAATAAAATCCCAAAATATAGCTAGCTTTATGAAATAAAGACTGTATTATAGAAAAAATTATAGTGCCTAAATCAATGTTATAAAAGTTTAAGATTCCGAAGTTTATTTTGAATAAGAGTAATTCAAGTAAAAGTGAATGTATTGTTTTCTCATCACCAATTATGTTAATTGAATTTACAAATATGTATAATAATAAAAAAAATGTATTTTTTTAACCTATTGTTTGTTTGTATTTTTTTTGTGTATTGACTTTTGTTGTTTTATTGTTTATTTTTTATTCATTTTTTTTTGTTAAGAACTTGTTTTAATTGATCCTCGACTTTTGTACAATATTTTTACATACTTAAAAAATAAAACATCAGAACTTTACAACAGAGTTCTTGTTACTGTTCTGTGTTGTTGTGCTATTCTTTAATGGTTAACAAAAACAATAAACCTATAGAATAGACATTTTATTACAGTAATAATTCATGAATACAGATAAATTCCTTAAAAAATTGGGCAGCAAACGACGTTCAAGGAAGAACTTAACTATTACGTCACCGAAATCTTATACCAAGCGTAATATTACATAACATGTGTTAAGTTTACCCAAAAGCATGTGTAATCATCCTAAACACATAAAGGATAAATATCATGCCATCGTCAAAGGGTTTTCACATTAATTGCCATCGAGTTGTATTTGTGAAACGCTAATCACATACAATTTGATACGGGACCTTTACAACGAACCGATATTCTATTTATTGAACTGTTTAAAATTCAAACGTGACATTTACTTGATGTTTGAGTACCGGAATTGGATTGAAAATTGGAATTTTGTTCCAGACAAATAAGATAATTTTCTGAATGTGTGTTATTGATCTTAATGTATAAAGGAAGCTTATTATTTATACTAGTAGTAAAGCTGAACTAATAATGTGTAAAGCTGAAGAGTTTGTTTGTTAGAACACGTTAATCCCTGGAACTATCAGTCCACCAGATTTGATACGTTATTTTTGCATTTGATAGCCCAATTCAATATTTGGGCTATCAAATGCAAAAATATTTTTTTCTGAATAGCCTTTCTCAATAGGAAATCTATAGGGTATTTCACACCACGCAAAGGCTTAGGAGCTGAGTAAAAATAAACTAAGTCATAAGAAAAGTCGGAAAGAATAAAAAACGACAACGAAGCGCGGGCGGGCAATGGGATTCGACGAGGTGGATTGGAGGCCAAAATTTCACGCGGACGAAGTCGCGGGAGAAGCTAGTACCATATGTATATTAATCATTACCACTTTGACAAATGTTTACGCAGGGTAAATGTTTAGTTAGTTACATAGTTTCGTAGTCCCTGCAAATATAACCTCGCTCTTATTTCTCAGGATCGTCGTATAGCAACAAGGGTTGTCATTTAACCCCTATTCACAAGAAAAAAAATACTTGAGGGTTGTCATGAAAACCCCAATCTCTACGAAAAAGACACAGCTATCGTTATCCCTTTCTGCGATAATGATAGCATACTATAAGCCGACCGTTTAACTGAGACGTTGCTTGAGGTAGCTGCGCGGTGCGGGAGGGGTGATAGTTGTCACAAGTTGACAAATCACTGAGCTCTCGCATCACGTCGCCACACCCCTCCCGCACCACGCTGCTACCTCAGGCAACGTCTATAGCAACACAAATCAGTTTTTCACACATGACCACCATATTTACCATATCATATTTCTTCAAGCCCCTTCTTTATTAAGAAAGAGCACGCTGCAGTCTTAAAAGTAAATGTCAAACATTTCACCTAACAACCTTATTTACACACACACACACACCCTATCACTCACACACACATAAACACCCTACAAAATCCCCTGACGTGTCGCCGTCCGTATAACTTACAACTACAACTATCAAGCTGGATTACAAACAAGTTGTTAATTGTGGCGAATTACGACGCCCGTTCTGGTTTTACTAATGACTTCGCCGGTTTCTTGGCAAGCACATATCTTTAGCTTTAACTGTGAGAAGTAAAACAGAACACATCGGTACCAAATGCACCCAAGGTGCTTATTTGTTCTATTTGTAGTTATTAGCGGCTTGAGATTGCATTGGTTTGGAGTTAGATAGTTTGAATGTGTTTTTGATTATTTTATTTTATGGTAATACGATGATTTATCTTATAAGAGACTTCTTTAAATATGAAGTTTCATTCATAATCGGCTGTTAACTTAGCATTGCTGCTTCAATGAACTCAGTCTACACTGTCCCATCCACCTTTAGCTAGCTAGCTGGGGGGCGTCTTATATTATGCCGAAGGTTCAGTTAAGATCGGCTTTTACCTAACATAGCCGCTTATAGCTCAGAAAAGCCAATCGTAAAATTTCTGCTTTTATGAAGGTATGTTGTAATGAGGTGCGTAAGGCAAAGACAAGCCCTTAGTTTATTTGTTTGCTATAATTTTCTCTAAGAGTGTTATCACACTGATGATTTGCCTGCGTTCCGCGGGTGTGCAAAGCCAGCAAAGCGATTTGTGAACAATTATGCTCTCTGCGGGCGCGACGTGAGCTAGCTGTGACTAAGCGACGCGTTCTCCTCATTTTCACTCCCTCTTGTACATTCACGTTAATCGCTTACGTAGCACAATCGCGGCGAACACGTTTCGCACACGTGGTGTGCATGCTACGCACACGCAGCGAGCGCGTTATATATTCGCCTCGCTGAAAACGCGCTCGCCATTCGCCAGTGTGATAAGGCCCTTATTCTTACTAAAAGCCAGATTATGTTACAGTTTTACGTGAGAACAAAATAGAGACATAGCAAGGTTGCAGTCTTCATCTACGTGCTTTTCTCGAGCCTACAATATTACCATTTCTCCTACCAGCATGAGCTCAGGCAGTCTTATTGACAAAGCGAATTAGGTAGCGGACCTTAAAGGATCAGCAGATCCTTTAAGGTCCGCTACCTAGTTCGCTCGGGTTACGCTTAAATTCTGACATAAAGTCATACCATAAACAAAAGTCTCTGAGAATTCACAGAGACTTTTGTCTATGGTATTGACTCAAGACGTGATTATTTTGATGATAAAGCCTGCTTGCTAAAAACTGAAATAATTATTGACTGTATAATAATTTAGTGAGAAATACAAGTGAAGATAAACAAATGTATGTTTATTTATTTTTTTGTAGGCATATACTACCCACACAGTTTCGAATAATTTTATTCCATTTCGATAAAACCGATATTCGTGGAAAGGGTTTGTTTTGTTGAATATAAACCTAAGGGCGAGTAAATATGTTTTCATTATGTACATACATACAAAATAATATAAGTAACGAGCAAAAAATAATTACAGTTGAAATACACATTACATTCAAACAGAGGGGCTATTCTCGTAATTTTAAGAACGTTCACAGTCTGATTTTACATTTTTGACAAGTTTTTGACATTGATTGTCGCTGAGATGAGATTGCGACTAGATTTTTGAATATTTTTAATTACCGGAAATGGCTTTCTGGTATTTTTGAGTTAATTGAGGTCAGTGTCAGGTTGTATTGATATTTCATGAAATTGAAAGGATTATACGAACTAAGAGGGTTGTATTGATGATTTTAATGATTATAATACTGTAAATACATACATGTTACGCTCACGAATTATGTATTGTTTGACATACAATCTGACACTGACCTGCAAATTGCAAAAAAACGTAAGAAAATTTGAATTTCACGGGCTACCCTGAGTTTCTCTTAATTTATTAAAAATCCCGCTAAACAACAATTGCTGGACTGAATTATTATATACAATTGATATTAATAATGTAAGCTTTCATTGTATTAGATGTCGAGAAATATTTCTAAAATAGTAAAAGTTTAGTGTGCTTTACTGGTATAAACACTTACAATTACGATACAATTTTTATTTCAAAAAGTATCGAATGATGGCTGCAATAGTTCTTGAAATATAAATTGAGATAATGAGATTCTCTGCTACATGATGTTTATTACATGCTTCAGGAATAAATCTAATCCATCCGAAGGTTGTCTTTAAAAGATGGCTTTCAACGATAAAACCGTCTATTATATCACCCTATGTAAAATTTCTTTTTTATATCCTACTAATATTGAAATTGGAAGTTTGTGAAGATGTTTGGATGCTTGTTACTCAATCACGCTTAAACCGTTGAACGAATTTTGATGGAATTTGGCACACAGATATTTTATCTATACATATAATAAAATCGTAGGAAAGTCAAAACTGTACATTGAATATATTTTAAAAAGAATACTTGGGGCGTGATCTACAATCGATATCGAAGCCAAAAATATAGTTTTTAGAATTTTTGTCTGTTTGTCTGTTTGTCTGTTTGTCTGTCCGGGATAAACTCAAAAAGTACTGCATGGATTTACTTCAAATTTTGCAAGAATATTACTAAGAGGTCGGGTCAACATATAGGCTACATATTATCACGCTATCACCTACGGGGGAGGAGCTGTGAATATTTATTTTTCTTACGCATTCTGTGACAGCGTGTAATCTAACGACGCACATTTAAATGTTGTTTTTAAGTAAGCCATGCTATTATCTAGCTTAACACTATAAAAACTACGCCATTTAAGTAACTTGGGCAGAGAAATATAGTTTAATGAATGTTAGTAGCATAAAGACAATTTTAAAACAGCGCCATCTATGAGATTTCATAAAAATCAAATCAAGTTACATGTTAACATTTTTTGGAAATTAATAATTTAAATTTGATCATGTTGGCGAGGTAAGTAGTTAGTTATTCTTAAAATTCATAGATGGTGATGTGCATTTTCTTTATAAAAGTTGTATCGTATAGTTCGTTTTGACAAATTCAAGTTCCAACAAAACCCTCAAAATCTTGAGCAGAGTTGAGGAAGACAATTAAAAAAAAAATGCGGTGTTAAGTACTACAAAAAAGTTATGTTCACTGATGATGACACCCTCGCGGAGGCTAGCGTCAGTGACAGTTCCAGCCACATGCGTCATCTGTTTGCCGTCATCTTGGTGTTTTGCGGAGTCGCGAACCCGGTAGCTTTGTGGGAGAAGTATCGCTATATATAGTATAGTGGAAATCGGGAGTATAACGCTGAGACAAATTACGATCCGGGCGAAATGACCACCATACGAAATGACCATGTCGCTTTGTTCTCTTCAGAGCAAAAACTTTATGACACCGTCCTTGTAAGCGTTGGGCAAAACCAGGGTAAAATGTTTTTCTTGGATGCTCCTGGTGCAACAGGAAAAACATTTGTTACCATTGGCATACTTGCAGAGGTCAGGAGGCAAGGCAAAATTGCTATTGCTGTAGCGTCGTCGGGAATCGCTACCACACTGCTTCCGAGTGGCAAGACAGCACATGCCATGTTTAAAATTCCCATCGATTTAGAGAACGCCGAAACGCCTGTTTGTGGTGTGTCACGTAACAGCGATAAGGGACACGTGCTCAATGATTGCTCTCTGATCGTATGGGATAAGTGTACGATGGCCAATAGGAAGGCAGTTGAGGCCGTGGACAGAATCCTGCAGGACATCCGCAGGAACGAACATTTGATGGGTGGTGTCACAGTTCTGTTCAGTGGTGATTTTCGGCAAACGCTTCCCGTGGTGACGCGGGGCTCGAGGGCTGACGAGGTGAATGCTTCGTTGAAACGATCTTCGTTGTGGTCACGAGTTCGTACGCTGCGCTTGACCATTAATATGAGAGCTCGGCTCGGCGGCAATGCACGTGCTCAAGAATTCTCCGATGTCGTTCTAAGTCTTGGCGAAGGCACTCTACCAGAAGAGATAGGTGGACAGGTGGTGCTCCCAAAGTCTCTCGGTAGAGTGGTATCCAGCTTAGAAGAACTAATTCGCTGTGTGTACGGGGACATCAGTCGTATACCGCACCAGCAGAATTCTTGGGTGTGTGAGCGGACCATTTTGATGCCCAAAAATGATCAGGCTGCAGCAATTAACGAATGCATTCTCTCGGAAATTGAGGGGAATAAAGTGGTCTACACCTCGATAAACACTGTTGTCGAGCAAGATGACGCCACACATTATCCCGTGGAATTTCTGAGCTCCCTGTCAGCAAGTGGACTTCCAGCGCATACCATCAAGCTGAAGGTCGGTGTTCCGATTATGCTTCTTCGGAACCTATCTCCTCCGAAGTTGTGTAACCCGCCTTAAAGTCATCTCACTCCACAGACACACCATTGAGGCGTAAATTCTTACGGGTTGTGGCGTCGCGCGTCGGCGAGGCAGTATTTATACCACGTATTCCCCTCATACCTCATAACTTCCTGTTCCAGTTCAAGCGCGTACAGTTCCCTGTGAGTGTTTGCTTTGCGATGACCATCAATAAGTCGCAGGGGCAGATACTGAGGGCAGCGGGTGTCGACCTCAGGACGATTTGCTTCTCACAAGGGCAACTGTACGTCGCTTGCTCCCGTGTCACCAGTCCTGACTCTCTTTACATTTTGGCTCCTGGCAGCATAACTACCAACGTAGTTTATAGAGAAGTGCTGTAAGGTATGATACCTTTGTACGTATTTTTACTCTTTTGTGTCCTGGAATGTATTCCTGCATTATTTTCTCTATTTCGTTCAGTCACATCTTATGACTGAACTCAGCAGGATTCCCATATAACTCTCTTCACTTGCTTCGCTTGCAAAAAAAACTTAATTATATTTTAATGCTATTTTAAAAGTGTGTACCTACTTATAATGCTATAGCGACACTGGCATTTTAGGTATTTTTTCGTGCTGTTGAGCCTTCACGCAGACGACGTCGCGGGCAGCAGCTAGTAACCAATATTAACACAAATGATACTTTTTATCCCGATATTGCCACGGGATCGAAACTAACGCGGGTGAAACCGTGGAGCGCTGCTAATCTATACTTATAATAAATCTGTAGAGAGGTCAATTCTGTACATGAAATATATTTCCAAAATAACTATCAGCGGGTGATTAGTGATCGTTACTGACGCCAAAAATGCAATCAGTAAAATTTTTGTCTGTCTGTCGGTCTGTCTGTCTGCATGTTCGTTATAGAAACAAAAACCACTCGACGGATTTCAACAAAACTTGGTACAATTGTTCTTCATACTCCTGGGCAGGTTATAGTATACTTTTCATCACGCTACGATCAATAGGAGCAAAGCAGTGAAGGGAAATGTTGGGAAAACAGGATTTCTTTTTAGGTGAAGTAGTAATAGGTTAGTAGTAGTTAGTTAGTAGTAGGTAAGTTTTGGTTAATTTATGTTCAGTTTTTTTTAATATTAAGTAGGTAAAAGCGTAGGTACTTTTATTAGTTCGGTTATGACCCATTTTAGGAACTATGATTTGTTAAGCGAGGGCATTCTCCCTCGCTTAACAAATCATAGTTCCTAAAACTTAACTACGGACGGAGTCAAACATTGCGACACTATCGAAACCCAAAAACTTTCTGGCATACAAAGGACGGAGTAATCTCTCAATTTTTCCATGCCATGGAAATTGAATTTCTGTTCACCATAAAAGACCCGAAAAAGGAAAAGTTCGTGTTATGGACGATTTGGCCAGGCCATTTGGCAAACATTGGCGTTCAAGTTAAAAAGAGGAATGAGTAGTAACGTGGTAAGGGGCACTTTAGTATGCGCTAAAGTTTGGCAGTTTCGTGGTACAAGGCACTTATTTTGGTCCATTGTGATTATGTAGGGTATGTATGTTGTTTGTGTGGGATTGTAAACAGTATTTGACTTCATACGTTACGGTTAACTCTTAGGTAATTACGTTGATATTGTTTGGCGAATGATTATTGTTACAAGAACTTCTCAGAAACAGAAAGGCTGTTTCTGAGAAATTATTCTCGATGATTTTATAAAGGCTAATAAACTATCACGCTTGTATTCCTCGAAGGGTTCGCCAGAGATGTATATAATAGTACTTACCCTCTCTCCCATCTACCCACATATGTATGTACATATGTATAGTGCGGGTACTGTTTTGTGACTTCCACGTAATTGAGAGCAAGCCTACTATCGTATCATCAACAAGGCACAAATTTCAAATACACACAATATCTTGATTTATACTTCAATTGTTAGCGATAGGATTAATAAAAGTAGGTACTTACCAGCTTCTACTCGCGACTCCTCAAACTCAAACTCAAAGCATTTATTTCAATTAAACCATAAAAATATAGGCACTTTTGAATTCTCAAAATTAACTAGGCGGTCAGTTAGTCAGAAAGTTGAAGCTAGTTGCCCATTCCAAAACGTAGATCTCTTGGAGAAGAACGGGCAAGAAACTCCAAGGACACTCTTTTAAATCAAGATATTAAAAAATTATGGGTACATTATTCTTGTTGCTTCTATATGTGAGAACAATGTTATGAAGAAAGAATTCAAAATAGGTATAAGATTAAAAAGAAGCCCTGGCAGCTAAGAGATCACCAGTCTCAACCGACAGCGCCCGTTCACGAACATGACGCATGGATCAGCACCATCCAGGTCAACCATTCTTGTTCCCGCGACCCACCCCGTCTCATCGCATCGCCTAACCGAACTGTAATTTAATTTTCGCCTAGCGTTCTTTCTGAGATACTTCTGACTTATTCTTTTTGCACAGCTTCAAAGGCTCGTAGTGTGATGTTAAATAGCTTATAGCCTTCCTCAAAAATTGGGCTATCAAACGCAAAAAGATTTTTTCAATCTGACCGGTTTTCCAGAAATGAACGCGTTCAAAAAAAGAAACTTCAGGTTTATTATAGACTAGCTGCTGACCCGGAGAACTTCGTACCGCATCAGTATCAATAAGAACGAATGTATGAGAAAATGAATTATCTTCATTATTTTTTTTTTCATTAATTTTACCCATGTTTTTATAGTTATTCTGCTATCCAAGGCGGAGACAAATCAAATATCATAATAATCAGCCCAGCCCGTTCTGGAGTTATAAATGGTGTAACTAATCCAATTTTGTTTTATCTAAAGAAGATACAAAACAAATTATACCAGTTTTACCAAATCAACGAACGACGAATATTAACGTTCAATTTCATTCGCCGTTGATAAATGAACTTGTGAAATTAAATAACTTCGGAATCTCCTTCCAAACAATTGAGTTATAAATTTAGATAAATAACCCGACACAAACTTGAGTAATTTGTCATAATTAGTGGTATTGGTAAAAAATAATATTAATTTAAATATTAAATTTGAATAACAAAATAAAACAATGCTTATTGTCGTAATATACTTTAGATGGGCTTGTGGGTAACATCTGCTAGACACGGTTGGTTTGTGGATGGGTAACCATATTTACATATCAAGACCCCTCCGTGCTTCGGAAAGCACACTAAGCCGTTGGTCCCGGCTGTCATTGGTGGATCTTTAGTAGTCGTTACGGGTCGTCAGAAGCTCGAAATTCTGAAAACCAAACTTACCCAGGGACTTATCGTATTACCCAGTAATTTGGTTGTAGAGGTCACATAGGCAGTCACTTCATGTAAAGTACTGGTACGCAGCTGCATCCATTGAGACTGGAAGCCGACTTCGAAAAGGCACATGATGACTTTACTGATGATTTTGGATAAATAAAATACCATAATATTATCATTGATGGCAATAGACTCTGTTCGCTATAAACATGAAACTTAAACCAAAAAAAAACTTGAGAAGTGTAAGGGTACCATACTCCACTTTGAGCAATACAGGCGTTTAATTTTAAATTATCATAAGAAGAATTTCCATACAGAAATATACAAGATCCGTGCGCATTACCATCTGCCTAGGCTTTTCCGAACTGAGTTGGGGTCAGCTTCCAGTCTAACTGGATGCAGCTGAATACCAGGAGCAACTGCCTATCTCTACTAAACTTCAACTAAATATATCCGACGACCATGGTTACTTATCTTCTTTGGTGACCGAGCCTATAAACACCTACCTGTGTTCACCCACATTTCGTTTCTAATGTTTTGCAAGTCTCTTATAATAGGGGGCGAGACTATTGTCACCAATCGGGAACGAATCCAGACTCCGGGCTGCTTTCCTACTGAAAAACCCCAATAATACTTTGTCCAACCTAGAAATCGAACCCAAAAGCTCATGCTCAAAAATAAATATGTACCTCTCTTAATGCGTCCCCGTTTCTTGTTATCTACAAATCCACATGAATCAATTAAATATGTTTAATTGATAGTCTCTCTAACATACAGTTTGAAGTGCAATCCGCAAACGGAAGTGCAAACTAATAACTTTCATCGTGTGGTTAGTATGGAAACACTATTTCAAACTGGTATTAATGTTCGTTCTACTAATTTATTGCTTCACTAGATCCTATTAAAGGCGTAGGGTTAGTTTTGAGAGCCTTTGGGTTTTGTTGTAATAGGATTTTATGAAATTAATTTATGTACGGGGTTATTTTAGTGAGAAATATATTAATACTTGGTTATTTTAATAAACGAATAGCACTGTAATCATCTTTTCTAACGAACTTCTACGTCTGATGGCGTAGTCTGTTGCTACGGCGTAGCAAAGTGCTAAGTCATCATGCTACGACATATGTGAGGATTGCTGTTTCGCCACATACATACTTTTTTTTTTATTTTTTTTAAATTTTTTTCAGGATGGGAAATCATCGAATGACCCCTCCCGCTCTGGGTGGAGCAGAAGGGAGTGTCAGACTCTTACTGACTAAAACCCACCCGTGTTCCTTCCTTAGCCCTTTGTGTTCCGGGGTAGCGGTAACCCTTTCGGACAATCCCGCTGCCCCGGCAGGCTTCGGCCCTTTCGGGCCCCTTCCTTTATGCTGACATCTCTTTGAGGCGCGCGTGGAACACGTACGCGCCGTCCGGCACGGGCCTGGTCCTGATCGGACGGAGAGTTACCCATTACTCTCCGCCCGCAGGCCCGCGCCTACGGTGGCCGGGAGTCGTCTCGCGGCTCCCGACGCCCGGAGCGTCTCCCGCGGCGGCTGGGACGTGAGGCCCTTTCCCTCAACCGTCCCGCCACCTCCTTCGCTAGCATGACTGCTTCGCAGAAGGAGGTGACTGCCTCCCACTCCCTCTCGCCCCGGACCATGGCCTGAACCAGGGCCGGACGCGAGAGGTCGCCGCCGCCGCCGATCGCCTCTGCGAGAACACGGCGGTGCTCCGCCCAATTGGGGCATACCGCCACCGTATGCTCCACCGTGTCCTCCGGGCGACCCTCGCAGTGGTGACACCCGGGCGTTTCCTCCCGCCCGATGATGTGCAGGTACCTCCCGAAACACCCGTGTCCGGTGAGGACCTGCGTCAGGCGGTAGGTGAGGGCGCCGTGGCGCCTCTCTAGCCACTCCTCAAAGAGGGGTCTTACCGCCACTATCGTGGCGTGCCCTGCGCTGGGTTGCGACAGTCGCTCTTTCCATGCCGCCATGAGATCGCGCCGGAGGTCGGTCCGCTCCGCCGCGATTTGCCGCGGAAGCGGAGTTTCCCCCCGGCGTAGTGCCTCCGCGCGCCACTCGTACAGGCGCGCAAGGACTATCGCCTCCAGATCCCACGGCGGCAGTCCGGCAAGGAGGCTTGCCGCCTCGCCCGAGATCGTGCGGTACCCCCGGATCAGCCTTACGGCTACCACCTTTTGGGGCGCGTTCAAATAGTGGGCGGCTCGCCGCCGCAGTGAACGCGCCCATACCGGGGCCCCGTACAGGGCCATGGACCGCACGACCCCCGCGTAGAGCCTCCGGCAGGAGGCGTTTGGCCCCCTCAGGTTGGGCAAGAGCCGCTTGAAGGCGGCCCCGGCCCGTTCCAACTTGGGAGCCAAACGTCGGAAGTGTTCGACGAAGTGCCACATACATACTTTACACGATGGTGTAATTAGGCACATTTTCTACTTAAATAAAATCTTAAATTCCTTCACTAACACACAATGTACAGCCAGCGCCTGGATCTAGAAGCATTACATTTTGCTCAAAAGTTCCTTACATAAACATAAAAACTTTCATGAATTTTCCAAAATCTTTTGAAGTGCTCATTTTGGTTAATACTATTTGTAAAGTTTTATTAAGTTATAGGTAGTATATAAAAGTTTGTATGGAAATTCGTCATTTTTGCTGATACGAGAACCACATTGGGCACACGGCTTGTATTAGAGAAATCTCGAGTAAAATGACGGACATGAAATTGCTTTGTTCAGATGAATCATTTTTATGGTAGTCCGCGTTAACCCCAGCTCGACCAAAATATCTTTTACTTTTATATCTTTAGTAAAACAGCTCCTTTATGTCCCCACTCTGCATATGGTGATAAAATAAAATACACAGAATTTAATAAGAGAATTTATGCGATAAGTGACTGCTCGACCCTGAACGTATTACGTATTAAAAATATTAACAAAGACTTTTATTACTGAACCTCGGTTCTTCATTTTTACGATGGTATTGAAGTAAACTGTTTATAGCGGTATGAACAGGAGTTAGGTTGAGTTTTATTAACCTTTTTTTTGGACGGACTCCTTTAAGTTTTAGAGTTTAGGCTTCACTGGTTGCAAAATGGGTTTTCGGTGGATTAAGTTTTGGTAAAATGAGTTGGTAACTTCTTGTTTTATATTGTTGTTTGTTCTTTTATCTGTTAAACAATTTTTGGTATTCTTATTATTTATTTATAACAGTAATTGAGCATTTTATTTAGGCCTGATTTTTCAATTGTCAGATAATTTTTAACTGAGGAATAAATATTGCGGTTTGACAGCTTTTGTATAGAGAAATACATATATCAAACGGTCATATTTATTCTTAAGATAAAAATTATCTGAATATTGAACAATCCGCCCTATGGCGTACATTTTTTTGCTGGCAATTCATTGTATATTTACTAAGTCAACAAAATGCATCAACAAACCGCTGACTTAAATAAAATCTATGAACATTCAGTGACAATGTATTATTTTTTATTCAAAAAGTTTTCTGAGAAGTACATAGTTCTACGGAATATAAATGAGTAGGTAATAAAAGGAATTTCGCTGTATATCTCATAACGCAGGCTAAACTAACTTTTACACATATAAGCAGACAAATATTAATATTTTCTGTAATTATTTATTAAACTGAATATTTTTTACATTAGGTTGCATTTATTTTCATATTTTTTTACACATGACTTCCAACTCTTTTACCTGTAATAAAAATTAAAAAAAAAGTATTAGGAGACCAATAAAAAAAATTCGGAGGATTTTCTCTTATTCAGTGACCAGACCTTTGTGTTCGAAAATGTGAAGATTTTATGGCTACCCGAGTGTAAGCCACTGTTCTTGTAACGATAGCATATTAATGCGTTAAAAGCTTTGTAATTATGGTTAAGTATATAAATAGATTTTCTTTTGTTGCTGTAAACACATTTTGTTTTGGCAAATATTATTGACGGGCCTTTGAAGTATTACTTTTAGTATGTACTTCCTATAACATTATTCATTGATTGAAAATCTACCTACAGATTATCAAATGCATGTAGATTTTTGAGTATAAAACGATAGGACTCACTTAAATGGCTCACACATACTTAGCAAAACCATTAAAAAGATATTCAACCTCTAATCGAAATAAAGATAATTTAAGCAAGTAAAAAAAAGCTATTCAAAAGATCTTTACTTCTTGCCATACTATATTAACTTCAGAAAAATTCACGAAACCTCAAACGTAAAGAGACGGAACCATTAACCAAGTCTTTTCATTTCAACTTTTTCAGCATCAACAAGGCACTGAATTACGGCACTATTTACTAGAAAATGAATTGGCCAATCTGCACGCCACGGGGAAAGGGCTATGTGCATTTATTTGAACGGTACCGCGCGTTAACTGTGCGGTTACAAAGCGGTTGTACAGCGGTTAGTAATGACGTCATCTGTATGGAGGTTCTCATTAGATGTGCGGTTGAATCTGAATTACTTCATTTTGTCAATCGTTCGGCTAATGTTGCAGATCATTTTAGTTTTTTTTTTGGTGTACTATGGCTGAATGTCAATTTAGAAAGGCTTGGTTTTTGTTGATACCTACGAATAATAAAAAGTCAGGAAGCGAAATTGTGAACAAAATCAACGAGAAATTTGGCTCAAAACTTCACTACTTTAACAAAATACCTCGAGTATTCAAACTAAAGAACACACATGCAGATAAACCAATCAGCTGCGCTCGCGTAAAGCGTTGTATTCCGGCAAGCGCCGTGCGCGGTGACCTTTTCGGCAACGCCCACCGCGGTAAACATTTTCGTGGTGCCATTTTTGAGCTTGAGTTACTTTAGTTTCTTGACTTTTATTATTCGTAGGTTGATACTAATATCAATTTAAGAAACAATTAATTGACTCGACAGACGTTATCTTGTCCAATACAAAAATCCCTTATGAAAAACACATTACGTTTTTTCCGAATTTTCCGTGCAACTTTTTAAATGTCCCCATTTTAATCACCCCTTTTTTTTAATTAGTCTATTCTGTCCCACTGCTGAGCAAAGGCCTCCCTCAAATCCACCAGGCATCTTTTTCTAGAACCACCTCGATGCAAAAGATGAACCAATTCGGTCTAGCCATTCTCAAGTGATGCGCATACCAAGGAATAGCAATTATTTTTTTATTTATAAATAGATTTAGTAAAGGAGTCTAGTAAGGTCTTTTTGGTTAGATCTAAACAATCTTTAAGCTAGACGCAAACGTTGAAGGCATTGAAAAATGACAACACAAACCAGCAGCGCTTTAAAACGACGAAAAAACGCCACAAGATGCACTTTAAGTTCTGGTACTGAACTATTTACAGCTCTGCAGCTTATATTGCGCTGGTGACACCACTCCCCATTTCCGTTCCATTTTCGCGATTTTTAGCCAAACTACGTTCTACACTGCCAATATTGAAAAGCGAGGCGAATATTTGGCATGGGAAAGCTTTGAACACCCGAGGAGTTTTAGTATATGAGGCACACGACCGCTCGACGAGAATCGTAGTTATTTTATTTTTTTGGTTCGAATTTGTATTTTTTATAGTTCTATTCTTGTGTTTCATAAAATCACTTCATGGAATCAGTCCTATTGGACTCAAATTGGTATAAGTTGTCTGTTTCCTAAAAATGTCATTTCGGACATCAATCTACAAGGTCTTCACATGGCCTGACGAAGATTATGTCTGGACTTTAAAAGAGACTGTGACCTCTGAGTTTTGTTTCTGCCTTTCGTCTCAGCGTAGTCAGATAGGAAACGCCGACCTCATCTAGCTTATTTATTATTATAATATGACGTGTAAAAGTGAGTCCGATATCCTATATAAAGAATAAATAATTAAATTCTATTTTTTTTTCTTGAAACCTCTTGGCTTACGAATTCAGAATATAAACGAGGCCTTAAAACCTCAAACAGCTATTGTCAAACTCCCACAATGTGTTAAATGTTGAAGGGTTAAACTATTCCAAATACTAATGTACCTAACTAATGAGTTACCATAACAGTTTAAGACAGAAAATCGATATAGGATGTAAGTGAACGTTGTTTCAAATGTCCGCATCTCAGACATAGTTATGGTAAGTTGGACGCATAGCATTTACTTATTAGTTCCGACAGGGCAAGTTGCTAGAGAGTTGTTGAACTCCTCGCCAGATTCGGTGTACGGCAATGAGTACTAAACTGGTTTTATTAGCTTTATATCGCGTACACAAACAGGGAACAGTAAGTTCACGTTGTGTGCAAGTGCGGTATTGGAACATCTATTTTCTTGGATCAAAACTTGGTGAAGATGAGTTAGCCGGGATTAAAAGTGCTTGAAATAGTATCTATGATTGGCGATACTTAAACGTGCTTCCGGCTCACCTTGGGCAGTTGAGTGGCCACTCAAAACCTATGCATTTATTTTAATTAAATCATTTACGGGAATTTTTTCATTTTCAAAAGTCTATCAGTTAGTTGGAAAATTGAACCCTATTCCAAAACGTAGATTTCCATGGAGAAGAACGGGCAAGAAACTCCAAGGACAAAATTTAAATCAAGATAATTACAAAATTCTATTATACGAGTATGTTAGAACAATGTAAAAAAATTAACTAAACAATTTAAAAATATAAGATTAAAAATAAGCCCTGGCAGTTAAGAGATGACCAGATTTCCGGCTCACCTTGGACAGCTGACTAGCAGCAAGAGAAGAAGAAGTAAAGAGAATATATAGTTAACGCTACGGATATTTTGTTGCTGTTTTTTCATGATTTGTCCTACTGTTTGGAATCGGAGTTATGTATGTAGATTGCAAGATTTCATCATTGACTTTTATTATTCGTAGGTCATTGACCAGACTGCAACCATCAATAAGGGTTCTTTGATAGTTCATATAAGGCCTTTGTTTAGGATTGAATGTTTTGTGTTTTTGATATACATTATTGTACCTGTAGGCAGGGCCACGGCGTCCAGTCGTTTGAAATCTACACAAGAAACACCACATAACATGAAGTTTTGAAATTGAAGACTGTCGAATATCTGTTGTTCAAAGCCTTGTATTGGTATGTGCGAAATTGTCCTGTTACATGTTTCGAACACATCAAGACACTACCAACAAATTCCGATTTTTTCTAAAACGCACCCTCCACTAGGTTCCTGTTTTGTTCAATTATATTTTAACGAAGAACCGGAGTTACCGATATATCTTGTAGAGTAAGTAAACTGAAGTGGCAGTGGGCTGGCCATGTTTGTCGAAGGACCGATGGCCGGTGGAGCAGATGAGTCCTGGAGTGGAGATCGGGTACGCGCAAGCGTAGTGTGGGACGCCCCCAGCTACCTAAACGGACGACCTAAAGAAAGTAGCTGGAACGGACTGGATGGGGAAGGCGGAGGACAGGGTGTTGTGGCGCAGCCTTGGAGAGACCTATGTTCAGCAGTGAACTGCGATAGGCTGAGTTGATTGATATCTTAAAGAGTTATATTATGTGAAACCTTATTTGAAAATCATCATCAACACATTAATGCCTGCTAGATGGTTAAAATAGCCACCATCTAGGCAGATAATTCCGCTAGGTAGCAATTTTGCTTACTACTGACTTACCAAATGTTTTCGCCAACGCATTGATATTTTTGAATTCTCAACGTTACATAACGTCTGTATTCGTCGACGGGTTAGACAAGGTGTACCTACGTAAAGCCAGTTCCATGTAGTTTTCAGCATGGTACACCTATTTGGCATTTTTCGGGTTGCTCGTGCCTATACGAATGAGTGAGAGAGAGTGAGGAGATTATGAGTATGATAGAGATTCAGAAAAAGAGGGTTTATGTGTATGAGATTCAGAGTCGACCTTCTAATGTTCTAAAGGAGGTTGTACTGGTTGTGTTGGTTGGTGTGTGTTGTGGGCGACTAGAATCAATTCTATTTTTTAATTTTAAATTTTGACGTTCAAAAGTGCCTTTTAAGTGCCTATTGGAAATAAATGATTTGACTTTGTATGAAACGAATCACACAGATGGCTCATGATTTTAATACCTAAATATGCATAAGTTTTCTGTCACTTACTTGCACAGTGTAATGTTAACTAACATAACGCGGTACCAGCACATAAACTGCGACTCTTTTTACGGCACCGCGAGAATTAACGTAGCCGCGTAAACTTGAATTATTAAACTCAAATATTATACCTTAAGATTTTGTTGGAGTTCGGATTTTACTTGGCCAACCGCAAGCTTAAAGTATCGCCGACAAAGAAAACTCTTCCTTTGTTAATTTATATTGTGTAATTTTATTTCGACGGTATATTTTATGAACATACTGTAGTGAATACTTTTGGCTTCAAGTTTTTGTAATTACAATAATTTTGCTCTGAATACTTAGAACTTGTTTAGGTGTCCTCGAGAAGTTTTCGGCAAGACTTTTAGGGTTTTGACCTCGTCGTTAAATCTCTGACTTAGGGTTTATATAGGTCGCATAAAAGCTTGAAAGTTCTTACATATTATACGCGGTCAATACTTTGTGTTTACTATGTCTTTAATAGACCCGTTGGTCTCGTGGTCGCAAGCGTTGTCCTGGCTTCCTTCCCTGGGAACCTTTAGATCGTCCGTCCGTCTAGCTGGGGGGCGTCACACAATACGCTTGCCAATACGCCATCTCCACTCCAGGAGTCATCTGCTCCACCGGCCATCGGTCCTTCGACAAATATGGCCAGACCAATACCACTTCAGCTTGCTTACTATGCAAGGTATCTCTGCCTTGCAAGTATGTAATGCCTAATAGTAATGTATAACCGTATATCAGGAACAAAACGAGGTCCCAAAATCCGATGTTTTACGATAATGTCTTGAACGGTTAGTGTTATTATAAACACTATTACCGCCATAACTCTGCGAGAATATCTTCGACTAAAATTTTCTTTGTCATTTTGCAGATGGATATGATAAATAATTCATCATTCGAGCCTTACTTAGACTAAGTACACCATATTTCATATCGGGCCCTTCTGTGGATGCGACATAAAATACAGTCGAGGTAATCCTATCCATCCATGATTTATATGAAAGAAGGGTCAATGTGGAAATTTCATAAGCGATATATCACCGTTTCCTATGCAGAACTATTAAGATACGGAGACTTATAGGAATGGTATAATCGCCAGGCCTGGCGATTGATGACGCAATCGTAAACACGTGTCTTGGGTAGTAAATATTGGCATCGCTTTCCATAATAATTTGTTTCAGTGATGGAGGATTCGCTTGGTCATATTTCAAAGATATTATTAATTTATGTGACCGTGTTATGTCATTCAGGGAGTGTTTGTGTCAGCTCAGTTTTTGTTGAAATATGTTGTGTATAAAATCCCTTCTTGGCAAAACATACTAGGTACTTGATCCATTTTGTACTAAACGGGATGAGGAGGTACTTATATCAATAAAAATAAAATGTATTGAGTATAATGTGATATGCTGTATATTCGCAGTCAACTGCCCCGTCGGCGCGACCGCTGAGGGTGGGGTCCTGGGTTCGATTCCTAGATCGGGCAAAGTGCTATTGGGGATTTCACTGGAAAGAAAAAAAGAAAAAGAAGAAAGAAAATACGTTTATTTGCGGCAAACATGACGCATAAAAATGAGCATAAACAAAAAAAAAAAAAAAACTACTACTAGGAATAGTTTCTTGGTAACAGCCCGGAGTTTGGAAGTTTTTGGTTTTTTGGAAGTTTTGCTTGTCGTCCCATCGGACTATGAGAGTGAGAGAAGAGAGAGTTCACCTGTGTATGCGCACACACTTGTGCGCTACAATATCTCCCGCGCCGAAGGCTAGTTCTCCGTTGAGATCGGCCGCCATGGCCGAAATACTATCTGGAGGACTATTTATTATTCGCAGTATATTGATATACTCATCACATTTTAGAGTTATTCTGACAAACATAATCTCTATAGTATTAATACAGAGTATTTTCAAATCCGTTTAATACCTTAAAATCTAATCCACTGATTGGCAACGGATTTAGAATAAATCACTGCCATAAAGCGAATGAATCGGAATTAAATTACAAATATACGTTATAAATGAAAATAGATTAAATTAGTCACGCATTCAGATCAAAAACAGAGCACCCGTTTGATTTAAAAGCAAGCATTTCGAATGAACGAGGTACAAATTAAATTAATTTATTGAATGCTAAGCTTTCCGCTACTTTCAATCAAAACACTTTATTTAGGTTCTTTTCAAAGGAAAATAACGAAATAAATTGAAAATGCCTTCCTTTGTAATTAAGTGGTAGGCACCCGCTTTTGAGAGATGAGTAGTAAAATCCAACTTTGTTATGGCTTGCTTTTTATTTAATTTGCCTGTAGACAAAGTTTGTAGTGTGGTTTTGAAAAACAAAGACTTCTCAGTCGTAATGGTCGACTAAAGGATTATGTGATAACCAGGGACATCAGCATAGTTTATTTATGTTTATGCTTTAGTTACTGACACTTTTAGTTTATCTCTCTACGATAATGGCTTTAGATTATTGAACAACATAACCGTAACGCCTGTTTTCCTCGAAGGGTTAGAGGAGTACACCGACGCTTCGCTAAAAATATAATTAACTAGCGGTCCATCCTGGCTTCGCACGGGTGGAAAAAAAAAGAAAAAAAAATAGCCTATAATAATCAGTGATAACGTAGCATTCAAATGGTGAAAGAATTTTTAAAATCGGTCTAGTACTTTTTGAGCCAATTCGTTACAAACATACATACAAACCTTTCCTCTTTATAATATTAGTATAGACTAATATAGATTAATAATAATGTTTTTTTGGGTTCCGTACCTCAAAAGGAAAAATGGAACCCTTGTAAGATCACTTCGTTGTCCGTCTGTCTGTCCATCAGTCAAGACCCTTTTTGTCAGCGCGTGGAGTTATCAAGTTGAAATTAACATCAAAATCAAAATATTTTATATCACATAAGCCTACAAAGTCACTTATGAAACGTCAGAAGCTAGGTGCACAGTTTCAATTGGTTGTTTCCTATGAAGAAGAACCGGCAAGAAACTGCACGGTTATTCTTTTAAAAATAACTGGCTTTTACGATGTTTTCAAATTACAGTAGGTATGGGAGGACAACGTAGGCCTGTCAAGAAGTACCAGGTACTTGATAAAAAAAAAAAAAAAATGGTATACAGATCTAAAGTGTACAGGGCCTATAAAATCCTCACATTTACAAAATAAGAATCTATCAAAAGGATAAATAAAATATAAAAACCTATTAAAACCAAGTGATATGATTTACATTTCAACCACTTATAAAGAGTTGAAAAATTATTTCAAATATAATAAAATTAATCCCTTGAAGCAGTGAAAAAATCAAACTTCTAAGTCGACGCAATCAAAAGATACGGGCGTTTATATTCCGGAATCAGAACCTATAGGGTACTTCCCGTTGACCTATAATAATGAAATTTAGCAAGAAGTAATGTCATGTAGCACAAGTAAAGGGAAAAATCCGAAAACCGTAAATTTGTAGTTACATCACAAAAAAAACCTTGATGAATTATTTACATACCTAGAAATTTGTACGGAGACCTCGGTGCACGAGTCCGACTCGCAATTGGCCGCTTTTTTTTTCTCTAAACCAGACTTGGTTTCCGTACATCATTTTCGGGCGACCACTAGAAATCTGCGCTGTTCTTTGGGTCCCTCATAGCACAGCGTCATGCGGAGTGGAAGCCTTCATGTCACAGTCACAGCCTGCAGCCGACTATGTATGTTTTTTCCCTTCTGACTGCCAACCCTGAATGTGATATATTTGCGGATGGATGGAGTAAAATTATGCGTATATGTTTGGTTGGTTGTGTGGAGAAAGTCTGCAAGAGAGTCTACTGTGCCATGTTAGTTTTAAATTAAACTATATTTAACATAATTATTGTCAACATAAATTATCTCTATGTTAATTAATGTAATTGGTGTTGTACCGTTTTAAATAACTATAAATATATAAATATATAATGTTATGAGTTCAATAATATAAATCTGTTTTGTTTTTATGTTTTTTATTCGAGTTATCATATCTTTTTGTATGCACGTCGTGTGTTTCTGTGATACCAATATTTCTTTCTTCCTTTTAATAAAAAGAAAGAAACGTAGCTAGGGATAGACGTGAGCAATTATTTGAAAAAAGAGATCTTTAATTATATCAGAGATCTCTGATCAGTCAAAGATCTTTGATTTCATTAAAGATCTCTTTACTCACAATTTTCACACTTAGTAGCTACGTTTTTAGAATCGGCATTACAACAAAGCATCTCAAAAAATAATTTCATTGTTTTCTATTCCCGATGCGAAACGTTCACTTAAGAAACATCCAACAATATCTTCTTTAAATAAAATATATTTCTCTTCTCGTATTACATCCTTCCGAATGTCGTAACGTAACGCATTTAGGCGTTCTCCTCGAGCCCTATAAGGTTTAACATAATATCATGAGATATTTCAGCAAGAGACACCCTACTCACTAAGTGACGAAAAGTTGTTTACTTAACTTTTGATTGCCTTCTTTACTCCATTTGTTTACTTTTTTACTTAGAACGAGAAATATTATGAAACTTTTTTCGTTAAAGGCTCGAAGATACATAAATGGGTTTAGAACTCGTTCGCCTTACTAAAATTTGTTTACCTATCCGCTGTTTTTATTGGTATTTCGGCTCTCGCGTGAAAGATTTTGTTAATGGAGGAAGACGAGAAGAAATGTCGATGTTTAAATTGGTTTATTTTTTATTTTTGAAAAAAACAAATGAATTTAATTGGAGGAATTGTTGCGTAACATGTTTTCAAGGCACTTTTGTTTGTATTTTATTATTACATGACACAAGAGGGGCAATTATCGTAATTTTAAGAACGTTCACAGTCTGATCTCAGTGTCAATATGTCAAAAATACTTCTAATTTCCTTACATTTTGACAAGTTTTTGACATTTGTTTGTCGCCTAGATGAGACTGCGACTAGATTTTGAACGTTTTAAATTACGAAAATTGGCCTTAAGATATCTGAGGAGTTTTGAACAACGTTTTGTAATTGGTTATTCCTTAATTAAAGACATTTCAAACAGCTGAAATGGCTCTCAATTCAAAAGCAACTATTAACGCTTACTTAATCCTTATTCAATGTCAATTACCCCACGGCCAGAGCCAAACAAGTTGCGTAATTACAAATTGTAATTAAATCTAAAACATCGGCCGTTTGGCTCGGCTATCCCGGACTTCCTAACTTAATTCGGAGCACGGAACATTTCCTGACACCGTTGCATGGTAGAGTTGGGATCATGTGCGTTTTTGCGTCTGCCTTGCGGCTGTATACTCCCCAACCAATTACTGTACGCTACTTTAATTACAGAACTTGTAGCGAATAAGTTTCAGCTGAAATTAGATTTAAGGTAATTTATTACTTTAATTCTCACTTTATAAATTACTTTTGTAATTAAGGTCTCAATTTAGAGTTATGCTTGTTGGTCCGGACACGTGTTAACAAATGAGCTGGCGTAGTTGTACGATAGAATTGTATGAAAATGAATGTGAAGTATTAGACCAAATATAAATAATGTTTTACTTTTTCTATGAAGAGAAAATAATTTGGAATATATAGGTAATGTCTCTTGATGAGAAGAGGCCCAGTGGTAACGGCCGCGACTTACGAGTTGTAGGTCGTAGGTTCGAACCCAGGAAGGCGCTTTACCTTTTAAAACGGCTGCTCTCATACGGTGAAGGAAAACATTGTGAAAATACCCGGCATGTCTT
Source organism: Globia sparganii (assembly GCA_949316385.1). NCBI lineage: Eukaryota > Metazoa > Arthropoda > Insecta > Lepidoptera > Noctuidae > Globia > Globia sparganii. The sequence continues at coordinate 14,701,537 of OX438665.1, read as the reverse complement.
AAAACCAATAATTCAAAGACATGTGATATCTACCAATCCGCACTGGGCCCGCGTGGTAGATTATAGCCCACTCTTTCTCGAAGAGAGTGGGCCTGTGTCCCAGCAGTGGGAACATTATAGGCTGATTATGATTATGCATCTTTAGCTGCCTTTAATAGTACTTGAGTGAAGATAGTATGACCTATTTTTCGACATATAGCCGCATAATTTGTACTCCCAGTATAGTCAAATGTCACGTAACTGTGAAAATAGTGACTAACTAACCTCAATCCCAGTAAATATCCCTTTATTTCATTTCTAAACCTGACTAAAACAACGTTGGAAAGCTGAAATTAATTTAATGCACACAGTTTCAAAGTGCGCCCTTGATTGGCTCAGTGTCACCGGCATGTTAGGACAGGATATGACATTCCGGATAATGACGCTCAACTGTCATACTATGGAGATTCCAAATTTCGTAATTCCGAGGCTCTTTTTCTGGTTCAGGCGTTTTTATGAAGAGAAGATAATGGAGTTAGGTGTTCAGATTTTGTAGGTGGTTTAGTTATTTTCTGAGATTGAGAGGAACAATAATTATGATGTGTCCAACATTATTAATATTGAGCTGTCTACTTAATAAAAATCTTTGATTCATTCATTCTCTAACAGACAATGCACAGTCTAAACAACTTTTTTTGTGGCTCAGGGTGGAGTAGGAGGGAGTGTCAGATTCTTACTGACTAAAACTCACCCATGTTCCTTGCTTAGCCCTTTATGTTCCGGGGCAGCGGTAACCCTTTCGGACAATCCCGCTGCCCCGGCAGAGTCTAAACCGCTGGGTCTAGAAATTATAATCCCCTAAAGGGGTTAAAAAGGGTATGAAAGTTTGTATGGAAAGTAGTTATTTCATTGTATGGGAAATTTATTTATTTAATACTTCTAGCACATACATGTACAGAGGCGGACTGGTGGAGATCCTATCGGATACACGGCTTGTGTTGTTATGAAAGTTCTAGAACTTCTAAATTTTTTTTTTTTTGGTTCAGCTTTCAGGTTTCTTTACCATACTTATTGCGAGGTGAAATATGTTGTGATTGAAGCATACTTTCAATACAAAAATCCTTAATACTTATTATAAATGCAAAAATGAGTTTATTTGTTACGCTCTGACGCTAAAACGGCTGTACGGATTTGGATGAAATTTGGCACATGAGAAGACCGCAGCTAGGACATTGGCTACTTTTCGTCCTGTATTGCAACGAAGTCACAGACAACAGCTAGTATTTTATAATTTGGTCAAATTCAGGATTAAAATTTTGTCGCCAAAAGATGACGTATTCTGAATCAGATAGGTACCTAGCTAATAGAATTTTTTTAAAGGGCTCTTTCAATTTAGATGTTTCGTGTCGGACTGCTGCGGCGCCGCAGCGGTGCGGTTGTCGTATTGCGAACGACTAGTCGACTTTTTCCATACAATTATTGCAGTTAGAATTTGCAACGATGCCGTCCTGCTGTCATGCGTGCGTGGTACCAGCGCCGCACTGCGAGTTTGGTGCTTACGTTGTATGGAAAAAATCGACTAGACGTTTGCAGTACGACAACCGCACCGCTGCGGTGCAGCAGCATTCTGACACGAAACGTCTAAATTGAAAGATATTTAAATAGTGACCGCTCATAAACTAGAATTTGGAATCCCTTCTTAATACATTTTTGAATGAACTTTAAACTTTTTATAGCGATCGTTCATTTTTTGTAACCAAAACTCGTCTTTGACCGGCGATACGTAGTCATTGACCAGCCGCATGCGGGCAGATCGTCACCATTCTCCCCAGAGGAGGGCCCTACACCCACCAAATACTAAACCAGCCTTACTGGCGAATAGAACTCAAAAGAACGGCTATCTCTTGTTGTAATGTTAAGATCCTCTATCAAAATAAAACACTTGTAACTGTTAGCAGAAACGTTTTTTAAACTGAATATTAAGTTCATTGAATATTGATATTGATTGCTTTTTCCTTTGTAAACCGTATTAACACAATTAACAGAGCTGAGAGGCTCACGGGAGCTTTAACAGCTGCCGTTCAATTAGTATCTTTTTATTTAATTAATAAAACAACGTGAAAGAAGTATCTTTATTTGTAGTTATTGGAGCAAAATGAAAAGGTTTCAAGGGATATAAATGTACCGTTTTTTAACTTTCTTTTTATATAATTGTACGGTTCGTACACTTGCAGAGTTGTAGATGTTGTTGGAGTGTGTGGAGAAAAGATCACGAGGTTGATGGCACTTAAATAAGTTTAATGCACCCAAGTTATGTAACAATAATGCACAGTTGGCGATTCCTTTCTCTAGGTTGTTTACTCAGTTATTCGATATATCACACTGCCTAGTAATTAGGTGAAATATGACTTAAATACCTAAGCAAACTGACGCGCGTTCGTTCCAATCGCAGCGTCAGCAGAATGTTATGAACAGTTGAAGACTGTACATCTTGGCAACCCCAAAGGAAAACAACAAAGATAAGGAAGAACCATCACAAAGCAATAAAATTAAAACAATTAGTTATCAAAGTTGAATGCAATGTTCCTAGTTCCGTTGTTGCTTCGGCGAGATGTCTCAGGACGAGGCTCCACGCTGCTGTCCTTACTCCGCGATGATGTTTCAGCAGTTTCCTTCTGACTGTGGTTCCCTTGACAGATGTTTTGAAGCTCGATTTCCTCATTCTGTTGTCTAGTGGTGGAGTTTCTTGACATGTTTTTGAAACAGTGGAGACAACGCTTCCTCCCAACCGCCACAAGTACAGCAATGATTGCCGATGTCAACAGAAAATAGCAGACGACATATTGATGAATGTCGTGTATTGTAACTGTTGTCTGTTGAGCTTCATTTTCCCTTTGTGTTTTAAGTTTGTCTTCAATCTGAGCTATTTCAAAGCTTGTAGATGAAGACTGAAGTATGTTTGGCGCGTAGCGATACGTTAAGTTTACGATTTTGTTTATGGATGTGTCTAAAGTAGGAGCTGTCAACTCGTAGTCCATTTTTATGCGGCTGTTATACTGACGATGGGCGTAGATTGTTAAGTCTTTAGACTGCAGCACGCATCCTTGAGATAACGACACTAGGCTTGGTGACGTTATGGTGTAGGTTGTGATGTCATTACTGCAAATCGTACGTAATAAACACGTATCGCAGCATATTGCTAGCCAGCTGTTCGATGAGTGTAACTCAATCCATACGTCCTTGCATATGATACGCTCTAGGTCACAAGGCGAAGTGTTTTGATGCGACAGCAGTTTTGCTTCACACGGCGCTATGCTGCTATGCAAGTTGTAAGACGGTAAATTGTTTTTGCATAGAAAGTTGTTTGACCTTTGTTGTACGCATTGTTTGAAATCGTTTTCAGTCAGTAGGATGTACATATTCTTGTTAAGGTTGACAGCGATGTACTTGGACGATGTTTGAACCTGCATAGGTTTTTTGGCTCTCGTAAGTGGTAACGGTATAGTTTGATAGATAGTGTAGTCTTCGTTAGCCACAAGAGGTATGTGCACCTCGAAAAGAAAATAAGTTTCCGTGACTCGTGCTTTTACATTAATTAGCTTGTAGACGTCTTTGATGTTTTCCTTATAATTTTCAATCGGCAATGATACTGTTTTCGGGAGATTTCCAGATATTTCTCCTAGTTGCTGTATCAAATGTACCGGAGTTATTAGATGCACATCTGTGTGTCCTTGGTACACGTTGGTGAGGGTATTAAACAGCATTTCTTGGAATGTCCTTAGGCTGTTAATCAGTAGGTATACCGTCAAGGAGGCTGAGTTAATGTATGTTGTCGCTGAAATTATTTCTATTTCTGATTCGATGGACTCCAAGTTCATATTAGTTTGGTTGACGAAGCTATCAATGATGTCAAATTGACGCTTAATATTTGTTTCACTTTTCTTTAAAACTTGGTTCTCCAGTTCCACAATAGATGTTTGGTTTTTTATTAGACTCAGAAGGTAATTTTCGTTGCTTTTAAGTGACTTAATGTCATTTTGATATTTTTCAGCAAATTGTTGATCCAGTATCCCAAACAAACTGTTAGCTAGGTAACCGACTCCATCCACCAAGCCGCGTTTCTTTCGTTTGCTAAGATGTTTATGTGGATTGATCAGCACAAAGTTGTAGTAGCTAAGCAGCTCCATTTCATGGCTCAGTTGTTCCATAGTAGTTCGGCAATGTTGTATCTTTGTTTGGTAGCATGCTTTCTTCACATTCTCGAAGAAAGCTTCAGTTCGATGAATTCCTTCCCAATAGTTAGTTAAATTATAGTACATGATTAATGTCCATTCATCATGTACCATTTGCATTTTACCGACCGTGTCATAGTACACGGGCCGTTCTGGATTCAAACTTGTAATCTGAGCGCCTGGCGCGATGCGAGTAGTGTCAATGGCCCCATAGGCTCCCGATATATATGAAAACAATGCTAATGTTGTTATGAGTAAGGTGGAAAGAAGTTTATTTCCTCTTACTCGTTGTTTTGATTTTTTGCTTTTCTCGTTATCTGTTGCCGCTTGAATTTCAGTGTCCAAAGGCAATGGTGACAGCTTGACTACGGGGCGCTTGATGGTTCCCGTTTGTGTTTTGATCGTTGCGACCCGAACGTAGCCATCAGATCCAGGGTGGGTTTCCATAACTCGTCCCATGGCCCATTTTCCTGGGGGCAAATTATCTTCCTTTACCAGTACTATCTCACCTTCCTTGATATTCTTTTTCGGCCTATTCCACTTACTGCGAGTTTGCAGTGTAGTTAAATATTCGTTGGACCAATTTTTCCAGTACTGATGAAACATATGTTCGCAAAGTTGCCACCTGCGACGTAAGTCAATGTTATCTGCATCGCTGTAATCTGACAGTGGCAATGATAGTATGGGGCTTCCTGTGAGGAAATGTCCAGGAGTCAGGCAGTTGTAAAACTCTTCCGGGTCCTCTGTAAGAGGACACAGCGGCCTTGAGTTTAAGCAAGCTTCTATCTTGGCCAAGAGTGTAGCAAACTCCTCATAGGTTAGTTTCTGGTCACCCAATACTCGTCGCAGATGGTGCTTCATTGATTTTACAGCAGCTTCCCAAAGACCACCTGCACTGGGCCAAGCTGGAGCATTAAAATGCCACTCGACCTCTAGTTTCGCCAACTCGCTGAAGACTTCTGGTTTTAGTACTTGTTTGAATAATTCAAATTCTTCACGAAGTATCCTTGCAGCGCCGACAAAGTTAGTACCGCAGTCCGAGTACATGTGCTTCGGTGTACCGCGCCTCGCGCACAGCCTTTGGAAGGCCGCTATAAAAGTCTCAGTGCTCAGGTCCGACACCAATTCAATGTGGACGGCTTTTGTGGCCATACATATGAATATTGCTATATAGCCCTTTGATGTTTTGACGCCTCTACCCTTGTTATGTTTGACGTCTACATGCCCCGAGAAGTCAACACCGGTATGTGTGAATGGCCGACACGGTGTAATTCTTTGTCGGGGTAAATCTCCCATCAGTTGGTGACTGTTTGTTCTGCTAAAGCGATGACAGCGAACACATTTCTGGAGTACCGTTTTGACTGCTCTGTTCCCTCCAACAATCCAGTATTTCTGTCTTAAGTACATCAACGTAAGTCTAGCTCCTCCGTGTAACGTGCTTAAATGTGCTTGTTCTATCAAAAGTTGAGTGTGTCGTCCCCCATGTGCTATGATAACCGGATTTTTCATAGCAAAGGGCAGGTTAGAGTTCTTGAGACGACCTCCAACCCGAATAATACCCTCGTCATCCAAATAGGGATGTAGTTTGAAGATTGGGCTTTTTCTTGACATGTCTTCGTTTCGGTTAAGTTGATTATATTCGGAACTGAACTGTAACCGTTGCACATAGCTGACAATACTTCTATCCGCTGCACGTAGTTCGCTTGTTGTTAGGTGCGAGGTTTCGCATTTCGTTTTATATCGCATATTTGCTATAAAGCGCTGTGTCCATGCGACGATGCGTATTATTCGTGTCATTGAACTGTAATTGTTCAACAAGTCACTTATAAAATTTTGCTGATTATCTTGCTTTGCTATTTTTGTTTCAACATGATTTGCGCAACCGATGTTTGTTCGGAATGAGCCTGGTATATTTTTAGAAGTTTCCGATTTCGTTACAATTTCTGGCCCTTGCCACCATAAGTTGAAGCCCATAAGTTTGCTTGGCAATAATCCTCTTGACGCACAATCGGCGGGATTTTCTTCAGACTTCACGTACTCCCATTGAGTTGCAGAGATGATGCGTTTGATTTTCGTAACTCTGTTGGCGACATATGGTTCCCATCTTGTTGAGTCACCCTGAATCCATGCTAAAACAACTTGGGAATCAGACCAAGCCTGCACAGAAATGGTGAACTCAGATAGTACTTCCTTTGTTTTTTCCATTAGATTTGCCAATAGTACGGCGCCGCAGAGTTCCAGTCTGGGCAATGTCGTTTTCTGCTTAACTGGTGCCACTTTTGTTTTTGCGACTAGTAATGTTGTTGTGGGCAGCCCATGTTCATTCCATACCCGACTGTATATAACACAAGCGTAAGCTTTTTCGCTTGCGTCACAGAAACCGAGTAGTTCTACGCGTTGTTGCGTATCACCTATCCATCGATTTATCTTCATGTTTTTTATGTAGATCATTTCGGTATTCAGCTTCAGCCATTCTGTTTTTATGTCGCTAGACACTTCGTCATCCCAGCTAAGTTTACCAAGCCAGAGTTTCTGGAACAGTAGTTTGGCTTTGACTGTCACTGGAGACAGCCAGCCTAGTGGGTCGTAGAATTTGGAAATCTCTGAGAGTAACGATCTCTTCGTTAGCCGTTTTGTTTGTTGCACCGGCCAGTTAAAGTAGAAGGTATCGCTTGTGTGGTTCCAACCTAGTCCCAATGTTTTGGAAGTTTCTTCAGATTTGAAGTCAAAGGTGTTTTGTCTTGAAATCTGTTCTTCGTGTAGGTTTTCAAGTAAAGCACGATGATTACTTGACCATTTCCGCAAGTTCATCCCTCCTCCTCTCAAAAGTTGTATGAGAGATTCTTGTAGATGTTGGGCTTCCTTAACACAGTTGTGGCCACTTATGACGTCATCGACATAACATTCTGTCTGCAGTATTTTGGCCGCTACTGGATACTTGTGCCCATCGTCAGTAGCAAGCTGTTTTAAAGTGCGCATGGCAAGCCAAGGAGCACATTTTGTTCCGTATGTGACTGTACAAAGTTGAAAGTCGCGTAGGGGTTCATCTGGCGAATCTCGCCAGACGATTCTCTGTAGACCTTGTTGCTCTTCTGACATCCATATACAGCGATACATCTTCTCGATGTCAGCAGTGAAGACGTATTTATACGTCCGCCACTTTAAGATAAGACCCTGTATATCCTGTTGTAGATTGGCACCCTTTTCCATAAGGCTGTTTAGGCTGTAGCCACTTGAAGTTTTTTGCGATGCGTTAAATACAACTCTCAATTTTGTGGTCGTGGAGTTTTCCCTTAAAACTCCGTGATGCGGGAGATAGCAACACTTAGATGAAACATGAGACGATGGTTTCATATGGCCGAGTTCAATGTATTCATTAATGAACTGCTTGTACATAGCCGAAAGTTTCTTATCCTTTTGCAGTCTTTTTTCCATTTGTAGGAACTGTGATACGGCCACTGATTTAGACTTTCCCAGCCTTTCCTCAAAATTAGGCGAAAGTGGCATTTTGACGACGTATGTTCCATCTTGCATGCGTTTTACGGTTTCCGTGTAGAACTTTTCACATTTTTCGTCCTTGGACATGTACTTTGAGAGTTGAATGTCTTCCGATTCCCAAAATTTGGTTACTTCCTCCAAGTTGATCAACGCTACATTGCAGTTGAATGTGTTCGTTTTTCCGCATAGAATCCATCCTATTTGTGTTTGTTGTGCCACGGGGGATTGGTTGCTGCCTTTTAGTACTCCATCCAGAATTATCTCTGAATATACGTCAGCTCCTAGCAGGAGATCAACTTGGTTAGAAATGTTGTATTCTGGGTCCGCGAGTTTTAGATTCTTCAAATGTGGCCATTCAATTTTCTCAAACGTTGTTGTTGGAAGGTTATTTGTTAGTTTCTTCATAATAAGCGCCTGTGTTGTGAAACAGTAATCGGAGTGAATTGATGTACAGGTGAGGTTCAGTTTTCCCCTGCAATCTCCCGACACAGTTCCAATTCCGGTTACGCATGCGTTGACGTTTAACCGAGGAAGTCGTAGAGTTTGAGCAGCGTTTTCTGTGATCAAGTTCACCTGCGAACCTTGATCTAGAAGTGCCCGTAGTTTTACATAAGTCCCATCAATTGTTTTGACCTTAAGTTGGACTGTAGTTAGCAAGACTTCCATGTTTCTTGTATTTACGTGGTTAGAAGAATTTTGTTGAGATGTTGACGGCGAAGCTTGGTCAGTTGGGCAGTTTTTTCGGTTAGATGTTACGTTCTTCTTTTCTGGATTATGCAATAATGTGTGGTGTTTTAAATTACACTCTTGACAAGTTTTTATTGATTTGCATTCTTCGTTACCGTGGCTGAATAAGCAATTTTTGCATAGCTGCAGTTTTGAAATTGTGTTATATCTTTTGCCAATGTCCATGTCACGGAATTGGTTACAGTTCATTAACACATGACTTCCGTTGCAGTGTGGGCATTTTCGTTGTGATGCATGAAAGTTGTAGGTTTTGTAATTTGACTTCTTCATCCGTTTTTTATTATCAAATTTCGAGTTTGTTGGCTTTTCTGTTGAGGTGGTTGAAATTCCCTTTTTTGCAGACTTCATTGTTTCATATGCCATGAATTGGGTTTCGAGAAAATACAGAAAATCCTGTAAATTCTGAAGCTCCCGATGATCTTGTATTTCTTTCATATAATCGCTCAATGTTTTAGAGTCTAGTTTCTGTGACATAATGTGCACGATAATTGGACCCCACGATGTTGTTTCAATACCGATATTCGATATTCCGTTTAAGCATTCCGTGATGACATCATGCATTTTCTTTAAGTTATAAGAATCCGGGTTCTGTATGACCGGAAGGTTCAGCATGCTGTTCATGAATGATGTGAACTGCAAACGACGATTGTCGTAACGCTGATTGAGGATGTCCCAACAGGAGTTGTAGTTGTCAGCTCTAACGCTTAAGTGTTGTACCAAGCGCTCAGCTTCGCCTCGCAGTTTGGTTTTCAGATGTTGCATTTTCTGTGCGTTATTAATCATCGGGTTCTTGTGAATAGTCTCCAGAAATAGATCCTTGAACGAGATCCACTGACTGTAGTTGCCGGAAAATTCGGGAACTTCGATCTTAGGAGCCGAGTTCGAGTAGTGGGCGGTGGTCCAAATTTTAGAGTTGAGGCGCTTTTTTATCTCATCATATTTTTGTTCGACGTCCGCAAACACATTGTAGTATTTTTCATTCGATCCTTTTAGTTGGAAATCGATTTCCCAATGCAGTTTGTCGATAGGCTCCCATTTTGAATTTAGCGTGTGAAGGTGATCCTCCAGTTCCCATTTTTCAGCAATCGAAGCGCGGTTTATCTTTGTCATAACACGATGTATCGCATTAAAATTGCATTCTTGTTTGTTGAGTAAAAGCTGGATTCCATCGTCACCATCACTCTGTTGGTTGGCGTCTGCTGACGTCCCAGTTAAATCAAACTTCACCTTCTGTTGTTGTTCTTTTAAGTCTGACAGTTTGTTGATAATGTCTGTTTTTATTTTGAGGTACATCTCTTCCGTTTTTGCGTGGATGTTACCCACGAAATAGTCAATCGTTTTATCTTCTAGTTCTTGAACTAAAAGGGCATGTCTGCTGTCGAAATCCTGCCATTGGTTTTCTAGCGATGACAAGCGCTTGTTCAGGTAGTCAGCGGTTTTACGGGCTGATGAGTCCTTGCGATAGTTGACACACAAGGTTTTGATGTTGTCAAAACATGTTGACTGCAGCTCCAGTTTGTCCATGTCGATAATGGTGTTTAGCTCGTAGTCTCTTAGTTGATGGCGACCGTTGAGCGTTGCGTTAGTTGCAGCTACTAGAAGACAGCAGTGTGCAGTTTTCCGCTAGTAGTTGTTTGTTTGTATAGCCCGTAGTCACGTAGTTTACGGCGACCGTTGAGCGTTGTGTTAGTTGCATCTACTAGAAGACAGCAGTGTGCAGTTTTCTTCCAGTAGTTGTTTGTTATGATAGCTCTTAGTCACGTAGTTGACGGCGACCGAAGAGCGTTGCTTGGCTCGTTGACACGAAGACTTCTTAGTAGCTGATAGTCTTCTCACTTCAAATCTTGAATCCTCGATTCGAAATGGTCAATGGAACTCGGTACCTCTGCGCTTCAATTACAGTATTGTGCGCCTTCTCAATCTAACTGGGGCGACCCGCTTCTGGGAGACCAGCTAGACCGATTCGCTACCGTAAAGAGACACAAGCACCAAGAATCCGGCTCGAAGGACCACTAAATGTACGGTTCGTACACTTGCAGAGTTGTAGATGTTGTTGGAGTGTGTGGAGAAAAGATCACGAGGTTGATGGCACTTAAATAAGTTTAATGCACCCAAGTTATGTAACAATAATGCACAGTTGGCGATTCCTTTCTCTAGGTTGTTTACTCAGTTATTCGATATATCACACTGCCTAGTAATTAGGTGAAATATGACTTAAATACCTAAGCAAACTGACGCGCGTTCGTTCCAATCGCAGCGTCAGCAGAATGTTATGAACAGTTGAAGACTGTACAATAATTTTGTTTTTTATTTATGATTAGGTATGTTTAGTTTACTTTGTGATCTTCCTGTACGAGTCACAATAAATAAATTTTCTTTCTTTACCTAGTAGTGCTTGCTACTTTTATTATTTTTTATACTAGGTACTGCTCGCAACTTCGTTCGCGTGACATTAATATCTTTTGATTATCTTTCTTATTTCTAAAATAAAAGTAACCTAAGTTACTACATATAACATCAGCTATCTGCCAGTGAAAGTCCCGTCAGAATAGGTCCAGCTCTTTCGGAGATTAGCCAGAACAAACAGCAGACAGAAAGATACAAATTTAAACAATTTGGATTTCTGTTACCATATACACACATCAAAAGTGTCTAGGGATCAAGCATTTTTATGCGGATTTCTTGAGATTGAGATGTGGCTTTGTAATAAATTTATGATTTTATAAATTTATATGGATCCTTTTTGGTGCATTTCATAATTTGAATCAGGAACTGTGAATCAAATTCGAGTAAAAGATGAAAATCAGCTGTCAATATTTTCCCTATAAAAACATACAACGCATTGAAGACATTATTAGTGCTACTGTTTCCCTACTACTGATTAAAACCAACGTTATTATGGAGCGGCGACGTCATTTAAGCAGGGAAGAAATGCTCAGAGCCGTGGGAATGATAGAAGCTGGTTCCCGGCAACGTACTGTGGCTTTAGAAAGAAAGAAAAAATACGTTTATTTGCGGCAAACATGACGCATAAGAATGAGCATAAACAGAAATAAAATTGACAATTTGAGGGAAAATATGCGTCACATCCACGCAAAACGGCCATCGCTCAGCATAATGCCAAGACCCTGTACGAGACAGAGCCCCAGCGCTGATTTTCAGCGACAACCGGCGTCGACGTGATGACGTCAAACCAGTGCAGCATACGATTAGATACAAATATCTAACAACAATAAAATAAATAAAATATAAATTACAAAGACATGGTGTAAACAAGAAATATTTAAAGTGGTAACATTCCGGGCAACGACCCACGCGCCGCCCCGGTTATTAATAATCTGTGCGCGCGCGCAATTGTCATGTCACAAGCAAAGCTCTAACGTTTTGACCTAAGCAAAGATTACGTGATGAAATTAATAAAAACAGTAACAAGATGAATTTTATAAATAATGATGTGAGAGAAATTAGAATACATTTGGCACAGAGTACAACAAACAATACGGACAGAAATGGGGGAATTGTGTTGGTATCTATGGTTTCGTCAAACAGTGTTTTTCAAATTAGTGTTAGAAATTCAGAATCAAGGACTACAATAGTATACTGGCTATTAGAACTGGGAAGGTGCGAATGATTAAATGACAAACTTGGGAACTCAAAGGAAAATCAAAGTCTTCAGTCCAGGAAGAAAATGGTAAGTGCATCGTGATTATATTGAATAAATTAAATTGTTTTAAAATAAATAAATTATTATAAGTAGGTGTATAAATATACACTACCGTCCAAAAGTTTGGAAGCAGCAAGGTAAAATAAAATAAAAAAAAGACAAAGTCATTTCAATTTCAATATATTGATAAAAAATAAAATATAAACAAAAACTAACTTAAGCAAAACAAAAATTTGACATACAATATAAAATTAAATTAAATTTTAGCTTCATTAAATTGTCCTCCTTTTTCCTTTATTAGCTTCCCGCATATTCTAGGCATTATATTAATTAATTTCTTTAAATAATCTTCATCTAATTTAGTCCATTCGCTCTCTAATAGCTTCCACAAATGTTCTGAGCTCGTAGGAGAACGATTTTTCACCCTTCTATCGAGTTCATCCCAAACAAGCTCAATGGGAGAAAGATCAGGTGATTGAGATTGCCACTGCATGATGTTTAAGATTTTTTCATTTTTTTTCTTGTTCAAAAAGGTCTGGCACAGTTTAGGAGAATGCTTAGGATCATTATCCTGTTGGAAAATGAATCCAGACCAATTAGATTTAGTCCACTGGGTACGGCGGAATTTTGGAGAATTTTCAAGTAACCTTCCTTGTTTAATTTTCCGGTTATCCTCACAAGATTTCCGGGTTTATTGTTGCCAAAACACCCCCAAACTATGACATTACCTCCACCATGTTTGACAGTAGGCACAGTACATGCCTCTAAAGCCCTCTCTTCTTTTGACTGGCGTAAAAACACACTTCTATTGGATCCGAAAATCTGAAACTTTGATTCGTCACTCCAAAGCACATTTTCCCATTGCTCTATTGCCGTTTTGGTGCGCTTTTGCCCATTCTAGTCTATTTTTCTTATGTCGAATTGTTAGTTTTGGTTTTTTAGCTGCAACACATCCTCTTAGTCCCGCAAACATTAAACGTCTTTTAACAGTTGTTTTTGAAACGGGTGTTTCTCGCGTTTCATTCAGAGCTGCGGTGATTTGTGGAGCTGTTAAGCGTCGATTCCGTATAGACAGAATCCTGATGAAGTTGTTTTCTTGCCTTGTTGTGGATTTGGGCCTACCAGATCTCTTTCTATCTTAATTTTTCCCAGTTTCTCGTTTTCTAACAAGAGTATAGTGGACACCTTTACGAGAGATTCCGAGCCTTTCTGCGATTTGACGTTCACTGTATCCTTCCTCACGTAGAGTACAAATAGCGCTTCTCTGTTCGAGCGTGATTTGCTTGCGTTTTGACATTTTCAGAACAAAAATAAGGTCAAAAGAGTCGTCGATATCTTTCGAATACGGACAATGTTAATATCACAACCTTCACGTGCCAATGCTCCAGTTGGACTAAACAGGGTCTCAAAATGTTAAAACCACCAAATATTATCAATAAAACCACACCATTGCACACAATAAAGAATCTGACGGATTGAGTCATAAAATACGTGTTTCGTCAAAATCAAGGAGTTAGTTAAAACTTCATGAATGTGGAATAACAATCCTGTTATTTTTGTGAAAACAATCGTGAAAGCTTGTAAAACGTCAGTTTATTGCTAATTTTTGCCGCCTATAGTCGGTATTCATTTGTTTTGTTTGAAGACAGGTGTGCTTCCAAACTTTTGGACGGTAGTGTATATATATTTTCTAACAAGCCACTATATTTGACAAGACGGTTTATGGAGACAGTTGAATAATTATTAGAATTAACTGTAAATTACAGTGCTATGGTTGAAGGGAAATTTGCTCATGTATGAGTAACTTTTTGTGTTGGTATTTAAAAGATTGTATTGTTTTCAGGTGACGCAATGGTGGTGGGAGATCATTCCAACAGCGTGTGGCTGCAAACTTGAAACACCCTCTGAATGCCGTAGTTCTGTGCATTGGCACTGACAGTGGGCTTACCATGGAGCGAAGGCCATACTTTAGATAGTTTTGTTTCCAATTTAACTTTTCATAAAGGTAGTGTGGTTTTTGAGTTGTAATGATACCAAACAATAAGTTGGCCAAATGCAGCTTTCTCCTGGCATCCATCTTTAATAATTTCAGTTTATTTGTGTATGGAGTGATATGACTTCTTCGTGGGACATTAACACAAAAACGAACACAGGCATTCTGGATACGTTGGATTACACGCTCCGTTCTTGAAAGCAGGCATGGACCATAAACTGTATCACAGTAATTCAACTTTGATAAAATGAGGCTATCAACAAGTTGTTTCCGTACTGGTACGCTCACATACTTCCGTATTCCATATAAGACCTTCAGCCTATAAAAACAATTCCGAAGAACATTTGTCACATGGGCCTCAAAGCGCAACTCTGGATCCATAATTAGCCCCAGATTGCATGCCTGCTCTACTCTCTCAATTTTCTCACCCATAATAGTGATCTCAGGGTTAGCAGACAGTATCGCACTAACTTGTTTTCTAGAACCCAGCACCATATATTTAGACTTGAGAGGATTCAGAACCAGAGAATTTTCCTCCGACCATGAAACCACTCTATGTAAGTCCTCGTTCATTTTCTGCACCGCCAATGATGTTTCCTCCCCTTTGCAGGATATATACAGCTGAATATCATCGGCATACATGTGAAATTTGCAGTTTATGAAGGATTTTATGATGTCCGCACTATACAGAATATACAACAAAGGCCCCAGAATTGATCCCTGAGGAACACCCCGTGACACTTGGAGGGGAGGGGATGCCACCCTTGACCCATCGTCCCTATGCATCTCTACATATTGAGACCTGTTGCTAAGATAGCTATTAAACCACTCCACTGCATCACTGTCGAAGCCATAGAAAGCTAACTTAGACAGCAGTAGAGTGGTATTAATTGCGTCAAAAGCCCGGGAAAAGTCCAGCAGTGCCAGAATTGTTCCCTCCCCTCGGTCACGTGCTTCAAGGATGTTACCCACAACATCAGCCAGAGCCGTTGCAGTACCTCTACCCCTTCTGAAACCCGACTGAAGATCAGGAAGAATATTATTAGTTTCGAGGTATTGGATAACCTGCGAGTATACTACACGTTCAAGGATCTTAGACAGGCAAGGTAGAATGCTTATTGGTCTCAAGTCCTTCATGCTAACCGGGTTATTGTTTTTAGGGATAGGGCGAACGATAGCGCAACGCCAGAGTTCGGGGAATGTTCGCGTGGATATGGAGCGGTTAATGATATCTGTAATGGCTTGCAAGGTAGTTGGCAACGTGAGAGATATCATACTGAGACTTATACCGTCGACACCCTGTGCATTCGAATCCAAACTCCTGATTATTTTCAGGACTGCTTCAGGATTAGTCGCTGTAAGTCTGAATGAGGCCGGACCATACCTGTGAGACTCAAAGTAGGACAATTGTGAGCTAATATGACGGCAATCACCTGGGACGTCCAAAAACGCCGCATTGATGTCATCTGGATTGTTAAAATGACTTGGCAGCAAGCTTTGTTTATGGTCCGGAAGCACATCCGATTTTAAATTGCGCCACAACAGCTTGGGGTCCTTAATTCTGTCATTGATGCTTTTGGCAAAATAAGCCGTCTTCTCTCTAAATAGTGCCGTGACTGCTTGGTGCTTCAGATCCAGATAGTATTCCCTATGACTCGGTAGCTTCGATTTACGAAATCTGTCCCTGGCTTCATCTCTTAAAGTCGACATCAGTTTGATGTTCTCAGTTATCCATGGGGTAGGACGGGTTTTATATGTTTTCCTTTTAAGAGGAGCGTGAAGATCGAATAACCAGGTCATGAAGGAATTGAATGTTTGCACCATTGCATTGACGTCACTTAGTTCTCCAATACTCGACCATGGTATAATTTTAAGATCGTCATTAAAATAATCCTCTAAAATGTCTGAGAGTGGACGAAAAACGACCGATCTGGGTTTAGCCTTATGCTTCTTAAAAATGGTCTCGCATGTGATGAAGGAGTGATGGCCAAGTTCACTAATATGGTTCACCACGACATTACGGATTGAAGCATCAGTGCAGATAACATCAATAAGCGAGGCACTATCACCTACAAAGTGTGTGGGTGTTTGGACTAATTGACTAAGGTTTAAGTAGTTCAAAAAATCCGAAAGTTGTTTAGTTTTAGAGCTATTGACATCTAGCATATTTACATTAAAATCACCCAATAATATAACATTATCGTAGGGGGCCAAACCACCAACGCTGGCAGTCAAGCCCTCGAGAAAGAGCTCCAAGTCTAACCATGGCGGACGATATGCAGTGCCAATGAGTAACTTTTTCTTATTTACATTAAGGGTTAGCCAGAGCTGTTCAACATTGGGATGATCAGGATGCGCTCTTACACGCGCAGTAACCCTATTTTTTATATAGAAAGCAACCCCTCCCCCGCGTCCACCACGAATAGACAAAGGTCGTGGTATGTGTATAAGCTTGTATCCAGGTACACTGGGCGCTCGATCCTCCTCGCCTTTCCGTAAATTTAGCTTTAGCTCTGAATACAAGTCAGAGTGTTATCAGTCGACTTTGGACACGTTACCGAAGCACTGGTACCGTGGCTGAGCGCCATGGAGGACGGTATCGCTGCACCACACGGAGACAAGACCGATACATTCAAATCTTAACTCGAAGAGCTCCAACAATAACCGCCATGATGTTAGCCGTGAGGCTTCATCACTCTTCAGGGAACTTAATTAGCGACCAAACAGTCAGAAACCGCTTGCATGAAGTGAACCTTCATTCCCGAAGACCGCTACGGGTACCACCTATAGCAATGCACAATCGTAGGATTCGATATCAATGGGCTCTTGAACACAGAAATTGGGCAGAAGAACAATGGCGTTTCGTGTGCTTTTCTGATGAGTCTCGTTTTGGTATGAGACCGGATACAAGACGTATACGACACTGGAGAACCCCTGGACGCCAACAGCGATTAAAATCCTGCCAGGAAGTCCATCCTTATAGTGGTGGAACCATCATGGTATGGGCGGGTATTTGGATCGGCGGAAGAACTGAGTTGATTTGGATCAGAGGCAACCTCAACGCTCAAATTTATGCTGAGACGATTGTATCAGACGTCATCGTTCCTCTACAAGTACAAATCGGTCCCTTATTTCAGTTAATGCATGATAATGCACGACCGCACACCGCAAGAGTTGTAAGACAGACTCTCGCCGCAGCTAACATCAATGTCCTGCCCTGGCCTGCTCAGTCGCCAGACTTGAACCCGATTGAGCATGCATGGGATATGCTACAGAGAAGAGCTCTACCGAATATGGAGGGTATCCAGTCGCAAGAAGACCTTTTTTTGTTGTTGCAACGAACATGGGCGGCCATTCCACAGCGTGATTTGGATGAACTCATTTTGAGTATGCCAAACCGATGTTCTTGTGCTGTTAGTGTTCGCGGTAGAAACACGGATTATTAATTGTTTAAGTTACCCAATAAAATTTTAGAGAAAACTGTTATTTCAGTCTTTTTTTCGAACTTTTGTGTTAGTGGTTCAAATGTCAAAAATCCCTTTATTAGGAAAATGGCAAATTTCTTTATTAATGCAAAGGTGACTTGGTTTATCGTTACTGTGACAAACGAAAACACTTTATTTGATGAATCCTTAAAGAAAATTTTAATATATATCAATCAGGAGAAAAGTTATTGCAAAAATATATGTTGATCCCTAGACACTTTTGATGTGTGTATAAGTGCCGTATATAATATACATTAGTTTTAAATTACAAACAGACACTTCAATTTTATTTATTTGTGTGTATGTAGTTTTATTTATTTGTGTGTATTTGTAATTTTTTTTTTATTTGGTTGAGATAACAGCTGTATCACGTAGTTAATTAGAGCTTTTTCCGATTAACTTCGACTAGGAACGAGGATCTTAATCGTGAGTCACGTTCGACTGGCAACTTTGCTGTGTGATGTCTCACGGAAATACTATAACTTATTATATTACTATAATTTTTCCGACGGCGACTGACCAAATATTTCAGCAAATATTTTATTTTAGCTTTTGCCCGCGTTCACCCGCGTGGATGTCGGAAAATATCACATGGGAACTTACTACCGGGTCAAAAGTATCCAGGTTATCTGTGTGCCAAATTTCATCCAAATACGTTCAGCCGTTTTTGAGTGATTGACTAACAAACATCCAAACATTCAAAATCTAACATTTATTATCTTCTAGTAATTGTTTGTTTGAACGCGCTAATCTCTGGACCAGTCAGATTTGTGATTAGGGTCATGCGCTTGGTAAATAAATAAACATTTTTTTGGAAAAGTTTTTTATTAAGATGAGTAAAATCATGTGTATCGGTCACTAATTATCAATCATGCTATATTAGGATCATGATTTTCCACCACTAGTTATTTTCGTTATCAAAATTCGTTAAAAGTAACGTGTAAAATAAGGTGTTTATGTTAATAATGATGTTTAAGGGAGGCTCGTTTATATTTACGCACATTTTCAGTCATAATTTCTTCCCGAAGCTGAAGGCAACAATCTGGTAAAATGCAAGATTGAATTTGCTCCTGATAGCTAATTTATTTCTCCCCCGAGGCGTCGTGTACACTCAACCGCGTTAACTTACAACAATGTTATCATACAAAATCTTTTGAATTATTTTTTTTACATTTTAATTTCGCAGCTGTTTTGAGTTGTTTTGGAATTCTTATAAGTTTAAATTAGGGAGATAATTAATCATTTCAGAGCTGTCTTTTAGGGACTTTTTTGTTGTGATTTTGTTGTTATTTCCATGGCTAATTTAATTTTGTAAATTAACATTTTACTTGCCATATATGTTTATATGGCAAGTAAAATGTTATGAAGTAAGCTGTCAATTCCTACCATCAGGTAAAATGTCATCTCACTTCACCTTAGTTTTGACCATGAGATTTTTATAGAATATACCGTCAAGTTCTATGAAGTACCAAAGTAGAGTAAATTAGTTAAAGATATTTTCTCTTAATATTCAATTCTCAGCAAACGGATAATAAAAAAGTCAGAAAAATCCTCTGTAGTAAGTACCACCGAACCTTAAAATGATCTTATTTCTGTAAGGCTTATACACACACTTTTACACTTCAATCATATTTTTAAAACTAGATGAGGTTGGCGTTTTCTATCAGACTAATCTGAGAAGAAAGGCCGAAACAAACTCAGAGATCACAGTCTCTTCTAAAGTCCAGACATAATTTTGGTCAAATCAAGTGAAAAGTGAAGACCATGTAGATTGGTGTCTGAAATGGTCTTTTGGGATCTGTCCAGTCAGAGCTTAATTTTGTTTTCCTGGCATTTGATTTTGTTATTCTGTTTACAATTGAAATTAAAGTCAGATTTATAAAATTCATGTTAAATCTCAGATTGGACACAGTTAAAAATTAACCGCAACCAAACGACCTCTATCTAAAACGAAATCTAGACTGAAATAAGCAATTAAAATCCCAAAACAAAACACACTTTCGCTGGTAATCTAAAATAAATGTCGCCATCAGATAGTCTTTGTGGCGACACACCGAATAGCTCGTTAAAAAGTGCCCCGCGATTTCTAAAGTACCGTATAAAGAGTAAAGCGCAGAATAAAAACGTGCAGCGTTTTCTGTATCTCAGTCAGACATAAACCTTACAAATTGACCCATTTCAAGCAGAACGTAAAACTAAAGGCTCCCACACACATTACCGGCAACCCTGCCGGGTTACCAAGGACGATACTTTACCACTTACGGGCCAATAAAAACGCGCGCACAACATAATTGTGGTCATAACATCATGAACGTTAACTTTGTGGATGAATTAGTTTTTGTATAGTGTAACGTCACAATTAGTCGGGAGGACTATTTGAAACTTACATAATAAAAGAATAATTAGATGGTTAGTAAATTAAAACTTCTGGCAGGCTTCAAGGTCCCTCGCCTAGGAAGAAGACAAGGGACGCTTCGATTAGCGGCGAGGGACCTCCTACTACGTTACATTCCAGAGGCAGAAGACAAGAGACGCTTCGGTTGACAGCAAAGGCACCACCTCCCACTTCAGAGGAATCTTGGCAATGGCCAAACTGTAACGTTGCAATTAGTCGGGAGGGCTGTTTGTAACGCTGTAACGTTGGTTAAAATAGGGAAACATTTTGTGACCTACTGTAAACTGTTAATTAACAGGAAACATAATTCTTCTCTTAAGTTAAACATTTTTGCGAATAAATACTTATACATTAAGTATCTGCTTCGTTGGTCTAGTTGTAGGAAGAGCTAAAAGCACGAGGTCCTGGGTTCGATTTCAAGGTCGGACAAAGTGTTAGTAGCAGTCCGGAGTCTAGTTGATGGCAATAGGCTCGCCCCTATTACATAAATGGGACTTAAAAATAACTTATAAAATATGGGAGTACTAATAGGTACCTATAACTCTGACCAACCACTCAGGGAATTCAGGCGTGATGTTAGAATTGCTATAACGCTTTACAGGTGATGCCTACAAAATGTTATAAGGAAAGGTAGCAGTTTCTAAAGAGCAATGAACAATCGTACGAAGCCGTAAAAGGAATGCACCTGGCAAGGACAAGTCTATCCCGCCATCTGTAGTGAATGTCGAAAACTAAACAATGAAACTACATATTTCAAAGCTGCCGTGTTCCGTCTGAGTTTAACAAGATGCTCGAAACAAAAATTATTATTCTGCATACCTTTGATCTCCATCCCAACCCGCACTGGGCCCGCCCGGTGGATTATGGCCCACTCCCTCTCATAGAGAGGAGGCCTGTGTCTGTACTTTGATCTCCATTTAGATAACACGCCATCAACACGCTAAGAAGAAGAAGACTAATGTATTTGATAATAATTTCCAATTACCGTTCATCGATCATTATTCTTCATATTCATTGATCAGTATTCAATTTTAATAAGTACCTTGTACTTGTTAACAGGCCTGCACTGTCCTCCAAAGTCTATTAATACTGTAATTTGAAAACAATGTAATACCAAATATTTTTAAAAGAGTAACCGTGTAGTTTCTTGCGGCTCTTCTACATAGGAACTGACCAACTGGAACAAGTGCCCGTGTGGGTTTATGTGAAAAATAGCTTCCATCCGCGACTTCTTCCGCGTGAATTTTTTTGCTCCCCCAACCCACCTCGAAGCATCGCATTACCTACCCGCGCTATCACTTCGTTTTCACTTAGAGTTCTTTCTTACTTTTTAAATTTTGCTCGGCTTCTAAGGTTCATAGCCTTCTTTAAGAATTGGGTTAACAAAGCAAAAAGATTTTTTCAAATCCAACTGTTAGGTAGTTCCAGAGATACTAACAAACAAAATCTAGACAAAATCAAACTGGTTGCTAATTTAGTTTATATATATAAAAAAATGTGTGCGTGTACTATTGTACACACGTAAGAAGTGCAACTTCTTTATTCTTGCCCCTACCACGGTTGGTTCAGACGAAGAGTACTTTCACTTTCAAAGATGGCGCGTAACGGAAAAATGTGACGCGTAACCGAAAAATGTGACGGTAAATTTTTTTCCAACGCCGATAAAGAAGTTTCACTTCAAAAATATGACATTGTTTTTTTACATTCTGTGACTAATGTAACTTACACACTTGTTAAAATTCTAGGAAAATTTTACAATCTTTGTAAATATGTGAGCACCATGTATGACTTCATTGATTTACCTGTCATTGCTATATTTTTAATTCTTGTTACCTTTTGGTGTAGACTATTTTTAATTCTAGGTGCATCGTCCTCACAATTATATATAATGAACATTTTAAAAGAGTACCGGTGGAGTTTCTTGCCCAGTCTTTTTCTAAACTACCTTTTAGAAGGGGCGTGTGTGGTTCGATAGCTTTAAATTTGAATCTAAGAACAAAATGCTGGCTTGATAAAAAAGAAACTTACCGACGTCTTTTCACCGCTTTGCGCTGTCCCGGGACTAGGAATCCATTCACAGAGGTTCACAGCACTTAGCACAAGAGGATTAGACAGTTTTCACAGTTTACAATTAGTAATTTTCAGAGTTTTCTTAATATTTTACGGAGCCGCGCGCGCGTTTCTTTTAAGATGTCTCTCAAGGTGGCGCAGGTGGCGCTATCGCTCATTCGCGCGGAGCGCTGGCAGATTTCCGCGCGTCTGATTGGTTGAGCGCGTTGAGGCGGGAAAGATGGTTCGTTTCAAATCAAGCCAGTAAGAAATAAACCCAACATTTCCCCCCACCGAAATCCGCAAGGATTTCCCAGTTACGATACCAGGATAAGTGAGGTTTGAATTTGTTGAACCTTGAATTATGCAATTAACTATAAGAATCGATGTGTTTTGAAGTATTTGATTTATATAGATAAATATAATATAGCAAGTGGACTGTATTTTTATAAGGAGTAGAATATAGAATAATAGGAAGTCATACATACAAGAATTTACATAATGACGGTTAGAATTATACAATAAAGAATTATTCTGAGTCCTGATCCAACGGGAGAGGACTCACCTTTGAAACAGGACGAGTAAACTCGTTGTTATTGGCAGTGCGTACACTTATTACACGCACGACCCCGTCCGGTCCACTATGCAATTTGGAAACTCGAGCTAAAACCCATTGAAGCGATGGTGCATCAGAATTTAAAAGTACAAGGTCACCGATATTGAGATTTCGACAGTTGGTAAACCACTTTGGCCGTTGTTGCAATGTATGCAAGTAGTCTTGTCTCCAAAGTTTTCAGAATTGTTGTGACATTTGTTGGACAAGCTGCCAACGATTCAGTCTAGAACCAGACAGATCCGTTAAGTCGTGTTCTGGTACCGATAGGAGTTCCCTACCTATGAGGAAGTGAGAATGAGTTAGAACCTCAAACTCATTAGGATCACTCGACAAAGCACAGAGGGGCCTTGAGTTGAGCACAGCTTCAGCTCGGCAGAAAACCGTACCGAGTTCTTCAAAAGATAGAGCCTTAGTACCAATAGCACGTTTTAGGTGTAGTTTAGCAGATTTAACCACAGATTCGTAAAGTCCACCAAAGTTATTTCCTGTCGGAGGGTTGTGCCTCCATTTAATTCTACGAGAGACGAAGCCTCTGGATAGATTTTCCGAATCAGTATTAAGGAAGTCAGTAACTTCTTTTAATTGTTTGCCAGCTGAGACAAAATTGGTGCCGTTGTCGGATACAATGGAACAGCATAAACCTCTTCTCGCCGTAAAACGGTCGAAACATGCGAGAAAACACTCTGTACTCAGAGAAGATAAGACTTCTAAATGTACCGCTCGTGTGGCACAACACACGAATACGCACAAATAGGATTTGGATACGTGAGCGTTTCTACGAGTTGACTCCTTGGTAGGAAAAGGTCCGCCTATGTCGACACCAACAGTATGAAAGACATGAATATCTTGAGTGCGGAACTTAGGCAGTTCACCCATTATAGGTTGTCGATTTGTAGGAGACACCCTAAAGCAAGACATACATTTACTTGTACGTGATCGAATAGCACTACGCGCTGAAATGATCCAATATTTTTGATTGATTAAACTTTGAAGAGTGCGTGGACCCACGTGTAAATGAAGTTTATGAAAGTGATCGATTAAGATACTTGTAAAGTGAGATTTCTTTGGAAGGAGAAGCGGATGCTTCTTTTCGTAAGTTAGATCCGATTGGGAAAGTCGACCCCCCACCCTGAGGAAACAGTTGGAATCTATGAAAGGGTTGAGCTTTCTCAAGGATTGACTGCAGTGACCGTCCTTTGATAAAGTTACTGTTATGTCATTCGAGAAATGATGTTTTTGACTGATTTTACTAGAATATCATGTGCCTGTCTGAGGTCACTGACCGAGATTGATCTACGCTTCTGAGCAGCTGATCTGCAATTATGGATGAACTGGTAACACCGAGCAACAATGTTGAGCAACTTAGTGAAACTAGAATACTTTTCTATGAGATTGTAAAGTGAATCATCTGTTGTTTCAGTGGAAACGAGGACCGTCTTGGGACACTTAAGTTCAGGAGGATTGCAGTCACGGAATTCACTCATGGTTTTGATTGGCCACTGTACCGGGTCAAGATTGAGCCAGTCAGGCCCGTTGAGCCATTCGTGTGTCGCTAGCAATACGGATGGTAACGCGCCGCGAGAGCAAATATCAGCTGGATTCGACACACCACTAACATGATACCAGCATTCACTGGGCACACTATCGTTGATTTTGGACACCCTAGTGGACACAAATGTTTTGAGTGTGTAGCTGGGAGTATTGAGCCAGGCAAGCACTACGGAAGAATCCGTGAACAACAATGTTTCATTGATCTCAAGTCGATTGTGTAGAATGGATTGGACGTACTTGACAAGCTTGGCTAGCAAGTGTGCAGCCATGAGTTCCAGACGAGGAATGGTGACTGTCTTTAAAGGCGCGACTTTAGATTTTGCGATGACTAAACTGACTTTAGTGTCACCATCCGCATTCTTAGTTCGAAGATAAACAACAGCAGCATACCCAAGAGTTGAGGCGTCACAGAAACCTAAAATCTGACAGTATATTTTTATAATTCTATTTTTTCATTGTAATTTTTGACGTTCAAAAGTGCCTTTTATGTGACTATTTGAAATAAATGATTTGACTTTGACTGTGACAAATTTTACCTCTTTATAATATTACCCCTTTACTAATAAACGTATTACACCCTTACTAATAAACGTATTATATCAGAGGAATAGTTACACACCAATTTCTCCCTTTCAGTCGTCAGAATAGAATAGAAAAGAATACTCTTTATTATGTACACCATATAAATTATAGACATCATTATATAAATTTTGCAAAGGGTGACACAATGGGCGGTCTTATCGCTAAAGGCGATCTTTTGAAGACAACCTTTGGATGGATTAAAAAGGGGGAGGAGAGACAAATACTGTAGGTAGTCGTTAGTAATTTGACTTTCGGAAGAAGAAGACAAAGCGTTTTGTAAACAGACGCTATACAACGTTTAGCTTTCTAAACGTTGGTATAGATAAAATATTTTGATTTTTATTAAAGTTCAAAATACTGGGATGATTTTATTGATGATGATAAAAATCTATTCATAATTGCCGATTATCAAGTGTGCTTCCACCAATACTTTCACAAGATTATTACTATAAAGCACATGTTTATCAGTGTCTCCGACAACGTTATGTTAACTGAATTCAAGTTGATGCCAGACATCGTACGAGTTGTTGAATTATTAATATAATAGCTTCATGAACGTATTGCTGAGTAGATAAAACCTAGTTTTACACGGACGCGGAATAAATTCATGAAATGACATACCTTTTGGTAGTCTCCTTTAAGGGGATTACATGACCTAAACGCAAAAAAACACAAGTTTTAGACGCAATAAAAGTATATGATCGACTACGGTAAACAAAATAAAAAAATACATGATATTCTTCAGGATATATGCTAAGTAGATAGTGTGTTGAAAACATGATACAACTAATTAGATACGATAGAAAAAAATCATAAAGATACCTCTAAAAACTTTCTTTTTACAATAAAAACCATACTCATATACACCCAATCGTTCTGATTTTTTGTCAGATTATTCTACAAGCAACATGCTAAAGCACTAGTGTTTTAACTTTTTAGTCTAAACAATAGGTTTTTTGTAAATAGATAATTGCTTCATATTTTGCAATAAATTGCCAGCGTTGTGTCCTCGCGCTTCTCTTTCTTTTCTATGCAGTTCGACAGTGACCGCACTTTAGGTCATGTAGTCCCCTTAATGCCCCTGTGTTTTCTTAAGGTTACCATTTTTATGCTATTGAGTAGCAAAGAAGTAGATGATCTGCCTAAGGCCCTTGACTAAATCATCTGCCTTTACTTTTCTCAACTATTCTTGGGGTCAACTTCCAGTACAACCGGATGCAGCTGAACCAGTATTTTACGTAGAGCGAATGTCTATCTAACCTCCACAACCCATTTATTGGGTAAAACTATACCACTTGGTAAGACTGGTTGTCAGACTTTCGGGCTACTGACGATCCGTAACGTCAAAGATCCACGAATGACAGCTGGGACCAACAGCTTAATGTGCTTCCCGAGGCACGGACGGGTCGCGGTATTTAAATATGGTCACCCATCCAAGAACCGTCCGTCCGTCCGTCCGCTGTTATTACTTAGCTACGAGCCCTTTTATAAGCGATAATGAAGATATAAAATAAAAAAAAAATTGGATTGATATAAACTACCAAAAAGCTGTTGAAAGATTGTTGTCAATCTTGTTGAAAGATTTTGTAGAAATACGAAACTCTTTGAAAGCGACTGCCACTCTTGTCTAGGCACTCTGATAGTACTTAAGTGGTCACCGTTAATGTCTGTTGTACCAGAGGTATAGCTGGTGCGTTTTCCACTTTAGTGTGCATACACACGAACGAAACGCGCCGACGACAGGAGCAACTTCACCGACGCGACGCGTCGATGGCTGCCGTCGACAAAATGCCGCTCGTGTATTTGGGCACCACAGTCAAATGCACGAGCGACACGTTGTCGACGACCGCCGCAGACGTGTTAACGGGTGCCGTCGACGCGTGTCGACGGGTACAGTTGCCTCTGTCGTGAACGCGTATCAATCGTGTGTGTGAGCACTTAGAGACAAAGTTAAATAAAAATATTGAGAGCATTTGTGTTATAACGAAAAAACCTATTCTATTCTTGAGAGCTTATAACAAAAGTATTTATTTGCTAAAACCTAGAGAATTATAGTCAGGCTAAATTCTCTTTCGAAGATAAAATGTTTAGACTTAATCCTGCGTGTTTTTGTACGTGATTTCTAAGGAACATTTCTTTTTATTTTGCTTCTAAAAATCTATATCCCTAGAACACTCTTTTGGCTACATTATTGAAGTATTTCTAGGAATGTTGTTACGTACTTAAATCCTGAATTCGTGATCTCTTAAAGCCTTAATGATGCATTTTAATGACTCTTGAAAAACCAGTGCTCTTCGATGAAATTATAAAATCGGAATTGTGTTGTTATGTTTGAAAGAAATTGTGTGAATAGTTTTTTGTTATGTATTTTATTCTCAATAATTACTAAATGGGCCTTTTTTACCTTATTGTGATAATCAATGATGACACTTATTCAGCTATTCACGTGGAGAGCCATAAAATTAAGAAAATACCAAAGAAACTAATTGGATGGACTGTGAGAAAGATCATGTGTGAAAATGTTAGGGAAAACATGGGGGCTCTCTCCGAAGATTACTTTGTGGTTATACAAAGCGCTGATCAGGCCGATGTTGGCTTATGGCGCTCTGGTTTGGTGGACGAGGGCTGAACTCTCTACCACCATTACCAGACTGCAACGCTGCCCGTACCCACTTCTACCTCTGCCTTTCTCGCAATTTCGTGCGTGGATTCGCCAAAGATCGGTCGAACTCCATAACAACAGGTGGTCACGGGCATCAGACTGTAGACAGTCAAAATTAGCCTTACCAATGCTATACCCACGATTAACCAAAAAACTTCTCAGCTTGAGTAGAAATAACCTTAGAATAATAATAGGAACAATTACGGGCCATAACCCTCTTAACCGCTTCTGGGCGGAGTTAGGCTGGCTCTGTTAGCCAGAATCCTCACGTACAACGGACCGAATGAGAGTCTAAGTGCGTGTTGTAAAGGGAGTCCCATCATCATCATCATCATCAAGATCATGTGTGAGACATGGCTAGAAAGGGAGCGACTACGATGGAAGAAAAGAACATAATCATTTTAATTATTTATTTATATTTCACTTCAAGACACAAACATCAGTGTAGCCCTGGCTCTTTTACTAAGAATTCCTGTATCACAAGAACCAGAAACATGTTGCGCCAATTCCGAATAAATTGAGATAATGGCCTGCCATAATAATAATGGTTGATAATGGATTGACCGCTCAGTAAGTTGTTACTGAGCGCTCATGTAGCAGTCCTAATAAATGCAAAAATCATAATGCTCACGCCCTTACTAGACCGCCCCTCGCCCTTACTAGGTCAATCGATCGATCGTTGATCGATGAGACAATCGTACCTCTACCTACCTAGTGAACATTTAGTTACTTGACAATGATAATTATATCAATCAACAAATTCAAAACCCACTCAAGAAGTGACCGAATATTCAAACAGATTATCATCACATCTCATCTTCATCATTGTCTTACAAAAACACTTGAACAATCAGAGTAAAAGTGAACGTTCAAAGTGCGTCAATTGAATTATTCTAAGGTGAATGTCATCACTCTACTTAAGGCGAAGATTAAATAATAATGAGTTGGAAGGCAAAGTGATGACATAAAATCTCGCGGGAAAATTGCTCGAAACACTCGTCTTTACTCTCAAGTTTGCATAATGAAATACTTGTGGAAATACAATATAACTTGAGTAGGAGTCAAGTTAAGCAGGCAATTTGTATTTTGCTAACTTTTCATTTAGTTATAATAGTAAGATAACTTTGTTATCAAGCTGTGACGTAATTATTAAGTTTGCAGCGTTTATTATGTTAGTTAAACAAAATGGCGGCTGCGAGATAATGCTTTGTTTACAGAAAATACAAAAATAAAAGTTGCAATAGTAATTTACGTCAGTTCATCAGCATCGGTAATAAAATGTTAATAAAGCATTGCTATAAAGTTTACTGTCAGTTCCTTGGAACGATTTCGTTATAGTGTCAATTATTTATTTGATTTGTGGGTACGTAGGCACTGCTGGCTTCAATATTAAGTTTACAAAGAACGAGTTGAAGCTTAAGTTATCTGTGAGCCATATTTTTAAGGTGAGAAGACAAAAAGAACTGTTTTAGATTCGTTAATTTTGACGTTTGTAACTATCACAAATGGTACGCTAAAGGGACAAAGCTATGTTTCTTAAGTTTCGTAAAATACGTGCATCTTATTTTGTATGGAAATATTCTTTACTTCACCTATTACAGCTATAAAGCTACTGCAGATAGGCATGACGCGACTCTAGTAGAACAATTTCCATGTCAAAAATTACAAAAAAAACTGTCAAAATTAACTCAATTAACTGAATTTTGACAGCCGCGTCGTGCCTGTATGCTGATTTTCTACTCATTTGTGTTAAAACTTCTATAATAATACCTACACACCGAATAAAGCTAAATATTTTCTAACATAAAATTCTGATAACAAGCCCTCATTTTATAAGAAACGACGGAAAATTTCACTTCAATTGTTTTAGCAATTTCGGGGTTATGTTACGGTTGGTGGGGCGAATAAAATTGCTATCCTTAATAAAGTTTCAATTCTCAGAGGCATTTTGTGTCAGTCCCCTTGTAATTTTGTATACTAAAGACTCGAGCGAATTCCAACAAAACAGCCATTAGACTGAGTTTATTGAATTAGTATAAAAACTGAGACTTAATTTTATTTGAACACATTTCGAGTGAGCGTATCTGTTAAATATTCTTTAACTCTATAGCTGTGATAATATCATACGATTTGCAAATTCTACGTACAGGAAAATATTGAACTTTAAAAGACAAATCTGTCTTGGTATAAATACTCCTTTGAACACACTTCAGCACAACATTAACAAAAAAAACACTTTAAAATTTACAAACGAAACACAGCAGACAGTTTCAAATCATAAAGTTAGAATCTCTATTTTGCACCATTAAAAGCGTTTTACCGCTGTTTATTTGAGAAAAACTGTCAGATTTCACATTTTGTCGTGACACAAGGCTGGATTTTACGGTTTCCTTCAACATGGGTGCAAAATAAATTAGCACAGAAGGTCGGCTCTATGAGTAGAAACAGGCGCACATACACATGAACGCGTACGTACTGCGATCTCGACCGAATGTCAGTCGCGAGTGCGCTTTAACTCGCTCTACGTGGAGCATGTCTATACGTGCGTGAGTTTTTCGCTCGTTGTTTGAAGCTGAGCTTCTGTAACTATTTATTTTGTGGCATGGGCATGTAATCCCGGGCGTCGTTCTGTGTGCTCGCTGAGGCCGTGTCTCCAGTGTCACCCAGGCGATTAAAGTGATTTACAATGTGGCCGCTGGCCCAAGAATTAAGAAGTTTATTTTAGTTCTTTGAACTAGGATTTATTAGGAAACGTATTACTTAGATGTGGGAAGTTTTTTTAGTATTCTTACAATGTATGTGAGTTTTACTACGTTATTGCAAGCAATTCCAGAAGCGTGGGTTCCACTGCAGTACTTTAACCACAGTATTTTTAGTTTCCTATGTTTGTTACATGAAAAGTCACAATAAAATGCTCTAGGGTAACAATCAAGCTTCTACATAACCAAAAAAAAAAACTTGTGGAAACACAGAGATTCATTTTAAGCAAGAACGAGCACGGATGTAAATCCGTCCGTCTGTTATAAATGCCGGAATATTTAAATTTATTCTGACACTTTTTTTAAGTTAGCCTACACTGTCACTGCTGAGTAAGGCCTCCCCAAAGCGTTCCAGGCATCGTTTTCTAGAGCCTCCTCGATCCAACCCTTGCGTTAAGCGTCTAGGCCGTCACGTCTTCCTGGGCCTCGGTGGACTATTATCAAATAAAGATGTGTTGTAGCGGCAGGAAAACTTTCGTTTGAGTATATTCGAGAGTACTTGCTAATAAATGAAATAACAATCGTTTCATAATTTTCCTTGAAGTCCATACATAATCAGCCTATAATGTTCCCACTGCTGGGACACAGGCCTCCTCTCTATGAGAGGGAGTGGGCCGTAATCCCAGTGCGGGTTGGTAGATGTCACATGTCTTCGAACTTTTGGTTCATGCCGGTTTCCTCACGATGTTTTCCTTCACCGTTTTAAGAGCAATGGTGATGAAATAATTTACACAAAATGAAGCGCCTGACGGGATTCGAACCTACGACCTACAACTAGTAAGCCGCGGCCGTTACCACTGGGCCACCACTGCTGCTTGAAGTCCATGAAAATCACAAACAAGAAGCCATTAAATCAGTGCGTCTTCAATTATTTAATTAGTATAATGTTCCATGGCGAATATAGTCGTAGGTATATGCCAGTGGTTCAATTAAGATATATTGTGTATCAAAGATTTACCTTAATGGCGTGTACTTGAAGCGGTCGGGTATATCTATCTGTGTTTGATGAAGAGTAATATGAGTATGTCTTTACATGTTGGTTTTGTAGTCTGGCTAATGAGCTCTGTTTGACTACAAAATAATGTTGAAATAAGTCGTCCTCCAGTTTTAATGATTAGAAGTTTATGATAAAACTGGTAAAAACTTGCTCTTAAAAACATGGTAATAATTATCAGTTAACATTTTTCACTGCCTAAAAGCATCAGGAACCGCTTATTAACAGCCCAGAATAGATAATGTGTGTGTAGCTACAAAACATCTAAAACAAATGTAAATTCATTTGGGTACTACGATACCACAGATAGACTACAAAGCCAAAAACTGAAAACAACTCTCATTTGCATTGGAGGGTTAAAAAAAAGACCGTAATCAGTGCCCAAAAATATTGTAATACTTTTATTTAATGATCTTCACTAAGCCGTACTTAAACAACTGACTTTCCACTTCGGGACTTCGAAATAGAAATAAATACGCTAGCCATGTAATTTAGGTTAAGTACAAGCGCCGTGTTTCTTGAATCGTGATCCTTAAAATAAGGTTCAGTAAGAAGAGACTAAATCTCTCCAGCGTACCTACTAATAATAAGTAAAAAATCAAAAGAATTTAACAAGTGGTGTTTCGTAGCGGCGAAGGACGGCGATGACAAATGCTCCCTCGGGCCCGCTCCACTGAAACTTGGACTGAAAATCCCGCAATGTTCACCAACTTATTCCTACTCATCTGTTATGTTTCATTTGGGTCGAGTTTAATGAAAATGATAAAAATATTCCAGCTTCGCTTAGCCTATTGTTGTACGTTTTTATTGTTTAACCTTTGTTTGTTATAAACTGAGTGTAGGTACTCGATACGTCATCAATATAAAGGACAACATTGTAACATACTTTATTAGAATTTCGTTTGTTTTCAATTACATATTTTGCGTGTTGTTTTGCTGTACATGTATTAGACGAAATGAGGTATTTTATTTAATTTATTAGAAAGTAAATTACCATCGTACTACCGTGAAGGCTTCAATTTCGCTTGTTTGAATTCGTGTCGTCGTGTAATCACAAGGCTATGGAGTGGTTACACGTGCGCCGGGTCGGTAATGCTTATCATCCGTTACGACTTACGAACAAACTCAAGCATTCTCTGGAACAAGGTTATTATTCTCATCAGATTAATGCATGAGTATCAACGCGAAAATAAGATAAAAACTTTTTTCTTACCGCAAAAATCCATTTCCAAGTTAAACAGATCTTCACGTTTTTTGCTCATTGAATCCGAGAGTTTTTGTTCCATATTTTTAAAGATTACCGCTGAAGTTCATTTGGAACTTTACCTTAGTGAGAAATGAACCTATCTAAAGGGGTAGGTGTAAATTAAAGGGGGCCGGAAGAAGTTAAATTCTGGACGGAACTTTTAATTACAATGAGTGACCTTCGTTATCATTAGTTAATTAAGTTTGATTTAAATTGGAATAATTTGGAGGCGTTTGTAATTTGAAGTTAAACGAGTCACTTATAAAGGAATAACTGATTGCATCTACTGTTAAATTAAAGAATCAACTTAAAAGAACACTTTTTGAAAGGCTCACTTTCATTTCTTCTTTCAGTCTGAATTTTCAGATAGAGATCCTTACATGAATATGTATGCAAAAGTCGAGTTACTAAAGTAAAGGATTTAAACAGCTCTCGAGCCTAAATGCGGGGTTAATGACGAGAGGCTCAAAAAGGGTCTAGATATTTAGTAAATCTTAGTAGGTACCTGACTAAGGGATTTCATAGGCTTTGGAAGCCTTGAGCTTAACTGGGCGAAACGAGTCGTCAATACTTAAGAAGTGGAATTAGAGGACATATCAAATTGACGTACCTACCTACAATCTAGATGTAAAAAAAATATACAATGCGGAGACAACAATCGCACTATCACACTAATATTATAAAGGCGAAAGATTGTGAGTGTTTGTGTGTGTGTGTGTTTATTTGTTTGTTACATCTTCACGCCCAAACGGCTGGACCAATTTTGATTAAATTTTGTATGGAGGTAGCTGACACCCTGGATTAACATACAGGCTACTTTTTATCTCAATATTCCTACGAGATCGACACTTATGAAGGTGAAACCGCGGGGCGCAGCTAGTACGACAATAGTAAATAATAATGAAAATACTGGCAATATAAGTAGATAGGAATATATATTTTAAAACTATCCATAAATCTTAATAATGAATTTGAAAAATAATTTTTTGAAACAAACTTCTTCTTAGCGTGTCTATGGCAATATATATAGTCAACCCAGAATTTGGCTACGAGCTTGGAATCTTCATCCAGCATACAGACAACAGGACAAGGTGAAATAAACTAAATAGCAGTGATGGGTTTTGCCAATCAATCGACTGGTTATAGTGACTAAAATATTGGGTATATTTGATTGCATTTTTGTATATAAGCAAAGTCAAAGTCAAATCATTTATTTCAAATAGGCACTTAAAAGGCACTTTTGAACGTCAAAAATGAAAATGAAAAAATATAATTGACTAGCGGCCCGTCCCGGCTTCGCACGGGTGGAAAAAAAAGCTTATATTAATCAGTGATAATGTAGCATTCAAATGGTGAAAGAATTTTTAAAATCGGTCCAGTACTTTTTGAGCCAATTCATTACAAACATACATACAAATCTTTCCTCTTTATAATATTAGTATAGATTCTAGTCGCTCATTCCAAAAGGTAGTTTTCGTAAGGAGAAGAATGGGCAAGAAACTCCACCGTTACTCTTTTAAAATGTTTTACAAGATTTTGTATACATTCATTAGGAATTTCATTAGATATACAATAGTCAGACTATGATATTCCCAGTGCTGGAGGGTCCCAGCAGTGGGAACATTATAGGCTGGCTAAAACATTATAGGCCCACTCCCTCTCACAGAAAGGAGTCCTGTGTAGAGCTCCTCTCTGTGTGAGGGAGTGGGTCATAATTACCACGCAGGCTGCGGCTAGCTGGTAGGTAGATGTCACATGTCTTCAATTTTTGATTCTAAGACATTCCCGTTTCCTCAAAATGTTCTCCTTCACCGTTTTGAGAGCAGTAGTGATAATAAAGAACAGTGCCTGTCGGGGTTCGAACCCGCGACCTAAAACGTCACGATCGTTACCACTGGGCCACCATTGCTCTGCTCATTGCTCTGTCATAAGATACACGATGTTTAAATTATTGTCGTAACGTCGTCTCCACATTGTATATCCCCGTAATATAGTCCTCTTTATCGATTTCGATAACGGTAAGCCTTTAAATTTATTATTATTTCCTAGCGTGTGCCCTAATATGAATCATATTTACACAGACCGAATTTAGTTTTAAATACTCAGTCACAACTAATGCAATAGAGTCGCCGGCCGTGTTAAAGGCATAGGTATAGGAGAGCTTAGATCTCTCTTTGCGTATTTGGCGTTGTTCGGTTTTCCCCATAGTATTATGAATATAGATAGATATCTACAAATAAAAGTAAACAACGTCTCCCCCATAAAAAGCAAACACAGTTATCTTATAAGGGGTCTTACAAGGGATGGGGAGTCCAGTGTGTACAAACGAAGGGATGACAACGCGTCATCCCAAGCTCAGCTACTCACTTGGCAATTATAGTGGCGTAACTGTTTTGATTTGTGCTTAGTAGGGAACTCTGAGATGATCGAAACGTAGTCAGTGTGGCTGATGTTCAGCTGTTTTTAACCAATTTCAAAAAAGGAGGAGGATCTCAATTCGGATGTTTATTTTTTTATGTATGTTTGGGCACAACTCCGACATATATAGACGGATTTGCAAAATTCATTTTTGGTCGAAAGAGGTTTATTCCGAAATGGTCCCATATAAATTTTATTAACTTTGCTTGGGTAGTTTTTAATTTAGCTTCAATAATAGGATTTTTTTCCACTTAGTTATTGATGATGTTTGAATAGCTTCCTAATGTTTTAATAGTTATCTGCGTTGTTGCTTAGACATACTACAATTTATTCAATTTACTGCGAGCGACGTAGACTACTCAATTCATAAAAACTTATAAACAAAAAAAAAAAAAACAACCGACTTCCAAAAAAAGCACTACAAAGTGAAACATAACTTTAATTTCGGAAGTCAGTGTCAAAAAACGAAAATGCGGAACCAACGACATCGACTTCCGAAATTAAAGTTATTTTTCACTTTCTAGTGTTTTATTTTTGGATGTCGGTTGTTTTATTTTTTTGTTTGAAAGTTTTTATGAATCGAGTTGTCTACGTCTCTCGCAGTAAATTGAATAGATTGTAGTATGTTTAAGCAACAACGCAGATACTACACTATGCGCAGAAGGTTGATTCTAGCATCAGAAGTTGTTGCAAGTGCAGCCAAGCAGCAAAAAATACAGGATCAGCTGCTTATGTTGCTACAATTCTCAGATACTATCTACACGGGCGAGAGTAGCGCACAAACAATCAACAACTTTAAGGAACAATTCGTGTATGGAATAATCTCTACACGGCGATATCATCGCGGCGACAATTTGGTGGTACGGCGAGACTATCGCCACGATTCTATCGCCCGTGAAGATGGCGCCTTAGGTTCCTGAACTTCACTGCAGTGAGTGCCACAAGCAAAATTTAGTCAGCAGATGAATAGTGCTTGCATGTATATGAGTGCCGGAATGAGATAACAACTGGTGGAGGCGGTTTAAGTAACCGTAGGCACAAAGTAAACCAATTCAGGTCCTTAACCATAAAAATCACTAGACAAGGTGGAGATAAATTATGACATTAAGGCTTGTCCACACCATGCTTATCGGTGCAAGATAAAAGAAGATAGGATAAAGATAGACCTAAGGCTTGTTTGTACGTATAAATAAGCCACGTTCTTCTAGTTTGTATCGGAAGAGTTGAATAAAGTCACGAAGCATGTGAGTAAGGTTGCGGATAAGGTTTTATCGATTTCGTTACCTACATGCCAGCAGATAGAAATACGAAATGATAAGTAATAGAATAGAATACTCTTTATTATGTACACCATATAAATTACAGACATAAATATAGAAGAGAGTCATAATAAGTATCTCAAACTAAATTAAATGATTCCCTTATCAATCACAACACCTGTGCAAGATAGAATTCGTTTATGAATAAACTTTATCAATCAGTTATCAAAACTCTTTTAGATACCGACCTAGAAAAGTTTTAATAACTGATTGATAAAGTTTATTCATAAACATCACGGGAAAATAAATGGGTTTTGGAATAATTTAAAATTATTCCAAAACCCATTTATTTTCCCATAGGCTGTTTCATTGAACATAATTAAAATTGAGTATAACTGTGGCACGAATAGAAGGATACGGAAGGGACCGCTTGCTACGTGCTCGAAAACTAATTACAAATATTATAATTTATTGACAAATATGGGGAATATTTTACGAGTTAATTATCTGATAATATTTTGGCTAAATATTGTGCCGTGTGAAATCTGGTTGGGAAGGGACTTCATTTTCCGCTAGGGTCTCAGTTATCATTGAGTGAAAGAGTAGAATTTATCTCCATAGATCTTCCTGCACCAATACTGCAAGGTGAGTTATATACATACATACAATATTTTGCTACTTTAGATCAGTCAGAATTTGACTCTACGGCTCAGCATATTGTTGGCACATTGAAACTATAGTTCCTGTCAAAACCTGTCTAACTTCATTTTTAAATTCAATTTTTTTTTAAGCCTAACCTATATAGTTCTATAAACCGATATAGCCAGAACTATCAATCCAACCTTTCTACCACGTTATTGTTGTAGGTTTGCAAAAAAAGGCTTTAACGCTGCAATAATGTAAGCAGAACACTGACTCCTAAGTCACAGGATAGTTAGGAGTTAGGATTTGTATCAATAAAGATTTTTATTATTATTATTAATGTTTGACTGGATGGATTTTTTCCATTAATTTATTATGTGCTGAAGTCATGCAGAACCGGGAAAAATAGATTACCAATAGAAGCGATTGAAATGTTTGGTTATTGAAAACAGAAAATTGTTTTCTTAAGACAAATATTTATTTTGTGACATAACCTATACTGTATTTAACGACGCAGGA
Source organism: Globia sparganii (assembly GCA_949316385.1). Taxonomy (NCBI): domain Eukaryota; kingdom Metazoa; phylum Arthropoda; class Insecta; order Lepidoptera; family Noctuidae; genus Globia; species Globia sparganii. The sequence goes on along the minus strand of OX438665.1, from coordinate 14,664,247 downwards.
TAGCCTTTACCAGAAGTGGTCATCATATCAGTGGTTCAGCAGTTTCAATATCACCAGTATTGTGCCGGAATATAGCAGTTCCTCGTGGACGTGGTACAACAGTGGCACCCCTGACATCTTCTCTGGCATCAGAAGAGAGCCGCCACGCAACCATCGATGAACGCTCTGCTAGAGTGACAGTAATCAGCCAGTGTCTCTCTTATCCGACTTTTCGGTGATTCCAGTAACTTCGTAAGAAAATTAAGCGGCAGCTGTGTTGTCATATTTATACTTTTATGGGTGAACCTGCAGAGCTGGTTTTGTGTGGTTCAAGGCAATAGAGATGAAACAATAATTCTGTTCACTAATGTTTCGCCAAAACACCATTGACAATTTTTTAGTTTACAACCAACGTACCAAACGTTGGTTGTACTTAAACTAAAAATTTAATAATAAAAAAACATAATAATACCTCCTAATTAAAAATTATTATTAAAAATTAGTATATCGGATAACTATTTTCTGTGAATTATTTGGCAAACTTGTTATTGTAAAATGATGAAATGACATATGATGCTTTTGTCAATCGGTGCTTGTCAAAAAAACAAAAAATGTAAATAAATTTTTGGTGAACTGACAGGACATCCAATAATTCACTTTTGGTGTTATACTCGTATCAAGAACAAAAAGAACTAGTTGAGACGATTTTTCCCAGTTTCATGGAACGTTTTACAAATGGCCTAAAAACTACATTGCGCGGATTCATCACATTTTTAGCTTCGTCCTCAATATTGAAGAAGGACAAGACGCGAACTCGACCAAGATTTATGTTTGGAATTTCTTTTTATACTGTCCGCCATCACCCAATTACGAACATGAAAATCCTTTATTTTTTTCAAACTTGTCAAAAACAGATATTTTAATAACTCTCTTAAAGTAAGTTGGTAAAAACCAATTAATGTTTGTAGAAAATGTTGTTAGCGATGAAAAATAAATTATTTCTTTGATATCCGCAGAGTAGGTATCACTTAAGCAGCCAGGCGACCGAGGAGGAAATTCATATTTTTCTCGTATCAAATACTTTTGATTAATAATCCTGCCGCGAGAAGACAGCCGTATTTTTCTCACCATAAGTTACGATTCATTCGTATATGTTAATGTGGATTTTTTCATTTGAAATACATTTTTCTATTTCCTCTATTATTTTTTATTTCCATTATATTTTCGTTTTAGTTCACTGCAAGACGTAAAAAGTTTTAAGAGGATAGAAAATACAGCTTTATTGCATACCTACTTTTTTAAACATGACTTATATAATCTTTTTCAGTTGTTTATTATCTTAGATCATATATTGATGCATCTTTTTGTATGTCTTTTGGGTTTATTATTGTCTGTTTTGAGGGGATTGGCGCTATATGCCGAGTTACAGGACTCGTCCTAGTTCGGCTACAGATGCTCACATGTTAAATACTCCCAAGTACTAGCCTATAAGTATGTGTGACACGTTGTATTATTTTTGGTAAAATAAATTATTATTATTAATCTTTTACGTATTATAGATTTAGCGACCAGCCCCTGGGTCGCACGGTTTTTGCAACTTCACAAAGTATCAAGATTTCTTTATTCCACATAAGTACACAAGTAACTATTATGTATACTAATAAAGCTTTCGGAATAAATTTTCTAAATGATGGTGCAAAACGCATCAAAATCTAAAGCGCAGTTTTAGAAGAACAACGCGGTCACACAAAGACACGAAAGCGACTTTTTATAATATGCATGACCTTATGTAATAGATATAGATTTACGTGAAAATAAAAAGCTTTCTCCTATTATATATTTATAAAAAATATACTCGCTGATGTAGAAATAGTTAGCACAAACTACTTGTGTTGATGCAAAGCATGTATTTAGAGAATATTAACTTTGACACCCAGGGTGACAAATTGTGTAAGTTGTGCCACAACTTTAAAGGCGTAACTTTTCTCTTTATGCTAAAAAATACGCAGTTCGAAAATATTTAGCACAAAACAGATTCATTTGTTTAGCAATGTATTGAGTCATTTATTAGTTATTGAGTACAAAAAAAGTATTCTTTATAGTAAATTTATATTTATAGAGGAGAAAATAATAGACAATCCCTACTTGTCTATTAATTTCTACGATATTTTGTTAGTTTCTTGATAATGAAACTAGATACTATAATATTTTAAGCAATGCATGTAAGTGCATGTAATGTAAATTAATGCGCGGGGTTACATTAAATTCACACAATTTTACTGTCTCTGTAGAATGACCCATTAGTATTTATCTACTAACATCGTCTGCCTAGCCTTTTCCCAACTATGTTGGGGTTGGCTTCCAGTCTAACCGAATGCAGCTGGATTTTACATGGAGCGACTGCCAACCTGACCTCCACAACCCAGTTACTGGGTAATATGATACCTCGTGGAGACTGGTTGTAAGACTGGTTGTTAGACTTTCGGGTTTCGGACTACCCGTAATGGCTTTCAAAGATCCGAGAATGACAGCCGGGACCAACGGCTTAGCGTGTTTTCTGAGGCAAGAGTTCTTGGTATGTAAAGATGGTCACCCGTCCACAGACCAACCGCGGCAAGCGTAGCTTAACCTGATCGAACGACCTGTGCGGCTGTTATTATTTAGCCACGGGCCCCTCCACTCCATCCTCCATTTATTTACTAACAAATACACAAATTTTAGATCGACTCTAATTTTTAGATGAATCTTTTGTTATAAAAAGCCGAAGCTGGTGAAGGTTTCCAACGTCACCTGCGTATATTAAAAGGGTTATTAGCCTCTTCTAAGTTAAGGATTAAACGACCATGACAACATCGGGCTTTAAGGGGCTTGGTACGACAAACACTGCCTTAGGCATTCGAGAGGAGACCCTTGTTTTTTAAACCCTCTCTTTTTTATGTGACAAATTATACATTGAGAGACACCCTAATATTAGGAGTGACGCTGTTCTGGAATAAACGACGCTAGATAAAAATAAACTTTAAAGTTATAGAGGGATAAGTCTAGATAATGTAGAATTACTGTTTTGCCATCCATTGTTTATTGCAATTAAATACGTAGGTCCGCACGGCAACATATCAAGTTATACATTTCCAGTATAGGCTCACTACTCATTGTACGAAAAGCTAAATGCGAGGTCAGCTAAAACTGTAAATTTATAGCGTGATGTGTCGTCGCCTGTACCTTTCGATATTAAGATTGTATAAATATCAATCTGCCTTACCTTTTGCCAAATATGTTGGTGTCGGTATTCATGTGTTTGCAGCTAAAAACTAGTATTTTATATGGAGCGACTGCCTATCTAACCTCCACAACCCAGTTGCTGGGTAACACGGTACCCCTTGGTAAGACTGGTTTTCAGACTTATGGGTTTGGAACTACCCGTACTTACTGACTGTCAAAGATCTTTGCATCAAAGGCAGCCGGGACCAACGCGGCTTAACGTGCTTTCCGAGACACGGAGTGGTCTCGTTAGGTAGTGTATGGTCACCATCTACTAAACGACCTCGCCAAGCAAACAAGCATAACCGCCGATTGACCCGTTCTCGGTGTTATCATTTAGACACGAGCCCCTCTGCTTTCAGATTGTGTAAATAAATATAATGGAAATAAAACTTTCTTTAGCTGACTTTTGCGTGTCGAGACCGTGATTTATGTAAAAGAGCGATAGTGAATTCCTAAACTATATTTAATGTTCTAACATGCACAAAGCGTAAGGAATAAGACAAGGATGGTATAAAGTAATAATTTCTAAGACTTAAGTTTCGTGTACAGTTCAAATACAAAAGTTAAGAGATATCGTCATTTTAATCACACAAGCCGATTCCGCGCGAGTTTACGCGGAAGTACCGCAGCAGGTGAGCTGAATCGAGCAAAATGGCCACGACATACTAGAGGTTATGTACCTACTCAAGAGAAAAGAAAGTTTTCCTTCAAATTAGCATAGAAAAAAACTGTGGCAGAAGAAACGGAAAATGTCCTCTAGAGAAAACTCTTCTTTATTAACATTTAAATAGCACCTAGGTACGTAAACAACATCTTGTGACCTTGGCGTACTTTTTTATTATTAACAAAGACGAGACATACATAAAAGCTTAGTGAAACTTTTATTTATTTTTTGTCTTTGTTTTGCTTTGGGTAATTGAGGGAAACTAGTTAAGCACTTGAATTGTTAAATAAGATGGATAGGTAGATAAATGTTTATTTGCCAAAAACAGAAAGAGAATCGGCAAAAATGTAAAACATTGATGCCGATTCTCTTGTAGACCGAACTAAACTGCCACTAAAATTCCTTACTTTTGGCTATGAGAATCTTAAGCTATTCTGCAAAAAAAATATCTAAATTCTAAAATAATTTTGACACAACTAAAATCGCATTTGACAATCACGACTCCATGTTGTACTTGTTTGCCCTACCCCGTGAATGTTTTTTAGAGCCGTAGGGCGCGCAAATTTGGCAGCCTCGATGTGTTTTATATGGAATTTTTCAATTTTGGTATGGAAAATATGAAAAATAATTAACTACATGTTGACTTTTAGGGGTATATGGGTGGCGTAAAGGAGGTCGAAATTTTGATTATTTTTGCGATAGGACACACCATTTGAGATATAAGCAAAAGAAAAGAAAAAAAAAATACAGTATCTACTGTTTTTGCACCTGAAGTCGAGGTGTTGGTGTGAATTTTAGTTCATGACAACTAATTTTATTCCACACCTTTTTAATCGCGATTAAAAATAGTCAGATTTAGTTAGACAATCAAAATTTTTGGTGAAAAACGTCAAATTCACAATAGCAAAATTGAAATTTTCTATAGATTAACAACTCAGTGCCATCTTAGTGCTGTCAAACTAAAACATAGTTAAGTTGTGTCACTTTAGTCAATTTCAGAGTGGTGGAATCGTCGTTCGACAGGAATAAACGAAATTTTGGTGATTTTTAGTCTAGTTTAGAGGCATTTGTGACAAGAAAATCGGCACTATTATCAAATAACGTAAACTAACTTTTATAATGTTTCGTATTTTGAATTTCATTTGAAAAAAACGGAAAAATAAAGTTTTAGTTTACTTACACTGGTTGCTCAATCTATGTATTCTTGTTTTAGATTCTAAAAAGGTTCGTTTTGTCATAAAAGCTTCTGAAGTAATGTTCATAAAAAAAATACATAAAATAGAAGCGTTTAAATGACAGATCCACGTTATGCCTGTCCGGTGACATTTTCGCGTAGTGCATTTGTTCTCTATAGTAATGAGGGAAGGCCGCTATCAAAATAACCAACAACAGTTTTCTCACCAAGATATTTCATTCCCATCTAGTTTTCTTACAAGATATTACTTAACAAAAGCTATTATAGTTCTTTCAATTTTTTCTACCTTAACTTGAAGTTTTTGGCCGATTTTATACTAAAACGTTTCAAATATTTTTTTTCCAAATGGGGGGATTAATAACCAATTAAGAATCGGCGTTCTTTCAATGTTTTTACTTTGTATTATTGGAATCTCGAGGGTCGTTGTGGCGATTCTTAGGGGAGTCTTTAATACAGGAGTGAACGTCTTTTCATATTCAGGATATTAAAGCATAAGGTTATGAGCGAACGAAGTACTATTGACATTATAGATCAGTCAGTAAGTAAGTACATTTATATTTGTTTAAACATGGTTAGATGCACTGCATGCAAGATAATAATGGGATACAGAAAAGTTCTAACATATTCAGCCGCATATCGTGGCGTATAAATTGGTAGGAAGAGATGGTGTATAAACTGTGATAATATTCATCAAAATTACATTTCATCATTATTCATTAAAGATTAGTTAAAGGTCTAGGTAATTAAAATTCAATAAGCATATTTTTTAGATACAATTAAATGTCGAAGTAGTCATTAAATAAATTGGTCAATAAAAATATGAAATTTCAATTCTAAATTACAATTATTATTCCAAAAAATACAATATATTACAATAACATGTCAAAAATACAATATTGTCATCTCAAAAACGAAGAAAATTGTCCTCTTTCATAAACTCTGCTATATGATCAGTTTACATTTATGGGCACATATATTTAATGTTTGTTAAATATTGCTACATTCCAAGTTTGTAAGTGTGCAAAAATATAAATACAGAAATGTTTATACTGGAAAAACCGACTTTCATAAAAAAACACTACAAAGTGAAAAATAACTTTAATTTCGGAAGTCGGTGTCTTTGGATCTGTATTTTAGTTTATTGCCACCGACTTCCGAAATTAAAGTTATTTTTCACTTTGTAGTGTTTTTTTATGGAAGTCGGCTTTTTTTTTGTTAAAAAGTTTTTATTTCTCGCTTTTTAGTGGGACTATTTATAATGCATCAAGCTCATCGCCTTTTACAAAATATTACTTTTCCCGATACAGGGACGTTAATTGTTGAGGAGTTCTCCTGGTACTCCACCATCAGCTCCATTTTACCATTCGCATTGTGACGACCATAAATTGCTTAGCAACCATATTAAAGTAATCGAATCGCAACCTGTGAAATATTTATTATTGAGTAGTCCCGGTGGCCATCTGTGGTCTTCATCATCAGTTTTACTTCACTAAATTTTGCTTTCCGAAAGCAAATGCACGAGTTACTATAAATAATACCCGAATCGCTATAGGTGTGCCTATAATATTTGAAGAGTTCGTTCGATTTCTCCAGGATCCCGCTGATAATCCTGGCAGCAGCAGACCAGACTTATGTCAACATTGCATTGAACTTAAAATTTAGTCCTGTTTAAAATGAGCCCAAACACGACTACGGTGCTGTAATTTCAAGGTTTGTACTTTTTCTGGTGTTCCTGGCTTCAGCATCAAGTCTCTATGTACTTCGGTGTTTCTCATTAACAGTACGTTTATCCACACATCGAGCCCTTTTCAATGAGCCTAAACACGATATATCTGCTGTTAGTTGTCGAGGAGTTAGGTACTCTGCAGACTATCCTGACTGCAGCATCAGGTCATGACTTGATGATCATGAGACCAAATGTGGCAAATGCCCTATCAAACATCAAAACAATTTACTAAAACTGTCCTTGTCTGTTCGAGTAACTTCTTACTGTTAAGGAGTTGTACCTTCCATCATCAGCTCAGCTACCTGAAATGGTGACAACCATACGCAAATACACAAGATACTTCATAAAATATGCGAAAAACAATAAGTGAGGCTATAAAATTTGAGGGTTGCCCCAGATTTATCTAAGATCCCATCATCAAATCCTAACTTGGTGACAATGGGATCATTTTAGAACTATCTACTTTCGAAAAAAAAAAAAGAATTTTGAAAATCCGTCGACAATTGGCGGAGTATTAGATGAACAAACATACAAAAAAAAAACATACAAACATCCGAACTCCTCCTTTTTGTGAAGTCGGTAAAAAGGTGTGTTCATTTGTCTGCGGGCGAATATGCGTGTCCGGTGTGGTACCGTCCCGCTTACGCCAAGGAAGTAGATGTTGGTCTACATGAAACCTGCCGCACGATTACAGGCTGCCTGCAACCGACCCCGGTCAGCGCACCATATCACACAGCTGGCATAGCTCCACCACAAGTCCTAAGAGAAGTTGAATGTGCAGTGGAGAAACTGAAAACGGGAATCTGATACCAGACATCCACAATCTGGCGCACAGCTACCAACGCAACAGCTAAAAAGCAGACACAGCTTCTTGAAATCAACAGCGTCTCTGTCAGGAAACCCGGCCAACGCCCGTTGCAAACTGTGACAGGATACTCTTGCCCCTCCTGCTCACTACGTACCACCAAAAGAGCATCTTCCTGCAGGGTGTTACCTTCCGTAGTCCACTTGGAAGTCTCTGAACCGTCTCCGGACACAAGTGGGAAGATGTAAGTCCAACCTGGTAAAGTGGGGCTACCTTGACGGAATGGCAGTAGGGTGTGATTGTGGAGTTAAGTCACAAACCATGCTCCATCCTCGGTGTCCCAGAAAATGCAGTCAAAGTGACCTCTGCGCTGCCATCGACAACGCCGTGGAAGTGGCAAAGATTTGGGAAAACAAGATTTAAAATATAGTCGTGCCAGCGACACAAAGAAGAAGGTTCGTTTATAGGTAGGTGTTCGTGCACCGCACTGACTGAGATGTCTTGGAGCGACACAAGCAAGCGAACCCGCACCGCGACCATTCATTCGTCCATACGTTCTTTTATATATTCATTCGTTCGTAATCATCTATCGGATCATTAGCTCGTGGAACCATCTATTTTAAAGAAAATTTTATAATATACGCATTTAAAAGTTGGAGTCAGATTTATTATTCATCGAACCCTGGGTCGAAACATGGTGACCACAACGTGATCAAGCCAAAATCAAGAAGATTCTACGCAGCTATCGGCATATTTCAAATTGCATCGTCATTACCGAAAGCGGACTTTGTACTCGACGCACACTGATTGGAAATACGTTGCCCAGCCGTTGAATTTCATCTTAAATTTGAACATCGTTGAAGAATCAAGTTTAAAAAGAGATTGGTTTCTATAATCTGAGGAGAAACCACTAGATAATCTCGATATTATGGACAGTCCATCTAACAGTGCCAAGGAAATACGATTGGAGCTAAAACTCATCGCCAGGAGATCATTCCAGAGACAGCTTGTAGCCCAGCCGGTCAGCTATATTGTGAATTAGGAGCGCCGCAGCCAGGGAAGCCAGCCAGGGAAGTGATCCATCCTTTATTTCCTCTGTTATTTTCCTATATTTCCTGTCTTCTATTTGCTTGAAAATTGTGCTGATTTTCTTCATTATTCAACTTTTATACGAATGTCAAGCTAAATAGCTCATTTATCATTAAAATATTAGTACCTAAAATTATTTTTAAGCCGCCGTGCAGCTCATTGATTTCACAGCCACGTGCGCATGCTCAAATTGCCAGTTCAAAGCTTAATCGCACATATTTCTAAAGTTCTAAATCGTTATATTTCTTATAAGTAATTAATGCTTATAAAATTACGCATTCCAGTGCATTCTGTGAGTGAGTGAAGTGTGTCCTTGAGAAACGGACCAGCTGACGCTCGACGCCCATTGTTTTACTCGGCGCGTTATCTATCGCTAGCCGATCCATCAGCTGATTTGTTCCGTTACTTGTGATTGCAACTTGAATCATCGACGCATACGCTGGATTGCGATTAAGTATTATTAATTATCTTTGTGCGTTCAATTGTGTATTAATGAATTTTAACTATGTCGCATACAAGTACGCGTGATACGCGTTCTAAATTACCTGTAGAAGGTGTTAAGGTTCAAGTTCCTACTGCTAGCTATTCAAAATGTGATTTAAAAGTTTTGATTACAAAGCGTAGTTCAGTCAAAGGTCGCGTGACTAAGTTTAATAACTTTTTGAACGAAATGACTTCAATAGAAAACCCTACTGATGCTGAAGTGCAAACTTTAGAAAATAGGTACGAAAGGTTTCGTGAATTGTTTATTTATTTTGAAGATCTGCAATCAGACATAGAATTATTAAACTCCTCTGAGCTAGAAAATGAACTTGACATTAGAGATGCCATAGAATGTGATTTTAGTTCGTTGATTGCAAAGGCTAAATTATTTATAGATGCTAATCTTCCGAAACCTAGTAGAAGTCCCGATTCTTCTCATGCTTCTAAATGCTGCAGTAAAAAACCTATGGGTTTCAAATTGCCTTTGATTCAAATAACTAAGTTTGATGGTAATTTTTTTAAATGGATGGAATTCTGTGATACATTTATTTCTTTAATTCACAGCAATAACACAATTGAACCTATACACAAGTTTCACTACTTGAACTCTTACCTTGAGGGAGAGGCTTACAATGTAATCAGTAACTTGTCTGTTTGTTCTGCAAATTACGAAGATGCCTGGAATCTCCTCTGCGAGAGGTACAACAATGTTAAACAGTTGAAAAGGAATCATTTTAATTCATTCTGTAATTTTCCATCTACCTCTCGAGATTCTGCTAAGTCTCTGCGATTTCTGATAGACCATGTCTCTAAAGGCTTACGTGCTTTGAAGAGTCTGGGTGAGCCTACAGAGTGGTGGTGCAGTCTAGTTGTCCATTTGGCCTCAGCCAAGCTTGATAGCAGCACTATGTTCAAGTGGGAGGAATATACAAACACTATAGAAAATTCTCCTACGTTACAGGAATTCTTTCAATTTCTCAAGAATCGAGCTAATATTTTAGAGGCTGTTCAAAGTAATAAATCTAATTTGAGGGGTGAAACAAATTCTTCTCCTTCTCATAAAGGTGCGAAGTCTCACACTAAGTCTTTTGCCATTTCAGCTGATGCTGATGCGCCCTCTGACGCGTGCATCCTGTGCAAGGGTAGTCATCGTTTGTACGATTGTGCATCTTTTTTGGCCAAGTCACCAGCAGATCGAGCCTCGAAGGTGATGAGATTGAAGCTGTGCCTAAATTGCTTGCGTAAGGGACACTCATCACGCCAATGCAGGTTAGGTCCATGTTCTACTTGTAATAAAAGACACAACACCTTGTTGCATAGGGAACCGTCTCAGCCTGCAAGCACATCAAATGTTCACACATCTGCATCCTCGACTGAATTTCCAGTCGAGCAAGTTGCACAAGTTGCTACTGATGACGTAGTTAGCATGTCAGTCAATGCCGACCATAGCGTGTTGCTATCAACAGCTCTGGTTGATGTTTTTAATCCAGTGACGAATCAATACACAACAATTCGAGCTCTGCTAGACAGCGGGAGTCAGTCTTCTTTAATCACTGATAGTTTGAGACATAAACTTCAGTTGACTCCTCAGCCAATCCAGGTCGATATTGTAGGAATAGGAAACATATCTACTTCTCAATCACTACAGAGATGTGTAGTGCAAATTAAATCAAAACACAATGATTTTAAAGTAAATGTGTCATGTTTGCTATTGCCTCAGTTAACAGGTAATTTACCTAAGAAAACATTTGATATTTCGCAAATCAACTTACCTCCTAATATTAAATTAGCCGATCCCACATTCAACCAATGTGCCAAGGTTGATATGTTGATAGGTGTCGATTTGTTTTGGTCGGTTATAGAGGGTGAACAAATATCTCTTGGCCCCAACCAACCTATCATGCGTAGGTCGAAGTTAGGTTGGATTTTGGTAGGCCCACTGTATGTTCGAGATATTAGTAAGTCGCGAAACAAATCTATTAATTGTAATCATGTTGCCTTTGATAGTACAGATAATTATGTGTCAAATGAATTATTAGACAAAAGATTAACTAAGTTCTGGGAGTTGGAACAAATTCCTCACTCAAACAGTTTTGAGACTGAGGAGGAGATAGCATGTGAGAATCATTTTGTTACCAATACCACCCGAAACAATGAAGGCAGGTTCATGGTCAAGTTGCCCCTTCATACGGAACTCAACTGTCTCGGCAATTCATTTATAATGGCTAAAAGGCAATTTATCGCGTTAGAAAAACGTTTTAATAAAAATCCGGAACTGAAGGATATGTATTCGAAATTTATTCAGGAATATTCTGACCTAGGGCATTTATCGGAATCTAGTGTTTTAATTCCACAACAGTCTTACTTTATTCCACATCACGCAGTGTTAAAACCGACTAGCGAGTCGACAAAGTTACGTGTGGTATTTAATGGTAGTGCACCCACGACGTCAGGATATTCTATTAATGATCTGCAGTTAACAGGTCCAAATATACAAGATTCATTGTTAAATATTTTGCTCAGATTTCGCCAACACGCCTACGTTTTATCAGGCGATATAGAAAAAATGTACAGGCAGGTACTAATTCACGAAGATCATCGTGATTTGCAAATAATTTTATGGCGTGATTGTAACACTGAGCCATTGAAATCACTCAGATTGAACACGGTTACGTATGGATACACTAGTTCAAGTTTTTTAAGTACTCGTTGCTTATGGCAATTAGGCGAGGAATGTAGTGACCCTGAAATAAGGGCCATAATACAAAATGATTTTCTTGTGTATGATTTATTGACAGGTTGCGATAGTGAAGCTGAATTGATTAAAATTAGGGATGCAATAGAAAATGCTTTGTCAGCTGGTTGTTTTGCATTACGTAAATATAGGTCGAATTCACGCTCCTTAATTTCAGATTCCCAAAATGTACAACGCAATCTGATAATCAGCTCATCATCACACACGTTAGGAGTGGGGTGGAACCCTAATGAGGATTACATTCATTTTCCCACAAATTATGAAAATAGAAGTGACACCCCCACTAAAAGATCCATATTATCTGATTCATGTAAAGTTTTCGATCCTCTCGGTCTATTAAGTTTGTTCACTATCAAACCTAAAATATTAATTCAACAGTTATGGGTACAAAAAATAAACTGGGATGAACCAGTGCCTAACGATATTCTTAAGTCATGGCAATCTTTCTTATATAATATGTCTAATATTCGCAATCTATTAATTCCCCGTCATGTGTTATGTAAAAATCCGGACTTGATAGAAATGCATTGTTTTTGTGATGCTTCTACAACCGCCTATGCCGCATGTGTTTACTTGAGATCAACAAATAGTCTAGGTGACGTCACAGTGCGATTGTTGTGTGCTAAGGCTCGTGTTGCGTCGGTGAAGCCGACTACGGTGCCCCGGCTTGAGTTGTGTGCGTGCTTGCTGGGAGCTCAGCTCGCCGCGGCCGCATGTCGCGCACTGCGATGTGTCTTTCGAGAGATACGAAAGATATTTTGGACTGACTCATCTATCGCGCTAGCATGGTTAGGGGCCAAGTACGATAAATTAAAAACCTTTGTTGCTAACAGAGTGTGCAGTATCTTAGAGCTTACCGAAGTCTCGGAATGGCGTCATGTGCCTACCACGCTCAACCCGGCAGACTTGGCATCAAGGGGAGTAGATGCAAATAAAACTAATAACTTAGGCTTATGGTGGAACGGTCCTTCGTATTTACTTATGTCGGATACGTTTTGGCCTGCAAATAATAAAATGATAAACAATATAAGTGACTTACCTGAGATAAAATCAAACGTATGTACAAATAATGATAATGAAACAAATAAACTAATTAACTTTGATAAATATTCTAAGTTTTCTAGATTACAACGTTCTTTCGCTTATGTACTTCGATTCATACATAATTGCAAGCATTTTAATAATAAAATTACGGGTGTTTTACGGCCTGATGAACTTCAAGCTTCGTTAGAAGGGCTAGTGCGTCTTGTTCAAGAGGAACTTTATAGTTCAGAATTGAAAATGCTTCGTTCTCAAAAGACACTAAGTCCTAAAAATCCATTGTTAGCTTTAAGTCCTTTCTTAGATAGTAAAAATATTATGAGAGTTGGAGGCCGTCTAAAATATTCTTCTTACTCATTTGAGAAGCGTCATCCAATGTTGTTGCATGCTAAGCATAAACTTGTGAAATTATTGTTCCAGCATGAGCATTTACGTCTTCTTCATGCTGGTCCGCAGCTACTTCTTGCATCCATTCGTGAACTCATCTGGCCCCTTGCTGGCAGAGATCTCGCGCGGACCACTGCGAGGCAGTGCATTGTTTGTAGGAAGGCTAGCGGGAAAACGTTAACTCCCATTATGGGTTCCTTACCTGAACAGCGTGTGAATCCCGACTTCCCGTTTGCTAGCGTTGGTGTCGACTTCACTGGCCCGTTTTTGATAACAGATAGGAAGGGGAGAGGATGTAAAATTACAAAATGTTATCTTTGCATTTTTGTCTGTCTACGACTTAAATGCTTGCATCTTGAAGCTGTGAGTGAGCTAACGAAAGATGCTTTTTTACTTTCGTTGAGACGTTTTATCGCTCGCAGAGGAAAACCTACAGAAATATTCTGCGACAATGGCCGCAATTTCGTTGCTGCGGACAAGGAACTTAAGGACTTGATCTCAACACATGCTGATGATATTGCAGGCTTTGCTTCGGGTGAGGGTATCAAGTTTAAATTTCAACCAGCGTATGCGCCCCATTTCGGAGGCCTATGGGAAGCTAGCGTGAAATCTGCCAAGTTTCACTTGAAAAGGGTTCTGGGTAATGCACATTTGACATTTGAAGAGTTAGCCACTTTGTTCAGCCAAATTGAAGCTATCCTCAACAGCCGCCCTCTATATCCCTTATCCTCCTGTCCTGATGATCCTCAGTCCTTATCTCCGGGTCACTTCCTGATCGGACGACCGCTAACTTCGTTGCCGTCCCCTAATCTGGAAAACTTAAATTTCAACAGATTGGACCGTTTTCAGCGACTGGAACAGCTGCGTCAAAGTTTTTGGAGACGTTGGCAGCTAGAGTATCTAGCTGAGCTGCAACAGAGGCAGAAGTGGAGAGTTCCCACTCGATCGCTACAAGCTGGCGATTTGGTATTGATGAAGGAAGAAAATGCTCCACCCATGTCTTGGAAACTAGGCCGTATTCAGTCTCTGTTCCCAGGAAAGGACGGAGTCGCTCGAGTTGCCGAAATCAAGACAAACAAGAAAATTTTATAATATACGCATTTAAAAGTTGGAGTCAGATTTATTATTCATCGAACCCTGGGTCGAAACAGTAGGTAATTTCGATAAAGTACCAGCATTTTCCTCATATCGATGGTAAAAACTTTACGACAAAAAATAGGAAATATCAGTCTCCCTTCAAAATATTCGTATTTTTACTAACGAAAAAATAAAACCTCTGTCATATTTCCCGGGATTACGTAAATTGTATTGCAAATCATATTTATGGTACAAGTACGACATTATGAGTGTTCAATTCATTTTCCATTACAGGCAAGAACAGATAGGGTAGCCAACTGCTAACAATGAAATACTAATAATATTATTATTTTTTTTAATAGCAATGTAAAAAAAAATATATCAATCAACTTAGCCTATCGCAGTCCACTGCTGGATATAGAAGATAGGCCTCTCCAGATCTAATCTGTAATTTTGACTGAAAATGAGTAAGTAAACATGAAAATTAGGTCAACTAAACATTATGAAAATTATATCATGTGAACGTTATTTCAAGTGATATTATACTATCTGTTATTATGCCATATATTTCACATCCATCCCAGCCACTTCCTTACGGTCGTCGGTCCATCTATCTGGGGGGTATCCCACTCCACCGGCCATCGACCACTTATTATAACAATATTATATTAATATTACATTAGTAAAACATCATAAGTATAGCCCTGCACCGATGCCTTTAATTGAAACTAACGAAACTATGAAAATATATTGACAATGTTTGTCACTGTTCATCGACAGCGCTGTCGTCACCAAGCCAGCTTACTGTAGCTGTACTATTTATTAGTAAAAAACATAATAGAAAAAAGACATACGTTTTTAAAAGTTTTTTTTTTTCTAGTAGTGCCTATTCTATATAATATCCTAACATCATTGTTACAGCCCGATTCAAACGTTATGGCGGCTCTGAAGTGCGTTACTCGCTGCGCAGTACCTCACCTCTAACGCCCGTTGACACGAATTAGAGACTGCGCAGTGACTCGCTTCATGTTTCGAGCCTCAATAAAATTCGAATCGGGATGTACGCAGTTATACGTATAGCTATTACATGGATCTATTGGCCAGAATTGGAACTAACGCCGCGCCGCCATCTTGTTTTCTCAATACATTTAAAAAAACGACCGCTCTAATGTTTAGTGTTTAGCGCCCTCCTATCAACGTCGTACGAGCATCAAAAAGTTTTAGTAGCTTTAGGCTATTTATATACTAAGGTCTGTATTCTATAATGATAATAATCAATGACTGCCTATTCAAAATTTTGTTCAAGTAAAAATAATCTGTCAATTTTGAATTGAATTTCGTTACAAAATAAAATACTGACAACGTACAGTCGAGTTCATTAATATATTAGCAGTGACAAAGTTTCAAATTATTATAAACGTTAAAATGATGATCATTTTAACGCTTATAATTTTAACGCTAATTTTGAAACATTAAAATTATGTCAACATTTTAATTATGTCTAAGTTTGTATAGAACTATATGATTACTTTAACGCTTATAATATTTTGAAACTTTGTCACTGCCAATATATTAATGAACTCGACTGTACATGTATTGTTACATCACTACAAATTTAATTAATTTTTTTACCGTCACATGTCATTCAATTTTCAACAAATTGTGTCCAGATTTTAAATAAAAATGTTTTGTCAAACAACCCTATTGTATTCGTTTACACAATAACGTGGTAAACAATAAAACAATGCAAGATTGCTAGCACTCGCTGTAGTAAATCACGTGAATGTATGTATGGAAATACAAACAGGCTTTCGTTATAAAAATGTTGAATATTATGTATGTGTAATAAGATGTTTGAATTGTTATAACAGTTCGAGGTTTTTAAATGACACACTTCTTGTACACAAGAATGGGGAATATATTCCATAGATTTAAAAAGTTAGATTAGCCCTCATTGCACCAAATCGCGCAAGAAAGTGTTCATACTGAGAGAAGAGTGAGTTCACACAATAACAATGGCTTTTCTATGACAATCAAGTCAAGAAACTGTGAAATTCTGTGTCAGAGGTGTCTTAACGAAACAGAAACACGGCCGTCTTTTGTCGTGGTTGGGCGAGTCTACTATTTAAGTCTTTGGGCTGTTCTGCATCAAAGTATGGATCCTTTATCTAGGGTAAATATTTGAAAGTACGACTCGTGCATTCTGTTGCCAATAACGAAGAATCTATAGGAGTATAAAAGAAAAAATGGTTATAAACGAATGGCTTATGAGTAGCCATTCCTTCTATAAGAGCTCTTACACATCACGTTTTTTTCAGGCACCGTCGACGCGCGTTTCGCTACCGCGCGTCATCGGCGCTGCTAAACTTGAAAAAGGCAGATAGATTACTTGCGATTGCATCGCTGCAAACTCACGAGAAACGAGCCACAGACGCGCGTGAGCAACTCTCCTTATAAAGTAAAACGCGCGTATTACGCGCGCGAACGAGCCACAAACGTGCGTATATCGTTCTAAAAACGTGCGTGCGCTGTGTGACTGACCGACATCAAGGAAAGGGGTGGGGGAGAGGACTGCGGCGCACACTCCGTTCGAACTTCATATTTATATCGTGCAATATTTGCAGATAAACAGACGCGCTGTGGCAGCGCGACTGTATCGATGTAACTCCGCACTAGTAGCGCGTCAACAGCACGCGAAAAAGTCGTCGTCTGTATACTAAAATTTTATGAACGCGTGTATAGGTAAATTGGTTGCGATAAAATCGCGTTTGCAGCGCGTTACAGTTGGGTGCGACGCGCGTCGACGGCGCCTGATAAAATGTGGTGTGTAAGAGCTCTAAGACTTTAGAAACGTCCTATTAAGTTTGTAATTTTTGCACATACTACAAATTAGGTGATACTTATTTAATTGTATACCAACGGTTTAGTTTGACATTATATACATAACGCCTGTAATCCCAGAAAAGAATTAGGCATATATGTACCTATAGCACACCCGCATTTCGCCAGTTATGATTAAGTCTCGTGTAACAGAGGGCGAGCCTATTGCCATCAACCGGTCGACAACTCTGGGCTGCTACTAAAAAAACCCAATAACTGTTTTAATGAGTTCTTATTAGTTAGCAAACAAAGACAATATTAACAGACTATTTAAAACAACTATCCCTTTTTCATTACCCCCAAAACCGCACTACCTTTTATGAATAATTAGTACTGTCAGCGCATCCGACAATTAGGCCCGCTACAAACTTCCTGTGCATTATCATGATAAATGAGACTTCACTTTGCAGGACGATCGCAATGCGTGTAGCCAGCATTAGCATAATATGTGCAAATTTATGACGTCACTAATAGACATCGATCTAACGAACGCGAACATCCAGTTTTGGTGGCGAGTGTTACGCATTTATTAATGTTGGTTAACTAAAATAAGTGGTATGAGTGTTTTACATTATCTGGATATCTATTAATGAGAATGTTTGTTATTGGTTTTGTTTGAAAGTATTTCGGGAATTTCCGAATATTTTTTTTTTAAACAAACAACGGATTCGTTTGTAGACCTCTGAGTATCCAATACAAACAAATTTATTTAGAACAATATAATATCCCAACAAAACTAAAACTATCAACAAAATAAAATATGGCGTCGAAATATTTGACTGGCAATTTACCCAAGAAACTGGCGTATCAGAATCCAATTAACATTTTCGTCCGTACGTTTTTGTCATTTGCTGACACGTTTGACAAAAAGTATGGTCAAAATTCAAAACCAGTAGATTTCCACTGCTAAAACTTTCCACTAAAAAACTAAAGAACCTACTGATACACGAGAAAACTCTACATTTCCACTAGTGAATTTAGAAGGAGTTCGTCAACTTTTTATCGCTCGCGTCAGTTGTAAAAGCGGGCACAGGGAATGTTACTCTTGCAGTCTTTAAACTTTTAAGTATTCCGTGTGTACCGATACCGTTTTAAACTTCGATTACCTTCAAAAGGAAGCTTTGACGGTAGTTAGTTAGATATTTGTACTTTTATCTTTTTGAAAGTTTTTTTTTGTAAGTTCAACTTTTGGACGCGAGTTGTGGAGGTAAAAAGTCTTAAGTTGATATCAGGCTCTTCACTGACATAGTGACATGAAATGTTTATTTAATTATTTACATATGTACATGAGTAGATCTTTTAAGATACTTTTAAACGTCAATATTTTTTTTAAAACTAGATGGTGCCCGCATTTTCTAGCTTACTGATCCTTGAAAAGTAATGCCGAAACAAACTCAGTGATCAAGGTCTATTTTAAAATCCAATACACTCGTGTGCTTGATTATTTTTGTTTCATTGTGCATTCACACGACGCCGACAAAATAACAAACGAAAGACCGACCACCTGCTCCTTTTATCCAAATAAATTTTTCGATGATTCTGAAGGTGAATGAAAGTTACAGGGTGCCGAAATACGACATCGTTGGGTCTGTATACGAATGAATTAATTTTCACTTTTGATTCAATTTGTATTCAGACATTTCACTTCGAGTGAAAGATGCCAAATGAAATGAAGTAAAAAAAATAGAGTAATGCTCTGAGCTAATTCTGTTATGAATTTGTAATGCTAGCTAGTTAATTTGTGATGTGTTTTAATTCAAATGATGAATTAATAATAATACTGCTTGACTTTAACTTTATGACTATGGGTAATTAAAATATTATTATTGCGGTATACATAATAATTATTGTGATGTGTTTTAATTCAAATGATGAATTAATAATAATACTGCTTGACTTTAACTGAATTGATGAATTAATAATAATACTGCTTGACTTTAACTGAATTTGTGATGTGTTTTAATTCAAATGATGAATTAATAATAATACTGCTTGACTTTAACTTTATGACTATGGGTAATTAAAATATTATTATTGCGGTATACATAATAATTATTGTGATGTGTTTTAATTCAAATGATGAATTAATAATAATACTGCTTGACTTTAACTGAATTGATGAATTAATAATAATACTGCTTGACTTTAACTGAATTTGTGATGTGTTTTAATTCAAATGATGAATTAATAATAATACTGCTTGACTTTAACTTTATGACTATGGGTAATTAAAATATTATTATTGCGGTATACATAATAATTATTGTGATGTGTTTTAATTCAAATGATGAATTAATAATAATACTGCTTGACTTTAACTGAATTGATGAATTAATAATAATACTGCTTGACTTTAACTGAATTTGTGATGTGTTTTAATTCAAATGATGAATTAATAATAATACTGCTTGACTTTAACTTTATGACTATGGGTAATTAAAATATTATTATTGCGGTATACATAATAATTATTGTGATGTGTTTTAATTCAAATGATGAATTAATAATAATACTGCTTGACTTTAACTGAATTGATGAATTAATAATAATACTGCTTGACTTTAACTGAATTTGTGATGTGTTTTAATTCAAATGATGAATTAATAATAATACTGCTTGACTTTAACTTTATGACTATGGGTAATTAAAATATTATTATTGCGGTATACATAATAATTATTCTACAATATTCCCACTGCTGAGAACAGGGCTTCTCTGTGTGAGAGGGAGTGGGCCGCAATCAACCACGCGGACCCAGTGCTGGTAAGAAGGTAAGAAGAGCAGTGGTAATGAAATAATTTACACAACGTAAAGCACCTGTCAGGTTTCGAAACTACAACCTACAACTCGTAAGCCGCAGCCGTTGCCACTGGGCCACCACAGCTCATTATTTAAGATATACACTTATACATGGTGGTCAAAGAGTAGTGGATCAAACGAAATAGGGAGATATAGGAGGTCATTTCCAACGAAAAATCTTTCTACAGCGTGGCCATAATTCAATTGCCCTAAAAGTTATGAATATTTTTGTATACCGAGTTGTTTTACGATTAGACTAACTAAAAAAAATGTAATATAAAACAATAAAACAAACGGCGTTGTATTATTACTAGATAATGTATCAGCACTACAAAAGTTCTATTGCGGCTCTGGGTACCAAATTTTAAGAGCAATTCATTTTTTTATAAACATTTTGAAGAGTTACCAAAAATTATTTCTCACTTTAAAAGCGTTGGAAGTGACCTCTTTTATTTATATCCCTATTTCGTTTGATCCACGACTTTTTGACCAACCTGTATACAGATAGAGAAACTGTGAGCTATTTTATTTTATTTTATTTTATTTTGTTCGGGAAACTTACAGCTAATATAAACAGTGTTCTTAAACAATATCCATTTGAAGGCCATTTATAGACAAATTATTGCAACATTTTTTCAAGAAGCTAGAGTATAGGTATAGGGACGAAAGTTAAGGGATGGTATCCCGACAATCTTCTCTTTCCTTTTCTTCTCAATTAATTTGTTGTAAATAAATCATCCCAAAATCGAAAACGGAACTAATTCATTTTCTAAGAACTTGTTACCCATTAATTAATATTAATAAGTTCCTCGTTAACTTTCAGCGAAGAAATCACTGAACAAACGATTGTTCTCATATTGTTCAATGTCCGGAAGAAAATTGAGTCATTGTTACATAACCTTTTTGTGAAGAATCGCGTACTTGATAATATAATAAAAGTAAAATTTAAGAGATGGCGTAACATTAGTTATTTTTTGAAATGACTCCTTATATTGATATTAACTAATAATTGCATTAATAATGTATGTAACAGTTGAATTGCTCATTAATGTGTCACACACAGATTATATTACTATTAATAGATTAAAATTTAACTGCGATCCGCAGTGCATAGACGGCTAGTTAAATGCTACGACCGCGTACCACATTAGCTGCTACGAAGCCTACGCCGTAGCTTGCATAGCGCGTAACAATAAAGTAAATGACAAATTACAGTTGCGTATCACTTCGAAGGGAGCTAAATACACCGTTTATGTTATATTATGTGACTGTAACAAGTTTAGCTCCCAGATTAGTATGGTTTAATGGGAGTTTCGGGTTAGTTTGCAAAAGTTTTTATGACTTTTTTTGTCCTTTTCCGGGTACCTGTGTAATACAAAGTTTCGGTCGATTCCGATGCGAAAAGAAAGAAATAATACGTTTTTTAGAAACGATTACCAGTATTTTTCGACTGACGGAATTTGGAGCTTTTTAATATCGAATGATTATTTTGTCTAATGTTTTTAAACGTTTTTTCCTTGAAAATATTCAAAAGCGCCAACTTAATATTAACCTCCCGTACAAAATTGATAACTACCGAATTATTTTCAGTAGCACGAGGAAATTGAAAACTTTCCGGCGTCACGTTTTTTGTAAAAAATAAGATATTCAGCCAGTGACGTCGGCCCAGTATAAAACTCCCCTGAACTGAATAGTTCGTTCGAAAGCGGTAAATAAATTCCCCGGATGTGACTTTTTATTCCTGCAACGTGTAGTCTCGGATATGTTTGTTATTGAAACATAATCTCATTTCCCTTTTGAGTGCAAAATAAATTTTAGTGTTCCCCGATACGGCTGCGGGCGAACGCTGAATACAAAGTATGTTTGCAACTGATTTTTAATACAACCGTTTTATATAATACCTTCATAAACTAGTTGTTTATCACGGTTCGCGGCCGTTTGCCCTTCCAATGGATAGGAAAGCCATCCTTTGACATCGTTTTTGTTATATTTTTTATTAAGTTTACATGGATATCGGAAATTGTTTCTTTATACCAATGTTTTACGATATTTTATGCTGGGTTGTTGTTCTTGAAATAAAATTATTTCATATTTTTTTATGTGGGATTTGAACATGTCTATTTCGACGGTTTTGATAATTGCTTACATGTTTATGCAGCTGATATCTGTATGTATAATAGATTTTGTATACACTTAATATACAGTGTGGCGATAAGGTAATCACATTAATTGAAACCATGTATCTACATAGCGTATTTTAAACATACACAATTAAAATAATCAATAACTTTTTTTCGTTTGAGTATATCAACAGAACTTAATTTGTGATTATTATTAGGTAACAACACCATATACTTTGTGTTGAATTGTTGATACCATCGCCCCGCACGTGTCTAGTGCATTATTACCAAGGGTTATTATTTCGTGTCAATTTTTGAGCTGTTTATTTTATTTTTTAAAAATCAGTTTCCTATTTATAATAAAAAATGTTTATCTTATTATTTTAACAGACTGTGATAACCGCTGTACTGTTAAATGTGATAACCTAATCGCTACTGTGTATACTAAATCTATGGTATTCATATTATTGTATGTGTTTCTTTGTCCGCCTGTGAACAGTAAGTTAGTACCGTATTAGATATTAACTTTTTGTAGATTTCAAATTAACTTAATTATCAAATTAAACATCCAAACAAAACTCTCACCATTCGTATTGTGACAATCATCGTAAAATCCTTCTCTGTTCATATTTATTGTATTCGTAATGATGAAACAAGCGACCATCTTAAACCTCCAACTTCCAACACACTAAGAAGTTACGACAAGGTGTCTGAATTCCGTCTGCCCAGTAAATCCGTCTTAAGCTCCGGGTCCACAGACAACACAACAGACACACAAGAGTTTACTCTGACACTTATTTCTGCTCTATTCATACTTGAATTAATGAGCGAGACGGAGAATGTCGGACACATAGACACACACATACATATGCATGTATACTGGTGTTGTAATGTAAACTGCCTTTGTTTGCAGTTGCCTAACTACGACACTTGGTATATTTTGTAGGTATTCGAGAGCGTATAGCGTAAGTTTGTAGTAAAGCGATTATTATATGTAATAGTGCTGTTTTGATATGTTAAGTGGGCTGTGTAGATTACGTGTTTGAACTGGCAATTACTTGGTCATAACAACTGTGTTATGCAGTAGGTACCATAATATAGTTATTTATAGGCATACATAATCAGTCTATAATCTTTCGACTGTTGGTACACAGACCTCCTCTCTTCGAGAGGCAGTGGGCATGTACTGCCCTAATCCAGGATAAAGACCTCTTTTGGTACAAAGAAGATACGACCATACCATTACACACACAACAGTGCGATTCTGTAACTATCTCACCGTGAAAACTTACGTGAAGTGAGCTGTCAATGTCATCCTGATGCTAGGGATTGATACTCTTGACAGCTCACTTCACCTAACTTTTCACGGTGAGATTTTTACAGAATCGATCGGCTGTAATCGATTGAAATATTTTGTGACCAACATTGAAATCACAAAATAAATTTGCTGTTTAATACAAAAGTTCAATTCTTAATAGACCAAAATGTATGAAACAGCAGATTTTTTTTTTCGTGATTTCAGAGTTCGTCCCATAGTGAAAGTTGTTCAGTTTGATGGTCTAAAGAACCTCTTAAAGTTTGTAGAGTTGATTTTGAAACACCTTACATATTCCAAGCCGATTTCGGCTACGGTGACTGTATTGTTTCCGACAACATTAAGTTACGGGCGTGTGTTCTGTGGCTAGCGTACCTAACCTATCTTCACTGTAAAGGTACGCGCACAGTGTGGATATGTTAGAATGCCATTGTGATAATGGTATTGTATGTTGGAGGGTGGCTTACCCTTGAGGTGATCTCGCCTGCTGTCAAGATCTCTCCTCCGCTGGTTTTCAAAGTTATAAACACTTCTGTAAATGCCTCCAAACAGGTCTATCCTTTGTCAACTCATCCCAACGAGAGGGATCAATACTGCAACTCTTCATATATCTTTTCTGAACGTCTTTGTATCTGAGGAACTGGTCGCCTTGTTTCCGCTTGCCGTCCTTGAGTTCAGAAAAGAAGATTTGCCTAGTTATCCTCTCTTCTATCATCCTCGCAACATGTACAGACCAGCGCAGCTGACGACGCGTTAGATAGACCTCAATTCCGCAGATAATAGCCAAGACATTATTCCCTACATTCATATTTCATATATAGGTATATTCATTATACAGGGTGTCGTGGACTGTTACTATTGACACAGTACAATGATTCTGAAATTTTAAGTGGGTTATTAAAAAAAAATCTGTTCCATACATTTTGATCGTGAAGGTACTGTGAATGTACTTTTCTATGAAACAGTAGATTTTTTTTATAACCGACGAAAAATTTCTACTCTAGCAAATCATATGCTGAATTCATGGTTAAAGTTTGCGCTTCGATGTTATGTTATCCTGTATATGCAGGGAATAATGTCTTGAAATATTTCACTCTGTAGAATCATTAACAAAACTTTATCGTCATAAACCTAGCAATTTCTGTTCCTAGACTAGATCTAAATGCGAATGAATAAATTAGTATTTGCTAAATTAGCTGAAAATTCGATTCAAAAGATTTTAGATAGCAGTTTTACGAATGTTTCCAGATTTTTTACGACCACTTCAGATTTTATGTGTCGCCCGAGGTAATTGCTTTGCCATAGACTAAATGAAGATATTCCAGTGTTTCAAAAGACATTCAAACTTTTTTATTGTAGGTAATATACCTATTATAAATACGCAGCAAGAATTTCTGTTTCTTCTTGTATAGAAAGGGAATGTTTCCACTGCCCCTCTGAAGGGAACAGTCCGATATAATTTAAAGACAAAAGTTCGGTCATTTTCCTCACTCGAGTACTTTTTATACCCGAGGGGGAGGCACAATAGTTGTTCACAAAAAAGAATAATAAATCTATTTCCAAGCTGTAAATCTCTGTGACAAAGTGGTCCGTTGGTTCGTGTTTCACGTAAATGTTTTTACCTGTGACCAAATGAGACTGTCGTCCGTAAAGGCAGGGTGAAATTGGATTCATCATTGATTCAAAGAGGCCAACCCGCCGATACCCAACCCGTGTATTTGTGGATCGCGCCGTTTATGTGCAAAAACGAGTTTTTATTCAATACGGAATCTGATTGTGGGGTCAGCGCAGTATGCTAAATTTAGGTTAGTACGGATGTCCGCAAATGGCTACCGTGTGGCACGTTTAGGGTTATGCTGGGTAATAAAATGTAACCGACGTTTTAAAATAAAAATGGCCAGTGATAAGAGCGGACTTATTTTGAATTTTTCAGATGAAACTCCAACATTGAGGCAGGCTTGAAAAATTTACCTACAAAATATTTTGTGTAACTCTCATAATTTTATTGTGAGATGAGTACATTTTTGTTGAAGATATCTTAGCTGAGAAAAAATCCAGTAATTCCGACTAGTCGCAGAAAAATGTTCATCCGTTATTTTAATCAGTCCACAGTTACGAATAAAATTATTCCAGTAGTAGTAGGTGGTGGAAAATGAGGACGGGAAATAATATTTACATATTTATGAATGTGTTATTATTTCTGCGAGGAATAACTTATATTGGAGACTTGACTTAAGTCTCTTTTCCGTAAGGTAATGTTACTGTATGCAAAACATCCTATTTCTCACTTGAAATACATTATGTATCGTCATCTGCCTAGTCTTTTCCCAACTATGTTGGGGTCGGCTTCCAGTCTAACCGGATGCAGCTGAATACCAGTATTTTAGAGCGACTACCTATCTGACCTCCATAACCCAGTTACTGGGTAATACGATACCCCTTGGTAAGACTGGTTGTCAGAATTTAGGGCTTCTGACTACCCGTATCGACTGTCAAAGATCCACGAATGACAGCCGGGACCAACCGCTTTACGTGCTTGCCGAGGCACGGAGGGGTCTCGGTATGTAAAGATGGTCACCCATCCACAGACCAACCGCGGCAAGCGTAGCTTAACCTGATCGATCGACCTGTGCGGCTATTATTATTTAGCCACGGCTTAAACTACAATAAATAAATAATAAACGAACACAGATACACAAGATGTAGGTATCTGCACACATGTATTATTATGATTATGGTATAGTACAGGATTTACTACTGCGGTGGTCTAGTGGTCGTAAGCGCTACTGCTGAGCATGAGGTCCTGGGTTCGATTCCCGGTACGGGTAAAGTGTTATTAGGTTTTCCATCTCGTATTTCTCAGTAAGTGCCCGTGGTCTAAATTTGTGCCCTGTTGATGGCAAAAGCCTCTCCCCCTATTACATGGTACTTAATGTCTATTCAAACTTGATTCAAATTAATATTATTTCAAATCAAACAAATATCAACTTTATTTTAATGACTATTAAGTTGATTTCAGAGTGATTAGCATTGAAAAAATTACAAAAATGTTTTAAGTTGTAGCGTAAGCTGAATTTTATTTTGTAGGATTTAGAGTTATTTTTCCATGAACTCATATTTGTTTAAATCCCTAATTAGCCAACAATATTTAAAACCACCAACCAGAGACATAGAAAGTGATATAACAGTAAAATAAAACGATACAGTTCTCATATTGCGCAACCGAGTCCATTGGCTTTTATGAGAGGGTAGATGTTAATGTGATCACAAACATACATATAGTGGGTACCTATACCTACAAAGTGTACCTACCTATACCACAGAATAGACAGGTAGGTACAGAAGGTTTCATACGACGAAACCTTAGTCGAGTTCTACGTGAGCGTGCGTTTTCGCATACAACGAGCGAAAACGCACACTCACATAGAACTCGACTACGTACCTATGGCGGGTATCACATCTCCATCGCAAAAATAATGATACGAAACCGATTAACAAATTCTGCTAAGAAAATTACATCATTATGTCGCGATTCGTGTAGCGAAACATCATGACAGTCAATTGAATAGTAGCAATCGGAGCAAAATGTCGTAAATTTCGACTTAGTAAATACAGTATACTCGTATGTCTACTTCGAACCTCGGATTAGTTTTTCCGTAAAATCACATCCATTTTACAAACTTAATTAAGTTTCGCTTTATAAACTTGTCGACTGCCACAGATACGTGGAAGTAATGCCTGTAGCAGACCTCCGCTGCGAAACAACAACTGCGAAACCGCTGCGTGAGTTTCGCTGTGCAACAGTACTTCACTTACGCGAAACTATAATAGCGAAACAGAGCGAAACTCAATGGAAACCGCGCACGATCATCATTTGCGGCATGTGAGATCAGAGACAAATTTGTTCGATACTTTGCACAACGCAGAACAGATAATTGATACGTATACCTTGTAAATAATAAATAATTATACTTACCTTCTTCGTTTAATTCTCTCTGGATATCCATGCTTGTAGTTTTTTTGTGTTATTTTTGTAGTCAGGGTGATTTAGTAAGTACAAAACAGGTCTATTTCTCACTGCTTGTATAAGTTTTTCAGTAAATTCCAAATCCATTGTTCCTATTTCGCTCATAAAAATTGTCGATTGCTACAGACGCGTCCGAGATACACGCGGAACCGCTCCAAAATGGCGGACAACGGGCGGAGATGTAGACGGCGCCTAAGCAAATGAGCGAAATCATGTTAGAAAGAGACAACATCATAGTCTGTTTTGTACGTTAGAGCAGGAAATTTCGCTATTGTTTCGCCGCCCAACAACTCACAACTCATAGCGAAACTATGGCGGTTTCGCCCTTTGAGTTTCGCAGCGGAGGTCTGCTACAGGCATAAATGCGGCACCGCTATAAAATAGCGGACTGAGCGCGGAGGTGTAACTGGCTTCTGATTCCGAGCAGATCGGCAAAACCACGTGGGAAAGAGATAAAATCATAATCATATGTTTGCGTTAGAACAGCCAGTTTCGCTTCTGTTTCGCTTTTCGTACAACGGATAAGTCATGGCGGAACTACTGCGGTTTCGCTGCTATGGTTTCGCGGCGGAGATGTGATACCCGGCTAAAAGGTCGGTTTAGAGTCTTAACCAGGGTTTTCGTTTGTTAGCTTGGTCTAAATTTTTAACCACTAAACGAGCGAATGCACATTCAATCCCCACTTTACCAAATTACTTTTGTGTAAACAGAGATAGATCTTTATAATTAGGTCATTGCTCTATCCATACACACTAGAATTATCATTCGACCAAAATGCCTTTCATATAGACATTTCAGCCACGTTCATTGCGTTAATTACGTTGCTAAGTAGACGAATTTTTGAAACCTAAGCATGGGATTAGGAATTTCCTTCAAAATCCTCAGATTGTAGTTGAAAGTATGATACGCAATTAAAGGTGCTGGTACTATGCTCGTTTGATCTAAACCTAACTTAAAGCGAGTGCAAGTGGACACACGAGTGCATATCTGCGACTGGGATTCGTTTGAAAATGCTGTGCATTCGCATCTATATGTGCGTGTGCGTATGCGGAGCTAGCCTTCTGATTTTATCTATTGTGTGCCTCTATGGATGCACGGTTGCCAAAATCACAGAGGACCTCTGGGCTGTTTTCGGCTTAATAGAAGTCTGCATACGTGATAGTTTTTCGTAATCATTCGTGATATGTGATTTGAGTCGGTAATTGAGTGTCGTTGGCAAATGCCTAAGGGGAGACTATTATGAGGTAGAGGAAATGATGTTTGAGTTCGTATAAAGCTGTGTTTAGTGTATCAAAATAACCTGACTTCTAATCGTGACAGTTGTTATGATGACCAAAGAAAATGTGACTTTTTGAAAAAAAATTGCTTAAAGAAAATCATACATACATAAACACACGCCCTCTTACCATAGGGGTAGGCAGAAAGTACAAAATGCCACCTTCTGATCCTTACATACTACTTTTGCCTCGTTTACGTTCATACATCGCTCATTTCGTTTAGTCCACTCTTGGCCCCTCGACCCCCAATAATTTACATCGTTAGTTTAGAAAATCAATTGAATTGAAAGAAAACAATTGAATGAAACTAAAAGAAAACACGGTTGACCTTGTATTTAAGTCTTTCCTAGCATCAAACAGAAACGTAAATCAATATTCTTAACCGGTATTGACCAAAAACAAAAATATTTCATCAATTTCCTCGGGATTACTCATAGCACAGAAATAAAGGAACTAATATTTATTTTGAAGTATTCTCCCAACAGTTCTGTAAATTAAATTGAAACTGAAATTCAATTTCTTAGACTGAGATAGTATCAGTATCGGTATTGTATAACTGGAGTAAACAATATGGTGTACGGCTTATTGTTTCTTAGTTTTATTTTTAAGAGGTAGGTACCATTAGAATGCCTTTGGCAATACTAAGTGCAAGCGGCTAATGTAACATGGTCTCCCGCGCGTCCTACTAAGATGTTCCTCGTATGTGTTGAGGGGTTAAAGAGGTTAAGAATAGAGGTCTATCTCCTTGGTTTCGTTGTTGTCTGATCGCATTGCGTCTGCTGGGTCGATAAGATCGCTTTGTTTACACTTCTATCTTCATTGTACTTTGAAAGATGATGTATCGTTCGCCTTTTAAATATGTAGCCAGACAGTCGTTGTTCATATTCTTTCGTTTTATGAAATATCCATGTTTCATAAACATTTTTGCCGTTTGCGAAAGATATGTGAGTAACTATTTGAAAGCAAATCATAATCTTGATATTAGTTTGGAAGAAGAATAGAAGTTATCAACGGAAGAATTTCTTTGATAATGTAGGAACGGTCCACTACTGCAATTAACTACTGCTAACAGGCAGTGCGTTGACATCCCACTGTTCATGTATCATGTCCAAGGAAAAAAATAACATCATTTTGATAGGTATGCGTGTAAATATGATACACTATTATAAAACCTACCAGTTGTGGCAGAGAAAAATTGTTGGCCATGTTCGAAACAGCAGACTTTTTTTCACAAGTTCGGAGTTTCTCCCTCCCCCTTGAAAAATAAAGTTGGGCTTCAAAAACAGTGAGCCTCAGTAATTATATTTATATTCTTCTTTGGAATGCGCTTCCTCTTGATATCAGGACGGCCACCAATCGGTATGCAATTAAGCGGAAAATGCAGTTATTTTTAAAACAAATAGCGTAAAGTCAACTCAACATCTCTCTCCCTTGAATTTGTACATATATTTTGTAACAGAATAAACGCAAGACCTGAAAGTAGTTTGTTCATAATTTACTACTAAATCGATTTCAGTAACTTTTAAAATAGATATTTTTACAAAAATTATGTATTTTTTCATACTTACCGCCAAAAACCAAATAAAATTAAACCTTATCTCAAGGCAATAAGACGTAATTTTGAATGCATAAAGTAATGCTAGTGTCAACACGATTTTCTTAATAAAAATAGCAAGCTTTAAATAAAATTGGTTTTGCTCATTGTATTATGCTTTTAAATCGATACTTTAGTTGGGGTGTATGAGGTCTTGCGTTAATTATGTTACACCTTGTATAAATATTATAGTAAATAGTATGTCTGTGTCTTTACATACCGAGATTCCTCCGTGCCTCGGAAAGCACGCTAAGCCGTTGGTCCCGGCTGTCATTCGTGGAACTTTGACAGTCGTTACAGATACTCAGAAGCCCGAAAGTCTGACAACCAGTCTTACCAAAGGGTATCGTATTACACAGTAACTGGGTTGTGAAGGTCAGATAAGCAGTCGCTCCATGTAAAACACTGGTATTCAGCTGCTTCCGGTTAGACTGGAAGCTGATCCCAATATAGTTGGGCAAAGGCAACTGATGAGTATGTATGTGTATATAACCTATTTACGTAGTATAGTTTTAATAGTTTTTTTTTATCATTATTCCTCTCAACTAAAGCACCTGCCATCTAATCACTTTACCACCCTTGGTTGACTGGTAGAGAATGCCTAAGTCCGCCTTTGTACCTTTTTGTGCGAAAAGTTTAAATAAATAAATAATTAATTTTCCAGGAATTTTATATAATTTTTCGTAACAGAGAAAAATTGTCTAGCCTTTTCCCAACGGTATTGGGGCCGGCTTTCAGTCGAACCGGATATAGCTGAATACCAATATTTTACATGAAACGACTACCTGTTTAACCTCGACAACCCCGTTACTGGGCAACACGATACCACTTGGTAAGATTGTTGTCAAACTTTCAGGCTTCTCGTAACTTATAATTAAATTCGACTCGAATTTATAATTAAATTAACTACTCAATTACTCACTTACTTTAGTACTTTTTGTGACTACAAAAAGTAGTTTCAGATTAGTCACCATGAGCGAAATTCGTTCTGGAAGACTTTCCAGAACGAATTTCGTTCATGGTGACCAAACTCAGCGGATCTGGCATCCGCTGAGTTTGGTCGGCGCAGAATATATTACCTTCGGCGCAGAAGACATTATCTATAGTTCACACGCGTGTGCGCAGAAACAGTTGTACTCTCTTCCCTCACTCTCATAGTCCGATGGTATGGCAATCTGACACGACCGGAGAGAGATCAGGCGCAGGGCCAACGGCTTAACGTGCTTTCCGAGATACGGGGGTATCACACCGCCAACTTCAAACTCTGGGTCGTTTCTCCCTAATTCCTAATGAAAAAACCCAACCGACCCGGAAATCGAACCCACGACCCCACTCTCAACAGTCGCGCTTGAGAGTGTGACCACAGTTAATTTACTACTTTATTTAGTTACTAACTTAGCATTTACTCATGAACCGTACTTACATAAGTTTTCTCGCATAACGAGTCTATTCACAACAAAATATTGCGTTAAATTGGAAAATCAGCGAACAGCAACGTTGAGAAAATTAAATTTCTTTCACGCAGTAACTTAGTGGATTGCTGCCGAGCGATTTTGTGTTATTATATAAAGAGCAATAGAAAAATATTTAATAAGACCGTCTGAGGGGTATGGCGCCCCCAAGACTGGGGTAAATTGTAAATTGCGATGGGGTTTATCAAATCAGAGGTACTTCCGAGTCAAATGTTATGATGAATCTGAGGGGCAGTTCCCGTAATTTTAAGAACGTTCACAGTCTGTTCTCTCTCAATCTGTCAAAAATACCTCTAATTTCCCTACAATTTTAACAAGTTTTTGACATTGATTGTCGTTGAGATGAGATTGAAACTAGATTTTGAACATTTTCAATTACGGCAACTGACCTTATGAAAAGGTGTATTTTATTTGCAAATTTTACAGATATAGAATTCAGGTTAGTGTACTACTAGCAAGGGAAGAAAGTTGTTGCTACGACACTAGAATTAACCTATTTAGTAAGCCCCATTTTGTTTCTGTGTTTAACCTATTATTCTCATATTGGTTAATCAGTAAGTTGACAACAATTTATATTGGGATCAAGTTAGTCGTTGTTTTGTTATCAAAATAATTTGGCCTCGTAACCGTCTCGACCTTAATGATATTGTTATGATGTTGTTTTCAGTTTGTTATATTTGTAAGTTATTTAACTAAATGATAGGTATTATGTTAATAATACGAATAATTTTATGTCTTTACTGCTTAAATTGTGTTACTACTTTATTTCAATATTGCCTACCAATAGGTAATTGATAACATAAACAAGTTGTTGTTGTTGTTGTTATACTATTTCTCCTTCGTCTTCTTCAGCCTTTCGCCATCCAGTGCTGAGTGTAGGCATCCATCTTGCAATGCATGCCACTCTTCTCTTCTCAGTCTTCTTAGGCCAGTGCCACCACCTTGCAATCTTGACTAGGTCATCGGTCCACCTCATCGGATGTCTGCCCACACTTCTACTACCAAAGGGGCAATTCTCGTAATTTTAAGAACGTTCACAGTCAAAGGGGCAATTCTCGTAATTTTATGAACGTTGACAGTCTGATCTCAGTCTCAATCTGTCAAAAATACCTCTAATTTCCCTAAATTTTGACAAGTTTTTGACGTTTGTTTGTCGCTGAGACTGCGACTAGATTTTGAATGTTTTAAATTACGAGAATTTAGTATCGTATCCTGCGTGTCCTGTCAGCTGCACGTTACAGGAACTGATGGACGCTGGTGATGGCGCCAAACAGGTAGCCGAATTCTGGGCCGAGTCCATTTAAATTGCTATCGACGCGCTAAGAAGAAGACGAGAATTGGCCTTCTGATCTCAGTCTCAATCTGTCAAAAATACCTCTAACCCTATATTTTGACAAGTTTTTGACATTTGTTTGTCGCCGAGAC
The DNA here is from genome assembly GCA_949316385.1 of Globia sparganii. Taxonomy (NCBI): domain Eukaryota; kingdom Metazoa; phylum Arthropoda; class Insecta; order Lepidoptera; family Noctuidae; genus Globia; species Globia sparganii. The sequence continues at coordinate 14,630,873 of OX438665.1, read as the reverse complement.
GAAACTGCGACTAGATTTTGAACGTTTTAAATAACGAGAATTGGCCTTCATGTCTCGGTCTCCAGTTTAGCACTGTTTTACTACTTCAGCCATCTATATTTATTGTATTATGGTATTTATTGTATTACCAATAAACGCATTTTTCTTTCTTTCTTTTCATTATTTTATGTTAATTTGCATGAAGTAATGAAGACCCAATCAAATCACAGATATTAAGTTTGCTAAAGTCATTATAACTTATTTTAATAATGATACAATATAAATAAGATGTCTAGAAAATAATAATCAAAACAAACCTTGTTATAAGAAACAGTAAATATAATTAAAATACAGATAAACAACGAGGTTTCAGAATGATAAATTAATTAGATAAGACACCGCACACACAATAATATCAATTGAAAAAGATAAATGAAGAAAATAATAATTGGAATCGAGTCGGAGCACTTATTACAGTCTCATCTTGTGTAAGACTTGAGTATCAAGTATGTGTTGTATAATAATCATTATTTCTATGTATAACTACGTATCTAGTAACTGTTAAGTGTATTGTTATTGAATTTATAGGCTCTTGAATACTTTTTAGGCTTTGAAAGAGCGCTTGTCTATGGGTTACTTACTCGAAATAAACATTGAATATGTACTCGTCATCATCTGCCTAGCCTTTTCCCAACTATGTTGGGGTCGGCTTCCAGTCTAACCGGATGCAGCTGAATACCAGTATTTTACATGGAGCGACTGCCTATCTGACCTCCACAACCCAGTTACTGGATAATACGATACCCCTTGGTAAGACTGGTTGTCAGACTTTCGGGTTCCTGACTACCCGTAACGACTGTCAAAGATCAAAGAATGACAGCCGGGACCAACGGCTTAACGTGTTTTCCGAGGCACGGAGGGGTCTCGGTATGTAAAGATGGTCACTCATCCACAGACCAATCGCGGCAAGCGTAGCTTAACCTGATCGATCGACCTATGCGGCTGTTATTATTTAGTCACGGGCCGCCCTAAATAATGACTCTGGGAATATGTACTCGTATTCTTTTGTTTATGAAAGAGCGGAGTTTACTTAAAAGGAGGCTTCAATCTCAAATTTATTGTACAAATATGGTTATCAAATAAACAAGTTTTATTATATTTATTAAATAGCTTTTTTAAAGTTATTTCAAGACTGCAAGGAGGTTTTGTGCTTAATGTTTTTTTTTTATTATGTTTCTTAGTAAACTTGCTGGGTAAAAAACTTATTTTTCTTACAAACCTGTCTGTCTTGTGTAATGTTATCCTATATAAATTAGTTATCTAATACTAATAATTTAATTTTAATAGTTTGGTGCGCAGAAGTGTTCACTGTAAAGCCCCAATTATTTATAATAAATTACAAAGTGGTTCGGTAAGCTTGACAACAGTGCAGTTTAAGAGTAGATTACGTAGATACAACGTGCTACAGTGTGATTGAGTTTTTTTCAGAGAAAAGAATTTCCTGAATTCCTCTGGATTGATTAATCTGGCTTTTGGTTAAACTTAAGTGAATGTTAATAATATCAATGTTGCATGCCGAATGGTGAAATATGGCTGCTTTAATGCACAATACTTACACCTATTATGTATAAAACACAGTTGCAAAATAAATGTTTATTCTATTCTAATCTGAACTGAGCCAGTAGATAGCATTGTATAAGACTGTGTAGTCGGCTTCCAGTCTAAACAATCATGAGACTGAAATTACCTACCTAGTGTTTCGAACAAGGCGCAAATTGCTACCAAACCAGTACTCCTTAATTACGATGTAAAACATCTCGGATCGGAGTATTTACCTTGAGCCACAGAATAAGCAACAAAAGGAGTAATAATTCCAAGGCTAAAGTTGTAAAACAGTGCTGCAGAGAGACTTGGTATAGACGCCATCACAACAAGCTACTACAATCTGTCAAATTTCTTTAATAGATTTTAAACTTTATCGCTTAAGTATAAGATTCAATGTTGATTGGAAAAAATTGACAGTTTCGGGTACCTTGATGTGCCGGCGTCTGTACATTGCCGCGACAATCTTCAACTGAAACACGTCAGTAATTGACTGTCGTCAGTACGCTAGATGTACTAACCGGCTAGACTAAGGTTGGAAAACTTTTAGGGGCAATTTATAAGAAAAACTTTTACTGTAGGTCTTTTGGAAGTGCTTTTTTCGTTGTGGAATTTGTCGTCATAACTTTCTGTCTGGAGATGGCGGAGTCGGATTTCTACCCACGAGACGGTCGCCGTGTTCAGCTCATTGTGAGAAGGTTCTGGGATCTCCAATGAAACGTACGTCCCTTTTGTGCTACATTTTTACAAATTCTCAAAGGAAAATAAATACTCAATATTTCCATACAAAGTTAAGGTAAGCTGAACTGTATGTAAGAATAATATTAATGTGATTTTTGTACTCCTATCTTTCTACCCTCCCTTGTTACTTGGAGTTGGCGCATTTTTTTCTTCCATTATCCCCTGTCAGCCGTCACTCTATCATACACTCGTCTTACTTTCATATCCATTACTGGCTGCGTTTGAGCTAGAAAAACCCCTTCTTTGGTCTGGTATGATTGACACATCTAGCTTTTCCGAATAATAATAATAATAATATTTCTCATATACAATTGTTATGCATCTGTTATATCTGTTGGTTCTCCTTTAAATAAATAAATAATTTCGCACGAATTAAAAATGAAGCCAATTGTAACATGACACGACCATCATTATGCGCGGCTTGCCCGAAGACAGGATCGCCATGTAGGGATAGGTGTAATTGATATAAAAATTTATGTATAATACTGATATTTATTAAAAAAAAACCATTCAATATACAAACTTAGGCTACTTACTCATACAAACATAGGCGTAGTTCTATGACAAACACACTATTCCTCACACAAACCATCCATCTTCTCTGTGGTCTTCCGCTCCTCCATCACATTCATATTCATCAATCCTTTAGTTACTCGTTTTGTTTCTGTTTGTTGTTTTAGTTTTGCGTGACCTCGATTTTCGTCCTTCCAAAAACTCATCAAACCAAACTTGCCTCATATGTACAGACACCAGCACATCAAGCTACCCGAAACATTAAAATCCCAATCAACTTTGAACCTAATGCTTTAGCGATAAAGTTGAAGATCTATTAAAGGAATTTGTTTGATTGTAGTAGCTTGATTTGCTGGCATCTGTACTCCAAATCCCCGTTATTCCATACATCGTAACTCGAGAACGCTGATCTCAAGGACTGCGAAATATTCGCATTACTAGGCGCGTTGTTTCGGCAAGCGTGTTAATTCCCGGCTCGAAGTAATCAAGTTAGCAAAACTTCGCGACTTATTCCCGACTGGCTAATGAACGAAGTCGCTGCAAGTGCACAAGAGACTTCGGACGTGTCTCAAATTACATATTCAAGTCGTTGATGAGTAGGATTTTGTGTGTATTGTTTGTTATCTTAAGTATGTTTGTTTGTTTTAAAAGTTATCGTCTTAAAATTTATATTTGTACTGTCAGGCGAAATGCGAAAGAAGGAAAGAAAATGCAATTTTTGGCATTACAAAAAAAAAAAAATACTTTCAAGCTATCAAAAAACAGAAAGAAAATAATGCTTAAAAATGTTTTGAACTATGCTCCACCTCCTGTCCTGCCCTCTGTGGCCCAAAATATTCAGTCAAAGTGCGCCACAGAAAACGCCGTGGAAATGGTGACGTTTTGAGCCAACAAGCTTTGAATAACTGTCGTGCCAGCGAAACGAAGAAGAAGAAGAATGTCAATGCATTCCATTGGGAATGCCATGTGAATGGCTTCAGCTCAGCGTAATGTCAAGTGACAATACAATTTATACCACCTGACGCTAAAGGAACGCTGACATTGGTTTTTGCGCTATTGACATCTGGGTCGATCCTATCAATTCGTGTATTCTTACAGTCCGATCACAGTTACCTCTGAGTTTATATCACTGTCAAAATGACATTGATCTTTATTGCCATTGTCACAAGGTTACTGTTGGGTTGCATGATGATCTTTATTAAATCGTTACAATAAGATCGCTATTGGGTTGCTGCTGTCAGAGGCAAAAAACTGAGAATGAAATGTAACCGCACCACCATGTAGACAAAATTCTATAGAAAAAAAAAACACAGGGTTAATAAGGATTAAACAGGTGACAAGGATATTCAACAACCATATATCAGCCCAGATGAAAATTTCTCCAAACTGTGATTTCGTGGAAAAGAATAGCCGAAACACTTTCTTATTTTTTCAGCTTGTCTTATTCCGGTGAAAAACACTTAAAACACGTGAATCGTGAAAAAACGCGCTTTTAAGAGGGACATAAACCACTCGTTTGTTTGAAACCTGAATTTATTCCATTAATGGATAGCTTAACATTTATTTTGTCCTCGTTTTGAATCTTCTATTTGTTTATGTATAAAAATAAACTTACGGACAAAGACACAAATGTCGTAAAATAATACTTAAAAGATATTTATGTAGGATAAAAATTATATTCTAAATTCAGTATGACAGTCTCTAGCTGATTAAATATTTTAGGATTTATTTAATAGCACTTTAAATTTGATGAAAACACCTATAAAAATGTATATCAGCACTTTAAAATAATAATACATCTATAATTTTATTTAATATTATCACATTAAAAATATTGGTTTGCACTATAACTTGTATAATAGCACTTTAAAATAACACATCTTTAAAATAAAGGTTTGCACTATAACTGTGTCGAAAACCAACTTCGAAACCAGTTACTTTCTTAACGCACATTAAAATGTCACCTCACTAGACCCCGCCCCGTGGAGAAGATCACGTGGCGGGTCTAAGTTGGTTGACAAATAATAATTATAAGACGGAGTCGACGAAGCCCTGCTTCGCGGGGTCCCTCTTTCTGTCTACAGGGTTTAAAGGAACCTAACCTATCCTAAGTTGGGGTGCCCCAAGTCCCGAGATCGCTTATAGAAACCATTATTTTTATAGTTAATTCAATTAATTTTAAAGCTTAGCATAATTTCATAGTGGACATCATTAATTTTATAGTTCATTCGATTAATTTTAAAGCTAAACATTTTAAAGTGAAAACATTATTTTTAAAGTGCATTTATATATTCCCCAATATTTTTTGTAAAAAGAACTCCATTGACAATAATAATAGTTTAATTACTTATCCGTGAATGCAGTTATAAAAATAATTGTTTATCAAATTGGCATGTCCATTCGCCAAGTTACAGCAATTTTCTTGCAAAAATCAAAGAATGTCAGTTGTGGTTTGAATACATTGGCATTTATCTTGGTAAATAAAATATTAATATTTATGTGCTAAAGAATTAATTTCCCTGACTTTACCTACTTACTCGTACAATTACAAATACGAATCATATGTGGAATGGAAGACCGGATCCGCTGGTGGTCTGTTTAGACTGGAAGCTGACCTCAATATAGTTGAGATAGGCTAGGTAGATGATGGCCAATAAAATATACTAGGATTTTTTATCGAATAACATCATCTTCTCCAGTGCATTGTGGCATTTAATGGGGAACATTGCTGCTCTTGCAATTGTTTCACTGAACGGATCATGTTGCTTATGTGTTAAGCCCATACCATGCAGCGACGCGTGCGCTACCTCCGCTGGCAGAGAACAAACTGGAGTTATTAGCACCAGCTGGAAAATAAAAGTAACATCAATAGTGTGTGTCTTGATGATATTTTGTTCCGATTGCCACAATTCAACTGACTCTCTTCAAGGCCCGCTACTCAAATCGCGACATAATTTAGCAATGTTTCTTAGCGAAATGCGTTAAGCAGTTTCTTATAATTATTTTCGCGGCTGACGCGTGCTAAGGCTATGAGGTGGTAAATCAATTACGAGGTTGACAAAATATAAGTACACACATCAAAAGTGTCTAGGGATCAACATATATTTTTGCAATAACTTTTCTCCTGATTGATATTAATTAAAATTTTCTTTAAGGATTCATCAAATAAAGTGTTTTCGTTTGTCACAGTAACGATAAACCAAGTCACCTTTGCATTAATAAAGAAATTTGCCATTTTCCTAATAAAGGGATTTTTGACATTTGAACCACTAACACAAAAGTTCGAAAAAAAGACTGAAATAACAGTTTTCTCTAAAATTTTATTGGGTAACTTAAACAATTAATAATCCGTGTTTCTACCGCGAACACTAACAACACAAGAACATCGGTTTGGCATACTCAAAATGAGTTCATCCAAATCACGCTGTGGGATGGCCGCCCATGTTCGTTGCAACAACAAAAAAAGGTCTTCTTGCGACTGGATACCCTCCATATTCGGCAGAGCTCTTCTCTGTAGCATATCCCATGCATGCTCAATCGGGTTCAAGTCTGGCGACTGAGCAGGCCAGGGCAGGACATTGATGTTAGCTGCGGCGAGAGTCTGTCTTACAACTCTTGCGGTGTGCGGTCGTGCATTATCATGCATTAACTGAAATAAGGGACCGATTTGCACTTGTAGAGGAACGATGACGTCTGATACAATCGTCTCAGCATAAATTTGAGCGTTGAGGTTGCCTCTGATCCAAATCAACTCAGTTCTTCCGCCGATCCAAATACCCGCCCATACCATGATGGTTCCACCACTATAAGGATGGACTTCCTGGCAGGATTTTAATCGCTGTTGGCGTCCAGGGGTTCTCCAGTGTCGTATACGTCTTGTATCCGGTCTCATACCAAAACGAGACTCATCAGAAAAGCACACGAAACGCCATTGTTCTTCTGCCCAATTTCTGTGTTCAAGAGCCCATTGATATCGAATCCTACGATTGTGCATTGCTATAGGTGGTACCCGTAGCGGTCTTCGGGAATGAAGGTTCACTTCATGCAAGCGGTTTCTGACTGTTTGGTCGCTAATTAAGTTCCCTGAAGAGTGATGAAGCCTCACGGCTAACATCATGGCGGTTATTGTTGGAGCTCTTCGAGTTAAGATTTGAATGTATCGGTCTTGTCTCCGTGTGGTGCAGCGATACCGTCCTCCATGGCGCTCAGCCACGGTACCAGTGCTTCGGTAACGTGTCCAAAGTCGACTGATAACACTCTGACTTGTATTCAGAGCTAAAGCCACAGTACGTTGCCGGGAACCAGCTTCTATCATTCCCACGGCTCTGAGCATTTCTTCCCTGCTTAAATGACGTCGCCGCTCCATAATAACGTTGGTTTTAATCAGTAGTAGGGAAACAGTAGCACTAATAATGTCTTCAATGCGTTGTATGTTTTTATAGGGAAAATATTGACAGCTGATTTTCATCTTTTACTCGAATTTGATTCACAGTTCCTGATTCAAATTATGAAATGCACCAAAAAGGATCCATATAAATTTATAAAATCATAAATTTATTACAAAGCCACATCTCAATCTCAAGAAATTCGCATAAAAATGCTTGATCCCTAGACACTTTTGATGTGTGTAGTACGCACGGCTACACATCAAACTATAATTAACCAGTATAAGCTGACTTCTGATTATACGAAAAACCTATAAAATGCGAGTATAGCTAAAACTGGAAATGTAAAGCTTCATGTGTAGCCGCATGTACACAAAATGAAGAATATAAAAATATATATAAACATACGCGTCGTCCTTTAGGTTTGTGAAAGAATCGCAAGCAGCAACTCTCAAGAACCCCAGAAAAGTTATAGTAGAGAAACGTAAAGTTCTTCTTTTTGGCTGCCTCTATCGGATTGTGTTCTACGAACCTCAAACAGGACCGTCTCTCTAAGTAGCTGTGTCCTTTTTTCACAATACTTATCAGACGTTTCAGGCCTAAAATACACACAAAAATAAAAATGACACTTGTTTCACTACTGCGTAAAACTAGGAGTGTTTCATTTTCAGGGATCATTTATGTGTATAACTATATAATATATATATATATAACTTCTAAATACCAGACAATCGATTCTGTAAAAATCTCATCGTGATAACTTGCTGAAGCTTGTGAAGTGAGCTATCGATAGGGGCAATCCCTAATATCAGGTGGAATGACAGCTCACTTCACCTTTGTTTTCACGGTGAGATTTTTACAGAATAGCACTGCTGAACCGATTCAGATGTATTATAGCTAGAAACCAATACGATCTAAAAATCTCTTTCCAATAACATAATAATGGCTGTCCATGGGTATATTTTTTAGTCGACTGCCCCGTTGATCTCGTGGTTGCAAGTGCGACTGCTGAGCGTGGGGACCTGCGTTCGAATCCCAGGTCGGGCAAAAGTGTTTTTGGGTTTTCCATTAGGAATTTCTTAGTAACAGCTCGGAGTTTGGAAGTTGGCGGTTTAGTACCCCCGTGCCTCGGAAAACATGTAAAGACGTTGGTCCTGCTTCTGATCTCTCTCCGGTCGTGTCGGATTGCCGTCCCATCGGTCTATGAGGGTAAAGTAACAGAGAATACACCTGTGTTTACGCACACACTTGTGCACTATAATATCTCCTGCGTACCTAGCTAATCTCTGTTGCGATTGGCTACCGTGACCGAACTCGATCGGGGAGGCTAGGTATTATTATTTTTTAGTAAATTATCAAACATGTTTTTTACTTTGGTATTTCGTTTACCACTTAAGACAAATGTCGACTAAATAATGATGTTATTTTTGGTTACTATATTTAGCAGTCACTCGTGAAATATAGTCATAAGCAGTTGAGTTCTTATAGTAGGTATCCCTCCAAAAAGAGTTCGGTTTCTCTTCTCGTAATTTTAAGAACGTTCACAGTCTGAAGGCCAATTCTCGTAATTTAAAACGTTCAAAATCTAGTCGCAGTCTCATCTCAACGACAAACAAATGTCAAAATGTAGGGGAATTAGAGGTATTTTTGACAGATTGAGACTGAGATCAGACTGTGAACGTTCTTAAAATTACGAGAATTGCCCCTCTGATCTGTCTCAATGTGTCAAAAATACCTCTAATTTCCCTACATTTTGACAAGTTTTTAACATTTGTTTGTCGCCGAGATGAGACTGCGACTAGATTTTGAACGTTTTAAATTACGAGAATTGGCCTTCTGGTTTCCTACAAACAGCAGTCTAAACATTTACAAAGGAGTTCTCTCACTGTGTGTGTATACTACAGTATTCCCAGAGGCTGCTTAAAATATTCATGTAGGTTCAGACGAAACGAATCAAACAATCGAGTAATTGTTACACCTCACCTACTTGTTTCTAGTTTACTGAATGTAGGTCTTACCGCAAATCTATTGGGGAATAGACTCTGTTTGTATGTAAAATACTTGAGGAAATGTGCTGTGTGTGGAACGAAAGGAAATGGAGGTGACTTATAAAATGTGATGTAATTTTATTTATTTATATTGGTTCAAATTAAATTAGCTAGAAAAAATCAGCATACGTGATGGGAATCGATATCTAAACATAATAAAATTAAAAAAAAAAACGGTTTGATGATAATGTATTTTCGGGTCAACGACCGCTTGTAATATTGTTACCTGCCTATCGATTCTGTAAAAATCTCACCGTGATAACATAGGTGAAGTAAGCGTGAAGTGAACTATCAATGGAGGCAATATTTAACATCAGGTGGAATGACAGCTCACTTCACCTTAGATTTCACTGTGAGATTTTTACAGAATAGCACTGCAGTCGATCGATTCTGTAAAAATCTCACCATGATAAATTAGGTGAAGTGAGCGTGAAGTGAGCTATCAATAGGGGCAATCTCTAACATCAGGTGGAATGACAACTCACTTCACCTTAGTTTTCACGGTGAGATTTTTACAGAATAGCACTGCTGAAGTAAGAGTTGAGAAAATCAATTTTATTGTTTAGATATCTCATCACGTCAGTCCATCACACAAACAAAAACAAATTGTTGAACTGCTATTTCAAACAAATGCAGTACGGTTGTTGACCTCAAAATAAAATATCATCAAATCATTTTTTTTTTGTTTTATAGTTAAAGACATCGATTCCCATCACGTCTTTTGAGTTTGGCGAGCTAATTGATATGTACATATTTTTTAGTTTCTTATTATACAAGGTGTAACAGAATAAACGCAAGTTCTGGAAGTAGTTTGTTCATAATTGACTACTGAATCGATTTCAGTAACTTTTAATATAGGTTTTTTTTTTTAAATGATGTATTTTGCCATATGAGCCAAAGAAAATTATATCTTATTTCCAGGTATATATACATATAAGACTCAATTTTAAATGAATAAAGTCATGCTACGGTGTGTTGTTTTCTTAACAATAACAGCTTTAAAAAAATATGTTTTGGTCATTGTATTATGCTTTTAACTCAATACTCTAATCGGGGTGTATGAGGTCTTGCGTTAATTATGTTACATCACTACATAGTATAAAACAAAGTCGCTTTCTCTGTCCCTTTGAACGCTTAGATCTTTAAAACTACGCAACGGATTTTGAAGCGGTTTTTTTAATAGATAGAGTGATTCAAGAGGAAGGTTTATATATATAATACATGCATGCATGTGATGTCGTAAATAAACACATTTTTTTGCGCTTACTTTTCAAACGCTGGCTGAACCCTACGAGATAGGTCAAAATAATGTACTACAGTATTGTACACCTTAAATAGGTCTACAAAAAAGTCCGCGATGGTATATGTCTATCTCTTAGGGATAACCCATAATAACCATTTTTTATCCTTTACTTTTTACGAGAAATAATGGCTTATTTACGAAGCGATTTTAAGCAATACAGCATTAATCCTTATCCAATTAAGTACCTTAAATACATTGTGCATTTAATGTAGATAAATATGGCCCTTAACAGCATGTAATTTAAATGAATATTTTCGAAGATATTACAGATTTAAAATGCAGCGGCGCGTGCTGGCATTCTTGAAATACCTGTACTTAGTATCAGTATTGCACCCGTGCGAAGCCGGGGCGGGTCGCTAGTATTGTATAAATTAGGATGATAATATTCATGTTGTCAATTTGATTAGCATATTGGGGATTGAATAACTATGTCTACGTAGGCACTGACAGGTTACTTGCTTAGCGCCTAGGCCCTAGTGACTTACGTCTTTCGATACACGCTAGGCGACTAGCGAAGGCGCCAAGCACACAAGTGACTCGCTAGGCTATAATAACATACATTAAAAACTTTCAAGAGAAACTATTAATAAACCTAGAGGCGATTATAGAAAAAGCAATCAAGCTAATATAAATTACAAAAAGAGACACAGAGTGAGTTCACAAAAATTACTTTACATGTGATAAGCTGTAATGGAAAAAATATTGTTTGAGACCACGCTACCGATTTGGGGTAACCTGTAATGATAGTTGTGTTTGGAAAATAAAATAAATAAATAAATTATCTTTGTCTCAAACTACACCCACAGATAGGGAAAATGGATTGGTATCTATTCAGAAAACAACTGACGGATCGACAAAAAATGGCAAACACTAGAAACTGTCGAGTTAACAAAACTGTCTAATCGGGAAAACTGACGAATTAGTGAAACTGAATAATCAACGAAACTGGCGAATTAAATAAGCTGACGACTGAGGGAACTGACCGGTGATACGCGGACTCAATACTAGTATTTTAGTTGGAATGACTGAATACCACAAACTAGTAAGTACCCGAATTGCGTAACACGCTATTAATTTGTTCGAAAAAATTGTCTGCTCAACCACTTTAATAACGCAATGGATGTTGTTGAACTGTCAAAATGAAAGCTATAGCTATATATACACTGATAGTGTGTTTTATTTTATTTTATTTTATTTTAACACATACAACTATCATCACAGGCTTACCTAATACGATAGTGTAGTTATAGTTATATATAATAGCTTACAATAAAGACTTGCAATTATATATTAGTATTGACCAAGACTAATTTTATAAAACGCAATTACTCCGCAGTTCCCAGTAACACGATAACACTTTGTAAGATAAACAGTGTCATACTTACCTCTTTTTTATCAGGCATTAATTTCCCACTGCTGTGCAAGGGCCTCCCTACTCTTTCCACCACACTTTATGTAGAGCTGCCAAGGTCCAATCTTTATTAAAGGAGTGCAGCTCATCCTGCCATCTCCGTCTTTGGATACCGCGGTGTCGTTTGCCACTAAGCGGGGCCCACTGGATCGTAAGTTTGGCTCATAGATCGTCTGACATGCAGCAGTGTCCAGCCCAATTCCATTCATACTCACCTATTGAATAAAAATTAAAGACGAACGGTATTTCTCCGGAACTCCATTGACAAGGCCAGTTACCTGGCAAATCCGTTAAAGTTGCTAAAATAAATTTAGTACAAATAAAAAAATGTGATAAATTTTCACGAAGATAAAATATTTGGAAATTGTCTCTGAACGTACCGTTGTTTGAATTGCAAGATTGTGAAATAATTATGTTTAAATTACAAAGTAAAACAGAGAGATTTATTATCCAATTTCCGTTATGGCGTCGCGTTATGTGTATACGGTCCATGCTTCGAATTCAACAATGAAAACTTATCGATCTCATTATTTTTCTACTATAAAATATGATGCCGTATATCAAGGCACGTCTATGAATCATGGGTACACCATGAATATTGGTAATATATTTTGCGCGTGTTCCAAGTTTTTGATAACGGGTTTGGGAGCTATGTAAATAGACGTAATCGAAAATGATCCTGTTACTGTTAGGTAAATACATAGATTAGATAAAGATTTGGTGAAGGTATATTTTTAAATTAAAACAAAATTCTACTTAGTGCTGATTTTTTAATCGGCACTCATTCGGCAGATAAGTTTTATATGAGAAATAAATATGAAAGTGTGACAGTTTTTGTATAGAAATTATGTCATACCTCCATTTATGTTCTTCAGATAAAAGTTATATTCTGGTCAATACCCAGATATCTCTTAACTGAATTTTACCAGCTTTTTTATAGAAATATGTTAAAGGTTATCTAATATTGAGAAATCAGCCTTTAGTTTAGTAAATAATTATTCATATGACTAAAACTGAAAAAACCTGAAAATATTGTGAGATAAGTAACTAACCCATTTTAATTATAAATTGAATGAATTAAAAAATGTTTCATTAAAACTTCATAAAAAAAAGTAAAAGGCAAAAAAATCTTAACCGTTTAACTGAAAAACGAGGAAAATAATGTTTAATTTTGTATTCCAAATTATCATTAAATTAAACATTGTTTGCGCAAAGAGCAGCTGCAATGAGCGTAATTAGAGAGAATATGGACGTATCGTAGCAGCCTCGCCTGGCCTCGCGCCGCGAAAGCTAATGAATAATTTCTTCTATCAAAGAGTTTCCTACTTCTTTGGCGCCACAGTGCACAAAGAACGCGGTATTTAAACTTTGCGGTCTTCCGACAACGGGACTGCTACGACTACTGACACAGAGTAATTTTCAAAAAAGTAGTCTTGAATTCGCTGCTAGAAATTCAATTAGTGGGATTGGTCAAGTTCAAATTGGATCTTTACCAACTTTGCATTAAATGAAATCCGAAGAAAATTGTGTTCTCGTTTTTAAAAGGCTTCTTTCCCATTTTTTCTTTAGTTTGAAACTGTACTCGGTAGCAAGTCTTTTACTGGTACTGTGTTTTAATGGATTTCGTTACCGCACTGCTGTAAACCACATTTTAGTAATGAATAGTTAATTTAAAATGGTTTGAATACATTTAGAGAATTTGTAATTATATTTTACCTAATGGAACTGCAGTTTACTGTCATAGGCCGTTATGTAAGCAAGAGCATGCAATGCATAATATTTTATATTTATTACATACTCGTTTCTCGTTGTGAGAAATCTATGTTCTGTTATTGCGAACGCGAAGTGTAAGGTACAGATTTTAAAATTGTGAATCAATCACAGAGTTTATTAAAAATCCAATGACGACTCAGGAACGTTTGAGATTCAAAGTAAATATGAGGGCCATAGAAATTATTTGTAAAATGTTCTACGTTACTGCCCAACAAAATTTTGTTCAAACGTTGATTGCTATCAATCAACGTTAAAATGTATTTTTAACCCACTTCAAAAAAGGAGGTTCTGTTTTCGATCCGTATGTATGTATATATATATATGTGTATATATTTTTATGTCCGCGATTTTCTCAAAACTATTTGAACCGATTTTGATGTTTCTTTCACTAAAATGGTCTACAAGTCTGTTGTTTTTTTTTTGTTCAAAAGTTTTTTTTTACAATAAATTGTGAAATCTATCTAACTTTAACAAATATCCCATATTCATTTCAATCTGAATGGCAATGAAGTTTTTTTTACAACTCAAGGTGTTTCAAACAATAACACGCGAACATTTACGTTGCAGAGACAACGACATAAAACTACAACATACCAGTTTTACAAGTTCCCACAAAGAAGTTTCTAGAAATTCGATTAAAGGGTACCGCAAGCCTTTTACCCAAGTTGTTGGAAAAGTGCTGTAGGTAGCTATCAATGTATAGAGTAGTTCGTGAAAACTGTGATACGACAGCTTTGTAAAGTGGAATTTTATTGTAACTGCAGCTCTATGTATGTCTCGTCATCAGAGATTTTCGTTGTAAGACAAACAACGATGACAACGTGAACACAGACTTTATCCTAATTCTGGAATTTTCCTTAAGCTGCCGGCTAAAAGGTGAATTATAAAATTTCTTACACAACAAAATATATAAGCTTTATATATGCACAGTGCGATTCTGTAACCATCTCACCGTGAAAACTTAGGTGAAGTGAGAGTGGAGTGAGCTGTCAGTGTCATCCTGATACCGAGGGTTTGATACTCTTGACAGCTCACTCTAAGCTCACTTCACCTAACTTTTCACGGTGAATTTTTTACAGAATCGAACGGCTGTTAACTCCAACATAGTTTTGAACCATCTGTGCCCGCCTAACGCGCACCGCAAATGCACGTAAGTAAATACATGTTTCGCACCACTTAATTTTTATTTAGTTTATTCATATTTACGGATGATACTAATTGTGCTTATTGTAAAATAAATTAACCAAGTTTGGAGCAGACCAGGCGAAGAGCGCTGATTTCTGAAATAGAGATATTTTATATCTAGTTCAGACACAGATGTTCAAAGAAATAAGTGTCATACAGTGTATTACCATAGTAATTAAATTGTTTTATATTTTTGAACAAATAAATTACACTTTTATATAATTGTATTTTCGATTAAAAAAATCGTTCGAATTTCGTCGTGCAAATCGTTCGTGCTGGGGCCTCCTGTGCTGTGTGTGTGTATGTGTGTTGAGGGTTTTAAGAGTATCTTTTGTTTTGAAAGTTATCCATACGAAATATAACAATTAATTTTACCAGGCTTGTGAAAACACGTGCTTTTATACCAATTTAAACTCTATAGCAGTGTATACCACGGAAATGCGTCAAAAGGAAAATAGTGAGTTGTTTCAGTAGGTACTAAGGTCTCACTATTGTGGTATTTGTTAGGTAAAGTGAAACATCAAGGACGCGTACGGTGCACTGCTAACAGCGCAGGAGTGTGGTTTAGGTTCGAATAAGTATATACTGGTTAGGTTTTGTGTCTCTCTTTGTATGTGTATTTATCACTCATAGTTTTAAGAACTACAATGTCTGGTAACTCATATAGTTGAAATCTTTTATGTTGGAACGTGGAAGTCAGGCATCGTTTAAAACAGGTTTTTGTTCTAACTCGTTTCGAAGAACTTCTTTGTCTATACGCGGCCCTCTCATTTATTTATTTATCAGTATATTTTGTATATTTTTGCAATATCATACTATTTATACATATTCGTTACTGTTTTTATCTGACACAAAGACGTTGCAGTATAAAACTGATTTACATCCGTCACCTCACACATCAATTCCAGTTATAAACCAGCGTGAAGCACTACTTGTCTGGTATTTTTGCTGAACTGGGCCTTTTTGGCGTATCCTTGAGGCACACTTTCCTGCTAATTTCTTACATCGAACTTTGCACTTTTTTATTTGTTTTTATCTGATGTATGTCTCTGGTGTACTGTGTGTCTTTTAGTCTGAACTAAATAAATGTATTTTCTATATTTCTTTCAAATCGCGCTCTCGTGATGCCATTTTGGTTGTCCTCCATGGAAGCTAGAAATATGTCTTTTAATTTTACAATTAAAAAATAGAATATATAGTGAAAATAGAGTGTGTAGGTATAATTCAAATAATGGTTTTCAATTATAGTGTCTAGCACAAGCATTTTGTAAAATATTTATACTAAACGGTCATTGTGAAAGCTACATTATTATATGTCAGCTATCTCCGTAATCACGACACACCATAAGGCTAAAGCTGAGAATCTGAGTAGGTTCAATCAGGGGGTCAATATTAGACGAAAATTGACGTGTCATGCGATTTTGTACCATGTGCGTAATAACTGTAAACTAACCTCCAGCTCTAGGAAAACAGTTCCCACTACAATCTCTCCTGTAAATTCTCTTTATGCCTCCACATCTCCGGCCGAAAGTGTCCATTAAATGTATCTACTCGATAAACCACTCCAAGAAATGAATTTAAGGGGAGTCCTCAATTACCACCCTTGACAGACAGATTGAAGATTAGGATATGATGTTATCTGTGTTCACGGAAATGGTCCATCAAAAAGATTGACAGCCTAAGGAATTCACAAAAGGGGGAAGTTTTATTTGACGCTTCTCCAGTTCAGAATAACTGAGGGACAATTGCGTAACACACTAACAGTAGAAGGGGCCTGTGGATAAACAATAATAGCCGCACAGGTTGATCGATCAGGTTAAGCTACGCTTGCCGCGGTTGGTGTGTGGATGGGTGATCATCTTTACATACCGAGACCCCTTCGTGCCTCGGAAAGCACGTTAAGCCGTTGGTCCCGGCTGTCATTCGTGGATCTTTGACAGTCATTACAGGTAGTCAGAAGCCCAAAAATCTGACAATAAGTTTTACAAAGGGGTATCGTATTACCCAGTAAATGGATTGTGGAGGTCAGATAGGCAGTAGCTCCATGTAAAATACTGGTATTCAACTGCATCTGGTTAGACTGCGCAACGCGCAACCTGTTACCCTGGATGCAGTAAACGATTCTGAACCTTCCGCCGCCCACTACCTGAACGCGCCCCAGAAGGTGGTAGCCGTAAGGCTAATCCGGGGGTACCACACGATCTCGGGCGAGGCGGCAAGCCTCCTTGCCGGACTGCCGCCGTGGGATCTGGAGGCGATAGTCCTCGCGCGCCTGTACGAGTGGCGCGCGGAGGCACTACGCCGGGGGGAAACTCCGCTGCCGCGGCAAATCGCGGCGGAGCGGACCGACCTCCGGCGCGATCTCATGGCGGCATGGAAAGAGCGACTGTCGCAACCCAGCGCAGGGCACGCCACGATAGTGGCGATAAGACCCCTCTTTGAGGAGTGGCTAGAGAGGCGCCACGGCGCCCTCACCTACCGCCTGACGCAGGTCCTCACCGGACACGGGTGTTTCGGGAGGTTCCTGCACACCATCGGGCGGGAGGAAACGCCCGGGTGTCACCACTGCGAGGGTCGCCCGGAGGACACGGTGGAGCATACGGTGGCGGTATGTCCCAATTGGGCGGAGCACCGCCGTGTTCTCGCAGAGGCGATCGGCAGCGGCGGCGATCTCTCGCGCCCGGCCCTGGTTCGAGCCATGGTCCGGGGCGAGAGGGAGTGAACCTCCTTCTGCGAAGCAGTCATGCTAGCGAAGGAGGTGGCGGGACGGCTGAGGGAAAGGGCCTTACGTCCCAGCCGCCGCGGGAGACGCTCCGGGCGTCGGGAGCCGCGAGACGACTCCCGGCCACCGTAGGCGCGGGCCTGCGGGCGGAGAGTAATGGGTAACTCTCCGTCCGATCAGGACCAGGCCCGTGCCGGACGGCGCGTACGTGTTCCACGCGCGCCTCAAAGAGATGTCAGCATAAGAAAGGGGCCCGCAAGGGCCGAAGCCTGCCGAGGTAGCGGGATTGTCCGAAAGGGTTACCGCTACCCCGGAACACAAAGGGCTAAGGAAGGAACACGGGTGGGTTTTAGTCAGTAAGAGTCTGACACTCCCTTCTGCTCCACCCAGAGCGGAAGGGGTCATTGGATGATTTCCAATCCACAAAAAAAAAAGCACCTTAATTGTGTAACACTCTATCAGTCTCAATCTGAATCATCTTGAAGGTTTGAAAAAATAGTCTACACAACAACGTAAATAATGCAATGAATGTTGTTGAACTGTCAAAATGAAAGCGATAACTACTTATAGTGTGTTACGAAATTACTCCGCCAGGTTTAAATTATTCGACGGTTATTTAAAAAAAAACTGTTGTTCCATATCAGACTATTTTTAGGGTTCCGTACCTCAAAAGGAAAAACGAAACCCTTATAAGATCACTTCGTTGTCCATCTGTCTGTCCGTCGGTCAAGACACTTTTTCACAGGAACGCGTGGAGTTATCAAGTTGAAATTAATATCAAATACATAAGGCTGCAATCCCTTGAAGCAATGAAAAAATTCAAACTTCTAAGTCAATGTAAGCAAAAACCGTAAATGTAAATTACATTACAAAAAAAATAACTATTAACTTTTTATTGGTTAATTTGCGCACCGAGGGCTCCATTTCTCGGTACGCGAGTCCGACTCGCATTTGACCGGTTCTTTTTGAACCGATGGAATTTTTTGCCGCTATGGGGTCTAGAATCATGTGCGGAATTCGTGGTAATGGTTTGCGCGTCGATCTCTGCAACCTTGCCTTTTCCTTCCCATTATAAACAATCAACAAATGCACTCACACAGTCCAGTAACAGCGGATTGCTTTTTGTAATTCAATTTCCCCATTATGTTACAAGTTCCAATTCATAGTTGCTGCGGTCCACGAATGCATAATCGTACATCAGAGGGGCAATTCTCGTAATTTTTAAGAACGTTCACAGTCTGATCTCAGTCTCAATCTGTCAAAAATACTTCAAATTTCCCTACATTTTGACAAGTTTTTGACATTTGTTTGTCGCCGAGATGAGACTGCGACTAGATTTTGAACGTTTTAAATTAGCAGAATTGGCCTACAGGTATATTACATTAGTGTCGAGAACAATATTAAGATGATTAGAAGTGCAACTGCGGCTGTGGTCGGGCAAAATGCCAAGCCTACTACTTTATTATTTGCATTCGCAAATTCGCGCCGTCCTCCGCCATTGTGACAATTTTCGAACAACTGTCTCATATATTTTACACAGCCGGACATATTAAGCGAAACGCTTATGGAAATTCGTAAAAATTGTGTTTTTTTTGTCTTTTTCTGACAGATTTATTGTTGAATAAGGGTAGGTAGTTAATTTTTTCAACTCAAAATGTTACGCTTGTATTTTTTGTATATAAGGTTACAAGTTTAATTATTATTAATTCATGATATTATTTGCAGTAGGTACTTATTAAACTGTCATAAAGCTAGTTTTATCAAAGCAACAACGAACAAACAAGTTATAGGTACCTGCAATATTTGCATTTTCCGTTAACAAAAAAATAATAACTAAGCACGATTTTGTTCTTAAATGTTACAATAATGTTGCATGTATAGCGGTATCTATAACGCCACGCGTCAACGCGTCATACTGATGTCAGAAAATCCTGCATCTTGCAAGCAGAGTTTACCGCGCAACTAGCATAGATACAACGGCCCGACATGTATCATTGGGCAGTTGCCCGCCAGACACAACACCCGTCTGGTCGGAGGATCCTTCCTTTTCTATGGAGGTTGAGAGAACTTTACATGCTGTTCCTCATATACATACATGTAATTATGAAGTTGAACGTACCCGCAACAATTTCTGCATTAAAAATAAGCCAACCTCCAGCGTATCTCTAATAATGTCCGCAGGTGTACACTACTTCGCGTGGGTATTCTATAGTCTATTGTCTGGAAAATTCAAGACCTTAATCTTCTCAGCATTTCACGTACGTAAGTTTATGATGTCTACACTCGCGAGCAGTGTGTAAGCTGATCTAACGCTGAACAAAGTCTGGATGAGCGCTTTGTAAGCCCCATATTATAAGCTTTAGGTAGAAAAGACCATGTTTTTTACAGAATAAGATACTTTCTGGGATACATATTACGTATTACCTAGAATAAATTAATGTTACATTTATAAACAGAGTGTTAAGAAATTGCAGAGTTATTTTCAAAATAAATAACGTAAAGTCATCTCAACATCTCTCTCCCTCGAACTTGTATGTATATACCATA
Organism: Globia sparganii; assembly: GCA_949316385.1. NCBI lineage: Eukaryota > Metazoa > Arthropoda > Insecta > Lepidoptera > Noctuidae > Globia > Globia sparganii. The sequence goes on along the minus strand of OX438665.1, from coordinate 14,610,664 downwards.
AGTATACATACAGACGCCAGCACATCAAGCTCCTACAATCTGTGAAATTGTAGGAGCTTGATGATCTTTAATAGATTTTCAACTTTATCGCTAAAGCATAAGGTTCAAAGTTGATTGGAAAAATTAACTGTTTTGGGGTAGCTTGGTGAGCTGGCGTTCACATCCACATTTTCAGCTATGTCGCCAGTTATGTTTCGTTCATTTATCACAAGTTTGTTGCTATTGAAAGTTTTTTATTTCAAAAGTGGTGCAAAACTTCTTGGCTCACTTGCAGTTATAAAGAATGACCATGAATAATGAATAATAAAGTTGGCAGTTTCGTCTCAGAACTAAGTTGTTGTAGATTTTCTTGTTTATCTCTCATAACTTTTTTTATTTTATATTTTGTTGTATGTATGTATATATCTATTTATTCTTATGTTTTTTAGTTATATTTTTTTTTCTTCTAATTTGTTTTCTGTTATTGCACCTACTGTGTATTATCTCTGCATCACCCTAAGGTAGACTGGTATAAAATGCCCAAGGCATTAAGTCCGCCTTTGTACAGTTTTTACTTGTGCATAAAGTTTAATAAATAAATAAATAATAATGGCGACAACACCATAAGACATTGAGTGATGTCACTACGTTCATAGTGATACAGGTTTTTGAAATAAAAGTACCTTATTTCTACTCAACGTCAGCTTCTATGCGAGCAAGAGAAAAAAATATTAACTATAATCTAGTTCATTCTGAACTTGCAATGCAAATCATAAATAAATGCAACAAAATATCAAAAGAAATGGTTCTATACCTTTTGGTCAGAGTTAGGCTCATATTTTTTCAGTGAGCAGACGTGCTGTTGATCTGCATGGTCGTGTCGGGGCTATTTTAAAGTATTTTATTTGTATTCTCGTTTGATATATTCGGTACCTCTCTTACTGTCTTGCGGGGTGTGCCATATTGTGTCTGCGCCATCTTGGAACTTGTAGCGCGGTGTCCCTCTTGTCCAGTGACTGCACAAAGTGAATTCTAACATTTGGAAAAAGAGACGCGTGCGGTGGGGCTCGATCCTGAGGTCGGCCGTTTCGAGGCGTCGAGTATAGCTGGTTATACCACTGAGCCATCGCTGCGTGAACTCCTGACGGCAAAATTTTGAACTTCTATCTACGGCCATAACTTTTTTGCAACGCGTCATTCCTGTATCGTCGTGTTTGTGTATGCCTATTTATAATCAAGTTGGTATAATCCGGGTACGTTTCCTAATAATATTATATAATGTTTCACTCACCGAATAAAAGCCAGTCGAATCCGGATCTGCATACTGAACAGGATTCTGGTGCCGTTGCTAATGTCACGCAAAGAAAACGGAAACAACCTGACTGCGAGCTGACGCTGGCTATTGCTGATTTATCTGCCGAGTTTAAAAAAAATATAGGCGACCTGCGCGCTGTCATAAATACCCAGTTCTCGAACATAAATGTGAATATTGAAAATCTAAGAGATGAGTTTAACGCCCTATCAACAATTTCTTCACAAATACAGACTGAACTGAAGGAACTACGAACAGAATATTCTACGGCAAAATTTGAAATATCGAGTTTAAGTGAAAAACATGATGATCTATCTAAGGTTGTGACAGAGCTTAAGTCAACAGTAAATTTTAACTCTGAAAACTGCGTCGACTGTGTGAAGCGTATTGCTGATCTGGAGATGACTGTCAGGAACTCTTCGGCGACTTCGGTTGCTCTGCTGGAAAGTAAAATAGATGTGCTGGAACAGCAGTCGAGGCAGTGTAACATTGAGCTGGGGAACATTCCTGAAAAACGAGGTGAAAACTTGATTTCTGTGATGGAGTCGATTGCCTCGGCAATTAATATACCGATAGCAAAAAATGATGTAGTTGCGATTCACCGTGTTCCTCATGCACATGCGCAGAATAATCATCCTAAGAACATCATAGTGAAGTTTGCGTCTCGCTTGCTTCGCGATAATCTACTAAGTGCGTACCGTCTATCCAAGGGGCTGACATCCGATCGCATTGGCATCTCTGGAACGCCATGTCGTATCTACGTAAATGAGCACTTAACACTTCGAAATAAGGATTTGTTTCGCAAGTGTCGAGAAGCAGCCAAAGCTAATAAATTTAGATATGTATGGATCAGAAATGCGACCGTCTTGGTCAAGGAAGCGGATGATTCGGCCACTTTTGCTATTCGAACCGAAGCCGACATATCTAAAAAAATCACACCAAAAAACCATTCCGAGAATATCGCTGAAAATTAGACCTCCCTTAAATAGTACATTAAGTGCTATTATTACGGAAGCTTTTTTTATTAATAACATTAATCTAATTATGCTGTCTTTTGCAGGTTCAACTTTTTTTTATTTTATTAGTCTCGTACGTAATTATGTAAAAGTATCACTAATATCAAACAATGTGTCCTTTGATGAAATAAAATTGTCCGTTAATTGTTTTATGGTGCTGCTGCCGATCCATAAATTGTTGCTTTATTATTATAATTGTATCTATGTCTTTATTGCTTTTATAGTCGCCCTATTGAACGTAATGCTTTTGATTGCTCTGTTTATAATGTGTCGCTGTTTTAAAATCTTACCAATATTGCTTTTATTTAATACTATTGAATTGATTCATTTAGTTAATGGCTAATAATCATATATCTATATATTATCAAAACTGCCGAGGGATCAGGACAAAGCTGAACACATTGTATTTGAATATTTTGGCGAATGCTTACGACATTATTGTTTTGACTGAGACCTGGCTGACACCTGATATCTCAGATAACGAATTTATTGACCAACGTTACCTTGTATTTAGATGCGATCGTGATCGTATTGTTACCCAAAAAAAAGACGGTGGTGGCGTCCTTATAGCTGTCTCTCGAGAATTAAAACCGTCTTGCCTCGCGTTATCGCCCCCTTTAACTTTACCTGAGCATAAAATTATTAAAATCCCGTCCTGCCGTGATAACTATAATTTGATATGTGCTACTTACATACCACCAAACACGACTGATGAAATATACATACATTTTCTTAATTCTCTCTCGGCTCTGTTTGATGATCCTCGTGTGGACAATGTTATTTTAACAGGCGACTTTAACATGCCACAACTTAACTGGGTTAAAAGAACTTCATTCATGGAATGTGTTACAAATGCCCCCTCTAACGTAACTCGCCAACTCTTAAACATTTGCTCGCAACTAAATATTAAACAATATAATCATTTAACCAATTGTAACGGTCGTATATTGGATTTGTTTTTCTGTAATGCACATTCTGTAACGTTTACTTCTGATGCTCCTCTCTTGCCCATCGATACTTATCATCCAGCCTTTTACGTCCACGCACCGTTTGTACATACACCACGTATCGCGAAATGCATAATTCCGAATCCACTCAATTACTATAAAGCGGACTACTGCGAGATAAATAAGGATATTGGTAATGTTGACTGGAGTGGTTTACTTGAAGGGTTGACACCTGAGGAAGCTGTGTTTGCTTTCTACGAAAAAATGTTCGAGATAATTAGATCACATACACCAACATGCAAGCAGAGGAATTTTAATTTTCCCATCTGGTTCACACGTTCACTCATACGTACTTTCAAAAATAAATCTTATGCTTGGGTAAAGTGGAAGAAACGCGGCAATATAAGTGACTATGAAAAGTTTTCTGCTGTTAGAACAAGGTTTAAAAAGGAATCTGATAGATGCTATAAAAGATACATGACGTCAGTTGAAGATAATATTGCCACCAATATCAAGGCTTTCTGGTCATACATCTCCAACCGTAAAACTACAAATAGAATTCCTGGTACGATACACTACAAACAAAATTTTGCCAGTGATCCTATTACAACGTGTAATTTATTCTCTTCCTTTTTCCATTCTGTGTACGAACCCTCCACATTTAACTATGATTCATGGGTACCTCCACCTACAAGTGCTGATCATAATGTTAACTTATCTAAATTGTACTTCCCCTTAAAAAATATTCGTAGAGAACTAAAAATGTTGGATTCGACTAAAGGACCTGGTCCAGACGGTATACCTGCGTTGTTTTTAAAAAATACCTACAATACAGTATGCTATCCCGTATTTATACTATTTAATAAATGTATTTCATCTGGATTCTTCCCGGATGTATGGAAACGCGCAAATATCGTACCAGTACACAAAAGTGGTTCTAAAAATAATGTAGAGATGTACCGTCCAATTTCCATATTATCAGCATTGTCTAAACTCTTTGAAAGGCTTGTCCATGCTGAGATTTATCCAATTATTCGTCATGTTCTAATAAAGGAGCAACATGGCTTCGTCAAAGATAGGTCTTGCATTAGCAATCTCTTATTATTCACAACGCAACTTTTTGAAAATATTGATAACCGACAACAAACAGACGCGGTATACACTGATTTTCAAAAGGCATTCGATAAAGTGGATCATAGATTGCTGCTCAATAAAATTGCGTACAATGGTATCAGAGGGGATCTCCTACGTTGGTTTGTCTCTTATATAACCAACAGGACCCAAAAGGTTGTAATCAATGGCTTCGAGTCTAGTTGTATTCAAGTGACATCAGGAGTCCCTCAAGGCTCAATTTTAGGACCTTTATTATTTATACTGTTCATAAATGACATAAAATGTTGCTTTCTAAATTCAAAATTTCTCTTGTACGCTGACGATTTAAAAGTTTTTAAACAAATTTCAAATGAACAAGACTGTGTCGAATTCCAACAAGATCTTGATCGTTTCTCAGACTATTGCTCTTCTAATAAACTGTACCTTAGCTTGCCTAAGTGTCATAGTATAACGTTTACTAAAAAGAAAAATATCATACATTTCAATTATCAACTAGCTAATAGTGTCATTAACAAAGTTAGCAATCTTCGTGATCTTGGTGTGCAGCTGGATTCGAAACTTCATCTTGATATTCATGTAGAAAACATTGTCAATAAGGCATATCGAATGTTTGGCTTTGTAATGAGAGCATCTAGAGATTTCCATCGTCCCTCCACCTTCTTGCACCTGTATAAGTCCATAATTAGGCCGCAATTGGAATACGCAGTTCCGATCTGGAATCCTTACTATGCAAAATATATTGAAATTATAGAATTAGTCCAACGCAAGTACCTTCGTGCTATGCAATTTAGGTGTTTCCGAAAGAAAACATCATACCAATCACTTCTTAAAGAATACGACCTGCTTACATTACAATCAAGACGCGTCCTCCTTGAGACAATGACGTTATTCAGTGTATGCCGAAATAAGTTTGATTGCCCTGACTTGGTGACTAGTTTGTGTTACCTGGTTCCTCGAACAGTACATGGACGAGAAGTACGCACCAGACGACTGTTCGCTACCAGCTTTTGTAGAACCAATGCTGGTATGCGCTCACCGCTATACCGCTTAGTCGACACATACAATACGCGTTTTGGTGCAATAGACATATTATTCCTGAGCAGATATAAATTTAAAAATGCTATTATTGAAATTCTAAAGGGTCGACAGTAGGCTCCATGGGGTTTACACAATGTGGGTTTTCATTAATAATAAGCTAGAAATCTGTAGTTACATCACGCATGATTTTTTTTTTTTTTTATTTTTGTTTGATTTTTTTTGTTTGTTACATCTTTTATAGAATATTATTGTTTATCTTTCTTTTTTTTTTTGTTTAACTTATTTTGTTTTGAGTTAGCCCTGCTACAGTTAAGTTTGCTAACAGCTTGTTTTTATTATATATAATATAGTAATCTGTGGAAAATGTTGTGGGTAGTATATTTGTTAAAATTAATTTTAAGACAACATTGTTTATGCTTAATATACTACTGTTTGTTTTCCCAAATGAAATAAATAAATAAATAAATAAATAAATAAATATTTCATTTCATAGGTGGCGCAACTATGGTCGCGTTGCCAGAAAAATTTACACAGCTTTATGGTGGATACACCAGGCGTCTAATCGGTTGCGCAACCAACCATTAATTTTTTGGCAGTGCGACCATGGTTGCGTCACCATGGTGTCTTTAAGACAAAACACCCTGCTGTACAGGCTGGCCGGGATATCAACGCACAAACTGAATCATGCATCCAGCATAGGTTTCTAGACAAGATTTTAGCGTAGAAATATTTCGTCAGTTATAAATAAAAAAAATCTGCTGTTTCATAGAAAAGTGGAATAGTTACAGCTACCCGGTCAAAATCGGCTGTCCCATTTCAAAACCTAGTAAGGGACATTCAATACAATCTTGCTACCTTAGACTAAGTTAGCAAGATTATGCAATAACACGATTTAAAAAAAAAATGTCCCTTACTAGGTTTTGAAATGGGACAGCCGAAATGTATGGAACAACGAATTTTTCAGTGGTTCAGAATCATGTATTGAATACATGGCAACAGAGGGGCAATTCTCGTATTTTTTAGAAAGTTCACAGTCTGTAGGCCAATTCTGCTAATTTAAAACGTTCAAAATCTAGTCGCAGTCTCATCTCGGCGACAAACAAATGTTAAGGAGGCTTGTTATTAGCAACTTGGTAATATGTTGTTGTTACCTACTATTTGTAATTAGTCTGTAAGCCTTCTTAAAACTAATAAATAAATAAATAAAAACTTGTCAAAATGTAGGGAAATTAGAGGTATTTTTGACAGATTGGAGACTGAGATCAGACTGTGAACGTTCTGAAAATTACGAGAATTGCCCCTCTGATCTCAGTCTCAATCTGTCAAAAATGTCTCCAATTTCCCTACATTTTTGGTTAGTTTTTGACATTGATTGTCGCTGAGATGAGATTGCGAGAGGGGCCTGTGCCAGTTTAAGCTACGCTTGCCGCGGTTGGTACGTGGATGGGTGATCGTCTTTACATACCAAGACCCCTCCGTGCCTCGGAAAACACGTTAAGCCGTTGGTTCCAGCTGTCATTCGTGAATCTTTGACAGTCTTTACTGGTCGTCAGAAGCCCGAAAATCTGACAACTAGTCTTACTAAGGAGTATCGTATTACCCAGTAGCTGGGTAGTGGAGGTCAGATAGGCAGTCGCTCCATGTAAAGTACTTAGCTGCATCCGGTTAGACTGGAAGCCGACCACAACATAGTTGGGAAAAGGCTAGGCAGATGATGATGAGATGAGATTGCGACTAGATTTTGAACGTTGTCAATTACAAGAATTGACCTTCAGATTGCGCGTCGATGTATGCCAGCCTGTATGTTATGCGTTTTCTTTTTTAAACTTGCCTGGGATGACCCACAGTTTTAATGATAACTGGCAAGATTACTAAAAAACCTTTTATACCGCGAAATGTGTGGTTAAATTAAGCAGGTATTTTTAAAGTGTTAAAAGCATAGTGAGTTCCTGACAAAAACGGGGGCATCGATAAGGGTAGGATCACAACCTCGCAACCCAGTGACAGAACGTTATGGGATGATGAAAAACGGACAACCTCGGATTCCCTTTTTATTTATTACGGCTAAGGGTTCGCTATTTTTGCTAGGCACAATTTAAGGCTTTGAAGCTGTGTGTGCCCCGCTTATTTTGGTAACGGTATTTGTAATCGCTCTGCACTGAATTTGGGGTCAGTTGGTACATCACAAAGTGGGTTGATGGCACTTAATTTCTGGAGAAGCGTTTTATAAAGGTTTTTCGTTGTATAAATAATAAACAATATCGTACATATGTCTTTAAAGCCCAGTGGTCGGACTCTCGTGTACAAGGTGGGTTCAGATATCAACATAACTTTTTCAATTCATATACAGTTCTGAGTTTATATTGACATCGGTGAAGAAAAAATAAAATGTGGAAACCTGGACTTATCTATACTTATAATAAATCTGTAGAGAGGTCAATTCTGTACATGAAATATATTTCCAAAATAACTATCAGCGGGTGATTAGTGATCGATACTGACGCCAAAAATGCAATCAGTAAAATTTTTGTCTGTCTGTCTGTCTGTCTGTATGTTCGTTATAGAAACAAAAACCACTCGACGGATTTCAACGAAACTTGGTACAATTGTTCTTCATACTCCTGGGCAGGTTATAGTATACTTTTCATTACGCTACGATCAATAGGAGCAGAGCAGTGAAGGGAAATGTTGGGAAAACAGGATTTCTTTTTAGGTGAAGTAGTAATAGGTTAGTTTAGTAGTAGGTAAGTTTTGGTTAATTTATGTTCAGTTTTTTTTTAATATTAAGTAGGTAAAAGCGTAGGTACTTTATTAATTATAGGTATAGGTATTATTAATTATAGTAGTTATAGGTATTTAGTTTTAAGTGAAGTAGGTTTTATTATATATTATTTTATATATTAGACGTAGTTATATATTTTTAGTTATTCAAGCCCCAAGCGGACGCCGGCGTCCGCCCGCTATTGTCTTGAAAAACGCGTTGAATGAGAAATACGCGTTCTCAAGAATCGGCAGAAGAAAGAGCACATCGGTTAAACTCTATGAGAGTTAGTGCCTCAATTTCCGGAAGTCATTATTCCACGCGGACGAAGTCGCTGGCAAAAGCTAGTAGTTAATATAAGTCTGAAATCACCTACCCGTTTTGAACATGCGTTCTTTTCTAAAATAAAAGAAGTTTTTGCCCTGCAGTACGCAATAATAGGCTGATATTATTATTTTAATAAAGATATCGCTAAAGTTATTCATCGTACGTTTTTAACAATATGTAATTGTCCATTGTCAATGGCATATATTATATTATTATGATTATTTATTTATATTTTTAAGTTAGGTACTATGTAATCTTAAATGTAAAATATGATTAATTCTACATTTAATATCACATAGTAACTTTTTCATTAATGCGTCGACTAAATTACTTGGGGGTTAGTCTCAATTTCAGATTACATTGAACCTATAACTCACACAGCCTTTTTGTAACCATCTTCGCAAACGGCCTCGTCTGCTTATTTCAATTCAAATGATATTCAAACACGAAGGCCTTGCGACTTAATTCAATTACCATTTTTTACTTCTGCCCCCAAAATAAATATATTTTCGGCCAGCACGATTCGTTATGGCTTTATTAATCATTTTCTATGCAATTTTCTGCTTATTAATTAACATTCATAACTGTCAAAGGAAAAAATGTTCTACGTTTAAATTCTTTCTTTTTTTTTCAAAATAATAAAACTTTATAAATGGAAATTTTGTACTTGATCAATAGCCAGTAGCCATTATTTATATATGGAAATTTATACAAATGTCTATGAAGAAAGAGGTATCCCAGTGATCTTCTGGCTTAGAAAACATACCGTATCTCGTCTCTAGCTATCAGGCTATTCTGGAATGAAAGATAAAACAGATTGTATCTTATACCCATCGAGCTGCGATAATTGTCAATAAAGGAAACTCCTGCCACGCCACTATCTAATATAGGAATAGCTGAAGATATAAATAGCATTACAAATACTTACATATATGTAGGTTCAATTTATACACTTTTGATTGTGCTGATTTTAGTGGTAGCTTCAAATCTTTTTGTAAATAATCGATAATGAGGCATCAAGTCGAGAAGAAAAAAATTTAACCATGTTTTTTTTCGTTTTGGATTTCAGGCGAAAGGGGTTAGTTTTTGTCACAAGTGTGCTTTACTATCAAAGCGCAGAACGGTCTCTTGTGTGTACAAAATGGTGGACTAACCGCTACATTTATTTAGCCCGTGTATAATTAATTATCTTAGTCATCATCATCTGCCTAGCCTTTTCACAACTATGTTAGGGTCGACTTCTAGTCTAACCGGATGCAGCTTTACATGGAGTGACTGAATATTTGACCTGCACAACCCACTTTTTGGGTAATATGATACCCTTGGTAAAACTGTTTGTCAGAAAGAAAGTGTTATCGGGTTTTTCATAAATTTCTAAATAGCAGCCCGGAGTCTTTTGTACCCGGATGATGTAATAGTGTCGCACTTTATTACTTAGAACTTAAACATATCTAGCGAAATTTGTGAGTACACCTCTGCCTAAGACAAAGCCTTAAAATAGGCGTGATGTGTATGTTATGTGAATTTAAAAATCCCATTGTGCAACCTCCTAAATTAAAACCATCAGTCATTTTCATAAAACTAATAAGCAGTAGTGACGGAACTTGTAAACAATATTCTAACTATGATTAGTTTGTGGTAAGTCTATCGAGAAGTTGGATTGAGGTGATCATCGTTAATGCCAAGTGTCTACTGGCTTGAGTTGACTTAAGGACTAGTTTTAAGCTGATAGATTCCGGATTATAGTATTGGATGTAAGTATAGATTTAGTATCCCCGACAGGTGCTTTACTTTGCGTTAATAATTTCATTACCACTGCTCTTAAAACGGTGAAGGAAAACATCGTGAGGAAACCGGCATGTCCTAGAACCAAAAATTCGAAGACATGTGACATCTACCAACCCGCACTGGGCCCGCGTGGTGGATTACGGCCCACTCCTTCTCATAGAGAGCGAGGCCTGTGTCCCAGCAGTGGGAACATTATAGGCTGGTTATAGGTTTAGTATATTATGTAGTTGTGAGTAATAATAGTATTGACGTTTGGAATGGTCTACTGCTATTAATAGCTAACTATCGCTCTTTTCTATGTTATTATTCTTATAATTATGTTGTACTATATTATTATAAATAACTCTAGTGGTGTTAGTCTGGTGGTCAGTGTGCCACGTGTAATTGGAACCACGTATTCTACACTAGCTTCTGCCCACGACTTCGTCTGCGTGAAATTTCACCCTCCCCCCATTCACACTCTTAGGGGTGTAATTTCGAAAAACCTGTTCTTAGTGGATACCTACTTTCCACAAAGAACACACCCTCCAAATTTCATGTCTCTAGGACCAGCGGTTTAGGCTGTACGTTAATATATCAGTCAGTCAGTCAGGACTTTGAATTTTATATCTAATATATAAAAATCTCGTGTCACATTGTTTGCTATCGAACTCCTCCGAAACATTGGTAGGTCTGAGAATAGGTCGTAGACTATATATATTTTTTTTTAAAAACGTTGTTAGCAGGGTCAGCTAGTACCTAAGTATCTAAAGATTACGTAGACATTTTAAAGAGACACAATTAAAATAATAATTAACATTCCAGCCGTGGGACCTTTTTGTATTTTATTTAACAACATTCAACTTAATTTGTGATTAATTGGTAAAAATAACATATAGTTTCTGTTGAATTGTTGATACCATCGCTCCGCGCGTGTCTAATGCATTATTAAAGGGTTATTATTTCGTGCCAATTTATTAGCGACACTTGTTTGAAACATCCAGTTTTCTATTTTTAGTAAAATTGTTTATTTATTATTTTGATATTTGATTATTTAGTTTAACAGACTGACAACAAATTGTAATAACCGCTGAACTATTTAATTTGATAACATAATCGTCTCTCTGTAAAGAAAAGAGCGATCGTTTTTAAAGATGAATAATAAAATATTGTTTACGCTGTTTCTTGACATTTCTCAGGTCCCAGCAGTCCCGGACCTTCGGAAGGAATACGAGGGGCCGAAACCAGAGGCCCGTTAGACATTTTTAATTAATTACCCCTTTTTCCCTGTATGGACTATGCAAGTACACCTAAGGACAACCCTCCCTTGGTGTCGGCCTATTGCAGGATATGGAAACAAAGATATTGGACTAAGGGTTTCGGTGACTAAAGTGAAATGGTTATCTAGAGCTATGGAAAAACTGTGGCCCCTGCCTGACCAATGTTATATATAAAATACACGGACAAAATGGCAGGGGGTGACTTACACACTCAATAATGAGCTCCCAAAACGGCTAGACTAGCACATTGTATTTTTAGCACGATGTTTTCGATGCAGAGAGCAGATGGAGTAATTATTTGCTCTGTTTTTGATTACACCAACACAGCAAATAATTACTTCATCTGGGATTGGAAATTAAGTAATTATGCTGTTATGTATATACAACTTTATTTTTAGTATAATGCGAAACCTGAATATAGTTTGTTCAGAATAAGTAATTGAATCAATTCCAATAATTTTCACACCATGTTATATTTGGTCCCAAATATATTTAAAAAGGGTTACAAGTTGGACACCGAGCGACACTACGTAATCATTATCGAGCGCAAGACGACGCGGCATGCGCAGGCGGCGCGGGGCCGCCGCGCGCTGCGCTGTTACCATGTTTTTGCACGGACAACTAGGTAACAAAACAAGCTTATTACTTTGTTATTTTTCATGATACAGTTTTGAAATTTTGTAGGTACATAGTTTACATAAAAATACTAGACACGTGTTTCGGGTTTGGCATATACTAAAACTAATGTTATATATACAATCCAGTAGGAGAATAAATAAATAAATTATAGCAACGTCTGCATATTTAAAGTAAAAGACACATCGTATCTTATAGGTACGCCTAGAGATTTGGTAATAATGTTGGGACGGCACCTAATTCTAATAGAGTAAGAAAAAGCGGCCAAGTGCGAGTCTGATTCTCACACGAAGGGTTCGGTAAATCCGTACAATATATAACAATAACTCTGCATATTTTTTCGTTTTCATATTGATTTTTAAATTTATTTTGTTTTTATTATTTGTTGTTTTAATATTTTAAGTATCTACCTATTACAGCTCAAAAGATACAGCCCTGTGACAGACGGACAGATGGACAGCTGAGCCTCAGCAAAGCGTCCGAACTGGGCCCCCCATAGAAATGTAAAAACTTCTTTCTTATATCTATAGGGGGTCGGTTAAATAAATGATCTTAGTAATAGCCTCCCCGACCGATTTTGGTCACGGTGGCCAATAATGATACGCAGGAGATACTATAGTGCACAAGTGTGTGCGCAGACACAGGTGCACTCCCTCTTCCCTCACTCTCATAGTCCGATGAGATGGCAATCCGAAACGACCGGAGAGAAATCAGGCGCAGGACCGACGCTTAACGTGCTTTCCGAGGCACGGGGGTATCAGACCGCCAACTTCCAAACTCAGGGCTGATAATAGGAAATTCCTGATGGAAAAACTCAATAACACTTTGCCCGACCCGGGAATCCAGCCCTCGACCCCACGCTCAGCAGTCGCGCTTGCGAACACGAGACCAACGGGGCAATGATCTTAGTACACCTACAAACATATTAAAGAATATGTCCTCATTAGCTATATTAGAAAATCTATTAAAACGAGTTAAAATCTATTAAAATTATAGGTTGTAACATAATTCGATATGATAACAGCAATATCAACATAAAAATGATAAAAAACGTCACATGGTAACAAGCAGAACACTGATATTCAAGTGTCCACTCGGTTGAAATTCACTAGCCCGTAAAAATCCGGGTTTGTGAGGAGTCGAGGGTCCTTGAAGCAATGCAGGAGGGTGTCCTAATGGGAAGAGGGCTTAAGGGTCATCCCACTGAAGGCCGTCTGTCCACTTCTTGGCATCTTAATCGGCTCCGAGGATTTAAAATGATGCCGGTTTGAACTTTAAAGGGCAGTTTTAGATCAAAATCTGGTATAAAATTTGGGAGTACATTCGTGTATTGGGGTTTAAGTAATGTAGATATTTAGATACAGTTCTGTCAAGTTTGATTGATATAATTCACTCGCAATGTAGTCCTGCATACCTGAGGGGCAATTCTCGTAATTTTAAAAACATTCACAGCCTGATCTGTCTCAATCCGTGAAAACTACTTCTAATTTCCCTACATTATGACAAGTTTTTGAAATTTTTTTGCCGCCGAGATGAGACTGCGACTAGATTTTGGACGTTTTAAATTACGAGAATTGCTTCTCTGATTTCGGTCATGGCGAAGGCTAGTCTTCGCTGAGATTGGTCACATGTTAAGTGCACAGGTGTGTGCGCAGACACAGGTGCACTGACTCTTCCCTTACCTACTATTATAGTCCGATGGGAGGGCCATCCGACATGACCGGAGAGATCAGGCGCAGGACCAACGGCTTAACGTGCTTTTCGAGGCATGGGGGTATCACACCGCCGACTTCCAAAAACTCCGGGCTAATTGGAATTTTTATTAATTATTTTATTTATCCGAGCTGATTGGAATTTTTATTATTATAATTATTATTTTTATTATTAATTGCATAGTTCCTTTTAAAAATCTACCTAAAAGTGCTTAACTTTTTCATTCCGCGGCTATGCATAATAAAATAATCTTTGGAAAGCATAGTTTATCTTTTCATCAAAAAGGTTTGAGGTAGGATGAAAAAGTCCCAAATGTGAACAAAAAGGAAAAGGTCAAATAAAGCTACAACGAATTTGAACTGATATAAGTTTCCATTGAAATTCCTTCAGTACCAGAACTTTACCCTGACTAGATCATTAATTCGGTTTCTTTTCATCGTTACCGGCCCGTAAATGGTCACTGAAACCACTAGTTAGGTCGTTACAGCGAAAAGTTCCATAATAACTACCAAGCTACCGTGAGGGCTACCTGATGGGCTCGTGGCTAAATAATAACACCCAGACGGGTCGATTGGAGGTTAAGCTACGCATTTATTATAATTTTTTTATATTGACTTGAAAGAGCATGGCAGTTGAGAATGTGTCATGCTCACTGATGGTGGCGCGTGTGTTGGATCATTCGGTTTCCTTCAAAATGGTTGAGCTGGATGGTGCTGATCCATGCGTCATGTTCGTGAACGGGCGCTGTCGGTTGAGACTGGTCATCACTTAGCTGCCAGGGCTTCTTTTTAATCTTATACCTATTTTGAATTGTTTCTTCATAACATTGTTCTCACATATAGAAGCAACAAGAATAATGTACCCAGAATTTTGTAATATCTTGGTTAAAAGTGTCCTTGGAGTTCCTTTCACGTCCTTCTCCGAGAAATCTACGTTTTGGAATGGGCAACTAGCTTCAACTTTCTGACTAACTGACTGACTAGTTAATTTTGACAATTCAAAAGTGCCTGTAAATGGTTTAATTGAAATAATTGCTTTGAGTTTGTGTTTTCATGCTGAGCTCAGTCCGTGGAGGAGTGACCATCCATTATATATCGAGACCTCTCCGTGCCTCCGTTGGTCCCGGCTGTCATTTTTCTTTTACAATCGTTATAGGTAGTCATAAGCCTGAAAGTCTGATAACCAGTCTTGCTAAGGGGTATCGTATTATCCCGTTACTGGGTTGTGGAGGTCAGATAGATAGTCGCTCTAGCCGCAGTCGCTTCAGCTGTATTTGGTTAGACTGGAAACCGGAAAAGGGAAAAGGGTCTGGAAAAGGGTAGGTAGATGATGATAGCGTGAAGAGTACACCTAATCCGTCATCGGCCGAGCTAGCCTCGTAGGTCGCTGGTCGAATTTGGTCTATGGTCTATATATCGGACGTCATCGTACGATGTCAGTTGAAGTTCTTTACAAACTCATTTTATCAGGTCGATAGCGGATTAAGTGTACGTGAACCATAAGAACGTCTTTACTCTAAGTCTAGAATAAATAGTCTTTAGAATGAACATCATAAGTCCAGTGGAGCATAAACAGAGGCGGTTATAGACGTATATATACAACAGACGCTGCAAATATTAATAAACCGTAAATAAAATAGGGCTCATTGTATTATTTCGGTTATCATCAAAATAAACACAAAAGCATCATTAGCAGCATATTAAAGCCGACCACACAAAGTTAACTTTGTGCCGACATGAAAAACACAATAATTAACATACACACGCACTCAGGTTTGCCTACCTTCGTAAAACAATGACTCAGGCGTAATCACCGCGCAACTTTTGATTAAAGAGGTAAAACACTCGAAAATGGAGGGCGAAAAACAACAGGGGTTGGAAAAAGGTAAGGTACAAACCAACCAAGGTACTTACCTGCAAATTCTTTAGTAAAAAACACAAATGATTTATTTGACGACGCGTTTCAGTATTCGCATGTAGGTACCGTCGGAAGCAAAAATAGGTGAGCATTTAAATATTTAAATGCGTTTTTTTTATTAAAGGCCCGATGTTTCATATTTTTATGGAAAATAATAACTGATCCTCTAAAAACTTATTGACCTTCTAATGATGGGCGATTTTTTGAATGAAAGCATCTCTAAAAACTTTTTCCTTTTCTCAAAATGCACAGGCGGCACACAGCGAGCTACATCCAAGATGGTCGCAGCTACTTGGCTATTTCGTATTTTTAGGACCCCAAAAGAGAAATATTTGAGGTTCACAAAAAGAGAAAAATCATTATATTTATTAGAGTGTTCAATAATATTTTTAGAAAAATAAAATAGGAATTATTTGGGTTCCGATTAAATACATGCCAAAATGGTATTCCAAAATCACTGAATGAGTAGTGTGAGTATAGTATCTATACTTGTACTGTCAGGGACAATAATATGTAGGTAACAGAGGGGCAATTCTCGTAATTTTAAGAACGTTCACAGTCTGATCTAAGTGTCAATCTGTCGAAAGTACAATCTAATTTTCCTACATTTTTGACAGGTTTTTGAAATTTGTTTGTCGCCGAGATGAGACTGCAAATAGATTTTGAACCTTTTAAATTAAGAGAATTGGCCTACTAAAATCTAACATATTTTTGTCCCTGACTGTACAAGTGGGTTCGGAAAGATTTTTTCCCCCATTATTTAATATGCATATTTTTGTATAATTTCATAATCAATCCAGCGCCTGGGCACGCAGATTATGACCATCAATTAAAGGGATTACTGTAAGCCTTTAATCGCAAGCGGACAGCACAAAGAATGGGATTAAAATAGGTTTTAATTTGTATGTTTTTTTTGTGTGGAAATTGTCGTAACTGGATGTTCTGGAAGTGAGCTGTAATATTTTTTGTTTTGCTGAAATATGAGTTTATTTTGATGTCAGTTATTTGGGTTATGGTGTGACTATGTTTCTACAGCCCTATGTAAAATTTCTACATTCGCATCTGTAACTAACTTCCGCCCGCAGCTTCGCCCGCGTGGTATGTTGATAAAAAGCTTATGCCCTTTGTCGGGGCTCAAAGTATCCCACTACCAAATTTCATCAAAATCGGTCTAGCCGTTTCGGAGATTAGCTGAAACAAACAGACAGACAAACATTTTAAAATTGATTTATGTCATACCTGCCGTATATAATTTCATATACAAAAGCAAAAGCTGTTAATTTGACATTACAAACAGACACTTTAATTTTATTTATTTTTATGCATAAATTTGTATGGTGTATATAATATATTAAATTCAATTCAATTCTAGAATCATATTATTATATCTATAGAATACCTGCCTGCCAGGTATATGAGAGTAAAAATTATATTTACCATTTGGAATTTTAGATAATATGAACTTAAAATGAGTATGCGAGAAAAGGAATGTAAATCAAAGAAAACATCAACCTACAGCCAAAGTACTCGTAATATTTGATCTTTGAAAACCTCTCACGATTTTTACCTCTTTGATAAATAAAAGTGGGTACCGCACACTAAGTCCATGGCAACCGAGTTTAAATAACAAGTATTTACCGTTTTTCGTTTATAAGAAAAAATGTTCCAAGAATGTTAACGAAATAAAAAGATACAAATTCTCAAAGGCAGAAAATTCTTTTAATGTAATACAATGTTACTTTCTTTCATTAAAAGACGTATAAACGCAAAGTAATTCGAAGGAATCTGAGTCTTATTAACATTATCTATCTGGAGGGAACCCCAAGACGAGCCTTTGGATTATATCTACTATACGTAACTACTTCAATCTGCCTAACCTTTTCTCAACTATGTGGGCGTCGGCTTCCAGTCTAACCGGATTTAGCTAAATACCAGTATTTTACATACATGGAGCGGCTACCTATCTGACCTTCACAACACAGTTATTTTATTTTCCTTTATTGGCCAACCAATAATTGTTTACCCAAAATATTTCAAGTAACTATACCATAATCTAGGGTTAGTGTAAACATATCTTACAGTATTCTGTAAAAATCTCACCGTGAAAACTAAGGTGAAGTGAGCTGTCATTCCACCTGATGTTAGGGATTGCCTCGATTTCACGCTCACTTCACCGGCGTGCCACAAGCACTGTACTTTAAAATTAACATTAATGTCTAAATAATTAAAATTTCAAATTAACAAGTTTATATTAACATTAACAGTTACTGGTGGGGAAGCCTGTTTGACAGACTCTTGGCTTCTGACTACCCGTAACGACTGTCAAGGATCTATCGAATTACATCCGAGACCTACGGGTTAACGTGCTTTCGTTTTTCGAGGCATGGAGGGGTCTGGATATGTAATGGGTGGTCGTTCATTATTGACGAACTAACCGCGGCAAGCGTAGCTTAAACCTTCGATCGACCGTTGTGGCGGCTGTTATTATTTACCCACGAGCCCCTCCTATGGTACCTAACTACTCATCATCATCATCTGCCTAGGCTTTGTCTAACTATGATGGAGTCGGCTTCCAGTCTAATCGGATGCAGCTAAGTACCAGTATTTTACATGGAGCGATTGCCTACCTGACCTCCACAGCCCAATTACTGGGTAATACGATACCCCTAGGTAAGACTGGTTGTTAGACTTTCGGGCTTCTGACGACCCGTAACGACTGTCAAAGATCCACGAATGACAGCCGGGACCAACGGTTTAATGTGCTTTCCGAGGCACGGAGGGGTCTTGTTATGTGAAGATGGTCACCTATCCACGGACCAACCGCGGCAAGCGTAGCTTAACCTAATCGATCGACCCGTGCGGTTGTTATTACTTAGCTACAAGCCCCAATCCTATCTAACCACTCATGATTTTTAAAATATAGTGTAACACCATTGTGTAAAGTGTAACATCATTGTGGCGTCTGATGACGTCATTACGTCTTCAGAAAATTATTTTCTCTTCTTTCATGTGGAGCCTTTGACGTTCTTTGCTTCATTATAGAACGACCCTAATTGGCCCGTGCGGTGCGCGGGAGCAAAAACTTTAGCTATTTTTGGTTTTACATTGTTTGAGTGCGAATGTGTTGAGTTGCGGGTTTTCTTTACGAGTTCAGTTGGAATTTCAACGCTTCGTGTACGAGTTGTTCTTTATTTAGTTGAAAAGGAAAATAGGAATTTTCAAATAGATCCCGGGCCAGCAATAATCAGAAATTACGAAAGGTGGTAAAGGGATTTTCTACGAATGATTATGTATTTTTTGTATAAACCTACGATGAAAGGCAACTGTTTCTAATATTATTATTTAAATTCGTAAAAACAAAAAAAAAATATAACTGACACTTAATTTACCTAACAAACTATTTAAATGTAATAACCTAACTAAAGTTATTAATAAACTAAAATATGGCGTCAAAAATTCCACCGCGTCGCTGTCGACTGGTAACGTACCCAAGGGAATGGCAACACCGCCACTTTGTATGGCATTGCTTATGATCTGGCCAAGGTAAAAATCAGCCCTTGGGTCACGGTTAGTGTCAACCAACCATTTGGAGATTTCCTTGAACAAACCATGGGCACCCGGAGTCCCGGACCCCTCGGCCTGAACAGCAGATAGATGACCTTGTTTTTTTTGTATATTATATAATACAAAGTGTAATGTTAAATGCGCAAAACCTGAAAATAGTTTTTTCATAATTGACTACTGAATCGATTTCAGTAACTTTTTATATAGGTTTTTTTTATTATTTATTTTGCCATAGGTACTATCCGCCGATTAAGCCAAAGAAAATTAAGTCTTATTTTAAGGCAATAAGACTCCATTTTGAATGCATAAAGTAATGCTAGGATGAACACTATTTTCTTAATAAAAATAGTTAGCTTTAAAAAAAATAGTTTTGTTCATTGTATTATGCTTTTAACTCAATAAGTACTCTAATTGGGGTGTATGAGGTTTTGCGCCTCCAAATTTCGTTGCCATTTTTTCTCTTCAGGTTTGACACAAGACATTATGGTTTTAAATTCTAGTGATCCAACTGTTTGAAATGCTGTAACTTTTTTATTGACTAATTCAATTACCTTTGACTTATCATAAAAAAAATCAAGTTATCCCTTAGGAGTACCTGATTATTCTTTTATTTCAAAACATAATGTGGCATAAAAGCTGAAGTGGAAAAATGTCACTAATCTTTGGACGCCACTGTATAATAAACAAGCAAATAATAAATCATACTACTCTAAACCACGGAGTACAGATAGAAGCTCTAAACCTACAACAAAATCGTAAAAACAGCCAAACAGCACAGATTTTCCTTATTCAAAACAAGATTATTAAAAAAAACTAGCAAAAAACAAAACATAATTTCAAGACGTTCAGTACCGCTCTAGGTAATACAAAGATCATTAGAGGAGTTGGGATATAAATACCAGCTTGCGCACCGTATCCGCAAAGTAAACCGCTTAAGACTAACGTGAAATTAACCCGAAACTGTTGCCACAACACGGATACCTTCTGGAAAGTTCGACTGCCGGAGAAATAAATATTGCATTTGTGAATAATAAGGTATTTTCTTGGAGGTACCGAATTACTTTGCCTCGGTACAGGTAATTGTGGATATTGGAAATGCAGTTTGAATCCTAATTAGGGCTTCGATAAATTAACGGTCCGTTTTAATATACCTTACATAACGTCACAAATGTTAAGGCGCCCTTGGGCTGTTGGCACCCATTGGGTACGGAACTCTAAAGAACCAACTTTTTCGTAGATTTGGAACGTGTAGGTATGCACTTTTGTATGATTCATGTATAAAACTGACAAAAAATGTATACGCTGGGGGTCTAGAATCATGTGCTGAAGTCATGGTAACAATTTGCTTGCAATATCCCTTAGAAAGAAAGAAAGACAGAAAAAGTATTTATTGCAACTCTAAACACAGTCAGAAATAAAAAAAAAACAAATTATTTATAAAAAAAGTAACAAAAAATAAGTGAAACAGAAAGTCCTATACGAAGCCAAAAGGCTCTTATCTCAGTATGATGCTGCGACATTTAAAAAATAAATGTCACAGAGCGCTAGTATTCTGCCTTACGGGTCTGTAGATACTATCAAGGCTATTCACAGCGCTCAAATTACTAAATTCAATATAGCACTAAGGACGAGTAAAGAAACCCTTCTACTTTCGTCTATAAAGAATTCTCCACGGCCGTAATATTCAAAGGAATGATAGACCCAAAAAGATAGAAAAGCAAAAAGTGACGTGACACGAATGTGAGAAAAATCGCAATATCATTTAGTCACCACAGTGTAGGAAAGTTTTTCCCCCGTCACAGATGCATGTGATAAACGACCGACCTCTCAAGATTTGCTCGGGTGTCACTTCAATACGCTTACTTCCATTATGATACTGTGACTTCGCTTATGATATTCGCGGGTCTTAGATTCCCTTTTTAGATTCCGTAATAGGGACTCCTATTTTATTTGTTTTTTTCTGAACAAAAACTTACTTCAAAATCTATGTAGTTTTAGGTTAATGGGGGATTTACTCTAAGTTAATTTTCGCCGTGCGGTTAGTCGCGCAAATCGCCTCAGAAGCCGAATCGCCACCACGCAGGTCGATAAAAATCGCATGTGACTTCATTTTGCATCAAAATGTCGACCTTCATGCGGCAAGCGATCGCCTGCGACAGCATTTTCACGGTCGGTTTTAGTTACCCACCGCATGCGATACCTACTCTACTTTGGAACTTGCGATTTTAGTCACCTGCGGCCTAGCCGAATTGCCATTTAGACAGTCAATTTTCGCCTTGCGGCGACAATCGTGCAATCGACAATCGGCTATAGCCACCTGTGTAAAGCCCGCGTTAGCGCGTAGCCATAATTTCTTAAATACGTCCTTTTAATTTTATTTTTAGTCACTTCCTCAATACACAGCGATTAGCAGCAGCTACATCGATACTCGTAAGAAACTGATTCTGCCGTCAAGTACCTACACGCTTGCCTGCATGGTCACAATCCATTACCCAACTTTTGATATGCCATGGTCTGTGAGTAAACTGCGATAGCAGGAACAATCCTAAAAAAACAAATTTCCTAATTAAAAACAGTTCTAAAGGAACTATGTTTATAACTTTAAATAACAATTTCCTTTCTAGGTTTTCCTCTCACAATAGAACTCGTTTCATTTAATTTAAGCTTAAACTAGTACCATCCTGTAAATAACAACGGACGTTCCCGTCTTCATAATATTTTGTCTACGGAAAATACATTATATTTACCCACAAAGAAAGGAAAAATGAAAGAAAATGAATGCGGATATTACTACAAATAGAATTGGACGTAATTGTGCTCGAAATCAAATTAAATGCAATAAAACTTAATAAATGAAAATGAAGTAATAAATCAAAATTATTAACAGAAAGGAAATACTGTTGACAATATGAGCAAACTTTCCCGAATATTCCATTGAATTTGGAACTGAATAGAGGTATTTTACAAAGTTAGCTTCAATACCCATTACATTGATCTACTAACCATTTAATTAGTTGAAGCGGAGCCTCCATTCGGACATGATTTTAGAAATGCGCAGTGGAAAGTTTACCAACACGTAGGTGATTTTGAATTTATATGGATATTTTACGGTTACGAAATCGCCTCTTACCGCAGGTCAGGTAAGACCCGAGGGTCGTGAGTTAGTATGGAAATTCTAACAAATCACAACGTTTTTCGCAGCAACAGGAAATTTGTCGCGAACCCACGCGTTAAGGTGAGGTCTGATGGACGCGACTAAACGGATTTGGGTGCGTGAAATTTGTCGTTTTTACGTCACTTTAGCTTAGTGAAATTGAAACTTTTTTCGGGTGTACGGTCTAGCCTTACTAGATATCTGTAGTAAAAGGTTAAAGCAAAAAATCGTATAACATTTTTCCGTAAGCAGTCAAGTTTTCCCTACTTGGTCATTGCCTGGTTAAATAATAATAACAAGACCACAATTTATCGAAAATCGCTAAGTTTCAAAATACCTATTTCACTGCGGTAACTTCACTCCAATTGAATTCTTCACAACTCGCAATCGTTTCGTCGCGCCAAAAAGACTCGTACTTTATCGATTTCATTTTAAATGAAACCCGAGTTTCGTGTGGTTAATTTATTTGTGTGATACGTGAACCGAACGTTTCACTGAGCCCGCGTTCATTTATCTTATTCACTTTACACAAGGGCATGACTCGGCCGAGTTTTACATTTTAATTTGGCTTGCGATATAATATGTTGCTATATTCATGCCGACTGCGTGCTTGCATGACGATTTTTCACGAGAATTTAATATAAGCAGACGACGGCGGTACGTAAATAGACTAAAATTAAATAAATGTTCAGAATTAATTTTATCTCTGCGTGATAATTAACTAATGTTTTAATTTAAAACTCTTACTTTGTGGCTGGAGAAAGTTCCAAATTAGTTGATGGCAAAATGTTTACATGATGTATTTTTATGTCTTAAAAAGAAATCTGCCCAACTTAAATGGGACTGGGCAGGCTATGTCTGCCGCATGCTGGACAAACAGTGAGCCCAAATAGCACAGAACTAGTGCCCTAGTGAGGCAGGGTCGCGTCAGGACACGTAGGAGATGCCGGGATGAGCTGGATAGGTTCCCTCAAAATTGGAAGGAGGATGCGCGGGCTTGAGGAAAATGGTAAGAGTGGAGGGAGGCCTTTACAAAAGAGTATGACAGCGTAGGCTAAAAAAAATCGAGGGTATGTTCGACTGATAAAGGAACTAATGCTCTTCAACAGTTATAACACCTCATTCAGCCATCATCGATCTACCTAACCTCTCTCGAAGACAGGAGGCCTGTGTTCCAGCTGTGGGAACATTATATGCTTATACTAATCTACTTAATGATATTATTTTGGAACTAAAACGGAACTCGGATATTAGCGCGCTCAAAAAAAGTCTTCAGCTTTATTATTTGCTTAAGTATTTCTTGTTGTATTGCGTCAGAGATGTTTGCGGATATCTGATAATATTAATGGTGTTTCCGCCATTATTACAAATATATGTCCATCCCTGTTGACGCGTGTTCGCGGCAGCAGAAACAGTATTCTCAGTGTACTTGCAGATCGGTGGGATTCCCCGATGATGCAGGAAATAAAAAAAAATTGCTTCACGCTGAATTTCAATAGTATCTATAATAAGTTAATCTGTGTCTGTAACTTTAGTAGATTACACTAGCAGTTAAGTAAAATTGTTATTAACCCTATGGACTCCTTTTCTACAGGGTTACAAACTAAACAACTTTCTCCATGGGACCAACATCGTAATCGCGAATAAAAATTCAGCCGTCCCATACGTTTAGGTCGAGTAGGTATTGAAGTTTTCTATGCTAGTTCAATATATTCTATAAGTATAGATTACAACTCGTGTTTTCCTGGAAAATATTTTCGTAGAATGAAATGGTTATTTCGTTTATGGTTTGTTACGTACCCTACCTAACCATGTACGTAAGCACGGTTGCGTCATGGTGTGGTTGAATAATGATTATCTTGAGTGATATTGGCTTATGACGCCATGTATTATGTCGTGTACGTGCGCTATATGCGTAAGCGTGTATTAATTATTCTTATAGTACCTAACATTATAATTATGCCTACTGATATCTATTTAATAATTCGTAGCTTTAGCACTCGGGACCTTGCTATCAGATATGTTATTTAAAGTTTATAATTATGGTTATTTAAAGTTTATAATCAATACATGATTATTTGCGGAAATAAAGTCAAAAACAAATCATTTATTTCAAATAGGCACTTGTCAGGCACTTTTCAATGTCAATATTTACAAAAAATGGAATTAATTCTAGGTGCCCCTTCCAAAAGGTAGTTTAGTATGGAGAAAAATGGCAGAAAACTTCACCGTTACTCTTATAAAATGTTTAACAATATTTTGTATGTAACATTAATTGTATAATTAGGTGAACACGATGCACCTAGAATAAAAGTACTCTACCACAAAAGATAAAAAGAATTGAAAATAAAACCGGTAAATCAAATAGGTGATATACACATAGTGCTCAAATGTGCTACTATCGTAATAGGACAACATGTCAAGATAGATTTAAGGTGTATTTAATAAATAAATAATAAAAACGAGAGAAAAAGCTGGGTATCGAAACCAGAACCTAGTTGCGAATCACACTATCAATCACAATCTGAATCATTTTGAAGCGTTGCTGATTGCTGATTCATTGCTTCATATGTTCCAAAAAATTGTCTGCTAAAAACGTAAATAACACAATGATAACTGATTGTAGAACAGTCAAAATGAAAGTGATTGATTCTGCAATTACCCCGCTGGACTTCGTACATTAAAACATATTTTATTTACAACATCTGTTTTTACACCTACTTATGTTTGATTAATAGAAACAAATTGACTTTGCCTTTAATTTTTGCCAATAAATTTACCTTTTGTCTTTCCCGAGATCAGGGTTTCCTAGAAAATTGATAGCAGCCCTTAATGAAAAAGAAACACGAGGACCCCGGTTCCCAAACATTATTAATTCCCATAAGTATTTTCATTGTTTCTGTGTAGACAAGAAATTTTTTAATTAAATTTTTTTATCGTAACTTATTTAAACTCCAAAAACGATGCTTCGTTAGATTTTATTAACGTTGTATTTTAGTTTTGAGCATTCAAATTGTAAGCAAGATTAATGATTTCTAGCTACGTTATTCGACTACGGCTCCTAAATATAGAAGGTTAACTTTATTTCAGGTTTTTTTAAAGGTTGACTTGATTTGAGTTTTTTATTATTACTTTTAATCTCTTTTCGTTCTTATCTTTCGATTAATTTTGAGCTTTTAATTTGAAGTTTCATTTCTATTCGTAACCTGTTCTAAGACAAATAATATTTTTTAACTTAACGGTTATTCTTCTCTATAGACTTTAATAAAAATTTAATGGACCGAAAAATGTTAAAAAAATTGCTCTTTTGTTTTAAAATGATTATGTAAGTAAGTATTTAATTTAAACTTGTCTGTCTCGCTTTCTGAGGGCATTAAATCCACTTTAGTTACTGAAGACAGGTCTTAGTCTGGACCATGGAGAGATATAATTATAAAATATTTCCATGGCCAGCCCACTCAGCTTGCTTACTTTGCAAGCCAGTCTATGCCTATTTATGGAGTAATAAACACCAACTATGTATACAAGAGAAATATTAAAAACTAACTTAGAGACAAACATAAAAACTCTTTCAATTACTCCCTAAAGTAAATAAAAAAGCTGTACCTACTTAGCGTCTATGATTTAATCAAAATACAGTTGCGGGCGGGGGTACTTAAAAGTGTTTTTGTTTGCCTGTTAGTTTTTAATATTTGTCTTATATAGTTAATGTTTATGCTTTTAGCCTAACCGGGTAGAGTTGAACACCAGCAGTGCAATTCTGTAACCATCTCACCGTGAAACCTTAGGTGAAGTGAGCTGTCAGTGTCATCCTGATGCTAGGGATTGATACTCTTGACAGCTCACTCTAAGCTCACTTCACCTAACTTTTCATGGTGAGATTTTTCCAGAATCGATCGGCAGTATTTTACGAACGTAACGTATTTGCGATTGCCTATTTGAATTCTTCAAGTGTTACTGAGTAACACGATACCCCTTGACGGGCCTGGTTGTCAGATTTCGGGCTTCTTGACTACCTGTAACGACTGTCAAATATGAAAGAATGGCTAACTGCTTAACGTGCTTTTCGAAGCTCGAAGGGATCTTGGTATGTAATGGATGGTCATCCAGCCACAGACCAACCTCAGCAAGCGTTGCTTAACCTAGAATATTGACCCATGCGGTTGTTATTATTTAGCCACGAACCCCTTTACTGTAGGAAGATGAGGCCTGGAAAAACCTTACAAAAATCGGGTTTGCCGGTAACATACAAAACTTTGTTGTAATAAGAATAAAACACCGTTGATTGGATGCTATGTTTATGAAAATTTTAATGGCCTCGGCTATAACATAGTCCTGTGAGTGACGTCAACTTTTTACTTAATTCTTGAATTTTAATTTTGTGTCGCGAACAGCGTTATGGAGGCAAAGTTAATTTTGGATATTTTCGTTAATAATAATTCATACAAACTGGTATGGGAAACGAACAATACAAAGTGAGTAGAAATATAAATCTATAACCGCAAGAAAAAAGACGAACATAATTGTTTCTTTGAACTCTAGATTAAATCTATATATATAAAAAGAGAAGTCCTGACTGACTGACTGACTGACTGATTGACTGACTCATCAACGCCCAGCCCAAACCCTTGAACCTAGAAAGCTGAAATTTTGCACAGAGGTTACCTTTATAATGTAGACGAGAAATAAGGAAGGAATTTTCGAAATTCCACCCCTAAGGGAGTTAAATAGGGGATGAAAGTTTGTAAGAAAAATCTTATTCCTTGGGTTAATAAACTTGAAACTCGGCATGAACACTTATCTAAGTAAATTATAATGTTTGGCATTTTTAGTTTTTATAAACTACCCCCTAACAGGGGATTGTGGGGTGTCAAAATTTGTAGGGAAGAATTTTAACGCGCAGTCCGATTAACTCAAAACTCAGTATTTATACTTAATACCAAAAATAAAGAATCACGTGTATCAGGATTTTTTCAAAAATCTACCCCTAACGGGGAGAAAAGGGGTAGTTAATTTTACAGGGCAGGATTTTACTGCCTGGCTTAATTAACTCGAAAATTGGTATAAATAATCTGTGAGTCAAGTAATGAACACATTCCAAACGATTTTTCAAAATTCCACCCCTGGGGGGTTGAAAAGTGGGGATACAGCTTATATGAAAAATCTTATTCATTTAGTTAATAAACTTGAAACTTGGCATAAATACTTATCTAAGTAAATTATGAAGTTTGGCATTTTTCGCTTTTCTAAACTAACCCCTTTTTTTTTTTTTTTTTGTGTATGGGAAATCATCCAATGACCCCTCCCGCTCTGGGTGGAGCAGAAGGGAGTGTCAGACTCTTACTGACTAAAACCCACCCGTGTTCCTTCCTTAGCCCTTTGTGTTCCGGGGTAGCGGTAACCCTTTCGGACAATCCCGCTGCCCCGGCAGGCTTCGGCCCTTTCGGGCCCCTTCCTTATGCTGACATCTCTTTGAGGCGCGCGTGGAACACGTACGCGCCGTCCGGCACGGGCCTGGTCCTGATCGGACGGAGAGTTACCCATTACTCTCCGCCCGCAGGCCCGCGCCTACGGTGGCCGGGAGTCGTCTCGCGGCTCCCGACGCCCGGGGCGTCTCCCGCGGCGGCTGGGACGTGAGGCCCTCTCCCTCAGCCGTCCCGCCACCTCCTTCGCTAGCATGACTGCTTCGCAGAAGGAGGTGACTGCCTCCCACTCCCTCTCGCCCCGGACCATGGCTTGAACCAGGGCCGGGCGCGAGAGGTCGCCGCCGCTGCCGATCGCCTCTGCGAGGACACGGCGGTGCTCCGCCCAATTGGGGCATACCGCCACCGTATGCTCCACCGTGTCCTCCGGGCGACCCTCGCAGTGGTGACACCCGGGCGATTCCTCCCGCCCGATGATGTGCAGGAACCTCCCGAAACACCCGTGTCCGGTGAGGACCTGCGTCAGGCGGTAGGTGAGGGCGCCGTGGCGCCTCTCTAGCCACTTCTCAAAGAGGGGTCTTACCGCCGCTATCGCGGCGTGCCCTTCTAAACTACCCCCTAAAGGAGGATTAGGGGGTGTCAACATTTGTATGGAAGAATTTTAACGTGCGGTCCAATTAAGTCGAAACTCAGTATTTATACTTAAGACCAAAAGTAAAGAATAACATGTATCAGGGTTTTGCGAAAATCTACCTCTGACGGGGTGAAAAGGGGTAGTTGATTTTCCATTTTACTGCATGGCTTGATTAACTCGAAAATTGTTGTACATAATCTTTGAGTCAAGTTATGAACACATCCCAAACGTTTTTTCAAATTCCTCCTGTGTGGGGGTGAAAAGTGGGGAAAAACTTTATGTGAAAAATCTTATTCATTTGGTTAATCAACTTGAAACTTGGAAAGAATATTTGCCTAAGTAAGTAATAAGAAATGGGTCTTTCAAAAGTAGACCTCTGACAGGTAAAAAGTGTTAATTCGATTTTTAAGACCGGTATTATAGTGCGTAGCTTGATTTACTCCAAAAAAATGGTTTGGATAAATTTAAGCTTAAAACTTGGCACAAATACTTATCTAAGACTTAAGTAAATTATAGTTTGTCATTTTATGTTTTTCTTCTCTAAAGGGAGATTGTATGGAAGAATTTTATCGCGCGGTCCAATAATATAAACTCAAAACTCAGTATGTATACTTAAGACCAAAATAAATAGTAAAGTGTAACAGGGTTTTTCGAAAACCTAACCCTAACGGGGTGAACGGGGGTAGTCCATTTCATAGGGTAGTATTTCATTGCGTGGCTTGATTCAATGGAAAATTACCAATACCAAATGCTTTTTATAATAAAAACAAGCCCTGTCGTGATGAAAAGGGAGGATAGTTTATATGAAACATCTTAGGTAGTTTAACTAAAATATTGTCCCGAATACTTATTTCTTTAAATAAAGCATAAAGATCGTAATCAAGAATTTTCGAAATAACTACCTTTCAAGGGGAGGTGGAGAGGTTTTAAATTTATTTGAGGAAAGTACGAAACCCACGCGGACGAAGTCGCGGGCAAAAGCTAGTTATTAATAAAATAGAAAACATATAATAGAAAGAAAAGAAAAATAATCCGCCATCTCTATGGCTACAACTGTACTAAAAAACTTTTCACAAAAAAACACAAACGAAAACATCTTTTCAAACTCAGAAAAGCCATTGAACCTTACTTCCATTACTTAACCAGCTAGATGCAAACAATTTTCATGAACAAAAAACTACGTATATAACCTATCAGTCTGAGAATTTCCACTGTCACGAACAGAAACGTCTCTCCCAGTTCAAGACAAACTTTACTACCCAGTTGCCGAGTGGTTTATAAAAACTATTAAGTACTCACTTTAAAAGGAATGCCTTTTCTAATAAAGCTGGAGGTAAATCTCTTAAGGCTGGCTGCCAACGCGGTTCGGTTTACTTATGTGCGTTTTGTGCACTCCAGACACTTGTAAATTGCGATGTTCACAGGCAACTTGGTTTATATTATATTAAAAGATTATCTAGCTTTATTGCTCCTCATAATATTTAACGAGTAGGAATTTCTTTTATATAAATTAAGCGTTGTACTTTTAACTGCGCTACTTTTTGCACGTTGTTCTTTTGTTTTTATGAAACTTGTTCTTTTTTTTTTTTGCGCGAATTGGATCAGTACTCAATGCAGGGATTTTTTTCAAAAAAATAACCAACAAAGTTGACCTGTTTGTAGTTTTCACATTTCGTAACGGTAACAAGAAAGCATTCGAGAGTGTTATTTTTAACAAACTTCTAAATATGAGGAGGTTTTCAATTGGAATGTTTATATGTTTTTTTTATGTTTGTTCGGGCATAACTCCGTCATTTAAAGACGGATTTGCAAAATTCTTGTTTTGTTCGAAAGATATGTATTCCGAAATAGTCCCATTTTGTAAAGAGCTGATGATGAGTTTCGGAGACAGACAACGGAACTCTTAAAATGCCAGCAAATCAACCACGATTGCTGCTATGGCATATGTATGCATTGTTTACGCAATCACATAACATAACATCACGCCTGTACCCTCTAAAGGGGTACGCAGATGTGTTCATTAATAGGATGTTCATTAATAGGATTTTTTCCACATTTATATTGACGATGTTTTTATAGCTTCCTCCTGTCACTGATATTTGCGGGTGTACTATGCCAAATCGAATAACATATAATCGAATATCAATTGATCGACCACTATAAATCGAACGTCTCAATACTCGAACGTTCATAATATCGAATGGTTATTAAATCGAACATTCAATACATCGCACACTCAATACATCGAGTGTTCAAAATATCGAATGTTTGTTTGATCGAGCGTTCAACGCATCGCATATTCATTATATAGAAAGATCAATATATTTTTAAAGAATACAAGAAAAACACAAAATTTTCTAATAAATCACATTTTAATCTTTAATTATTATCTTTTATAGGTAGAATTTTGTGTGAATTGAAATTGCACGGAGAAACAACATAACAAGTAGTGTGGGGTAAGTGCCTACAACTAAAAAGTAAAAAATAAAAACGTTTTTTACAAAAATATACAACCGACTTCAAAAAAAAACACTACAAGGTAAAAAATAACTAATTTTGGAAGTCGGTGTCAAATACGAAAGCGTGGAACCAACGTCACCAACTTCCAAAATTAGTTATTTTTTACTTCGTAATGTTTTTTTTGGAAGTCGATTGTATTTTTTGTAATAACTTTTAGAAGTAAATTAGATTAATACATTGTGCACACAATTTATTTGTTTTTAATAAATTGTGAGTGTTTACTACAAGCCCACGACTGCTTCGTTGGTCTAGTGGTCGCCAGTGCTACTTGGTCAGCATGAAGTACTGGGTTTGATTCCTAGGTTGGGCAAGGTGTTTTTGGGTTTTTCTGTCAGGGATTTTTCATTAGCAGCCCGGAGCCCGGATTTGTAGCCAGTCGATGACAATAGGCTCGCTCCTTATTACACGGGACTTAAACATAACTGACGAAGTGTGGCTGTACTATAGGTACAGAGGCCAGCACATCAAGCTACCCCAATCTGTCAAATTTCTTTGATAGATTTTCAACTTTACTGCAAAGGAATAAGGTTCATATTCAATTGGGAAAATTTGACAGATTGGGATAGCTTGATGTGCTGGCCTCTCTACATCGTGATTCAAACTCTCGGAACATGAGACGAGTCGCTGCGAAGTAACAAATTCACGTACCAGTGGGGGTGAGGGGTGAGGTACTGCGCAGCGAGTGCCTCTGACTAACCCTTCGGAGATTAAGGATTAGTCAGAGAGATTTAGAGGTGATGTATGTTTTATATTACATTTTGAACCGACTTCAAAAAAGGAGGATGTTCTCAATTCGGAAGTTTTTTTTGTCAATAAGTATAATGTGTGTAGTCACACCCAACATGACAATAATGTATCTGAGCATCTCTGCCCGCCATGTTTGTGTTGTGTACATCAACACGCAACTTTGAAATCCTCATTAGTACAATTTTGCCTTTCTTCGGGTTTTCCCTTTTTCTCTATATTGCACGAAACAATCTACGTGTGCGGAAACTATTGTAATTCTGTTTTGTTTTCTTTTTTGGAACAAAAATCTTTAAGCAATCTTCTTTGAATGGCTATTAGGGTTCATGTTTTTCTATGGCTGAATTACCACAGGTATAAAGGGTGGCATATTCATCGATGCGCAACATGTTTACCATGGATTCAGTACATGATTCCGAACCCCCCTGCGTTGAAATTTACTATCGTTTTTTTTTTTAATAGCTTTTCCATAAATTTTAACCACGTAGATATCGCTCTTTTGAACCGACTTCAAAAAGGAAGAGGTTCTCAAGCCGACGTCTGTATGTTTGTTACGCGATACCTCCGGCAATTATAAATCGTTTTCGAAAAAAAAAATTATTGGATAGGGGTAGTCCCTTATACATTTTGTTAACTTTGCGTGGTCAGTTTTTGAGTTAGTTTCAGTAATACGTATGTTTGCCACTTAGTTTATATTGATGATGTTATAATGAAAGACACTACAAAGTGAAAAATAACTTTAATTTCGGAAGTCGGTGGCAAACAACGTAAACACGAACTCAACGACACCGACTTCCGAAATGGAAGCTACTTTTCACGTTGTAGTGTCTTTTTGGAAGTCGGTTTTTTTTTACATTTTTTTTTAATTTTACTATGAAGCAGGTGATTTCGTTTTTGATAACCGAAGAAACATTTATACGCTAGGGGTCTTTAATTATGTGCTGAATAAATCGACTTCAAAAAGAAATTAACTCAAAATCATTTACGCAAAATACGCGCATTGACGTGGAGTTGCGGACACCAGAGGGGCAATTCTCGTAATTTTTAAGAACGTTCACAGTCTGATCTCAGTCTCAATCTGTCAAAAATACTTCAAATTTCCCTACATTTTGACAAGTTTTTGACATTTGTTTGTCGCCGAGATGAGACTGGGACTAGATTTTGAACGTTTTAAATTAGCAGAATTGGCCTACTGCCCGTTTTACCTATTACCTAACTCAAAATTATGAAATAACTTTAATTTCGGAAGTCGGTGTTTTGGGATATGTATTTGAGTTTTAGTTTTTTGCCACAGACTTCCGAAATTAAAGTTATTTTATAATTTGTGTTAATTTCTCTTTGAAGTCGTTTTTTTTTTAAATTACTTTTTTGTTTCGTTATTTTAATGGCTGCAGCAGCACCGCAGCCATTAAAATCTCTACAAATATTTTGCAAAAGGTTTATGTACGTGGTGTCTATTTCTTGGTTCTGTAAAACGCTGAAAATTGAGATAACCTTGATTGTCAAACGAAAAAGTCTTACAGGTGATTTACAATTAGAATTTCGGGTTAAATCAAATAATTGAGTTATTCCGGTCGGATCCCCTGATCTGATCCCCTGCTGCATAATTAAATCAAACCACTCAATTTCTAAATGGCACTTCAAATCGGTATCTACGGGTTCGTTTCCAGTTTCCATTTCATCATATACCCACTTCTAGAACAGACTATAAGCCGCACTGCATCGCACCGTGCCGCACCACAATGCGCGGAATTGTGGATCCATGTTATCGATAAAACGTATATCTTCTCCGCTGTTATCCGATCATTGCCAAACAAACCACTGAGCTGGTGCCGTCTCTTTATACTTGCTGACATTCTAAATACAGCGCCATTGGTCGTGATCGATCGTGAAAATGCAGTCTTTAAAACGAGAGTAAAGGCTTTCGGCTTCCATAGCTACGGGTAAATACTAGTAAGTAACATGTAACTGTTATTTTTATTTTTAAGTATTTTATTTTATTTATTTGGGACAAAAAACAGTTTAGCGTTACAATATTAATAGTTAGTTATGGTACACGTATAATAGTAAACAAACGCATAACCCACACTATAATTGTCCACGGAATCATATCGATTTTTAAAGAAGTAAGGAAACGGACGTATACAGAAAGGCACGGTAAGAAAATAAAAATAAACCTGAAAAGTCACACAAACCAACTCAAGACAGCGCTCCCCGTCCAGATTTAGTCTGAAGTCACCAATCAGATCACATCATAACATCAGCAAGAAGCAGACATCGTTAAGGAAGACCAGAAAGTAAATCGATAGCCATTTTTCTAAATTTGTTCTGATTAAGAGCGAAAATATCTAAATTTATAAAATTTGCGTTGTACGTTTCTAGTAATCGACGGAGAGGAGCTCTCTCCCCAGCATTTGTTCTACACTTCTCTGTGTAGAACAAGCGGGTTGCTCGCACTTTCCGTCGACTAACAGTCCTAGGTACTACATAACATAGTTTATTTGAAAGTTCCATACAATTAAACCTATTGTTGCATATGCCAAACAGCATCATGACCACCAGCAGTGTACGCCTGTGCTCCAAGCTTAATATGTTGTACTGTTTCATCAGAATTACATAGGAAATCTTGGTATGGTAACACATAATGTGTAGTGCGAAGAAATTTTTTCTGTACCATTTCCAGTCTGTGACTATATTTTTCATAAAATGGGTTCCAAATGGGCACCGCGTATTCCCACTGGAAACGGACTAAAGTTTTGTACAAGAAGAGGAAAGTATGAGACTTTTTAAAGTGTTTACAAGACCGCATTATGAATCCATACATCTGAAAGGCTCTATTGATAATATTATCAATATGGATGTCAAAATGTAAGTCAAAGTACATACTATGTTCAGCTAGAATCGCATTTCTATGGAAAATTATACTTAGCCAATTTATTATGTCATACAGGGGGATTTCATTACGTCATTCAAGATATAGTTTCTGAAAATTAGCGCTTTTGACGATAGGTTCGTCCGAAGTCACAGCATTTTGCTCAGCGACCTGTTCTTGCACAAATGCGTCGCATGGCTTAATTTTTATTGTTATTCTTGTTTGTTTGTTACAAGTAAGTAGTTATTACTCTTACAGAGTGGAAAAATCGACATGTTTTTTTTTGTTTCGATTGTTTCTTTGTTGTCACTAGCCAGTGTCGCAACACAGAGGTATTACGCAATATGTATGGTATACGGTCCCTGCCTCTGACATCAAGCAATGGACAAAATTTACAATCTTTTAGTGCTTGAATACGGGGCTTTTGGCTACTTAAAAAAAATATTAGAAGGAAATGTTTTCCTTCCAAGATTTTTTTTGTCGTGGGTGTGTTTACAAACGCGTATCTCAGAGACAAAAATATCATCAGCAAGAATAATCTGTAGGCTAAACAAATATTTCTGTTTTTTTCCATCTGGAAATTCTGGTAGCGACTCACTCACTAAATACCAACCGAACGTTCCCTTCAATGTAAATGCCCAGCTTACCTTTTAAACCACCCTTTCGTGACCTTTAATATATTTGTTCTATTGTACCATCAAACACGTTGACAGTCCATCACACAGTGGCCTCACAGTGGCCTCCAAATAAATAAATTACGATAGCGAGTGGCCAACCCTCTTCAACCCGAGTCCAAACAAATATAACAATTAACAACCCCTCTGTGGCACATTCGTGTTATTATTGATGATGAATTCGTGGAAAGGTCACTTTATTGTACCTCGCGCGGGACGCTCTGTGTGCAGGTCATGATAAAATTCAGAAATAAGTACATTAAGAACTATGATTATTATGGTAGGTAGTGACTGGCCCTAGGTACCTACTATTTTAGTGCCGTGCTCAAGTAAGGATTTTGATTATTGTGCTAAGGGCTCATATGCACTGTGCGGTTACCCGCAATGCGGTCAGCCGTACCCGCAAACTGCCCCGGTCGCTCGGAGGGCAGCGGCCCGAATGGCGGCCAGCCGGACGGTTGCTATTCGCACTGTGCGGCTCAGTTTGCGGCTGCCTGCCATTGAGTGAGATATTTCAAAATGCTTGCTCTCATATCTTGTTTGCAAAAATAAGGATGCACCCAGTACTTCTTTCTTTGTTTTATCTTCTTTGCATAACGTGTGTAAATGTACCAGCAACTTCTTCCACGTCCATGAAAATGATCATGAATGATCATGACGATGAATGTTCTTTAAAATGGATCGATGTGACCGCCAATCGCAACGGTTCTTCAAGCGTGCATTGCGGTTGCGAATGCGGCTGCCCGCAACCTCAGCCGGACGGCTAGCCGCATTACGGTTACCCGCGTAGTGTGTATGAGCCCTAAGAAATATTGGATGTCTTTCGACAAGGACGTCGACATCGTACTTCAGTTTATCCTGGAAGCTGAACTTAATAAACGGACTGCCTCTCTTTCACAATAGAAGGTAATTAGGCAATAAGTATAAGTTCGAAAAGCATTATTAATCATGTTTTCCTGCACGTTAAATGGTTGTACCTACAGGTAGTTTTACATTTTTATGCATAATTATAACTTATATCTGTCGTTAGTATAAGTAAATATAATATGTTTTTCAACAGAAGATTACGCGTAAGTACATCGGCATTAGATTCATTAACCCCATTGAATCAATAATACGGAAGTAGCTGTCGCTAAGCAAGGGAGGTCCTGATTCCGACAACGGGATAAGGGTGGACTACTCCGTCGCTTGTTTGTATTTTGTGCTATAATCCTGGGCTTTATACCTCACTGTCCATCAACCCTGTCATTCAATCCGCTACCCAAATCCAATGAATTACGTATAGCCTCCGTCTAAACCGGCAAAAACACCCGAAAGTTAATCCAGCGTTACGTTACAGAATCCAATCTCAGAAAATACTTACAGCTGGGTTAACAACTCGGATGCATATAAACAGCCTATAATGTTCCCACTGCTGGGACACAGCACTCCTCTCTGTATGTATGATGTCCATGTAATCGAATTTTTGGTTCTAGGACATGCCGGTTTCCTCACGACGTTTTCCTTCACCATTCTGTGAGCAGTGGTGATGAAATAATTTACCCAAAGTAAAGCACCTATCGGGGCTCGAACCTACGACCTACAACTCGTAAGTCGAGATCGATACCACTGGGCAACCACTGCTTCACCAATAACTTGCTTAAGACCGCACATTACCATGGAAAGTCGCCTTTGCGGCCGATGTCGAATATGATGTTTTTTATTACGTTACAGAGTTACCACAAACGCGAAATGTAAGGTAATGAGAATTCATTTTCACTAGAACAAATTTACAAGCTAGTCAAACTCGATCCTTGTAAAATACATCGAGACACTAAAGCTGGGGACGACATTCTATAAATTTAAATACCATAAAAAATGGTGTGACTACGGTAATTTACGACTTAGGATAGGAAGGTAAAATTCTAAAGCCTTTAAAAATATAATTTAGGCCAATGAAAAATAGGGCCTTGTTTCATTCAAAGTCACAAGATTAATTCTTTGCGTGACTTTACAAAAGTTCGCTGAACAAAAGTTGTTTGGTTTTGCTAAGCTTTTATTAAATTTTGTTGAGATTCTGAAAATTGGCTTACCTCGGTAATACGGATTTTATACCTGGAATTGTTTCTACTTTTAAGCCTGGTTGGTGCTTACTTATTAACATAAGTTTCCATTGTCGCAGAGTTATATTAACTTGATTGTTGTTTCTATAACTTTTTGGAATGCGAAGTAAACGTAAATCAAACATCGTATTCTCATATAATAATATTCAATGCCAAAACGGTTACTCAATTAATTCAACTCAGGTGCTCAGACAAAGTAGGTACTTGCGTAATCAACATGCATTAGGTATGTAGATTAAGAACAACTATATAATATGTACCATATTCAGTAGTATCGTAGTCTCTACAAATTTACATCGATTGTATGAGTAGTGAATAAACAGGTCTGGTCAGCGTTTTATCGTTGAGTTGAGAATTTTATATTCCGTAATGTTGTATATAGCCTGTGTCAGTTTATTTGTTTCTTGCAATTATCTACGTGATCTTACACAATCAAAGTGAAGCTACAGGATGACCCACGCCGCCATCGGGCGGCGTGGGTCGTGGGATTTTTAGCAAGAACTGCCTCCTGATTTCTTTATGGAACCATCAGAGAGCCTTCCACCCAGGTACAAGTTACCGTGGCCTACTTGGAAAACCTTAAATAGACTTCGCACAAGTAAGCCGCAGCAAGGACAACCCGCGGGGTAGTTGCGTAACACACTATCAGTAGCAATAGGTTTCATATTTACAGTTCAACAACATTCATTGCGTTATTTACGTTGTTGAGCAAACACATTTTACGAACATATGGAGCAATGGATGGGCAATATGCTTCAAAATGATTCAAATTGAGAGTAATAGTGTGTTATGCAATTAGGGTGCTAGTTCATGGATGGCTCAGACATCCAGTGTGTATGTGGCGTCTCTCCACAGAAAATGGCTCACCTCCCATCTTGCACCGCATGCTCTGTCACCTCCACAGGTAAGGACCTAATGACTGCGTCAGCAAACGGTATTCAAGTTGCCGAATTTTAGGAAAAACAAAAAAAAAACATTTATATTTTCGTGTTGTTTTTGCCATCGACACACTAAGAAGAAGTGTACTCTGGAATACAGAGGAGACTTCACGAAATGTCTGATCTTCTGCTGTAGAAAATGCTACAACAGATTGCTTGCCAGATGTTGCAGTTATACAGTTGTTTAGTTTCATTTATATTTACAACCATATAGTGCTATCACTGTTACACAATGATCAAAAATATTGTATCATCATTATTATATTCTCTTGCCCTTATCCCAATTTATTTGAGCCGGCGCCGCATGTATTTTTCTTCCACGCTTTTCAATTAGTTATCATCTACCCATACCTTTTATACACTCCATCCATCGTTTCTTTGGTCTTCCCCTACACTTACAGCCATCGGCATTCATACTCAAAACTTTCCTCACGACACTGTCCTGTACATTTTCATCAAGAACAGTGTATATCGATACGACAATCTTTCCAGAAGTTCGTTCAGTAGAACTATGCTGCTGCTATCGACAGAGTCCAAGAAGTTTACCCATCTGTCTTACTAAACCAATGTAAACTGAGCTTAACTTACGTGACGTCAGCTTGGTATGTGTGAGATAATAATTATCACAGCTTTGTTCTTGTCAAGCGATGTGATGTTTGGGACTACGGATAAATGTATGGAGATCGTGATTTGAATTCTTGATGTCGTGTGTGACTTAATTTTATGTTCAGTTTAATGGAGGTGGAAATGGCCTTCAATTGAATGGAGAAAACATTCTGCTGTGTTGACGGAAATAACAATAGCTTATCTAATTACTTGATATAAATTTGACAGTGTGTTTGCAAACTTTGGTGTTGATGAGGATTTCATAAACGTGTGAATTAAAAGTTTATTAGAACGAAGTTCTTTTAAGGAGCTTGCGTTAGTAGTAAACAGGTAGAAATCGTCAAGTAATTAAAAAGCGTTATACCCCCTCCATGGGAGTTGTTATCATATGTAATAGAAAGAGACAGAGGGAGAGAGAGACAGGTTCACAGTTCTCGAGGGTGCTGAAGCCAACAGTGAACTCAAAATGAAAATCCAAGATCATCGCTGCAAAAATTTTGAAATTTATACTTTTACCTAATTTTGGACTTTTTGTCGTTTGATTGGTTTTTTTACGACTTAACAAAGATCAAAAGTAAGAAAAATGGGTCTTGACAGGCGGACAGACAGATGGACAACGAAAGGATCTTACAAGGGTTTAGTTTTTTCTTTTGAGGGACGGAACCCTAAAAATATATAAAATATAATATAATTCAATAAAATTATTGAAGTAGTCATCATGACTACGATTGTATCACAAAGTATAGGGAATTCATGACGGTCGAAACCATAGATATCCGAGTCAAAACGTTATACTATACTTAAAACTTACTGTTCTTCAGCTCCATTTAAAAAAACTTTGTTTTTATCAAGATAGAACAAAAAATATTTAAGTTAACTGGACTAACTGATATGTTATCGTTAGCTAAAAGTTGAAACATTTTATAGGTATTTAGGATTGTAAGGAGGTAAGTAATCTAGTTTGTTTTAAAGTAGATTTGGAAACCGTATTTGCACTTGAGAAGTTTAAGATTAGATAGAATTGACGTTGATGTATTAGTATATTTTAACTTATAACGAATGTCGTGGATCGGAGATAGGTGCTGGACAGATTTTAGCCTATTTGGTGCTTACATGTAATCTACATGGCAATGTGCTGGGTATGTCTGTCGAAGGACCGATGGCCGGTGGAGCAGACGAGTCCTGGAGTGGAGACCGCGTATCGGCAAGCGTAGTGTGGGACGCCCTCCAGCTAGATGGACGGACGACCTAAAGAAGGTGGCTGGTTTAGACTGGATGCGGAGGGCGGAGGACAGGGTGTTGTGGTGCAGACTGAGCGAGGCCTGTTTCCAGCAGTGGACTGCGAGATAAGTTGTTTGATGCAACCTACGCGAGTCCATTTAAAATTATTGTTCGCTGACAAGCCAAAAGAAAAAGAATGTAAATTTTATTAGTATAAACATCATAATAATTACGCCATATAAATAGTCTTTTATTAATAATTAATCCTGGTATAGTTAGTATCCCCCCGATGCTACCAGTACCTACTAAGATCTACCAGCTCAAAAATAATTTGCAGGTTTGAAACCTGACAAGTATATGCATACCTAAGTACCAATGTAACCGTTACTAGGTAAAAAATAAAAAATATATTTTAAAATATTAAACTCAGTCAAAGCATTTATTTCAATTAAACTATTTACAGTCACTTTTGAATTGTCAAAATTAGTTAGTCAGAAAGTTGATGCTAGTTGCCCATTCCAAAACGTAGAACTCTTGGAGAAGAACAGACAAGAAACTCCAAGGACACTCTTTTCAATCAAGATATTACAAAATCCTGGGTACATTATTCTTGTTGCTTCTATGTGAGAACAATATAAAAATAAACATAAAAGAAGAAACAATTCAAAATATAAGATTAAAAATAAGCCCTGGCAGTTCAGAGATGACCAGTCTCAACCGACGGCGCCCGTTCACGAACATGACGCGTGGAACAGCACCATCCAGCTTAACCGTTTTGTAGGGAACCGAATGATCCAACACACGCGCCGCCATCAGTGAGACAATTAAGTGAGCATGACATATTTTCAACCGATCCATCATAATAAACATACAATTTTTAAAAAATCTGCTAAATTATACTATTAAAGTTTATTACACGAATTATCTGCTTCTTTATTTTGTAGTGTTTACCACTGGCTTATGGTAAGGGAAAACATTCACAAGACAACATTGAATAGAAAACGTCGGATAACCTGTTTCGATGGAACACAAAACTTTTGAGAAAAAAAAAAAACATTATGGTGACAAAACATTTTCACAACATTATTAATTATTAATTAAGCAACGTCAAAAGAGGAGGTTCTGTATTCGACCCGTATGTACGTATGTGTTTGTATGTCCGCGATTTTCTCAAAAACTAATGAACCAATTTTGATATTTTTTTCATTAATGTGATCTACATACTTTCTGAAAGGTTTAAGTATATAATACATTAGGTAATTATTCTTATGTACGAAGATATGAATAAATGTAGGTACTGCATCTCCGGCATTTCTATGCAAATTTTGATGATTCTTCTAGTCGGTGTCTTCAATTCTTTAATGCATTAATTGAATTTGTATGGAGTATGTACAACTAAAAATGAAAAATAAAAACTATTTACAAAAAAAAAAAAAAAAACTACAGACATCCAAAAAAAAAACACAACAAAGTGAACAATAGCTTTTAATTTCTTAATTTCGGAAATCGGGTGTCTAAAAAACGAAAATGTAGGACCAACGACACCGACCTCTGAAATTAAAGTTATTTTTCACTTTGTTGTGTTTTTTTGGAAGTTTTTTGTTTTTTTTTACCACATTTTCTGCATCGAGGTCAATCTACTTTTGTTACTGGCCTAATATGTCACCATACCTTCTCATGATTACCTGCAACCATACCTACATCTCCGTAAACTACAGACATAACTTACATACGCATACATATTCGTCATTCCTCAAGCACTGTACAAATTGTTTACACAATTAGTCAGATATAGCGCGTGTTAGATTACTCAGTTAATCATATTATCGAGGTAACAATGCTCTCCAATGATTTGCATAGTAGGTATGTAATACTGACGTAGATAGACGTAGCACCTAATTACTTACTTGTTACAATGTTGTGTACTTCTTAACATTTTTTGTTTATCTAGGAAACAAACCCAAAACTTTTTTCGAATAATCTCCAAATTAGCATTTACACGAGACTTTTTCCGCGTGAAATTCCTTGTATAAACAAAAAAATATTCTGTAGCATCGCATCGCCCACCTATTACTTCGTTTTTTTAATTAGCGTTCTTTCTGACGTTTTCTTTTTGTTTGGCTTCTAAGGATTGTAGTGTCATGTTAAATAGCCTGGTAAACTTTTTTGAATTGAGAATTGGGCTATCAAATGCAGAAAGATTTTTTTTAATCCACTTGACACTTGAAATTTGACAGATTGTAGCCTGCTATGTCCCACTGCAGGGCAAAAGCCTCCCTTCCGACTTTCCATATTCTCCTGTCTCTTGCTACATCTGGCCAATCCTTTAGATACTTTATCTAAACTCATGAAAT
Source organism: Globia sparganii (assembly GCA_949316385.1). Classification (NCBI taxonomy): domain Eukaryota; kingdom Metazoa; phylum Arthropoda; class Insecta; order Lepidoptera; family Noctuidae; genus Globia; species Globia sparganii. Next base: position 14,568,052 of record OX438665.1, on the reverse strand, counting down.
TGCATTATTAACAATAAATAATATCGTAAATATGGCATCCAACATTCCACAAAACCTATGAATTGAGATCTAATTAGTTCAATGTAAGTATATAAAGAGTTATTTTAAAGATTTTTTTTTTGTTAGGAAAAGTGTGTTATAAATTGTACATTACGATACATGTGGCTTAAGTTATCCAGTAATAAATGGCAAACGCCGCGTATCGTATAGTATTTTATACCACGTGTGACCTAAACACGCACTTAAGTTACGCCTTTCTGTGTAAAAATAAACTGCTAAGTCACAGATAAGCGTTACTTAAGTACAGGCTTAGGTCACAGAATGCTATAAAATAACTTATAAATTATGTTGGGGACGTGGATAAACTCTTTCATAAAGGTACTATTTTTGATATTTTAATTAAAACTTTACGATACGAGAGAAGATAATAAAGATTTTTGTAAAATCTTTCCTAGAAATGTGGATTTTAGTCACCAATTCACATGATTAAATACATTGTCTATATCTTTCATATGGTAACCATTGTTTGTGTATCCTATAAGGATAATATTACATCAAAGACTGAAAATGTGTGACAGTTGAATAGGTAAAACTTCTTTTATATTTTATCCTAGCGTAGTTATCAAGGCCTGTTGTGGCTTGAGATAGTGAACTATGCTCCTTACACAACTCTTTCATAATTCTTTTCATAGAAAAATCGATACTGCCGTTATATGGTTACTATTTTCGATGTGGGTGCGATTAGGACCTTAAGGTCCATTTTTGTTTTCCGAATATGTCATTGCCAATATTTTGAATGAAACTTATATTTCATTAAGTTGGCATGCGTCCGCTTTGCGGCAAAGGAATTTGTTGTCCTTAGTTATTTAATAGGTAGCTTACACGTGGAATGTATTACAAATTTATTTCCTTTTTAAAACTAGTTTATTTTTCTTTCCATGAAACTTCATCATAATCAGTCTTTAATGGTCACATTGCTGGGATTAAAGTAAAGCCTCCTTGTAAACACCAAATAAAAACTTAAAAGTTCGTTAGTTTTCATAATAACTGCTAACGCCATAAAATAATTCGTAAATTTCCACCTTTTCAAAGAAATTACCATATAAATTGTTTTTGTCCTATGATTAGCATTACAAAGATTGTTGATGCACAATAAATAACGAGACATGGGTTATCTTCCCATGCTTACATTTCACATGGGAAGTTATGTTAATAGGACGCATTGTTTATGTGAATTTGGAATCGAAGAACGCGAAATGGCTGATACAATACGTGGAACGAAAGTGCGGTTAAAATAATGAAACACGGATAGTTATTACCTAGAGCGTTATTATATCCAACAAATACTGTATTTAAATAAAGGCATTAATTGTTTTTATTTATGTTTTGTTTCTATAAGTACTTGCATTGCACTTAATACCAATTGTATGTCATACCTAGAGGAACTTTGACTCCTAAAACACAGGCTTTTGGCCTAGTTTAGGAGGCATCAGTTCGCCTTTTAACGTGCCTCTATTGTACAATATATCTTTAATCCTGTATGTGTGTACTTTATGTATGTTTTTCAAAGTGTACAAATAAAAATTATTCTTATTAAAATCTTTTCAATTTCTGTCACTAGATCTGTTCAAACCGCTCTACTCAACATCACCGCGCGCTGGCGGCAGTGAAAGAGGGGTGTGGGTACAGCGGGAGTCAGCCGACCGGCGGCCGAGCACGGGCCCTCGCACCACACCGCCACAACAGTCAGCTGTTGCTCGCCTTCATACACGGCTGCGCTTGCTCGTTTTATTAAATTACCACTAATGGCTGATTTTTCAGTGATCTCACAACTTTATTCGAGGAATAATTTTGAAATTTTGACATTTATTTCATACAGAATCTGTCAAACGTCAATTTTATTCCTCTAGCAAAAGTTATCTGGAGATGGAAAAATCAGCTCTTAATATCTTAACATTTTTTAACCTACCGTTGTTATTTCTGTTCTTTTCTATTATTAATTATAGTCCACTATCCTTTCATTTAATGTTTCTTGTCCTACCACGACCCATCGTCGCGATCAACATTTTTTTTTAAATGCACCGTTGCTTTACCACATCATTCTTCAGCATATCATTCATAGCCACACCACACAGGCTTCAAATGGAACGAATTTCACTGAAATAATTCAGCTTTCATGTCTCTTTAGCCACACACAACATTCACTCCCATACATAAGCGTAGATACCAGCACACCATTGTAAACAGCCAGTCAAACCTTTTTGGACATCGATTTGCTGGAAGAATATCGATATCTACACTCTATACATCATCATCAATCATCATTCAGTCTAACCAGATGCATCTGAATACTAGTATTTTACCAGGAGCGACTGCTTGTCTGATCTCCACAACCCAGTTACTGGGTAATACAATACCCCTTGGTAAGACTGGTTGTCAGAGTTTCGGGCTTCTGACTACCTGTAACGACTGTCAAAGATCCACGAATGACAGCTGGGACTAGCCACTTAACATGCTTTTCGAGGCACGGAGGGGATTCGGTGTGTAAAGATGGTCACCCATCCACAAACCAGCTGCGGCAAGCGTAGCTTAACCTGATCGATGGACCTGTGTGGCTAATTAATTAAATACTTTCTTGAATTCATGCAAGCCTAGCCTATTTTATGATTATAAAAAACATAAATAAAATAAAATATCATTTATTACAGGCAATTATTAAACCCATATCACACAGACACATTAACTACCATAGGTCATAGGCAATAACATAATAACAACAACATAACACAGAGAGAATATTAAAATACATAAATACAATAACTAAAAATATATATTAAAAGTATTTTACCTTCCTTGCAAGATGGACAACACGGTACACCGCTTTTACAATTTCATTCCTACTCAGGGTTACCCTTGTGTAGAATGACTCTCTGAGCTTACTTAGCAGCACGGAAAAGCCGGCGACGCTGGTCTCGGCGAACATGCCAGTCGCACTACACCGCCAGGGCAAGTTCATCATAGCCCGGTAAGCATTATTGTACTGTACACGAAGAGTGTTATACGCACTCCTCGTGTACTGGTACCAAAGTTGGCTAGTGTATAACGACTGACAGTAGGCTCTGAACAGCGTCACCTTAACTTGATTCGAGCAGTGATAAAACGTCTAGCTAGCATATTGCTTCTACAAGCTATACTGCGTCTCTGTCGTTCCAAATCATCATCATCCGATAAGTTTTCTTTTAAAATATGCCCGAGATATTTAAATGTTGTTTCCCAGAACTTGTGCACTATATGTCATAAACAGATTACCGTCTTCATATAAATTGCACCCGTGCGAAATTTATACATAGCATATTTTAACGTTCAATTTCCAATGATTAAAAAATACGAGTGTACGGATACTACTCCATCAATACAAATTCTATTTTTGTTTTTCATGGAAATATTTTATTCATTGTAGCGATGCCAAAACCCAGTCAGTTCCGGCCAACCTTTTAAAAAAAGCTTATAACCTACAGATTTATAACAAACTGATTCTTTCAGTATTATTTCAAAAGTTTTGGCACAGTATACTAGAAAATATGTGTATGCATTTAAAACGATGCACGGCTGAACGCCTCTTCCGTTCATATTTCAAAAATTAAAACATGCTGCTGATGTTAATATTTTTGCGATTTTTAACATAAAATGAACGTTGTTTGGTATTAATATATATCATATTTTAATAACCCATTTTCAACACAGAGAGGTAAGACTAAAAATAAAACGGAATTAACCAGAATCCCAGCGGCGTAGTTCTCGTAGCGATATTGCTCGTAGCAGGTGTCTACGAGAGGCTACGGCGTAGAACCCTTTGCATATTCCACTATCTTTAATTTGCAGGTATTGAGCTGAAATCTAGTATAAATTAAATGGTTATAACATTGAAGTAACGAAGCTTATATTTTATGAGGTTAATAACATAAATTATTTTAAATTTTGAGTCTAGGAATCATTTAGGTTATATATAATAATTAATTGGGTGTGTAACCAAAACAAACCAACCAATTAAACTACTTCCTCAAGCATGTTCTTATTCCTTTTACTCGAAAATTTGTTGTAGGTACCATGCAATAGGTTTTTTTTTTATTAGCCTACGCTGTCCCACTCATGAGCAAAGGTTTCCAACCACTCCTTCCATCTTTCGCGACCCTGCGCGTCCTCCTTCCTGTTTTGACGAACATATCCAACACGTCCCGCCATCTCCTACATGGTCTACCACGACCCCGACACAATGTCTCAGGGCACTAGTTCTGTGTTATTTGGGCCCACAGTAATTAATAAAATGTATTTTATCTATACTGTCCCACTGCTAAGCAAAGGTATACTCAACCTGGGGCCCGCAGGCCACATGCGGCCCGCTGGGCCTTTGATTTTGGCCCACCTGAAGTTACTAATTTGTTGTAAGCCATTTTAAATTTTGCGCCCATCAGAGAACGGGTGTTTTGGAACGGGAATGTGAGCGCTATGAGTGATTTTAACGTAACGATTATAAAGTAACTACATCGTTAACTTTGAATTACGTTTTATTTAAGACCTAAATAATTTTTGCTTGCGGTCCTCGACACCATGACTGAAACGTGTTTGTGGCCCCTATAAAAAAAAGGTTGAGTATAGCTTGTCTTGCCCATATTTTTCCAGTTTCCTTTGTGCTTGCATAGCACAATCGGTTAGGAGTGAGTCTAAATTGTCACGCCAGTGTTTCTCAGGCCTGCGTTGGTGACTACGCCCGTCTTGAGGCACCTACTGAGTGACCATCCTGTCCATCCTATAGATGTGACCCGCAATGTAGTAGAAACAAGACTTTAGGATTCTGAAATGAGATTATCTAAACTTATTATAAAGAGAAAATGGCCCCGATTCTGTTGTTCACCAACTAAATTAAAATTAAGTTCAGTGCATCTTTTTCTTTCTATTTCATTATGAAAAGGACAGAAGATAAATACCTATTAGTTTAGTCCTGTCAAATTAAATAATCCATAGACAAGTTTAGACGAGATCAAAAAATTGGCTACTAAAAATACGACAATTTACGTCAGACTGTGACTAATTTGACAGGACTAAACTAATATTTATCTTCTGTCCTTTTCATAATGAAAGAAAAAGATGCACTGAACTTAAATTTAGTTTAGTTTGTGAACAACAGAATCGGGCCAATATTTGATTTTTTTTGTATTTTTATTTGTTACGCTTTCACGCTAAAATAGCAGAACGGATTTAGATGAATTTTGGCACATGAGTAGACCATGACCTGTATTAGGACATAAAATACTTTTTATCCCGATAGTCCTACGGGATCGAGATTTAAGTGGGTGAAACCGCGGGGCACAGCTAGTTTCAAATAAAACCACAAACGTAATTATAAATTGTTCGTTTAATGATATTCCTTAGTCCTTATTTATTTACATTATTCCGCGGCAGATGCCTATCATTAAAACAATATCTAACTAAGTACATGTTAGCGATTACGACTAATTTACCAGCAATATGTACATAACATTCTTCCTAGAACTAAATAACGCTTATATTAACAAAATTTTGCAATTTTTTAAACAAAAAAAAAGGCTAACATAAAACTAACTCAATGAGCTTTAGAAAGAGACAAACAGGTATGAGTGACAGAGACAATGCTCTACTAAACGAAACTTTTTTCTAAAACTCCAATTGCCATTTTTACGGCCGGGTACTGTACAGTACTATAATGTTCCTACTACTGACACCAAACTCCTCTCTTTTTGAGAGGGAGTGGGCAGTAATCCACCACGCAGGCCTAATTTGTGTTGGTAGATGTCAAATGCCTTTGAACTCTTGTTTCTAAAACTTACCGGTTTTCTCACTATGTTTTCCTTCTTTGTTTTGAGAGCAGTGGTGATGAAATTAATTCCACAAAGTAACACGCCTGAGTTCGAACCCACGATTAAGACCGTAACTCGTAAGTCGAGGCCGTTAGCACTGGGCCACCAGTGCTCTCACATAGGACAGTTTATATTCCAATATCATGACACACGAAAGTGTAATAAATATTTATATATGCATAAAGGGTCCCTTTTTGACCGCTGATATTGACCCAAATTATAATTGCGGCTAGTACCCATCGGGACTTTGTTACCTTAGATTTTGTTATCTGATGTTATTTCAAATAATATTAGGTACATACAAACCCATGAAAGCTTAATATTATAATAAGCATTTAAAGTTAAAAAAAACCTTGTATGTCTGTCATTGACATTGACAAAATATTATTTTAACATGTGCTATTTACAGTAATTATTATTAATTATGATCTTAATAAGAACACAATAATAAAATAAATCATTTTGAGTTAATTCTTAAGTTTGAGTTCATTCTGGTGAAATGTACCCTGATTTCAACAGAATTAACTAAAATCAACACCCGTAACTTTATAGGATACACCTCTGCCTTACCCTTCAGGGACTAAAGGCTTGATGTTGTGTTATTTATGTGTTTAAGTTAATTCTGACTAGTTTTTATGTTTAATTGAATTACTTAGGTAAATTGTGGTAAGATTCAAGCTTCAATACTCATAAGTTAAGCATACAGAGTGCAACATAAACGTTCATAAAAAAGTGCTACTTAAGACATGACTTGGTCTACTTATCATAATGATAAGTAGACCAATTCTTTTATGCCTTTCATGAGTAGTATTAAACTGAGTCAAGAGAGTTTTATAGACAGATTTTCTTTCGGAAATGATGGTAAGCATATTAGCATCAAAACATTTACAGTCAAAAAAAAAAAAAAAAAACGTTTTACACAACAAAAAACAGCTCAATTTTTGATGAACGATTTGATCAGTTGCCAATGTTCTCAATGCTAATTTAATATGGGTCCAATAAACGGTCAAAAACAGATTATTATTTTTAATGCACCAACCCGCACTGTATAAGTTGATTATGATGATGATGAAACGGTCAATAGCAGATTCTTATTTCAAATGTATTAGCATCACATAAGTAGGTACTTAAATAAATAAACAAATGAAAGCAGAAATAACAGAACTCACTAAGAATTTAATTGGTTTAAAAACAAATTCAGGGACAGCTGTCCTGTTTCGCAAAACTTTACGAAACTTTGTCCACTTACTAATTGTTATATATACTATTACTATGTACAATTTATTTATACATTTATTTGATATGCTTTAAGTATGATTATTATACTTCTGTTAATATGTGGAAGATGTCGGTAAACCATTATAATATTAGGTATGTTAGGCCTTCTATTTTATAACACGCTCGACTCCTTTCTACATAATCACATACAAAATTCATCAGTCTGCCATCCTTAAATAAATGTGAAGTCCTTTCGGTACCGTTTTAGTAAGTTCATTAGGTAACTTAAATAAAACAGTTCAAATGAGTAAGGTTGAAACACTGGCAACGCTAACGGTACGCTACAAATTCATGCGTGACTTAAGCTACATTTTTCTAAAAAAAAGCGGTAACCGCACATAATGGCCGCAATGACGTCTGTTATGAAGAAGACAGCGGCAAAGATTTAAACCGCTAAATACGTCCTATCGCGTCAAAATATTGTAGTGTTTCTGATTCGTTTTGACACTTCTGACACACAATGACGCAGTACCTTGGTTTGATTGACATGGAAACGCTATGTAATATGTAATGTGATCACTCTTCTCAGTATAGACACTTTCTACACACCGTTTTGACTAAGTACGGTGAGGGCAAATCGGGTGATTTAAATCTTTGGGCTGCGGGGTTTGACTTTATGGTATCAAAAACGCTCTCTAGGAAAACACGCTAACTTACTTTCACAGATAATTAGATTTCAGTGACGTCATTCACAGGTAAGTTGTGGACATTATAAACAGTCACTGCTCTTCTAGAATACAGTAGCTTTGTCTATGCGTTGTAGTACCTAATTCAATGAATAGTTGCGTCGCGACTTTTGCGCTAATGCATCGTAGCGCACTGTTGAGCGTTGTTACTCTTTTTAACCTACTGGCGAGAGCAAAGACAGGGTAATTTGATATAAAACAAAAGTTAACTGGAAAGAACTTAACTAAATATGTCTATGGCACAAAAATCACAATTTATTTGTGTAAAAGCAAAGTTAAGAACAGAAAACATGAATAAAAAACTTTCCCCATCAGTTCTTGTGTTCAAAACACCGTTAAATTCATACTAATTTATTGTATTTGTACATTATGCTAACCGCAAGCCTACCCGAAAATGTACCTGCGAAAACAGTAATAAACCATTTCTGTTGTTAGAGTTACAGTTATTAGTAACTTTATGAAATAACAAAACTTTTTGGGGATCGAGACGAAAGGTATATACAGGGTCAAATTAAATTGGGTTCGATCTAGTATCGCTTGGCAGGGGTTGGAGGGTAAAAGGGGTTAAAGTTGGTGGGTATTATAACTCTTAGTATAAGGTAATGCATATTATTTTACGAGAAATTAATTTTAAAAAAATCTAACCTAGGCTATTGAGCCCAGCGACGAGCGATGGTCGCTTTTATGCCTTTTAGGTTAGGTTACAATAATTTGTTTTTCTCAAGAACGGTGCGTTGTTTTTTCATTGAAGTGGTGCCAGGGGAGACGGGGCACCCCACCCTCACTCCCCTCCCCCCTCCTCCTGCCAAACGATACTATATTTTTACCATTAAATTAGCTAGCAAAACTCCGCAGACGTGATTGACATTGATATCTAAACATGAAAAAACAATAAAAAATTATTTGACGATTATTATTTTTAGGGTCAACGACCCTTGTTAGTGTAGTTATTTGAAATATCAGTTTTAAAAGTCAGGTTTTTGTGATGGGTATCGATATTTATACACGATAAATCAAAAATAATGGAGTTTCTCAACTCATACTTCGAGTACACTATCAGCGGTCGCCTCAGCCCAAAAAAAAAAAACAATTACTTTTTTTTAATTTTATTATGGCTAGATATCGAAACCCATCACGTGTGTCGAGTTTCGCTAGCTAATTAAATTTGACCCCGTATAGTCCACTATTCTCTACCAATACTTTCAGTTTATTTTAGTTACCTACAAAAAAAAACAAAAAAAACAAAAGAACATCGTATTCTGGTTTGAAATTCAAGATACAGGTTATGTTCGGTTTTATTTAGGCATTCTTGGGTAGGCTTTTCATACTTAAATATACCTACTTATAATTCCATCACAATAATTTCGAAACACTAATAACCTGGTGACTATTTACACTTGTAACGTATTTACATATCTTTACTCATAGTTTTTAGCTAGATTACTTTATAATACATAGCCATCATTTTTGGCAGTTAAAATGTTCAGGTCATTTGAAAACTCCTGTAAGACGTTTTATTCCATTTACATCGATTTACATACCACTGCACTGTATTAAAATAATAAATACGTTACAAACGAACACGAAACAAAAATCACTAAAGTGGTAACTAATGTAGGAGAAATTATTCATAGATAGATAATAAAAGTTATTTATTTACTCACAAAATTGTGACTAAGCTTTACACAATTCAGTGGCATGCAAAACGATTGTATTGTTTAGCGATACGTATTTCAAATTCCAAGCAAAACTATGTAACTAACTGCATAATGTAGCCAACGCATTCTTATCGTACTAAATTGACACTGATTCTCCGTGTAAGCAAGATAACTTATCATCTTGCACCCTGTGTTACAATTTGAAAATTCCTGCTAATTAGAACGATCGCATTAAAACTACAAAAAATAATATATTTTAGATATGGCAGCACTGAGATCAGCGCAAGAGTGGGCAATGAGGCTTGATAGCAGCTTGTCGCAGCGGATTCCGCAGTCGGTAGCCAGTTGTTGTCCAGGACTGACTGCTCGATCACATTCTGCATTGTGTCTATAAAACAAACATTGTTTCTGACGTGATGATATCTTTCTTTACTAAAACTAAATGTAAATATTTTATATTATTATTTACGTTTCATGAATAAATTATGTACAGAGGCCAGCACATCAAGCTACCCCAAGCTGTGAAATTTTCCCAATTGAATATGAACCTTATTCCTTTGTAGTAAAGTTAAAAATCTATCAAAGAAATTTGACAGATTGGGGTAGCTTGATATGCTGGCCTCGATATATCTTCTCAATAAACAACTCAAGAATAATAACGTCGTATTCAATTTAGAGAAAAAATATTATAAACGACATAATATATATGAAGGCGATTCCTTGGATTCGTTACGATGTCCATTGATGAATAGCTAAAATGATATGAAATAAACTAAACTTATTGACTTTTTTGGAAATTATTGAGCCCTTTGAGAGTGTTATTGCTACTTACCATATGTTGTGACATCTGGTGTGTAAAACTTTTGCTCAGCTGGTTGGAGCGGCACGACAAACCCTGGGAAATTATTCTTATATTAGTTTAGTCGAATTAACTACAGCCTTTTTCTACGGATTAATTACGCCAGTATTTCCATTAATTGGCCAAATATAGTATTTTTCTTTCGATAAACTACCTTTGCCAATATTATTGCATTCTAAGAAAGAAATCTTCTCATATTAGGTAGTTTTTCCCATTTTCATCCAGCTAGTAACTGGATTACTGTTCTTTTTGAGGCTTAAAATTCCTGGCTGCTCGGAAAAATCGCCGATAGTCAAAGCGGGCTCACAAGCCGAACAAAAAAAAAGTTTTGCTGCGTCGCCTTTTAGGTACATGCAACGCTCGGTTTTTTTCTTATCGAACCCATAAATTACTGAATGGATTATGACAAATGATTTTTTTCCACGATTCATCGCGATGATGTCAGCGAGATTATGAAAAATCGTCAATTTGAATGTGGTGACAGAAATAAATGCACATCGGAGTGAAATTATTATAATTTCTCATTCTTCGTGACGTTTCTGAGATTGGCATTCTTTTTGGGAATAATATTTCATTTGCAAGCTAAAAATAATATTAGAATGTTGTTGTAAAAGATAGTGAAGTGATAATGAAATAATTGAATTGCTGAATGGCTGGTCGATACCTTTTTTGTATTAAATTACTTGATGCAATTTCGGGGAGTCGAGGAATGTTGTGAAGAAAATTTTGAGTATGAATGTTGATGGCTTTATGAGTAGGGGAAGATTAAAAAACATTGGATAGACTGTGTGAAAGATGATGGCTAGAAACGTTGTGATTATTGAGATAACGACTAATAGAATACATATTTCGCGTCAGCGGAATGAAATGTACGGAAGAAGAAATCATTTATTTTTTATTTTTTATATGGATGGGGAATCATCAAATGGCCCCTCCCGCTCTTGGTGGAGTAGAAGGGAATGTCAGACTCTTACTGACTAAAACCCCCCGTGTTCCTTCCTTAGTCCTTTATGTTCCGGGGTAGCGGTAACCCTTTCAGATAATCCCGCTGCCCAAAAAGACATTACGCTGACCCGAAATAAATTGGAATAAAGGCAAGTGGATGTCAATGATGAAGCTTGATGAAATTATTTATGCTCGGAAACTTACGTGGTGGCGGCTCCGTTGTTGTCGGGGCCGGTGTAGTTGTCGTTGTTGTTGTAGTTGTAGTCGTTGTAGTTGTTGTAGTAGTTGTTGTAGTTATTTTTATTTCTGTTAAATAAAAAAGTGTTAATATTTTTTGGTCGAAGCAGTCAACGCTAGAAATTCGCTGTGCTATCTTTTGGTAAATGTAAATGTGAATCTATTTAATTGCCGCCAAAATTTAAAAATATATATTGATACTATGTCGTAGAGATGGTCGACAGGAGAAATTTTGCTATGCTATCTTGTAGACTGCCTCGTTGATAGAGAAAAAAATATAATATAATAATAAAATAAATTTATTTATCACAGATTAAAAGACACAATACACCAGAGGGGCAATTCTCATAATTTTAAGAACGTTCACAGTCTGAGCTCAGTCTCAATGTTTCAATGTGCCCCTTAGTAAGACTGGTTGTCAGACTTTCGAGCTTCTGAATACCCGTCAAAGATCCACGAATGACAGCCGGGACCAATGACTTAACGTGCTTTCCGAGGCACGGAAGGGTCTTTGTATGTAAAAATGATCACCCATCCACAGACCAACCGCGGCAAGCGTAGCTTAACCTGATCGATCTATTAAAATTAAAGCTATTTAAAAAAAATACTTACTGCATGGCAATTATTGTATATAATCATTTGCCAAACAATACTCAAGATTTGCCCTTGCCGTTTTTCCAAAGTTTATTGTTCAAACTGTTATTAGAAAAAAAATTATTACAGTGTTAAAGAATATTTAGAGGATAAATCGTTAATAATATAATAAAATAAAAATAGCCTTTATTTTACCACATGCAACAACTACATAATTCATTATTAATCATTATTGTTACTACAATACAATTTCAATCTTTAATAATTAACTATTATTATTTTTAAGATTCAAATTTTATTTTCACAGTTATTAATAGGCTTTGTTTTTTTTTTAAGCTTTGTTTTTTTTACAGAAATATTTGTACGCCATAGTATGGCAGGATATGCTAGAACCAATATTGTAACATCTATTACCATATTCTAACAAATAAACATTTTTGATTTGATTTGATCAACCTGTACCTACGGCTGTTATTATTTAGCCACGGGCCCTTCATTTATATAAAGTTATTTATCAGACAATGGTAAAAGAGAAGTGTGTTCAATTCAATTTTCGCATTAAACCTTGTTTGTGGGCGTCGTGTATGTTAGTGCATCGTCTGTCGCAAAGAATATATTGTGAGTAAAAGAACTCCTTTCAGTTTTTAATCTACGCGAACAAAGTCTTTGCCAGTTTGCATCGTGCACGGCAAACTTTTACCGATACAATTGCGTTTAAAAAAGTTAACCGCCCGGTAGTCCTGCGGTCGACGGTTTAACGTATCATTGACTGCTTTTAACATACGTTGGTAGGCTAGTATATTTTTTTAAAAATATTTAAATGCTCGGCTATAATGTGCCGGTAGTGTTGAGAGGTTCTATTCACAAATGTCATTCACACAATTGTCTTGCAAGTCTTAGCATGAAATGAGAATTGCAAGACCTGTAAGGATGATATTTTGAACTTAAGTACCAATAAACTGGAAGGGCCTATTTCAGTGTCCAGACACGTCCTATCAACTCAGCCTATCGCAGTCCACTGCAGGACATAGGCCTCTCCCAGGCTGCGTCACAACACCCTATCCCCACCAGCCTTCCGCATCCAGTTCGTCCCAGCCACCTTATTAAGGCTGTCGGTCTTTCTAGCTAGAGGCCATCCCATACTACATTCGCCGATACGAGGATAAGTCCTATAACCAGGAAAAATAGAAAAAGGAACTGATTTGTATTGAAAACCTTGCAAGAAAAGTAATTAACCGCTACTTGTCCTGAGGTACTGAAACAAGCAATTACTTTTCTTGGTTTAAACATCCACAGACCAAAAACCACTATAAAATGGCCGACATAGTAACACATTTGTGCCTTACATTAGCTTAGTTTAATCTTTTCTTTTCCAGGATTTATTCTAGCCAATGTGATCCATATCCCCTTTTCCCCAAGGCTTCGAGCGATGCAACTTGCTGCGCGACTTGTGTCAAGCGACATCTGGGGGGTCTAATCCCAAAGCACTAAATCCGCAGTTTTACCCGAAGTTACGATCGTTTCCTAGTCCGTATCACCTACAGACATAAGATTACTTACTACTACCTAAAACAACTACTTTCATTTGTTTTCTCCGCAGTATTTGTTGCTAGATGCGTTTCGCTTGAGCATGTGGCTCGCGGCCACGGGGTGAGTAATAAAAAAACTACTTACCATAAAGTCGTAAAGTGCCCTCGGCTTTTCCCAAAGTGTTGGTAGCTACGCAGGTATAAGTACCAACATCTTCGGGGTCGAACTGCGATACAAGGAGTATCGTTCGCAGTTGGTATGAGGAGAGGCGTTCTTCCGATATCTCGTGTTTGCCACTGCAAACAAAATTATTAGTTAGAAGGGAATTTTTGGAATATTAATCAGAAAATACCGCTGAGTTCTGAATGCGGCACACATAGTGCGGAGATTCTTTTCTCTAGAGTCAAAATTCTATCTTGAAATCTGTTCCCGATATCGTTGGACTTTATATTATTAACAAAAAAAAATATATTTATTCTTCAGAAAGCTTACATCTACGTAGATAATGTACAATTAGCGCTTACAATTGCCATTTACAAGCTTCCACAAACTAAACATTATTTATATAGGTTTTATAATAGAAAAACTGTGTAATTTTTTTTTTTTAAATACAGGTGATACTTTCTGAACTGGGGCCGTATTATGACGGTGTAATGCCAAAATGATTCCAGTCCTAAAAAGAGATAGTGTTATCGGTCATATATAGCTCCGTCTCACTCTTACACTGGACTCATGATGGTATTACACCGTCATAGTACGGCCCCTGTTCTGAAAGGAAGATTTTCAATTCAACTATATTTATTTTGCCAATTGAATGCGATTTCAATCATTCTTCCATTTTTTCAGAAGAGTATACCGTCATAGCTTTCAAATAATATGTATGACCATGAAAATTTTCTACGCTAGGGGGTCTATCATGTGCTGAATTCATGATTACAGTTTGCGCGTCGAAGTCCCATCCACCCTGTATGAACAATAATGAAATTATTTTCCTTGGTAAGCGCATCACTTGAGAACGGTTGGACAGATTTAACTATTTACTGTTTGAAATTGTAATAAATAAATCGTAAAATCTTCCTTTTTGCTATGGGATTTTTGTATGAATAAACAAGGCATCGTCTGTCGAGTAAGCCAGCTAAAAATAATGACTAAACAACAATAAGAAAACACTTCAGCTATAAGGTTAACGGAAAGATAGTCTGCAGACTTCGAGAATTAACGACGTCATAAAAGTAAGACCGACTCGGTGATTATTACACAAAATAATTAAGTAATTTGTCTAATTACTTTACGTTAGATGTCTTAACTAATTTAATAAGGATCTCGTGAATGCTGAGAAAGATAATAATTATTTTGATTTAATTCTCGATTCGTATATTTAATTAGTATTTATACTGAACTGAAAGTAACAGATTTCATGGTATCTTGATTGTAATTTCAGAGAGAAAAATAGAAGATCAGCTTTATAATAGAATCGTAACTAACTGCTGCCTTAACTATTGCCTACATAGGTAACATGAAGACATAACATAATCTGAAGACACTAATGGTCATATCTGTAATTATTAGGACGCAGATGTAAATTGATTGATTGCAATCAATCAACTATAAACTTAACCTATCGCAGTCCACTGCTGGACATAATTATTTAAGAGGAAACAACTTGTCCTCTAAAAACTTATTGAACTTCTAATGATTAACACTTTTTTTTAAATTAATGAACCTCTGAAATGAAAGTTGTGCTTCTAATGATACACACTTTTAAAAATAAACGAGCCTCTTTTTGACTTTCTCGCCTTTTCTTATAGTAAGAAGAAGAAGAAGGTGGAGCTGTGGCTAACCACGCGTGAGCCGAATTTTTCGCAGTAACTAAGCTAGGACACCCCGACCAAATGCGTTAGGTTAAGCTAGAACTACGCCGCAGCAGCGCCAGAAGCGCTACATGCAAGTTAGTCGCAGTTACTTGGCCATTTAGTATTTTTTAGGACCCCAAAATAGAATTTATTTAAGGTTCACAAAAAGAGGCGCAAACATGATATTCGATTAGATGAGTTTCGATTGTGAATTAGATACATACTTATTTAAAAACGAAACATTGAGATACAAAATGGCGGGCAACAGCTTGTTTTGAAAACTACGATATAGGTACGGTTCGTATATGTGTATGAGTGCAATAAACGGGTAATAATAAATATCATCGTAATACAAAATCATGAGTAATAAAAGACAACAATTTTGGAAATTTTATGGCATTTCGGATCAAAGCCAGAAACAGATGTGCGAAGAGGGGCACAAGATAATGGCAGAATGTTCTGGAAGTTAGTCGGCATTCATTAATAATTACTTTTAGCGGGAATTTTACTGGTACGATTGATTTTGGAAAATATTGCCTCTTTTAGGTGTTAAAGCTAATTTTGTTTTTGTTTGGAGTGGGAAAAGGGCTCATCATCATCATCTGCCTAGCCTTTTCCCAACTATGTTGGGGTCGACTTCCAGTCTAACCGAATGCAGCTGAATACCAGTGTTTTACATGGAGCGACTGCCTATCTGACCCCACAACCCAGTTACTGGGTAATACGATACCCCTAGGTAAAACTGGTTGTCAGACTTTCGGGCTTCAGACCACCCGTAACGACTGTCAAAGATCCACGAATGACAGCCGGGACCAACGGCTTAACGTGCTTTCCAAGGCACGGAGGGATCTCGGTATGTAAAGATGGTCACCCATCCAAAGACCAACCGCGGCAAGCGTAGCTTAACCTGATCGATCGATCTGTGCGGCTGTTATTATTTAGCCACGGGCCCCTCCTCTGGAAAATATTGCCTCTTTTAGGTGTTAAACCTTATTTTATTTTTGTTTGGAGTGGGAAAAGGGCTGCCTTGCGATTTTTTTTAACAGAATAGACTAATAGAACTGAACAGAATTGAACCTTGCCGCGGCATTTCCAGTTCAGTTTTATAAGTACTTTCTAAGTTTATCACTGACATAATATAAAGGACTAGCTGCTGCCCGCGACGTCGTCTGCGTGAAGGCTCTACAGCACCAAAAATACCTAAGATGCCAGTGTCGCTATAGTATTATAAGTACACAACTTTTAAAATAGCATTAAAATATAAGTTTTTTTGCAAGCGAAGCAAGTGAAGAGAGTTATATGGGAATTCTGCTGAGTTCAGTCATAAGATGTGACTGAAGGAAATAGAGAAAATAATGCACGAATACATTCCAGGACACAAAAGAGTAAAAATACTACATTGGCAGTTATGCTGCCAGGAGCCAAAATGTAAAGAGAGTCAGGACTGGTGACGCGGGAGCTAGCGACGCACAGTTGCCCTTGTGAGAAGCAACTTGTCCTGAGGTTGACACCCGCTGCCCTCAGTATCTGCCCCTGCGACTTATTGATGGTCATCGCGAAGCAAACACTCATGGGGAACTGTACGCGCTTGAACTGGAACGGGAAATTATGAGGTATGAGGGGAATGCGTGGTATAAATACTGCCTCGCCGACGCCACAACCCGTAAGAATTTCCGCCTCAATGGTGTGTCTATGGAGCGAGATGACTTTAAGGCGGGTTACACAACTTCAGAGGAGATAGGTTCCGAAGAAGCATAATCAGAACACCGACCTTCAGCTTGATGGTATGCGCTGGAAGTCCACTTGCTGACAGGGAGCTCAGAAATTCCACGGGATAATGTGTTGCGTCATTTTGCTCGACAACAGTGTTTATCGAGGTGTAGACCACTTTATTCCCCTCAATTTCCGAGAGAATGCATTCGTTAATTGCTGCAGCCTGATCATTTTTGGGCATCAAAATGGCCCGTTCACACAACCAAGAATTCTGCTGGTGCGGTATACGACTGATGTCCCCGTACACACAGCGAATTAGTTCTTCTAAGCTGGATACCACTCTACCGAGAGGCTCTGGAAGCACCACCTGTCCACCTATCTCTTCTGGTAGAGTGCCTTCGCCAAGACTTAGAAGGACATCGGAGAATTCTTGAGCACGTGCATTGCCGCCGAGCCGAGCTCTCATATTAATGGTCAAGCGCAGAGCTCGTGACCACAACGAAGATCGTTTCAACGAAGCATTCACCTCGTCAGCCCTCCAGCCCCGCGTCACCACGGGAAGCGTTTGCCGAAAATCACCACTGAACAGAACTGTGACACCACCCATCAAATGTTCGTTCCTGCGGATGTCCTGCAGGATTCTGTCCACGGCCTCAACTACCTTCCTATTGGCCATCGTACACTCATCCCATACGATCAGAGAGCAATCCTTGAGCACGTGTCCCTTATCGCTGTTACGTGACACACCACAAACAGGCGTTTCGGCGCTCTCTAAACATGGCATGTGCTGTCTTGCCACTCGGAAGCAGTGTGGTAGCGATTCCCGACGACGCTACAGCAATAGCAATTTTGCCTTGCCTCCTGACCTCTGCAAGTATGCCAGTGGTAACAAATGTTTTTCCCGTTCCACCAGGAGCATCCAAGAAAAACATTTTACCCTGGTTTTGCCCAACGATTTCAAGGACGGTGTCATAAAGTTTTTGCTCTGAAGAGAACAAAGCGACATGGTCATTTCGTATGGTGGTCATTTCGCCCGGATCGTAATTTGTCTCAGCGTTATACTCCCGATTTCCACGGTCTTGATGCGGTGATGATTAGGGAGCTGGTAACCCATATTCGATCAGTGGATTGCCACCGATAGAAATGACCACATCTTGAAGTAAACTGAGACAGGTGTTCAGCACGCGTTCATCAGTTACTTTGACTTCGTCTCCAGTAGCACGCCTCAAAGCTCGTAGAAAATCTTCAGACAGATGATGGCGATACTTCTCCCACAAAGCTACCGGGTTCGCGACTCCATCAAACACCAAGATGACGGCAAACAGATGACGCATGCGGCTGGGACTGTCACTGACGCTAGCCTCTGCGAGGGTGTCATGAAATGAAATGATACATAACTTTTTTGTAAGTAATACTTAACACTGCATTTTTTTTTTAATTTTCTTCCTCAACTCTGCTCAAGATTTTGAGAGTTTTGTTGGAACTTGAATTTGTCAAACCGAACTATACGATACAACTTTTATGGAGAAAATGCACATCACCATCTATGAATTTTAAGAATAACTAACTACTTACCTCGCCAACATGATCAAATTTAAATTATTAATTTCCAAAAAATGTTAACATGTAACTTGATTTGATTTTTATGAAATCTCATAGATGGCGCTGTTTTAAAATTGTCTTTATACTACTAAAATTCATTAAACTATATTTCTCTGCCCAAGTTACTTAAATGGTGTAGTTTTCAAAGTGTAAAGCTAGATAATAGCATGGCTTACTCAAAAACAACATTTAAATATGCGTCGTTAGATTACACGCTGTCACAGAATGCGTAAGAAAAATAAAGATTCACAGCTCCTCTCCCGTAGGTGATAGCGTGATAATATGTAGCCTATATGTTGACCCGACCTCTTAGTAATATTCATGCAAAATTTGAAGTAAATCCATGCAGTACTTTTTGAGTTTATCCCGGACAGACAAACAGACAAACAGACAAAAATTCTAAAAACTATATTTTTGGCTTCGATATCGATTGTAGATCACGCCCCAAGTATTCTTTTTAAAAAATATTCAATGTACAGTTTTGACTTTCCTACGATTTTATTATATGTATAGATAACATCATGAGGAGACCTAGTCTGAAACCGCTAATCCAACTTGAGCAAGCATACTGATCATTACGCTCTGTGTGAAGAGGTCTTTGCTCTGCAGGTGGACAATTACAGGCTGGTATACTTACAAGTAGGTCGTAGGTTCGAACCCAGTCAAGCCCTTTCTCTGCTTTGTGTAAATAATTTCATTACCACTGCTCTCGAAACGGTGAAGGAAATCATCGTGAGGAAAGCTGCATGTCCTAGAACTAAATATACGACGACATGCGATATCTTCCAACCCGCATTGTGTCCGCGTGGTAGATTACGGCCCACTCCGTCTCACAGAGAGCAGGCCTGTGTCCCAGCAGTGGGAACATTATAGGCTGATGATGCTATACAACGGTATACCCAAAAAAAATTGCGTTTATCATTATTTTGGGCTTCGGTTTACTGCAATACTAATCCTACTATCCTACTAATATTATAAATGCGAAAGTTTGTGAGGATGGATGTTTGTTACTCTTTCACGCAAAAAGTACTGAAAGGATTTTGATGAAACTTTACAGTAATATAGCTTACACATCAGAATAACACATAGGATACTTTTTATCCCGATATTCCCACGGGATCGAAACTTACGCGGGTGAAACCGCGGGGCGAAGCTAGTCTTTCATAATATTGATTAACACAATGTAAGTAGCAGGTGATTCAATTAGAGGTACTTTTTTCAAAAATAAAAAAAATATGAGAATATCAATTTTAATGGGTTATCTTTATTATAATACTAAAGAACCGTTCCTTACATTTACTTTTTTAAGATTACTTACTTCTTTCAAATATTGGCCATAATAGCGGATAACACGGTCCATTTTAAAGTTCCAATCTGTCATCGCGCCATGTTATCGGACTATTTGCTGAATGAAATTGAAACCCGTGATCTTCCGGACATTTTGGTACCAACAAGACGGTGCTACATGACAAAATAATCAGTAAAAAATCATTTTTACTTCTAAAAAAAGTAGCTCTAGATGATCAGCTGTTATGTGTGTATTTACCCAGATAATATCATTTCCTCTCCACTCTTGAGCCAGTAGTGTATGGCTTGAGGAAAGGCTTCCACGAAGCACTCCAGCCTCGCTTGTGATCCTGTTGGGACGCCAATCACCTTGGTCGCCACTAATGTTGAAGGAGGAACTGTGGACAAAGTCATTGTTTAATAGAATATTTCACAATATAGGGTGTAACATCAACGCGCAAACTTTAACCATGAATGCTGCACATGATTTTGAACCCCCTGCATTGAAATTCGTCAATTTTATTTTTTGTACGAGCTGTTCCATATATATTTTGACTGCGTAGGTATTGCACTTTTTTACGAAACAGTTGTTTTTTTTCGATGACCGACGAAAAATGTATACGCTAGGAGGTCTAAAAACACGTGCCGAATTTATGGTTACAGTTGGCGCATCGATGTCCCAGCCTATATATTTAGCTACATTTAAAAAGACATAAGATGCACTAAGACGTACAGAGGCCAGCACATCAAGCTACCCCAATTGATTATGAACCTTATTCCTTTGTAATAAAGTTGAAAATCTATCAAAGAAATTTGACAGATTGGGGTAGCTTGATGTGCTGGCCTCTGTACTTACTTAATCTATAAAAGAAGAACCATAGCCCATTCATTGGAGCTTGTTCAAATTGGCAATTTGTTTGAACAGTTTGGTTCATGGTAAGGCCAGGTATCTACACGACACACTAAATTGGTTGCGTCGTGTACGGACCGGCATTGAAATATTAGTGCGGTGGCATTCTGGCTGATTGGTGATTTAAGTTTGTGAAACGCTACTTTTGAGTACCGTCGTGAACGATGGGCGTAATTGAATAATCAGCCTATGACGTTCCCACTGCTGGGAAACAGGCCTCCTCTCACTGAGAGGATGTGGGCCGTAAACCACCACGCGGGCCCAATGCAGGTTGGTGGTTTTAATGTAGCATAATCCGCCTATAATGTTTTCATTTTGCGAGCAGCGGTGATCAAATAATTTACATAAAGTCCCCCATAACGTTCGCCTGACTGGGTTTGAAGTTACGATCTACAAGTTGTAAGTTGGAGCCGTTACCACTGGGCCACCATTGCTCGTAATTGAATGCGCTATGTTAAACGGTTACGTTTTAGAATTGTGATAAAAATAACTGGTTACAAAGCATTTATCTGTATGTTCAAAGGCGCTTCCCACATTTTCCCAGGGCAATTTAGGGGTGCTAACGTAAAACGGTTGGTAAAAGGCAATAGAGCGCCAATATTGAATTTATTTTTTCCTTCTGAAAAACGCTTGAAATAAACACGATCACGTACAGAGGATTTAGTTGACCTAATTGGCGGAATAATTGGGCCGATGCAGTATGAACGCAGTTAACAACTTTTTGCATCGTTAAAACTACGGAATAATACGCTTAGCATCCCGTCTATACAGGATGCTAAACAAAATATTGATCACTGACAATCTAACTGGGACGTTTAGTTTTAAAGTCAGATTTAATCTGGTATAAACCTTTACTGACTTTTAACTGCTGCACGTATTGTAACTAGTCTTACAAAGCTCTAATCAACGAAGACAATTTTTAAAAATTATTTTTGTTATCATACCGCACATTGGTTAAAGGGCGGAAAAAAGTCCTTTGTTTCAACCTTGTTTAAAATGTCTACAATTTGGTACACACATACTAGAATGTTAGTAGAAACAAGTCCTAAAATTAATACGGATAAATAATTATACAGTATTTAATTATATGATGCCAAAATAGGGTGATCGAGAATTTACAAATTTCGTGCAAAAAATATTGTTATTTCAAGTATGAATAGAACCAAAATACTATAATTATCAACTTTCATTTTTAGTTTAGTCATAAGTTTATTGTGTGTATTCTTATAATAGTAAACATAATGTTATAATATAATGAATAATTACTTGCTATTACATTTTTAGTGAAGAAGGTCATTTGGAACCTTTTGTTTTCAATCATGAGATCATAACTAATCTCCGTTATCGACCGATACGTAATAATATACTTTCGGAGATTAATTAGACCCTGTAGATTAAGAATACATTAGTTTTGGCTGCGATAACCTGCGATCTTGGAAATACCAGGTCCTTAACTAATGACGCTCTGTAATTAAGAAAAAGTGCATTATATTAATAAGTGTTTCTAATGAGGGTAATTAACATTTTATCATATCGTGTAAGTATAAATAGCATTGAATGGTAGTTTTAACTTCACTTACAATTATTTTCTCTTACGATAACAGTGTTATTATAGTGATGGATAGCTTTACTATTGTCTATGCCGATTTAGTGGAAATCATAATATCAAGTAATCGTGAGATACATAAATGCCTCGAAAATTTAAAACTTATGTATCCACAGCTTACAGAAAGTGTTTGGAATCAAGTTTATGAAAAGTTAAGCCGTAATTTTCTACCCGTATTTACAAAAAAGTGGCAAACTGCAGCGAGAAATAAAAATGCTTTTATGGCAAAAAATGAACAGTGGCTGAAAAATATTTTTACCGTTGAGACATCTTCGGTGCAGACTGATGTGGTGAATTGTGACAGTAATGTTCCAGGGCCATCAAAACGCTCTCATAGAGGACGACCAGAAAAATCATTTGATGAATGTTGCGATCGGACAAAGCGATATAAAGTTAAAAGATTGTGTGAAAGCGTTCCTGAAGAAATGATTAAGAAAGCTGCCTCTAAGGTACTCGTACAAGAAGAATCATCGGATACTATCAAGTTTACTCCAGAAAAAGCGTTGGCATTATTACTTGATGCATCACTTTCGAAACATCAATATCAAGTACTGAGAAATGCAGCAAAAAGTATTGGTTGTGATATTTTTCCCGATTATCATAAAGTACTTGAAGTAAAAAGGCAATGCTACCCCACGGATATTGATGTAACGGAAAGCTACGCTTGTGTAAGTTTGCAGTCATTACTGGATCACACAACCAGAAGATTATTTGAAGTAATGTCTGAAGACGACCTTACACAGATTAGTGTAAATTCAACGTTTTTACACAAGTGGGGATGTGACGGATCATCAGGTCATGCTGAGTACAAACAGTCATTTATCGACGAAAATGTGTCAGATTCATATATGTTTTTGACATCATTAGTTCCACTGCGTCTGTATGAAAAGGAAAATAAATCTGTTGTGTATTGGACAAATGCAACTCCTTCTTCTACAAGGTGTTGTCGCCCGGTACAATTCCAATTTCAAAAAGAAACTACAGAATCTACGAAAAATGAAATTGCTAGAATGGAGTCTGAAATAGCAAACTTAAATGAAACTGTTATTAGTTTAAAGGAAAAGACTTACAAAGTCTACCATAAACTTGTGTTCACAATGATAGATGGCAAAATAGCGCAGACAGTTACGGACACATCATCATGTGCAGTGTGTTTTATATGCAAGTCAAAGCCATCAGAAATGAATAACCTTGACCAAGTGCGAAATAAAACTGTGGATACGGAGGCTCTCAAGGTCGGTTTATCCCCGCTTCACGCACGGATTAAATTTATGGAATGCATATTACATATTGCGTACAATATGTCATTTACCAGTTGGAGAACGAACGCAACTACCAAACAACAAAAAGATGAAGAGAAGAAAAGAATCCAAAGTGAGCTGTTTCAACGTTTAGGTCTAAAAGTGGATTTTGTAAAGCAAGGAATGGGAACATCTAACGATGGAAATACGTCTAGAAGATTTTTCAATAATGCAGACATTGTAGCTGAAGTCACAAGAGTCGATAAAGAACTTATTCATCGGTTTGGTATAATATTGCAAACAATTAATTCTAGTGCATTAGTTGATTCGGATAAGTTTGGTAGTTATTGTTACGAGACTGCTGAACTATACGTAAGCCTGTACAGCTGGTATAATATGCCAAATACTGTGCATAAAATCTTGCTGCATGGCAAAGAAATAATAAGTGTTGCTGCCTTACCTATTGGGATGTTATCTGAGGAAGCTCAAGAAGCGCGAAATAAAGATTACCGCAATTATAGGTTAGGTCATTCAAGAAAATGTTCTCGTCTATCATGTAATGAAGATGTTATGAATATGCTCTTAGCTACCTCAGATCCCCTTATCAACAGTTTACGTGCAGTACCGAATAAAAAATACTATCCTCTTCACGATGATGCCAAAGCTTTATTAGTGGATAGCACCCATCTCTCAATCAATGTCTTCTCTATTTAATATTTAGTTTCTTAATATTTATTTATTTAAAAATGCTGATTTAATTATATGAAATTCATGTGAAAAAATTTGATGAATATTTTCATGTTAATAAAAAAAAAATACGTGTTATATCTTTCTCTTTGTAAACTGGTACATCCATTATATCATTTTAATAAAGTATTATGAAGAAACGCAACGTCTTTTCATTTAAAAATAATATTTTCCGCATGCCCGTACTACCTGCACCACTGTGTACCGTAGAAATCTTTCTACAATTTGTCTTTTGTTTCTGCCGTTTCTACTGTGTTCATGAAACGCGTGCTGATTTCCTGTTAAATATTTTATTTCTAAAAATGTCGTACCAAAACCATAATTGGAACTGAAATATCGCTATATCTGTTGAACCGCATAGTATTTTTTTTTTGCATGGCGTTAGAAAGCCGGTTTTTATCAGGGTCTTTAATATGAATAGGCAATCCCAATAAGAAGTCTATATTATGTTTCACTAAACATGCCATGAGTATAAATGTATAACTTACAAGTAACGCTAAGCATTATCCTCTTGCTGACTGAGGGTGGGACGTCATTGGACGCGATGCAGAGGTACGCGCCCATCTGCCGCCGTTCCACCTTAGACAGGTTCAGGCTGGGGCCCATGAACATGTCCACTGAAAATAAAAATAAACATTATTTACCGTAACTGCAACCGAAGTAATCCCAAGGGCTCTTTCTTAAAACAGATATATTATGCAAATTTTAGGCCGTTGCCTGGAATTTTGCGGGCAGCGGGGTGGCAGCGGCGGAGGCGCGGGCGGTCGCCGATTGCCTTGAGTGCACCGCTCGTTGCCCGCTCCCGCACCGCTGTTTTCGAGAACCGGTCCATTTAAATGTACGCATAAGATTCTGCCGCTCCCGCGCCACCGCCGCTGCCGCCCCGCTGCCTGCTAAATTCCAGGCAGCGGCCTTAAAGTATCCATTTAATGAGAATATTAAATTTACTGACTGAAAACACATAGTCTAAACCGATGGGTCTAGAAGCTAGAGTGCCATTATAACGAAAATGCGCAAATTCTTTCATTCATCCCATATAGGAGTAAATAGTGGATGAAAATTTGTTGATATTATTTTTTTAATTTTTCGTCATCATCAGCCCATAGCAGTCCACTGCTGGACATATGCCTCTCCTATTGCACGCCATTCAACTCGATTTTCGGCAACTCTCATCCAGCTGCTATCAGCCATCCATTGTCAATTTTACCTATGGGAAATCCTATCGGGCACATGGCTTGCTAATTAAGTGTACCGTATTGCTTGAGAAAAGTAAATGAAAGCAAAAACCAAACCAAATTGCCCCCAGCCTACAGTGCCACAAGTTCAGAGAAAAAGTAATGTATAATGTTATGTTGAAACTACCGTTTACATCTCTGTATTTTTTTTCTATCTGACGTTTTCGTCAATCAACTAAATCTTTATGGTAACTACATACGATACGATTTAATTGAAATGTCATGTTATAAAACTCAAAGACAAGAATGTATTACGTATCGTAACGTAGTGTAAAAGAGATGGGTATACAATTTCCGTTCATTAATTTTTGGTGGGATGACATAGCAGGACACAGACAATGCAATTATTCTATTTTATATTTTGTCGATTAAACTGCAATGTTCCTCAAAAAATACTAATATCGGTGTTTTTCACGTTAACTACTTATTCAGTGGCGCAACGCGTAATATGAGTTAAAATGTTAATTTCGTAACTCCGAGTTTACAAACTCTACAGTTATTCATTAAACCCGACTAGACGTGCAAGTGCCTACTATATTAAACTAGATAGATTTAATCTGTACGTTTATTAAATTTTCACATAAGCTTAGCCTTCACAAAAAATATCACAAAAAGTACTGAAATGCATTCTATCTGACAAAAATAAATGGCAATAAGAGAGACCAACAAAACACATTCGGAAATGAGACACCGACTCTGCTGACAAAGAGAAATTAAAGTAATAGAGGCTAACACAAAGCGATGTGCTTCGTTGACGCCGCAAATCGAAACCGGGGCACAGAGTACTACAGAAGGTCGGATCCATGCAACGAGCAATAACGCACACACACGTAGAACAGCTACACGTACAGCGAATACATGCGCACTCGGGACTGGCATTCGTTTGAAGGTAGGTTTAGACTAAACAAACGCACATTTTATACCCGCATGTTTGTGTAAACAGGGTTAGAACATTCCTTCGTTGTTCTATCCTTATGCCCGCGACTTCGTTCTCGTGGAAGTAGTAAGACACCACAATTTACTAAAAACGACCCGCCCGTCCGCGCTGTTACTTCGTTTTCCTTTAGCGTTTTTTCTGACTTTTTTGTTTTTGCTCGGCTCCTAAGGATCGTAGCGTGATGTTGAATACCTTCCTCAAGAGTTGGGCTATCAGAGGAAAAATATTTTTTTCAAATCCGACTGTTAGTTCCAAAGATAATCAAGTTCATAAAAAAACATCTCCCGGTTTATTATACATGTGTAAAATCAAGAAAATAATGCTCTTGTTCTTAATCTGGTACTATGTTCGTTTGATCTGAACCCTCCTTGAGATAGCTTGAGATCGCTGGACGTATACGACGTGTGTGTGTGCGCCCGTTTTTGCTCAGTGTATGGAGCTGACCTTCTGCAGGTACTACTCTGTGACCGGACTATATCATTCACGGCTGTTTGAGGAGGAAGATTATAAATTATATGTATTAATTTTGGCTTGAGGATTTTTTGATGTTATATAATCGGTGGTTTGTTGAAGAATCTCATCATTCTCTTGCCTTTATCCCAATTTATGTGAGATCGGCGCAACATACCTTTTTTATATACTTCTCTATTAGTCGTCTTCGACTAATGTATGTTGAAGAGTATCCTAGAAAGTATACTACTACATTTCTTTAAATTTAATCTTGTGCTGCGTTCACTCACTAAGAAATAAGTGGCCCTCTTTGGAGACATGCAACGAGCAATATAATATTTTATGACACAAAGCAAATCTGCTTGCTCTTATTTTACACAAAGCTGAACATACTGAGTCACCTTAAGTTTTTATGATAGTCATAATTTATGAGCCTATAGAGGGGGACATATTATAGTGATCTTATTTGTGACGTTCTTCAGAACAGTTAAGTGGTAGTACTCGCAACCGGTGCGTATATAACCAGAGATGTATGAAAGTAAATGAGACAAAAGGATTATGTAAAGATCATAGCCAGTGGCATTCTGTAGTTTCTGCCATGGGATGAAGGTGTGAGTTTACGCATGTAATGTGCATTCGCGATTTATTTGCACAAAAATGTAAATTTAAATGAGTTTATGGAAAAATTACTTTATATTCTACACAATAAAGTTCAGTTAACGCTACATCTTCAAACATTTTTATAACTCTTTCAATAGTGCTAGTCACTCTGAAATCAAATGAATTATCATGAACATAAAGTTGATATTTATTTAACATGAAATAATATTAATTTGAAACAAAACTTTGAATAGACTTTATGTAAGTGTTTTCGTAAAATATTATTATTTTTTTATAAGGAAAAAAAACCAAAGTAAAAGCTACTTAGTACTTACTTGTAAAACGAAGAAGCTCAGGAACTTCCAGTATAATAATATAATATGAAGAAGATAAACATTAATAAAATGAAAAGTTGCTCCGCGAAAACTTTAAATCGGTCACTTTAGGAAGTTACAACTCCTGCCCACTCGTAACTATGAGAACTGAAATATGTTCGAAACTTCTTTGAGAGTAAGACGTTAAATGTTTGTAGAATATTACATAAATAGTCGGAGTGTTGTGAGTTTACGTATTTATTTATACGTTTTACAGTTTATGTATACACAAATAAACAGACAAGAAGAAAGGAACAGAAAAATACGAATAAAGGTGGTATATATTTGTGCAAATCATATTTTAGTGGTAAGTGACGATAGTTTTAATAAATATTGCTAATGCTAACGTACTAGGTCTTCTTCTCTAGTTTGGCATGAATTAGGTAAGAAGGATAAGATAGTTCGTAGTGTGGTCAAAAATACCAGTGTACAAGGCAGTAGTCGGGCCGGTTACCCACGGTTACCAGGATGAGCTGGTCGCTCAATTGAGTATCACCACTTATAACCTCCAGAATTGGCAATGAATACACAAATATAATTAATTCTCAATTTTAATGCAATGAATTGTTTGTATTATTAACCCAATTGCCAGGAGATTATCTGATCACTACATTATATAATTGTAAAGAATGATGTGAGATTTAATGATTATGTAGATATTCAAGGTGTATGTATCCTTTGGGTTATAGGTCCTTGACATATTTGTTACGTACGAGAACAAAGGAAAATTTGTAAGAAGTAGGCACATAATATTTTTTGTAGAATTCTTTATTCAGCGAAGAAATGGAACATTATAAATATTATAATGTTAACGAAGCATGTAATGGCATCGTGAAGAATATAAAAAAAATATATAGAAGAAAAAAAATGATCCACTTATATCAAGATGAAAAAAAAATCTGAATCCGTATTTGTCTAATTTTCTGAACGTGCCCACTTCTAAAGGTCCTAAGGATGTTGACATAAAAAGGTATAAGGATGAGTTATTTATTATATTTTTATATTAGAGCGATGTAGACTACTTATTTAAAGACACTGGTGATATACAGCGTGGCAGGGATGAAAACAGCACATGATTCTAGATGTAGAAATTTGTCGTCGGTCACTAAGAAAAAAAAAACAACTGTTTCATAGAAAACTGCAATGCCTACGTGGTCAAATTGTATGGAACGACAATTATTTTTGTGTGATGATACACGAATGGATAGAATAAGAAATAAGTACATATGAGGAAGTTTGAAAGTGGCACTGGTAACTGAAAAATTGCGTGGAAATCGGTTGTCATGTTATGGGCATGTGTTACGGAGAAATGAGGAAAATGTCGTGACAAGAGTTTTGAGTATGGATGTCGATGAATATAAAAGAAGGGAAAGACCAAAGAAACGATGGATGGACTGTGTGAATGTTGATATGTCTAGAAAGGGGGTGACAACTGAGATAACGACAAATAGAGAAGTATGGAAGAAAAACACATGTTGCGCCGATCACAAATTAATTGGGATAAGGGCAGAGAATAGAACAGGATACTTTGAATTTTTTCTCTCTTTCTTTTCTTTGTTTTTTTCTCTCTTTTTTTCTTCCTTTTTTTTTAATAATCCAAAAATTATTTCTACGTCCTTCCCTGCGTAGAAATGTGTAGTTTCGTGGTTCAGAATCCTGTAATGAATCCTTCGTACCAGCCTGTTTAATAATTGTATTCACAAAGTGTAACACTATTCAATTAACAGAATATACGCAAGTCCTGAAAGTAGTTTGTGCCTAATTGACTACTGAATCGATTTCAGTAACTTTTATTGTAGGTTTTTTTATAATTATGTATTTTTTATAAACCGCCGATTGAGCCAAATAAAATTAAATCTTATTTCAAGGCAATAAGACTCAATTTTAAATGCATAAAGCAACGCTAGTGTCAACACGATTTTCTTAATCAAATAGTAAGCTTTAAAAAAATGTTTTGGTCATTTGTATTATGCTTTTAACTCAATAATCTAATCGGGTTGTATGAGGTCTTGCGTTAATTATGTTACATCTTGTATAAACCACAAGTGGTAAAACGTGTATCCTGATAGTCATAATTTCCATTTAATCATCAAAGATAGCCGGCGTAGCTTTAAGACAAGGGTTATAAATTCTCGCCATCTCAGTCCTGAGAGTTGATTTATGATAATGATATTACTTAAGCTTAAGGAGTAGGTATTATGGCTCCTTGTTCTAAGCAGTAAGGCCGTGTATTCTAAATGCTGCAATTAAAATGAATCGTCGTTATTTCAATTCAAATATTGTAGATTTAAATCGAGATTCCGGACAGATTTGCTTTAGATATTCTCAGGTTTTTAGAACTTCAAAACCCGACCATAGTATTTTTGTTATTTTGTTTGGACTGCTGTAGAAAGTTTATAAACGAGAAATCAAAACAAAAAACAGGCTCGCACCTCGTGTTCTGCGTAAAGCCCCTACGGTCTGTTCCAAAAGTAAATATCTGATGAAAATGTAAACAAATATGAACGTACGTACGGATGCCAATTAGTGGTGCCACTCACAAATTGTGAGCTTTGATTTGATTATCTGAATACTAATACATATGAATTTTAATATTAAATAATTGGATTATTGAAAATTGAAAAATCATCGTCGAAAAATTTAGGTATATGAACCTCAGTTTCCGTCGATGATGTCTTTCAGTTACAATTCAATAATATTATTTAAACAAGAATTCTTGAAAAAAGTGGTGGGATATTAGCTAAAATAATAAAGCATATAAATGAACTAGCTTCTGTCCGCGACTTCGTCCACGTGAATTTTCTTGTAGTTCCGACCAGCCCCCCCCCCCCCGTCGCATCGCTTTTTCGCTTAGCGATTTCTTTAACTTTTTTTCTTTTGGTGAGTGAACCTTAAAAGATATACCTACATATGCTGTCGCGGACTTTTTTTTAGAACTATTAAAGGGGAACAATTCTGTCACACATGATTTCTGCATTTCTGCGTAACTTTAACATTTACGCAGCGTACGCAACGGAAGCTCTGAAAAGGAATAATTTTTCCCGTTTTTGCAACATTTTTCATTGATGCTCCGCTTCTATTGGTTATAGCGTGATGTTATATAGCTTATAGCTTTTTTTGATAAATGGAATATCCAACACGAAAAGATTTTTTCAATTCGAACCAGAAGTTCCTGAGATTAGCGCGTTCAACCTAACAAACAAAAAATCAAACAAACTCTTCAGCTTTGTAATATTAATAAAGTTTAGATGTGTAACTACTATGAATATGTTTAGTGATTGATTGCGTAACTGCGTAAGTTAACCTGAACTAGGTTTGTTTAGACTTTCGGAACAGACAGTGCATAATGGATATAAAACTACGTCT
The DNA here is from genome assembly GCA_949316385.1 of Globia sparganii. Classification (NCBI taxonomy): domain Eukaryota; kingdom Metazoa; phylum Arthropoda; class Insecta; order Lepidoptera; family Noctuidae; genus Globia; species Globia sparganii. The sequence continues at coordinate 14,536,450 of OX438665.1, read as the reverse complement.
CAATTGTTAATTCAGGTCCTTTTCCACTTTGAAAGACAGAAAAGTTGTTTAATTCGAATTCTTTGGTATCTATTCACCTCGTCGAAGAAAGTTCTGAAGCTCTATGTATAAAAAAGAAACCATTTTAACTTGAACTAAGTTTTTGAAGGAACAAGCTTAATTGCTTCAATTGGGTTCCTTGTTTGGCAGTGCTCCAGCTTATCGGCTGCACCAGCCATACCTTAGTCCGATGGCGTTTTCCTGCAAACAACTGACGTCTTTGAAGTGGTTTAAAAAAAACCCGCCAAAAATTTACTTTAATATTTTTTATAAAATCATTAAATTAAGTTAATAATCGCAAAACAAGACTGTTAAGGAAGTTGTTTATTGTAAAATACCAAAAGACTTCGTTATTTTTACCAATTTTAATTAAAAAAAATAACAAGATTATTTATCTATACATATAATAAAATCGTAGGAAAGTCAAAACTGTACATTGAATATTTTTTTAAAAGAATACTTGGGGCGTGATCTACAATCGATATCGAAGCCAAAAATATAGTTTTTAGAATTTTTGTCTGTTTGTCTGCCCGGGATAAACTCAAAAAGTACTGCATGGATTTACTTCAAATTTTGCATGAATATTACTAAGAGGTCGGGTCAACATATAGGCTACTATCACGCTATCACCTACGGGGGAGGAGCTGTGAATCTTTATTTTTCTTACGCATTCTGTGACAGCGTGTAATCAAACGACGCATATTTAAATGTTGTTTTTGAGTAAGCCATGCTATTATCTAGCTTTACACTATAAAAACTACGCCATTTAAGTAACTTGGGCAGAGAAATATAGTTTAATGAATGTTAGTAGTATAAGGAGAATTTTAAAACAGCGCCATCTATGAGATTTCATAAAAATCAAATCAAGTTACATGTTAACATTTTTTGAAAATTAATAATTTAAATTTGATCATGTTGGCGAGGTAAGTAGTTAGTTATTCTTAAAATTCATAGATGGTGATGTGCATTTTTTTCATAAGAGTTGTATAGTTCGTTTTCACAAATTCAAGTTCCAACAAAACCCTCAAAATCTTGAGCAGAGTTGAGGAAGACAATTTAAAAAAATGCGGTGTTAAGTATTACAAAAAAGTTATGTTCATTGATGATGATCATTTCATTTCATGACACCCTTGCGGAGGCTAGCGTCAGTGACAGTCCCAGCCGCATGCGTCATCTGTTTGTCGTCATCTTGGTGTTTTGTGGAGTCGCAAACCCGGTAGCTTTTTGGGAGAAGTATCGCCATCATCTGTCTGAAGATTTTCTACGAGCTTTGAGGCGTGCTACTGGAGACGAAGTCGAAGTAACTGATAAACGCGTGCTGAACACCTGTCTCAGTTCACTTCAAGATGTGGTCATGTCTATCGGTGACAATCCACTGATCGAATATGGGTTACCAGCTCCCCAATCATCACCGTATCAAGACCGTGGAAATCGGGAGTATAACGCTGAGACAAATTACGATCCGGGCGAAATGACCACCATACGAAATGACCATGTCGCTTTGTTCTCTTCAGAGCAAAAACTTTATGACACCGTCCTTGAAAGCGTTGGCCAAAACCAGGGTAAAATGTTTTTCTTGGATGCTCCTGGTGGAACTGGAAAAACATTTGTTACCACTGGCATACTTGCAGAGGTCAGGAGGCAAGGCAAAATTGCTATTGCTGTAGCGTCGTCGGGAATCGCTACCACACTGCTTCCGAGTGGCAAGACAGCACATCAAAATCAAAAAAATCAAAAATCAAAAAGGTTTATTGGAATCAACATTTTACATATTACATCAGTGGTGATTGGAGCCTCCTTTTAAGCGTGTAAAGCCTGTATTAGGAGACTCCGCTCTTCCATGCATTAGTAATACCTACTTAAAAATACTTGTTTAATTCTATTTTGATTTTATTTTACCATATTTATACAAATAAAATAACTTAAAAAACTATAATGGGTAACATTTACAAGTTAAGCAAAGTGTGCGTGTAAGACTGGAATTGAGTGTGAGTCAGGATGTATGTGTGTTATGTATGTGTATTTGTGTGGGATGTGAGTGGTTGAGAGAATGATATGTGAAAGGTGTTGAGCATATGACTGATGATAGTGTGTATTTATAACAATAAAGCCTCTGTGTCTTCATAACTAAGTGGTTTAATCCATTCAGTTAGTATTTTTTTGCATTCATGCTGTTTTTTATTGTGGATGTAGTTTACTGTATTACATCTGTTGTAAAGCTGAGCAGAGCGCATTTTGTATTGGATACTGGCAAATTTAGTTTTAGTTTGTGGAACATCTGCTATTAGGTCTTTTCTTCTTTTTAAATTTGATCTGGGGTCATAAGGAAGGGATTTGTGTTTATTAAGAATAGTTTTAATAATATAAAGTTTTCTCACAGAGAGTAAGCCGCTAATTTGGTAAAGGCTTCGGGTAGGAAAAAGTCTGTTCTTAAAATACATCAATTTTATAAGAGCACGTTGCCCCCGCTCAAGGTCAATAAATTTAGTTTTGGCTGCTCCTCCCCATATGGGGATGCAGTACGTCAAGACAGATTGCACCAAAGCTATGTATATTTCGTTGAGGAGACGTCTGGGGGTATTCGAGTTAGGTAGTGTGTACTTTAGCACATGCCATGTTTAAAATTCTCATCGATTTAGAGAGCGCCGAAACGCCTGTTTGTGATGTGTCACGTAACAGCGATAAGGGACACTTGCTCAAGGATTGCTCTCTGATCGTATGGGATGAGTGTACGATGGCCAATAGGAAGGCAGTTGAGGCCGTGGACAGAACCCTGCAGGACATCCGCAGGAACGAACATTTGATGGGTGGTGTCACAGTTCTGTTCAGTGATGATTTTCGGCAAACTCTTCCCGTGGTGGCGCGGGGCTCGAGGGCTGACGAGGTGAATGCTTCGTTGAAACAATCTTCGTTGTGGTCATGAGTTCGTACGCTGCGCTTGACCATTAATATGAGAGCTCGGCTCGGCGGCAATGCACGTGCTCAAGAATTCTCCGATGTCCTTCTAAGTCTTGGCGAAGGCACTCTACCAGAAGAGATAGGTAGACAGGTGGTGCTTCCAGAGTCTCTCGGTAGAGTGGTATCCAGCTTAGAAGAACTAATTCGCTGTGTGTACGGGGACATCAGTCATATACCGCACCAGCAGAAGTTTTGGGTGTGTGAGCGGGCCATTTTGATGCCCAAAAAAGATCAGGCTGCAGCAATTAACGAATGCATTCTCTCGGAAATTGAGGGGAATAGAGTGGTCTACACATCGATAAACACTGTTGTCGATCAAGATGACGCCACACATTATCCCGTGGAATATCTGAGCTCCCTGTCAGCAAGTGAACTTCCAGCGCATACCGTAAAGCTGAAGGTCGGTGTTCCGATTATGCTTCTTCGGAACTTATCTCCTCCGAAGTTGTGTAACCCGCCTAAAAGTCTTCTTGCTCCATAGACACACCATTGAGGCGGAAATTCTTACGGGTTGTGGCGTCGGCGAGGCAGTATTTATACCACGCATTCCCCTCATACGCGCGTACAGTTCCCCATGAGTGTTTGCTTCGCGATGATCATCAATAAGTCGCAGGGGCCAGTCCTGACTCTCTTTACATTTTGGCTCCTGGCAGCATAACTACCAACGTAGTTTATAGAGAAGTGTTGTAAGGTATGATACCTTGGTACGTATTTTTACTCTTTTGTGTCCTGGAATGTATTCCTGGATAATTTTCTCTATTTCGTTCAGTCACATCTTATGACTGAACTCAGCAGGATTCCCATATAACTCTCTTCACTTGCTTCGCTTGCAAAAAAAACTTATATTTCAATGCTATTTTAAAAGTTGTGTACTTATAATGCTATATAGCGACACTGGCATCTTAGGTATTTTTGGTACTGTGGAGCCTTCACGCAAACGACGTCGCGGGCAGCAGCTAGTGTAATATATAAGTAAGCTAACAGACTTACAATAATTATAATAATAATCACATGCATACAAAAAAGGAGAGCAAAGAATCATGGGCACAAAAAAAAATCGTAGGTACGCATCGCTATCAACAGGAATAATTATATCGTAACACAAAATTTTTGACTGACGAGACGCAAGAAAATTTGAAAGTTAATAGAAATTGTAAGATAAATATAATGTAATAAATGATCTTACATTTTCGATTAATTTCAAATATAACAAACAAAAAAGGAAAATCCATTAATGATAATCTGTATCTATTACTGCGTTAGTAAGACATAAATCTGCCCGCCATCTAAATTACCTTCCCATAAAAGCACCCCTTTTTATGCCACTCGTAATTAGACAGGCGTCCAAGGACCGCAGTAAATCCCACCAGAAGTAAAAGATAAAATTTTAGATGACGTCTAGCTGCAATCGGTCATCTTAAACCCTCTCCTTTGCACAAAGGGAACCCATCGTTACGTGAAAACTAAACCGGTTAAAATGAACTGCAAAAAGGAAACGTGGAGCTATATAGCCCGTAGAATTAAGTGGCGGACACGTTATCATTTATTGCAGTGTAAAGTGCAACGTGTTGGGTTCTTTATCATTTGGCGCGTTGAGGATACTGGCTGGAGTACTGTATTTTCGAGCCTTCTTTGAAAAACGATAATACTGATTGGGTTTAAACTTCTTTATGGAAACTAACGATTGTCTATTGTTATTTATTTACACTTCGCTTTTTAAATACCAACTTATATGTTTAACACCACTTTACTTATTTAATAGCTAGTAACCAGCCTATAATGTTCCTACTGCCGGGATACAGCGGTGCTATTCTGTAAAAAGATCACCGTGATAACTTAGGTACAGTGAGTTTAAAGTGAGTGGTCATTCCACCTTATGCTAGGGACACTAGAACACTAGTGTGAGCTCACTTTAAGATCACTTCACTTAAGATTTCACGGTGAGATATTTACAGAATAGCATTGCAGGCCTCCTCTCTTCGAGGGGAAGTGGGCTATAATATACCACGCGGGCCCACTGCGGGTTGGTAGATCATGTCACATGTTTGCGAAGTTCTAGGACATGCCGGTTTCCTTACGATGTTAGTGTAGTTAGGTAAGGTAAAATTATTTATTTTTCTACTATAAGTCCGAGTAATTCATGTTAAATTACTGTGAATTTATTTTGATAACATAATCATCATCTACCTATCCTTTTCCCAACTATGTTGGGGTCGGCTTCCAGTCTAACCGGATGCAGCTGAATACCAAAATTTTACATGGAACGACTGCCTACCTGACCTCCACAACCCAGTTACTGGGTAATACGATACTCCTTGGTAAGACTGATTGTCAGACTTTCCAAGGTCAAAAATTCGCGAATGACAACCGGGGCTAACGGCTTGACGTGCTTTTCGAGGCACGGAGGGGTCTTGGTATGTGAGATGGTCCATCCACGGACCAATATAAAAAAAAGATGAATTAATATTTAACATTTTCATAACATATGACTATAAAATCTGTAACATGAAATTACATAGATGCTTCCTAGATAATATTAGGTCGGGGCAAAAGTATTTTCGTATTTTTCATACTAAAAAAAATTTTTTTTTTAGGTTTAATTTTTTATTTATTTATAATATGTATGTGCCGTTTTGATCGATGACTTGTTGCCATCTTGTGGGCAATGCCATGAGCCCATTGCTGTAGAAGTTTTGAGATGTTTTATCAAAAAAATCTGACAGGTAGTTTTCAGTGTTCTTTTTGAGGTTAACTTTATGCTTCCTAAAGAGTTCTGAAATGACCGAAACAGGTGGAAATCTGATGGAGCAAGATCAGGGCTATACGGAGGATGCATCAACACACCCCAGCCAAGCTCTCTCAATTTTTGCTGAGTGGCTATAGATGAGTGCGGTCTGGCGTTGTCGTGATGAAACACCACGCCCTTCCTATTCACCAGCTCCGGCCGGTTTTTCTCAATAGCTTCTTTTAACCTCATCAGTTGTTGACAGTAGAGGTCAGAATCGATAGTTTTACCCGGCGGCAAAAGCTCATAGTGGACGATTCCTTTCCAATCCCACCAAACACACAGCATCACTTTGTTCCGAAACAGGCCGGGCTTTGCCACGGTCTGTGGGGCTTGTCCATGCTTCGACCACGATCTTTTTCGGACATTCTTATCGTCAGTAATCCATTTTTTATCACCCGTAATCAACCGTTTAAGAAATAGGTCAGAATTATTACGTTTCAACAAAGAATCGCAAATGGAAACACGTTGCATTAAGTTTCTCTCAGTGAGATCATGTGGTACCCAAATATAAAGTTTTTTCTTGTACCCAGACTTTTGTAAATGCCGTAAAACTGTTTTGTGATCAACATCCAGTTCTTCAGCAATATCATAACTACTAATATGTCGATCTTGCTCCACTTTTTCAAAAATGGCACTGATTTTATCCGTGACAGGGCGTCCAGAGCGAACTTCATCCTTCACACTAAAATTTCCTGACTTGAAACGCTTGAACCACATTTGTGCTACTCGTATTGATACCGCATTTGGTCCGTAAACCGCACAAATTTTATTCGCGGCGTTCGTCGCATTTTTACCTTTTTTGTAATAAAATTTTAAAATGTACTTACCGAATTTCTTCGTCACATACATTCATGTTGCTTGCTTGAAAAACAATTGAGAAATGGCGAGAACTAGTTTTTTTTTTATTTATTGCATCTTTAGAATGTCAATCTTCTCCTGCTCTGTCCTTCTCATACTTCTACAAAGTCAGAAGTATGAGAAGGACAGAGTCATTCTTCCTTTCATATCCAGTCCATTCTTCTTTGGAATGCGCTTCCTCTTGATATCAGGACGGCCACCAGTCGGTATGCATTTAAGCGGATATTGCAGAGTTATTTTCAACACAAGTAGAGTAGTGTCATCTCAACATCTCTCTCCCTTGAATTTGTATATATATATATATATATATCATTAGTACATATGTATATATTTATTATAGTATGTATGTGTATATAACCTATTTATGTATTTGTGTATCTAGTTTTAACAGGTTTTTTTTTTCTTCATTGTTCCTCTCAACTTAAGCACCTGCCATCTAATCTCTTCACCACCCTTGGTTGACTGGTAAAGAATGCCTAAGGCATTAAGTCCGCCTTTGTACCTTTTTGTGCGAAAAGTTTAAATAAATAAATAAATAAATGTCAACATGTAATAGTATTAAAACCAGCCAGTTACATTCAGTACTGCCAAAGAGGTTTGATTACTAACAATAGATTCAAAATACGAAAATATTTTTGTCCCGACCTATTATTAATTTATTGACACAGGTAAAGTAGTATAACATAATTATCATCACGACTGTAGGGCAGAGGTGTACCTATGGTACACCCACATTTTGCAAGTAAAGGGGGCTAGGTAGCACGCGAAATTCTAGTTTTCTTACAATTTGTAGGCCAGTCTCAGGTTGTTTGTTGAACAATATATAATTCACGACCGTAACACTTAGTAAGTATTTACAGAATTATTATCATTAAAATCATCAATACAATTTATTATAGTATAGCATAGTTAGTATTGATTGATATTTCATGAATTATTTATTCGAAAAAAACGTAAGAAATGAGAATGCCATCAAATATAGGTAGGGCGCCCTGTACCAAACGAAAGTCTGCTGTCACAACCAAACCTATATAGTGTATTTGGAGGAGAATTCAATGCCTTCTTATATTGTTGTTGCCAGGTACCAACCAACCACCAGGTACCTGCCAACTAACCCTATATACCCCATATGCCTATATTTTTATTTAGTTATTTTTTAATATTTTTTATTAAATTGCAATGGCAGTGACATAAGAGAAAATACGTACAAAAGTAAATAAAAACACTTTTATTTTTGATGTCCGAAATCCGGGAATCTTTTTCATAACAAAAACGTTAATCTAATTTAAAAAATAGGAGTCGTTTTATGAACTACATTTTGTGACTCGCTCCCTCACAAGTTGGCACGGTCTCATGGCATTCTCCTTTGAACTTCGCGGGCTACCCTGGCACTTCCCCATTAAGTAGTATTTCCAGTAAAATACCTTCCTTAATTTTGCTTTCCATTAAATTGAACATCCTGCTCTTTCTGATATTTACTCCAAAAATTAGACAGTGAACAAAAAAAGGTCACGGATAAAAATAGAACATGCGACAACGAAGTTACCGATACTTCTTTAACTTTTTATCATATTATAAAAATTTCGTTTTCTAAGGTCGTGAAGTTGAACTTTTAATCATTAAATATGTAAATAAGGTGTAAATGGGATTTCTTTATTTACTATATTAGCTTCCGCCCGCGGCTTCGCCCACGTGATATGTCGATGTCAAAATCAGTCCAGCCGTTACAGAAATCTATTTTTTTTTTTTTTTTTGTTGTAGGTAACTTACCTATATAATTTTATATGCGTTGATTAAAAAGCTGTTATTTTTACATTACAAACAGACACTTCAATTTTATTTATTTGTATAGATTTCCACAAAAAATAGGATATTTATTGTGCAAAACCTTTTTGCCCTGTTTATATTGTACTAAAATCACCATGTAGTTTTTTTTAGCTATTTCTACAACGAGGCTCAGGACGAGTTAGAGTAAGGCTTGCAGGCATGGCTTGAAATACCGGTATTTATGGGAACCGGTCCCATTAGCCTTGGTGTGATACCGGTAACAGAGTAGTAATTGTACTATTGGTATTTCTAATCAGTATCCGTACTGCACCAATACCAAAATAGATACAAAAAAAAATATTTCCGTTAGTTAGAGTGAGAACACAGATAAACGGCCAGTTTCTTCATCAACAACTAAAGTAATCAGACAAAGTATTGACTTTTACTTGACCTTTACTGATACTGCGGCAAATGTTTTTCTTTATTCAAGTAACAGCTAAAATAGTGAAGGAACAATTTAACCTTTACTTTGACTTTTGTGACGTAACTTTGGCTGTTACTATTGATGAAGAATTTGGCCGTTAGTAAGTAAAAAGGATAGTTAATAGACATTAGAGAAATAACTTCAAAGTTGCCAACCGTACGAGGAACCTCGTATAAATAAATATGAGATTTGTGGCACACCGTCGTGTGTCACAAATCTTCAGGTATTCACAAAAATTCAGGTAGGTACTCGGCGGTACCTACCTGAATTTGGTGCCGGTACATGTAAGGTGGAGTACCGGTACCAAGGAACCGCCAAAAAGTAGGCACCGGTAAGAACCTGTACTTTTGGTACCGGTTTCAACCCCTGCTTGCAATACCAAACTTTATCATCTCTTGGATTCTAATACCTCAAAAGTTCTATGTGCTGATGAATATATAGACGCCAGCACATCAAGCTACTACAATGTGCCAAATTTCTTTAGTAGATTTTTAACTTTATCGGTAAAGCATAAGGTTCAAAGTTGATTTGGAAAATTTTACAGTTTCGGGTATCTTGACATGCTGGCGTCTGTACAAAGATTTTATTGGCATATCTGAAGTACTGTAGGATTCAGTGTCACGTTTTTATGTTTTAACCACATCTTTGCGTTTTTCTGTTTTCTCTTTAATATTAAGAATGTTTAAACTTTGTTTTTACTCATTGAAGTTGGATTTAACCGTTTTAATTACAGTAAAAAATACCGTAATGCGTAATGCGACCGTTGTATAGAAAAAGTTTTGTATAGAAATTGTTGTAGGCCACTTTCTATTACGCGATTTGAATACTCCTAGATATAAAAAGGTAGGACACACAAGGAGTTCGACTTTGGCTTACCTTTCCGAAGCTCTCCAGCTTCATTTCTCAACTGTATGTTGGCTCCATCCTCTCTTCGCCAGAGGATCCTCGGAAGAGGTCTACCTTCAGCTCTGCAAGACAGGCTGACGTCTTGACCTTCTCGGGAGACCAGGTCCCCGCTTGTGCCTTCGTCCACTATGTTTGGGGGTACTGGGGAGGAAAAGCACCAATTAATAGATGATCTATTTTATTAATTTACTAGTAGCGCGCCGCGGTTTCACCCGCATAAGTTTCGATCCCGTGGGAATATCGGGAAAAAAGTATTAATCCTAACTATAAAATATCTGTGTGCCAAATTTCATCCAAATCCGTTCAGTAGTTTTAGCGTGAAAGAGTAACAATCACAGACTCACAAACTTTCGCCTTTGTAATATTATTGTGATAAAAATGCGATATGGTTTGAGAGTTAGTCAAATGTTTGGAGTGCATCACAATAATAAATTAAATATATTGTCTCTGGACTGAAGTTCGGTCATGGTGGTCAGTCCTAATGACCCAAGAGATGTATTAGTGAGTGAAGCCGTTGGTCCTTCACCTAATCTAATTTTGGTCGTGTCGGATTACCGGCCCGTTCGACAATGAGAGTATAATAAATATATAGACACATAAGGGCTAATAATACTATTTTTTCCTATTAATAGTTTAACGTTAGTCTCCTTTTTAAATTAATATTACCTTATAAATTATTATTCACGCCTGTCATTACAGTAACTTTATATGGGACTGATTTTTTTAAATTGATTAAATAAAACGTGAAAGTTGTTCAGTAATTATTAAATAACATCTCCAAAACATCTTCCTCTAATGTTCTTTGTAATTACCAGGCACGCTCCGCTTGTAAAACCACGAAAATTACATTGTTTTAAACAATTAATTAACAGACGCGTTCATTAATTGTTTAAAACAATGTTAATTTTAATAGCAAATTTTAATTAAATGAAGGATAGGTACAATACAAAAAAAGGTACCTACTCGTACTTAGAACATTTTTTTTCAGAAGAAATATCTAAGTAAGGACTTAAGATATACACAACGGTTTGTTATTTTACGAAAGAAAATTAATTATTAACGCGAAATAATGCCTTATAACATTATTTTCGTCTGGAAACGTAAAAAGTTGAACGAAACGGAAGCAAGTCCCATCATGTTACGATTCCCATGAGCTTGAAAAAAAAAGAGCAGGGATTTTAAGGTTTCGCATAAAATCTTAAGTAAACAGACAATGGCCCCGATTCTGTTGTTCACAAACTAAACTAAATTTAAGTTCAGTGCATCTTTTTCTTTCTATTTCCTTAAGAAAAGGACAGAAGATAAATATTAGTTTAGTCCTGTCAAATTAGTCAGCACCTGACGTAAATTGACGTATTTTTAGTAGCCAATTTTTTTACTTGTCTATGGATTTTCTAATTTGACAGGACTAAACTAATATTTATCTTCTGTCCTTTTCATAATGAAATAGAAAGAAAAAGATGCACTGAACTTAAATTTAATTTAGTTTGTGAACAACAGAATCGGGGCCATTATATGTTTATTAGAGAACTTTAAACATTATAGGACAAGTCCCTAGTTTCTTGTAAAACGCTAGTTTTAATCTGAGTTTTTGTCACTTTATTTGCTTAACTAGCATCACCCCGAGGTTTCACGCGCATAAGTTTCGATGCCGTGGGAATATCGGAATAAAAATTATCCTATTTAATTAATTTATAGTTTGCATTCCAATGAATTCTGTAACATATAATCAGCCTACAATGTTCCTACTTGCTGGGACACAGGCCTCCTCTCTGTGAGAGGGAGTGGGCCGTACTCCAAGACCCCCAGTGTGAGTTGGTAGATGTCACATGTCTTTTGGTTCTAGTACATGTCGGTTTCCAGCCAACAGGCCGATATTATTTACGGTTTTTGTGAACCATTGTAGAAGAAACATAACCATAATTATATGCTGTGGATAACGGTGTGAGTTTCACATTTATATAATATCTTTTTTTATATTATTTGCGCAGATATAATGTGTTACTGTTTGTTTGTCCCAAATAAATAAATAAATAAATAAATAACCATCACCAAACTTGACAGTTCACAAATAATATAGATGAAACTTGTGATATTGTGAATAATATACCTACAGAATCGGTTATCAATAAATTGAGCTAAGCCCGACTATCGTACAATACAATAAAGAGAACGCTTATACGAAAGGGATGCTTATTTACTTATTCGCAAACTCCCAGAATATCTCGTAAATTGAGAAAAGTAGTATAGGCTCAGAATACTCTTGGCATGTAATATCCTCTATGATATATGCAAAGGGTCTTCTTCTTTATATTTTAGGATTTCTTTTGAAAATAAATATTAGCATTTTTGTTAGGTAACTGGTATTATACAGTATTTGTTTATACTGGTACATTTCCTCATCTGCCCTTATCCCAATTTATCTACTTTTGAAATTATTTAATCTCTGTTATCATTAATTAATAGTTAAAGTTGAGAAACAGGAAGCAAAATGCTGTAGCTACCGTATTTTTTACCCATAGTAGAACTGCGAACTCGCTTCTGGTAAAACCCAGGGCGGTTTGACGAAAAATTTTATACATCTAAAATATTCGCCTCCGACGAATAACAAAACTCGCTCGTATAATAAAAGTTATAAACAAAACAAATATAATACTTTCTGAAGCACACAGCGACCGTGTATGGAACGTATTTTAATATAGTCACGTCTCACCAAACTTCTCCAAACCACGTTCGGCACTATCGTCTTTATGAACTTAACATTATACTACAGCACTTACATAGTAACTATGTGACTTTGATAGAGGATTATTGAGCATAATTTTGCGTGTTAAGTCACTGTGCAAACGGGCAAACTTTGGTTGACGTTCGTGTATTATAGCGACCGTTATAAACAAGTTTTTATAATATCCCGCTTTGCTCCCAGTCTGTGGTGAACGGAAAATATTTTGAGAACATCGTTCAATAACAAAGTTGAAGAAAAACATGTTTTTCTGTGCTTGAAAGTGGTAGTGGAGAATCACTTGAAATGGTACGTTTGGAATATTATGACCTTGTAATACATAACACAGATCTAATAATAATATGGAGCTTGCCCACCAACAGTGATATACACTGTATTTAAATATTTCTCATTTTATTATAATTATCGAAAAAGAAAACCAAATTAAACACCAGCATAAAGGCGGCAACAATAAATCCCGAGTAAAACAAATGAATTAAATGCTAGTGAAGCACACAGAATAACAGAAAAATATACATAATCACTTCAATGTAAAACATGGTCCCTGTTCGTCCAAGTGCGGTTGAAATCTATGCTCTGAATGGAATACCTTCAAAATTCGTACACCAAACGTAACCCGTCGATCAACCTCCCAGAATTTAGTGCTATTTACCCCGATAGGCCACGAACAAAATGTGCGGACTGTAAATCACTAGATCCTGGAACAACTGAACAAAATAGCCGACGCTGTCGATGCAGGCACATGGGAGCACGGCGCTATTAGCCAACGTACTACACGCTGACAAACCTCCAGAACCATTGAAGTGTTAGTAACTGCTACTATTCGTTTTTACTTTAAGTATTCGTTGTTGAGAATGTTGTTTTCAAATATTTGGTATAAAGGCCTTATTTAATAAAAGCTGTAAAGATTTGGGTCTACGTAAAACTGAGCGAGGCTTCATCTTCATGATTTAATTTGTTACACAAAAAGATAAATAAATGCAATCAAATTCACTAGGTAGGTACAATATAGAGTTTGATAGGTATAGCCTATATTTTGGTGCTTAAATGCAACCTTTACAAATACTTTGAAATCAAAATCCAAAGTCATTTATTCAAATTTAGCTGAGAATCAGCACTTCTCGAACGTCAAAATTACATAAGACAGTCCCCGAAAATGCCCCCCTTCACCACTTCCTCCCCAACACAAACTCGGAACAGCTATCTGTTCAGTAAAAAAAAATTGCTTCTATACAATAGTAGGTATGCAAAGTAGTTAATATTACGAGACATAGAACATTAAATTAAACTTTTTGTCATATATCAGCTAGCCACGCCAATATGCCAATAAATAGAATGTAAACTATAATCAGTAAAAAAAAAAAATATATAAATGAAAACAAAATTTAACACCTCGGCATAAAGGGTGCCACAGATTACATATATAAGCAGCGGGATTGTCCGAAAGGGTTACCGCTACCCCGGAATATAAAGGGCTAAGGAAGGAATACGGGTGGGTTTTAGTCAGTAAGAGTCTGACACTCCCTTCTGCTCCACCTAGAGCGGGATTTGATGATTTCCCATCCTCAAAAAAAAAAAGCTTACATATTTATACAATACTGGGTTATGTTCACGTAGATGTCACTCGAAATCACAAATTATAAACTAGGACCATCGAAGTAAAATAAATAAATAGTTAATTACTAATAACAATAACAAAACCATGGTCAGCAAGACTAACAGTCACCACAAGAAGCACTCATTCACGAGCATATTCGCAAAGATCAGCCATTACTCCCCTCAAATATTTGAGAGAGCGCCATATTTGAAAAATAGATGGCACAAATACGAGATAAGCATTGATTTATACAAAGAATAGAAAAAAAAAACAGTAAGCGTCAGATTTTTCTGACAAGACAAGAGACAAGGATAAAAAAATGTGAAAACGTAGAAGCATCTCCTTGGGATAATTATTGAAATAATATGACAAACTCTGGTTTTATTTACTCGACCCGGTACTGAGAACTCGTTAAGCTCTCACCGTACTGTACCTCTACAGTTAGCCTTCGACATTAAAAGCTACAAACCCCCCCACACGGCTGTCTGCAAATTAAAAGTATGGCCAATTATTTGGTTTTAGTAGAAATTGGCACACCGGTGACAGAACCCCGGGAGCACCAATTACTTTTACAAAATATTATAAAAATTAAACATAATTATTAAGTCTTTGTTAAAAGAAATATGTATTTTTTTTTTAAACCTTCCTTGCTCACCTTCTGTTCTAGACACTCATGTGCAAAATTGTATGCCTCAAGACCTGGGTTTGGGCTTAGCATTGTCTGTCAGTGAATTAATTAAATCTAAGGTCCGTATTACAGAAGGAAACTCAAGCATTGATCTCTGTTTAAAACTAGTTTTGAGTCAAGTTTTAATTTTAGAACGATCCTCAAGCATAGATTCTTTGATCATAGTTCAGCCGAGTTTGACTTTATTCTAGATCGTTACTCAGTTCGTGAATCGAACCCAAGCAGTGATTAGATCTGTAATCACCCAAGTGTGGTCGAGACCGCGCTTGAGCATAGATTGTCATGGGAAATTTTGTTCTTTTTTAAGTTTATTTGCGTTTTCGAGTTTATAATTATTGTGGAATTGAAGATTACTATCAAAATTGATACTTATATCTGGAGAAGTAGATTATTAATAGGTTTAATCATTCATAGAATTTATATTACATAACAGCTTTTCTTCCAATAGACTGATATATTTTTTTCGTCTTGCATTTATAGTGACAATCTGGAATTAGCTGATCGATTCAATATGATTGCGTGCTTCGAGCTAATTTTGTTCCTAATATCGAATTGTGCCTTAGTAGATATGGATTTCGACAACCTTCTAGGGATTTCAGAACATTGAAGAAGAATAAAAAAAAAAACCTCAGCGGGAAGTGACGGACTATTGCATATTCGTCATTCGGAGTAGGTTCACATGATGAAAGGATTTATAGGGAAAGCTCAGTAGGTGCTCAGGAGGTTTGAAGACAATAAGGATTATTCAATGTAGTTTCTTAAGACAACAGTTCTAAGGCCCAGAACGAAAGAGCCACATTATTATAGCCACATACAAATAACAAGAGACATTTTGTAGAAACAATTTATTTTGATACGTAATTTCATCATTTTTGTTATAAATTCTTTATTTTTGTTTTCCAATATTCTTCCTCCAGACATGGGTGCCATATTATTTTCTCATGCCACTATCATTCCTCATGTTTTACACGTAGCATGATCTCCTCCGTCGCCATACTCCCCGTCTTTGCGAGGTTGAATAGTATCTATTGGTGCTAGGTGATAGTGGCTGAAGCAGCATTCAAAAATGCACCTGTAAACAAGTATTATAATTTATTGTTATTAAAAACACTGAAACCCCGTTACAAAATCAATAGGAAGTAATATAATATAGACACAAGTACCTACATAAATTATGAAAAGTGAAAATTCAATAAAAATACATACCTATTAGCGGCTACTGCTTTCAACATTCATTTGGTCAGTTTTTATTAGTAAGTATATATACATTCAGAGATAAATACTTTTTCTTGTTTACTCCAATTATTGGAGTTTATTATTTTCATTGCTATAATCGCAAACACAAAGAAATAGACATATTAAAAATTATTTTATTCAAATTAATTTTTTCTAATGAAATTGTTGACTTACATACGATTGTCAAAACACGACCACAGAGCACTTTAGTCACGACAGATACAAAAATTTGTGGAATGAAATAGTACAAAATGACTCCAAACAGTTTAACTTCAATAAATCTGTGTTTATACTATTCGCAGCTAACAAAATAACGCTCACTTCCTAAATATTTGGGTTCTTAAGGTACATTTTAATATTTCTAATCCTGTGAATACCAGAACATAGTTGGTAAATAAAATAAATAGTAAACGAAAACAGGCTGATGCATAGACAATACACATCTCTGCTTGAGGCTCGATTTGATTCTCGCTTCAGCTGATTATAGTTTGATTACCGTTCTGGAATAAGTACAATGCTCAAGTACTGATTCTATACTTAAACAATGATCAACTGATTGACGATCAAACTAGACTTGAGGAATGTTCTGTAATACGGATCTAAGATTTTTATTAGGAAAAGCAGTGGTGGCCCAGTGGTAACGGCCCCGAATTACCAGTTGTAGGTCGTGGGTTCGAACCCAGGCCGGCGCTTAACTTTGTATCAATTTCATCACCACTAAGAGGCATTATTACCTAAATACATAAACCTCTTCCCAATTAGACCTAAGCCTACACTTCAGCTTTTATTCAAACCCACAAGCCTTTACATAAATATTCACCTGAACAAAGGCTATACAAAACAAAAGCGATGAGGTGATTTGTTATCACGTATGGAAACTACGTCAAAGCACTGAAAGTTTAGCGGTGTCTCCAAAGTTCCGACTTTCAGCGACTTCCACTTGTCTTCCATCCAGACGTCTGCCACAAATCTGAAGAATTTTGTTTTTCCAATCTTGCTTCGGTATTTTTTTTACGGATTGGCTTGGCATGTAAAAAGAACAATGTGAGGTTAGGTAAAAAGTATTCTGCCCCACCGTATTTCATTGTTCTATCTGAACTTTTTGATGGTTATTTATTTATTTATATGAAATGTTTGACTTTTCTCAATAAAGCTGTGTTCTGGGTAAGAAATAAGTGATTCAGAGAGCTTAATTTTAACATTTATTTCTAAAGTTGGTTTATGTGAAAGGCTTATAATTATCTACTCACTTGACTTGCCGTTAAGTGAACAAATAAAAATATCGGTACTTAAATCTGACGACAAAAAAAATCTATCGAATTCGGTTGCAAACTAATACGATATTTTGGCATACATAGAGTTTTGAAGCAACATTATAAGTATAATATTCTAACCAATACATACCTGGTAACAAGAAACGAAACGAATGTATAGTCATCAAAGGAGATAAGTATGCAGGGTCGTCGAATATAGTTAGAGTTTAGTAAGAAACCGATTGATGTTTTCGAATAAAATTTCATTTAATTAATAGAACACAAACAGTTCATTTATCAAAATTAAATTTCTTTCGTAAACATCAATCGGTTTCTTACTAAACGTCAACTATATTCGACGACCTTGCATACTTATCTCCTTTGCTGACTGAACCTAAATATGGGTATCACGGGTAGCAAACTGAAAATTTCATCGTTTTGTACCCGCCAACCATTCAAGATGGATCACTATCATACGCGAGCCCGAAGCCACAATCTTAACCTATACTTGGAATCTTCCAATAAAATATATTCTTACTACTACATTATATAAACTTGCTTTAGAAAATAACAACATCCTTCACGTTGACGGAAATTCAAACTCCAAACATACTTTGCACTGAATTTTGACCTTATTTTACAAAATATCTCGACCATGTAATTCGATTCAAGTAACGATGGACAAAATTGAGCACTTCGAAACTTTTCGCACAAATACGAAGAAGTCAGAACGAAAAGACAGCTTTTAACAGCCGTTGACCCAAAACAGACCGATACATCACCAAAAGTTGAGGATATACGACAGATACGATAATTATTATTGCTTCCAGAGAAATCTTATCATGAAGTCTTTTTGCGGGAACTTTTTTAGGTGAAGGCCACAAAACAAGTGTAGAAATAAATAATGGAGAACAGAAACCAGCAACCGGGAAGGAACATTACAAAACAAAAACAATTTAAGAAAGCGCAGCGATGGCGCATAATTTGTTCTGTGCACACTTTGTGCAATAGATGTAGTAACTTTAATTTCGGTACAATTTCCACGGTTGCTTTTGTGTTCTGCTGATGTGAAAAGTTGAAATATCATCATGTTTTGCCTCTCTTGTGTAATTAAATTTACTCCCAAGAGTGCTTGTTATTTTCATGACAAATTGAAGTTCTGTGTCATAAAATTTAAGTGGCGTTGATATATAAAGTTTACACCGCGTTGATACATAAAGTTTTGAACAGGGACTGAATGTTGTGCGACTTATTCAAGGACACAATGTGTTGGTTTCTTCTTGTAAATTAAGTATCAAAGAGGTTCGTGGATAAATATTGATATGCTTCACAACTGGACTGGCTATCGCGGAATACTTTTACAAAATGTGGATGCCCATAAGGAATGGGCCCATCCCTTCTTTACACAGTCATTATGGCATAGGCCTTTTAAAGCTATGCAATGAAATGAAATGATTTTTTTTTTATTCTGTAAATCAGAAATTGGAATCACTTACGGAATCAATATACTCATGTAAACATTTTCTATCAAAAGTCGGTAACTATTGTCTTTATTATCATTTTGATAAAACCTAGCAAAAAAGGTGATATTTCTGCTTCAATCACGCATCGAAAAATTTCGACCTAATCCCATTTGTTACAGTAAGACAGCACTATCGCTCACATTTACCGCTTGTTTTGGTGCTTCATTTGGGAAGAAACATTTCAAATAAACGTATTGATGTTATGTTATAACAGACGGGCCCGTAATGGCTGACCAGACGCCATTCCGAAGTGCCATTCCACTCCGATGTTGTTTTCCTTCAGAAAAATACTCGAAATGTTTCCACTAGAGGGAGAACATATAAAAAACAAGTGGTCGAACGAACAGTATGTCATATAATTTTGTGGCACCGGTTTATTTGGAAAGTTCCCGTTTTAGTACAGTTTAAGAAATTGGGTTAGTTTAGTGCTAGTTCTAATTTTTGAAGCTGTTCGCTAAAGTAACATATTTTAATATCGTAGAAGTTTTTCTTAAATTACTTGTTTTTGTCTGTTCACTTAACGGCACGGTTGAAGTTTCAGACGCTCGGTTCTTTTAATGATGCAATTCGAAAAACTCAAGCAGAAAAAATCTCTTGTTCAAATCATTGCGTTTACCACACATGAGGAAAAATCCTTGGGATTACTAAAACTTTGAATCGCAATAGGTATTGCGTATCAAAAGCTCATAGTAAAAAAACATATACGTATAATATCTCTACTTACCTAACACATCAACACATCCAATCTGCTTCTTCATAGTACTGGTATTGATTTGGCACATATAGCACCCTCGGTCTTCGACCTTCAGCGGTCGTATGTGAAGCTGCCACGACCTCGGGGAGTCGTTGGTCACGGCGTACCGCGAACTGTGTGTCACCAGTCGAGTGTGGAGGGTTAAGATTGTCTGGTCATCTGCTCGGATCCACGCCACCTGTGCAAAAGAAAAAAGTGTATTAATATGGAGATTTTGTTTTGTTGTAAGGCGCTCCCTCACCGTGAGAGTAGATAGCCTGTAATTTAACCGTAATGTAGGGTAATTTTCACTCATATTACTTGTTTAATTTATTTCTGTTTCAGACGTCATTATTGTTACAAAAAGCCACAAGCGACAAAATTTAGAACTAAAAACTAAAATCTACAATCTGACGCTTCATTTCACGCTGTTTTATATAACATCTAATTGATTACCCGCTGCATTGATACATGTAAAACGTTTATGCAAGTCTGCGTGTTAAAATTCAGTAAATTATAGAAAATCGCAAAAAAACAAAACTGTTTTACATAATTGCGTTGTTTTGTAAAACAGCTAGCGGTTATGTAAAACAGCGGATTCGACAATCCATCTGCGACATATATAATGTTAGTAATAGTGGCGAGTGTAAGTAATGTAGGTCCTAAACACAACGATCGGTTAGAATAAAAAAGAAATAAGTACCCTTCTTTATTTCTTCAAGTAAGGATCGGGTTCCCTGGAGTATCATAGGATAAACTGTTGGCGTTCTGACTTTACGTTTTATCGACTAACCTTGTAACTAAGTGATTTTCAGGCTGGACATCTAGACTATTGATAAGGATACCTAGTTGACATCCTTATAGATTAATTCACCCTTGAACTTCAAGTGGATTCCTCGGTATCGCCCTTCCAACTAATTTATAATACACACATCAAAAGTGTCTAGGGATCAAGCATTTTTATGCGGATTTCTTGAGATTGAGATGTGGCTTTGTAATAAATTTATGATTTTATAAATTTATATGGATCCTTTTTGGTGCATTTCATAATTTGAATCAGGAACTGTGAATCAAATTCGAGTAAAAGATGAAAATCAGCTGTCAATATTTTCCCTATAAAAACATACAACGCATTGAAGACATTATTAGTGCTACTGTTTCCCTACTACTGATTAAAACCAACGTTATTATGGAGCGGCGACGTCATTTAAGCAGGGAAGAAATGCTCAGAGCCGTGGGAATGATAGAAGCTGGTTCCCGGCAACGTACTGTGGCTTTAGCTCTGAATACAAGTCAGAGTGTTATCAGTCGACTTTGGACACGTTACCGAAGCACTGGTACCGTGGCTGAGCGCCATGGAGGACGGTATCGCTGCACCACACGGAGACAAGACCGATACATTCAAATCTTAACTCGAAGAGCTCCAACAATAACCGCCATGATGTTAGCCGTGAGGCTTCATCACTCTTCAGGGAACTTAATTAGCGACCAAACAGTCAGAAACCGCTTGCATGAAGTGAACCTTCATTCCCGAAGACCGCTACGGGTACCACCTATAGCAATGCACAATCGTAGGATTCGATATCAATGGGCTCTTGAACACAGAAATTGGGCAGAAGAACAATGGCGTTTCGTGTGCTTTTCTGATGAGTCTCGTTTTGGTATGAGACCGGATACAAGACGTATACGACACTGGAGAACCCCTGGACGCCAACAGCGATTAAAATCCTGCCAGGAAGTCCATCCTTATAGTGGTGGAACCATCATGGTATGGGCGGGTATTTGGATCGGCGGAAGAACTGAGTTGATTTGGATCAGAGGCAACCTCAACGCTCAAATTTATGCTGAGACGATTGTATCAGACGTCATCGTTCCTCTACAAGTGCAAATCGGTCCCTTATTTCAGTTAATGCATGATAATGCACGACCGCACACCGCAAGAGTTGTAAGACAGACTCTCGCCGCAGCTAACATCAATGTCCTGCCCTGGCCTGCTCAGTCGCCAGACTTGAACCCGATTGAGCATGCATGGGATATGCTACAGAGAAGAGCTCTGCCGAATATGGAGGGTATCCAGTCGCAAGAAGACCTTTTTTTGTTGTTGCAACGAACATGGGCGGCCATCCCATAGCGTGATTTGGATGAACTCATTTTGAGTATGCCAAACCGATGTTCTTGTGTTGTTAGTGTTCGCGGTAGAAACACGGATTATTAATTGTTTAAGTTACCCAATAAAATTTTAGAGAAAACTGTTATTTCAGTCTTTTTTTCGAACTTTTGTGTTAGTGGTTCAAATGTCAAAAATCCCTTTATTAGGAAAATGGCAAATTTCTTTATTAATGCAAAGGTGACTTGGTTTATCGTTACTGTGACAAACGAAAACACTTTATTTGATGAATCCTTAAAGAAAATTTTAATTAATATCAATCAGGAGAAAAGTTATTGCAAAAATATATGTTGATCCCTAGACACTTTTGATGTGTGTATTTGCACGAATCGCGTCTTTATTGAACTGAAACCAACTCTGTTCACCCGTGATGAGCGAAGCCAAGGGTTCAAACGGCTCTAGAGAAATAGAAGAATTGGCATTTCTTGTGTACCTACACATTATGATCTACATTTCACTAGATAAATCATGAATAAAACATGACCACATTACTCAAATATAAAGATCGAATTCTTTCATATTAATGTAATGAAACCGATAAGCCGTGATGGTATCTAAATTACAATTATTTAAAAAAAAAAAACACTCGTTCTTGCCAACAATATACTAAAACATGTACCTAGGTAAGTTCAATTTTCAAAGAGTCTGAAAACACAATATTGCTATACAATATGTACGTTATATAAATAGGCCCTTACATTGTGTGTGGGTTCTGTAAGACAAGACCCTAACATAAATATTAAGCAAATGGGAGTATAATTAAACGCACAATGTTACTCTGGAACAATAGCCTTTGCCAGGGGCGCTAAACCCATGATCAAAAGAAAACGTACTCTGAAGTGGTACAAGATGAAAATAAAGTGAAATTCTTTTAAAAAAAGGTTAGAAATCAAGCGAAATTACAAATTACATTACGTTTAACACAAACCTAGGGTACAAAGGAAAGAGGCACGAAAAGGGAAATCATTTTACTGCCGCACTTTGTATTTGTTCGGAACATTTTAATCCAATATTATCTGATTTGAAGAAGGAAAGTTATGTCGGTCGACCAGAAGCAGGAAAAGATTTTCGTGATAAAAATTTGCTAAGAAATTGAGAATTGTATATAATATGTTTGAGTTGCTGAGTTAGCATATTTCTACGGTTTCTAAGGTAAATGTTGTTAATTGGATAAATAAATTATACTTGCATTGCAATTTTTTTTATAAGACACTTTTTTCTTAATAAAATGAAGATGAATATTAATAATTGTCCGAGGAAAAACCACTCTATTATAATATAAACAAATAAACACCAGTACTTGGCATTACAATACGTATTTCAATTACTGTTATTGTAAGCCTGATCATCCCATTGCTGGCCAAAGGCCTCTCCATGACTTCCACCTCTTTCGATCTAGGGCTAGAATGGACCATCATCCGCCTAGCCTTTTCCCAAATATGTTGAAGTCGGCTTCCAGTCTAACCGGATGCAGCTGAATACCAGTATTTTACATAGAGCGACTGCCTATCTGACCTCCACAACCCAGTTATTGGGTAACACTATATCACTGGGTAAGACTGGTTGTCAGACTTTCGGGCTTCTGACTACCCGTAACGACTGTCAAAGATTCACGAATGACAGCCGGGACCAACAGATTAACGTCCTTTCCGAGGCATGGAGGGGTCTCGGTATGTAAAGATGGTCACCCATCTACAGACCAACCGCGGCAAGCATAGCTTAACCTGATCGATCGACGTTTGCGGCTGTTATTGAATGAACCACTTTAATGGACTACTGGTCTTTTTCTTCAGCTCGTTCCCTCATATTCTACGTATTTTGATTAATATTAATAAAATTCCAGGTACTCTTTACGTAACAAAATATTTTCCCACAGCATCAGGTTTCTGTCACACCTATTAACATTATCATTAATGTTTGATAGCCCTGTAGATATAAAATTAAAATTAATAAGCTTCCCTGAGCCTATTTTAATCTGGGTAAGGTATCATTTTAATAATAGGTATCTAATCTTTATGGAACTCAATCTTCTTGGAATTTGAGAAGCCATAAATAACTTTGGATTACTTGTTGTGATTGAATTTGTAGATTTACATTATTATAAAGATCTTAGACTTTGTGTGCTACTAATACCACTAAATCTATGAGTAAACAACAACAATCAAAAAGTATTTTATTTTTCGCTTAGGTACATTTGTCTATTGATTTTTGTAGGGATCTATTTCTTACTTTTTAAACAGAATCAGTAAACGAAAACAATTCGGCTGAAAGTTCACGGAGGGGTCTCGGTATATAAAGGATCGACAAAATTCCTAAGTTTATAATAAAATCTAGGAATCGATTTTCACTTACTTCTATTTGTCATATCATTTTTTTTATGGATATACGCTCCCCAATGCCACGATTCGGAAAATGTACACTGTATTTTTGCAATTCAGTCATGATTGCGAAAGTGCCTTCGGCTGAATATTCAATACGTAAATTCGCATAATCTCGCGAGCCCTTTTTTCGCTATGTGATTTATCATTTCCTATAGATAGGCATTTGTTATTTTTACGAGCTAAGCTAGTAGGTACCTATCGGAATTTGTTTTGGTTAGAATTTTAGGTATTTAGCTATTTTAGGAAGGGTTATCCACATTTCACAATATTGTTTTAATGATAAGTTAAATTAATGATATTTGTTTATATTTAAGAGGAAATGCGGGTGGTCTTTTAATAACATAGCAATGATATTTTACAGAATAATAAATATTAACTACTTGTATATGTCCCTATGTTTTCTTTTTTGATGATACATTATTTTTATAAGCACTAGAAGCCTCAAAAATGCCAATTTAAACCGCTGTCAACAGAGCCTAGTGTACAAATTTGACAATTATTAATGAAAAAAGAAAAACCTAGAGACACAGTTTAAATCCTTCTTATTCAGTTTACGAAATATCTTTTAAATTGGTCCAATATTGGAGGAGGAAACAGGCGAGCCAAACCTCGAATTATGACTTTTTACTTAGGCTTTTTCAAAAGTGTCTCCGACCGCATTTCTTCATAATTTGCTGAGTATTAGGGCCATTTCATTTCCGTCAATTTATAGGAACTGTTTTATAATAATTTTTACGATACTGCTCGCGGACTGAGTGAGAGCGAGACAGAGTGCGGTGCTAGGCGGCAGGCAGCGCCAATAGTTTAGGTATTTGCTTTTTACGGTGAAAAACATGGTAATTAAAAAAAAATATAAGACCTGCTGTATAGTTAGTTCAGTTAGTATACAAAGTTTCATGATCTAATTTGAAGTATTTTTTTAATAGCACCGGTTTATTGTTCGGTTTGGAGGTAATTTTGGATTTTTTTTCTATCGAGAATATTTTATGGAATCGTGTTTCCGTCAAACGTAAGACCTAACATTAATCCTCAACTTTATCATATATTAATTTCAAAATTAATGCTGCAGTATTTTTGACATAACGAAGGATCATGCTAAGCCATTTGAGGTAGTATAGGCCCTTAAGCCATGTTTTCCTGTAAGAGCGGTGGCCGCCATATAACGCCTGTAATTTATCAGCGAATGACGTCACTAAAACGTTATTACTAAAGAAGTAAGTTGGCGTGCTTTCTTAGAAATCGTTTTGACCCCTTCAAGTCAAAACCTGGAGATAATTTTTAACCGACTTCAAAAAACGACGAGATTCTCAATTCAAACGTGTTTTTTTTATATGTTTGTTACGCGATATCTCCGGAAATTGTGAATCGATTTCAAAAAAATGTTTTTGTAATTAATGGATACGGTATGCCTCATGGGTAGTCCCAGATAAATTTTATTACCTTTGCTTGTGTAGTTTTTGAGTTAGCTTCAATAAATACGTATTTGTACCACTTAGTTTATATTAATGATGTTATAATAACTTCCTGCCACTGATATTTACATAGCAAGTAATGTTAAACGAGTTTGTGTAGGGTAAGTACAACTTAAAAGTGAAAAATAAAAACTTTTTTACAAAAAAAAAAAACAGCAGACTTCCAAATAAGACACTACAAAATGAAAAATAACTTTAATATCGAAATTCGGTAGCAATGAAAATGCGAACCCATGGACACCGACTTCCGAAATTAAAGTTATTTTTCGACACTATTTGGAAGTCGATCGTTTTTTTTTTTTGTAAAAATAGTAGATTATTAACCAAGGGGATAAAGCAGTGTCTTCTGTCGCGGATGACGATTTAAATCGCGAGCGTAACGAAGACCCCAAGACTAAGACAGCTTTATCACCGAGGAAAATACTCTACTTTTCATACCATTTGCGAAGAAATTAACACAATAATAATATGAGATGACAATTAAAAATAAATTAAAATTAACTTAACGTTTAAGTATTTGAAGAAAACAAAGACGCGGCAAATTCCTAGACTAATATTTTTTTGTCGGAAAAACAAACGCATCGAGCTCATACGGCCTCGTCGGTTTTCGTAATTTTATTAATAATCATAACTGCATAATAAATGCGTATTCCTTTTTCAAAAAGATGTATAATGCTTTATTTAAACAAACTCAATGGTGTAAACACAGATGTAGTTGGGTATAAATTTCGGTAAGTATTCCAAATTTAAATCACATTCTCCCCCTAGAGGATGAATGAAATTCAGTACAATTTTCTTTCCCTGTTTTTAACAGATTAAAAATGACTATTGTTATGTTCGCTTTTTGTGGCATAGAATGTCACTTTTTTGAGCAAGTGGTACGAAAAAGGATTTTAATAACAACTGTTAAGTGGCGACCTACGCTCTTCTAGGAAATCGTAGCTGAAGTGAAGATACGCCATTATAGCCATACAATATTGTAATACAAGGGAGTAAAAATACCCATCACATAGCCGTCAACTACGCATTCTGTACATCAAACTAAGTAATTTTGTGCAAAAATAACTGCTGGGAACTGAATTTTCATAATTTTTGGTGTGAAAAATCGCTGTTTACGGTAGTGCGAAACGTAATTCACGCAAAACATTGTAGGTATTGTAGGTACTCATAGTCGTGGGGGTACTTAAAGTTGTGTTATACCATTAAAAACTTGCTTTTGTCGGTAAAAATTGGAATTTTGACCTTCAATATCTCCATAACAAGAAGGGTCCCAGTCCAGTAAAAAGAAACAATCACAATTACGGGGAGTACAAATGATTCTCAGCTTCATTATTTTTACACCCGGTAAGTATCGCTGTAGCTTGCCTAAATTAAGAAAATAAAAACAAACAGAACCGCTTATTATTATTATTATTATTATTATTCCCTTTATTTAATCAAATATACATATAAATTATATTTTTAAATATTAGAATATAAAAAAATATAAAAACATTTAAAAATATAAAAAATAGTAGGCCACCGGTATCGGGAACAGGGTCCAAGCTACCGGTGGTTAGGGCTCCAGAGACAGGAACCTCCTCACAATGCGAGCCGTATCAAGGAGTACTGCCTTCTGAATCAGGCCCTTGATCCAACCGCCTAACGAGAGCCTCGATAGATGTTGATCGAGGCTTTCGGCCATCAAGCCATTGGCTGATACGACAATCGGCACAATGACAGCCGAGCTCACATTCCACATGTCAACAACCTCGTGTGCTAAGTCGAGATATTTAATTTGTTTCTCTTTCTCAGCTTTCACGAGGTTCCCGTCATGTGGAATGGTAACATCAACAATCATTGTGCGGCGCGCTAATCGATCTATCACCACTATATCAGGCTTATTGGCGACAATAGACCTGTCAGTAATGGTAGATCGATCCCAATATAACGTGACATGGTCATTTTCAAGAACTGGGTCGGGCACATACTTGTAATACGGTACCTCAGAATCCACAAGTTTATATTTCAGAGCAAGTTGCTGATGAATAATCCTGGCTACTTGGTTATGTCTGTGCAAGTACTCGCCATTAGCCAGACGAGAACAACCAGAGATAATATGTCTGATAGACTCACCCGGACGGTGGCATGCCCGACACACGTCAACCGTCCCGTCCTTCATAATATGTCTCCGGTAGTTATTCGTCAAGATAACTTCGTCCATAATTGCACAGACGAAACCTTCAGTTTCCCCGAAAAGGTCACCAAAACGTAGCCAGGATACGGACGCTAAGAAATCTACACCGGGCTCATGAAGAGCCCGATAGAAGCGCCCGTATTATTATTATTCTTAATATACCGTATGTATATAAATAGTCGCTCCGAACAAAAATAGAAATCCTATTTCAGCTCAAAAGTAATTTTAACTTTCAGGTAGTGTTATTACAATGCTGCAGAAGCCACAGCTATTAGTCTTCAATAACTTAAGTAAAGAACTCCTAAATTAAGTTTTGGAACTATTTCTACCCGAAGGAAGTTTCCGATACAGCTATTTATAATATCGGAAAGTTTTAAATATAAATTCTTCGTTATTTATGAAATACCTAACATTATACTTTTTAGGGTTCCGTACCGATAGGGTGCATAACTAACGAGACCCCGTTTTGACGTGACAACGTCTTATAAGTCGATGAAGCTGGCTGCACGCACGAAAAAACATGACGTCATGCGGCGTTACTACGATCTGAGGCGTTCCATTTAAGGCTTGAAGTGCAAGCGAGAGCGCAGAACGAGCGACAGAGGCACAATCGAAAAAAAAAATAAAGAATGAAAAAAAAAGTTTTTTTTTTATTATTTTCTTATGACGTTGTCACGTTCAACTATTGTCAGTAAACCGACTTTACAGACAACCGATTTTTTTAGCTGTCTATCTTTATGTAACATACATAAAGATGGACAGAGAAAAAACGTAATACAAGAATTATATGTTAAACTAGCTTCGTTCGTCCCCCTCCCCACATCCCGGCGCATCGCATCGTCTTTCCACGCTATTACCTTCTTTTTGACTTTTTTTTTCTTTTTGCGCGGCTCCTAAGGATCCTAGCGTTTTGTTTAATAGCCTATAGCCATCTTCAAGAATCGGACTATCAAATGCAAAACGATTTATTAAAAATCCTACTGGTAGTTCCAGACATTAGCGTGTTCAAACTATCAAATAAATTATTCTGCTTTATTATTACTACTATATAGTAGTATTAATAATAAAGCTTTATTATTACTATTATATAGTAGTAGTAATAATAAAGCTGACTAATTTAGAAAACCATATCAATCGATCAGAAGTCTTCATTATTTTAAATTCAAACAAAAATCAAAACGGCAGTGTTCATTTACCATCAAAATGAAACAACTAACATTCATCGATTACTAAAATAAATTATCATAATCACTTTATTGTTACTAGGTATAATTGTATTATCTTAACCTGTGATCTTAACAATCATCAAGTTCTGTACATATCAATAATATTATAGTTTGTTATTAGTGTTATTGTTCGCATCGACAATAGTGATCGTGTCAGTTGATTAATTAATAGTTTGCAGCACACATTGTTCTACTAATTACTTATAATTAATTACCAGGTGTCAGCATTCAAGGGTATTGTTGAGACAGTATACCTCGTAATATGATATATATCAGACAAACGTAATTATGATAACGAACAGTTTACCAAATGAAGCTATAAGCTAGTAAAAAAAAGAGGCTATCTGATACTACTTTACGGCTTATGAATGAGAATCGCGTGATGATCCTGCAGTCTTCAGATGATGCGCTCAATTGCCAGTAGCTCAAAAGACGGATCTCTAAGTCCTTGAAAAGCGACCTTCGCCACTTTAATACAGACCGTATTAAGGACGCGATAGAGCGCGATAAAGGCTCCAGGTTTTTTGCTAGAAATCTGTCTGTTGAGTAGAGCCAGCTTACGAAACTGAAGACCGATGATGGCAGGATCGTATCCGCCAAACCTGAACTATTGAGAGAGATCGAGAGGTTCTATGGGCAGTTATACACGTCAACAAGTAACCCCGTTACGAATCTGGCAAACGACCCAAGAGCTAGATTGATCGAAGACAACCTGGACGTCAGCCTGTACGTGATTAGGATGACTCTAAGGCATCTCAATAACAATAAGGCGCCGAGTGATGATGGAATTACGGCCGAACTCCTGAAAGCCGGCGGAAAATCCGTTCTTAAGGTTCTTCAAAATCTGTTTGATTCCGTCATACTCGAGGGTAAAACACCACAGGCATGGAACGGATAAAGACTATTTTTGGAATATAAAATAAAAGACTCATCTTGAGATTGGAACCCAGACATATGCGTTCAATAATCCGATACGTAAGGGTAGGTACCAGCTATCAGTACTTGATGTCAAGACTTGAATTTTAGCAATGGCATGAACCAACCAAGTTCATACGCGTACCCTGTGAGAAAAAGCGATGGTATGTATTTTGTTTCGTTCGACGCCAGCCAGTGTGCGAAGTCTGAGGTGTGCTTTCTGTGTTGATACATCACTTATACACACAGTTGTAGGTATGGCCTGTACCGCGTGTTTACAGCAATACAATCCTTAACGTGCTAATGCACTTTTGACCGTTTACTGTACCTTACTTACTGCGAACAACTGTGAGAATAGGCCAGAAAGTTAAAAAGAGGGTCAATTAATAAAACAAGTTTACATGATTAAAAGACCAAAAAGTTTTTATAGGTTCATTAATTTAAAATAGTGTCCATCAACAATAGTTTAGTGTCATCGACAACAAGGTTTTAGAGGATTACTTAAATATTTCCCATTTTATTTATTGTAACTTAAAACGACTATACAAGCACCTTAATCGACGATTGTTGGTATAGCCATTAATGGGGAGTCTGAAGATTGTCTTACAATCAAATCGAAAATATTTACTTACAAAACAAACAATGTTACTTTAATTACGCTTTTCAACTTCCAGTTAATCCTTCCCACAAATTATCTATTTATTTCAATTTCCAAGATAATATTTACATAATTTACAAGTACAGGAATATAAGAGTCTTCCAGAACGAAGTTCGGGACAAGTATAAAAAGTAAGGGAAATAATTCCTTACTTTTTATATACTTGTCATCAAAAAATTCGTCCCTATCACTGTCAGCAGGAAAATTGCCCAAAACGCTGACAACATCGCGACGTTGTATGGCAATGCTGATTCTTTGGCCAAAATATAGACCAGCCCGCTGATATTGTATTATCTACTTGTGTATGTATTTTAATTTCACAACGTTCCATATTGTAAAGAACCCAACTATGTTTGAAAAGACTTTATTGGTTACTTTGGTTCGGTTAGGTCAGAACTGCGAGCCTCTGCCAAATGAACCAACCGACCGTGCCGCGAAGTGCCACAACCAAATACTGCCACGTTCAACTTACAAAGATAAATGATATTTTTAAAAGTTGCGACAAGATACTATTACAGGCCGCTTCGTTTTTGGTTTATTAATTTGGGGGAAGTTTTTTTGCAGAATGAAGAAGCATGGCACATAAAATCATGCCTGTTTTAAGCCGAAGGTATAGGCAGACGTGACCTATAGTAATTGCACATTTTTAGGGTTCCGTACCTGAAAATTAAAAACAGAACCCTTATAAAATCACTTCGTTGTCCGTCTGTCTGTCTGTTTGTTAAATACCCTTTTTCTCAGGAACGCGTGGAGTTATCAAGTTGAAAGTAATATCAAATACTTAATGCTGCAATCCGTTGAAGCAGTAAAAAAATTAAACTTTTAAGTCAACGCGATCAAAAGATACGGGCGTTTATGTTCCGAAATCAAAACCTATAGAGTACCTCCCGTTGACATTTGGCAAGAAGCAAAGTCATGTAGCACAACTAAAGGAAAAAATTCGGAAACCATAAATTTGTAGTTATATTACAAAAAAAAAAAAATTAAAACTATTTACCAACTTAAAAATTTGTAGGGAGCCCTCGGTGCGCGAGTCCGACTCGCACTTGACCGGTTTTTTTTCAGTTATGTTTAAGCAGTAGGCGCCAGGGTAGTCGGTGAAAAAATTCTCTTACGTTTTTTGCAATTTGCAGGTCAGTTGAATGTTAATTATTATACTGATATTTCTGAAATATTCATTGAATAGGATTATATGTACATAGAGGGTTATATTGATGTCTTTTTTTTTCTATAAGTCATGTTGTTGCGCTCGCGAATCATAATATTTTGTTCAACATATAACCTGATACTGATCTGCAAATTGCAAAAAACATAAGAAAATTTGAATTTCGCGGGCTACCCGGCGCATCCCCCTTAAGCCCCCTGTAATATAGGGCGGGCCTATTGTCATCAGCCGGTCATAAATCCAGACTCCTTCCAGAGGCTTTTCCATTACACTCAGTAACAGCCCGAGTCTGGATTTGCAGAATCAAGACTCGATTCTTAGTTTGCCAAAACATAACATAACACAGCCACAACCCCAACACACACATCTCTTTTTACTCCCCTCCTTACACACACCTCATTACACTCACACAGTTTTTATTTACATCACGTTAAAATATTATACGCTTGTTGGTTCTATTCTATCTTTTGAAATATTTAATTGTCATTAGTACAATACCCAAAGTTTCGTGCATATATCTACTAAAAATAAGTGTAAAATTTAAACATCAATGTTAACATCAACTGGACGGTTGAATGCCCCCCATAACACAGGATTTCCCTAGCATGGGGGACATTAATATATCTGCTTGACCTCTGTTTTTATTTTAAGCACCATGTCTGTGTCTACATTGTACCACTAAGATGACAAATAAATTTTTATTATTATTATAACTTTATTGATCAGTAGGTACTATATTTGGTACCTGCCTACAATATGTTACCTACATGTTTCCAGCCAAACTTGATATAAACATGGTAAGTTATGGAGCTACCTACATGTCATTGTGTGTTTAATATTTATCTGAACTAAGTTATTTACTTCAAGCAAGCGTGAAATGGATACTTACGTAAACAAATAAATCATGATTTGATGTTGCTTCAACTCTTTTCTGATGCTCCGCCATTTACATAAAGTAAACAAGTACTTGTATGTTTGCGTTTGTGCTAACTGAGAACTTCTCTAAAGTCGAATTTACATTACGAAACTAGTTGCGTAAACTTTATTATTCCTTGATAGTTTTCCGTGTAAATAGGTTATTATTATATAAATAGATAATTATTACGAGTATTTACACGTGAATCTATCAATGACTGGCTTTAAGTAAAGTGCCAATGTATTTTTCTTATTAAATAGCTGGTAATCTCTGTATTTCACGCGGCATTATAGCGGACCATCTCTAAGATTCTTTCGATAGATAGAGAAGGTAGCTAATTCTTTATGAGAGTTATGTAGTCACATAAGTACATATATACATAGACTTTCTAATGTAATCATAATCAGCCTATGTTCCCAATGCTGGGATACATGCCTCCTCTATTTAAGAGCGAGTGGGCTGTAATCTACCACGCGGGCCCAATGCGGGTTGGTAGATTTCGCATGTCTTCGAATGTTTGTTTCCAGGACATACCGGTTTTATCACCATGTTTTCTTTCACCGATTTGAGAGCAGTGGTGATTAAAAATTATTTACACGAAATAAAATGCCTACCTGGGTTCGCACCCACGACCATATTTCATAACCCGGGACCGTTACAACTGGGCCCTGCTCCAACTAGAGTTTCAAAAAGATTTCTAAATAGACAAGAATTCATTTAAAATTAAAAAAAAAAACAAATCCAAATAGCGTCAATAGTTATAAAACCATTGGTCGATCAGAATTTTAGTCTCAAGCTTCCAATACAATCAAAACAACACGTAACATCACGCCTGTAACCTATGTACAAAAGGTTATAGCAGAGGTGTAGGTACCTATAGTATCTACACCCACAAAAAATTACATATAAAAAAAGAACTTCAATCTCAAAATAAATAACGAATTTACACAATGTAAGCGCCAGCTTACTTCATAACTAAAAGTTCTACGTAGACACGGATTTAATTCGTGATGAGTCGTCCGTTAGATAGCTTGTGGGAGAAATTGCTAACGCCGCCAATCTCTTTGTGAAGGAAAAAGGCCGATCTCACTACCTCAGAATATGCGGACTTATTGATTCCCCGTTGACTTATGAACTTTCGAGAGGATTACGTGGAACATGGAAAGTCGATTAACGGTTTAGAACTTAGATTTTAAGACATTATCTCTTGGTTGAAGTTTTAAGCTTGTTTTCAGTTGGAATATACAAAAAAGATTGTTCATTCTGTGGAGTACTACACATCTTCTAAACTAGGGGTACCTAAGCCCTCCGGGCTTGTAATAAAACCTTTATCGAAGGCGATGGGTAATTATTTAATAACCAATGAGCAAGTCCGTTCGCGGAAATGTCTTTTCGCGCAAATGGGTTCGCGCAAGATGTATTTCAATAAACCTTAGTACGTTTATTTTATTGCTGAAGATCCTTCAGGAATAAAACAAAAGAGAAAGGGGATCATCAGACCAGAATGAGAAAGTTTATTGTTGTGACAAAGATTAAAACAGAAGAAGAACTAGCGGGGGATCCAGGGGGGTGGATGGGGGTTTAGCGGATCAGACCGGAATAACTCAATCATTCATACTATTATCCAACTTTTTTTCTCGTTGTTTTTTAGTGTTTATCAGTAGTAATTTGTAAATTTCCTTCAATTTCATATTGGTTAAGAACACTGTATAAATAAATTAGCTGTAAGTTTCCCGAAAATAATAAAATAAATAAAATTATACAACGCTTAATTGTAATAGGAAGATACTTGGTGCAATTAGCAAAAAAATAATAAAAATACATACATATATTTGTATGTTTGTTTGTTAAAATACATATATATATTTTTATGTATGTAAGTATATTCTCATGGTATGTGTTTAGTTCTTTTAAGTGAATTGTTTATGATTTTAAGTTTTTTTTTTGTCTCCTTTATTCTTTCACACGCTGTCTACATCTCTCTATTTATTGTCCTATCGCAGGTATGCTGGAAGAGATTTCTTAAGAAATAAGCATCACCTTTGTACCTATTTTTCTGTTCTGTTTTTTTTGTCTGTTTATATATATGTGTCTACATAAATGGTAAATAAATAAATAAATACTATGTCAAACAATACTACGACATAGTGTCGTAGTATTGTTTGACATAGTATTTATTACAGTATTTATTACAGATACGCATGTTCTTTTCTTTCTAACCAAACATAAACTCACAAACATAATAAAAAAGAATAATCGATTAAAACACTCCAGGATACCCTCGAGGCAAACACTAGAGTAAACTAGAGATCGGAGAAATGTACTTAATGAATTCTAAACATGTGCGGAGTACGGTTGGCCCAGTTTGTCAACAGCAACAGACATTGACTGTGTCACGTCAGGCATGAATCAGTAACTTAGTCAGTGGCAGTTGCAAATGCGGACAGCATCAATTCATGTTTTAGAATGAAATCATTCGGACTGTAGATGAAACAGGCCCAAAGGTTAACAGATTAGCGCGAGTCATTGATATTAGAACTAATTAGTTAACAAATTGTACGAAGAGTGAACAAGTAGGAATATTACTATACCTACAGGGTGTCCTGGAAGTATGGATCAAATCGAATAGGGGCGTCTGGGCATGGTCATTTCATAACTTTTTAACCTTAAGAATGTTGGTAAATTTTTTTACGGTTCTTAAGTTATGACCAATTTTTGTGTTTTTCAATCACTATGCATAGTGCTCAAAGAAAAAAAAATCATACAAAAAACCTGATAGTTTTTTGTAGCCTTCTAAAAAAATAAATTGATAAG
The DNA here is from genome assembly GCA_949316385.1 of Globia sparganii. Taxonomy (NCBI): domain Eukaryota; kingdom Metazoa; phylum Arthropoda; class Insecta; order Lepidoptera; family Noctuidae; genus Globia; species Globia sparganii. Next base: position 14,500,987 of record OX438665.1, on the reverse strand, counting down.
TAGTTTTATTTTTATTATTGTTTCCTTTGAGGACTATGCGAAGCAATTGAAAAGAAATAAAAAATTGGTCATAACTTCTGAACCGTAAAAAAATTCACCGTCTTTCTTAGGCATATCTATTCTCAGGCAAAAAAGTTTGTGACCTTGCCCACGCCCCTATTCGATTTGATCCATACTTCCAGGACACCCTGTAGGTATAGTAATATTCCTACTTGTTCACTCTTCGTACAATTTGTTAACTAATTACAAACACAACCTGTATATTTTATTGCAATGCTGGTCGGCTGTAATTCGTCTGCCAAAAACTCTTTCTTTTTTTACCCAATAAATGGGTTGTGGAGTTCGAATAGGCAAGCTGACCCCATATAACATAGTTAGAAAAGGGCAGATGATGATTTAGTTACGATGAAAATTTACTTCCAATAAAAAATATGGAAAGCACAATATTATTATTGCCGGTAAGCTCTAATTTGCTTTTAAACATAAAACAAAATCAAAGTTATATAGTCAAACTAGGCTGAGAATCAGCACTTTTCAAACGTCAAAATTACAAAAGACAGTCCCTCAAAACGCTCGCCCTTCACCACTTCCTAGTGCTTTCGTTGGGAGAAAAAGTGGCGCAACAAACTCCCCAGCAGCACAGCTGTCTGTTCAGTTAGAAAATACTTGATTGTATACAATACTTGGTATGCAAAGTAATTAACATTACAGGACACATAGCATTAAATTAAGTAATTTGCCATATAAGTCAGTCAAATGAACAAATTAATCGTCACGTCACCAACTACAATCCAAATCGCTTAACCAACTATGCCTTTAGGAAGTTGATAATAAATTCTAAACGCATGCCACGTTCTGGCAGCCCACTTTGAGAATAGAAATGGACTGTCACTTTACACATAAACTAGTGACACCACCAGTGCCAAGCGGTTACTGCAACTGATTTAAATGGTCATACTTTTAAGTGAATATGGTAGTCATTTCTTGTGAACTGATGTACTAAATTAACTGAATAACACCCACAAAAAGGAAGTGGTTAACTATAGTAAAGTAGGTAATAATAATATTGTTTATTTGTATACAAAAACCAAACAATACAATATTAGTGACAGGATTTAGTTGTACAGCGGAGACAATTTATGAATGTACGTTTGACTTCTAAACTGAGCGAGAAGCCTGTGTCTTAGAAGCCAAAAGGTATTGTTTAATAAGACAGTACAGGTGTGAGAGTAGTGATACGGCTATGATTTACGAGTAGTTGGGCGTAGTTTTGAACCCAGACCGGCACTTTGAGTAAATTATGTATCTTATCACCACAGCTCACAATACGATGAAGGAAATATTTTATGTTCTAGAACCGAAAATTCGTAGACATTTATCATGCACCAACCCGCAATGGGCGCGCTTTTAGGCTCTTTTCTTGTGGACAGCATGCGGACGATTTTTTTATACCCTATGATTGCTTTTATATACATGGTACATTTATTATTAATTTAAGTCTGTTAGCGATTACGATGTTGTTCCCATGGAGAAAGTTGTTTAGTTTGATGGTCTGTACCATATACTTATATTTGGCTGGTCATTGAAAAGTAACACTGTAGAGTCAGTAAGTCTGAATGCAATAGATAAGAGATTATATTTTCAGTGTCCCTGCGAGCCTGTATATTATGTAAAATTGTCATATTAACAACGGCATAAGTACTAAGTTACTGTAGAATACATAATGTCACTTTACATTTAAACTACTGACACAACCGTACCAAGCGGTTACTCCAAGTGATTTAAGTGGTCATAGTTTTAAGAGACTGAACCAGACTAAAGATTTACCTAATGCCAGTAATTTCCTTTGAACTGATTGCACTGAAATCGTGGACTAACGCCAGCACAGGGAATTATGGATTAACTAAACTTAATGAATAAATAATTAAATAGTAGAATACATAATGCATCATATTTGCAATTAATGGCTCGATATAAATTAAAACTGTTGAAAACCAGTAGTCAAAAACTATTAAACAAGGCTACTACAACTATTTAAGAGCGTTTACGACGTACGGTATTTCATATAAACTTTCAAAGCCTTGTTTTTCGAAATGAATGAACCGATTTTAATAAAACTTCATATGCTTAAGCTGGATATTAAGATCTTAAAAGTTAGTTAAGAACATTTTCGAAATATAGTGTTACCGCGAAATTAGACCGATTTTAAATTTTCCATAGAGATTTCCAGTTATCTTTTTTTTAAATAAGACATTTTGAAAATGTTCTTCTCTAACTTTTTAGACCTTTGTATCCTGCTTATGCGTGTGAAGTTTCATTAGAATCGGTTCATTCATTTAAAAAAACAAGAGCTTGAAAGTTTGTATGAAATGCCTTACGTGGTAAATGCTCTTTACAGGCATTAGCGTAATTAGCCTATAATTTTTCCTCTGGTGGGACACAGGCTTCTTCTCGGTGAGAGAGAGTGTGCGGATTGGGCGGCTCTGTGCGGGTTGGTAGATGTCACATGTCATGTGTTTGAAGCAGTGGTGAAGTAAAGCGCCTTTCTGGGTTCGAACCCACGTTACCATTGGGCCATCATTGCTCTCGAAAAAGGATGCATTGATGTCGATAAATAAAAATAAAATATTACTATTGAAATTTCAATAGCACCATCAGATAATTGTGGTAATTTGCTTACCTATTATGTCCTAAAATAATGCACTAATCTGCTACATTGGCCCCGATTCTGTTGTTCACAAACTAAACTAAATTTAAGTTCAGTGCATCTTTTTCTTTCTATTTCATTACGAAAAGGACAGAAGATAAAATATTAGTTTAGTCTTGTCAAATTAGATAATCCATAGACAAGCTAGACGAGATTAAAAATTGGCTACTAAAAATACGTCAATTGACGTCAGGCGCTGACTAATTTGACAGGACTAAACTAATATTAATCTTCTGTCCTTTTCATATTGAAATAGAAAGAAAAAGATGCACTGATCTTAAATTTAGTTTAGTTTGTGAACAACAGAATCGGGGCTATTATCTACCAATGACTGAAGTGATACATTTTTTTTTCCCTTTGGTATTGGGTGACGTTGCGTCGGATACTTTCTTACAATTTTACAGGAAAGACCTAACTTCAGAAAGTAATATCAAGTAGGTAGGTACACATAATAACTTATATGATTATAACTTGCAAGTTTGTTGTACGTCAACCACTGACCTATTTTGCTAGACTGGTTTATAATGTAACAGCTGGAGATAATATGCAATGATACACTGTATTTTCTAGTTATTCGCTTAGTATTAAATTATCATATTACCATGTAGATAAAATAAAGAAGCCGTAGGTATTTTATTAAAACTCTAAACAAAGACTAAAGGTCAAAAATGAGAGGCAGACAGACTAATGCTGCATAAAGATAAAAAGCAGAAAAGGGTACGTCTACTTAACTAGGTCCCAGACTCAGAGGCCGTCAAAATAAGAGTTTTAAAGGATTTAAACAAAAACGAGAACGGAGCTAGAATTGTATAAAAGTTTTTTTTTACCAACAGACGTTATTTTACAAACACTCTAACCAGACGCTCATAACATTTCACATCAAGTAAAACATTGTGAAACTGAAACAACATTACACAAAGCACTTCCATAACATAATTTACGCATTTAAAATCGCAAAGAACACAACAGAACGGCTCATTTATTAACAAAAGATTTAAAAACCTCAACAAGCCTCAAGAACCGATAATAAATTCCATAAATATGTATCGAGACTGTCTCATCAATTTTATAAAAATACGCTGTTTTACGATAGACTTATGAATTATTACAGAGTTCATGAGTAGAAGGAGGAATCAGCAAATCGTAATGAGATAACGCTTCGCTGAAATGCAAATGAATTTGACGGTTGGATGGGCACGGGACCAGGCTGGGTCCCGGGATTGGGAACGAATTGGGGCAGGCGACAGAATTTGCGCGCTCATTCACTAGTATAGGTACATCAGCGTTGATTTACAATTACCGTTTTACTTACAGTTATTACTATGACCTACTAAAGTCACAAGGTCCTTATCCCTCGGAAATTAAAGGGCCTTTATCCAGTTCTATTACATCTGTAAAATTTTATGATAACAAGGTTGGAATTAACGTAGGAAATATTGGCGGAAAAACTGGAAGAAAATCGCGTTTCGAAAGTTAAAACAATGCAGCTGTGCAGATCAGAATTTATTTCAGTTTGTACAATTTTATTTTTATCTGCGTCTAAGTGTGGAAATTATTGCAACGTCCGGTTAGAGCTTAAGTTATTATTTAAAACCGTTACAAAAGAGAATTCATAATAATAGAAATATATAACTTAGGTATAACATGAAGAAAGTGAAGATATAACATCATCGATACTATTCAATTTGATTCCCCCGGAAAAATATCAACGTCAACACTAGATACAGGCCATCGTAAAAATAGACGCCACTATATTTTCATATCGACGAATTGTCTACACAATTCACAGTCACCTAAGTCCCTAATAGTAAATACATATTACGCGACAATGTGAAAATGCTCCTATTTACTTAGATGTTTCCTCCCTCGTTTATGATTCACACAAAACCAATGATCTGGATGAATGGTTTCGAAACGTACGTGACATCGGAAGATATTGCGCCACACGGATAATACGAGATCACTAAGTAAGATTAAAAAACAGCAGCAACATCGAGGAAGAAGAGTCTTCGATATTTCCTTCATGCTCAGTGTGGCGAAAACGGTTCGGTACCTTAAGAAAATAGGTGTAACATATTACCTATGTCTTAGTATACGTTTTTCTATCCGCACTTCCACAGTTTCTGTGCAAATATATTATGAGGTTCAGAAATTCTGTTCCATATTTAGATCTATACGAGTTACGAACCTATTATAGCAATAAAATGAAATATCTGCTAAAAATATTTAATTTCGATTAGTATCGTCTACATACAAAATGTCGATTTAGAGTAGTTCAGAAAATTCCTCAAAGCCATTTGAGTTCATGATAAAAATAAAGTTGAGGCCCCATCCGACGAGTCAGGGGGATCAAACGTACGCTTCTGTTTAAATGACATTGCAATTGATCGATCCCTTATAAAAGGAAAAGAGCTCGTTTTTCATGAGCGAGGACACTAAATGGATCCTCGATGAACGAGGGTTATTTACGGACCACTACTGCTCTGCAAAAACACACCATGAATGGAGTTCAGACAGATAAATGTTTCTAAGTGTTTCGGATTGAAACATCATTAATTTCCTTTTCAACAAACAGAGATTGGCCATTCATATTGGTGGGCTCTGACTTACACCATCATAACTTACTTGTGAAATGTGTTAGAAATAATATTATTTTTACCAACATTTGTGCATCGCAGAACTTTGTAGGAGTGAAATAGTAGCGTCTTGTACCGCAGAATTTAATTTAATAAGTTACGAAACTACCTTCATCGTTTAAATTTTCAAGTGAACATATTTCATTATAGTTTTAAGAGCACAAGTTTGGTATAAACCTCTTAAGTATAGTCAGAGTGACCTTAAAGTTGGCTGTGCTAAACGCTGGTTTTCAAGTGGGGTCTGATAACGTCAAGGAAGCAATCTCTTAAGAAAGACAAACTTTAGTAAGCTCTTCAAAGGGTCTTATTCTGATTACATAACATAACATAATCAGCCTATAATGTTCCCACTGCTGGTCCTCTCTATGATGTCTGATTATTATATCTTATTATCACAAATAGGGAATACAAAACGCGTGATATCTAATTTTATTTTTCGCTTAGACATCAGAATTTTGTTGATGTCTATTTTACGATGCTGAAGGAGCTTACGTCAATATCTGGACTTCAGATTATTATTGGTTTGAAGGGAGATGTTTACTTTATGTAGGAATTTGGCCAAATTATTATATCATCATAAGCCTACATTATACCAACACAGTGTGGTCTCATGGGGACACAATAATTAGACTACTACAATTAGCCGCGTTATGGCCATTTCATACAACTGTCAACGAATGACAGTTGTGATTTGAATATACGGACAATTTAAGTAAGTAGTCAATTTACGTAACAATGTATTTTCCTGATTTCACACAGTTTCAAAGTACGAGACATTGTTTTAGGATAACCAAAACAATGTTTACTTCCATAACCAAATCAGTCAATAATGTTTTGTCTGCTGGGACACTGAAAGGCCTCCTCTCTTCGGGTTGGTAGATGTCACATGTCTTGGAATCTTTGGTTCTAGGACATTCCGGTTTCCTTAAGATATTTTCCTTCATGGTTTTGAGTGCCGTGGTGATGAAATTATGGAGCAGTGGTTTCGACTCCCACTTACGAGTTGTAGGTTCAAACCCGCCTGGGTGTAAATTATTAAATCTAAGGTAGAAGCAAAATCTTTTCTGCGGGGTTGTTTTATTTTCGGTATAATCTGAAAGTAAATGCATAGTGCATGCTATCGTCCTGACGACGTAGTAGAATAATTGCATGCCCTGTTAATAAGCCCATTTGTTGTTGGTAGATATTATTATGTAACAACAACGCTGGCTGTTATTTAGGCTGCAATAGATTTCTGTGAACTTTATAGCATTTATAATATTGTGTTACAGTCATGAGAGCTAAACTGTCTAAATACATTGATGAATATATGTTGAAGTTGATTTGTGAATATGGCTTGTTTTAAATAACGGAATATCACGCTCGAAATTCATTTGTTTCTTGAGTGATTTCCTATCATTTTACGAAAACAGTATCTTGAACGTCCCTCAAACATGGTTTTGCAAAAAAAAAAATAGGTAGTAGCAGATTCTCAGACCTACCCGATATGCACACAAAATTTCATACAAATCGGTCCGGGCGTTTCGGAGAAGTATGGTAACTAACACTATGACACGAGAATTTTATATATTAGAAGATTATAATTTTGATATAGGTAAAGACATGGAAATTCATGCTAAGGCAAATTGACTACGAGCTTGAATAGTCCATATATCTAAATCACAACTGTCATTCTTTGACAGTTGTATGAAATGGCTATCATAATCAGCCAATACTTTTCTTACTGCTGGGACACAGGCCCCCTCTGGGTGAGAGGGAGAGTATACTGTAATCCACCACGCGGGCCCAGTGCGGTTTGGTATGGCTATAACACGGCAAATTCACGTAGGGTGTCCGATTTGCTAGACAATTAATTTCCCGGACTGTAGGTAGGACTAAAACCATTGGCGTTATCTTGAAGTAACTTTGCTACACTGATTACAAAAGACAGGCTTTTAGTTTCCCTTGAGCTTTGACGGTAGTTTGCATAATATCTAATTAATTCGCTTCTGGTAGGGTACCTACCTACACGTTGCTAAGAGTATTGTTAGTTAGTAGATTTGAGTACCTCTAGGAGAGTTTGCATTTAACCTTCGAGTCTCTATCCATTCAGCGATAGTCATAGATAGAGGTTACGTTTATAAAACATATTAACATTGTTGTGTTTATGATCAAATCTGACAATTTAATAATCATTCAAATCATCAATACAACCCTTTATGTTCATATAATATTATTGATTATAATTTTGAACTTAGAGCGTTGTATTGAGTGTTAGTTAATTGTTAAGTTTACTGATTATAATACTGTAAATACATATTTGTTACGGTCGCGAATCATGTAATATATTGTTCAACATACAACCTGACACTGACCTGAAAATTGCAAAAACGTAACAATATTTGAATTTCGCGGGTAAGTACCTTCGCGCATCACTCTTAACGATGTCACAGGGATGATGAGTTTCAAAAATAAGAAAAAAGACTGGACATACAAACAAAACCCCTCGTCCCTGGACCGCATTATTATTATTACTAACCTTATAATCTCCCAGGTCTGACACAGAGCAGGTCAGCACAGCTTCCCTGCCGAGGGCCACAGTGACATTTTCTATGGGTCCTATGAAGTCGGGTTCAGCATCTCTTAGCGACGCGGTGGGACCCACCTTTGTGATCGGCGACGTCGTCTGATGCCGCATGTTGCTTTTTATTACTGTTGACAAAAATAAATAGTAAGTTACCTATATAAAAAATACTAGTTTATGAAACTGTTACACTGTTACTGGGTTATTAAAACACGAAGCTCTTTTATTATAGTATCATACGAGTTTTAATACTTACCTATTTATGTAAATTTTTATACACTACTTTATCTAAAGTTATGCATTTTCATCAACGTAAATATGGCACCAAATTTCAACATTCGACCGCGGGGTTCGCGCCATAGCAACCGATCAGCTGTTGCATAGACGCACCGCCATTTTACGCCACAGATAATGTAGCAATAAATAATAAAGCAAGTGGAAGCTGTTCTACTAATGTCATATAGTCTTTACATTTATTTTCCTAAAGAAATGGTGCGAATAAAAACCAACATTCCTTCTTACAAAAATCACAATATCATTCTCAAGCTCACGTCTATCAAAACGGAAATACGCTAAGTACACTATTACCGAGAATCGGTAACTCCTAAATCAATTGGAAAACGATGTAGCACCGAGCGATTATAGAAGGATTGTTTCTCGTCCAAATTCGATAGCCTAGCCATGGTTGAAATTTCGAGTAAGGATCGAGACAGTAGAGCGGCCGATTTACGTAGGGATTATTAGATTTATATAGAGTGACATACAACATTGTATAGTAGGGGAGAGTGATAAGTACCATTACATGGAAGATATTATACAAGGACTGTTACTGCTAATTGTGAAATTAACAAACAATTTGTAAAAAGAATTCATCAACATCATCATAAGCCTATAGCAGTCTACTGCTGGACATATGCCTCTCCTATTGCCACGCCATTCAACTCGATTTTCGGCAACTCTCATCCAGCTGCTACCAGCCATCCTGCGAAGATTGTCGCTCCACCTAGCCGGAGGACGTTAAAAGAGTTACTGCTAAAATATTGACCCTAAATAAATTTTCTGCTCGTTGATAAAGACCGTAATTACCAACCTTTTGCCATTGGTTAGAGGTTGGAGTATTCCTAGTGACAAACTCAGCTTCATCAAAATAATTGCGCTACCCCTTTTCCCCGAATTTCACTTACCTACATATTTTCAAAGCTTTCTGGCATCGCTGCGCGAAGATAGAGAGTGGCCGGACGTATAAAGTAGTAATTTATGTGTCATTGTCGACCCTCAGTCAACTGAGAGAGGTCTGACCCTCCCCGCCTATTCAAATTAGACCAGCGATATATGCTTCCACCCCGATTCCCTTCCTTACGCTATGTCATAACTTCAATGTGATTTCGGACACACGATTAAGCAAGAGCATGTAAAGAAAAGGAAACGTACCATTATTTTTGTGAAAGTACTATCATGGTGGTGTATAAATGGAAAAAAAAAATGTCGTATTGTTGAGCCCGTTAAGTTGTGAAGTCATGTGAGGAAAAGAATGTACACAGAGACATATTCAACAGCACACTACGAAGTTCGAAATATAAAAATAAATTGTTGGTTGACAAAACGCAGGTTTAAATGACCGTTAAAAAAATACGATGCTATTTAAAGAAAAAAGTATTTATTACGATACAAAAATAAAATAAAAGACGCTTCTGAAACCGTCAACTGTTAGCTTGTCAATCTGTTACATTTGATAGCCCAGAAGCCGGCTCTAGTTACAAGTAGGTACCTACTGCAGAATTCTTCCAACTTATTTCATTTCTTTCCGCTTAGTATTATTCTGGCTATGTGCCAAAGCAACCGGTTTACGAAAGATTTAGTATTTTTTATTAAAAATAATACTAAATAAAATGTGTGTTCTACTGGATTTCAGCATTTGTTTAAATGCCTCGTTTTTGGAGCCTCGAAGTTTTTGAGAAAATGTTGACGATTTTTCCCGATGTTACTAAGAAGATCCGCCAAAATTGCCCCAGGCCCGGCGCAAAAGAAATGTGTCTCAGATTTTAGAGTAATAATAGTAGAAATATTATTTATTTTTTTATTTTTAAATCTTATCGCACACAAAAAGGTACAAAGGCTACTATATGCCTTAAAGGGGACTATATGCCTTAGGCATCCTCTACCAGATTAAAAAGTATAGTTATTGCTAAATTCGGTGGCTGACATAGGTTTTTTTCCCGGAGAAGTTTCATAAGCGCTAGATGTAAAAATGACACTGGCATTAGCGACACTTGTTGTTACATATTTCTACTATTAGGTATTACTATGAATTCTGAGACGCATTTATTTTGTGTGGGATTTGGCGGATACTTTTCAGATTATAAGATATAAATTAAGTTGTTGTGACATTCAGAAAAAAATCGTTCCAATATGGTTGGTTTAAGAAATATGTATTATTTTGATGATCCGCAGTTCGTAGTGGAAGTTTATAAAGAAAATACCTTATCCTTGATTAAATCAATGAATTACCAACCCTTCACTAAGTAGAAATTTATATAACGCTAAAGGCCTGTAAAACTTATCAAACTGACAAAGCATTCGGGCTTTTTAATCGTGAAACGAATTATCGTGGTCGTGTGATAAATGACGTCAGACCCGAATCGTCCAACTTACTAATGCCGGAAATCGGGTGGAAGCACCAAAGGATGGATCTACGCCGCAAACTAACGTTGGCTGACTAGTGATGTAACGTGTTCTCGTGACAAATGTCTATCTTTTGGTTCAAACACCATTATCATTAGCAAGAATAATGTTAGGGCCGGATAAAAGATACACTTGTATAAAAGATACATTTGACTTTTAGATTTACTGAAAATGGTGGCAAAATATTTTCTATAACAAAATACTGAGAATGAAATAAACTGGCATATTTATGCCTCCACCTAGGTGTAGTTAGTTTTACATTTTTATAGATAGAAAACACAAGTTATACTTATATTATATTTATACATAATATTTTAGACACACATAGCACACAAATTTCGCCCTTTTTATATTTCATATTTTAGTAGCACCAGAGGACGGTAAAATACTGTGTTATTTTAGCAATTAAAATATGAAAATGAGTCGCGTCAGCAAAAAGTAGTGGCGATCGTAAAAATGCAGATATGAAAATGAAACCATTAAGCTGACGATTCCAATTATGAACACTCTAGAATGTTCACATAATTTGATTGTAGTTCAACCTTGTTTTAGAATGAGATTATGACTACCTTCCTACAGTCCGGCCGTCGAGAGACAACTGTCAGTGCAACAAGCCTAATAGCTAATAAAAATCAAATTCGTAAAACACTTATGCGTTTGTATGAAACTGATAGGTGTCAAGAACGCATTCTTTCGTCGGCCGTACTCACAGATATAGATACACCTAGATAACACAAGAGCAACTACTTCGCGTGCCATAAATCGCACCAACTTACGTTCAAAAATAGTAAACCGTCACTTTCGCGCTCAGTCCTGTGTACTGATGGCTGATTAAGCGTTAGTGAGAAAGAGCGCTTGTGACATCATAGTAGGCAGTCAAAGAAATGGCACGCTTGGTTTTCATACAGATAGTGATACTTGCGTTATCCAGGTCTATCTATATCTGTGGCCGCACTATACGAATTCTAATCTAAATGGTTAAAATAATTCACTGAACGAGAAACAATAGAAGACATACATATAAGGGCGTTTAGTCCAGTAATGTGTTAAATACTGAAAGGAAGTCTGAATTGTCATGTTCTTGATACAGAGTTAAAACTCTGAGCTGTGTGCATAACTTGAATCGAGAATTTGATATTCGATTATTGATTCTGTCAAAGCGAAAAGGTGATTGAAGGCCTTTGAATGTCCCAATATCAGAAAATGAACAGAGAACAATAGTTTAATTTTACCGCGTCAGCAAACATGAGTGAGTTATAATTCACAGAAAATTAGTTTCTGAAAACTGCCCTCGCAACGCTTTGAACATTAGTCTGTTTTACGTTATTATTTGAATTAAATTCTATTTATGGAATTCCAAAAGGCACAATTTTGCGTATGCCTTTGCTGTTCCACTAAGGTTTTGTGGTTGTGTCCATATTAGTTTTTGTGATTCAAACTCTATGTCTATTCAGAGAATTTTTAATTAAATAAAATTAGTTTTGTTTTTTTTTTTTCATTTGCTGTTGTTGTGCTTTAAATGCAAGTGGTGCTTGTAGTCTAGGGATGAGCGAATATCATTTAAAAAAACATTTTCTTAGCACTTTATTATGCCTAATTTTTGTTATGATAAGAATTAGACACACCTCTTGTATTCAGAATAGGAATTACTCTGGCAGAGAACTTTAAATTGACGTTATTGATGATCAAGATTGAATGCTAAAAAATTTCGGTCAAAATCTTTTACTGAAAATATGAAGAAAGATGGAGATTATATACCTATATCAATATCCAGTGACAGTAAAATAACAAAAAAAATACGACTGCAAAAATGCAACAATTCCCTCAATCGCTACAGACTTAATTTCGTCAGCTGATCTTCTTAAATATAACTATGCTGACATAATGTGACATTACATATTATCCACTAAGTGTTGTCACATAATGATTGATGTTGTCTTTTCTACGATGTCGACAAAAAAACGTAGTCACTGAGTGTATCTAAAAAAAGGAGCTTGTGACACCACGTTTTAGGAGACATTAAAGAGTCAATTTTGTAACACTATTAATGTCGCATAGTTAGAATAGTGTGTAGGTACCTATAAATAAATTGTGATATACCATGTAGAGGCAGTGGCCCCGATTCTGCTGTTCACAAACTAAACTAAATTTAAGTTCAGTGCATCTTTTTCATTCTATTTCATCAAGAAAAGGACAGAAGGTAAATATTAGTTTAGTCCTGTCAAATTAGTCAGCGCCTGACGTAAATTTACGTATTTTTTAGTAGCCAATTTTTTAATCACGTCTAAACTTGTCTATGGATTATCTAATTTGACAGGACTAAACTAATATGTATCTTCTGTCCTTTTCTTAATGAAATAGAAAGAAAAAGGTGCACTGAACTTAAATTTCATTTAGTATGTGAATAACAAAATCGCGGCCAGTAGGGGAGCGGCGGGACATACCGTACAGCGGACGATACCGTACGTTGTATTTGACAGGGACCGAATGATGAGAAATTAGGTCTATCCTTGTCTAACGGTCGCAACGCGGCACTGCTGCGTTCTCCCCTCCCGCCCGCTCCAGTGACTCGTTAGGTTCCGCGAGTAAAGCATGTGTCACGTTTTCGCGCCAATTTTTATAAAAAGTGCTGTGAAGAATTTACGCTGTAAGTACTATATTTTTTCTTGAATTTTGTTATTTGTTTATCTAAGTTGTACGATATTGATATAGGCTTCATCTGACAGTAAGTTTTCATTGAAATCACGAATAATTTTCGTTTATTGAATCATTTCTCCCAAAATGGCGGGTTCGGGTGGGTTCGTACATTTTTGTACGGTATCACCCGCAAGTACGGTATCACCCGCAGGTCTTGATTTGATTTAGTTATTTACTATTCTATCTTTATTTTCAGATGCCTCGAGGAAAGAAGCTTACCTGGTCACCCCGCAAAATGAGACTCGCTATAGAAGAGGTAAACGCGGGCTCCAAATTACGTAAAACAGCAGAGAAATTTGGAGTACCAGTAATGACTCTCCACGATCATGTAAAAAAAGGTCCTGAATACAAACCCAGACTAGGGGGCAAGCCTGTCTTTACTGCCGAGCAAGAAGCAGAGATCCGGGATGAACTGATCAAGTTGTCTAAAATGTTTTATGGGTTAACACCGCAAGCATTACGAAGAGGCGTTTATCAGTATGCTGAGAGAAATAAAATTAAGCACCCATTTAATAGAGAAAAGGAAGAAGCCGGAAAAGACTGGTTTTATGGTTTTCTAAAACGAAACCCAGAAATCAGCGTCCGAGTACCTGAAGCTACCAGCGTAAGCAGGATCACTGCTTTCAATCAAGCTGAAATGGAGTTATTTTTCAAGAACTTGATTCACTTACTTGAAAATCATACCATACTTCCACATAGGATTTTTAATGTCGACGAATCAGGCGTTACAACTGTGCATAAGCCAGGCAAAATACTTGCACCAAAGGGTCAAAAACAAGTCGGTGCTGCTACAAGTTGGGAAAGGGGCAAGAACATTACAGTCTGTTGTTGCATGAGCGCCACAGGCCAATTCATTCCACCGTTATTCATTTTCCCGCGCATTCGAATGACACCAGCATTAGAAAGAGGTGGTCCTCCAGGTTCATTATACAGGTGCTCAAAATCAGGATGGATGATTGAGGAACTGTTCTTGGATTGGCTGAAGCACTTCGTTGAACACACCAAGCCAACTTTTGAGGATGTCGTGCTCCTGATTCTAGACAATCATGTGAGCCACATATCATTAGACATTTACGAATTTTGTCGTAAAAATGGCGTGCTGATGCTTTCACTACCGCCTCATACATCACACCGCACTCAACCTCTTGACCTCACATTTTTTGGACCTTTAAAGCTCCAATATCACAAAGAATGTGATCTGCACATGAAAACTAATAACTATGAGAAGCTGACACCTTATGACATTGCGCCTCTTTTCAACAAGGCATATTTGAAGGCTGCCACTCCAGAAAAAGCAGTCAATGGATTTGCAGCAGCTGGGATTTGGCCTGTGAATCCTGACAAATTCTCTGATCAGTACGCTGTACCTATAGAGATTCTTCACACTGATCAGTGCGCTGCGCCTATAGAGAACCTTCACACTGATCAGTTCGTATCAGAAATAACCAGCAGAGAAGATATTGAGCCAATACCCTCAACTAGTGGAACCTCAAAGCAAACAACGCAGGAAGAAACAGAATTAGATGATCTCGGAAAAGACAAAGAGGATGTCCATGTTTCTTTTGGTGAATGTTCAATGGCCTTGCCGCAGAAAAAAGTCTCTGAGAGAGATACAAATTTGGAAAAGGGGAAAGGAAAAGGCAAAGGAAAAGGAAGAAAGCAACATTCTGAAATTCTTACTTCAACTCCTATCAAAGAAGCCTTAGAAATGAAAAAGACTCTAAAAAGTATCAAGACAGAAAAAGCTAAAGAAAAACTGAAAACAAAAACAAATCTAAAGAAAACGAAAACATCAAAAGTAGAGAAAAAGAAAGCAGATGGAAAGCAGTCACACAAGAGAAAAATTTTAAACAGCTCGAGCTCTGACGATGAGTCTTTGGTGCTAGGCGAAAGTGATGACAACGACAACTTATTTTATGCAGAAGGAGAAACAGGTGTTACAAACGAGCTTTGTCTAATGTGTGGTGAATTTGGAAAAGATCGAGAGCTCTGGTATCGATGTATAGTGTGTGGGCAATGGGTCCATGCATTGTGCAGCGATAAAGATGTGCCAGATGGTTATATTTGTGGATTTTGTCATACTAAATAAATGACCTAACACTGTACGCTATCATCCGAAGGTGTCGGATGATTCCGTACTTCTGTTTTTTTTTTTAACTTAATAAATCCAATATTTGTATTTATCTGGTTTTATTTTTTGTTCGAGCATTTAGTAGTCAAATATTTTCTCTATAGATAATGCATATGATAAACCAAATAAGTCTTTTAATTATTGAGTAATAAGAGTTCTACCTTAAGTGTACGGTAACCCCCGCTCCTCCCCTATGTTTTTTATTAGGCCTATGTGGGGGTTCTGGCCCAAACTAGATTTTATAGCAGTTTTATCAATGATGAAAGGGTGTTTTTAGTGTGTTATTCAACTTGAGTATACTACAGATCTTTCTGTAAAGGGCGGGCTTAGGAGGACTGTCTTATATAATTTTGACATAAAAAAATGCCTAGTTTTTGAAGAAAGGACTTTATTTTTTTTTTGTTAGAAAATACAAGGGGTTCAGCATATTATGCGGAAAAACGCTAGTATTTGTAATGCAACGGTGACTCCAAATTATTATACCGCCTACCTAATCCTTACCCAATTAACTTCTAACCAATATTAATCTGACAAAACATCCCCGAAAACCCGGAAGATAAAAGTAATCGGGCAAAACTCGGAAGAAACTCACTGAGGGAAGTAATTTCCGAGATATTACGTATATGAGCACTTATCAATTGGGAAATTGTCTTTAATAGCTTATGTCGGGCCTCATAAACTTGTTTATATACGATCAACTTCCTGAATATGTTCCTAACTTTGTTTCTCGGTTATTATATGGGCTTGTCGCGATGAGAGACATATTTTGAAGCAATTATTTTAAGATACACCTTTAAGCATTAAGTAATTGTGAGTAGTGATTGTGTTTCAGTGTGTTGTTGTTGTGTTGTGTTTGTGAGTAATTTAGGTGTTGTGTTATTGTGTTATGATTATTGTTATTTTATAGCGTTTTTTAAATTTGTTTTTCGGGTATTATAAGGGCTTGTCGGGATGAGAGACATATTTTCAAGCGATTATTTTAAGATACACCTTTGTAACTGCATTAAGTAATTATTGTGAGTAGTAATTGTGTGTGTTGTTGCTGTGTGGTGTTGTTGTTGTAATTGTTGTTGTTGTTATACACAACAAATACACAAGTTATTTGTAGATTCACAATGTCATTAAAATTAGTCATGGGTAATAACAAGGTACTTATAATTTAAGTCAATCGATGGGCATTCCGTTTGGAAAGACGGAGGTTCTGAATTTCTATCGGTTACAACTGCACTGGCCATCCTTATGGTATGCAGGAAGTCATCAGGGTTTCTATTGAAAAGTGCCGATGCCTCTCATATGTTACGCATAAAGCAAATATCCGGAGACAATTTTTTTTTATGACACCCACACAATGCTAATACGTTACATAAGTTCGTTATTATTACTTGCTACTGTCCTCTCTAATGGCAGACCTGGAGAAAGCCTATATTGTCTCGAAACTCAAGTACTTAGGTATAATAAATTTATTATGCCTACGTGTCTACCATATTGAACGGCAGAACAAGAAGTTGGAAAACACGAATAAAATATTAATCTGATTGAAAATAAACTCAAATGGCAACAGAAACATTATTAGGCAACAGAGAGCGGCAAAAATAATTCGGTTAGACAGTCAAAATAATAAGCCTAAACTTCTAGCGAATTGTGACAAGTAATATACCTTCGAATAAACTATAGCAACCCTCCCGTATTTCGCATGATTTTTACGACTTGAAAATCATTGAGTTTTCCTATACCTCATAGGAAAGTATAATATTATTGAATTTATACACATAAGCCTTCCCGATTGAATTCTCTAAATGATGATGAAAACCGCATCAAAATCCGTTGAGTAGTTTAGAAGACCAATGCAGTCACACAAACGACACAAAAAGTGACATTCATTTATTATTATGTAGGTATACGTATTGCCAAGATAATTTACAGCTGTAAAGATTTTTATCAGCACATTTTGGTTTTGAATTATGTATTATTAACCATATTTCACGATTTTCGATCGTATCCTCGTCAATATTAAAACGTAATTTTCATAACTTTGCATTTATGGTTACGAAGCGAAAATTGCCTACAGAACATTCTCTAAGACCCAGTTTGTCATTTTTAGATTTTAGGATAGGTACAGACTTAGAGACTTCTAAGTCTGCAAGAAAGTATATAAGTATAAGTTTCCTTGCGCACTTTAAGGCCTGCTTTTTTCAACACCAGATATCTGTATCTGAGAAATAATTTTGAATTTTGAACAGGTTTCCCATTCGAGAACTGTCAGACGTCACTTTATTCCAGGGTTTAGGGGGTTTTTAGTCTTTGATTACTAACATAATTTTTAAGTGTAAGTATTAACATAAATATGGATCGCTGTGTTTGAAGTAAATAAATAAATAAATAAAAAAATATCCGACGATGTTGGATAAATCTGCTCTACAAAATGTAGTAAAATTACGTATATCTTTGCTCCAAATACCTAGTTCTATGGTCTTTATTCGACTTAGATCTTCTAAAGGTCGTTGTTAATTTTGAATTCTCGGGATTTCAATACTCGTAATACGTATAATTTTAGACCTTATTTCAGTATTTCACCGTAGTTGGAAAACTTAATGAGTAGATCTATATGCAGAGATTTTAATCAATGATTTATTTACGAAGAATCGGTTTCGGGATTATTCATGCCTTTAAATAAATTAAATATCCGAAACAAGTCAAGCTTATATCTATAAAATAATTGAACACGACATATTTTTCTACCCAAAAATATGTTTGATTCGAAATAAAATTAGAAATCCACACACCACGCGGGCTCTCAAATATCCCTTTGCATCGTTAGCAGCTCTTTGAATCGGTAAAGCCGGCGGAGGCGTCGAAAATATCTGGGCCGATGTTTCTGAAGCACCATCTAATCTCACCTCTGATTGCTGACCGTTTCTCACTATTTTTACGACTCAATTCACCCATTGGAGCGTGTTAAATTGTGGAGTCGCACTAAACCCTTGGTATTATTCGCTAACCTACTTGAATTAAAGGGTGTTATTAAATTTATAAGGGTACAGCTACCTGCGATTTTGAACGTATCGCCGTTCGTCGGGATTGGTTAATTTGGTTTATCGGCTCGATTTGGTCTTTGTGCGCTTTGTTCTTGGGATTTTTGTTAGAGCTGTTAATGACTAAAACAAATCCTATTAGGCTGTACCCTTTATTTATAAACGGTACTTAGAGTTAAGCCATCAACGACTAACGGTGAAAGAAAATATCGTGATCAAAAATTCGAAGACATGTGACATCTACCAACCCGCACTGAGCCCGCGTGGTGAATTACGGCCCACTCCCTCTCACTGAGAGGAGGCTTGTGTCCCAGCAGTAGGAACATTATAGGCTGATTATGTATTATGTACTGAGCCTTGAATAGCTATTGACTCTCTCTTTATATAGAAAAACAAATTAAATTAACTTTTCTGTCAACTTTGCCGCAAATCGTCCAGAAAATATAACAGATTTATTCCTGCATAAATTGCCTGATGTTTTCGACAAAGCTGGGGCCAAATGCTTTCCGAATTGATATATCTGTAAAAATGTTGTGACAGTCTGTGTGTAAAATCTGTTAGCACATCATTTGTTACGAAGCCGAGACACTTCGGAAAACATTGGTGAAATATTTTAGAGCGCGGGAATGAATGGCCGTCTTCAATGGCGCTCTCGTCCTGGACTCGTGGTACATGTCATCAATCAGCAAACACACTTTTCACGTCCATTCAGCTCCCTCTTGTTAGTAATGAAAGTATAGATTAATCATATTATGAGTGTGAGGAAAAATGTTTAGAAACTTCGGTTTTGAGGTTGGGGTGTTGCAATTTCTGGTGACCTGTTAATACAGGTAGTCTCTTACTTAGTTATCTCCTTTTTCGTGCTCTACTGTCAAAGTTAAGCATTAAGTTCATAACTTGTGTAAAGAGAATAAACGTTTTATATTATACTAGCTGACCCGGCAAACTTCGTGCCGCCTCAGAATCAATGAGAACGAATGTATGAGAAAATTAATTATCATTATTATTTTTTTTTTTTCATGAATTTGTCCCATGTGTTAATAGTTATTCTGCTATTCGGGGCGGAGACAAATCCAAAAAACCTAAGACCATAAAAATCGGTCTCGTGATTCATGAGTTAAAAATGGTGTAACTAGCCCGGCTTTCTTTTATACAAATAGATTATTATATTATTTTTTTTAGTTTTTAATTTGAGGTTGTAATTTTGTGAGCATTTTGAAAATCTGTTACTAACGTCACATATACACACATACATAGGTCGCTTCTGTATTCAGTAGGCCTTTAACCAATATAATTATATATAAGTTATACACTAGATTTATCTTAGGCATAGTTTAATATTTTCTTCATGTATTAATATGTAACTTTGTAATGATGTAACTTCTATGTAATTTATATGTGATCTTATGAATAAATTATTCTTATTTCGCCAGTTCTTTAGTAATATCCAATATTTTATAGGAAAACTAGTTAGTAGTTTATGCTTTTCGTATATAAAAACAGAGTTAATATTTATAAAAAAAAATGTTTATCAAATATGTCCTAAAAGCCATTACCTTTACTTTGGTTTGGGTTCCGAAAATCCTGAAATCATTTTTCAACCTCTGCCAATATTTGATGTAGGTTAATCCACAGGTGACTAGTCACCGATGAGTCTGGTGAAGCCGGAGCCATCTTTTTGTCATCTGTAGGTACTTATCCCCATTGTCAAGAGGATTATTGGAAAATATACTATAGGGAGACTTATTGCCAGGTTTTATTTTACTTCATGGCCAAAAACCTGATTAACCCGAATTAACGAAAACAATATAAGACAAAGTGATCTAATTCCGAAAGACAACTACGTTACTCCAAGGTAATGAATATGAATGGACTTACCTACTTATGTATAATTTATGTGGCCTTGGTTGGTATAGCAACTCGATAATTAAAAAATCGTAACACATTTTCAAGAAGGTACTTGAAGGAACAGACAATTTTATTGCCATATAAATAATACATTTTTCAATAGGTAATCACTGTTCAAAGAGTTCATCACGAAGATCTTTATTACTGCTCATTCAACCATCAACATATCAATATTGTTCCACAAATTGAATACTTACAATCAAAATTTTGCAAATTCAGTTTCTGATTCAACAGAAGGTGCTTAATTTTCCATAATATAGGCACCTACTTCCTTCCAATACCTTTTTATGTCCTTAATCGGATCAACACCCTCAATCATGTCCATCCGTTCCATAATTAGGTATAGTGGACTACCAAAGGTAAATCGTTTCCAAAGTAGCTTGAATGGATCATTATTCGCGTTGAACAGGTCATCTATCACAGCGGGGGCTTTCAACGATCCATAATGAACGTAGACCTCCGGTAACGTGACGTAAATACTTTTCGAAAAACAAGTTGAAGGATTTAGGAGGAACTAAGAAGTTTGAAATCAATATGTACCTACTTGAAATTTAATTAGCTTGTTTTGACCTTAAATTTGCAACGAAGAAGTGTTTTTCAGTTGAGGATGACGAGCGTTTTTTTTAAAAAGAGTTTTAAGTACAGTCGAAATTTGCCCCGAATTGACTTAAGTGCTAAAGTAATAAAATTATTTTGGTTGGAAATAAGTAGGGTAACAAACAATAACTTGAATGAAACGTGATTACCAACTAAGTTGGGATGAGTAATAAGTAAATAATTGTGTTGTGTTACGATTGTATTCTTCACGCGTTTCATCGCGAGAACGAGAGTTTCGGAAGCCGAATTGTTTTCGAGGTTACTGCCACTAAAACTGTTGCTATTGGCAAGAATTTGCCTATTACAACCACAAGAACGTCGAAATTTCCATTGAAGGATGATCTCATGGGACATTTGTATCAGAAATACATGAACTATTTAAAGGAATTACCGACCATAATTATTAATTCGAGATACTTGATTCATTTAAGCCCCTAATGATTAAATTCGAAATCGAACTTTGTCTATAAATATTGGTTTGCCCCAACCGTAATTGTGATTGCCAATTTAAAACGGAGTTCAGAAAATTCGATAAGGTTCGCCGCAAGGTAGTAAAACTTATTTTCCATGTGATCTCGATCGATAATGGCACCCTAACGTTTATACTTTTGTGTTTTCAATGAGATCCTCTATTTCGATACCGTTTACTTGGTATAAATTTATTCAAATTACCAAGCCTAACCCAGATTTTAATCAAAGATAAATTCAGATAGTGTAAACAAAATAAAAAACGAGTAAATGGCGTAGCAAGCCGCGACGAAAATGTTTTTCGGGCAAATAGTAAACATTTAGAACATAAAATATTGAATCCAATAGAAAACAGAGACCCAGACAAAAAGTTTGACCTATTTTTGGTTCATAGAAAGTTTATTTTTTATTATTATGAGAAAGTGAAAGGAAACATTTTTGTTTTGTGCAGTAGTGTTTTCGCAAAACGGGACGGAATTCCCGAAAGACCTCTGATACAGTACAAAATCAATATAACACATCAAGCCGCAAGGCAAAAGAAAATCGCATTCGATCCCTCGTTGAAATAGCTTGATGGTAAACCCTAGGACTGAGGGGAGCTTCAAACAAATTGATTCATTCTTTTGATGGTATTATTTGTGAACAAATACATGTTTGTCATCTTTACGTAGGTACATAAATCATTCTAAAATAATGGACCCATCACCTTAAAAATGTTCTGGAGCGGCGTTTATGTTGTTTATAGTTACATAGACATAGAGGCAGTCCATCGTTTAATAATTTTACACAAGATACAATTCCTTAGTCGCTTCAAACAGCGCTCTTGGAATTTCATGGGGTAGCTTATTCTCATCTGGATTTGCATGTTCAATCTCATTTGTTTGTGACATTGAATGATACAGATATTGAGCTACTTTAAGTAAGTACTGAGGGCTTAAAGTATCTCAAATCTTGACACATTAAGGCATGAGATACTTGAGTGTCTTTCAGACTACAGAGCAGATTGTTTGATACAGCTCAACCACTTGGAAGTGGTGTAAAATTAGAGTTTTAGAGGTTCGATCTTTTGTAACTTTTAACTGTTTTGTCATTCATAAAGTGCTGATTCTTTTTTTCAGTCTAGTTCGTATTATACCTACAGATTTATATATATTGAATTTCCAAATTGTCAGGCAAGTTTGCAGGCTATTCTATTTCAGACGGTATTTCAGCGACAAACTCATTAGGCTGGCTCGGTCATTGTTCCTGGTTTGTCATTCTTTGTTGTTGCACTACAGCCGCGTTTTGAACTAATGCCTCCAAATCTACCCGTTTCTGCGGGACTTTCTAATTTATTGTTTGTGGGTCGTGTTGACCCAAAATTAGGGACTTTCCTTTTGATATATCTACCTACGAATAGGGATACGAGTGCGTTAAGTTTCAATACATAACATAGTTTCATCCCTGTATTCCCCGAAGGTTAGTTAGGATACATAAAATAGGAGCGGTGGCCCAGTGGTAACGGCCCCGAAGTGTAAGGTCGTGGGTTCGACTTCGAACCCAGGCGCTTTACTTTGTGTAAATAATTTCTTCACCACTGCTCTCAAAACGGTAAAGGAAAACATCGTGAGGAAACCGGCATGTCTTAGAAAAAAAAAATAAAAATCGAAGATGTGACGTCTACCAACCCGCACTGGGTCGCGTGGTGGATTACGGCCTACTCCTCACAGAAAGGAGGCTTGTGTCCCGGTAGTGGGAACATTATAGGCTGATTATGACATAAAATAGGGATCCACACAGACAATTCTCCAAAGAGTTAGGCAAAGAGGCACGCCCAACTAATATAGATTGAGGGAAATTACCTAAATTTATTGATTTACTTACAAAAATATTATTTAGGAAAACTAGGGCTATACATATTTTTTTTTTCAAAAAAAAAATTATTTACCAAAAAAAAATATTGAAATAATACTAAGTACGATCCTTTTGATGAAATTCACCAAAATAAAAATAAGTACCTACTTTATCACTAAGTAATGCTCAACATAAATTCCTATATTATAATAAGAATCATGCTTCATTCAATGAATAAGCAATTTGATAAATTAAGTTAATAAAGCTATCCAACGTACAAGTACGTATTTGTGTAGGTCAGTACATTTCATATTATTTTGGTTATTGCCAAACAAACAATTTGCAATTCAAAAACAGTGCACTTTGTTAGCACTTCAACCCAATTACACCACCGAAATATTCGGATTCCGCGGATGTTTAAGCTGCATAAAGTAAAGCAATTAGCTTTATTAATGTTAAAATGCTTTGAGGCCAATTATTATGGAATTAAATGTTTCGGCTTTGGCTTCAGTAGAAAAGCGTCTCGATACACTAAGCGAAAAATACCAAATACGTAAAGAGAGCCCTCCTAAGCCAACTCTATTGCATTAATTGTGATCGACTATTTAAAACTAAATTCAGTCTGGCGAGGCATATAGAGCACACGCTAGGAAATAATAATAATTCTAAATGGTCGCCGTTATCCAAATCGATCAGGACTAAAAGGTACGCCAAGAATTCTGAGAATTTCAGAAACGAACCTGCTATATAACCACTTACTATACTTTGTAGGTGAAGGTTAATTTAAATATAAGTGGAATGTGTTCTAGTTTTACATATATACGATGTTTGCTTGGACAACCAACTCTGTTACCACAATGTTGAAATATTTTCTAGCACAGAATTAAGTATTCTTTCTGGTTAACAGTACTTCGACACCTAAATATCCTTTTGTTTTTCTTTTAATAGTTCGTTAGTTAGTCTTTTAATTTAGTACCTAGAGTAAGCAGTTAATAGATTTTTAAATACATAGTTATTTATCTTTAAAAATATTTCTTCTATACTTCATATTTTTGTGAGACAAGAATATAGGGTTCATCTATTCTGAGTTTCAATACCTAATAATATTAAATTCTATAAGTTAATAGGCAGGAAAAATCAATGTTATATTATTAAAAATTTCAATACTTACAAAACAAAATGAAATTCTAAATGTCGATAAGTTCACGTTTTAATAATTGCGAACAACTAAAATCACTCGCAATCATACAACCCAAAAAACATAATTCCAGCAAACCAATTCTCGTTTTCGACCTCATAACCTCAGCAATCACATTATTGGCTCCAAAATCGGCTGTCAATAACCGAAAGAAGCTATATTATCCGAATCCCGTTTTCAATATGAATGCTGGCCATACTAACTCGGACTTACGAGGTCAGTAAAGCGGGCCGTTATCCAGAATGGACTGTTGTTAGTTCGCGACAATGAGAGCCATATATCAGGTTGCGGGGTCCATATTCGTGTAATGAACACAGCGATCACTGCGAGACTGATGGAGCGTCTACCATCAGACGTTAATTCCCTCATCAGCGGAGTAAATGAACGGTGGAAGTGATACAAAGCTCGTCTGTGTATCAGGTATTGGTGTAGGGTGAATGAGGTTAACATAGAAATTAAAGTGAGATTCTGTGTCGATTGGAAAGTTTATAGTTTTTACATAATACTTGCTGCGCCCCGCGATATCACCCTCATAAGTATCGGTCCCGTGGGAATATCGGGATAAAAAGTAGCCTATATGTTAATCCAGGGTGTCAGCTACCTCCATACAAAATTGTATCAGAAGAAGTAACAAACATATAAACATACACACTCACAAACTTTCGCCTTTATAATATTAGTGTGATGTAGACAAAAGTTTGTAGGCACAGGACTTGATGATCTTCGCAACTATGATGTAGACTCGATGGTTAGGATAGGTTTACTACGCAGGTGTACGAGGGAACAGCGGGGTGGTTTTATTCACTAAGAGTCTGACAGACCTCTCCGCCCACCCCAGGGTGGAGGACATCCTTGAGGATTTCCACTCCGACAGCAAAAAAAAGATTACTGAACTAACCTCTCCTGGTTAGTTAAATCGACCCTCTTTACTCAGAATCTTTTGATCATCAAACACCGTCATAACTAATTGTGAAATACGTCCTACTGAAACATTGTCCAGACATAATTATCCTAGCAGCCAATTACGATTTTAAGAAGTGGTGAATGAATGTGCTTAGATATCTAAATTTTAGCGGGTTTGAGCGTTTCAATTGCAAATAAAGTACCATTATCAAACTTTCAAATATTCGTTGGTTTAAAAAAATAAAGCTTAATCACCGCTAATGAGACACAATCGATTTTCTATTGTAATGGGCCGCTATGGGCCCGCGCCAGGTAGGAGAGATTAAGAATGATTTTGAGTAAAAACTGACAGAGTACCTACCAAAATTGTATTAGGTTTGAAATCAAGGTTTATTCTAGAACTAGCTGCGCCCCGCGGTTTCACCCGCGTAAGTTTCGATCCTGTGGGAATATCGGGATAAAAAGTATCCTATGTGTTATTCTGATGTATAAGCTATATTACTGTAAAATTTCATCAAAATCCGTTCAGTAGTTTTTGCGTGAAGGAGTAACAAACATCCATCCATCCATCCTCACAAACTTTCGCATTTATAATATTAGTAGGATAGAAGGATAAAGACTCAAAATCAGTACCTATACTTCAGCCTATCTCCTGACAGGTAAACAGTTACATAGCAGTAGTGCTGTGACCTACACTCGTAAAGGTATATGAAGATGTTGTGTTAAATGTGGCCGAACGGAAGCTTAAGAGGCCAGCTCTGTTACTTCGAGAGTAATAGATGTAGCCTTTCTACGTATTCCAGAGTGGTAAGGCTAATGGAGGGTGTCTGTATTTATGTAGCTGTATTTGTTATTGTGATGTACGAAAGTTACTAGAAAATAAAAATAAATAAGTGAAATCCATGCTAATATTATAAACTAGCTTTTGAATAATGACTTCCGGAAATTGAGGCACTAACTCTCATAGAGTTTAACCGATGTGCTCTTTCCTCTGCCGATTCTTGAGAACGCGTATTTCTCATTCAACGCGTTTTTCAAGACAATAGCGGGCGCGGCGACCGTTACACAAAAATAATCCTTATAGCATGATTCAGTATTCACGCGCGATGGCTTATTAGCGTATTTCATGTATAACTTTGGTGTTTCTGTACCAATTTCTATGATTCTTTTTTTATTACTTATGTAATAATGTTAACATTTTTTAATTAGGGATGAGTGAGAGTGTTATAAACGTAAGGGTAGATAAATACAATCAGAAAGCTCCGAACTGCTAAGCTATCGGGAGTTACACGTGTTATTGTGAGTCAACCATAAAAGATAGACATTTGCTGTCGTGGAATATTTTTTATACAATTTTAAGGAGAACATTTCCGTCATACATGATTTCTGTGTAGCTTTAACCATTAAGGATGCACACGCGACGAAAGCTTAAAAAATGGAGTAAGTTCTCCTGTTTTCCCAACATTTCCCTTCACTGCTCTGCTCCTATTGATCGTAGCGTGATGAAAAGTATACTATAACCTACCCAGGAGTATGAAGAACAATTATACCAAGTTTCGTTGAAATCCGTCGAGTGGTTTTTGTTTCTATAACGAACATACAGACAGACAGACAGACAGACAGACAAAAATTTTACTGATTGCATTTTTGGCGTCAGTATCGATCACTAATCACCCGCTGTTAGTTATTTTGGAAATATATTTCATGTACAGAATTGACCTCTCTACAGATTTATTATAAGTATAGATGTGAAAGTACGTTTGTCTGTTTTACATTTTTTTTAATGTAATTTGGCTCACGGGTAAACCTAAGCCTTGATTAGGACATTGAATACTTTTATTATCCCGGCAGTACGTTCACGTAGGATAATTTCTGACCTCCAAGCGGGCGAAGCAGCTGGCAAAAGCTAGTTATTCTATAAATCACGGTCCCCAGATATTCAATAGAAATGGCCTGATAATGTAGATAGTTGTGTAGGATTACATTTTTGATATCTTAACATGATGTGTTTCTGAATATTTAGATATAGAACGATTTTGCTTATATCGAACCTTAGAAACGAGGCCATCATGCTTGTCCAAAAAACGAAACATATAAAACAATATTCTCCAAGACTAGGTTTTTTGGGAATAAAATATATGTGTGATGTTTAATGAACCATATGATATTTCCTCTGATAATATTACGATAAAGTGGTCTTGTCTACGTTTTCTCGATATAAAAGGTTTCTTATTTTGAGCAAACTACGTCTTTGTTGTTTTTTCATCGTTTCTAAAACGGACATTGATAAATCTCGGATTGTCATAAAAAAGGTTAGTGATGGACATAGAATTACAATGTAGTATATCTATAGCGAACACAATTTTTTCTCACGTTTTCATCACTTTAACCAAAAAAGTATCTAACACCAAGTTCAGATCGATGATGAAATGACTAACGTTCACAGCTGCCTCCAAAAATCTTAGAACGATAAAAAAAATCGTTCAAGCAAAACCGCTGAAGCAACTTTTTCATAAATAGCTAAGTATGTTCCTGAGGTAAATAAATTAGACAGCGGAGCTCACGAAGGAAATGTGAAACCTTTAAATACTGAGCTTATTTTTTCGAACGATCTCTAAAAGACCACTTAGCTAATTACCCCTATCAGTTTTCTTGTACTTCTAGATCGTGACGTAAAGCAAACACGATAAGAAAAGTTACAAAATAAAAGTCTTGTTTAATTTTTAATGTTAAAAGAAGTTTAACAGGATAATTCTGGTTGGACTAGAAATCGACTTAAGGCGCGGTAAGAAGCAAATTTTAAGGTAGGTAAATTGATAATAGCGCATCGCGGTACCAAATACGGTTCAAAACAGCGATGCGTTTTATGTTAGATTATTCGGATGACCACCAGAAATATTTTGTAGTTGTAATTAACTTAAAAAATAAATGCACGTCTCACTGGAATAATTTTGAGATATTTCTTTTGTTGAATTCCCTTTATTATCATTATATAAAATATGATAGTTTACGCTCAAAATTTTATGCGATCAAATATATTTTTTGAGCTCTGTTACGAATGTTTTAATATTTTTGAATAATTATTTTCTTAGAACATTTGACAATACTTCAACCTTTTTCTGGTTTGTATTAAGTAGGTACCAATACGCCTAACTGTGCGACACAAAACTGAACGTTTTACGGTGCCCACCTTTGGGCAGCGCCTTAAATAACTTTGTGAATTATCTAGATTTACAAATTCAATACGTCAACTTTAATCCAATAAAAAAATAATAAGTTAACTCTAATATACTAGAGTAAAGTGACGTTGTAGCTATAGTAGGTGCTTAATTATCAATATAAGTAATATTTTTAATAAACACCTAGTTTATGGGACTTTAACATAACTGGCGAAATACAGGTGTACTATAGAAACACGTCTGCCTAGCCGTTCAGGAAAAACCGGCGTAATGTTTTAATTATCAAAAAATTTGGAAAATCCAAAAGTGCACGACTCATAATGCTCAATGATTGATCGTATAAAAAACCGGCCAAGTACGAGTCGGACTCACGCACGAAGGGTTCCGTACCATTATCTATAAAAACGGAACAAAATCATATATGTTGTATGGTGGCCCCGTTGAATATTTTTTTTTAATTTTAATTAAATTATCAAATAAAAAAATATATTATTATTGTAAAATTATTATTATTATTGTTGTTATTTTGATTTATTTGTATAAATCTATACAAATAATAAAATCATTAAATTATTTATTTTTAAAGTGAATATAATTATAACTTAATCATCATCATCATCATCATCAGCCGGAAGACGTCCACTGCTGACCAAAGGCCTCTCCCTTAGACCACCATGCCGAACGACAATCCGCCACTTGCATCCATCGGTTGGTTGTTAACTTAATTTTCTGTGAATATTTCAAGCATCTACCTGTTCCCGTTATCAATATCGAGCAAAAACGAGCAAGAAAAATCACGTTTGTTGTATGGGAGCCCCCTTAAATATTTATTTAATTCTGTTTTTTAGTATTTGTTGTTATAGCGGTAACAGAAATACATTATCTGTGAAAATTTCAACTGTCTAACTATCACGGTTCATGAGATACAGACTGGTGACAGACGGACAGACAGAGACGGACGCACAGTGGAGTCTTAGTAATAGGGTCCCATTTTACCCTTTGGGTACGGAACCCTAAAAACTACTTTGACTAAAAGAGCTATTTTTAATAGGGTTCTTCCTATGGGTGAAATTAATCTATTAAAAAAAAAACACTCAATTACTTAAATGATTTTTTCGCAAGCTACAATGTTTTCAGGTTTCAAACTTGATTGACGGGAACTAAAAAAAAATATTTTTATGTTTTTTCGTTTCTACTGCATTAAATCAGATTTTAAAGATTTTGACTAAAAGTAAATGATTAATCTCCATCAAATCTTAATATATATAAACTATGTGTCACGTTGTTTGTCCGCAATGGACTCCTAAACTACTTAAACGATTTTAATAAAATTTTGCACACTGTGTGCAGTTTCATCCAACTTGAAAGATAGGATAGTTTATATCTCAATTTATAATCGCAATTTTATTTTATTGCGAATATTGCCAGTACAAGATTTGTATAAAAGAAAATTTCGGAAATTTAAAAAAAAAATGCACCCGTGCGTTATTTATACGATGGTATATAAATTAAGTAGTTTCTGTGTACTAGGAGGAATATAACAATAGAAACAGTTGCAAAAAGGAAGTAAAAAATTATAAGATCGTAAAGCACTCTCAGTCTCTAATGCTTCGAATTATGAGTCGTGCAATTATGTGCCTGGTATTCAGTTAATTTGGTATGTAGAGTTTTTACAGGTATTTTATTAAATATTTTTAATTTATAGATTTAGTTATTTTAAGCAACTAATTTATTTATTTTTTGGTTTTCTAGTTTTGGTTTTCCAAGCAGTCATTAATTTTAAATAAATTTTCTGAATTCTACTTCAAAAGTAGGCTAAAGAGTTCAATATATTTGCCACGTATAACACAATGAATGAATGAATTGCACCGATCCCAGCGTGGTTAAACCAGACTCGATTAATCGAATGAACCCCAAGATTCGCACTAGCTTCTGTAGCCTCATGATCATGGTGCTACAGCGGCCATTGCATATCAAGGAATAGACCGGGGGGCGCGGTAATTGGTAAGGAGGACGTGCCCGTAGGATAGGGAAGGATTTAAGAGCCTACCGGATATGCATCCTAGAGCAAGCATTGGACTAGTGGAGAGATGGGTAATTATTATCTATGGATGGGCATCTTCTAACGACCTTGCCGCCAGGCTGGTTCAGGTCGAGCTTCATCGGCGAGTCTTTTGGCGGAGTGTTACTGCTTTCTCGGTTCTTTTGTATGTCATTGTTCTGTTGTATTGTGTTAGATGTTGCTGTTATCGATGTCATCTTCGGAAGTTTCGCTACTATCCGTTTCCGGTTTATTGTAAATCTCACTAGCAGCGATCTTGATCTTACTTTTGTCTTCCGCTGTATCCATCCAGAAATTGATTCCCTTGTCGAAGTACTTCATGTCCTGATTTAAATTGTCGTTCCATGTGTAAATAGGTCGGCCGACCTTCTTGGATTTGGCTTTGTATTGCATTGCTGCATGTAGCAGGTGTGGTTTGCGACGCCTGTAGACATGTGCGAGGTAGCACATCCTATGGTTCTTGATGAGTTTGGTTACTGTTTTTCCGTCTAATATTTCATGCATTTTCTTTTGTCTTGGTTTATTTCTAGAGTGGTTAATCAAGTCCCTCATGATAACTCGCTCATATTTTCTGAGTCATGATCTGTTAGCTTTAGTAAGTGCCGAAACTTTCAAACCGTGTATCATGCACGGTACGATCACCATTCGATACATGAGTCTGGCTAATTTCCAGTCCATATTTGAATTATTTATGAATGGTAGTAACGATTTGGCGTTTTTCATGGCCTGTTCGCAACGTTTTTTTATAGTGCTTTTTCTACTTAATGTAGATGTTATGTATGTACCTAGGTATTTAACTTCTTCACATGTTGGTATACTTATTCCATTAAGGGTCACGTGGGTCGTTATCTGTGTAGCTTTGGGGTCCCTAATTAGTATTTTTGTTTTTGTTTCGTTTATTTGGAGGCCTACACTGTTTAGTAGGGGTTTAATATGGTATATGATACCTTCTAATCCTTCTAGGTCATCTGTAATAAAGATAAGGTCATCCGCAAATGATAATACTAGAGGGAGTGAGATTTCGCGATCCTGGTCAAGTTTTATTAATTGTGTTTCTTCGTCGAGGGTTCTAAGGACTTCGTCGATGACCAGTGTAAACAGGCGAGGGGACAGAGGGCAACCTTGTTTGACTCCCTTTCCTTTAATAATCCAACTGCTTTGCTGGCCACACCATTTGATGCATGTTCGTTCACTCATGCATACCTTGATTATCCTGTTGGTTAGCGATTTGTTGGTTCGTTGTAATAAGATATCTCTTAGTGCATTGAGGTCGACGTTGTCAAATGCCTTTTCAATGTCGAGGGCGAGTACATAAATTCTTTTACCTGCACGCCATTCTTCGTCTAAGACCCTTTTAAGCGTGAATATATGGTCGTCTGTTGATCTATTGTTTAAAAAGGCCGCTTGGTAGTTGCCCAACTCCGTTATTATCTCATCTAGTTATTTTAATACGTAGGAGGCGTAAATTCTGTAACCCGTATTGCAAACCGATATGCGGCGATATTCATTCTCATTTTTAGGGCTATTGTTTTTTGGAATTGGTACCTGTACGGTCTCCAACCATGTGTCAGGTGCTTCGTTCAGTGTCCAGGCTTTGTTCATGTGTTTGGTGACGGCTTCTTGTAATATTTGGGGCATTGCTTTGTATAATTCGATTACCACTTGGTCCGTTCCGGGGGCTGTCCCGTTCCGCATTTTATTAATGATTGCCATTACGTCGTCCGTAATAGGTCCCTCACCCTGTACTTCGGTTATCGGCTTTTTTATATTAACTGTTGGTATAAGATGGCCCTCGGATTTTTTTAAAATTTGCTCCCATTTGGTCATTGGTATATAAGTAGATCTTTTTCGACGTTTTGTTTGAAGTTTGTTCCTGCTGTAAAAAAAGTATAGCATCTGCATGCGTTTTGCAGGGTGTTTTTTCCCCAATCCATTGAGGCAGGCCCTGCATGCTTTTTGCTCTTCCTGATATTTAACCTTTTGAAGTGTTGCCTGACATTCTTTTACTCGGTTGTGCCTATTTGGATTATCTGGTTGCCTGCTTTGTAGGAATTTAGC
Source organism: Globia sparganii (assembly GCA_949316385.1). Taxonomy (NCBI): domain Eukaryota; kingdom Metazoa; phylum Arthropoda; class Insecta; order Lepidoptera; family Noctuidae; genus Globia; species Globia sparganii. The sequence continues at coordinate 14,468,333 of OX438665.1, read as the reverse complement.
CTTTTGTAGGTTAGCAAGAGCTAGTCGATGATCTCTGGAGAGAACTGGCTGAAAAATAAGAGTTTCCTGAGCAGCCGATTTTAATACTTCCGTTATGGTATTCCAGGGTATTTCGATGAGTTTGTCCGTTGAGTTGATCCCTTTATCTTTTAGTTTTTTTGTTATGCAGACTTGGTATTTTGTTTTTGTGAATTTACTATTGAGAGCGGCATAATAGCATTGTTTATAGTTAAAATCCTTGGCCGCAATTGTTGTTTCCTTCGCGGCTTGCTGTTGTCTTTGTGTAATAATGTGTTTGGTGCTTTCTTTCTTGTTTGAAATTCGATTTGTTCTTATTAGACCCCAGATTATTTTATGGTCGGATGTGCCCCTAGCGGCCCATTCGCCTTTAATAAAATCAAAAAGTTTTTCTGATGCATGTGGCGTTATAATGTGATCCAGTTGGGATTTCTGAATGCCCTTTGACCACGTTATCCTGCACGATGATCTCGCTTTTGTCGTTTCTATTTGCAGTTTTTCCCTGTTGGCTATATCCATTAACATTTCCCCGTTGTAGTTAGATAAGTCATGGTGTAGGTTTTGTTGGATCAGCCCTTTGCGTTGGAAACTTTGTGTATCATGTCGACCAATATGAGCGTTAAAGTCGCCAAGAATTATTAAAGTACATTTCCTTGGTTTTTGTCTGATCAAGTTTAATAAGCCTGTGAAGGATCTGTTTGCTATAGATGTACAACAGTTTATGTGAGAATTGATTATATACAGATGAGCAGGCTTGTCATTTTCTCTGTTAACTTGAAGAGTAGCTGACATCGCGTCTGTATCCTTTTTTCTGTTAACTAATTCAATTTGAGCATCTTTTCTGATTAGAATTGCAAGTCCCCGATGTGTTTTACCTGAGGTTCCATAGAGGTGCCATTCGTAGTGTGTAGAGTTGTATGCTCCTGAGTTCATACCTGTTTCTTGTAAGCAGGCTACATGAATGCCCCTAATTGAAAGTTCAGCGTCAATTTTATCTTTTTTGGTCGGTTTTGAGGCCCCGCGGACGTTCCAAGTTGCAATACGCAAGTCTAGGCAAGTGTACTTTATTGAGGTAGACGGTTGGTTTCTAAGTATTGTGAACCCAGTGACATCTGCGACTACTTCTGATAACGGTGTACACATTGGTGCTTGTTGTTCATATTGTGTTAATGAGCTAGCTAATTGAGGGCTGTTCGTTTGAGACTGGGATTTCGTGAGTTGACCTTTCTCTTCACGTGTGTTGTACTGGTTAATTAAAGGCTTATTATATAGTGTTGTTGTGACATTGTTCGATTTTTTCATTATATCTATCGGGTTGCTGTTATAGTGTTTGTCGTCGGTCATGACCCAGCTATCGTAGTGCTGGTCCTTGTAGAGGATGTGTATGTTGCCGGGTACTGGTTCGCCGGTAGGTGAATACACTAGGTTGTGTCTTGTATCCGTGTGCACGTGCAAATTTACAAGATAGAACTCGGCTGCGGCGATTAAGATATCCTCTCCTCCCCAGAACGTCTTGTTAAACTGCTGTGTTATGTATTTTGTTATTCTTTGTTCCTGGGAGAGAATGCTGTTAGGAAGAATTTCTTGTACATTATTTAGAAGGGCTAAGCGAATTCTTTCGTCATCTCGATGCTCTAAAACATATGAAGCAAGATCCTGACGGACAGACACGTGGTCGAAAGTTAAACCCATTACATTATTTATTTGATGTGCTATGGCCCTGAATAGGCAGTTTCCGTCTTTTGTCATACGCACAATTGTGCCCATTTTAAAAGAAAAAAACTTTTTGTTTTTATGGTATTACAAGACCTGCTCTGCACACATGTGTTGTGTAGCTTTGGGTTTGTGAACCACTATAGCTGACAGGGGAGCTTAACGCTTGAAATTTATGAGCTTCGCTATTTTTTGTTACTTAACCTTTTTTTTTTACCCTTTCGGTCCAATTTTGCGCGCGGTTTACAAATTTTACAAGCTAGGAAATAGGTAGCTTGTTCAAGGCAGTTTTGATAATTTAGTACAATGTTAAATTAAGAAAAGCGTGAAGTACTAATTCTAGAGCGATACCGTATTTCAGGTTAAAATAATAGAGTGTATTATTTTGTCCTTCGCTCCTAAATATAATATGAAGACATTTCCTTAAAGCCTATTTATAGCTTACAATGATGTTAAATTCACGCGTGGCGTCAAAAGTCCAAATTAACAACGCAAAACGCAGTTTTATACAGCCTCCAAGCCTCTATCGGAGGTCCCTGAAATATATAATGGAAAGATCTCACCAAATCCACGTCGTCGATATTCTCGGCCGGAAGGCCTAGACCTCAGGCTTGTATATCAGGTACACACGTATGCCACTTTACCACCGTTTTAAGGTGTTTTAATTTGCACCCACAAAAACACAGCAAGCGAAACCCCGTTCGAGTTTCAAGCTCAGAGTCAGCCACGTGTTGTGCACATTGCATCAAGTAAAAACAAAGGCGGGTCAAGACACGACACGTCTGTCCCCTTCGGCGGCCACTATCCGAATCTCGTTCAATATATTTGCCACGTATAACACAATAACAAAAATCCTATTATTGACGTTTTTTGCTTGGCATCAGAAAATTCAAGCATGACACTTGACAGTTTTAGAGGCGGTAATGATCGACATTTTCGAGCATTTACTTCCTTTAATCGATTATGAAATTAGTAACTCGATTGAAGGAAACCGTAAGGAACTCTGAATTTCGCGTAAAAGCCCTATAATTTTAGTCTCTAAACTCCGCATGCCCGATTTTAAATAGACAGCAACATGGCCCTCTATTGGCTGGATCATGTCACCTGTCAATTCCATTACAAGATTGATTAGGACAGTGACAAAACAAGATTCAAAACGCCTTTACCGACTTTCCGTAACTTTGTCTTCTTAAAATCTGCATTTATTTAGGAGGATAAAAATATATACACTGCATAAACCTACCTAACTACCTACTCAAAAAAAAAAATATCTAACAAAAAATTAAAAGATGCGAACAGCCATATTTATTCTTCAGTTTAAAAAAAATAACTGAAGACAGCTTATGTATAGAAAATATGTCAACCTGTCAATATGTCATAATTATTATTCTCTACAAAAAAGTTGTCTGATTGTTGAAAAATCAGCCCTTAATAAACTAACAAACTATTTAAATATAAATATAATATCTAAACCTCACTAAAACTATCAACAAATTAAGACATGGCGTCGAATTCCTTCGCGTCACTGTCGACTGGTAATGTACAGACGCCACCAAATCAAGCTACTACAATCTGTCAAATGTCTTTAATAGATTTTCAACTTTATTGCTAAAGCATATAGTTCAAAGTTGACTGGGAAAATCTGACAGTTTCGTGTAGCTTGATGTGCTGGCGTCTGTACCCAAGAGACTGGCGGCATTGTCACAATGTATGGCAATACTTTGTCTCTGGCCAAAATAAAAGCCAGCCCTAGGATCACGGGAAGTGTCAATCTTCCTAATAGATATAAATGATGCCTCATATTAGAGAAACACAGACTGTTTTTATTACCTGAATAACTCGAAGCCATGAAAGGGAAGATCGTAATAATGATTTCCTTTGAAAGTCAATTTATTTTCGTAGTGTCTGTCTGATAAGCAGTTTGTTTATTAAAATAAGGAGAATTATTATTTAGTGTTCAAATATGTTGAATAGAAAAGTGTGCATGTGTCGATACTCTTGCACCATCTCATATTCCTAGCACGGCGGGCTGTGCTGGCGCCGCTGCTGCAGCTGCTGAGAGTCTCAAGCGGCGCAACTACTGTAACCTTATGGGTAACTACAACTTTGAGCCATTTGAGGTAGAAACGCCCGGGTCATGGGGCCTGAGTGTGCGTCTCCTTTTTAAGGAAATTTCTCGCCGGCCGATCGACACTTCACGTGACCAGAGGACTGGGTCGTTCTTTGGCCAAAGAATTAGCATTGCCATTCAACGTGGCAATGCTGCCAGTCTTCTAGGCACGTTTTTGGATGACAGCGATGCGGACGAGTACCCTATTTTTGTATTTATTTGTATAGCATGTTAGTTAGTCATTTAATTTAGTATCCAGTGTAAATAGTTAATTATATTTTCTCAGAAAATTATTATATTATTTTATGATAATTTAAGAGGTTTTTGTTGAGCGTCTTTCGTGAAGAAGTACTCATTCTAACAAGTAATAGAATTCTTGATTAAAGTTTTTGATGACGTTGAATTTTGGCTACAATTTTTACCAATTCTTGTTAAGGCAGGATTTTAATTAACAGTACATTTTTAAAGGATTCTTCTCGAAAACTATAGAATTAATTGAAAATGATTTTTCTTGAAAACTGAGTGCGGAGTTTTGTACTAAAAATTTTTCGGGGATCGATAGTGTGGGGCCGTTCAAGTATTACGTAAGCAGTTTTTTTGCAAATATTAACCCCTGCTCCCCTTCGTCAGCAAAAGTAAGCAAAGCTTTTACCCCTCCCCCCATTCCTACGAAAACATTGGTACATGCATTTTCCAATGTGTTCTGGTTTCTTTATTGATTCATGAGCATGATTGATGAGTTGTATGCGTTTCGTTTCAAGTAATAAGCAAAGCAAAGACCCCCGTCCCCATGTAGTGCTTACGTAATAGTTGAATGTCCCCTGTCTGAGAACCTAACTTTGTTGGCTGTTCGTCGTTTGTTTTTGAAACTAGGGGTAAAATTATATCTACTAAGTAAACTTACGGGGACGTGATAATCGATGTTACAATTTTCTAAGTCACGTAATACACTCTATAATTTCAAATAATAATAATTATATAAGTATTATAAGATTCAAATTAAAAGATAAAATGAAAAAAACACGAACAGTCAAGGAAACATTTTAAAATAATGGTTCATGTAAATTTTAAAAAGAACTTGTCAAAGGTCTTCTAAGAAATAATGTTTAGATAGAACATAAAAATCGTTTATTTAACTGCCAAAAACACATTTTAAGTAACTGAAATACAAAAAAGATTAAAGAAAAGACCTTTTTACGCTTTAATAACTCGTCTTAGATGTCATGAACACAGACTGTACCTAAATGTACAGGTTTCAAAATAAAAGGTACGTGATTTTAATAGAGACGTCGCTAGGAATATTTTTGTTGGCATCTCTGCATGCACGAGACTGCTATGTGGCAATTGATATGCAAATGTTGTCGACCACCATGCTGGCGCAGGTTTTCATTTATTAAATTTTTTGCTCTGGACTACATTTTTGTTTAATCGTTAGAGCATGAAATTATTCAAACTTAACGAATTTATTTTCATTAAGCCATTTACAGGCACATTTGAATTGTCAAGGAGTAAGTCAGAAAGTTGAAGCTCGTTCCAAAACGTAGATCTCTATGCAGGAGACTGGGAAAGAAATTCCATGGACAATCTTATAAATCAAGATAATTACAAACAAACAGAATATAACATAAAGCTCATGATAGATTATATTATACCAATTTTTCAAAATATTTTTTTTTTTATTGTTGAATGGGCCCGCTCTTGATCTCGATCACGCCTGATGGAAAGCGATGGATGAGGTCTATGATGGAACGAGCGTGCCCAGAAGATGCCTAAAGCACTGGAACTCCCACACATCGACGAAGCACAGCAGGCTGCTTGACGCCGGACTCCGGTTTTCTAATACCTAGAAATTTACCATCATTGGCATGAATCTTTCTTCTGTCAGTTACCGCCTGGCAACTGCCCTTTTGTACCAGTGACGACACGGTTTTTTTTTCTGAACAATATGCCTGTTATAGTGCTATAATATTAGGTACTGCATTGGGAATATGCTGCCTTATTAACAGGAGTTCGGCAAATATGCAGAGGAAAATTGTATGGCCTATATAACCTTTCTACGCTTTTTACCGCGTATAAACCTTTCTACGCTTTTTAACAGTGGGGTAATAGCATAACACACTTATAATGGCAATGCCATTTTGAAAGTTCAACAATATTTATTGCATTATTGACGTTGTGGAACAAACGAATTTTTCAAACCTATAAAGCAATGGAGTTTCCTTCAAAATCTTTTGGATTGTAATTGAAAGTGCGTTACGTAATTCGGGTACCTACTGGTCTTTGCAGTACCATACCATATCGTACAGTTCACGGTTTTAGCTACGAAATGTTATAAAATACGTAAATGTGGTTACAATAGTTGTACGGAGCGAACATACATTACCGTGAAATCACGAGTTTTAACGCGACATTTGTTAATGTTATGCACGTCTCAGGAAAAATTGCATGGCTTGATAAATGCATACAATCACATATATACATGGCCTCACGTTCATAGTTGAGCAAAACAATTACTGTTCAATTAAGGAACAATTTTAAGGACAAGTGACGACCAGTACAAAGTCTCAACAAACCTAATGCAAATAAATAAATAAACTATAATGTAATTTTAAAAAATACAACAAGAACTGTCTCAGAAATCACCACTAAGCTTCAAAATAATTAAACAATGAGGTTTTTCGATTGCCATAATGAATTCAATCCTTGTATTATATTTTACAGAATTATAACCAACGAATTACTTTAATCTTTCACGTTTTCTCTCGCAATAAAAGGAAACAAAACACTTTCATAACAAATGCTAATTAAAAATCATGATTAAGGAAAATTGTTACTATTAAACCAAACGGGACTAATAACGATAAATAATATTGTGACGAGTTTATTAACAATATCGTTGATACGACATTGGTCCCCAGTATGGGGTAATGACGTAATCAAATTGTACCCTGCACATCTGACGTACCCCAGAGGGGCAAACGCTCGGGTACTCCGGGTAATGGGTACAATCATAGACTAAAACTCCAAAAGCATTATAATTGCCTACATTTTTGGGGCGTAAGATACGTTCAACACAATCAGGATTATATCATCAAGCGATGTTGCGCTCCTGCAAATGCAGCGCACGTCACGTAGTTTTTTTATATTTCGACTTCATATGAAAGTACCTACCAATATAGGTATACCTAAAATCCGTTCATCCGCCCGTGTGTCTGTCAGCGGGCTGTATCTCTTGAACCGTATTAACTAGACAGTTAAAATTTGACACAGTGTGTATTTCTATTGCCGCTATAACAACAAACAATAAAAATAAAGTTAAAAATAAAAGGGGGTCTCCATACAAAAATTTTTTTTTGTCGTTTTTGCCTTGTGGTACGGAACCCTTCGTGTGCGAGTCCGACTCGCACTTGGCCGGGTTTTTTAATTGATATTATTTCCACGTAAACAAATATCAACTGCATGAAAGTGTAAAATAAGTTGATTTTAGTATGACCAATAGGTATTATTTAAAAAAGTTTGTTGTATGGCCAAGTCACGTTACTTGAGTTCAAAAATTAAAAATAGTAGTAATGTAATTAAAATGACATGGAATGTCATTAATAGCGAAACGGGAAGGTCATGCAACCGAGGTAGTGAGTACAGCCTTGCTATTGATGACAATATAATTAAATCAGATTCTCAAGTCGCTGCGGCCTTTGAAAATTTCTTTGCTGAGATTCCCGTATCGACGACTAAATCCCTCAACTCATCACCCTCCGCTGCAGAGTCTTTACTTAAAGAAAACGTTCCAGTTTGTGATTCTGATTTTTCTTTTCAATATGTCACTTGTAAAGATATAATTAAAACCTTTCACACGTTAAATGTTAAAAAGACCCCGGATCTATGGGGTAATTCTGTGGACGTTGCGAAGACGATTATAAACATTGTTGCACCTACTCTAGCTGTTATTTTTAATAATTGTATTGACTGTGGTGAGTTTCCTGATCTTATGAAATACAGTAAAATAATACCTTTGTTTAAATCGGGTAGTACATCAGACCCTACTAATTATAGACCAATTTCAGTGCTACCTACCTTTAGCAAAATTTTTTAAAAACTTATTTTAGATCAAATGCAAAGATTTTTTAATAAACATAAATTACTACATAACAAACAGTTCGGTTTCACAAGGGGTCGTTCGACTACTGATGCCGGTGTTGAACTTTTAGAACATGTTTATAATGCATGGGAGGATAAATGCGATGCTTTGGGCATCTTTTGCGACTTGTCCAAGGCATTCGATTGCGTTTTTCATGAAACATTAATCAGGAAACTGCACCACTACGGAGTCCGGAATGCCGCTTTAGATCTTCTTACTTCATACTTAGGTAATAGGATTCAGAGAGTTGATGTTAACGGGAAAAGATCACCCGGATCAATTGTAACAATGGGGGTCCCCCAGGGGTCAATTCTTGGTCCTTTTTTGTTTCTTATTTATATTAACGACTTGCCTTACCTCATAAAGGATAATCATGATATAGTGTTGTTTGCAGATGACACTTCACTTTTATTTAAACTCAAACGTCAGCAGCTGGTTACTGACAATATAAATAGCGCCCTCGATAAAGTAGTTAACTGGTTTAATGTTAATAACCTACTTCTTAACGAGAAAAAAACTAAATGTATTAAGTTTACCATACCTCACGTTAGACAAGTAAAAACTAGTGTGCTTATAAAGGATGAAGTGTTGAATCCCGAAGATACCACCGTATTCTTGGGCATAACTTTAGATGCCAAGCTTCAATGGGGCCCCCATATAGATAAATTATCAAAAAAGCTTAGCTCCGCAGCATACGCCGTTAGAAAAATTCGTGACTTAACTGATTTAGAGACAGCCCGTTTAGTATACTTTAGTTATTTTCATAGTGTGATGTCGTACGGTATTCTGTTGTGGGGAAATGCCGCCGATATTCAGATAATATTTGTCTTACAAAAAAGGGCAGTTCGTTCAATTTATAAATTAAGTCCCAGACACTCCCTCAGAGACAAATTTAAAGAGATTAATATAATGACTGTGCCTTCTCAGTATATTTATGAAAAACTTTTGTACGCACATAAAAATATTAATCTGTTTAAAAAATACAGTGATATCCATAATATAAATACTAGGAACAAACACAAATTCGTTGTTCCTACAACCAGGCTTAAGAAAATAAGTGGCTCGTTTAGATGCCAATGTATACGTTTTTATAATAAACTTCCTAGCCACATTCAAGATCTAAGCCTTAATAAATTCAAATCTTCTATAAAGCGGAAACTATGCCAGAAAGCCTTTTATTCTGTTAAAGACTATATTGAGGATAAACATGCTTGGGATTGAGCTGCTCCAATAAATTTACACAGTGAATCTTGTTTGGTTTTTTTTTTTTTTTTTGCTTATTATTTATTTTATTTTCTCTCTTTATAGACGTGAATATTTATTTTGTAAAGTATAATATTATTTTAATTGTCGTGAAAGTGAGGACTATGTGGGTCTTTTCTATCTTTTTTTTATGTTTTCCTTCTTAGTTAGTTTTATTCATGATCTGGAAGTTTGAGTAATTTACGCGGCCTACCTAAATGTCCATTCTTTGGTATTGTTTGTCGAATCGTTGAGCTCCTCAAGTTCTGAGTTGAGCTGCACATTTTTTTTTTGACAAATGGGAGCACTGACTGGACAGGTCCCCTCAATCTGTGTGGTTCTTTCCTCAAAAGACCATTTCAGACACCAATCTACATGGTCCTCAAAATGATCTGACCAAGACTATTTCTGGATTTTTATATACACATTGACATTGATAAATTTTACATATACAGTGACATGAATATTTACTTTGTAAAGTATTATGTTATTTTTAATGACTGTGAATGTGAAGACTATGTGGGTTAATTTTAGTTTGCCTTTGTTTTTTTCTCAGATAGTTTTAGTCATGGTCTGGCAGTTTGAGTAATTTATGCGACCTACCCAAATGTCCTTTCTTTGGTATTGTTCGTCGAATCGTTGAGCTCCCTAAGTTTGAGTTGAGCTGCATGATTACTGACAAATGCGTGCACTGACTGGACGGGTCCACTCAATCTGTGTGGTTCTTTCCTCAAAAGACCATTTCAGACACCAATCTACATGGTCTCCACATGATCTCACCAAGATTATGTCTGGACTTTAAAAGAGACTGTGACCTCTGAGTTTGTTTCGGCCTTTCTTCTCAGAGTAGTCAGATAGGAAACGCCGACCTCATCTCGTTTAAAAAAAAATATGATTGACGTGTAAAAGTGTTTGTACAAACCTACTTACAGAAATAAAATCATTTATCATTTATCATTTACTATTGAAGAGTGAGAGGTCACACAATTCGAACCAGTATCGCAAATTGTGTAGTTATGAGTAGTTAGTTATTACAGTTATTTATCCAAATACAAATATTTGTTTACATTTTTGGAAAATAATTTGTGAACGCAGAATACCTACATGAGTTTCGTTTCTACTCGAATGACTTATTCCGTAGTTTGAAACAGTGTAGGGGTGTTGCAGGGTGATTTATTACACGCTAAACGGATTGGCTGCTAAGCCGAAGATTTGCTGTATCGTTGGACTATGCAGTATGCACCCTCGAATAGGGGCTGCTCTTGCTTCGTGTTTTTTAATTGCATCTGTAGTCTCTATTAGGTTTTGTATGGGTGATGTATGATATTGTCCATTGATGTTGAATGGATGACAGCTGGGAGAAGGGGCGATTATTTTATTTTAGTTAAGGAAGCAATACAGGGTCAAATTAAATTAGCTAGCGAAACTCCACAGACGGGATGGGCATCGATATCTAAACATCATAAAACAAAAATAAATTGATATAATGATTTTTGTGGGTTCTTTGACCACAGTTAGAGTAGTCACTTGAAATATCAGTTGAAAAAAAAATATATTGTGCAAGTTAAGCATGTGTTGGGTATCGGTATCTCAATACGTTAATACAAAATAAAACAGATTTTCTCGACTCTTATTTCAAGTAAAAACATTATCAGCGGTCGTTGACCCCCCCCCCCCCCCCCAAATGTCCTAGGGTCAAAAATTCGAAGACATGTGACATCTACCAACCCGCACTGGGCTCGCGTGATGGATTACGGTCCATTCACTCTCGCCGAGAGGTAGCCTAAGTCCCAGCAGTGGGAACATTATAGGCTGATTAATTGATTATGGTATGGTATTTATTTTAGTGTAGAAATAATGTGACTACTGAGATGATTACTAGAGTAGTGTGGAAGAGAGTAAGACACATTGCCATGATTCCATTATTATTTGAGATAAAGGCGAGAGAATGATGCCACCTTCACGAAACAGGTTCTCCGATCAACTGAACAACAGCTGCGTATAATTACAGCAGCTTCAACTGGTCATGGATTATTTTATAAGCACTTCTTTATCATAGGAGTCACAGACAGTCCGCTTTGCAGGGCCTGCATGGAGAACGACGAGACAGCAGCTCATGTACTTCTAAATAGCCCAGTGGTTGCCGCCATGGCAAAATACATATAAGTAAAAGTGCGCAGTGCTGCACCCCCTACCTATTTCAAGTTAAACAAATATCAACTTTATTTCATTGAAAATTAAGTAGATTTCAGAGTGACTAGCACTATTGAAAAAGTTATTAAAATGTTTACAACTGTAGTGTAAACAGAACTTTATTGTGTAGGAATTAAAGTTATTTTTGCATTAATTCATATTTGTTTATATTTTGGCAAATAAATCGCGAACGGAGTTTACTTCAGTAACCCAGGGATCTTCCGTGAGATTGTCAGTAACGTCAAGTCTTTGAGGAGCTGCAGTCGATCAAATGATCGAATACTCACCGCGAAAATACGCGCATTGACGTGGAGTTGCGGACACCAGCCCTATTACCATATTACTGATCAGTGCAACTAACAGATGAATGATTCAACGATGCCTAATGAAACTGTAATTGCTTGTAAATCATTCTACCTAAAACGTACTCCACACGTTATACATACACTTTAATAGTGAGATGAATAGCCTCACGTTATGTGATTCAAACTAAACACATATCAATACCTTTTAATAGAAACACAGGTACTTCCTACTTCCCTTTACAAGAAGCTTCAGTAATACTATAATAATATTACCCATTTGGTTAGATAATAGGTATGATTTCGGACTATGAGAATGAAGGGAGAGAGACTGCACCTACATATTTCTGCACACACAGACTTGTACACTATAATATCTGCCGCGCCAAAGGCTAGACTCCGTTGAGATTTAATCGTCATGGCCGAAATATGTTTCGGAGGCCTATATTTAGATATTATATCATATATCATATATCATATCGTTAGGACAAATGTCCTAACTCGCCTCCGGGTCATTATTGCTAAGTAAACATCTTGAGATGAAAGGTCATTTGTAATTTTGTAACCAACTACTCTAACGTATTCTTACTTATGACAATAACTAAAAAAAATCTCAGGAATATCATTAGCAGCCCGTATCCTGAATTTGTACCCATTGATGACAAAAGGCTCGTCCACATGGGACTTGACACAACTGGCGAATTGTTGGTGTACTGTAGGTACTTACACCTCTGTCTAACCCTTTGGGAACAGGGCGGGATCTTATGCGACAATAACTAAAGGCTATAATCATGCGTATAGAACAATTTTACAAAGCAATAGGTAGTAGTTGTAATACTTAAAGTTAATGTTATTACTAACGAGCGGTACAATGTGTTACGGAAGGGTAAATGTAATGTTCAACAATTAGAACCTCTTTAATTATAATGACAGCAGTCTACATGGCACCTTATATTATTATTATATTATTATTTTCTGCCCGAAAACAAAAGAAATCAGAAAGAACCCTGAGCGAAAACGAAGTAATAGTGCGAAATTTCACACGGATGACGTGTGAAATTTCGCACTATTACTTCGTTTTCGCTCAGGGTTCTTTCTGATTTCTTTTGTTTTTGCTCAGCTCCTAAGGATTCTGGCGTAACGTCAAATAGCCTATAGCCTTCTTCTAGAATTGGGCTATCAAATATAAGAATAGTAGCTCCAGAGATTAATGCGTTCAAAAGAGCAAACAAACTCTTCAGCTTTATTATTACTATCTAGATAAAAATAGCAGTTGGAGAAATATATATATTTGAGATAGGTACAATAACATGATACAGAGCTTTTCAATTGTACTTTTACACCCTTAAATAAGTTGTGCTACTTGTTTAAAAAAAAATGCAAAAACATGTACGTTGCATATTATCAGGGTGGGTAAAAAATCGTGGATCAAACGAAACAAAACGATAGCTGGGGTTATTTGCAGAAAAATAAAAAACCTATTAAAAAAAAAGCGTCATCACTACAAAAGTGTTTTATCAGTATTGGCACTTTTTTCAATATCTTTTAAGTCTTACGAAAAATTATTTCGAAATTTAGAACCTTACTGTAAACACTCACATTTTCCTAACTTATAAGGAGATCAAGTTAGGGCAGTACCACAGAGAGATTTTTTACTGCAAATAACCCTAGCTGTCGCTCTGTTTCGTTTGATCCACGATTTTTTGCCCACCCTGTATGATATCGTCGTTGTTTCGAACATGTTTTGTTAACTATATTATTCATATTTTTGACTAGTTTTGAATCCAACTAGTCTTCACAACTTATTTTAGACGTTTAGACGTAAACAATAAACGAAAACAGTAGACACAACATAAATAATAGATGTTTTATATTATACCTTCATGCAAACGCGGACGAAGAACAAAACGAAATTATACAGAACAAAAGAATTAAAACCATAATGCCTTTATTTATTTTTTTAAGGATTATTAAACGTAAAATACGCGATCCACAAAGTGTTCACTTCTTTTGATCCATCAGTCAAACTTCCGGAATATCAAAAGTGGTTCGTCGAGATCGCCTTTTGATATTTCATCTTTTATAAAATTTTCCACGAGTTTTGCGTTTCACGAAAATTGATAACGTTTTGGGTGACGACTAGGTATCACAAATTTTCAAAGTGCAAAAAATTCCATAAAGCGAATAAGAATCACTTAACTTGAAATCGAGTGATGCCAAACTTAAAGAGAATTTCTTGGTATTTATTTTTAAAAAAGCAGGTCATAAACTTCTGAGTTTTAGTACCGAACTACCGACTAGATAGTAGATATAACTACAGTCCGTTTACAGTTATTTTACCTCTGACAGCAGCAACCTAACAGCAACCTTATAGTAACGATAATAAAGATCACAATGATTTTGGCAGACTTGTTAGTGGCAACAACCCAACTTATAAAAATGAGAATAAAGATCACTTTGATTTGTACAGTGATGCAAAATCAGAAGTAAAAGAACTGTGAACGGACTCAATCAACTCAGCCTATCGCAGTCCACTGCTGGACATAGACTCTCCCCGGCTGCGCCACAACACCCTGTCCTCCGCCTTCCTCATCCAGTCCATTCCAGCCACTTTATAAAGGTCGTCTGTCCATCTAGCTGGGCGATGTCCTACACTACGCTTGCCGATACGTGGTCTCCACCCAAGGACCCGTCTGCTCCACCGGCCATCGGTCCTTCGACATACATGGCCAGCCCACTGCTACTGCAGTTTGCTTACTCTGCAAGTTAAGTCGATAACTCCGGTTCTTTTACGGACAATTTCATTCCTTAACGGACTGTACCTCTACAATCAGCTGTTTAAAACGCAGAGGACCTAAACATTTCTTAAAATGTTCTTTCAATCAAACTCCTCTCTATAATCTCAAGAATGGAAATGAAAATACAACATAAAGCTTTATTCATGAGAGAATTATCCCAATAAAGTTCAAACAAAGCGACAATGTCATAAAACAGCAAAAACATAAGTCGCTTATATTTTAAACAATCTTAATAACCAAAGAATTTACTTTGACTTGACACATATTTCTTCCATAATGACGTCCATTTATTTTAACGCCTCTAAGAATCTTGGACGCACATTTGATAAAGTAATCTGAGGCAATTTTCTTGCGGAACCCAAGCCTTCTCTACGGGGACGTGAAAAAAAAAATGATCCAGAAATGGCCACTTGGAACAACAATGGTGATTTAAAACACAATAGAGATGTGGGGGAAACTGATGGATTGACAGTGGCAGAATAGGGATGTGGTTTGACTGATTTGCTCATTTTTGTTGTGTAAATATTGGGTTGAGATAAGTGCTTTAGTTGGGGACAAAGAACCAATATGAAATGATTTAATTTCATATGCTGGATATAACTTTACTTAAGTGCTTTCTTGGCTATTTTTTCAAAGATCAATGTCAAAAATGACAGGTGACGTGTTAAGTATTGTGAATAATATTATATATAATATTTTTTGGGCTTACCCCAATATTTTAAGCACAAAAACTAATATCACATTTTAATTGTTTCACACTCAGCTCTTAAGGCACATAAATATTAATTGCCCGTTTCCAATGCAATATCGACACCCCTCACTAACTCGTGTGCGGGCCATAGGGAGCGAAATGTGCAAACAATTAGAGAGGAGTTCTTTTTTGCGCCCTACTCCAGGGGTGACGCACAATGGCACTTTATGTCAACGACAGTTCGCCTCTATTTAAATGCGGCCGGCTCTATCTTGCACTAGACATCTGTTACTTTCACACCGACCATAAATTATATTGTAATGGCACTGGAATATAATCTGATTTCTTTTTTTATGATAAATGAATCGGATTTATTTTTGTTTTGACGAAATTGTATTGTATTATTTTTGACGCCTCTGTGTCATTTTCTCTCAATTATTGGGATAGCATATTCAGCCTATAACCTTCCCACTGCTGGGAGACAGGCCTCCTCTCTGTGAGAGGGAGTGGGCCGTAATCAACCACGCGGGCCCAGTGCGGGTTGATAGTTGCCACATGTCTTCAAATTTTTGGTTATAGTATATGCCGGTTTCCTCACGATGTTTTCGTCCACCGTTTCTAGAGCAGTGGTGATGAAATAAATTACACAAAATAAAGCGCCTGGTTTTGAACCCACGATCTACAACTCGTATGTCGGGGCCGCTAACCTCTGGTCTACTGCTGAATTATTTGGATACGCAATTGAATATATTCGTGATTATACAGGATGTCCCTGGAAGTATGGATCAAATCAAATAGGGCCGTGGGCAAAGTAATTTCCAAACTTTTTGATCCTAAGTTATTTTCAATCACTTTGCATAGTGCTCAAAGAACAAAATAATTTCTGTCAATTTAAGTTTTTTAGACAGCCCTGATAGTTTTTTTAATGATTTTTTTGTTTGAGCACCATGCGAAACGATTGAAAAAAATTGGTCACAACTTTTGAACCGTAAAATAATTCTCAATCATCAATCATTCTCAGGATCAAAAAGTTTGGAAATGACCTTGCCCACGCCCCTATTCGATTTGATCCATACTTCCAGGGACACCCTGTATATTAAGTAGGCATCAGGTAAGGTATTTGTGTACCTACATACAATGATGTTACACGGTGTTTAACCTACGACAACAATCTATATTTGGTTCTTTGCGTAAATTGAGAATGTCTACAGAGTATATTAAGTGACTAGCGGCCCGTCCCGGCTTCGCACGGATAGGAAAAAAAAAAGAAAAAAAAGCCTATATTAATCAGTGATAATGTAGCATTCAAATGGTGAAAGAATTTTTAAAATCGGTCCGGTACTTTTTGAGCCAATTCGTTACAAACATACATACAAATCTTTCCTCTTTATAATATTAGTATAGATTAGTTGCTAGGAGAAGTATTACAATGGCATTCATAAAATATCTAAAAGATGCGGAATACCTCAAACGGCGAAAATATTCCAATCTTATTGGGAGTTGTATGTTGGTCCGAGTGCCCCCTTGGTATTTCGAGACATCGCAATACGGTTGGTGACTCTCCACGTGATCAGAGGGCTGGCCTACTTTTTGTCCAAAGAATCAGCATCGCTATACAACGTGGCAACGTTACCAGCCGTTTTGGCAATTTTGATGTTGACAGCGATGCGGACGAATTTTTTTATGCCCTCTGATTTTTTCTCTCTTTTTGTATATTCTGTTAAGTTTTGTTATGTTATTTAGATTATTTGACGCCCATTAGATTATTTGCGTCCCACTCACTGAAGAACCTTCACAAGAAAGACTGAAGTTATGGCGAGACAATACTTCCTTACCCAAACCATTCGTTCCACCCGCTGAAGTCCTCCCACCTGGACATGAGTATAGGTATTTTTTTTTTCAAAAATTATGTACATTTTCATACTACTTAATTAAATTAAATCTTATCTCAAGGCAATAAGACTCTATTTTAAATGCATAAAGTAATGCTAGTGTCAACACGATTTTCTTTATAAAAATAGCAAGCTTTAAAAAAAAATAGTTTTGGTTTGTATTATGCTTTTAACTCAATACTCTAATTGGGGTGTATGAGGTCTTGCGTTAATTATGTTACACCTTGTATATTATAATTATAAAGTATTTAATTAAGCAAAAAAACGCTACATAAATATTTAACTTTACCCAGAAATACAAAAACACGAGATGAAAGTAAGCTATAGAGTATTAATCACATCTGTCGATTCAAACAATATTGTTCAAGTCGACACAAAGGAGGGTGACAAGCTCACCCCGCGAGTATGTAAATCTATTCAAAAAGATTCTTTTGATAACGGTCTTTTGTAAGCTGAAGTACGACCTAAAGTCCCATTTTTCTCTTAAATACATAAGCACTGGCAATCGGAAAACTCAACGCGAGATCCACTTCGTGTGAACCTATTCGTTCTCATGCATTTAAATTCAGAATTAGTCGAAAGCCTTGCCGCAGACCGACTTTTTGCCAAAGGTGAGCAAGCTATTCCTCGGATTTCTCTTTAATACCGCTTTCATTGAAAACGTGATTGATTTAATAGCCTTTTGTATAATGTAAAAACTTTACAACCCGACTTCGCTTTTAGAAGTGTCAAAACGAAAAATAAAAACATTGATTTTGTTTTAAAAGTTTTGCTTTTCAAACAGAGACCAGTAACCACGTCTTTCCATTATGTAAGAGGCGTGGTGTGACAGAATAAATAATCTATCTGAAGACAGCCAGGCAGAAAAATGTATCTGGGACATAAAAGGATGGTGGAGGTCGGTTCGTTACGTTTTGTCGTTCCCAGGGGCGTGCCTTGCGCGGTGCACAGTGGGCTAGTAGCACTGTAGGTACATGAATGTTTTATGCTAGCGTCACAATTCAGATTTGTATCCACTAGTGGAGTAAGTTTATAGCCCGCTCTTGTTCCACGTCGGGCAATAAAGGGGCGTGTTTATTGTTTTTCGTATTGCGAGTTCAAGGTTTGGCCGCTTTGGCGCGATTTTATTGCCCCTAAATTGTACCATAAAGTAATGATTAAAGCCATGATTAAGTACAGCGCTTTTGGTGAGGAATATTTGATGATTTTATTTATTTATGCTGATTACGTAATATATATTGATGAGTTATAAATAAATTAAAAGTCGAAAGTGACTAAGGTGATTTTAAATTTTGACTGTATTTTATTAATTGACTTATGACATTAATTTTTATATTTTTTATTATTGTATTATTCCTATTTTAATGTAATTTTGATAATTGTAATGATTTAAACATAGATAGCATGCATGTTTCTTATTTATTTATTTAGTTATAGAAATTCAGACACAATGTTAAAATTGTTATTGAATAAATGAATTGAATTGAATTGAATATATACGGGTTAAATATAGATCCTACCTTTTTGACTCGACAAGTATATTACGAATATTGAATCGTAAGTACCTTACAGTTTAAGTAATTCACTTTTTTTATTTGTTTGAGTGACGATAGAAGTATTTCAGCCTGTGTGAAAATAATTTCAAAAGACGCCATGTAAAAAGAAAACGACCCTTATTTTTTGGAGTTTTTCCGGGTCAACACTTGTATGAGGAAAATATCATTTCCTCACTTTGACATGGCTAATTTAATATTGATTTATACGCTAATATTTAACGGAAATATTTCCATTACATATCGCCTATGGCACTGTTTTGTAAACAAGTAAAAAAAATATTACTTATTCAAAATTGTCTAGATGTAGCCTCAGTATTTACCTACAGTACTTTTGAATTCGTTATGAGATTCCATGAATAACAAACTAAAATTGTCTCCATTTTAATAATTACGTTAAAAAATTATGCAAGAAAAATTCTCGTGACTTCCATGTCTCTTTTACCTGTATCTGAATTAATTATCTCCAAGATAATTTACAAGAAATTAGTGTCTGTAACAATACTATAACATCGTCGTACAAATTAATTAACCTATAGGCTAATATAGATTATTGAAGCATATAATAACACATGTTTTAATTAAGGGTAAAATATCAGAGGGTCGATATGAAAGGGTTATAGATATACGCAAATAATCCTACGATGGTACGTAGGAACGTATATAAGCATATCGAGCAAACTTCATTAGCCGTTTGATTCTCTAGTACATGCATAAAATGAATATTATATACTGGGGTTTGACTGTGTTAATTTGAGATATTGCTGGACCAATCTATCAACGTCACTTTTCTTTGAAGGGGTTTCACTGTTCATATGTAGGTGTTGTGGTCTTGTTGGTTGCCCAGGTTAATTACCAATCAAAACTCTGATTGATATTTTGGACATTTCAGCTAGTTTCAACTGTAATACAATAATTGATGAAGCTCAAGGCTAATAGGTACTGTATCTATTCGAACCCAGCCTTATCTCAATGAGAAATTGAACCTTCAGATTACAATAATAGAAAATGGACCATTTAAATATCTAATCAACTTTTAAATAGTATGGGTACCAAGAAGGAAGAAATCGTTGACTCCTTTAGTAATAAGTACAATATTCTAAGTTTACACACAAGAGCGATAACTAGTGATACCTAATGTAGACTTTAAAATGGCCCCACATTGTTATAAAATATTTATAACTATATTCAAGTTTAGGAACGATAAAAAATCGCCATCTTTATGTAAAAATGCTTCACAGGAAAATTAAATAACTTCAACAAACGAGATACTCAAAAAAGCTGTAAATTTTGTGATACATTGTATATGATAAGTTCCGTATATATAGGTATGTTGTAAAATAAAATCAATTCAGTGCTTTTAACTGAAACGTGATAAGATGACTTTATTTTGTTTTTGTAGGTATCATATAGATAAGAAGGTGTAAATCTAGCACCTATGATATTACATTTATACGAGTATGCATTTTTTCATTCCATTCCGTTCCTTTCTTACTTTTAATTTAAACGACAAGACAAGAGTGTTATACAATGAGCGTGGTATATTTCTCTGTTCTTTGCCGTATTTGACTTGTATTAAAGAGTATTCTATCTATCTAACACTAGACAAAATCTAAAAACCTCTATCAAAAAACCTTTGCGATCCCTTATAACCCTACTAAGGCTACAGCCGTAGTAAACAAATAAAATATATATCACCGACACGTGAGCCTCAAATTACTCCAAATCTGGCACTAGGCTGCGTCCCCGGCCATACATACAAAATATGACATTTCCCCTTTATTCTGACCGTAGTGGTACATAAAACATATTCGTATAAATAACGAATAGGGATTTTTTGCGGGCGTACGGGTTAAAACATTTGTGATATGAAGGACACCTCAACTGGTATAAACATATATATACAGTATGTACAGACCCTACTGTACATACATATGTATGTATTCATATGTGAGTGGCATGTTATGTACGTCTTGTTATGCTCGGGGGTCTTGTAGGAACATATTTTTCCTAGAGATTGCAGTCATGAAAAAATAGATTACGAGACTCGCAAAAATATTTTGTGTATCTCGGGAGTGCGGTGAGAAGAATGAGGAAAATATGAAACTAGTGTTTGAAGCGATGATTATTATCTTGACTAGGTAAGATTTTTTATAAGGGAGTTTGTTATTTTATTGAGAAGGATAGATTAGCTTAGGCTCACTTAACCTCGCACAAAAAGTCTGTCTGAATAAAGTCTCAGAACAAAACTTAATTAATAGGAACGAAATAGAGATCAAATGAACCCTACAAAATAAATTTGCAGATTTGTTCCCACGTTCCAATGAACCCAGTATTGATTTAGCGTTCAGAACTAATCAATAGATCCATTAGTCGACCAAAGTCAATCTGAAACATTTTCGTCGCGGAAAAACAAAGCCGTCACGGAACGAAAACCAATTATCTTCGCTTCAGCCTTAACCTATCGAATCGAAATAAAATGTAGAAAACACCAACCGGATGATTGGTTATTACTTTTCCTCGCCACAAAACCTATCGACTTCCAAATTGGAGCCGCCGTAATAACTTCTCTTCGATTCGATATAAACCGTGTGACATGTTCAGAACATTGAATATCCGTGATATTACCTTTGGTGCTCTCCACGACGCAGTCTATCCTCCAGAGAACCAGGGCCGCGTATATCGTAAGTAGCATCTTGCCACCGCGGGAGCAAAATAATTCACTTTTATGGCCCATCTTCATACACAGCCAAATTTTCGGCAATGCCGCCCTTTATAGGCGAAAGTCGAAACATCACAACACCACTTTGTTGCTCGAAACAAAAGTCGTCGCGACACTGAACGTTATGCGACAGTTACGGCGAACACTTTTACTGCAGCGAATTTATACCGAGCGACAAAAGTAATTTGTGTAGTATACGATGCATTGACACTGCCTTCCGTTTTATATTTCTTTGTTGTTTTATCTGTAACAAAAGAAAATGGAGTTAGGGATGGTTTGTGTTGAATTTTCACAGTTTAAAACGATTCATTGGTTTCGACACCACAGAGTTAACGTAGCATAGCGTTAGACATAGAGCCAGGCAGCGTTCATATGGCATATCCACTGTTTTAGAAGCTCGGATATAAAAAATACCTTCTAAATATTTCAGTATGTTACAAAAATAAAGCTAGCTCGAGGGAAAAGTACTCGAAGTTAGTGCTGAAAATAAACAAAAGCTGAACTCAGGTGGTGGATTAGTAATGCTAAAGTAGGTTGTAATAACAAAAAAATTACGATAAACCGCTTTTTTCAGCGCTTATCTTGGTAAAAGAAAAATAAAATTTACGAAAAAATATCGACGAAGGAAAACAAACATTGAAATTTTGTGTACATTTTACATTGTCCGTGTGTTGCTAGAAAGAAAATTGTATACGTTTTGAAATCGCACCAATGTGATTGAGCTTTGGCACTATTGCATGTTTTAATAACATTACTTAAATGACAGAATCAGACGATGGACCAGAAGTAGAACAAGTTCGGAGAATTTTTAAACAATGGGATTAAGTTGTATTTTAATCCAATCATGACAGGTTCAATTGGGAATGACGTTCTGGGCACTGTTCCAATTCAGAATTTCTCCAGAAAATGTCCTAAGAGAATATTATATTTTTTTGCAAAAAAACACGCCAATCATGTATTTAGTTTAATATTTTCACTTTGAAATTGGAGGAAAACTAAAATATGTACATTGGTTCGTATTTAAAAAAGATAAAAATATTTAAAAAAGAGCTTATGCGTATTTTTTGTTAAAATATTTTAAAAAGCTTTCCAAAGCATAGCGAGTGCTGTTTAAATAAATAGTTCCGCTGAATTAAAATCAACTTTGTAGCTAGATCATTATTATATCCAGTAAGTAATTAAGTAAGGATAAAGAACAAACTTTAGTAGCATATACTGCCTGGCTAGATGTATGCATAGTATACAGCAGTGCTATTCTGTGCAAATCTCACCGTGAAAACTAAGGTGAAGTGAACTGTCGTTCCACCTGATGTTAGGGATTGCCTCACTTCACCTATGTTATCACGGTGAGATTTTTACAGAATCGATAGGCTGGTTTTGTTATCTTATAAGAATGCTTGTGCGTTATACATGCTATGAACGCACGCACGCTACGATATCTTTTGCAGGCATCGACAGTAAAGATTCACTTCCTACTATAAAGTTAGGAAAAGATCAGTATAGCTGAAATCTTTTTATAAACGCTTCCAAAAAAGGAAATGGTTATGCAATTGCCAAGAGCGACACACGACACTTCTTTCCATAACTATACAAAGTGTAGATGACAATACAACAATATATGAAAACACTAACAATACTAATGCATAGGAGTATTTAGGAACCATCAAATAAATCCTAATGTTGAAATTAAAAAAGGGATTTTTTTTTTGATGAAGAAAAAACAAAAAGAACATACTTTAAATATTGCGGCAACACTGCGATGTTATTAACCCAAAAAAACATATGGCCAAAACCTGAAAAATGGTATAGTCAGTGTGTCGGGTACCCCTTTTTTCAGGTTTGTATAATATTTAACATTTGTACTGAGTAATAACTTCCGCATGCCAGACTCTTATGTCTCAAGCACAACGTATAATGTGCATTAGTTCTCATCGGGAAATAAAATTAAAGAACAAATTTGGCGAAGGTTATTGAACTAGCGAGCTGGCAACATGTTGTGTTTAAATGCAGATGTATTTATCCTGTCGGTGCTGGCTTATTAACAGATACATCATGTAGAAAATTTCGCACTTGGCCAGTTTTTTCATATTAATTTCCTTATAATTCTCATACAAATATTCATTCAAATTCATCATGTATTTACATTTAGGTATATCTTATTTCTAAATTAAAAATAATTTCCAGTGACTCTATCTACGTCATTAGGTACACGAAGTTTAATCTAATGTTGTATTGTCATCTCCACTTTGTATACTTATGGGTTCCGTAAAAAGTAGGTATGGAACTACAAATCAACGATTTTCGGATTTTGTCATTCACTTGTGCTACATGACCTTGCTACTTGCCAAGTTTCATGATTCTAAGTCAAAGGGTACCCTATACATTTTGATTCCCTTGAGAATGTCGAAATCTACGTTTTTTTGCGGCATAAACGGCCGTATCTTTTTTTACGTTAAGTTAGAAGTTTGATTTTTTCACAGATTCAAGGAACCGCAGACTTAAAATATATGGTTTTAATTTCAACTCGATACCTTTACGCGTTCCCGAGATAAAGGGTCTTGACAGACAGATGGACGGACGGACGGACGGACAACAAAGTGATCCTATAAGAGTTCCGTTTTTTCCTTTTGAGGTACGGAACCCTAAAAACTGGGTAAGTGCGAGTCCGACTCGCACACAAAGAGTTCCGTACCACCGTACAATAACTAACACTACAATAACTAAAATTACACGTTTATTTTATGGGAAACTTTTTTATTTTTATTATTTGTTGTTATACAAATCATGAGCAAGTATCTACCGGTTCAAAAGACGCAGCCCTGTGACGGAGAGACGGACGTATGGATGGACAGCGGAGCCTTAATAATAGGATCACGTTGGCACCTTTATCTAATCTTAAAATCAACTTATGTCCTAAAAACTTATTCATGGTAATCTCAGGTTATAGAAACTAAGAATATCAACGTGTAATCGTCACTACTTTAGAAATCCCATTAAGAGGAAATTCGGTCGGAGAGACTTTTTAAAAAGCCTAAGTAAAAAGTCATAATTCGAGGTTTGGCTCTTGCCTATTGCCTCCTCCAATATTGGACCGATTTAAATTATATATTTCATAAACTGTGTAAGAAGAATATATACTGTGTCCTTATGTATTTCTTTTTTTATTAATAGTTGTCAAATTTGTACAACAGGCTTCTGTTGACAGCGGTTTAAATCGGCATTTTTTAAGGGTGCTGGTGTTTATAAATTAATGTATCATTAAAAAAAAATATAGGAACAGACAAGTAGTTACTGTTTATTATTCTGTAAAAAAATATTGCTTTGTGGTCTTTAACCAGAAAGAAAACAGGCGAGGCCGATTCTATGGAGAAAAGACCACACGCATTTCCTCTTAAGGGAATGTCGCTCTTTGCGTGAACAATTTTAGTTTACGGTAGAATAAACTAACTTCTTGTTTATGGTCACGTATTTACCTATTAATGTAATGTACACAATGGCTTCCTTAGTCTTTGAAACTTTGGGAAATTCTAAGTAGAGTTCAATGTTTTGATAATTTTGTTTGAAAGCTATTAGGTGAATAGGGACTTTCATTTTGATCTTAAACTTATTATGCTAAAACATATTTTGGGAAACAAATTTTACGCCGACGAAGTTGCGGGCAGAAGCCAAATAAAAATCCTAAAGTCTGACAAGAAGTCTTACCAAGGAGTATTGTGGAGGTCAGATAGGGAGTTGATTCATTTAAAATACTGGTATTCAGCTGCTTTCGGTTAGACTGGAAGCCGACCCCAACATAGTTGGGAAAAGGCTAGGCAGATTAATAGAGAGATGTATAGAAGTATTTTTATACAGAGTGTGGCGTAAATAATTGATAACCCTAAAATTTCGACTGGCCAGATTATCATCTATCATTTACCCCACTTATATCACCATATGCCCATATTCGATACTGGGGCCTAACAATCCATAATTTCCTAGAAAACATGTTAAAATTTGAGAATAAGTATTTTTTGTGAAGTTATCTTAGATTATAACAAAAAAAAACTTGATACTGGTCTGATGACACAAATATTCAGGAGTAACATAAAAAAAAAACAGAACGAAAAAATTTCGCCAATTGTAAAAGTGCCATCTGATTATGTACGAGTAAGTACGATTTTTATTTAAAATATCAGTAATTTGGTCATCAATGGGCATATGGTGATGATATAAGTGGGGTAAGTGATAGATGGTAATGGCCTGGACAGTTTCAAGGTTATCCATTATTTACGCCACACCCTGTGTATATATATCTATCTATATATTTATTCTTGTATTTTATAATTAGTTTCGTGTCATCTATTTCTTATGTTGCACATGCCATCTTTTCTCTCTACATCGCCATAAGGTTGACTAGTGGAAAATTCCGCAGGTATTAAGTCCTCCTTTGTACGATATTTTATACTTGTGCATAAAGTTTTATGCACAAGCGCTCAATTGCACTATCTTCAAAAACCTAATAACTCAAGATCTTAAACTTAAAAAGATTTCCTACAGTTTCTTTAGACATTTATGAATGACGTCTAAAAGACGGTTACCTACTTGAAAATATTAACGTGGGCGAACGTCGAGGGCTGCAAACTCGACATGTTACAGAAGTACTCTGTAGAGCCTTTTTGAGAACGAGGTCCTCGTCGTGAGGAAGCTAATGTCCTTTACTTAAATGATGTAAAGAGTACAAAATAAGGCTGGCTTGTAAGATTGTTTTTTAAACAAAAAATTAATAACGAAAAGTATTTTCGACCTTAGCGTCTCATAGGTAAACGATAACAGCCGTACGGGTCGAATGAATGTTAAATGACGCTTGCTGTGGTCGGTTCGTGGATGGGTTACCTTCACTTATATATCGAGACTCATCCGTGCAGAAAGTAGGTTAAGCCGTTGGTCCTGGCTGTCACTCTTAAATCTGTGACAGCCGTTACGGGTAGTCAGAAACCCAAAAGTTTGGCAACCAGTCTTACCAAGAGATATTGTGTTACCCAGTAAGTGAGTTTTGGATGTCAGATAGGCACTTGCTCCACGTAAAATACTCGTACTGAAATTCAAATGCATGAATGTCCCTTGTACTTGATTAAACGACGAGGTGTATTTGTCTATATAACAGTTACATAGTTTTAACCTTAACTAGTGAAGTTTTAATTTGGTGGGAATTGTTATCAAAGTGATGATAAACCAATAACGAAGCCGACTGTAGTTAGTTCTATTTCTGTAATTTTTTTGAAGAATTAGTAAAGAGTGAATAAAACTATTTATAATACAGGGTGTCCAGTGGCAGATTTCAAAGTTTGAACAAACGTAATATCTAAACGCAACACGTTAGAGGGGCTCAATGGGCGTCATTGAAAGCGTAAACTCTGTGGATTTTTTGCTGTCATGGAACAGTGGTGTGGAGTGCACCACGCTTTTGCTATCGAGGTATATATTTGAAGTAGATTTCGCTTACTAAAATACGACCTAGATTTAGTAATCGTTACGATATTCATCGATTGCGTAATGGACCATCGATCAACCTTATTCAGTCTTGCGTGACAAAGTTCAGAGCTACAGGATCAACATTAAGGGCCTATACTACCTCAAATGGCTTAGCATGATCCTCCGTTATGTCGAAAATACTGCAGCATTAATTTTGAAATAAATATATAGTAAAGTTGAGGATTAATGTTAGGTCTTATGTTAGACAAAAACACGATTTCATAAAATTTTCTCTATAGAAAAAAATTCCAAAGTTACCTCTAAACCGAACAATAAACCGCTGGTATTCAAAAAATACTTCAAATTAGAACATGAAACTTTGTATACTAACCGAACTAACTATAAAGCAGGTCTTATATTATTTACTTTTTTTTAATTACCATTATTTTCACCGTACAAAAACAAATACCTAAACTATTGGCGCTGCCTGCCGCCTAGCACCGCATTCTGTCTCGCTCTCACTCAGTCCGCGAGCAGTATCGTGCGAGCGAGTTTAAGAGTGAATTTTAGCTGAGGTAGTGTAGGCTCTTAAACAGTCCCAGACAAGGACTCAGCGGTAGCCACGGACGAAAATGTTGAACGTGTTATGGTTTCTGTGACTGAAAATCCCCGTTTATCAATTCGTGCACGTTTATCGATATTGGGAATTACGGAATCAACCTTACAGGTTATAATGCGAAAAAAACTCAAGTTCCATCTGTATAAAATTCAAATTGTTCAAGATTTACAAGATTCAGTCGCTCTGTAAATGCGTTTTTGAAAAGAGTGTGCTAGGCTCGTTCTCCATTTGGAGAACGTGGTTTTTAAAAAATAAAATCCGCATTTATTGTTTTGAAATAAAAATAAACATTCTTTGTATTAGAGGTGTAGTTTTTTTTACAATTTTTCAAACTTTGAATTCTGCCACTGTACACCGTGTATATCAAAAACGTAGTGGCAACTACACACATCAAAAGTGTCTAGGGATCAACATATATTTTTGCAATAACTTTTCTCCTGATTGATATTAATTAAAATTTTCTTTAAGGATTCATCAAATAAAGTGTTTTCGTTTGTCACAGTAACGATAAACCAAGTCACCTTTGCATTAATAAAGAAATTTGCCATTTTCCTAATAAAGGGATTTTTGACATTTGAACCACTAACACAAAAGTTCGAAAAAAAGACTGAAATAACAGTTTTCTCTAAAATTTTATTGGGTAACTTAAACAATTAATAATCCGTGTTTCTACCGCGAACACTAACAACACAAGAACATCGGTTTGGCATACTCAAAATGAGTTCATCCAAATCACGCTGTGGAATGGCCGCCCATGTTCGTTGCAACAACAAAAAAAGGTCTTCTTGCGACTGGATACCCTTCATATTCGGCAGAGCTCTTCTCTGTAGCATATCCCATGCATGCTCAATCGGGTTCAAGTCTGGCGACTGAGCAGGCCAGGGCAGGACATTGATGTTAGCTGCGGCGAGAGTCTGTCTTACAACTCTTGCGGTGTGCGGTCGTGCATTATCATGCATTAACTGAAATAAGGGACCGATTTGCACTTGTAGAAGAACGATGACGTCTGATACAATCGTCTCAGCATAAATTTGAGCGTTGAGGTTGCCTCTGATCCAAATCAACTCAGTTCTTCCGCCGATCCAAATACCTGCCCATACCATGATGGTTCCACCACTATAAGGATGGACTTCCTGGCAGGATTTTAATCGCTGTTGGCGTCCAGGGGTTCTCCAGTGTCGTATACGTCTTGTATCCGGTCTCATACCAAAACGAGACTCATCAGAAAAGCACACGAAACGCCATTGTTCTTCTGCCCAATTTCTGTGTTCAAGAACCCATTGATATCGAATCCTACGATTGTGCATTGCTATAGGTGGTACCCGTAGCGGTCTTCGGGAATGAAGGTTCACTTCATGCAAGCGGTTTCTGACTGTTTGGTCGCTAATTAAGTTCCCTGAAGAGTGATGAAGCCTCACGGCTAACATCATGGCGGTTATTGTTGGAGCTCTTCGAGTTAAGATTTGAATGTATCGGTCTTGTCTCCGTGTGGTGCAGCGATACCGTCCTCCATGGCGCTCAGCCACGGTACCAGTGCTTCGGTAACGTGTCCAAAGTCGACTGATAACACTCTGACTTGTATTCAGAGCTAAAGCCACAGTACGTTGCCGGGAACCAGCTTCTATCATTCCCACGGCTCTGAGCATTTCTTCCCTGCTTAAATGACGTCGCCGCTCCATAATAACGTTGGTTTTAATCAGTAGTAGGGAAACAGTAGCACTAATAATGTCTTCAATGCGTTGTATGTTTTTATAGGGAAAATATTGACAGCTGATTTTCATCTTTTACTCGAATTTGATTCACAGTTCCTGATTCAAATTATGAAATGCACCAAAAAGGATCCATATAAATTTATAAAATCATAAATTTATTACAAAGCCACATCTCAATCTCAAGAAATCCGCATAAAAATGCTTGATCCCTAGACACTTTTGATGTGTGTATTTAATTTCCTTTATGGATTAGATGTATATTGGGCAGAGAGCTATTTATACCTACATACTATGTAGTAGCATTCAGTCTAAAATTTTATTTATTTATATATACTTTATTGTACACCAGAAAATACTTAACAAAAAAAAAACAATTATTACTACAAAACATACAATGGGCGGCCTTATCGCTTATTTTCTTACTGCTGGGACACATGCGTCCTCGCCATCAGACAGATCCACGCGGGCCCAGTGCGGAAATGTAGATAGCATGGCCTAGTGGTACAGGGCCGTCGTTGACCTGTTGGAGGCCCTGGGCACATAAGGATCACGGTATGTGTCAGAATGGCTGGTTGCCTGTGGCTTTGGTCTATGAGAGTTGATTAGAAAATTGCTACATAATTGCTTATATTTGCTACATTTAATAAATAATTGCTACATACTATATATATTCAGAAATAACATATTTTTTTTGTACAGCCATCCTGACGTTTGGTTGGCTGGTCGCCTCCTAGTTTAAAGCCAAGCATGCAGAGTTTCCCGAAATGTATTGCGTCAATAATTGCTACATATTTGCTTCATTTATCTAATTTAGTTGTATCTTCAAAAATATGTTAAATAAAGGATGTAGCAATTATTTTAATTATCCCAAGGAAAAGTGCCTGATAAAACAATAAAGGCAAATAGTTGCAGTGTGTCTTCAGTCAACGGTATTGCTACTTTAGGAGGCTATTATTGCTACTTTATGTTATTAAAAATTGGTTCTATAGGTAGGTACTCCGTACTTGTTCCTTATAATAACATAGATCTATTTAAATTGTCGAATAAAATTAAATAAGCCTAGACTGTGATTCCAATACGATATCTGCACTAGCAATGACTAAGAATAATTGTTATAATGATAATTATTGGATTATTGAGGGTAGGTACATATTTTTTTTAACGCAAGAATCGCATTACTTACGCTGTTGCCAGAGCCTAAACGATTAAACCGATTCAACATAACTAAGTATTTGCCTTTATTGTTTTATCAGGCACTTTTCCTTGGGATAATTAAAATAATTGCTTCATCCTTTATTTAACATATGTTTGAAGATACAATTAAATTAGATAAATGAAGCAAATATGTAGCAATTATTGACGCAATACATTTCGGAAAACTCTGCATGCTTGGCTTTAAACTAGGAGGCGACCAGCCAACCAAACGTCAGGATGGCTGTACAAAAAAAATATGTTATTTCTGAATATATATAGTATGTAGCAATTATTTATTAAATGTAGCAAATATAAGCAATTATGTAGCAATTTTCTAATCAACTATCATAGACCAAAGCCACAGGCAACCAGCCATTCTGACACATACGGATCACGGGGCCCCTGTGTAGATAAGCAAAATTTTAAAATTATTCAACAATTGTTTTTATTTCTTTATAATCACAAGATAATTGTAATAATTATGATTTGAAAAACTATAACTCTTAGCATATACATGTTGATGCGCTTAAAATTCGCACTGCAAATCAATTATTTTGTCATTGAATCGGGTACTAATAATGCGTAGAATGGCACTTCGGCTGCAAAGAATGACTTTTATTAGGGCAGGCCGGGGGCCCCCGTCTTTCGCGGGGCCCTGGGCACTTGCCCAGAGTGCCCAGTGGGAAAGAAGGGCCTGGTGGTAACGGCCGTGACTACGAGTTGTAGGTCATAGGTTCCAACCCAAACAGGCACTTTACTCTGTGTAAAAGATTTCATCACCACTGCACTTAAAACGGTGAAAAAAAAACATCGTGAGCAAATTGGCATGTTCTAGAATCTAAAATTTGAAAATATGTGACATCTACCAACCCGTAGTATCTAAAGGCCAATTCTCGTAATTTAAAACGTTCAAAATCTAGTCGCAGTCTCATCTCGGCGACAAATAAATGTCAAAAATTTAGGGAAATTTGAGGTATTTTTGACAGATTGAGACTGAGATCAGACTGTGAACGTTCTTAAAAAATACGAGAATTGCCCCTCTAGTAATAAGTTTAATCTCTATTCAATTATTAAATACCTAACTGTAGAAGCTTGAGTTGATGTCTATCAAAATTTATTAAATTTAGATTGTTCTGAATATTGAAGTAAATGAAATCGTGAACCTATCCCTATTATGGAGTTTTAAAACTACTTTCGTATACCTACAACAAAACTCTTGAAAACTAACATTCTTAGAATCTCACTCTCACTCATCTTTTTGTAGCTAAGCGATAACTTAAATAAATTAAATACTTTATTAAGTACTTGAGTACCTAAATTAAATTAACAACTTTAGTTTATGAAAGATCTAAAACTTTTCTTAAGAATAACGAAAACAAAGTTTCTTTATTAAAATCAGGGATTTTGATTAAGTTATCACCAAGTTTAATTGGATATACTTCTAATACTAAATATACTATAAGATTACTGAAATATAAATATAGTATCATTACCAAACTAAAACTATTAAAGAAAAAATGCGTCGAATTTTTTTTCCCTCCAAATACGATTTTAGGCAGTAATAAAATTAATCTACAATGTTTTCATATGATCTGACCAAGCCGTAGAACTGATGACCGTTGGGATAGACGTGTTCTTGAGTGGAGACCGCGAATTGGTAAACGTAAGGTTGGACGCCTTTAGGCTAGGTGAAGCGACGATCTTCGCAGGATGGCTGGTAGCAGCTGGATGAGAGTTGCCAAAAATCGAGTTGAATGACGATTATTTCTGGACTTTAAAAGAGACTGGACCCTTGGAGTCTTTTTCGCCATATGTTCTCAGGGGTAGTCCGGTAGGAAATGTCAAATCCTTATAGCTTATTCTTTTATAACATGACGTGTAAAAGTAATTCTGATATCTTATCTATATAAATAAAAGTCTTAGTCCTGGCTGATATATCAACGCACAGCCTAAACCGCTGGTCCTAGAGACATGAAATTTGGAGGGTATATTGTGAAGAGTAGGTATCCACTAAGAAAGGTTTTTTCGAAATTCCACCCCTAAGAGGATGAATGGGGAGGGTGAAATTTCACGCGGACAAAGTTGCGTGCAGAAGCTAGTTTACAAAATAAACGATTTTATTTAATTTCCATGGTAATTTAATTAATACAAAGATTTTAAGATCAACTGTTAAGTTTGCAACAGTCGGTAATTGAAAAGTCTACGAAGCTTTCTTTGTGGCCGAATTAAATAAATCCGAATCGTAATATTTAAGCAGTGGTGAGCAATGGTGGCTCAGTGGAACGGGTTGTAGGTCGTGTCAATACACACCATGTTTAAAAAAAATGATCCCTTTCTGTGCACGTGTCCGCATCGTCAGTGTAGGTTTGATAAATGTAGTACAACTGGGCAGCTGAGAATAATCAAGGAATACCTCACGTGGCATTGTCTTTCCATATAATACCTGAAATATTCCGTTGATAACGCTTACAAAGCTATTCAGACAACGGAATTGTTTCGTCCGAGTCTCAGGATACAGGAGTGCGCTTACAGTGCAGGTTACAAATACAATTATTTTGGGTTTTTAATGTTGTTAGTTACTTTAGAATATAACCAAATAAATAATATAAAAGACATTTAAGCACTTGTAAATAATATAACGGGTAAGGCTCAAACGTATACGTTACTTTAAAATCTCATAAAGTCAAATCGCCAATGAGTAATCAGAATATCACAGCTCTAGTATTTCAATGGCGGTTTGTACCTACACAAACTATGTAGTTAATAACGAGTTAGTAAGTCGCGTGTATTTTGTTAAGATGGAGACCGAATTGTAACGTTTGTTTGTAATGTATATAATTCGACGCGAGTTCAATACAAAACGGCTACACACAAGACGCGGCAAACGCTCACTTCGAGCATATGGCTCTAGTGCGCTCCATTTCTTGTTACAAAACGGCGATATACTAAAAGTGGCGGACGCTCGCTTCGAGCACTCAAGCGTCCTCCCTTTTTATTCAGAATGGCGGTGTGCATCATAAATTTTATTTACTTAATGTTATTGGAAGAAGAATAAAAAATCAAAACGATATTGGATGACATGCACTGTTTGTAAACATGCGCTCGCAATGCTCGGCTCGCTGCACTGACTACTGTCTGCCTTTGATTCTTTTTACCTTTCTTTCCCATCTATTTGGTTTTAAGCCACCAGTCCTAAAATAATTAAATGCTTTTAAATGTCTCCTACACATGCAACTGTGAAAGATTATTATATTTGTAATAATGTGACATTATTACTACGACGAATGATAAATGGACGATAATGACGACTTCTTTATTATATTTCGTGTGACATTTATCACTCATTCGTCGACAGAAATGAAGTTTGTATGCTATGAAGAGTTATTCTATTACGGCTTTTACGTGCATGGAACATGCCGAACCTAACATACTCGAAAAAAGGCTAGGCAGATGATGATGATAATGGTGCAATGGACTTCAACTGTTAGTAATATGCAGCAGATGTTTATAGAGAAGCAGGAGGCAAAATTATTGTGTAATAAATCTGTAGAGTTAACAAGAAGCAACAGCCCCATTATTACAACGATTAAGAAGGTATATTGAAGGTCGTTAGTTGAAAATCCTTACTTGCACTATAATTGACGTAAACATCTCTTATCGGAAACATTATTTAGTTTAGCTTCGAGGAGGGTTTTACTACAGTCGTATTTGCTAAGTTTAGTTGGGAGTTTAATAAGAATACCATTCGTTTCTGTTAGCCTATATTTTGTCCTATTGCTGGGCAAAGACCTCCCCTTTTTCCTTCCAAACCTATGTCATGTGTGATCTCTGGCCATGTTGACCCTTCAATTAAACCTTATCAGATCAGCACTCCACCTTGGCCATGGTCTACCTCGAAGGCAATGTCCTCCGTCAGGCGTCCAGTGAGTGAAGATCTTTGCTATCCTATCTATTAACGCATGATATTGAAAGAGATCTTTCAATAAAAGTTACCATCCCCTCGTTTCTCAGGGCACCGTTATCAGATATAGCAAGAGAATAAGTATCCTCTTGAAAGCTATTAACATCTATGATCATTTGTCGGTTCAGTTTATTACATAAATTATGCCCAGTTAGATAATTTACTGTTGGATATTGATAATATTTATTAGTATATTAGTACAGGACTAAAACATAACTGCTGTGATGTAGATGTACAATATACATATGTATATTGTACATCTATATCACATATATACAATATGTGTATATACATTCTTCTCCATACGAAAACTACCTTTTGGAAGGGGCGACTTTAATCAATTATATTTTATTGTAAATCTTTTTTTTTTTTTTTTTGTGGATGGGAAATCATCCAATGACCCCTCCCGCTCTGGGTGGAGCAGAAGGGAGTGTCAGACTCTTACTGACTAAAACCCACCCGTGTTCCTTCCTTAGCTCTTTGTGTTCCGGGGTAGCGGTAACCCTTTCGGACAATCCCGCTGCCCCGGCAGGCTTCGGCCCTTTCGGGCCCCTTCCTTATGCTGACATCTCTTTGAGGCGCGCGTGGAACACGTACGCGCCGTCCGGCACGGGCCTGGTCCTGATCGGACGGAGAGTTACCCATTACTCTCCGCCCGCAGGCCCGCGCCTACGGTGGCCGGGAGTCGTCTCGCGGCTCCCGACGCCCGGGGCGTCTCCCGCGGCGGCTGGGACGTGAGGCCCTCTCCCTCAGCCGTCCCGCCACCTCCTTCGCCAGCATGACTGCTTCGCAGAAGGAGGTGACTGCCTCCCACTCCCTCTCGACACAACAATACAACAATATACATATGTATATTGTACATCTATATCACATATATACAATATGTGTATATACATTCTTCTCCATACGAAAACTACCTTTTGGAAGGGTCGACTTTAATCAATTATATTTTATTGTAAATCTTGACGTTCAAAAGTGCTTTTTATAGACTTTTGTCTACACCTCTTCGAAGGATACAAGTGGGATGCTACAATATCATTTAGGTAATTGGCAGATTTCCGTTTAATGTAAAAGTAAAATAAATCATTTTGAATGATCACATTGATCACAATTAGTCTTTTAAACCACTTACAAAAACCATCAACACCCTGAAACTCATACCAATCACCTCTCCCATTAAACTACAATATAACTCATCATTATTCAACTCGCATGCAATATTCCTCACTACCAACAGTTTCTAATATATCAAGTTTCAATGTAACTTTGTAACAAAATAAAAAGTAAGAGCTACAGAGTTCCCAAGGGATCTATTCTCGTACCGCCGGCAAGAGACGGTATTCTTAGATGATAATTAACTCTTTATGGGTAGGGACATCTGTTTACGAAGCTGCTGTTCCATATTTATAGACGGGAGTCAAAGAGACTTGTAATGTAAAATGGTGCAGTGCGATATTTTAGTATCAGGTTCGAATTTTTACGAAGGCAATTTGGGTAATGATATTTTTGTGTAAGCAATGTAAATGGCGAAATGGGAAATGTGGATGTCTTATAGTTACACTTCGGAATAACTCTTGAGGGAAAATATGCGTGATGTTATGTTTATGTAATACTAGCGACCCGCCCCGGCTTCGCACGGGTGCAATACTGATACTAAGTACAGGTATTTCAAGAATGCCAGCACGCGCCGCCGCGGCCGGTACCGTAGCAACCGCTATGTCCCTGCATTTTAAATCTGTAATATCTTCGAAAATATTCATTTAAATTCCATGCTGTAAATTTATCTATATTAAATGCACAATGTATTTAAGGTACTTAATTGGATAAGGATTAATGCTGTATTGCTTAAAATCGCTTCGTAAATAAGCCATTATTTTTCGTAAAATGTAAAGGATAAAAAATGATTATTGTGGGTTATCCCTAAGAGATAGACATATACCATTGCGAATTTTTTTGTAGACCTTTTTAAGGTGTACAATACTGTAGTACATTATTTTTACCTATCTCGTAGGGTTCAGCCAGCGTTTGAAAAGTAAACGCAAAAAATGTGTTTATTTACGACATCGGTATTATATATATAAACCTTCCTCTTGAATCACTCTATCTATTAAAGAAAACCGCATTAAAATCCGTTGCGTAGTTTTAAAGATCTAAGCGTTCAAAGGGACAGAGAAATCGACTTTGTTTTATACTAAGTATGTAGTGATAGATAAACGGGTGTTTCAGTTTCGTTATGTAGCTAGCCGTATAGCCTGTGTCTGTGTGCCTAACACATCCACAACTTGTGGGAAACTCAAAACAAAATTTAAGAATAAAAAAAAAACTTTAAAAACTAAAACCCGACTACTGGAAAGGATGAATCAAGAAAGTTCCTTCCCATGGTCGCATGCCGCTGTACTAACATACTTTTAAGCTATGGTA
The DNA here is from genome assembly GCA_949316385.1 of Globia sparganii. Taxonomy (NCBI): domain Eukaryota; kingdom Metazoa; phylum Arthropoda; class Insecta; order Lepidoptera; family Noctuidae; genus Globia; species Globia sparganii. Next base: position 14,431,603 of record OX438665.1, on the reverse strand, counting down.
GCATGGGAAGTTACTTTCTTGTTTTATCCTTTTCAGTAGTCAGCTTTTAGTTTTTCAACTTATTTTTTATTTTATTGCTTTGGGGCTTATTTCAGTAATATTTATATTTCTTAATTTTCTATTTAAACCCTTTCATTTCATACCCAACAAGGCACCATCCCAAAATATTTATTTTTAAAGTCATTACTTTATGTCCTCTAAATCGCCATATTGAATTTAGTGTGACGTCATATGTGACGTCACACTAAACTAAATTGTTTTTTTGAAGTTATAAGGGAACAGATGAATATACATACCGGTTAAAATCATATACGGAGGGTATATGATTTAGTAGTCGGGTAAAAAGATATGTAGGAAAGCAAAATATATATATATCTAGGTATATTTACTTCAGCTAAGATTAACATATCCAGCAACACTTAAGAAACGAATTGTTAAAGAAATATTAACAAACATACACTGTATAATTGCGTAACAAACTGTCAATCACAATCTGAATCATTTTGAAGGATATTGCTAATCCATTGCTTCATATGTTCGAAAATGTTGTCTGCTCAGCAACGTAAATAACGGAATGAATGTTGCGGAACTGTCAAAATGAAGTCATTCCTACTGTTAGTGTGTTGCGCAATTACCCCGCTGATGTTTAATCAACAACTCATAATTTCTCATTATAATTATTTTCTCTTTATACAAGAAGGTCTTTTTAACAAAATAATCCATCGCAGCAACAACGCAGCTGCATCGCGCAGTTCAAAACACCACAAAACAATTCAACCAAAATGTCTAAACACTTGAATTTTCCCAACTACGTATCTCCCCAAAGAAGCCAAACAGCAATGTCTGGAATCACACAATTTCGACCAATAGGGATTCGTTATCTGCGCCAACTCATAAGGGACAATCAAGATAAGTTAGCCAGTATGATACGGTAAAAAACACACGTTTGTAATAAATTCTAAGCGTGTACCATGTCCTGAGAGTGGGTACTGCCATCTGGCGCAGTATAAACTATCCGAGTACACACCCAGTATTAAATGTACAAGAATTTGTGGCATAGAAGCTAGTACACATGTGGTGAATTGAAATCTTTATAGGTTAGGTCTTTGACTTTGTTGTGTTTTCATTAGAAGGGTTTTGAACTTCGATGAGGGATATACTGTTATTTATAGTAAGAAATTGTTTCAAGCTGGCTGTTATTATTCTACGTTGTATAATCATCTATTTGACACTAGAAATTACATTCACAGTCTTTATTCAGGCATACTGGCGGTTTCGATTGATTGGAATAATAGCGTTAATCTAGCCACCGGTTTTTTTTAATGGGCCTGCTCTTGGCGTTGACCACGCCTGATGGAAAGCAATAGATGAGGTCTATGATGAAGTGAGCGTGCCCTGAAGATGCCTGTTTACTCTTTCTTTGTAGGGAGATGGGTTAAATTGTGGAATGGAATTGTATCAGCCCCACTGCAAGACAGACTCTTCAAAGCCAAACCGTATATTTCAATGAAACCATTAAAAGGCACATCTCCAGAATAAGAAAGAGATTTGAGTTCATTAATCTTTTGAAAATCATTGTGTGTAGTGAACGTATAAGCCTGAACAATGCCTTCTAACAGTTTAATACTCTATCTATTCTTAAAAATCTTTTAAATCTAAAAGCGTCGTATCATAATGCAGGCATCTATTGTATCGTTAGCGCAAAATAGCTTATGTTTGAAGAGGGATTACCCACCGTGCAGCTTTGTAGCATACATAATAAATCTGCTTCATTAGCCGTGCCATAAGTTTGTCCTCCAAAGTTACTACTCTTAACTAATTCACTTATGTAATGGCGACCATCCATTATCCCGCCTTTGTTACTTTGTGATTGGTGAATAAATAAAAATGCTGCCACGTATTTGGTGGAACACATAAATTTTCTGCATGGTTCCGTACCTACAATATAATACTAGATGTTCCTAGAGACTTTGTTCGCGTGTATTTTGTATTTCATCATTTTTAATACAAATATCCAGGCGAAGAGTAACCTAGTAGTTCTTCTTTAGGTCCCAGATTAAGTATCTGGCAAATTACATCATTATCAGTTCAGTAGTTAAAGCATGAAAGGTAACAGACAGACAGACACAGGTTACTTTTGCGTTTATAATCTGTATTAAAGCATGGAATGGATAGATGCATTGTTTGGAATATTTATGTACTTACATCGGAGGCAAGGGGCGAAAATAACAGATTTATTAACTGCCTAAACATAGTTTAAGACGACATCGACTGCACAGTGGTGCCCTCATCGTTTGTTTGGTTATTTCTTTTATTTTAGAATGAAAATGCAGAAAATAAGCATGATACGTTGTGCTTCACAAGATTATACAGATTATAGTACCTAAGTAAGTAGTTTTACATTGTTATGGATTATATTAAATTTAAACTAAATTATCGTGTGTAATAATAGTAACGTATAATTTTGAATTGTTCTGATCTGTCACCCTGCTTTGTCCCTCTGTTAGCAACGAGGGGACAGTTCTAACTTTACACTCCACTCTACATATTTTTTCACTCCTATCTGTCCCCCTATCAGTGAAATCAATGATAGTGGGACAATCAAGATAGGAGTGAATAAAGTTCTCGTTGCTAACAGGGGGACAGATTAAACTTTTTTCCGATCTGTCCCCCTAAGGGGTCTAAGCAGGGTGACAGATCGCAATAATTCATAATCTTGTGGAGCACAACTTAATATGCTTATTTTCTGCATTATTGTTCTAAAATAAAAGAAATAACCAAATAAACGATGAGGGCGCCACTGCGCTGTGTCGTCTTAATTTTGAGTCAAAATGATACCAACCCAGAAATAAGACGTCCACAATGTATTATGGACAGGTTTTTGATCGATTAAGTCGCTGAACCTTGATGAATGAAAAAACTTTTTACGAATATTACTGCTTAATTTCGTCAGGCAAATCTGAATCAATTAGCAAACCAAACTGACTAGTTACTGTTTTTAGCTATGTTCTATGTCCGAGAAAATTAGGGGTCCTATGTTCTTCTACGGAACCCCAAAAAACTCGAAATTGTCCAAGACACTACACTAGTATTGAATTAAGCGTGGACCCAAAAAGCGTTGCTGCTAAAAAAGTAATTAGCATTGGAAACGAAGGCTCCCCAAACTAATAAATATTGCAAAGGTTAATTTGCCAGTAGCAAAAGTTCTCCTTTGGTTAAGTAGGTACTTTAAGATTCATAGGTATGTGTAGGAAGGTATTTTATTCTGGACAATATGTCAAGCACTGTTCCAAATTGGGATTGGTTGATTTGGATTGTGGGACGGTAAAACAAAAGAAGGTACGTTCGTGGCTCTTACGAATTGCAGCAACCCAACAGCAACTTTATTGTAACGTGAATAAAGATCACAATGACTTTGACAGACTTGTCAGTGGTAGCAACCCAACAGCAACCTTATCAGAGTGAGAATAAAGATCACTGTAATTTGGACAGTGATGCAAAACCAGAGGTAAATTAACTGTGAACGGACTGTAGTTGAACAAGAACCTTTTGGTGTGTGGCGTAAATCGGAACTAATGCGCTCATCTTGTTTGTTCAATACAATTCCACAAATGTTTACCAACAACGCCCCTGTCAATGTCATTCAAGCGCCAGAAGGTACTTGAAGCTCTGTATGAACTAATATAGAAAAGGCTCATATATCCGACCGGGAAGTTCTTGAGATTAGCGAGTTCCAACAAATTCTTTTCTTCAGGTTTATTATTAGTATAGATAAGGAAGCTGGAGCTCAATCCCTGGGCTACAAAGTTGTTTCAATGTAAGTTCTGCATTTTTAGAACCACTAACTCCCAATATAGAAGCTTGAATTTGTTATTCTAACATGTGCTTTTGTACAACCATCAAACATCTTAATAAATTTTACTTTGAGAGTGAAATAAATGTAGCATAATCAGCCTTTAATTTTCTCACAGCTGGAACACAGGTCTCATCTCGGTGAGAGCGAGCAGGCTATAATCTACCACGCCAGCCCAATGCGGGTTGGAAGATGTCACATGTCTTTGAATTGTTGGACATGCCGATTTCCTCACGATGTTTTCCTACACCTTTTTGAGAACAGTGGTGATGGAATAATTTTTACAAAGTAAGGTGCCAGTCTGAGGTTGAACATACAACTCTTATGTTGTAGACCGTTACCACTGACCCACCACTGCTCCGAAATAAATGTATTTATTATTATTTCATCATCTGCCTAGCCTTTTCCCAACTATGTTCGGGTCGGCTTCCAGTCTAACTGGATGCAGCTGAATACCAGTATTTTACATGGAGCGACTGCCTATCTGACCTCCACAACCCAGTTACTAGGTAATACGATACCACTTGGTAAGACTGGTTGTCAGACTTTCGGGATTCTGACTACCCGTAACGACTGTCAAAAATCCACGCATGACAGCCGGGACCAACAGCTTAACGTGCTTTCCGAGGCACGGAGGGGTCTCAGTATGTAAAGATGGTCACCCAACCACAGACCACCCGCGGCAAGTGTAGTTTAACCTGATCAATCGACCTGTGCGGCTAGAATCTAACTATTAAATTTAGATTATTTATAAACATTAATTTCTCTTCAAAAACGTGCCTTAAAAATATAAAGATTTCAACATCTGATAAATCCTGTGTGGAATACTGGTATCTGCACAAAGAAAACGTGTCACACAGATTACCGGGCGCCCCTTCTAAAACAGTTTTATATTTGAAACGATATTGAAAACTAATTTGAGCAACAAAGGCCGGTGTTGAACGAGAGGTTATAAGTTCAGTCGTTGCCCGCTGTTGAGGTGAACCAACTATTAGGAGATACGAGCTAGTTAAGCTTAGTTCAGGGTTTAAGAGGAAACGCGGTCACATGCTTGTTGGCGTTCATTCCATTCAAACATATTCCTCTGTTTCCTTAAGTCTATTCATACTTTCAAATTAATATTATTTCAATTTAAGCAAATATTAACTTTATTTTAATGGTACCTAATTATTTCAGAGTGACTAGCACTATTGAAAAAGTTGTAAAAATGTTTGAATTTGTAGCGTAAACTGAATTTTATTATGTAGGATTTAAAGTTACTTTTCCATAAACTCATATTTGCTTACATTTTTGGCATATAAAATAATCACCAATGCAGATTACCTGGTTAATGATATTAGAGCAAATCATTTATGCGATATAATGTATATCCGTATGATTTGTTTTATGGCGTACTTAAATAAATTATCTAAAAAAGGTGGAGTTGGTAAATCCAGTTGGTAAGGAACGAAGTTCAAAATGAAAATCCAAGATGGCGGCTGCGAAAATGTCAAAATGACGAAAAATTAAAAAAAAATTGGAGTCGTCATCTTTGATTTTAATTTTGACCTCACTATTGGCTTCAGCACCCACGAAAGCCGTAACTACTATAAATCTCTCTCTGTCTGTTTCTATTATATCGCATGGAGGGAGCATTATGCTTTCTCGTTACGTGACGATTTCTACAAGTTCCCTCCCCTACCGCATGGTCCGTTAAAGAACTTCGTTCCAAAAATAATGACAAAGAAACCAAACATCCGAACATAACCGTGGTAGATATTGATTGTATCGTAAAGAAAATATTTGCTCTAGTGTCATTATCCAGGAAGAAAACAGAGGATATGTTTGTTTGAAATAAACGCGTGACTGCGTTGGCCCCTTTGGAGAGGATGCGGCAGGTATCCCGCGAAATTTAAATTTTCTTACAATACTTTACATAAACCTATTGATTGATATTTCATGAAAAAGTAATTCTTTAGAGTTATATGAACTTAGAGGGTTGTATTAATGATTTTAATGATTATATTATGTAATGTTATATTTGTTACGCACGCAAATCATATTTTAATCAACATTGAACATGACAGTGACCTGCAAATTGCAAAAAATGCAAGACAATTTGAATTTCGCTACCCTGGCGCTTCCCTCTTAATAGGGATACTTAACTTGCAAAGAGTACTTTACATCGCTTCTAAGCATAAAATAGCAAATGCTTTGTAAGTTTTTCTATCATGAGCTCACACAGGAATTGCTATGCTGTTGTACTGCATTCCACAACATCAAAGGTCGATCAAAATGTTCAACGAAGCTTGTATTCTGCATGGACACCTGTGTACTTACTATATGCTATTAGTTCCCAGATATACTAAGCTTATTTTATTTGAAGTAAGAAAAAAGAATATAATACTCTTTATTATTTACACCATACCATTGCAGATCTTGCTGCTAAGTAATAACAGCTGCACGTTCCGATCGATCAGGTTAAGCTACGCTTGCCGCGTTTGGTTCGTGGATGGGTGACTGACCATCTTTACATAAAAAGACTTCTCCGTGCCTCGGAAAGCACGTTAAGCCGTTGGTCCCGGCTATCATGGGTGGATCTTTGACTGTCGTAACGGGCCGTGAGAAGTCCGAAAGTCTGACAACCAGTCTTACCAAGGGGTATCGTATTACCGAGTCACTGGATTGTGGAGGTCAGATAAGCAGTCGCTCCATGTAAGATACTGGCGCTCAACTGCATCCGGTTCGACTGGAAGCCGACCCCAACGTAGTAGGGAAAAGGCTAGGCACATGATGATGTTGACTAATTACAGATTTATACAGATAAATGTAGAAATTTTACGTATTCTGGTGAGTCATTGGTCGGTCTTATCGCTAAGAAAGAAAAAAAAAACAAAACATCTTTTTTGAATAAAATGTATGAAACTCGTCCTTTGTTTTCTTAAGTGGTGGATGGTTTTCCAGTTGGTCGTGGAACCACAATTAGAATAGTGTCTAACCACATCCCGGCACTTTTTATTATACGATGGCAAATACATAAAGAAGGAGTTAATTCTTTAAAGAATCTCGTCAGCTATGTATGGGACGAGTTTGTACCTTGTCTTGTCACCTCATACTGTTTCAACTGAACCGAAGGAGAAGTCGTTGTATCTACTGCCCTAATCTTAACTTTTTTTTGTGATTTCGGTTTATTTTACTGCCACTGAGGTTTTAACTTCCGGGTATTATAGCTAAATAGTATATTATTAACCAAGGGGATAAAACAGTGTCTTCTGTCGCGGATGACGATGTAAATCGCGAGCGTAACGAAGGACTCGAGGTTTACTCCCGAGTGTAGCGAGGGTGTTAAAAACTTAAATCACGAGCGAAGCGAGGGATTTAAGACGAGTCCTGAGTGTAGCGAGGCATTTAAGTTCACCCAAGACTAAAACAGCTTTATCACCGAGGAAAATACTCTACTTTTCGTACCATTTGCGAAAAAATTAACACAATAATAATATGAGATAAGCATTTATTAAAAATAATGACAATTAAAAGTAAAAGTTAACATTCGAAACATTGGTCCAATTATTGATAGAGAGAGTTACATTTTTGTTTGGTACATTTATTGTTGATGGATTTGAGTATTTCTCTGTTCTTGCGTCTGAGGAACCTGCGTTTCATTGTAGATAGTATACGTCGGAGATAGTGGTGGTAGTGCATCGTGAGTTACGGACGAAGTTAAGATGCCGGAAGTTGATGGTTGTGACTCTGATGGATTAAGTTTTATATTTTTGTTAATTTGACTGCTTAATGCGTATTCCTTTTTCAAAAAGATGTATGCTTTATATACAAACTCAATGGTGTAAACACAGATGTAGTTCAGTATAAAATTCGGTAAGTATTCCAAATTTAAATCACATTCTCCCCCTAGAGGATGAATGAAATTCAGTACAATTTTCTTTCCCTGTTTTTAACAGATTAAAAATGACTATTGTTATGTTCGCTTTTTTGTGGCATGGAATATAACTTTTTTGAGCAAGTGGTACGAAAATTGAATTTTATTGTATTGTGGTTACAAGCAAACTCACTGTCGGCTACAGCAAATCAAACAAACATTTATTAACAAAATGTATGTATGTATAGTCCCTATATAAACAGGAACAAACCGTACCTGTAACGGACCGGGAATTTCAATTCGAATACCGAACATAAATTGGAGATCAAAATGGAACACAAAGGTATAATGTTGCTATTATTTACCGATATCAGAGAAACAATTCAAAGGATTGGAACGACAAAAAAGGTATGGCGACCTACAGTTAATATTCAACGTGGTTATGAATACATAATATGATGTATTTATTTTTGAGTTTTTATCAAGGTATAGTGGAATAATGGACGCAGGTTTATATTGTTTCCGGAAAAACAATTTCAAAGTGAATCGGGACAGTTATTTATAAGTTGTTAATTCTGTGTATTATTTGCCATACGTGTAAGTACTTATTACAGTTAAAATAATTAAATTCCGAAATAGAAACTTTTTAATAATGATGTATCTCAGTGTGTAAAAAAATCATTTTCTGCAGACTTCTATTCTCTTACGCTACCTATAAACAAGAAGTCGGTAAAAATCAATCGTTTTGCTTACCAATGGTAGCATTTTTAGGCCGTAACTCAAAGGGAAAAAATGGAACTGTTATACGATCACTTTATTGCCAGATTGTCTGTCTATCAAGAGGGTGGGGGCCCGTGGCTAAATAATAACAGCCGCACAGGTGTATCGATCAAGTTAAGCTACGCTTGCCGCGGTTGGTCTGTGGATGGGTGACCATCTTTACATATCGAGACCCCTCCGTGCCTCGGAAAGCACGTTAAGCCGTTGGTCCCGGCTGTCATTCGCGGATCTTTGACAGTCGTTACGGGTATTCAGAAGTCTGAAAGTCTGACAACCAGTCTTACCAAGGGGTATCGTATTACCCAATAACTGGGTTGTGGAGGTCAGATAGGCAGTCGCTCTGTGTAAAACACTGGTATTCAGCTGCATCCGGTTAGACTGGAAGCCGACCCCAACATAGTTGGGAAAAGGCTAGGCAGATGATGATGTCTGTCTGTCAAGACCCTTTATCTCGGGAACGCGTGGAGGTAACGAGTTGAAATTAAAACCATATGCTTAGGTCTGCGGTCCCTTGAAGCTGTGAAAATTAAACTTCTAAGTTAAGGTAAAAAAAAGATGCGGTCGTTTATGCCGTATAAAACGTATATTTCGACACTCTCATGGGAATCAAAATGTAAAGGATACCTACTTCCCGGTGACCTAGAATCTTGAAATTTGGCAAGAAGCAAGGTCATGTAGCAAACTAAAGGAAAAAATCCGAAAACCGTAAGTTTGTAGTTACATACCTACTTTGTACGGAGCCCTCAGTGCGTGAATCTGACTCGCACTTGACCGGTTTTTTTATTGTCAAATTGGGCATGTAAATAGATTCGTCAGCTAATTTTACCTGTGATAACTACTTTCTTATGAAAAGGTCTACTATGCAATGCTATGAGGTCTGCTTCATTATTGGTAAAGATTTAATCCCACAAAAACATTTCATGTTAAATGTTGCCAAGACGAGACCATGTAGCTCACACTGTCAAAAAATAATCAGATCTCATGTAGAGCCAAGGTTCTAACTCTACACGCCCTAACTCTACAAGACCTAACTTCGCAAACTACACCTTAGTCAAAATATATGGTTTACTGTTACTAGCTTACAAATTTTAGCTTTCTAGGACTTCGGGAAGAACCTTAATAATATTGATGATCATCAGTGAGTCAGCGAATCAGTGACAAAATCGGGGTATTTTATATATGAATAGAATCTAAAGTATAAGAGCTATGCAATTGCAACTTTATAGGTTTAATAAGTCAACCACTGACATCATTTACCGAAAATTTTGTTTATCTGGTATAATCCAAACCCAAGTTAAGAAGGTTAAAAATACGAAGAAGTGCTTCGAGAAAAGGTAGGTAGTGCGCTACGCTTGACTCGTCTTGGCGGGAGCACTCCCGTTTCCCCAAATTAGTCCGAGTCTTAATTTCAACCAATAACGGTCCGTAAACTATAGGAATTAGACGACCAGTAGAAGTTTACGTCTATTCTTTTAGAATCTACCGCCTATTCATAAAATACACATTTATAAGCTTTACAAAAAAACGTTAACTATTAGATAATGCGTTACAACCACAAATATAGATAGACCTAGATAACGCAAGTATCACGAACTGTATGAAAACCAAGGGTGCCGTTTTTTTGACTACCTACTATAATCCACGAAGACGCGCCCCACTCTTTTCCGAATCGTTAGTGATTATCGCTAGTAAAATCCACTAGTGTTTTAGTTTTTTTGATACACACAAATTACCCACTAATAATAATTAATGTGTATCAACAATACTAAAACACTAGCGGAATGTTGCAGACTTATGCTATAAGCATTAGGAAAAAGAGTGGGGCACGTCTTCGTGAATTGCTCTATCGTCACAGGCGCTCTTTCTCACTCACGCTCACCCAGCCAGCAGTACTAAGTAAGTAACTAAGTTATAATAACATAGTTATTAAATTTTATTAACTAACAAAGTCGTTACTTGTATACTTAGGTTAAGGTACGTATCTATGGGTCTTTGTTATCTGAGAATAAATGGTTTATTATTATTATTTATTAGTACACAGGACTGAGCGCGAAAGTGGCGGCTTACGATTTTTAACGTAAGTTAGTGCGATTTTTGGCACGCGAAGTAGTTGCTCTTGCGTTATCTAGGTGTATCTATAACTGTGGTAACCGAATAATAAATTTTTACCGATCTCAAATAAATTTTTACCGATCTCAAAATTTCAACATCGGCACACTCTACCTACGTAATTAAAAAAGGTTATTGAACTTAAGACTTATTAAAATATTTCGTTGACAACTTTTGCTTTTTTCACCCTTCTCTGAAGCATAAAATTACGAAACTTTATTCTTATTCCTCGAAAGGGTTTTAATTAAAAGACCGATATCCGATTTCGTTATCGTTTGACTTAGAAAGTGGAGAAATATTTGTGCCTGAGCGTTTGTACTTTATTACATTTTGTCTGTCATTTTCATGCCGACCCGTGTTCCGGACCACAGATTATTCTATTTGAACGTCAAAGCGAGGGTCGCGGGAACAATTACATGAGACTCCACATAACTATGATTATGTGGAAAACTTTATCTTTGTTCAGAAGAACGGTGAAGTTTGATGTGCCCTGTCTTTTTATTTGTTTCCCGGATGGACTTATGGTTAGAATAAATGTATGAGAGCATAATACTTCCGGTATTCGTTTATTTTTCTCGATCATTTTCCTCGTGGTTATAAGTCGGATGAGGAATGTTTTGATTTCGGATCGCCACATTAGTGGAGGTATACAGTCGATAATAAAAGTAATAGATTGGCTGCAGTCAAACTAGCTCTTAATATCACACAGTTCACTGATTGCTATTAAGAGCAATTTCAGTTAAAAAAATAACTTGATTATGTAGAGTACCTCTGAGTTTGAAATCTTCTCTGTCGTTCTTTTCTTCAGAGTAGTCGGATAGGAAAAGCTGACCTCATTTATAGTGTCTATAGTCTATGACATGACACTCAAGGCATAGACAAGTAATGAGGTTACGTCAGGCGCGGATTAAAAATAAATATATCTTATTTGACAATATTTTACGTAATTTATGTTATTTATTTATTTTCTTTTATCATTTTTTTATTTCTGTAACTGCCCGTGACACCACAGCGGGCCCTATCAAAATACCAGCGCTGCGAAATTTATTTTTAAATATCGCAGCATCATGCTGAGATAGGAGCCTTTTGGTCTCATAAAGGACTTTCTGTTTTATTTTTCTTTTTGTTACTTTTTTAATTTATTTTTTTATATAATTTGGTATTTTAATTTAGACTGTGTTTAGTTTAATTTGTGATCCTCCTCTACAAGTCGCAATAAATACTTTTTCTTTCTTTCTTTCATCTAGTTTAAAAAAATCTAATTCGTGTTTATAAAAACCTATGTACAGAAGTAAAATCATTTATCATGATTATGTCTCTATAACGAATCTGGCTTTTTTTTTTCATTGTCAAAATTGGTTTAGGTGTTTGTCAAACTGCAAGACACGAACACTATGTTATAGTGATATTATCCTGACCACTATAGTGGCTATATAAGCGCTGCAATCTATAAGGTCTGTTTTTTAATCTCGTAGACTAAATTGACAAGTACAAATGGCAAACTGACATAGAATTCAAAATAGCATTTATGTCAGTTTTGACATTTTCACTTGTCAATTTAGTCTACGAGATTAAAAAACAGACCATACGTATCGACCAATTACGGTTGAATAATATTATACATATAATTTGGCTAAAGCAGCTGCTGCTCGAAGTTATAATATTTTATTTGGCCCCGGTTAAGATATTAGAGCCATCTTGGTCCATTGTTTCCACAAAACGGGCTGCTAAATCGTTTGCACACGAAAACGGTAGATTAACCTGAATTCCATAATGCTCCTGTGATCCAGTTTTGAAACAAAATGGACTCTGAACGATACAGAATTATGGACATTCTAATAAATTGATGTAACGCTCAATATTTTTTTGTTTTATATAGCTTTTTTTTAATCCCAGAAAACACTTTCGTAATTGCAATGTTACATCATTAAAACAAATTTGTTTTAATCATGTCACATTGCCATTACGAAAGTGTAAGTGTAAGTGTAGTGTGTGTGTGTAATTTGCTTTTGTTTTCGCACGTTTAAAAATGGACGTAAACCGTGTAATATTGTCATACTACAACTATTATTTTAGGTTTATTTTATTTACTATGAAATATTGTACCTAATTACATATACTATTTTAGTCCTCATTTCAAAATTAATGTAATACATTTTCCAGGACTACTTCATGACTGTCAATAAATATAAATTTTAAAAAATCCTCACAGGTAAAGGCGAAAATTCCAGCGCGGAAAGTGTTAAAGTTTATTTGTTACTAAAGCCATGTCGTATTTATTTTGATTAATACTCGAAATTAATTTCGTTGTTTCCTCCAGGGTATTGAATGGAGCAATGACAAAGCACCATAAAATTCGGAACGCCAGAGAAGGCCCAAACCTTCTGCTGTGAACATGTAATTAAATTGCGGAATCATTCTGTTAATTACAGAAATTTGATTGCGTTTGATTGTTTTAATTTACATTCTGATTTGCCATTTTGTTTATTGATAAATTGAAGGTTTGTGTTTGGTAATTCCTTGGAATATTTTGGGTTTGGTTAGAATCTTCGCTGACTGGGAAAGGTCAACTAAGACATAGGTTCTTCTTCTCTTCAAAGTCAAAGTCAAAGCATTTATTTCAAATAGGCACATAAAAGGCACTTTGAACGTCAAATTATACAATAAAATTGAATTGATTGGCGTTGAACTGAGCATAGCATGCTATATAAGATGTAATTGAAATAACTAAAATCCGCTTATGTGGTTGTTGCTGCATACATTTATGTTCACATAACACGATAAAATGTTTGCAAAACAGGAGATTTTTTTTCACGTTTACAGCTTTGGTCCATTTGTAGACGTTGCTAAAAAAAATGAGTAACCTCTTAAGACGTTTTCAGTTATTTCAATTCTGTTTCAATTGAATCTTTTGCCAGTCAGCAAAGCGGTAGTAGTGGTTACATAAAATAACAATGTATTTAGAATGGTCTTATCAAACAAAAATGATCCAGCATAGCTATTCACAACCATAAATACACTTCCATACCGAATTGAATATCAATCAACGTTATCGTAAGAGTTCTCTAAGCGCTGTTTTAATTTAAAAACCGAAAATTTTGTTAGTTTAAATCAAATAGACGACCGCAATTCTTTCGACAGGTGACGGCAAGGCAGACCAGGTTGTCGGAATACATCATTTTCGATACGATAGCCTGTCGGATGGTTGTGAATAGCTACGCAGGTGCTGACTTCAAAATGTACAAGCAATTAACCAAACAGGGTTGTCCTCAATTGGAATAATAGACAACTTTGTTCTAATCTAATCACCGAATGCAGAGTTTGGTTCATTTACATAATGCTTTTAACGGTCGTTACGTTTCATGCAGGCTTGCTTTCGAGTGCGGAAAACCCACAAATGTAAATTCTTACTCGTTTTTCCGAAGCCACTTTAAAGGAGTTTATGTGTTACTTGCAATACACTGTATTACTGGCTTTTCGACCTCAATTATGTAGTTTAATAAAGAATTCATGTTACTTTTTCGACAAAATAAACTAAGTGCAAATTAACTAAGCAGGTCTCAGACTGACAGACCGCAATGCAACATATAAACAGACCCGAATGTTCCAAAATAAAAGAGAATATTATTGCAATAGTAGACAGACTATTTTGATGTTTGTATGATATTTTGTATTTTTTTTTACGATTCGTGTATGAGCATAGTGAAAGTAGTTTAGAATGACGTGTAGAATCATTCCCTTGACGGATGCAGGTGACTAAATCGCAGCCCTGAATAAATAGAGTTTAGATGTACCAGAAGAAAGCATTTTTCGATTATCCATCCCTAGAGTGTCGAAGATAGTAAGGAGATATCTGATTAACCGTTTCCGAAATCGACTCAAATTAATTTACGCACAAAAGCAATTTGTTCCAACAAATTGCTTACAAAACAAATGTAAATAAGTTCCTATTTCCTAGATTCACTTTCTATCTAACCTCATGTCACAGTCCCGTAACAGTCGAAACCAAAAAAACAAATAAACAACATGAAATAAATTCATAGGAAACATAACTGATTTCTATCTACCCGCGAGGTAAATTGGATTCCGCTTTTTACGTCCAACTTTACGAAATTCCTACACTTTCGGAATAGTAACGTAATGAAGGCAGTTTTATTTTTATTTATATTACAAAGTTGCTTTTTGACCTCAATTTAGTGGAATAGTAATTAATGTACTTAAAAGTTTTATGTTTTTCTGCTAGAATAGAAACTGTCAGGTAATTGCGTAACACACTAACATTAGCAATGGCTTTCATTTTGACAGTTCAACAATATTCATTGCGCTATTTACGTTATTGAACCGACAAGTTCTTCGAACACATGAAGCAATGGATTAGCAATTTTCTTCAAAATGATTCGGATTGTGATTCATAGAATGAAAGTGTACCTATTACGTAATTTAAGTTTCTTTGCCCCGACTTACGAGTTTACGGGTCATGGGTTCGAAACCAATCAGGCGCGTTACTTTGTGTAATTTATTTAAACACCACTGATCTCAAAACGGTGAAAGAAAACATCGTGAGAAAAGCGACCGGCCATGTCCTAGAATCTAAAAATCTAAGTCATGTAACATCTGCCAACCTGCATTGGGCCCGCGTGGTGAATTACGGCCCACTCCCTATCAAAAAGAGAGGAGGCCTGTGTCCCAGCAGTGGTATCTAACATTATACCTAGACTGATAATGTATGTTGTAAGTTTTTTTGACTGTCAGTTTTAGGGGCATACATAGAGCTGCGGAGTAATTACGTAAAACACACTACAATGACAGCCAAAGATTGCAACTTCTTTCATTTTGACAATTCAGCTACATTCACTACGTTATTTGTTACTAGCGGCCCGTCCCGGCTTCGCACGGGTGGAAAAAAAAAGAAAAAAAAGCCTATATTAATCAGTGATAATGTAGCATCCAAATGGTGAAAGAATTTTTAAAATCGGTCCAGTACTTTTTGAGCCAATTCGTTACAAACATACATACAAATCTTTCCTCTTTATAATATTAGTATAGATTGAGCAGACGAACTTTTCAAACCTAAGAAGCAATAGATTTGGAATATCCTTCAAAATTGATTGTGACTGCAACTGTGTTACGCAATTAGGGTTCAGAGAAAAAAAAATCATATATATACGTCATTGGTTAGATACGCCTCACGAATCATACGATACGATACGTTTCACGGCCACCTGAAAACAAAATGGTGGTCTATTCCTTAGCAGAAATTCAGCTGAGGTGAATGACATAAACATTTTACTCGCTGTAAAATCAACATGCACGTCAAAGAAAAGAAGCTCCTTCTGCTTTTAAAAATTCTTGTTACCCATTCGTTACCGGATCATATAACAAGGGGCCTATTAGTGAAGCTAAAATTAGCCATTGAAAACCCAGCAGACTTATACAAAATAGCTGTTAGAATTCCCCTTGAAAAGTATCAAATACTTAAGCTCACAATTTATGGCGAGAATGAAACATGACTCGTGACATTTTTAAATCGGTTCAACCATGTACCAAATGTTGAAATTCTCGAAGATATTAGGTATAATAAAGAAGAGCTTAGTGGACATTCTTGAGATCCAATGTGTTTTCCGTATGGCTCTGTAAAATCGTGCTGGAATAGTTTTCTTGCGGATTGCATCTACATTCTGAATGCTTGTGGGAATCGGAACCTGATTGCTGTATTAGCTTGGATTTTCTTTGTAAAGGTTCCTCTTGCTATTTATATTGCTGGTTAGCACGTGTGAGGGTATTATTGTGTATTGCCTCTTTAATTTAGTATGTCAACAACAAAAAACAAAGCTAGTGTCCACCTCTTGTTGTTAAAGTCTATTCAAACTTATGTTTCAAATTAATATTATTTCAAGTTAAACAAATATCAACTTTATTGTAAAATGTTTGTTATAAAAAAGTTGTAGTGTAAACGGAACTTTATTATGTAGGATTTAAAATTATTTTTCCTTAAACTCATATTTGCTTACATTTTTGGCAAGTAAATCGCGAATGCAGATTACATACTTATACAATACATAAACTCACGCCGTCTTCCCATGGGGTCAGGCAGAAACGACAGAACGTCATCTGCTACGATCCTTACATTTTCATTTTGCTTCGTTTACGTTCATAACGTTCGTGTATCTGATTCCACACGCACGCCGATCGAGTCGTGCGCTCTTGTCTAAACTAATATTATAAAGAGAAAAATATGGTAACAACCATACGCAAATACACAAGATACTTCATAAAATATGCGAAAAACAATAAGTGAGCCTATAAAATTTGTGGGTTGCCCTCGATTTCTCTAAGATCCCATCATCAGATCCTAACTTGGTGACAGTGGGACCACCTCAGAACTACCTACTTTCGAACAAAAAAAGAATTTTGAAAATCCGTCGACAATTGGCGGAGTATTCGATGAACAAACATACAAAAAAAAAAAAAAACATACAAACATCCGAACATAGTACCTCCTCCTTTTTGTGAAGTCGGTAAAAAGGTTTGATTTTTTATTTGTTTTTTTGTTACGCTTTCACACTAACCCCCTTACTAATAAACGTTGTATAGCGTCTGTATACACAACGCTTTGTCTTCTTCTTTCAAAAGTCAAATTACTGACGACTGAAAGAGAGAAATCGATGTGTAACTATTCATCTGATATAATAAGTTTATTAGTAAGGGAGTAAAATGGCTGAACGGATTTGGATGATTTAATGGCATATGGGTAGACCGTGACCTAGCTGCATTAGGTCATAGGGTACTTATTATTCCGATATTCCCAAGGGATAAAGACTTATGCGGGTGAAACCGCAGGATAGCTAGCATTTAATAATCGTTTAAATACTACACAGAAACATATTTTCTTTACATCACCAAGTTTTAATAAATGCTAATTCAATAAAAGCAAATAAATTGAAGAAAAGTTTATACAACATAACATGCATGTTTGGATGTATAATCCTACTATCCTACTAACCCTACTTCCTACTAATATTATAAATGCGAAAGTTCGTGAGGATGGATGGATGGATGTTTGTTACTCTTTCACGCAAAAACTACTGAACGGATTTTGATGAAACTGTACAGTAATATAGCTTATACATCAGAATAACACATAGGATACTTTATAGCCCGATATTCCTACGGATCGAAACTTACGCGGGTGAAACCGCGGGGCGCAGCTAGTTTTCAATAAAGTAGGTATACGAGTATGAATAATGAAAACCTATATTCAATTTAGCTAAAAACTTTACTTTTAGCTAAATATTCTGCGGTCAAAGTTAAATAGTTTTGTTTTAGGGTAATGTAAGCAATTTATGGTAAGAGCAGTGAAGCATGTTATTCAAAGGGTTTACTTTGAATAACATAAACAAAATGTTGCTTTCAAATTAATCCACGTTCACAAAAACAATGCCGCTCCATTCGTGCATTTTGTACATAGAAGCTCTAAATACAAGCGTATTCTCAAAAAGAAAACCATGAACAAGACTTAAAAGGCTGACTGAAGTTAATTAGCTAAATTATATAAAGAAATAAGTCGTAACTTAATATCGAATGTTCTTGACAAAGCTACCTTATGGAAAAGTAATTCATGGGAAAATCTATAAATAATATAAAATAAAGTCACTTTTCATGCGTGTCTGTTTGACCAGCTGAGTTCTTCTAGACTACACATTGGAAGTTTGACGCGGTTTTCACCATCATTTAGAAAATTTGTTCCGAAAGCTTTATGTGTAATACATATATGTATATTAAACATAGATATAGTACATAAACTTCGATACATAACATACATACATAATCAGCCTATAATGTTCCCACTGCTGGGATACAGGCCTCCTCTCTGAGAGGGAGTCGGCCGTAATCCACCACGCAGGCCCAGTGCGGGTTGGTAGATGTCACATGTCTTCGAATTTTTGGCTCTAGGACATGCCGGTTTCCTCACGATGTTTTCGTTCACCGTTTTAAGTGCAATGGTGATGAAATAATTTACACAAAGTAAAGCGCCTGACGGCGTTCGAATCTACGACCTACAACTCGTAAGTTCGATGGTTTGACATAATTATGGTCATTGCACCCGTGCAAAGCTGGGGGCTAGTTAGGTCGCTAGTTCATACTAATATTATAAATTTGAAAGTAACTCTGTCTGTCTTTATGTATGATACCTTTACACTCCTAAACCACTGGATGGATTACAATAAATTTTGACGAGGAGATAGATGGCATCTTAGAAAACGAAATAGACTACTTTTGGTCACTGTAGCACATTCTTGCGGGATAATTTCCGACATCTACACGGGCGAAGCAGCGGGCAGAAGGTATTTATACATCAAAATACATAAGAATAATTTGTATTTCAAAGCCACAGCAGACTACAAAGCTTCAGCTCATTAAATTCTTGGATAGGAACAGAAGGCCAATTCCCGTCGTTAAAGACGTTCAAAATCTAGTCGCAATCTTATCTCAGCGACAATCAATGGCACAAACTTGTCAAAAACATAAGGAAATTAGAGGTACTTTCGACAGATTGAGACCGAGATCAGACTGTGAACGTTCTTAAATTTTCGAGAATTGCCCCTCAGATGTCTGCAGGTATAAATTGCTGATTATTCTCCCCGTATTTACTCACCATACACTTACACTTAGCTATGAAACACACTTAAGAAAAGCTAAAGAACATGGTTCGTAGAGCGTTATGTGCCTAAAGCTCCGCCCACATTCTTTCATACACAATTTCATGTCTTTTTCCCATAGGATTCGTGAGCAAATAACGTGAAATTATGTAAATGTTAAACAGGATTCTCGTTCACTCTTTCAGTAATGGAAGGCGTATTCGTTTTATACATAGGGGGGTAAAAATAATCAGTCTTTTTCACGGTTTTAATAATGGCTGCATATGGGTCCCAAATCACAACGTATTAGGACAGCTATACATTGCATTCAATGTTTTGTCGCACGTAAGCGTAACGGAACGTGCGAAATTGGTTGTACGAATTGTATGCGCAAACTATGTACCACACAAGCACAGAAGCAATAATCTATTCGTTGTATATTTTGTACTAGCTGCGCCCCGCGGTTTCAGCCGCGTAAGTTTTGATCCCGTAGAAATATCGGGATAAAAAGTATTCTATGTGTTATTCTGATGTATAAACTATATTACTGTAAAGTTTCATCAAAATCCGTTCAGTGGTTTTTGCGTGAAAGAGTAACAAACATCCATCCATCCATCCTCACAAACTTTCGCATTTATAATATTAGTAGGATAGTAGGAAGTAGGATAGTAGGAAGTAGGATTTGCTCCGCACAACAACCCAAAATATCCCAACAAGTTCGGATTGATTTCTGACGCCGAAATTATACAGACGAATAAGTGACTCGAAACCAATGTGTAAGCTTCCATAGAACTAGGAGGTTCTAGACTGTTCGTGAGTTTTGGTACGTATCCGCACGACTAAAATCCTAACGAAAACGCTACCAAAGTGTGACTGGCCTAAAATCCCGGACTGCCCAGAAAAGCCCAGAGGGGCAATTCTCTTAATTTTAAGAACGTCACAGTTTGATCTCAGTCTCAATCTGTCAAAAATGCCTCTAATTTCCTTACATTTTGACAAGTTTATGACATTTGTTTGTCGCCGAGATGAGACTGCGACTAGATTTTGAACGTTTTAAATTACGAGAATTGGCCTTCTGATATCCCACCAAGATTGAACCAGATGCACAACTGATATTATATATATTATTATAATAATTAATATCATTATATATTATTGTGACGACACAAGAGAAAAAGAAGAAAGTCGTGTCGATTAAAACTTCCTGCCATGTTTGTAAGACAAAGCAAGTTTCAACGTCCCAGGAAGCCACATCAACTTTGTTGTAATAAATATGTTTCTCGGCTAAGTATGTGTTATCTCGGGGGCATAATTGAAAAACTTCTGACAGGGGTTAAACTGGTACCGTCACATGTAGCCCTCGTCTTATGGGGGGTTTTGGTTGACTGCTTAGAAATTGAGGTGAGAAATGTTGGTAATTAATTAAACCAATTTTGAGGTCGGGTGACCCACTAACGTTGGCCAGTCATTGCAACTTACTGATGCAGGAACTGTATTAAAATAATGCACAAAATTAAATATTGAGTGGGTAGTATGTTTTTACACGAATCTTAACCGGATGAAAAATTGAGGATGTAATTCTATAATAATATTGGCGGATATTTTCATTAGATATTGTCCTCAAGTAATGTAAATGGCTTGCGATTGCAATTTCTTATTATCAGATTGACAAAAGCAAATAATTTACTATCAAATGATGTTAAAACCGTTCAACAACCGGCATGTCCTAGAACCAAAAATTCCAAGACATGTGACATCTACCAACCCGCACTGGGCCGGCGTGGTGGATTACGGCCCACTCCTTCTCATAGAGAGGTCCCAGCAGTGGGAACATTATAGGCTGATTATGTATGTATGTATGATGTTAAAACACTGATATATGATTTAACAAACATTTGGGATTGTCGATTTCGGGATAAAAAAAAAGATACAAATTATAATCTAATGAGAGTATCATAATTGCTTTGGCTAGTTATTAAACTCTTCATAAATAAATTGAATAAGGAAAAACATTTTAAAATTGCTTTCCAGGCTCCACAAAATAAATTACACATTTTTGATATTACCAAAATGAAGGTAAGTACAGTGATATAAATTTTGGCAGAATTTTACCAATAATTATCTTGCGATAAATTCCTTTTATGGTTCCATAAAATGCATTATTCCTGAAATACTGTTTCATGAAGCCAATATGCGTAAGTACCTATTTAATGTTATGTGGACGATAAACACGACATGTAGTTAAAATATAATCATGTTACATAATATGAGGATATTTTTATATGCAATACAAGTTTTTGAGCTGTTTTTATACTGCTTGTATTAATTTTCATTGGTTAAAAAATTTAAAAGTAGTTCTAAATAATCTTTAGTAAAACGCACCATCATCATCATTTCAGCCTAAAGACGTCCTATTGTTGGTCACATAGCACAGCCACTTCGACCAGTTCTGTGTTTCTCACATCCCGCGGATTTCTGTGACCTTCACAAGGTCATCGGTCCAACTTGTAGGAGGCTTTTCAACGCAACGTCTTCCGCACAATGTTCTTGTTTATGTCATTGAAGAGGGATATAATTTGAACATAATGGCATTTTTCTTACATTTTACGAGACTTGTCACATAACTGTCTAAATACAGTGTCCCAGAAGTTGACGTCAAGCCGGAAGCGGGTAATAGGCCAATCATAATAGTTATCAGAAAAATATTTAAAAAAATCTAAACTGTGTACTAATTTTAAAAATGATTAGCATCTAATTAAAAATCGCGTAAATCTGCACCCTGTGACAGTCTATTCGTTCCTGTTGCTACAAATCTTAACTTGTTTTTTTTTGTTATGGGATCCTGAAAAATGTTTCTGTAAACTTTTGCCTAAAATGTGAAGCCAACTTACTCCAGTTTGGATGAACCATTATGACTTGTCCTATTACCCGATTCCAGCTTGACGTCATCTTCTGGGACACTCTGTATATGTATTCCTCTGCGTATCCATTCGGAGAATACAGTTGTTTTGATGTGTGCTAAGATAAACTAAGATATACTCTGTCTCCTATGATTTTATCGTACTAATTTTTTTTTTTTTGTACTACGATCCATTGATACTCATAAATTGCAAATTAACTCCTGAATAATTATTACACAGGTAATACGCAATTCAGGCTTAATTAAGATTACAGGAACCGGTAATTATATGGGTTTTCTCATCAAAATCACGATCACAGTTTTAACATTTGTGTGTATAATCTATTAACATTTTGCACAACACCAGTCAGTAATATCTGCAAATAACCATCGAGTAGGTATATTTACTGCAAGATGAGAGACAGAAAAAAAATCTTCAACTTTTGGATCATAATTAGTACTGTAAAATCTTGTTGATCTCGTATTTAGCTATTACATCAAACCATGCCAACCGTGCAGAGCCACTTCTCCTTTTGCCGTAATTTGAGGTAACTGACAGATGACATTTACCTAGTGACATCAGTTACCTCACTGCTTGTGTGAATGATGATAGTGTTACATATCTTCTTAACTCTGATTTCTAATTTGCTAGACCAAAAAGACAGCTGCGATCATAACGTTATGATGGCAAAAAAAGGTCGCATCGCAGCTCAGCTGTCCTTTTAGGGTCGCACTCATAATTTTGTGAAACAACGCTTTTTTTGGTTTGGCGATAGTTAGCGCCATTTTTGATGTATACGCGTACGGTAAGTGGATGTGACATAACCCGCCATTAGTCTAGCAAATAAAAAATCAGAGTGTAAATAGGTATACTAGGTAAACGACTTACTATGCTAATTTAGATTTTAGTTCAACTCTATGCGGACGAATATAATTTTGCTATACGAAGCAACCACACCTATAGGTAACTGTGTCCCATAACACAATTAGGCTTGGAATAGCCAAGCTCAGACTCCGTAACGCATTGATATATATGTTACACTAGATTAGTAATTACCGCATCAAGGCGTTGCCACTAGACTGATGGCCACAGCCATCAGCGTAGCTAACGTCAGTTCAGTGCTCTAAGTGACGCCAACCGAAGTGAACAGAGTAACATGCGATAAAAATATCGCGACAGAGTGCGATTCAATATCACAAAAACATAATAAATTAACCGGAATTACTTTCCACACATAAATTGTGTTTGTGTTTATATCAACGTAAAAACGCATTAAAATGTAGAATTTTGTAAATTAGGTTCAGTGTTGCCACTAAAAACTTAGTTTTAGTTTCCCACATTTGTGGGAGATTTTAAATTATGGAATAAGTTATTTTAAAGATTTTTTTAATAATAACAACGTAGCAGGGTGCCTAAAGATGCAGCACGCCATGAAAAATGGGTGGAAATAATCCGATTGCTGAGAAAAGAGACTGACTGGCTACCTACTAAATCATTCAATTCCATTAATAATAAAGAAAAAATATTCAAAAAGAAAATATCTTAGTTATTTTCATTATTTATAAACTTCTATTACACATCCAATAAGAAATACATAATTAAAATATTTAAAAAATAATGTAACTCATCGTATAACGCTTTTTAAGGCTTAAAATGTTGGGTAAAATTTCGCATGGGTAGGCAGCCCCATCCCGTCATTGCATGTTTATATTGCGGTCTTTGTCTAATCTAAGCGACGGTATTATTCTTACGACGTGTGTAAGTGAGACAGATATATGTTTACTTTTAAATGTTTAGTGGTTTCAAAGCTACGTCGTCGCGTTTAAAAAGTGGTTACACATTTTTGACACAACATTTTATTGAGGTTTGCTTCTCTAGTTATCAATGCCGTAACTACTGTCATAGCTATCAGAACTTGAACCGACAAGCTCACCAAAGCACGAAAGCGAAACAATGATTTAAGAACAGTCATTCATCCTGACTAGAGAATATAACACCTGTCAAGATCCCGATAAAAGTCAATTTAAGCAATAAGTTAGTATTAAGTATACCTAGTTAATGTCTAAATTATAGGCGCAAAAGTATTTACGTATTTTTCATACAATATTTTTTTTTCTTTTAGGTTTAATTTTTTATTTATTTATATTAAGTATGTGCCGTTTTGATCGATGACTTGTTGCCATCTTGCGGGCAATGCCATGATCCCATTGCTGTAGAAGTTTTGAGATTTTTTATCAAAAAAATCTGACAGGTAGTTTTCACAGTGTTCTTTTGAGGTTGACTTTATGCTTCCTAAAGAGTTCTGAAGTGACCGAAACAGGTGGAAATCTGATGGAACAAAATCAAGGCTATACGGAGGATGCATCAACACATCCCAGCCAAGCTCTCTCAATTTTTGCTGAGTGGCTATAGATGAGTGCGGTCTGGCGTTGTCGTGATGAAACACCACGCCCTTCCTATTCACCAGCTCCGGCCAGTTTTTCTCAATAGCTTCTTTTAACCTCATCAGTTGTTGACAGTAGAGGTCAGAATCGATAGTTTTACCCGGCGGCAAAAGCTCATAGTGGACGATTCCTTTCCAATCCCAACAAACACACAGCATCACTTTGTTCCGAGTCAGGCCGGGCTTTGCCACAGTCTGTGGGGCTTGTCCATGCTTCGACCACGATCTTTTTCGGACATTCTTATCATAAGTGATCCATTTTTTATCACCCGTAGTCAACCGTTTAAGAAATGGGTCGGAATTATTACGTTTCAACAAAGAATCGCAAATGGAAACACGTTGCATTAAGTTTCTCTCAGTGAGATCATGTGGTACCCAAATATCAAGTTTTTTCTTGTACCCAGACTTTTGTAAATGCCGTAAAACTGTTTTGTGATCAACATCCAGTTCTTCAGCAATATCATAACTACTAATATGTCGATCTTGCTCCACTTTTTCAAAAATGGCACTGATTTTATCCGTGACAGGGCGTCCAGAGCGAGCTTCATCCTTCACACTAAAATTTCCTGACTTGAAACGCTTGAACCACATTTGTGCTACTAGTATTGATACCGCATTAGGTCCGTAAACCGCACAAATTTTATTCGCGGCGTTCGTCGCATTTTTACCTTTTTTGTAATAAAATTTTAAAATGTACCGAATTTCTTCGTCACATACGTTCATGTTGCTTGCTTGAAAAACAATTGAGAAATGGCGCGAACTAGTTTTTTTTTTATTTATTGCATCTTTAGAATGTCAACATTTAATAGTATTAAAACCAGCCAGTTACATTCAGCACAGCCAAAGAGGTTTGATTACTAACAATAGATTCAAAATACGAAAATATTTTTGCACCGACCTATTATTTGGAAATTCCAAAATTCGAGGAGGATTATTTTAAAAACAAATGAATTCGTCTTCGAAATGTGTGAACTGATTATACAAACATGCCTTCAAAATTCAAATGGTATCGAGCTGTTTATTCCCTTTTCAAAAACAAAAGAGGTCGCTTTCGAATTATCTATGGTTATTCAAGTGAGATTCGAAGTGACCATTAATACAGCGTGTCCCTAAGCGACGAATATTGCAGATTTTCTCGCGAAAGAATGTTTTTGGTATATTTGAGACACCGGTGTTTTCACAAACATCTATTATAACCACTTTAGAATAAATCTAAGGGCTGTTGTTGAGCGTCTTAAAATTTTACGTGATTTGAATATGCATGGGATGCTGTGATAAGGTCACGTTTTGCACTGATAGCCGTTTCCAGTAAAATAGGCACTTTATGTTTTTTCTAAACTGATTTATTCTAAAACAAATCTTATCATCACACCCGTTTTCCCCGAAGCGTTAGGTAGGGGTGTACGTATTTTGCCGTCATAACGAAAAAGGGCACAACAAAATTGAGTTACATATTCGGAATCAGAAAAAAGGCGCAACTGCTAGTTTTTTTCTAATTTTTTATGAGCAAATGCTAGTTGTGCCCTTTTTCGTTATGACGGCAATATAGTTCACCCGCATTTCGCCAGTATACTGATTTATTCTAAAAATGAATCTAATGAAAACAAAATTAAATCCTCGCCAAAATAAATGATTAAAGATTAAGACATTCATTTCCCGAAGTCCTGCGTATTTTCAGAACAAAATACTATTACCGTATGTACAACTTGATAATTATAACTACCAGATCTCTCCTTTAAAGCTTATAACTAGAAACTAGCTTAAACTTTAAACATAATTAACTATATCTACCTTCCTATTCCGAATAGTAAGTAGGTCATAAAAAATAGACAAATATTTGGATTTTTTTAATAGATTCAAAAAAATACATTTTAATAGACAAAAAAACATGTTTTGTCATTTTGTTTTCAGTAGTTGATTTGAGAAGTAAACGACCGATTACAACTATGACATCAAAGGAATGATATAATTGGTCAATAAAGTGGTCAACAAACACATTCATTAAAACTTTTTTTTTGGGAACACCATCTTGTACCTAATCCTGTAATTATTCCCAGAGTCCAGTTGGTTTTATCTTTGAAGATAAATCGACCAATGTTGCATAATTCCTAGTGATTGATGAGGAGTGAGATCGAACGCAAATCTAAATATTTAGATTCGGGTCTTAAAAGTATTATTTGTTGCTCATTCCATTATTCTTGTACTTCCTACTTTGGGGTGAATTATGCAATTTTCCCACTGACTGGTTAATAAGAGATCTTTTTTTAGGTGTAACTATATATTTTCATATAATTTTTCAACAAGCGACCCGCCCCTGTTTCTGACGGTTTTTACGGCTTGATAAAACATGAAGATTTCTATACTTAGTGTAAGTTTAATATTAATGTATTATACAACTTAAGCACCTCCCTCACACCGAGAGGAGACGGTGTCCCAGTAGTGAGAACATTATAGGATGATTATTCTTAAGCTATACACCTGAATCTTCCGAAATAAATTCTCTAAATCCGTTGCGTATTATAGGAAAACAACGCGGTTACACAGACACACACGAAATGCTAATAGATAATCCTACTAATATTATAAATGCGAAAGTTTGTATGTATGGATGTATGGATGTTTGTTACTCTTTCACGCGAAAACTACTGAACGGATTTTGATGAAACTTTACAGTAATATAGCTTATACATCAGAATAACACATAGGATAC
Organism: Globia sparganii; assembly: GCA_949316385.1. NCBI lineage: Eukaryota > Metazoa > Arthropoda > Insecta > Lepidoptera > Noctuidae > Globia > Globia sparganii. The sequence goes on along the minus strand of OX438665.1, from coordinate 14,404,313 downwards.
TTTTTATCCCGATATTCCCACGGGATCAAAACTTACGCGGGTGAAACCGCGGGGCGCAGCTAGTATAATATAAAAATGTCCCAAAATACGCTTCTGAATTGCCAACATTTTCTTCTTAGAGCTAATATCAGACAATTCACTCTAGAGACTGCTCATTTTTGTTTCATTCCACGTTCACACGACTCCTACAAAATTACACTGAAATGAACATTCATCTCATTTCATTCTTCGATTATTTGGAACTCGAGTGAAAGATGCCGAGTGCCGAAATCTAACATTATTGGATTGGTTCACGAACGAATTAATTTTTCACTTTTTATTTCTGTAAACTACATCATAATTACACAATTTTTCACTTTTGATTTATTTTGTGTATCGAAGTTTCGCTTCGAGTGAAAGACGCCGAATGAAAGGCGTAAAGCGAAATCATAATCAGCCTATAATGTTCCCGCTGCTGGTACACAGCCTACACAGGTCACCTCTCGGTGAGAGGATGTGAGCCGTAATCCACCACGCAGGCCCAGTGCTGTTTGGTAGATGTCACGTCTTCGAATTTTTGAGAATGAAAAGCATAATTGAATAAAGAAGGGAAGCATCTGATATCAGCTTAAACAAGTTCTACCAAAACATTGACCACGCTAGATTAAGTTTTGATTGCACTATTTCACTCCGAAACCCTGTCATAATAATATAGGTATGAATTACCTATCCACCTGTATCTCTATCAAAGTTTTACCTCCCCATTGTTAGCTGTAGAATTGAGCACCTAATTCGGAAATGCAAGTTTCAAATTCCGACAACGCTTTGATATCTGAGTTCTGAGCGCCACCTGATGAAAATCTGTTTGTGTGAATCCATACATACATAATCAACCTATAATGTTCCCACTGCCGGGCCCGGAACACAGGGCTCCTCTCTTCGAGAGGGAGTGGGCTGTAATCTACCACGCAAACTCAGTGCGGGGTTGGTAAATGCCACATGTCTTCGAATTCTTGGCTTTATAGGACATGTGAATCCATACTTAATACAAAAAACGTGAAGAAAGATAATTCAATTAATACAACTCTTGAAGGCAAAAGAAGTAATAAATGTTAATTGATTAGAAATTTAAGACTAAATTTACTTCTAACGACATATGTGTCATGAAAAACATTGAAATATTGCTACATAGCCTGAAAGTTATGGCAGGTAGATAAATTTGTATGATTTCTATTACAAACAGACGTTTCAATAGTCTACGAAACAACCACATCCGTGAGCAATTCAATTTAATTTCAAAATTTTGAATTAATCCTGCATTCTTACATTCATTTGTAGGTCGTGCTTTTCTGCAAAGTTCACTCCTAACTGCACTCGAATTTCCGCTTGGACTATTCGAAAACTCGAACCCGAACTCATTTGTTTTTCATTCACAAAGTCACGCGAGATTCTCGGAAGTTACGTAAGATTACCTAGATAATTAATATTGTCTTATTAGTCAAGACTTGATAGGTTAAAATAAAACATTGGGAAAGATTTTTCGAAAATTCGTTCAATAAAAAATACTTTCTAAAATTCGTTCAATATAATTAATTTGGACTGTAGACATAACACCATTTTCTTATAGTGTATACCTTCCATGGTCCCATCTTATTTCAGATTACAGTTCTCAACAACGGCTATGCGCAGTGGAACCCCGCTGGTCCCATAAGCCTTTTGAAGAATTGCAGATTTTCCTCTCATGAGATATTCGAAAAGGTTAGAAGCGTCGCGACATCAGTATTCAGTTGTATCTACCTACCACGATAGAAGAATATTGTCCGATCGTGGATGAATTAGATCAGAAATAATCTGAAAATACGACGAAAAGATAATTGTGAAAGATTTTTCCATTTTTCTATATTCATTATTTTATAGCTGTTGTTCCAACCGTTGTTTCAAAGCACCATAAAACAATCACGTTCTCCATGTTTCTTCTGTTTTTAAGGATAAAAATGTAATATAATAGATAAAAAATTCAATCAACTATAATTTTTATTAAAACGTCATTCTTTGTTGATTAAAATAGACTTTAACGAAAGAAAAACGTTTATAACTTCTCTAATTCCGATGTCATAAGATATGAAATGAATGGCCTATCTTCATAAATTATATTCATCGCCTGTTTGATCTCTACTACCATCGTTAAATGTTATGTTTTAAAAATAACACAAATCGTTATCGTAATAATGTCTCGGGTTTTTTTATCCTTCTCTTTGGTTCTCTTCTTAATGGTATACATTTTCCAATAAAATGTCACATCCGCATAATCTGACATATTTTTGATACCTAAGAAGTATATTAACATATAAATTCACCTTATTTCATTTCAACATGCCATAATTATTTAAAAGTACCAAATAATGTCTTCATTTCAATCTTTTATTACGGATTCCGTATGTATTAATTAAATACAAAAGCAGCCGTTTTTAAATGACAACCAAAAATCTGGTCACGTCCGAAACGCCAATAAAATATCCATTAACTTCAGAAGTAACAATCCGCAATAAAGACAGCCTGTATATATGATAAAAGTGAATAAAGTTAATAGACTTACAGTCACTCCTTTAAAAGAGATACTCCAATACTTTGTTCCACATAATAGGCGAACCATCCATCACAAAACAAAACACTTGTTAATTAAGATATTTTTATCACCACTCAGTTGTTCGGGCCGCTAACGACAGTTTCTCTTCAGGCCGCGTAACAATTTCCAAAGAGTTCGCGCGTAAGCGATACGTCCCAGCCTCCACGCGATCCGGAGACATCTAAAAAATCCCGAGTCCTGGAAGCTTATTGCCGTACAGTCGCGCGTTGGGAACTTCACTCTGTAACATTAACCGCCACAGAAAACCGAACTCTCCTACGAGGTTCTACAGTCGAAATTCGTGTGCGGTTCGCGTCCATTTCGGCCGCAGAGCAAACGGAGATAGGGGCAGAAGCACAGATGCTGCGCGCATGCGATTTCGGCCGACACACACATGTGTACCAGTATTTGTTTATGTATGTGTGTAAGAGCAACGTTACATTGTTTGAACCACTGCTGGACACTATTGTTGTGGATATTCGGGCGGCCGTGATAACCCGGCTTACAATCAACCGTGATTAATATTTGGGTATCATATAGCAATTTGTTGCGTCACGCCAAAAGAAAGGGATGGTCACTGGTCAGGCTTATAAAATAATTTCCCATGAGTTTCCATATTTATCGGAACAGAAAAACAACTGAGGCGCTTTTCAAGATTTTTTTACGAATAAATTTAATTAAAGGATGTATTAATAGATGAATAATCATAGATACTTTGACAAATATTTACAGCGTCGTTAACTGAACGAATATGCCTCTATACTTGACTTTTAAATCACGTTAAGCAAATCAGCTAAAAGAAGCTGACGGATTTTGTTCTAATATTTACATAGGTAACTCTCGTTGCTGCATGCAGCATGGAATAAATGTTACCGCAGGATGGCTGGACCAAACGAGACATGAGACCATGTACACTGTTTAATATCTATTTGTTACTATTTACTACCTATAAGGAACTATTTGCTACCTTTGCGTTAGGAAATATATCAAAGAAATAGACTAGTCAGCCATTTTGACGTCAGGTTTGCTGACCACTTCCAAGTTCTCATAGTTATAACGTTGTATTAACCTCGTTGTTAATGTAATGCTTCCATGAAAAGCGACATTTTAACCACCTTCAAAAAAAGAGGAGGTTTTCCATTCAAACCTTATTTTTTGGTACTAAGTTCCTTAACGCAGTTTGCGGTATGAGTTGACTGGTAGAAATCGTCACGCAAGGAAAACCAGTTATGGTTTATACGACTTTCTCTCTTTCTCTGCATGTTTATGTAAGTTACCTCTTCTCCGAAATTTATTTCCTTGTCCATGAGAGAATTTTTAACTCCTCCAATCGTCTGGATAATATTTTTTATGATCACAGCAAACACGCTCAGAACACGTCAATTCTGAAAAGAAATAAATTATGATCTGTGAAAATATTATGAGCAGGTTAAAGTCATAAATAAAAACATACCCAAATTAATTTAACAACCGAAAAAAAATCTAACAATTGAAAACGAGACAAGAGAAAAAAAAACAAAGGACGATCAATCGTAAACTAAAGAAACTGGTAGGTAGGTAGGTAATATAATGATATTACCTACCTACCTACCAGTTTCTTTACGTAGCACGAACAATAATGAATCTACAATAATCAGAAACCTGTCATCATGAGCTTCAAGAATAATTGAGAAAATCGGGTTACGATAACAGTTGTATGTGACAAGCAAATAATTTAGCCATGTTGGTATTCGGGGCACGCACGATAGTAATTCAGCCACCACACTACAACCCAAAATTGCCTGCATATCTATGTATATTTTGGTACAGGCTTTTAGACTGAACTGGGTCTGTGGAAACACCCAAATACGATGTAATGAAGTCTGTTAGAATACAACTCACAGAAAGTAGGTATGAAAAACCAGTATAAAACTTAAATTTATTTATCCACTAGCTGCGCCCAGCGGTTTCACCCGCGTAAGTTTTGATCCCGTGGGAATATCGGGATAAAAAGTATCCTATGTGTTATTCTGATGTATAAACTATATTACTGTAAAGTTTCATCAAAATCCGTTCAGTAGTTTTTGCGTGAAAGAGTAACAAACATCCATCCATCCATCCTCACAAACTTTCGCATTTATAATATTAGTAGGATTAGTAAATTAGTAATATTAGTAATTAGTAGGATAGGATAGTAGGATTTATAATTTTTAAAATATAAAATAACTAACTATTTACACTAGGTACTAAGTTATATGACTAACTAAGTAGGTATAAAAATAAAAACAAAAGGACACTGATGTCGAAGTACTCGTCCGCATCGCTGTCATCCGGAAGCATGCCCAGAAGACTGGCAATTAGGCGTTGAATGGCAATGCTAATTCTTTGGCCAATGCTTAAATTGTGACGAATTTATCAAAAAGTGTTCTCAAAAGTGACTCAGATAAACTGTAAATGTACATTATAAACGACAGACAATTCCTGTAATCATTCTCATGATTAAATATTTACGTCGTAAGTAGTTGCGTACCTCTGAAAAAGATAAATAATAGGTCGGGGCAAAAATATTTTCGTATTTTGAATCTACTGTTAGTACCTAATCAAACCTCTTTGGCAGTACTGAATGAAACTGGCTGGTTTTAATACTATTAAATGTTGACATTCTAAAGATGCAAAAATTAAAAAAAAAAAACTAGTTCCCGCCATTTCTCAATTGTTTTTCAAGCAAACAACATGAGCGTATGTGACGAAGAAATTCGGTACATTTTAAAATTTTATTACAAAAAAGGTAAAAATGCGACGAACGCCGCGAATAAAATTTGTGCGGTTTACGGACCTGATGCGGTATCAATACGAGTAGCACAAATGTGGTTCAAGCGTTTCAACTCAGGAAATTTTAGTGTGAAGGATGAAGCTCGCTCTGGACGCCTTGTCATGGATAAAATCAGTGCCATTTTTGAAAAAGTGGAGCAAGATCGACATATTAGTAGTTATGATATTGCTGAAGAACTGCATGTTGATCACAAAACAGTTTTACGGCATTTACAAAAGTCTGGGTACAAGAAAAAACTTGATATTTGGGTACCACATGATCTCACTGAGAGAAACTTAATGCAACGTGTTTCCATTTGCGATTCTTTGTTGAAACGTAATAATTCCGACCCATTTCTTAAACGGTTGATTACGGGTGATGAAAAATGGATCACTTACGATAAGAATGTCCGAAAAAGATCGTGGTCGAAGCATGGACAAGCCCCACAGACCGTGGCAAAGCCCGGCCTGACTCGGAACAAAGTGATGCTGTGTGTTTGGTGGGATTGGAAAGGAATCGTCCACTATGAGCTTTTGCCGCCGGGTAAAATTATCGATTCTGACCTCTACTGTCAACAATTGATGAGGTTAAAAGAAGCTATTGAGAAAAACCGGCCGGAGCTGGTGAATAAGAAGGGCGTGGTGTTTCATCACGACAACGCCAGACCGCACTCATCTATAGCCACTCAGCAAAAATTGAGAGAGCTTGGCTGGGATCTGTTGATGCATCCTCCGTATAGCCCTGATCTTGCTCCATCAGATTTTCACCTGTTTCGGTCACCTAAGAACTCTTTAGGAAGCTTAAAGTTAACCTCAAAAGAACACTGAAAACTACCTGTCAGATTTTTTTGATAAAAAATCTCAAAACTTCTACAGCAATGGGATCATGGCATTGCCCACAAGATGGCAACAAGTCATCGATCAAAACGGCACATACATATTATAAATAAATAAAAAATTAAACCTAAAACAATTTTTTTTTTTGTATGAAAAATACGAAAATACTTTTGCCCCGAACTAATAGATAGAATACTCTTTATTATGTACAGTCAGCAAAGAAGATAAGTGAAGTTTAGTAGGAAACCGATTGATGTTTTCGAATAAAATTTAATTTAATTAATAGAAAACAAACAGTTCATTTATCAAATTAAATTTCATTCGAAAACATCAATCGGTTTCTTACTAAACTTCAACTATATTCGAAGACCTTCCACACTTATCTCCTTTGCTGACTGTAAAACATAAAAATTACAGCTAAAAATGTAAAATTTTTATAAGGGTTGACACAATGGGCGGTCTTATCGCTACAGAATGAAAATTCATGGGCAATAATCTCTCTAAGGTCTTTATTTCTAAGAAAACCCGATAAAGCTCCCATATATCAGAAATTCGGAAAATCAGAAACCGAATGTCAGGGATTCTGACGCCAAGACAGAAAATCCGAAGCTTCTAAATGTCAGAAATCCTACCCCACTCACGTCTACGCCTCTCACATTGTTAAAGCTCATTCAGCAGAACTACATATTATAGGTACTTATAATGTTTTGAGTACAACGTATGAGAAGTTTTACTAGTCGCAACACTTTCATAAACACTTCTATCATATTTAAGTGCACTTGCTACTTCAATGGGTCTCTGCTTTAAAAAGCTTTCAAGCTAGCCATTTTAATGTTTTGTAAACTTCTTTTATTTAACGATAAAGGGTGGGACGTACTAAGTACGTGGCGTGCGGAATTGGTGCTGTTTCTCTAATTTTGTTTGAAATCAGTACTTTGTGCTTTATTGAGAAGCATAGTAAATACAGTCCGGCCATTAGAAAATGCGTTCTTCACACTTGTCAGTTTCGTACAAAAGAATATGTGTTTTGCGAATTGATTTTTATTAGTTTACTAGACAATTCTAGTAAACTAGAACTGTAGTTTACTAGAATTGTGGCATGTCGGCACCCTAATTGCGTAACACATTAACAATAGAAATCTGAATAATTTTGAAACAAATTGCTAATCCATTGCTTCATAAGTTCGAAAAATTTGTCTGCTCAACACGTAAATATAGAATCGCAACAATTTATAATAAATTACCAAATTATGTAAAAGATGACCAGAATACAAAATCATTGTGTAGCAAACTAAGATCACTTTTAATAGAAACATGTTATTACACAGTAGACCAATTCATGACGGATAACACTTTATAGATCTATGCCTCTTGTAGGTACTTAATTCGTAATTATTTTTCTTTATTTTGTTATTTACGGTGTGAACGAATACTTAAATATTGTATATTCCAGTGACGTTAAGATTTTATTTTAAGATTTTATTTTATTTTGTATTTTATAATGACAACATAAATTAATTAAATTTACTAACAATGAATTGACATGACTAAGATTGTAACTATTACCTATTATTATTACAATTTGCTTACCTACCAACTAAACTAATAACATCTGACGTAAATATGACTATCTATGTTATTGTACTTTGTTTATTACTGTTAATTGGACATCTTAACGACATCTAGACTACTGTTTCTGAGATTATTTGTATTTGAATTTGTTGACCAAATTTATGTTAATTACTCAATTTGTTATTATGACCACAACTCAGCAGCTAACCAACATTATTTAGCAGCGCCCTGACGGGTTCATGTACAAAACCTATCTAGGTAGTAATTATTCCTTAAAATGTGTGATGTGCATGAGAGCAAATAAATAAATAAATAAATAAATAAATAAATAAATAACGCAATGAATGTTGTTGAATTGTCAAAATGAAACCGATTCCGATTGATAATGTGTTACGCAATTGCCCCGCAGGAATGCATTCTCTCGATGGGCGGACTTAAGTACTATGTAGCTAGTAATGCAATGATGTATGTTCATGCCACCTTTATTTATTGCCTCATTAATGCTCTAAGCCTAAGCGGTCCTAGATAATGAAGCTTTAAAAAGCGATAACGAAACGATGTTCTATCTAACCCCAAATACTAAACTTTTCTTCTGTATTCCACCAAAAACGATATCGAAAGACCGACACGCCAAATAAAATACCCCATTTTACATTCCAAAAGTTCTCACATAACTTCAGAAATATTGAAGACGTCTCACGATTTCTAAAATTTCATAAAAATTCTATCAAAGATTTTCAGGTACTGGGAGAAACCGATTTTCGATGTCAAGATCACACCTTCCTTCGTGCAATAGTATTGTCGGTATGTCAACCTCCTTTTAGAGTCCAAATATACTCTCAGGTGTATTCTACGACTTCGATTATCCGTTTACAAAAGTCCCGAGCTCAATTCTCACCAAACTTGTTTAATTAAAGTTTTCGCACTCTTTTTCCCTTTAGGCGGGAAAATAATCCCTTGTTTGGAACAGAGACCGAAGTGGAGTGTTGTTGCTGAAAATAGTTTTTGCTTCAAATTCTTTTATTTAAATACTGAATTTTTCGCAGTGAATATAGAAAATTTTGTTAAAAGATAAAATTTCACACTAGGTATAGAAACTGTTTCATGGTTTTTTTTTATAAAATTTTGTTTTGTTACATAAGTAACATTTATGATGAATTTTATACAGCTTTTCACCTGAAAAGCTTTATATATTTCAGAAAACTTTACATTGCAAATAATACACCTAGGTACAAGCGACAGCGACAGCTAGCGTGTGTTTCGTCGATGCGTGGGAGTACCAGTGCCGTAGGAATCTTCTGGGCACGCTCGTTCCATCATAGATCTCATTCATCGCTTTCCATCAGGCGTGATCGAGGTCAAGAGCGGGCCCAATCGGCAATAAAACAAAAATCTTTATATTGAAACACAGGCAGATAGGTACCCACATTCTACCGTCCTCATTGTACTTAATTCTTCACCGAAACCTCTGAAATTTTTTTTTAAATCGTTTCTAAGACAAATTGTACGAAAAAGTTTCAAAAAATACTTCTTGCATTTTTTTTGTAATGGTGACTCCACGACACCAGATATCCAAGGTACGTTAGTCCAAGTTTTTGTAGGCACTCGGTATTTGCTTTTGGGATTCGAGTTGAACTTCCAATATGCCGGAAAGTATTCGTGCATTCGCATGTTTGGAGTGTTAAACATCCAGGAATAAGTTTTACTGCGATCAGATAGTAAACTTTACCGTTGGGACCGTTGGATTCAGATGTTCAATGTCTGTAAGTACTTTATTACTTGCCACCATTGCTGGCGTTGAAACCATCCATATTTTCATCCTTTAAATTCAGTTACTAGCTTCTGCCCGCGACTCCATTCGCGCGAAAGTCGTAAGATACACAATGCCTATACTAAAACACAACACAGTACAGTACACACTACAGTATCCAAGAATTTATGGAAGATAAAATGTTAAAATAGAGTCCAAATATATATCTGTGTGTTAATACATAATCTTTTATGTACAAAGCTAGATTTAAGTTTAATTACTATAATATTTTAATTCTAAAAGTTCCTAACTTACGTGATATTATAAGTTAAGTTGATGCGCCCTAATAGGGTCATGTACACATTAGTTTAAGACATGTTCAAAGACATGTATAATTTATTTTGCTCTCGCAACCCTTTATTGTAAACTACTGACAACTTCTCAGTTCAGTATTTATAGATGCAAGAAACGCAGTTTTTGTCGCCGAATCAGAATGTGGGAGGTTGTATTAATTCAGAAACCCAGCTAAGCATCGTTATCATGTTTACATTATATTTCAAGTAGGTACCTAATAGTTTTTAGGTACCTTAATAGTTTGACTGGCTCGTTGGTTTAGTGGCTGCAAGCGCTACAGCCGAACATGAGGTCCTGTGTCCTGTATTGGGCTTTTTCATGTGGAATTTCTCATTATCAGCCCGGAGTCTGGATTTCTGCCTAATTGATGGCAACAGACTCGCGCCCTATTGGATGGGACTGAAACATACTGGCAAAATGTGGGTGTACCGTGTACTATAGGTACACCTCTATATAACCCTTCGGGGAATCAGGCGTGATATTCTGTTATATAATGCTAATAGTTTTTGACGTAAATACGTCTTTAAAATTGCTTCCATAGTGGGAGGCAAATCAAAAAACCAATGATAACAAAATCGGGGAATACAGTTTAGTGTTGCAGCTTCATATCTATCATCTCCAACCTAAATTCAGTTACATCATTGGATAGCTAAAGGATCAAATAATTTATTACGCCAAGTGAGGACTGTGATGCATCGCGCGCAGTAGAGGGGGAAGCGCTGCCATTTTTTATTTTCTTTAACGGCTGCGTTTGTGCTAGTAGATAATTTTTCAATCAAGCGGTAGTTTCCACATTGCTTTATGAATTTCACAGGAATAGTTTCCTAATTAACCTGACTGAACAATTAAATACACTAAAGCTCACCTGTTGCTTTTAGCATAGATGTTATACCACTACATACATATTTATATACAGCAATATAACAGGTCTACTGGCCCAGTAACCAGGAATTAATTGAAATCGGTTTGAAAACCGTTCTATATGCAGTCAGAACACGGTCTGCATTTGTTTTTAAACAAGGCAACGAATTAATAATACGTTAGCATTTATAGGGGTGTGTAATATATGGCATAATAACAGATAGTATAATATCACTTGAAATAACGTTCATATGATATAATTTTCATATGCTATAAAAACGTATAACATAATTTCATGTGATCGAATGTTATATTTCATATAACCTTCTTTTGCTCTAATAACATTTAGTATAACGTTCATTACATATAATTTACAATTTGTATAATGATCTTTTTATATAACGTTTAGTTGACCTAATTTTCATAAGACCTAATTTTCATTTTCAGCTAAAATTCTGTAGGCACTTAATGAATAAGTAAATATCTGATCCGTGCGTCAGTTTCGTGAACGGGCGCCGTCAGTTGGGCTGGTCATCACTTAGCTGACCAGCCCAACGGTCTGGCCGGTACTCGAGCGCTGACTCGGGAGGAGGCTCACTGTCGTTTTGGGTGACACAGGTGCTCCCGGGGCATGGTTGCTTCGGGAAGTACCTATGTCGCATAAACAGGGAGCCGGACGCCCGGTGTCACCACTGCGTCGACTGCCGAGAGGACACGGCGTGGCATAATTCGCCAGTTTGCCGCTTGGGAGGAGCCACGCCGTGCCCTCATCTCAGAAGTAGGCAGTGACCTGTCGCTGCCGGCCGCGATAGTTGGCAGCGAAGAGTCCTGGGACGCGGTGGTTTCCTTCTACGAAACTGTCGTCTCGCAGAAGGAAGCTGCGTAAATGGAGAAGGAGATCTCGTCCACTCACCCGGCTCGCAGCAGACGCACCGGGCTTCGGCGGAGGGCGGCTAACGCCCTCTCTTTCGGCTCCCTTAATTCTGGAGCCCAATTCTCACGCGACGAAGTGACGAATGCGTCATGAAAGAGTGTAATCGTTCATGACGCATTCGTCATTGTCGATCGTCTCTTTAAGTCGCTTATAAAATGGTGAGATTATCCGAATCATGTATTCTCACTACAAGTCGATCGTATATCATCGACCTTCCTTCGGCACTGATAAGAGCTTGACTCCTTCTCTACCGATATCTATCAATCCAACCGGGAAATATACGGGAGCAAAGTGGGCAGTACAGCTCGAAAATCCTCGCTTCCAGGAGCGGTACCGCCATAGTTGCAATTGCGTCGCGATCGACACTTCTTGTCCTCAACTAGAGCAAAACCCTCCTGTAGACTGGTTTAGAAGTCAACAAACTTTAAAAATGACTTCTAAGCATATCACAAACATTTATAAAAAAATAATGCGTTATTGATTCCATAACTCAATTTTTATTTTATCATTAGGTAATATTTAAATAAGTCCTCCTTTGTATGTGTCACAACAGAATGCATGGCTGGTTCTGATATGTCAATGTCAATATTTTCTGTCATGTCAAATTAAAGTCATATTTTATTATTTGTTTACATTGGTTACCAAAATGTTTTAAAATAAAAGCAGAATGTTTGCCTATGATAATTATATAAGTCATTGAGCTAAATAACTAGAGAAGCAAATCTCAATAAAATGTGTCAAAAAAGTGTACCCACTATATAAACGCGACGACGTAGCTTTGAAACCACAAAGTAAACATATATCTGTCTCACTTACACACGTCGTAAGAATAATACCGTCGCTTAGATTAGACAAAGACCGCAATATAAACATGCAATGACGGGATGGGGTTGCCTACCCATGCGAAATTTTACGCAACATTTTAAGTCATAAAAAGCGGTATACGTTAAGTTAAATTATTTTTTAAATATTTGAATTATGTATTTCTTATTGGATGTGTAATGGAAGTTGATAAATAATAAAAATGACTAAGACATTTTCTTTTTGAATATTTTTTCTTTATTATTAATGAAATTGAATGATTTAGTAGCAATCGGATTATTTCCACCCATTTTTCACGGCGTGCTGCATCTTTAGGCACCCTGCTACGTTGTTATTATTAAAAAAATATTTAAGATCACTTATTCCATAAATTAAAAACTCCCACAAATGTGGGAAACTAAAACTAAGTTTTTAGTGGTAACACTGAACCTAAATTACAAAATTCTACATTTTATTGTGCTTTTACGTTGATTTATACACAGAGACAATTAATTTATCTGTGGAAAGTAATTCCGGTTAATTTATTATGTTTTTGTGATCTTGAATCGCACTCCTTCGCGATATTTTTTGTCGCATGTCACTCGGTTCACTTCGGTTGGCGTCACACAGAGCACTGAACTGACGTTAGCTACGCTGATGGCTGTGGCCATCAGACTAGTGGCAACGCCTTGGTGCGGTAATTACTAATCTAGTGTAACATATATATCAATGATATAAGTGAACTGATGACTATCGAAATAACATCAAGGCTTATCAAGATGGAGGATGGATGGTGGCTTAATATCGTGATTGTAGTAAAGACGGAACCGAATCACGGGCTCTTAGAATGGCTGTTGCGTTCCACCGTTCCAACGACGCAACTCATACAATTGTACCTTACGTGTTTCAGCTGCATTACAAAGTCTGAAAAGATTCTTAATCCTTGTGAAAACTAAATTTCCTCCCTGAGGACCAGGCAGTAGGAATCTCAACACTACACGAATTTAAACGTGTTTGTAGTGAATGTGTTGGACGAACGTCTGGCAAAATTTATGAAGACTTTGGGCAAGAGGTGTAATGATCCAGCGATTCTTGAGCTAGCTACTGAACAGCTCGCCATACTTGACGCCTACTAATCATATAAACTAGTAATTTTGTATTATGCACAGTATTTTTGTTTGTTATTATAAGTTGTACTTATATTGAAAAAAATTAAAACATATTTGAAATATTTATTGTTTGAAATGCTTTAGATAGTCTCCATCAAGTTGATGGCCCTGTTGTAATACAATAATAACAGGTATTATCATAGTTTAGGTGACAAAAGACCCTTTACATGAATATATCACAGACTAACTTACATAAATAAACCACACCACAAAAACCACAAATACATAATTATTACCACACCACACTTGGGTTTGGCGATGCTTCCCTCACACCTCACACGAAAAACCCGCCGGGCAAATTCTGGGCTAGGCACGACAGCCTTTTGCAGAGCTCGATCTCAAAATACCAGATTTGCCTCTAGGATGTAGTACTGCTCGACTTCATCCGCGACAGCTTCAGCAACGTCCTTCCTCGGTACTGATTTGGCCTTGCATCCTTTTCCCTCGATGTATGTGGGTCCAACAAAATATACAGAAGGACGGTGAGCACTGCAGCTCGCTTGCAGGAGTGATACCGTTGCGGTTGCGACGCGATCGATATTTCTTGCTCGTAACCAGAGTAAAGCCGTCCTAGTCCATTTTATTGGTATTAGAAGCCGGCGCCTTCCCCTTCTGCATCTCATGTGTCTCATCCATCGACGCCGCACAAGCAGCGGATAAAAAAAGAAAAGGAAGAACAAAGATAAAATGAAAAGATATAAAGTAGACGTTTCTAAATTAAATTAAACGTTACTTATAGAATTTGAATATTATAGTAACTGAATATTATACTAAATTAATATTAGTTCAAACGTGCATTATAGAAATTGTCCATTATACCATACAAAATTATGTAAAACGAAATTATATCAATAATTCATTATATCATTTCATCGTTATATTAAACAAAAGTATATTAAATAAAATTAGGTCATATGATCATTAGAGCTTTTGTTATTATGTCAAACATTACACACCCCATTTATAGCTAGCTATCAAGACGTAGATGATCATACATCCTAACTTAATATTATAAACGCGAAAGTAAGTTTGTTTGTTATACTGTCACGCTAAAACGGCTGAACGGATTTGCATTAAATTTGGCAGGTGGGTAAACCACAACCTAGAAAATAACGCTACTTTTTATCCTGGATCGCAGACGCAGTCGCGGGCAACAGCTAGTACATTTTAGTCCAATTACATTACTTGTCAAGTTAGTTGAAAATAAATCTTCACGAAAAACACGTCTATTTTTTTCTAAAAATCCTGGTAAACTAAACACAACCTAATTTATATACACAATCCTTTGAAGTCTTAACAGAACTGATGGTCAATACTTCAATAGCAAAGAGCCTGGACATATCATATCCGTGTCTAAGGCGGATCACACACTACAACGCGCCCCGCAACGGGAGTATAATACGGGACGCAGATAACGTGCCCCTGCGCGTGATATTTTACATACAAATTCAATAAAAACGCTCTTCCGTATTTGGCTCTGCTTCCCGCGTCTCGTCGCGTGCCACGTTGCAGTGTGTGATCCGCCTAAAAATCTCTCATTCAAATCATGTTAGGCAAATAAATCAAAAAGTTTGATGCAGAAATATGAACTACAGAATGCGCCATGAATTATTTAAAGATTATTTTTTTAAAGACAATATGCTGTCGGAAAGCGGTTTTAATTTGTTATTAAGCAAGAAGGCGTAACTTTTTATGTGTCTCAATCAAAAATTTTAAGCATAATTAGAGGTGATCGCCAGTAACTCAGTAGCAAAGAGCTTGTACATAACATTTATCTGTATCTAAAAATCTCTCATTGGGCTCTTGTTAGGCGTCTGAATCAAAAGTTTGATGCAGAAAGATGAACTCTATAACACGCCACGGATTATTTAGAGGTTATTTTTATAAAGACAATCTTGGTTAATTTAAAAATGTAAATAAGTGCGAAGAAATCCCAATTTATAATTAAAATGTAAATCTTCTCTTAAACTCACACAGAACAATTTCACCAAGATAACACCAGCTATTTATCAAGTCTCAGATAAAATGATTGACAGTACTATTTCTATGATAAACAGTTTACCAACTGAGTCTAACAGTATTAAAGTTTCTCTAAGAGTTATAGAGAATATTCTTGTTAGTTCGGCGCCACAGCGCGTTACGATATTCAAGGTATTAAGAAGAACCCTTTCTCTAAAGTAATTTATACCTACTTTTCAGAAGCAGGATGTAACAGGTTTTGACTTAAACACTGTAACCGGAATAGCTTGCAGAGTAAGAAAACTGAAGTGGCAGTGGGCTGGCCATATTTGTCGAAGGACCGATGGCCGTTGGAGCAGGCGAGTCCTTGAGTGGAGACCACGTATCGCCAAGCGTAGCGTGGGACGCCCCTAGCTAGATGAACGGACGACCTGAAGAAGGTGGCTGGTTCGTGAACGGGCGCCGTTCGTTGAGACTGGTCATCTCTTAACTGCCAGGGCTTATTTTTAATCTTATTTGGAATTGTTTGTTCATTTGTGTTTTTTTTTACATTTTCTCACTTAAAGAAGCAACAAGAATACTGTACCCAGGATTTTCTAATATCTTTATTGAAAAGAGTGTCCTTGGAGTTTCTTGCCTGTTCTTCTGCCTGTTGTACAAGAGATCTACGTTTTGGAATGGGCAACTAGCTTCAACTTTCTGATTAGCTGACTGACTATTTAAATATGACAATTCAAAAGTGTCTGTAAATGGTTTAATTGAAATAAATGCTTTGAGTTTGAGTGTGGATGCGGAAGGCGGAGGACAGGGTATTGTGGCACAGCTTGGGAGAAGCATATGTTCAGCAGTGGACTGCAATAGGCTGAGTCGATTGAATCTGAATGTGCGGGTTGGTATATGTCATATGTCTTCGAATTTCTGGTTCTAGGACATTCGGTGGCTTATATCATTCCAATACATTTTTGACTTTTCGTTACTACTGAAGAAATCACCACAGCTCTGCTAAAGAGTCAAGATGTACGTTCATGACTATCATCGAATAATTGATAGCGCAGTGCCCAGTTTCCGAAAACATAGATACTATGTACCGTAAAATGTCTCTTTTGTAAGGACTGAATTCCTTTCATTAAATTCGATACAACACAAAGCGGTCTTTAAATTCCGTCCACATATTGGCCGATTCAGTAAAATCTGCAAACATGGAATTATTAATTTTCTTTCGTTGATCGATATAAAGTAATTTCCTGTACCAGTAGACAGTCATATCGCCGCACGTCGCTTGCAGTTATTTATGCATTTCAGGATCAATCCAGGAACTTTTTGTTGAGAAATAATAATATTTAAAATGAAATCCAATATTTATTCGATCAAATTCCGAAGAACCATCTCGGCAGCGCAATTTCAAAACCTAGCAACTGACATTTCTAAAAAAATCGCTGATTTGCATATTTGACTTGCTATTTATGTAGCAAGTCATCTAAGCGCAAACGCCGATTTTATGTCAGTTGCTAGGTTTTGAAATTGCGCAGCCGATCTATCTGTAAATATAATAAAATAGTAATGAAGTCAAAACCCTACATTGAATATTTTTGAAAATAAAGTAACTGATACGAGGAGGAAAGTAGTCTGATGTCGTAATATAATTTTTATAATTTTTGTCCGTTTGTATAATGATAATGTAACCTAGAGTGATACGTAGGAAAATGTCTCGCGGGAACGGAGGTAGGTACTACCGGGATTAAAAGCATTAATCCCGGTAGTATGTTCCCGTGGGATATTTTCCGACATACACCTGGGCGAAGCCGCGGACAAAATCTAGTTTTAAATAAAAGTAATGTATACTTTTTCATGTGTGTCGGCCGCGTACTGGAAGACGTAGCGTTGGATGGCCTCCCACAAGGTGGACCAACGACCTTGTGAAGGCCGCAAGAACCTCGTTGGATGCGAGAAGCACAAAACCGATCAAAGTGGAGGTGCTTGGGGGAGGCCTAAGTCAAAGTCAAAGTCAAATCATTTATTTCAAATAGGCACTTAAAAAGGCACTTTTGAACGTCAAAAATTAAAATAAATAAATAGAATTGATTCTAGTCGCCCCTTTCAAAATGTAGTTTTCGTGTGGAGAAGAATGGGCAAGAAACTCCACCGTTACTCTATTAAAATGTTTTACAAGTTTTTGCATACCTACATTCATTTTCATTATATAATTATATGTGAAGACGATGCACCTAAAATAAAATTTAGTCTACCACAAATGGTAAAAAGAATTAAAAATATAACAGACTGGTAAATCAATTATGTGATAGATACATGGTGCTCACATATTTACAAAGATTGTAAAATTTTACTAGTATTTTAAAAAATGTGTGAGTTACATTTGTCACAGAATGTAAAAAAACAATGTATTTATAAAAAAAAATGTGTATGTATAAATTAAATTAGCAACCAGTTTGATTTTGTCTAGACTCTAGATTGTCCTATGGAGCAGGACCAGCATGTTTCCAAACATTGTTATCTTGGATATAATCCTCTAATTTGTAATATCCTTGTTTACAAAGTGTACTTTTAATATGAGTTTTAAATTTTCTTTCATTTAATTGTAATATATCAAAAGGTATTTTGTTGTAGCATTTAACACAGTACCCCATAAAAGATGTTTGCACTTTAGATAATCTGAAAAAAGTTTGATCTAATTTATCATTATTTCTAGTATTAAAATTATGTCTATCACTTATTCCAGCAGCCTATGTCCAGCAGTGGACATCTTTCGGCTGAAATGATGGTGATGATGCCTTTTCATCCGCAAATTGGATGGTTAAAAAAATCCTGAGTATGAACAACTTAAAAATTTAAACACAAAAAAAGTTCACTGCCATCTTTTATTCAATCGAACGTTAAGTTGGTCGATTTGCAATCAGTACAAACGTGAGCGACTGCTTTCTCTCACTGTACCGCAAGCTGTTACATAAGCTATGCTATTAAATAAACTGTCGCCTTTCAAGCTGTTTTCGTTCCAACTTAAGATAAAATGGCTGCTTTGGGATGATTTCGATTGCTTTTTGTTGTCAGCAAAATGTATATCGAACTGGATGAGCGATGTTTGGAGCACCACAAACATAATTTGATTCGAATTACTCTGTTTCGACTTGGTACTTAATGGTAATCTATCATTGCAGCAAATTAATTTTATTTTGACAATAATTGATCCATATCCATTTAGAAATCAATTATGCCAGGATTAATCCCGCTTCACTCGTTGTTGGATTTAGATATTTCATTCAGACATATTTACTTGATAAATTATCATTATAACGTGCCCAATAGCTACTTATAACACTAATATTATAAAGGCTAATATTATAAAGTGAGTGTGTGTTTATATGTTTGTTACTTCTTCACGCTCAAACGGCTAAACCAATTTTGATGAAATTTTGTATGGAGTTAGCTGACATCCTGGATTAACATATAGGCTACTTTTTATCACGACATTCCCACAGGATCGACACTTTATACGGGTGAAACCGCGGGGCGCAGCTAGTTTGTATAAACGCAATCGCAGTCCTGGGTTCGATGCCCGGATCGGGCAAAGTGTTATTAGGTTTTTCCATCACGAATTTCTCAGTAGTAGCCCGGAGTCCGGATTTGTGTCCGCTTGATGGTAAGAGGCTCGCTCCGATTTACATGAGACTTATACATAATTGCCGAAATGTGGTTGTAAGTACTATAGATAATATTTAAACAGACTGTATTTCGGCCACAACGACTAATCTCGACAGAAACTAGCCTTCGGCGAAGGGTATGTGTTAGTGCACAAGTGTGTGCGCAAACACAGGAGCATCCTCTCTTCTCTCATTCTCATAGTCCGATGAGTCAGCACGTAATCCGACACGAACGGAGAGATCAGGCGCAAGACCAATGGCTTAACGTACTTTCCGAGGCACGAGGGTATCACATCGCCAACTTTACAGGGTTATTGGAAAAACACTAACAACCTCTTAAGAAGTCATTGTATTATCATTATCAACAACTTTTACTATGGGACCAAACATGAAATCGCGAAAAAAAATCAGCTGTTACCTACATTTTGACGAGTTATACGAACATAAATGTAGGGAACAGCTGATTTTTTTTTCGCGATTTCAGGTTTGGCCCCATAAAAGTGTTCATAATGAAAGAGTACAAAGACCTCTTTAGAGGTTGTTAGTGTTTTTCCAATAACCCTGTATATACACATCTGCCTAACCTTTTGTGGATTACAGACGTGATGTTATGTGTTGTGCAAACGCAATCTAAGCCATCGAGCTGCTAAAATTACTTTCAAAACCCTTGAAAAAATAGCGACTTGTTCAGACACTTTCCTTCCACGTAGTTCAGCACTCGTGTTGTTTCGTGTCCATTCAGCCAGTATTTCATGTTTATTATCCTTTTAGACTAAAAACACGTGGCGAACCCGAATAAAAAAAAATCACTCTGCGCCGCAAATCCAGTAATTGGATCCCCGCCAAGCGTCTCTCATGAAAATGAGTCGTAAACTTAAGAAAATTTTCGCTTGATGGGTAATATATTTTTACGTTCAATCCTTATTATTAGGGAAAGATCCTCGAGTCATGGCTTCACATCGGTCTGTCAGGAATGTTTGGTGGCTTCCTTCGTTGGAATCAGTGAACCAAAAAATAAGGCATAATTCAATATTTGGTAGCTTTAGTATGACAATGTTTTTGCGATAAGGTGGCTTATTCAATTTTATATGAGATAAATATTGTGGAAATGTTATTTTTTATACTCGCGCCTTGTTACCCCGAAGGGGCGGCAAAGCTGTACATATAGTACACCCACCAGGGACTTAAAAACACCTTCATAAATGTTACAGAATTGTAAGTGTTACATATTGAATCGATAACAGAATCAAATATGTAACCCTTATGAACGTGTTTTTCAATGTGTTAACCCATAACACTTTTAAAGGTATAACAGTAACCGATATAAAAGTTTAAACAATTTAAGGGTGTGTTAATAAGTGTAACCGGTAACGCGGCGTTGCGAAAATAGCCGCAATCTCGACTGGATTGAGACTATTTTGCCATCGCCGCTTCTGTCTGTCTGCCGCGCGTTTTTGCAGTAGGTACCGTGAATCATACCTACAAAAGCTTATTTCTGTTGCACATATTAACACATATATAAGGCTACACTTTCATTCTGTAACATTATTTTATCTGTTACATTTAGAAGTGTTTTTCTTATAAAACAGTTAAAAAAAACGTAAGTTTGAGTCCCTGACACCAACTTTCCGCTATTTATGTTTTTTAGGTCCCACGTAATAAGGGGCGAGCCTATTGCCATCGACTGGGCACAAATCCAGACTCCGCGATGCACTTTGTCATATTATACTTTATCCGACCTGGAAATCAAACCCAGGAACTCATGCTCAGTATTGGCGCTTGCGACAGCTAGACCAATGAGGCAGTCTATATTTCCTTCATCTATCTATTTAGCCCGTAATGTCTTACAGCTGGGCAAAAGCCTCCTTTTCCCTTTTATACACATCTGTCAATTGCCATTGCGGGTCGTTGCGCTGTCTACATGTACAGGAAAAAACATCATTTGTACTTTATTACACTACAGTCTATAAAACGATAAGCTGTTGATTACAATGGCACAAAAAATATACACATATTGCCTTATTACAAATGGTTTATGTTTGGACCCAAGTTTAAACCTACGAGCCATTTTTTAATTTGGAATGTCATTCTGACAAAGCTAAAGTTCGAATTACAAAAATTAACGTTAAAACCGAGTCTAGGTTGTAAGTTTTGTATTAAGAACTTTACCTTGGTCGGAAAAAATATCAAATACGATAACAGGCTCGATGGTTTAAGCTTGGACTAAAGTTGGAACTCGTTTTGTAATGAGACCGACTGAGTTCGGTAAACCTATGACAGGTCCGTTGCCAATAGCAACTCGCAACTTCTAAACAAACCGATTGCCTTTGTATAATTTCCTCAAACAACCTGAAGAAAATAAAAAAAGATTTCTTTTGTTGCCACTGGGCTTTGATGTAACTGTTAAGTAAATGGCTCGAGTATATTTATATGTTTGTTTTATAAATATTCTAAGAAACAATCTCGTTTTATTTATAATATTTTGGTTTAACAAAAACTGTACATTTTCAGGGTTAATGATTCAGTTGTTTCAAGCAAAGATGTTCATAAGTTTGATATCTGCTTACTGACCAAATTATGAGCTTAATGAACGACTCCAAATGAAGTAGAAACGAAGTAATTAAACATATAATAATATTCATTGAAATGGGTCTGTCAAGATAAATCTCCAACTCTTAGGCCCACTTGCACCACAAAACACTGTAGCTTCCTGTCTCAGTCATTTTCAAATGAATTACAGAAACAGAACGATGTTTAATATTACTTTAGAGCTAAACGTGTTGTTGGGAATCGACCCCAACACTTAGCATCTCACCTTGGTCTGCATGAGCAGGCGGCGTAATCAACGTGTCATCGGCAAGCTGACACGGCTCCGCGTGGGCTCGCTTCTCGGACTCCACCGCGACGGACTGACGGATACTCCTAACTTAATTTATTAATTGTTTGTCCGGGAAAGTTTATATTTTTAATAAGAACGGCAATAAACTATTGCCCCTAAAATACAGTCCACTTTCATTGCTCCCAGCGCTAACACGTAGATGATGATAAGTAGGTAGTGATGTGTGGTACAAGCATACAGCTAGTGATTTTTCTAACCACGTCGTCAAATTAAGAGATAAGAAAAAAAAACATTTGTAGATTTTCAACACACCCAATCATCTGTGTTAATGTCAGTCTGCCTAGCCTTCTCCCAACAATGTTGGGGTCGGCTTCCAGTCTAACCGGATGCAGCTGAATGTTTTACATGAAGCGACTGCCTTTCTGACCTCCACAGCCCAGTTACTGGGCACACGGTACCCCTTGGTAAGACTCAATCATGTCATTGAGTTAATGTACGATTGTTAAATAATATATAATAAATATGAGCCGATGGCAGGAATTGTATAAAATAATACATCCTTCGTCACTTGTGTCAAAACAATGCCAGTATCACTAACAAGATTCTTAGTAAATCAATACCAAATTGTTGTAACATTGAGTGGGATGGTAGAGACAGAATTCCACTTTATGTCGTCTATAACTTGCGGGGTATCGAAACAACACCTGGGCCCTGGCATACATCATAATAACGCTATAGTTATGTGCCAAGGTAGGTAGGTCTCGTATGTGGGTACACACGTTATGTTTGGAGCCAGGCATTATTTAAGGGGTACGTACTAGATACTACTAAATTGGGATCGTCTTCTCGTTGTGATATTTTGTTTTTGAGTTTAACAAGGGAAATATGAAGAATACTTACTCGTATATGAGTACAAAATTACGTACAGACGCCAGCACATCAACATCAAGCTTTTACAATCTATCAAAGTTCTTTAGAAAGCATAAGGTTCAAAGTTGATTGGGAAAATTGTACAGTTTCGGGTAACTCTTGATGTGCTGGCGTCTGTACAAAGACTGCTTATTTTCAATTAAAAATTTGTTTTTAAAAACAGAAAAATAAATGTTTTTTTTTCTGTTGAACTCCATTTTGAAACAAAAAACCTTAAAAAAAGAAATCATTTTTTCTTTTACACAGTAATACACAGCTTTAAACACCTATAAAAATGATGTAACCGAAAATGTACGCACAAAACAAAGGAATTCCATTAGTGAGCTCTAATGGGCATCAAATTTTTAAATAATAAATTGGATAAGTAAAATCAAAGCCAACAATATTATTAACTGCGACAAAAATCTTCAGAAACGCCTGTCATAATCCGTAAAATTTGCAAAGTTATTGAAATAACAAGCAACACCCAGACGCTAATTAGGCGAAGAACTTACTCTTCACACTTCAGGCTTTATGTGTTACTATGGAATTCCGGATACGGAATTCTCCACGAGATCCAAGAAGTTTGCAAAACCGAGTAGTCCAGGAGCTGAGTGAGCAGAATGGCATTTAATCTTTTTGTCGCGAATAAATGAAAACATAATGTCATCATTTTGTCGAAAATAAACTTTTAAAAACATAGGTGTGTGATTTTTATATAAGAGGTATAGACGCCAGCACATCAAGCTACTACAATCTGTCAAATTCTTTTAATGGATTTTCAACTTTATCAATAAAGCATTAGGTTCAAGGTTGCCTGGGAAAATTTTACAGTTTCGGGTATCTTGATGTGCTGGCGTCTGTACTTGAACGTTTTAAAGTACAAAACCAAGTAAGAAGAAAACACGTTAGTGCCGAAGGTAATTTTGGAAGTTTATGTCAGCACTTCAAATAAATTATTTAAATCTTACCTGAGCTCTCCGAAATTCGTAACTGCCGGCTTGATTACACGATCTAAAGTTTTATACCTCTGTAAATGTTTACAGGTGCAAACTGCAAAACTGATTAAAGTTGCTGCAAAGAACTATTGTCCAAAGCAGTCTTAAATTGGTTTAGATCCAACGCCACTGTTCTTAGTAGATAATGGCTTAGGTATCTTATTCCTAGAAATGCTTAGAAAAGTTATCTACAATTTTCCTCTAGAGAACCACTCAGCAATTTTACTACGCCATTTAATAAACTTTTCATCTTCGTTTTTCATCATGAACTCTTTAAAAATCTATTAAGCGACGATTAGGTGGTTGTTAAATTTTTAAACTTTACGGGTACTTTAATTTTATATTGTGGCTCTTCGTTTATGATTGAATTTATATAAGACGTCAGCTTTTTTAATTTCGAAAGAAATTACTTATTTAAAAAAAAATAATTGCACCTGTCATAAACATAATAGACGTGAAATATCCAATCTATGGTAGGGTTGACAGATTCTAGAAACTAGTCACTGTCCGTTTATTTTCTTTGTGAAAAGAGTCGTTGTAGGTAACCCTGTTGAAGGCAACAAAGCACGCAAAAACCTGACGTGTAAGAAAATGAGGCTTCTCCATTTTTGATCAAGCAACCCTTATTGTGACAATATTAAAAAACCCCAACAACCCACAACATAAATTACCGGAGTAATAATCACCCCTCTGCCCTTCTCCCAATTTATTTGGGGTCAGCGCTATACGTTTTTTCCTTCCATACATCTATCAACCATCACCTTTTTGTGCACTGCCTTCCTTGTTAGTACCTTTCACATATTCTGTCCTTATTTTCTTAGATCTGTCTCTTTTCCTATAACTTTAAATACATTTACACTTCAATTTGACATCTATGCCTTTATTTAAACCATAGACAAAGTCTTGATAGATTTATTTGATTGATTAATTATTCATAAAAATATCGAATCAATTTCAAAGATTTCACAGATATTTTACAAGCATACAAATATATACATTAAATTCAAAACATCATTGGACCAGAATTCTAGAAAGAGACAACTACTGATCCCATATTTTTCGGTCAGTTTTCACTAATCAACGGAATACGAGACGCTCAGTCCATTTTCTATGACTATAATATGCTATAATTTAGACAGGGCTCCAAGATTTTTATGGCGCTCGAATGAAATTGAAAGGGGGTAGGTACCTACAGTTGATAAAAAAATTGTGAAATTGTATTGAAAAAACAAGAAGACACGTTTAGTTCCCTTTTTGGCCACGCGCTAAAAGATCATTGTACAACTATTAATGAAAATAAACATCACTGTAATTTGGACAGTGATGCGAAAGTAAAGGTAAAATAACTGTGAAAGTACTGTTTATAAATAAGGGGTCACAATTAAAAGTTGTGAATTATTCTCATAATTACTACGTTCCATTCGGAAAGTCAATTCCTGGTCGAATGATTATGCCATTATAATTACACGAAACTCGAATTTTATTTGTTGGCTTTCACGACACCCGCGGGGTGACCACTGTTTATTGAAATGAAAATGAACGGTGTTAATTCCGGCATTCCGATACTACTGGGATCCACTATCTCAGGAAATGTATTAATGAATTTAATCACCGTACATCATAGCAATAATATGCAAAATGTTTGTCAGAAACACCTACGTTTAGTAGTAACACGTTTCTACTTCAAAGGGTAAATAGGTTTTTCCCCGTGATTATTTACAAAAACGTTATTATTCATGATTTTTAGGTGGATTATTGTTAAATGCCTATAATTTTTTAACTCAAAGCCTCAATCGACCGCCATGAAAGGCACAGTTTATAGCTTGCGATTCGGTAACGAAAAATAAAACGCTATTCTATTTTCTACTGATGCAACCTTGGCAAAAATATGAGCATTTCTACGTAGGTATTACAAGGACATGCATAAAGCAAGAAGGTATTACTGCTAGTGATAGCTTCGGAAATTAAACGTCTTCAAGTCTTATATTACTGCCAAGACCGCCTCAGTCTTCAGTCGACTGAAAACTGAAATTACTCACATTCAAATGCAGACAACTTACTGACGAAATGCTAACTCAAATCTTTGTCCGGCAAACTACACACGTAATTGTGCGCTTGTCATGCTTGCAAACAATCCTTTTTGTGGGAACTCGGGTGAGTTTGTGTGGGCGGTGGGCTAATTCTACAAAAGCATCCTAATTGTAGATTCTGAAATAAGCTGGCGTGTAACGCTGGCTTGAAAAGTATGTAGACACAAGGGAGTCTGCATTCAAACTTTTTTTACCTAGTGCCGGTGGCCTAGTGGTATCAGCCCCGAGTGGGTTAGGTTAGGTCGTGGGTTCAAGTCCGGGAAGGAACTTTATCTAACCTAAAAAATTAACATAAAAAAATTCATCACCAATGTTCTCAAAATTGTGAAGAAAAACATTAATAAGGACCGGCCATGTCCTAGAACCAACCAAAAATTCGAAGACATGTGACATTTAGCGACCCGCACTGGACCGGCGTCGAAAATAACGGCCCACTCACTCTCGACGAGAGGAGGCCTGTGTCCCAGCAGTGGGAACATTATAGGATGATTATGAACGAGTGACGATGTGTTACCAACTTTGTAACACATTACATTAGTGAACGGTTAACCAAATAAAACTTGTCATAATATATGGCTACTTATAAGTTGTTTTATTACTTAAAAGAAACTGCGAATAGTTTAGACATTATCATTGGATAAATGGTTAAAGTTAGCTTATAAATTAGGTAATTTGTCAACTAATAAATATTCTGGATCATAATTATCCATATTTTAGCCTAGATAGCCCAAATTGCTCTTTACGATAATCCAGCATTAATTTCTCCATTTATAAATAACTTATAAACATTCTTTGATTCATTTACAGACTAAGAAAGTAAAATTAATTGATAATCAGTTCTGAAAGTGTGACAGGTGTGCTGGTGAAATTGATGATACTTAATAATAAATTAACATGTACAATTGTACATGTATATAAAAAAAGAAAGAATCAAAAACTTGTCCACATCGTTCGTCTGCCTACCCTTTTTCTAACTATGTTAGGGTCGGCTTCCAGTCTAACCGGATGCAGCTGAATACCAGTACTTTAAATGGAGCGACCGCCAATCTGACCCCCAAAACCCAGTTACTGGGTAATAGTTACGATACCCCCTAAGACTGGAAAGTACGTCCAACGATTTAACGTGCGTTCCGAGGCACGGAGGGGTCTCGGTATGTAAAGATGGATACCGATCCACAGACCAACCATGCAAGCGTAGCTTGAACCTGATCGATCAACCTGTGTGGCTGTTATTATTTGGCCACGATCTACATCGTTATCAACAGACAAAGTGGCTAAAAGGCTGGTAGCTTTGCCATATTGTATGGCAATGCTGATTTTTTGGCCAAAAAATTGTCCAGGTCACGTAAAGGGTCGACCAACCGCTTGGCAATGTCTCAAAAAAGTAAGTGGGCACTCAGACCCTATCATTCTTTTCTTGTATATATTGTATGTATAATTGTGCACAATAGGATTATTATTTTAGGACTATTAATTAGCTTTTGAATGATGTAAATATTTAAGATAATTAAACATTCTATGGATACTAGAATTTCCACGAATGTATAAATATAGCGTTTCGTATTCACCGATTGTGTTTTGTTTATTTTACTTTCGAAAAACTGTTTATCTTATTGAGACACGACTTTGATTACTTACATAATTTTGAACATTAAAATTATTGTTAACAAATCATCCTATGATTTCTCAACGATAATTAACAAAATGTTGCAAACTTTGCATTAGAGTAGGAAACTATCTCCTTTAAAGGTCAATCAAGAAACGGTTGTAACTGTTAATCACCTTCAAAACGGAAATATTTATAACTATAGCACCTAAACCCTAACTCAATCAAACTATTAACATTATCCCAAATATTGAAAGCATATCGATTAGGTAACCCTAACTAACTCCATGAAATACAAACGCAAAATTGATACAAGTTGGTCCGCCCCAGCATCAGTTTTCGACCAAGTTAGATTAGATATGGGGAGCTCAACACGTCGAAACTTTGCTCTAAACACTAATGGGTTACATTATGTAACACACCTAGTATGAGTCGAGTACTCGGAATCGGGAGGGAATTTATTGTTTGTGGGTACCTACCCACAAACACACATAAGTATGTGGGTAGGTTTAGTTAAATACACTCACCGCTAACAAGGGTCGTTGGAGTATCAGCAGGAGTTAGACTGGCTACATAGCCTAAACAAAACTGACAGCTTGCAAATCTCGCTAGAACAAACAGTATTTTGATTATGACACTTGTCATTTTTAAGGTTCCATAGTCAACAAGGAACCCTTATAGTTTCGCCATGACCGTTTGTCCGTCCGTCCGTAGCTTAGCTCAGAGATTCGTAGTACCAACTAGAAAGCTATAATTTGGCATAGATATATATTATATATAAAGCAAGCCGAGATATGGCAAAAAAAAATATTTTGAAAACAATTTTTTTTAGGAAACTACATTACAGTGGGAATGTTTTTTCTTCTCGTCCACCCCGTGGTGTAGGATACCGTTGGATAGGTCTTTCAAAACTAATGCATGTTTGCGAAAACAATTTTTCTATTCAGGGATTCGTTTGTGAAATACTAAGCTTTAAAGTGGTAATTTTTGTTAGAGTCAAGTGTAGTATTTGTGTACCTCCTGCCAGCTAAATGGTTGCTTTCGGATATGTGAAAAACATCACGGCAGTAGTATTATACAGAGTGTTAAACAAAATAACCCGACAAACTTTAAGAGGTGCTCTAGACCATCGAACTGAACAACTTTCACTATGGGACTAACAGAATGAAATCACGAAAAAAAAATCTGCTGTTTAATACATTTTGGTCAAGTAGGTGTTGAACTTTTGTATTAAACAGCAGATTTTTTTTCGTAGTTTTAGAGTTGTTCCCATAGTGAAAGTTGGTCAGTACGATGGTCTAAAGCACCTCTTAAAGTTTTAGGGTTAATTTTTTAACACCTTATACAGGGTTACTTTTCAATGACCAGCCAAATTTAAGGATGTGGTACAGACCATCAAACTAAACAACTTTCTCCACGGGACCTCTATCGTAATCGCGAAAAATTTATCAACTGAAAACTTCAATACCTACTCGACCTAAACGTATGGGACGGCTGAATTTTTATTCGCGAATACGATGTTGGTCCCATGGAGAAAGTTGTTTAGTTTGATGGTCTGTACCACATCCTTAAATTTGGCTGGTCATTGAAAGTAACCCTGTATAAATAAATTAAAATGAAAACTATCACATCTAAGTAGGCTTTACAAGTTTACGAGTAATAGTCGACCAACTTAAATTTGCAGTTGCTATGTATGGGAGAACATGATTTTCAACTACAATGATAAATTAGTTCATGGGATAAATTCATTCCAACTACGGTACCCTTCATTGTGTTCATTGTGCCGAGTCCCCACCGTGCCTCGGAAAGCGCGTTAAGCCGTTGGTTCCGGCTGTCATACGTGGATTTTTGACAGGCGTTACGGGTAGTCAAAAGCCCCAAAATCTGACAACCAGTCTTACCAAGGGGTATCGTATTACCCATTAACTGAGCTGTGGAGGTCAGATAGGCAGTCGCTCCATGTAAAATACTGTTAATCAGCTTCATCCGGTCAGACTGGAAGCCGACCCCAATATAGTTGGTAAAAGGCTAGGCAGAACCTACCTTGTGTAAATAGTTACTTGTATAATAATTTTAGAGATGCATTTTAATGTTGTATTTTTAAATTATAGCATTATTCCATATACTCGTAGTTAAAAAGCAACTTTAATCTCAAACATTTAAAAAAATCGAAAAAACAGATCCGCTTTTAAGACGGCCCATCCGTTTAGAAGCTAAGGTTTCTCTGAAAAACAGTCTAAACGGGAGTTAAAAAGTACAAGGAAATTATAAAGCAACTCCATAGATTTTTTAAATCTTTAAACTAGTCTGTATATTTTGTTTATGGTTTTTAATCGTGAAAATGTTAATTGCGTGCCTTAAAATTTACCTAACTTTATCTTAACTGGATAAAACAATTTCCATAATTCTGATGGTAGTAAAATTTGCATATCGGAACAGTAACCTGTTATGTAATGAAAGCCTCCCGTGTTCCCAATTTGATATCTATTGTGTCTGCGGCTTCAATTCGAGAACTGATGTACTTGAGAACAGGACTTTGGAGGACTCGAGTGTAAGTACTTTGACTGTTCTTTGATGTGATTCTGACCCAGAAGTCAGTGGATTGTTCAAGACTTGTTTGGATTTTAATGGCTCTCCAATTATTTATTTACTCTCTTAATATAAGCGTCTTGGAATTCTTGAAAGTTATTGTCATGGAAATGATTAAAGTTGAATGTTTTTTTTTTAAGCCTTTTGTATCAGTACTTTTGTTGACTATTGAATGTGACAGGTCGTTTGTTATAATTTTACACCTCAACGAACTGAAAACGAATCAAAAATCATTTCAGTGCGATTCTGTAACCATCTCACCATGAAAACTTAGTGGAGTGAGATGTCAGTGTCATCCTGATGCTAGGGACTGATACTCTTGACAGCTCACTCTAAGCTCACTTCACCTAACTTTTCACGGTGGGATTTTTACAGAATCGATCGGCTGGATTTCTGTTCACCTAAGCGAGACCAAAAAATGACAAAAGAATTTATGTTTGTTTGAAGACCACTATTTTTTGTATGTTTTTTTTGTAAAGTTTTGTATGTCGGTATTTTGACTGCAGTAAAACACTATTTACCTATTAATTTATTTATAAAATCAGATATTTCAAGTACTTATATCAAGCTTAGGTAATTCCTTTTTTACACAATGTGGCCTAACAATATAGTTTTTAATTGCCACAAACAATTAGGCTCCCGTCAAACCGCGTTTAAAAAGAAGTCATACGCTTTCCTCAACAAACCCAGATACTTCCACATCATTTACCAGCACCACTTTTAACCAGGTGCTTCTCAAATCTCAAAACCCGGAGCGTCTACGCAGCTTTCCAACAAAAGCAATACAGGCCACAGAACGGTAGACCAACGGGCCCTGAACTAGCCTATTCACAACAGCCGGCGCACTTATATACATAGTCTATGTACATAGGTAGATATACACAGACTCGTAACCTCTTTAATGTGGCCTTGGGTTGCATCCCATTCTGCTGGACGAGACCTTTCAGATTTTATTGAAGTTATTGCGTTTTATAGTAAAATGTTGTAATTTTATTATTATGAATGAAGACAAACCATTTGTTTATCTTACTTTAAGTAGTAAAATTTTAACACTGCTTATCAAACATGAAAGATAAAAGCCTATTGAAATGGATCATCATCATCATCTGCCTAGCCTTTTCCCAAATAAGTTGAGGTCGGCTTCCAGTCTAACCGGATGCTGCTAATTAATAGTATTTTACATGGAGCGACTGCCTATCTGACCTCCACAGCTCAGTTAATGGGTAATACGATACCCCTTGGTAAGACTGGTTGTCAGATTTTCGGGCTTCTGACAACCCGTAACGACTATCAAAAATCCACGAATGACTGCGGGGACCAACGGCTTAGCACGATTTCCGAGGCACGGAGGGGTCTCGTTATGTAAACCCATCTACAGACCAACCGCGGCAAGCATAGCTTAACCTGATCGATCTTAATCTTCCTGATCTGAAATGGATCATACTTTACTTAATAATTATTATAAATGTGAAAGTAACTTTGCCTGCCAGTCTTTTCACGCCTTAGCGGATGAACGGATTTCGATGAAATTTAGCACGCAAGAACATAGGATACTTTTTTCATCCCTATAATACGTTGCCGTGGGATAATTTCCGATTTTCACGTGGGTGATGTCGCTGGCAAAAGCTAGTATCTTTAAAGTCAAAGTCAAAGTCAAACATTTATTTGCAGATAATATGGTTACAAAAGTTCTTACAATGGTAGTATAGTAGCTTAACATATTCAATCATAACATAATGACATGCAAATTTTGGTTTACAATTAGATCATTTAAATTTAAATTGAAGGAATTCTTTTATAGTATAAAAGGGATTTTCAATTAACCACCTGTGTAAAACTCTTCTGAAGCGGGCCAATGGAAGTTCTTTAATTTGGTTAGGAATCTTGTTATAAATCTGAATACACATAGGATAGCAACTTCGTCTATATAGTTCCGTTTTCGTTCCAGGAATAATTAATCTATTAGGA
Organism: Globia sparganii; assembly: GCA_949316385.1. Classification (NCBI taxonomy): domain Eukaryota; kingdom Metazoa; phylum Arthropoda; class Insecta; order Lepidoptera; family Noctuidae; genus Globia; species Globia sparganii. The sequence goes on along the minus strand of OX438665.1, from coordinate 14,372,026 downwards.
TATCTAGTTTTGAACTTACATTTATCTCCCAGTTTTTTAAACATCTCAGGGTGAGATTTGGTAAATTTACATACTTCCTCAATATAAATACCAGTTAATGAAATTATTCTAAGTTTTTTAAATAGTGGTTTACAGGATGTAAGTGGGTCTACATTACAAATCGCACGTATACACCTCTTTTGTGCGACAAAAGCTCTTTCGAGATGCACCGAGTTTCCCCATACCAGTATCCCATAACGCAAGATTGAACCAACATATGCATGATAAGCCTGTAAAGTGGCTTGTTTACTTGTTAGGTTAGATATACGCCTTAGAACATAAGCAAACTTGCTGAGTTTTCCACATATCATATCAATATGACCTATCCAGGAACATCTCTCATCTAAAACTATCCCAAGAAAAGTCATACTATCTGATTGTTGTATTTCTTAATCTTTATATGGTGGAAAACATGTTCTCCCATAGATAGATTATACGTCACGGTCAATTTTCCAACTGTTTGTAATCGAAAAAAAAAAATTGATAAAACTACAAATTAACTATTCACGGAATTTTCCCTTTACTTGTGTTATCAAATTTTATGAGTCAATGGGCATTACCCTAGAGGTTTGATTTATTTGCGAATATCAAAATATGTCACTTTTAAGGTTATATTATATTAATTACGTTGACTTAAAAGCTTGATTTTTGAGAGCTCAATTTCATACTATCTAGGTAAGTCGATTCTGCAGTTTGCTAGTGAAAATGTACATAACCAATCAAAGACACAAAGCTGTTAATCACTTCCTAGCAGTAATATTATTTGCTACAAATGTTAAACTCAAGTTGCTTCATCATTGCATACTGTTTTCCTACTAATCCAAAAGAAAATCATAAGACCAGATTGCTCTTATAACAAGCAACCATTACCGCACAGTAATTTCCTTACCGTCTGCATCGTTTTCACAACACCTGCATACATAGATGTCAAGTCAGGTAAACGCATCGCAGCGTTATATATTTTAATTTTATACATAGCCAGGTCTACCAGCAGCTCCCTTATCGGAGAAAATTTACATAATACCGAACACGGCTGCAAACGCTTTTGATATTGCGCCACAGATTATCGCGGTATAAGCCTTCGTCTTTGCAACACTCAATGGGATTCCGCCGAGGCCGGTGCGGCGAAATAATCTCTTCAAGTGGATATTATTATGGGACAGTACGTTTTCGCTTAAAATTAAATTGGTTTTGTTATGCTGTATTGTAGTTTGGTTTCGCGGAATGGGGTTTTGAAGTTCTGTGCTAATGTATAGCTTTTACGAGTTTCTGTTTACCTATATGGTTCTGGTAGCAAAGACTTTAGGACGAACGATCTTTTTTATGCACCTGTTAAAAATACAAGTGCGAGTTGCTATACTAAGTGGGAAATCGACACAAACGTGCGACAACGTATAGGTACTAAATACAGTAAAATATTTTAAAAGAGTAACTGGACTTTCATGCCGTACCTTTGGAAAGCTACTAGAATAAACTAGAATCAATTTTATTTTCTTGTCATTTTTGGGATTCAAAGTACATTAATGTACGTCCTTAATTGAAATAAATTAATTTGACTTTGACTTTGATTTGATTTGGCAAACTCGAACACGATAGTCAAAGTCATAACGCGTTCGAGTTCGCCAAACAAAATGAACGCAATTAACGATACCGGGTTCGCACGATGCGACGATCATATTATTAGGACACGGCCAGATTGATACGAATTTGTAAGATCTCTAACCACAAAAACCTAAAAATAAGCATGATTTCATGTTTACTCAGTTTTTCAACTCAAATAATAAATAGATTTGTGTAGGCAGAATAGATGTTGATTGTTTGTTTTATTAAGTGAGTGAAATCCATTTCGGCAAAAAAATTCGGCCATTCTTTATAGTTATTTTAGGCGTCGAAATAATGCACTAGCTAAAGTAAATACCGTTTGATATTAGAAAATGTTTGGCAATACAGTCTTTCATGAGTCATACATAAACGTGTTTCTTAACCATAGAGTTAGAAGGTTTACCTTTGTCATTATGTAGGTATGTATTAATGGCCTGAGTTCGATTCCCGGGTAGGGCAAACTGTGATTGAATTTTTCCATTAGGAATTTCTTAGTAACAGCTCGGAGTTTGGAAGTTGGCGGTGTGATACCCCCGTGCCTCGGAAAGCACGTTTAGCCGTTGATTCTGCGCGTGATCTTCCCCGGTCGTGTCGGATTGCCGTCCCATCGGACTATGAGAGTGAAGGAAGAGGGAGTGCACCTGTGTCTGCGCGCACACTTGTGCACTATAATATCTCCTGCGTACCTGGCTAATCTCCGTTGGGATTGGCCACCGTGACCGAAATCGGTTGGGGAGGCTATTATTCTTATTATATATTAATGTATCACCCACTACTGAACGTGATATTGATGAAGTAAACGGTCGGATGAGGGGACTACGAGTCTAATAGTCACTTTCTTCAGCAGTAACGAAAAGTCAAAAATATATTGGATTGATATAAGCCACCGGAGTGGCATGTCCTAGAACCAAAAATTCGAAGACATGTGACATCTACCAACCCGCACTGGGCCCCCGCGTGGTGGATTACAGCCCACTCTCTCTCACTGAGAGGAGGCCTGTGTTCCAGCAGTGGGAACGTTATAGGCTGATTATGTAAGCTACCGGAAACCTTATGTCAATCCTGTTGAAACTCATTGTAGAAATACTAAATGTTTGAAAGCGATTTCCGCTTGTCTAGATTCTTTATTCGCTGCAGTGTTTTTTTATTAACAGAAGGCAAGGCGCTGGTCTGATACTATCGCCTTTGATATAAACATGTCGAACCAAACTTCCGTTTTTTCCTTTTGAGATACGGAACCCTAAAAAAACCCAGTCAAGTGCGAATTGGACTCGCACACGAAGGGTTCCGTACCAAAAGGCAACAAAACCCTGAAATAATACGTTTCTTCTATGGAGACTTGGAGACCCCTTTAATTTTTAACCTTATTTTTTTTTTTATATGTTGTTATAGTGGCAATAGAAATACCTCTCTGTGAAAATTTCATCTGACTACCCATTAGGGGAAGGTTGCTATGAATGGACCACTTAACTTTACGACAACATATCTCAAAAAATATAAGTGATAAAATGAAAGCAGTTTATTATTTTTATTTTGTAGGTCCTTTATTTATAATAATCAAACGCACAAACAATTAAGCCTTACACTTTTTGGTATAAACGAAGAAAACTAAATCTTGGGCTGTTACCTTCTTTGGACCATGGGCACCTTCATTGAACCACCAGGTTGCCATCAATGGACTTCGAGAAATTTGTTCTAGAGGTCCAATCAAGGAAACTTATTATAATTATCAATATGATTAAATTATGGCATACGAGAAGATAAAAACAATACTCATACACATATAACACATACGACAAGTAAACAAACTATAGTTATAGGATACTTAGTTACGAATTTAATTTTACATTCGGTATTTGGACGTGTTCTTTGGCTTTTTGATTTACTCCATCTAACCTTCGTTTAAGTGTTGCTTTCGGGACTCCGTATATTCTGAATGCTTTATTTAAACCAGTTTTTTGTTTCCTTACTGATTCTAAAGCAAGGTTCATAGTTGTTTCATTCCATGCAAAGTATTTTCTTTTATTCGGCGACATTCTGAAATTTTAAATTTATAAGTACTTAATAATTTTTCAAGAGTTTTTTCCATAATTAAATATTAATTAGTGAAATACTCAGAGCTTATTCCTATAATTATGACCAAAAAAAATAAAATAAAAAGTTGCTATGATTGGACCGGTCCAACGGTGGAACTTCCTTGAGGTCCATTCATGGCAACAAGGTACCCGTTAAGAAAAGAAAATCTAAAATATACATGGACATGATTAGACAAAATTGAATAACACACATGGAATCACTATTAAATTGTCTAATATTTCATAACAGTGCACGCAAACAAATATGAATATAATGATACTTACAACAAATTGTTCCGAGTCAAATAATAAGATTTTGACCTCCGCAAACACAACCACACGCGTCACTCCTCGCCACGTGCTGCAGCGTCACTAAGGTAAGAGAGGGGTGCAACTACTCAGTTGCACCCCTCTCTTACCTTAGTGACTCCGGCACGGACTCGTTTCTACTGGTTTGGATGTTGCTAGCTTGGACAGTTTTGGAAATACCTTGGTGGTCCAATGAAAGAACTAGTCCAATGATCGCAACTTTCCCCTACGTTTATGATGAGATACAGCCCGATGAAACAGACGGACGGACGGGGACGGGCAGCGGAGGCTTAGTAATAGGGTCCCATTAGGTAACCTTTTAGGTTACAGAACCCTATAAAACCGATACCTCCATAAGGCATTCATCGTAATTAGAAGAAGTCACAATGTAAAGTCTTTGTTAGCAAAACAATTTTGTAGAAAACTGTACGAAACTTACAAAAACAACATTTCAATAAAAGCTCCACAAATACTTAGAACAAACAAACAGAAACAACTGTCCAAATATTTCACGAAAACCAATAAAAATCTTCGCAATAAGTGCCATAACTTAAACGTATACCTATATGTTATTCTAATAAAATGCTGGATGCAAACTTTAAACGGAATAAAGGCGCGAATTTAATCGACTGAACAAACATATGAATGGGGATCCTCGCCTTTTGTTACCAACGTTACAATATATGAGATGTAATTCTTCAACGGCTATGCCGCGACGCCAAAGTTACGTCGAGTGGAAATTTGAAAAGTTTCTTTATACACTCGTTATTTTCAACGTAGCGTAGAAAATTGTACAGCAAAATACTTTACTTCTGTAATAGAATATTATGCTTATGTTAAAGTGAAACGTCATCGCAGTATTTATATTGTTCCTGTTCCTGGTTTAAAATATAAATTTGTTACATTAGAATAGAGAAGTTTAAACATGTGATTTTGGAATAACATGGCAAAAAGGAATTGTATTTAGTTGAACCTCAAATAATTTCCATTTTGCTTTCCATAAAATATTAGTGAACACTCTAATAGTATGATTGCACCTCTTTTTGTAAACTTTTCCGTTGCTTTCCATCGGGCATGATTGAAGCTAAGAGCAGGCTCGTTCATAAAAAAAAAACCTCAAATTAAATAGCCAAGTAACTGCTACTAACCTGGAAATAGCGCTCACTTGCCGCTGCCGTGGCACTGCTCGCTTTGCTCGCTCGGCTCGGTCGTGGTTGGTCACAGTTCAAATCTAATCTGGTTGTTGATAATGTTGGCCCATTTGGTCGGGGAATTCTAGCTTAGTTACTGCGGCCAACTGTGAAAAAAAGCTAAAAAGAGACTAATTTATTTCAAAAGTGTGCATTATTAGAAGCCTAAAAAGTTATTAAAGGTTCATTAATTTAAAAAATCGTCCATCATTTGACGTCAATAAGTTTCTAGAAGATCAATCAAATATTTCTCTTTGAAGAAGTTAAAGTTAAGTATCTTCTGACTAACCTTTTTCAAGTTACTGTTCACATTTTAAAGGTTATGATTAATTAAATATTAGAGTTATTGTTCATGCAGTTTATTGGCCTTATGTTCGTAATTAAAGGAAGCTAGACAAATATCGAATGTTTTATCGTAACATAATTTGAAAATGTTAAACAAGTTCAGGATAGGATTAAAATCTATACTATATAATATAATATATATGTAGGATCAGGAGTGCCGAGCGGTATATTGTCAGGGTTTGGAGTTCCCATTGTATCGGGATAAACAAGACTGTATAAGCAATTACAGACTTTTTATTAACAATACGATTCGATAGTAAAACTTTGTGAGTTTTACTATCAAATCGAAAATTAACTTATAACATAATACCCACTATTGTAATTAACAACCAACTCCGACATATATAATATACCTAATATTATAAAGAGGAAAGATTTGTATGTATGTTTGTAACGAATTGGCTCAAAAAGTACTGGACCGATTTTAAAAATTCTTTCACCATTTGAATGCTACATTATCACTGATTATTATTTTTTTTTCTACCCTTGCGAAGCCGGAACGGACCGCTAGTCTTTAATATGGCGTACGACAATCAATTAAATTTATCATTTCGTCAGTCTGTTAAAAGATACTTACCTACTCAGATTTTCTTATTGACTGATACGAATCTGTTACTAGATCCGTTTAATTTATGTGTTTGTTTGTAGATACATATTTTTGATACCTTTTTTGCAGAAGTACTACTAAGTACTCCTTACTTTTGAACTAGGCGAAACTCAGTCATGTAAAACTATCAGTTTCTCAAAAGTGATTAACCAGTTAAATGCATCCAAATAGTTAAACGGTGGAGTAGTAATCAGAATTTTGATCGCTTACTTATAGTTGTAAGTACATGAATCTTTTGGCGCGTGCCCAAAATCGGAACTAATGCCGCCATCTTGTGTTTTCAACACAATTTCGCAAATATTTACCAACAAAGTTACTAAAGCACCAAAAGATCCTTATAGCACTTTATTTCTATGTTTCGCCTTTGTGCGTGTTTTGTGTTGACAGGAACCAGCAATACTGCCACGCACCTGAGCATGACGTTAGCCGAGCCAATCAAATTCATGGACATCAAAAGCTGTGGCGGCCGATGACGTCAAACTCGTACTTAAATGGAAAACCCGCCTGTCACGAAACCACACGCTGGTCCGCACGTTGTAAAAGCTTTATCAAAACACCTCAATACAACTTCCTTACGGTCACTTCGTCAATCTGGATGTATACTTGCGGGGTAATTGCGTTACACACTAACAATGGCAATGAGTTCTTATACTAGTGCGTCCTGCCCGTTATAACATACTGTACCGAAACGTGAACACAGACATTCGGGCTAGTCAAGGTAGCTTAGCGAGCTATGGAGCGGGCTATGCTCGGTATTTTCCACCTTCTTAAGGTCGTCGGTCCATCTAGCTGGGGGCGTCCCATACTACGCTTGCCAATATTGATTGTTGTAAATATATGTATAATTAGTAGTTATTTGTAAACGTAGAGTATATAGAAATATTATATAAAAAGCACCCCACGCTTTTTTACAATTAATTTGTTTTTCTTTTCAAAACTCTATTTTTATTTTAGAATTTTTGAAAATTATTGAAACATTGAGTTAGTATACTTTTTATTATAACAGTTGAATAAAATATTATAAAAGTTATTTTCTGATTTTTAGTTCGATTTGCTATTAAAGCGTGTTTTTTTAAACTATATTTTATTTTTCACTTTTTAGTTAGATTTGCTATAAAACCGATTTTAATATGTACAGATGTGTTGACAGTTGCATCTCGATAGAAAACATATTCAAGGATTTCTATGTTGCCAACATAAACAGAGAGAAATAGTGGTGTAACTTTATTTGCGAACAAGTCTTATGAATTATTTCATAATAATAATAATAATTATTATTTATTATTATTATTTCTTATCAAAATATTGTATTTTTGTCGGTCGTTGATAAGTCTACAACGTTTAAAATAAATCTGATCACTTAAAGTTTGGCAAAATCGAGCCCAAACGAGTCAGTTACATACATACAAACAAACATACAAATGAAACTAATAAAAGCGTGTTAAAAAGGTACAAAGGCGAACTTAATGACTTAGACAAACAGACAGCCAGCTGTCATTTCAAATTGCTTACTCTCTGCAAGCTATATCAGTAACTCCGGTTCTTTTCTGGATAATTTAATTCGCTTATTGTAGTCGCCAAACGGTGGAAAGACAAGCTAATCTATACTAATACTAGCTGACCTGGCAAACTTCGTATCGCCTCAGTCAGAATCAATAAGATTCTAAGCATGTATGAGAAAATGAATTATCTTAGTTTTCTTTTTTTTTGGGAAATTTCATAGATCATAAAAATCGGTCCAACTGTACTTAAGTTATAAATGGTGTAACTAACCCGACTTTGTTTTTATTTATATATCTATATATATAAAAAGAGAAGTCCTGACTGACTGACTGACTGACTGACTGACTCATCAACGCCCAGCCTAAACCCTTGGACCTAGAAAGCTGAAATTTTGCACAGAGGTTCCCTTTATAATGTAGGCGAGGAATAAGGAAGGAATTTTCGAAATTTAACCCCTAAAGGAGTTAAATAGGGGATGAAAGTTTGTATGAAAACCTTATTCCTTGGGTTAATAAACTTCAAACTTGGCACGAATACTTATCTAAGTAAATTATAAAGATTGGCATTTTTTGTTTTTTAAACTACCCCCTTACAGGGGATTGGGGGGTGTTGAAATTTGTATGGAAGAATTTTAACGCGCGGTCCGATTAACTCAAAACTCAGTATTTATACTAATTACCAAAAATAAAAAATTACGTGTATGAGGGTTTTTTTGAAAATCTACCCCTAACGGGGAGAAAAGGGGTAGTTTGTTTTACAGGGCAAGATTTTACTGCCTGGCTTAATTAACTCGAAAATTGACATAAATAATCTGAGTCAAGTAATGAACACATTCCAAACGATTTTTCAAATATCAACCCCTGTGGGGGTGAAAAGTGGGGATACAGCTTATATGAAAAATCTTATTCATTTGGTTAATAAACTTAAAACTTGGCATGAATCTAAAGTAAATTATGAAGTTTGGCATTTTTTTGCTTTTCTAAACTACCCCCTAAAGGGTGATTAGGAGGTGTCAACATTTGTATGGAAGAATTTTAACGTGCGGTCCGATTAAGTCGAAACTCAGTTTTTATACTTGAGACCAAAAGTAAAGAATAACATGTATCAGGGTTTTGCGAAAATCTACCCCTGACGGGGTTAAAGGGGGTAGTTAATTTTCCATTTTACTGCGTGGCTTGATTAACTCGAAAATTGTTGGACATAATCTTTGAGTCAAGTTATGAACACATGTCAAACGTTTTTTCAAAATTCCTCCTGTGTGGGGGTGAAAAGTGGGGAAAAACTTTATATGAAAAATCTTATTCATTTGGTTAATAAACTCGAAACTTGGAAAGAATATTTGCCTAAGTAAGTAATAAGACATGTGTCTTTCGAAAGTAGACCCCTGACGGGTTATAAGTGGTAATTCGATTTTTAAGGACGGTATTATAGTGCGTAGCTTGATTTACTCCAAAAAGATCCTCCAAAAAAGGAGTTTTCTGAGCGCACTGATTAAGGGAGCCAGCAGCACCAAGTCATTCGTTAAGCTAATGTTGTTTATTGATATCCGTGCTGCTGATTCTCGAGATCAACTCGGTCACATACAGATTAAACAGGCCTGGAGAAGTCAGTCGACCTTGAACAAAATCGTTAAAATTGCTTATTTCTTTCAGGCACAGCGCTGTTTCTTCTCTGTGCAACAGTTATAGCTCACTCAGACATAGACGACACATGAATAGATGGTTTCTACGATAATGGATGTCCAAAAGACACCAGTCTTGAAAAACTTTTACCTCACGAGGACTGTGAACAGTTTTATCAATGTTTTCACGGAGCGTTGATTTCTAGATTCTGTCCAAACGGGCTCCATTTTAACGCTGACCTGGAAAAATGCGATTGGCTTGGTAATGCTGATTGTCACAACAAACGAGATGAAGACAATGATAGCACTTCCGAAGAACTAGACAAGAATAACCCTAACCACGCGACCCTAATTTGTTCATCACATGATTCAAACAATGTATTGGTCGCTCATAAAAATTGCAATCAATTTTTTAAATGTTCATATGGCAGGGCATTGATTCTCAATTGTGCAGAAAATCTCCTGTACAATATTGTTAATGAAAAATGCGACTTTACTGAATATGTAAATTGTAGCGAAAGATTGAGACCTATAAATGATAGTCAAACAAGGTAATTGGGTTCTCATACTCTATCGAAGAGATTGAACAAAGCAACACTAATCCCAGCCAAGTAATCGTTCAGTGTTCAGCTAAACGCACTGATGGTGTGCTGGTCACTCACGAATACTGTAATTAGTTCTATAAGTGCTCCGGGGGCGTCCCTGTCACTGTAAAATGTCCAAGTGCTCTCTATTACGATCCAATAAAAGAATATTGTGACTGGCCTGCGAATGTAGACTGTGACGGCAGCACGATTCCTGAAATCGACGACGGTAGTAATGCAAGAAGTGTGGAGAAGAACATTGACATTGCAGACTCTCTGATGAATGAGAACTTCGGTGATGACGACCATATAGTGTTGCTAACATATTATGTGCAGCTGATAACTCTGATGGGGTTTTGATTGCCCACGAAATTTGCAACCATTTCTACAAATGCAAGGGGAGTAAACCAGTTGCTTACAGTTGCCCAGGAGATCTGTTGTTCAACTCAAAACAAAATTACTGCGATTGGCCCCACAACATCTAATGTGGTGAAAGAATTGAGTCTGAAACTCCTGCAAGTGAAAAGAAAAGACAAACTGAAGACCTCAGTAAATTTCATACTATCTGCTCCGCTGAAGGTTCCAACGGCGTATTGGTCGCTCATGAAAGTTGTAACGAATTCTACAAATGCCATGATGGACGTCCAGTAGAGGTAAAATGTCCAGATATTCTTTTATACAACCTCAAGAAAGAAAATTGTGACTGGCCAACACATGTTAACTGCGACGGTAGAACAGTTCCTGAGAATGGGTGGTCCTTGAACTCTTTCAATATAGATAGCGCAAGTGAAAATGATGATGAAAACAATGTAGATAGCACTCGTAAAAACAGTAATAAAAAAAAGGAGAGAGTAAACACAGACACCATAATAAAGTAAGAAACAGAATGCTGACCTTAGTCACCCAGCTAAAACTTGCGCAGATAAAAGCTTTGATGGAAAATTTCTTCATCACGAAAATTGCAACCAGTTCTATAAATGCTTCAAAGGCAAAGAAGTGGTTTTATTCTGCCCGTTAAATCTTTTTTACAACATTCATAAGGAGTATTGTGACTGGCCGTATAACGTTAAGTGTAGCAATAGGGTAGTTCCTGGAAATTACAGCAATGGTAAAGAAGATGGCAAAAATACTAATTCGTCATGCCAGGGCGAGGTCGAAGGGACTATAATTATGTAGCTCCACACGAGAAGTGCAATCAGTGCTATAAATATGTCCACCAGGTCTCCATTACAACGTTTTACTCAAAGTTTGCGACTGGCCAATGAACATAGACTTTCGTTCTTTAACTAAAAAGCCACGTTCTTATTGGTGCCATCTTCTACCACTCTCTATTTAAAGATTCATTGCCTAATTATCAAAGTTCTGTGTAGCATAGTTTAGGATACTATTATTACACTACTGCAGCGGCCAGCAAAAGAGGCATTAATGGACGAACGTTTAAGTCATATCAGTCATATGTAAGTCCATCAATGCCTAGTTGTGGCGAAGGCTAGTATAATGCGCAAAAATTAAAACTAAGCAGTACCTAGGCAGAACTTTATATTTGAAAATACAATTACATTTCAAAATCAATGACGAACAACAACAATATTTTTTTTCGCGTTAAAGTGTTCATTTGTTTTGTTTTACAATAAACAGCTTTCTATTTACATGCCAGTTCGAAATTTAAATACACCCTTTGATAAGTTACCTTCTTGGTTGCCATGTTTCGAAGTAAAAGATCGTTCTATTTCAAAATTATACAGCAGAATTATATTAGTTTACTATATTATTTATTTGGCCGCTAAACCACGACAGATATGGATTTTCATACAATTTTTGCCGGCTGCTGCTCGCATGTATTCGGCCAGTACAGCAATTTCGATTTATCTCGAAGAAGGTTATCAAAATAATGCTCAAATTTTCAAATATGTTTGAGAAAACATAATTATTATATCATTACAATACTATTTACTACAGGGCAATGTTTATACGAAGGCTGCGTTTGCACTACACGGAATTTTAATTGCCTATATGTGAAATCTCCACTCATCTGCCCGTTGATTGGCTTGATAATTAATAGCTGGACACTTAAATTCCGTGTGTATAAGCGGCATAACACTCTTATGATATACAGGTTGGCATCGGGACATCGACGCAGGAACTGTAACCATGAATCCAGCACAGGAATCTAGATCAGTCTAGATAGATCATAGCGTAGAAATTGCTCGTCAGTTATCCTAAGAAAAATTGGCTGTTCCATAGAAAAGCGACCTAAACCTATGCAGTCAAAATGTGTGGAAAAGCTGATTAAAATAAAAATAACAAACGTAAAATTTCAACGTAGCGGGGTTAGTATCATGTACTGAATCCATGGTACAAATTTGCGAGTTGATGTGCCTGCCACCCTGTAGGTGCTGATTTACAAATGCTTTAATCTTATTCCATAACTATGTCATTCATTTTAATCGCTATTATGTTGGTCTCGTTTTTGTGAGAAACCTGCTAAACCCTTAGGCCCACTTCCACCACAACTCACTAAATAGGTTTAATGCTAAAGAAATTTACAACATCATTCTGTCTCTACCATTTTCAAACGATTGAAAGAAACAGAACGATGTTCTAGATAAGTTTAGCGCTAAACGCATTTAGTGATTTGCGGTACAAACGGGCCATAGCTGTTAAGTATAAAGCAACGTGATAATACATAAAATTATCATGTTTTTATTAATTTAAAAAATGCCATCTCAATCAGTCATCAGTGAAATATCGAAAGTTTATGGACTAGGTATTATGTATAAATATGTTATTTAGAAAAAAAATAGTAATAGCAAACACTTTCCACTGTACACTTTTATTATTTAAAATAACACACACTCACACACTTTTATATAATCAAAGCACACACCTACAAAGTGTGTGCTTTGGTTATATAGTTTGTAAGATATTTTTTTGTAATTAACAATTATGGACTTTTTTCTGAATAAATAAATAAATAATAATAATATAAGTACCCACAATTTATTGTATGTTCAAAACCCAAAATACTTTTTCACTTTAAAAGTGAATTAGTATATCAAGATTAATCTAATTTATCAATAGTAGCCCAGAGTCTGGATTCGTCAGGTATAATGTAATAGGATCGCCCCCTAAATACTTATTACTTACTTACGGACTTAAATATAACTGGTGAAATGTAGGATTGTGCCTCTGCCTAACTCGTCAGGGAACACACGTGTTAGTATGTAAGTATTTCACACCCGAGGGCACCAATACGGCATTCAAGAGGTAGATGCTAAAAATCAGCGCTGTGAACGTTTGGTTCGTCCGAAGTCACAGCATTTTGCTAAAGAACGATATGACCGTCTTGCGCAGATATAACGCACGGTTAAAAGGCTGTGCTCCACAGCAGCTAACGGCTAAAATACACACATGTAGGTTTAAACCTACTTAGCTTCACTTCGTATGAAAATGTGTGAGGGATCCTCAACTGCAACCCAAGGCCGTGCTGCGCACAAATGCGTGGTTGGCAATCAAAAGAACCAAGCAGACAGTTCGACAGAACAGCCCGAATGGTGGCTCTGAAATGCGCTACTCAATGCGCCGTACCTCACCTTCACCCCCGCTGACACGTGAATCTGTAACTGCGCAGCGACTCGCCTCATGTTCCGAGCCGCCATAAAGTTTGAATCGGGCTGTAATTGTACTATCTGACATTATATCAGGCATGTCAGACGAGGCATGAGAGACAAGTTTTAGGGTTTACAGTTGCCCAAGAAATCTGTTATACAACTTTCACAAGAATTACTGTGATTGGCCCAGAAATGTTGCTTGCGGTGACAGAACTCTAGCTGGTGACACCGGTGAAAGTGAAAGCCATAAAGACAATGATAATGGAGACCTTCGCCAAGCAATCACTATCTGCTCCGCTGAAGGTTCCGATGGCATATTGCTCACTCATGAACGTTGTAATCAATTCTATGAATGCCATGATGGACAGCCGGTTGCAGTAACCTGTCCACCTCATCTTTTTTACAACCCAGAGACGGAGAGTTGTGAATGGCCGACCTATGTGTCCTGCAAGGATAGAAAACATCCTTAGAATTACCACTCCATCTGTTCCTATTCCATAATGGAGGGTGACGAACACAATTTCGATGTAAGACTGTTCTTGTTCAACCGTAATAGTTATTTTATTATTGTGTATTTATTGTATTGTTAGTTAATTTAACGCAACGACTTTAGAAGATTATTTTTTAACTTCCCGTTTCTTTTAGTTTAAATAAATCAAACGATTTATTTCTCTTAAAAATGAATTGAAATTTAAAGATACAAATGACCACCAGCGAAGTAGTAGATAAGTAGGAGATCTAGGAAGTGTTAAATCAATTTAAATAATCTTTTTACTATCGATGTTTCTATAAAAGCTGGCGATTTAGTCATTACTAACTTAATCTCTATTTGGGGTAGCTTTACCCACATACCACACCACTTGTTTAAAGCAGTAGTAGTAGACGCACGATGCACTAGCAGGTAAGAGTCCGGCATGCCCCTCTGTCGCCACCACGTTGGAGGACGTCCATGAGAATTTCCGTCGCGCACCAAAAAAAAAGGATAAGCACCAAGTGAAGTTAGAGGCTCTATATTCATACACAAGATGAACAACACGGCCGTCTCTTTCAAATACTCTAAGAAAATGATCGCTCTCTGCACGACGCCGACGTCTGTCGTAATAAGCCTATTAAATTACACAGTTTCTCGAGTCCTGTTTGTCGTGTGCCCTGCCTACTAGTCATGGTGCCGTTTTTTACACATTTATTACCTATGCTAGAAATCTCTTCCTGCCTTAACTCACTCTCAGTCGTTAGTCGAACGTGAAAACATTTGCACATCTAAAATTAAGGCGCCGACATTATCTAAACGACAAAAAATTGGCTTCCTGTTTCCCTCTCTCATATTACACTACAATATTGACAGCGCGGTAAGAAAGCAAGAAAGCAGGGAGGTCGTAACCACTCGGTCGCCCTATTTAGGTACTCTGATTCCCTGTTTCTTATTACAGGGCACGAGAAATCGTATAATACGAGTATAAAAGGCCTTTTACTACTAATCGCAGCGAAAAGACGTAGATGTACACGACAACTATATGTCTTGTTGCAGTGACTAGGCGCAATAACGCTCATCGTGAGGTAGATTTTATAGTAACGGTGTTCACAACCTTACGGTGACATATATAATGTTGTGTAACTGAATTATGAAATTATAATTTGTTTAGGATCGTTTATTATTATTATGAGCCTGTTATGTCCCACTGCAGGGCAAAGGCCTCCCTTCCGTCTTTCCATATTCTCCCGTCTCTTGCTCCATCTGGCCAATCCTTTAGATAGGCGTCCAATTCGTCACGCCATCTCTTTCTGGGCCTACCGCGTCGCCGATTCGGTTATTTATTAGGATCGTTTACTGAACCGATTGCTTTGATTTTAAATATAGGTCCGTTTTATCCCAAAAATAATTAAAATTACAATTCCACTGTGCAGTCAAAACAAACAAAAACGGACGAAGTATTTTCTACGCTAGGCCCACGTGTTCAACTGTGTGCGGGCTTACTATTTTTATTGTGACCACAATTTTCTCCCACAATCAGTATAACTAATTTAAGAACATAGGTAAAATAATTATGGTATGGTAAAATAATAATAATAATGGTAATGGTGGTACCATTATTATTTGCACTCGCAAATATAACACTGATTAACAAGTTGCGCTTATCAACGCTTATTTTTTATTATGCCAGAGGGCGTACAAATGTTTGTAATAAAAACAAACAACAATTGTTACAACATAGGTTGGGCTTTGAATAAAACCCCATACTCGGTAAGATTGTAGGTATTTAATGGCATGGAAAGACTGCATTGCAGAAAAGATTGCTTGGAGTTGGCTCAGGTGGCAAAACCTTCAAGCCTGAGTAATGACACCTATAAAGAACGCAGTCTGGACCAACCTGTCGGTATCTTATTGGCCTTTTTTATATCAGCTTCTTCGTTTTGCATAATGTTGTATATGTGTGCGTGGCTGCGTCCATGTTAAAGTATTCGCCTTATCTACGAATAAAATCAGTGTGCATTTAGCAGGCAGTTGTTTCACTTGTCTCCGTTACTCTTATACTTAACATTGGCGACGAGTACCCACAAAAAGAAAAAATCGCGATGGCGGCTCAACAGGTCGGAATTTTGTCAACGTTTGACCATACAGTCCACTCTTGGAAGACGTACAAGAGTCGTCTAGCTCAATGGTTTATAGCAAACGATGTTACTGCAGTCAGCGACGTGACAGGATCGAAACGACGTGCTATACTGCTTAGCGCACTCACAGATGGCACCTACAAACTCGCTTCGGACCTCGCCTTACCGAAGGAGCTTCAAGAAGTGCCATACGAGGACATATTATTGCTGTTAGACAGTCATTTTACACCGAAACGCAGCGGGTTTGGCGAGCGATGCAACTTTTATGCGGCATCGCAGCAAGCTGGTGAAACACCGACACAATGGGCGGCGAGACTTCGTGGGCTGACCGCTCACTGCGGTTTCAGCAATGTAGAAGAAGCCCTACGTGACCGATTTGTAATGGCAATGTTGCCGGGGCGCGAGCGAGATAAATTATTTGCTCAAGACTTGACAGAACTGACGCTGGCTAAGGCGATCGAGTTAGCGGAAACGTTAAGAAGCGCACGCGCCGGAGCGGCAGCCACCGCGCATCTCGCGGGGCAGCAGGAGCAGCAGCTGTACAAGATCGACCCGGCGACAAAGAAAAGTGCGGCATCGGAAGATAAGTGTTCTGTGTGCGGTCGTTCAAACCATACGTCGGCGAAGTGTCGTTTCGCAAAATATAAGTGCAAAAAGTGTAATGTGACCGGTCACCTTCAAAGAATGTGTAAAAAAACAAATTATATTGCCACCACAAGTGACGTGGATGAAGATGATGACGGTAAGCTGTTTAAAATAAGCTGTATAAATGGCGAGCCAATGACTGAAATAGTGACAATCCTGGGGGTAGAATTGAAATTTGAGATCGATAGCGGGTCAGCGGTCACTGTAATATCCCGTACAGTGTATAATAATCATTTTTCAGCTGTGCCATTGTCGCCGACTAGGAAACAGCTGTATACATATGTTGGTAATAAAATAACATGTGCTGGAGTAACTCGTTTACCTGTTACATACTCGGGACAAACACATGAGCTTAGTATTTACGTAGTTAATAACGGCACTGGTCCGCCGCTTCTTGGTCGAGATTTCATTGCGAGTTTTAAATTAGAGCTGCTACCTTGTATGTACTTGAACAAGACGGATAACATGTTTAAACAACTTCAATCACAGTTTCCAAAGGTTTTTTCTGACAAATTAGGAGCGTTTAATAAGTATAAAGTAAAATTGAAAATAAAACCCGGATCTCAAGCAGTGTTTTTTAAAGCACGCCCTATCGCTTTCGCATTAAAAGACAAAATTAATAATGAGATCGATCGTTTACTTGAGTTGGGTGTATTAAAACCGGTTGAGCATGCCGAGTATGCGTCACCCATTGTCCCCGTATTGAAGCGCGACGGAACAGTTAGGCTGTGTGTAGACTACTCAGTCAGTATCAATAAACAGCTGATTGTGGAGCAGTATCCTCTGCCGACGGTTCACGAACTGTTTAGCAGACTACATGGTGGACAACAATTTTCAAAACTTGATTTGACAATGGCGTATAATCAGTTTTTATTAGATGACGAGTCCCAAAAATTAACATGTATTAACACACATCGTGGATTGTTTACATACACTCGTATGGTGTTCGGGTTGTCTAGCGCACCATCCATATTTCAGAGAGCGATGGAATGTGTCCTATCAGATATGGATGGAGTTCTGTGTCTACTTGACGACGTCCTCATCACAGGTGCCACAAGGGACGTTCACCTGCAAAGACTTAAAGCCGTGCTCGAAAGATTACAAGATGCAGGATTAGTGTTACAAAAGGAAAAATGTGATTTTTTTAAAAATGAGATAAATTACCTAGGATATAAAATAGACAAACACGGACTGAAGAAGACTCCTGAAAAAGTTAAAGCTATAGTTGAAGCACCGGTGCCCACAAATGTAGCTAAATTGCAATCGTTCTTAGGACTGGTAAATTATTATAGAAATTTTGTAAAAAATGCTGCTGGTATTTTAAATCCATTATATGACCTGCTAAAGAAAGGGGTAAAATGGAATTGGAGCGAGTTACATAATAAATCTTTTAACAAAATAAAAGAAATATTAGCGTCTGATCAAGTCATAATACGAAACTAATTCTTACGGTCGATGCATCGCCAACCGGTTTGGGAGCCGTGTTATCACAACTAGGAAGTGATGGCACCGAACGTCCAATATCGTTCGCGTCCCGTACTCTTAACGCGGCGGAAAAAAATTACGCCCAAATACAGAAGGAAGCTACTGCCATTATTTTTGGAATACGTCGGTTCCACCAATATTTATATGCCAGGTCTGATCCATTTGTTTTAAGAACGGATCATAAGCCGTTGATATCAATTTTTGGGCCGTATAAAGGTATTCCAGAAGTATCTGCAAATAGGCTTCAGAGATACGCTTTATTTCTCAGCGGGTACAATTACACAATAGAGTATGTACGTAGTAATAATAATGGTGCCGACTATTTATCACGGGCGAGCCTACCGGAGGTTCAGCAGAGCGATAGTACATGCGCAGGCGGCCGCGGCGGCGGCGGCGCCGCCATCGGTGCGTTAGAAGGTGACTCATTCGAGTTGCCGCCGTCCGTCGAGCGCGCGGCTTATATTAACTTTGTAGTAGATGGGAGCTTACCAGTGACACTTAGAATTACGCGAAAAAACGAGTAAGGACGCAATATTAAAGACCGTAATAAAATACGTATTAAACGGGTGGCCTAAAAAAATAACAGACATAAATCTAAGACCATACTGGTGTTGTAAGTTACAACTTTCTGTCGAAGACGGTTGCCTGATGAGGGGACATAAAGTAATTTTGCCGGGAAACCTGAGGCACAGAGTTATGTTAGAATTACATAAATCTCATTTAGGTATCGTCAAAACAAAAGCGTTAGCAAGAGAGCGGGTTTGGTTTCCATGTATAGATGTTGCTTTGGAAAAAATGGTAGGCTCGTGCTATGTGTGCACTCAACTACGCCCCACCCCTCCTCGCGCTCCGCTTTCGCCGTGGAAATACCCTCAGAGTCCTTTTGTTAGGATACACATAGATTACTACTATCACACATCGCTTGACATAATTGACATAAAGAAAAGAAAGAAAGAAAAGAAAGAAAGAAAAATAGGTTTATTTGTCACAGAAACACGTGCAAACAAAAAGATGATTAATTCTAATGACATCATTTAAATCGAAACAAAAAAAATATACATAATTAACCACTTCAATAACACCCACAAGATCTCATACTCACACACACATACACACCCATTCACATACATCAGTACACTCTCCTTCTCTCTCACAACACACACATGCACATACACCTCACCACTTACTCGTACACATATTTGATTAATACTAATATTTATATGCATTGGTATGGTAGATCGACACACTTTTCACTCTTGTAAGTTTCAGTTTTTACTAAATTTAAATGTTGGCCGATCACTGTCTCTTAAGATACAGGATTCTTCCTAGTTTAAGAGACAGGGTTCATTATTTTTGTATGCATAGACCTTGTTTTGTTTGGTAGACCCAATTCTCCTGTGTACAAGCAATGTTTTTATGCTTATTCTATTGTATTGACTTGTTCTGAACTGTGTCTGTGTGTATTTATTTATTTTTTGGATAAATAAACAATTTTATTATTATTATTATAGATTTTCTGGGCCCTATTCACGGACACACGTTTTTGGTTGTTGTAGACGCCCACTCTAAATGGGTACAAGTTTATGATATGATAAACACATCAACCTCAATAGCGGTGATTGATAAATTATACGATTTTATGTCTAGGTTTGGGTTACCCGAAACTATAGTTAGTGACAATGGCACCGCCTTCGTATCTCAAGAGTTCAAAAATTTTTGCAACTCCAACGGCATAATACACGTGACGTCACCAAGCTATCATCCGGCTAGTAATGGTCAAGCCGAAAGTTACGTAAAAATTGTAAAAAAGGGTATTAAATCGTGTATATTATCGAACAGCAATGTACGAGAAAGGAAATTGAACTTATTAAAGTACCTATTCGATTACAGGAACTCGATTCACAGTACTACGGGATTGTCACCAGCGCAGTTATGGCAAAAAACTTAGGTCACGCCTAGATCTACTTAATCCAAAATTACACACCACATCAACTTCATCCAACGTACCTAATGTGGTCAAAAATAAACAGTGTTCGCAGATTGAGTCATACGGCGGTAAAAACAGAGAAACCTATTCTGTAGGTGATAACGTCTTGTATAAGAACAATGTTAATAATAAAAACAGTGTTTGGAAAAGAGGAACTATTGTAAAGCGAATAGGTAAAGTCATGTATCTAGTTAAAGACATTCACTCACTATTAGAGCATAGAAAACATAAAAATCAATTAGTTTTATATAAAGGTATCAATGCAGACGAAGAAACATTCTGGGATTGCGACAGTAATGACCATGTAACATTACAACAAGATAACAACAGTACGTCACTGGAATCGATAAGGCCCAATACACCAGTGGTGGGGGAAGGTGATACAGAGACAGAATCTGAGCAAGCATTGACAAACACTCAGAATATAAATAGCCTTCCGCAACCTTTATCATGTCCAGTTGTTGAAACGGCCGATCAGTCCACATCTCAGAACGAAGACCCTGAGGAGTTCCATGAGGCTCTGTCGGAAAGCAACTCACCACAAATGAATGAACAACTGATACAGAGGTATAACCCACTATCCCGGAAGTTGTTACGCAAAATACCTAGAGTAAACTATAAGGACTAACTTTAAATTATTTGAGACTGTTACCTATAGTATGGGGGAGGAGTTGTTGTATATATGTGCGTGGCTGCGTCCATGTTAAAGTATTCGCCTTATCTACGAATAAAATCAGTGTGCATTTAGCAGGCAGTTGTTTCACTTGTCTCCGTTACTCTTATACTTAACACATAAAGATTGAAGGTAACATAAAAAAGACAAAATAATATACGACCTGGATTTTTGGATACGCAAAACCCTAAAAGGGGTCATCGAGCTTACCATTATTCAATTTTTAATACGGGACCAAACCAAAAAAGCGAAAAAAAAGCTGTTGTTCCATGCATTTGGACCTCAGGACAGCTCTATTTTTTTCGCGAATTCTGGGTTTGTCATTTGGTAAAAAAACACCATGATGAGACGTACTCATCATGGTTAACTCATCATTACACGTGTAATGATCTCTTATCGAGTTAAATGTGTTGATCCTCATATATATTTCAGTATGACAAAACTAACTAGGTATGTACATCCTAATTTGTTATGTATTAGAAAGTAATGACAAAATATATAATAGAATATTCTTTATCAAGTACACCATCGGATATAAATGTAAAAATAGTTACAGAGGCATCCAAAAGTTAGTTTACATTTTTCCAATTCAGCTGTGACACACCACAATAAGATTTAAAGTTCTAATGATCCAAATGTTTGAACTGTTATAACGTTGTTATTGACTAATTAAACTACCTTTGACTTATCATAAAAAATAATCAGGTAAACCCTTAAATCATCTTTTTTATTTTAAATCATAATATGGCATCACAGCCGAAGTGGAAAAATGTCAATAACTTTTGGAGGGTACTGTATATCTATACTAATATTATAAAGAGGCAAGATTTGTATGTATGTTTGTAACGAATTGGCTCAAAAAGTACTGGACCGATTTTAAAAATTCGTTCACCATTTGAATGCTAAATTATCACTGATTAATATAGGCTTTTTTTTCCACTCGTGCAAAGCCGGGACGGGCCGCTAGTATACAATATGTCCCGGAATTAACGCACACTACCAAACACCAAATACAAATTGGAATATTCTGTTTTAATTACAATTCTACATACAATGAACTTTTACTATTATGTATAAAACATTGTTTATTTAAACAAATCAATAAATAACTTATGAAGTTATGACGTATAGCGTATAACCCAGATAGATGATAGCTCTATTCTATCTTAACAGAAAACCAATTATGAAGATAATTGTTTATTTAATACTTCAAGCACATAAATGTACAGAGGCGTACTTACTATGGCATTTTCTACCATTCAACCTTTGGGTAATGCAGAGACAAACCACTGTTTCTACATGAGTGCAATCATGAAAATTGAGGAATAAATATTTTAAGTATAGAGAAAAGCAAAAACCTATTAAAATTATAAATATAATTTATACGTAATTACATAAAAAAATAAGCACAAATAAATATACATAAATGCATGAATACAATAAAAAGAAATAAGACACACAATGAGAAAATAATATTACTGTTGTGATGATATTACCAGCTTCTTGCGAATGTGCTCGCGAACCTTAACGTAACGTATCTAATGTTCCTTGTAGTACACTCGGTTCACTCTGTCAAATCTACGAGTCTTTTATACAAAAATAATATTTTACATAAAATACAGTTTGTAACAGTGTTACAAACTGTATTTTAATTAATTTACTACTTCTGTCGGAATATTTTAATATGCGGTAGGCTTCATTAACAACGTTTTTAAATATTCAAAGATATTCAAATAATTCTTGTGTTCACTTTTACTTTGGTCGGTAGACGACTTCCATTTCCTATTTTTTTGTGTGCCTACATATAATAATATCTAAAAGGAACTTTGTCTGACGTATAAGCTTGTTTCTATTTACAAATTGAAACCGTCGTCGTCTGGATGTTGTGACGTATCGCGCTCGATTTCGCGTTCACGTGACCATTGGTTTATCTTTACGCAATGATTTCTTAAAACGACGAGACGATGAGAGTTGCCATCCACGCCGCCGTCTTTCGTCAGATAAGAGGGTCTTGAATCTAAAAATTTTAAAGCTGACGTGACGCAACCTTCGGCTATCAGCACCCACGACATTAAGGTTGCGTTTGAGCAGAATCGGGGGTCTAAAGTGTTCGCTCAACAATAAGGGAGGTCCCATCTGACGAAACTAAGACCTGCGGATGGCAGAATCATGACTTCGAAGTCCGAGGTACTTGAGAAAGTCGATACCTAATGTTTACAGGCGCTTATACTCTACGTAGACGGCGGAACCAGCGGAACAAAGTGCAGACGACCATCGGGCATAATTAACGCACCATTACACAGAGGAAATCCTGGATGTCGGTAGTGCGAGATAAGGGCGTATTTTGAGCAGCTAAAGAAGAACAAGGCACCGGGTGATGACGGAATAACGACAGATCTCTCTACAACTCCACAAATGCGAAAGACGAGTCATACTGACGTCACAAAATCCTGCATCTCGCAAGCAGAGTTTATCGCGCAACTAAAATACATACAACGGCCGACATGAGTCATTGGGCCGCCAGACACAACACCCGTGTGGTCGGAGGATCCTCCCTTTTCTATGGAGGTTGAGTGAACTTTACACCCTGTTTCTCACACCTCTAGATGTTTGTCTATTGCCACGATGACTGTCTAGATCCAGGACCAGAAAACCAGCCCCACCTAAATGTTCACAGGGGTGGTATTTCCGAATCTTTAAGACGCTGGACTGGACTGGACAGGGAATCAATATAAGCGGCGAGTACATTTCACGCCTTCGCTTTGCCGATAACAACGTCATAATGGCAGGGACTCGGGAACAGTTAGACCAACTGCAGCACAGCCTAAATGGAGTCTCAAAAAAATCTGGTGTTCCCTACATTTATGTTCGCATAACTCGTCAAAATATAGAGAACACCAGATTATTTCTCGCGTTTTGGGTTTGGTCCCATAGTAAAAGTTGTTCATAATGATGAGTACAATGACCCCCAGAGTTGAGTGAAAAAAACACGTTGTGTATTAGTATTTTTTCAACTTTCATAAATACCTGTTTCACAACATCATTACGTAACAATAACCCGGCTTTTATTACAAACGCGTATAATATTACTATTACTCGAATAACAGAGAACCCAAATATAAATCAGAAATTACGGGAAAATATTTATTGTGGGAGGAATATACGGTAATTTGTGCTGTCAGCATGAAAGAAAACCTGATTGGGATGCCATGTTCACGAGAATCACGATACGACGTGGGTTCAAAAACTGAATGGAAAATCATTTATTTCATTAATAAATATATTATTATTATTATGAGCATTTGTGGTAATATGACCGTTTTCTCACTTAGATAATAATTGTACTTCTATGTTCATAAAATATATGGAATGCGTGCACGTTATAACGTTATCGAAATAGGAAATTTAAAAGCGTCTTATGTTCATGTTTTTGTGTTTGTTTGTTTCTGCTTTGCAGTTTGGCAGAGGTAATGTATCTTGTTAGATAATTATTTCTGTGAAAAACAATATTGAAATTTTTGTTTTTTATAATTTTGTACCAACGTAAGTTTTACTACATTTGCACTGGAAACATCTGAATAACGAACAATTGAGGTACCGACCAAGTGATAGAAGTACTCTATGTAAAAAAAAACAGTAAAGTACCTACATACTTCATTAAACAAACACAATTAAAAATTCGTTATGAATCGGGTTCGCTTAGTTAATTAAACTCTTTGCTTTGATACCGAATTATTGGTATCATAGTATTTTACACAGAGCGACTGCCTATCGACCTCCACAACCCAGTTTCTGGGTAAAACTTTCGTTTTACCCAACGCTTTGCTTTCGTTTTCGTTTTACCAAGAGGTTTCCCTCTTGGTAAGACCACTGGTTGCCAGATTTTCGGGCTTCTGACTACCCGTAACGCCTGTCAAAGTGGTATTAACCATATATTGTCACGTATTTATTGTTGTAAATTAAAATAATTAGCAAGCAAATAATAACTAATATGAATGAATGAATGAATTGCACCGATCCCAGCGTGGTTAAACCAGACTCGATTAATCGAATGAACCCCAAGATTCGCACTAGCTCCTGTAGCCTCATGTTCATGGTGCTACAGCGACCATTGCATATCAAGGAATAGACCGGGGGGCGCGGTAATTGGTAGGGAGGACGTGCCCGTAGGATAGGGAGGGATTTAAGAGCCTACCGGATATGCATCCTAGAGCAAGCATTGGACTAGTGGAGAGATGGGTAATTATTATCTATGGATGGGCATCTTTTAACGACCTTGCCTCCAGGTTGGTTCAGGTCGAGCTTCATCGGTGAGACTTTTAGCGGTGTTCTACTGCTTTCTCGGTTCTTTTGTATGTCACTGCTCTGCTGTGATAAGTTGTGTTAGATGTTGCTGTTTTCAATATGGTCGTCGGAGGTCTCGCTACTATCCGTTTCCGGTTTTTGTAAATCTCACAAGCAGCAATCTTGATCTTATTTCTCCGGGTTGGTTCAGGTCCAGCTTCATCGGTGATTCTTTTAGCGGGGTTCTACTGTTTTCTCGGTCCTTTTGTATGTAATAGCTCTGCTGTGTTATGTTGTGTTAGATGTTGCTGTGTGTGTGTGATGAAGCAAATAATAACTAATACCTAATTAATTAATAAAAATAAATCGTTACTTTACTTAAACTATAAATACACAAACTAAAATAAAGCGTCGAAAAATTCATCCACATCGCTGTCGACTGCTAATGTACCCAAGAGACTGGCGGCATTACCACGTTGAATGGCAATGCTTAGCCTCTGGCCAAGGTAAAGGCCAGCCCTTGGGACACGGGAAGTGCCAACCAGGCAACCAGCCTTTTCGAAATTTCCTTATAAAGACCATGAGCACTCGGACCCCATGGCCCGAGGGTTTCAACCCCAAACGGCTCGAAAATATAATTTCCGATAAGGTTATTATATTTTCGCCGCTTGAGGTTAGAGTTATGTTATGTTACTATCTCGGAGTCGGCTGTCAGTCTAACAAGGCTGAAAGCCGACTCCAACATAGTTGGGAAAATTGCTTGATACTAATTTGCATAATACATCACGTTATAGTAAATATGACACGTGTAATGTCATAATTCTAGTCTCAAATATTTTAATATCTGATTGATGTTTGTCCCCAAAGCTGTTTGCCCAAACACAATTTGTGAAACTCTGCCCACAGAAACAAAACAAGTCGATCAATCAACTCTCCCTCACGACTCAAACAGTTTGTATTTTTACAAACTCTTCTGCGTTCTTTCTCTAATGTTATTGAACTTATAACTTATACATAGGCTAATAAGATAAAGCACATAATTATTTAATCCCTTCTCAATAATATTTAATTTAGGACAGCTACAATTAATGCATTAGAAGTTACTATTTGAACTCTTAATCCTAAATGGCTCGCTTTCAATTAAAAAAATAAACGATATTTTTAGTTGTTCAAGCTTTTATTAGTTGTTCATTGAATAAAAATTTAAAAAACTTTTATTCGATTGGAAATAAGCAGTTTTATACTTCTAATCCTTTAAACCATAAAGGCCCCTCCAAACAGACGCGACACGCTACGCGAATCGCGAGCGGTGTCTTTGTGTCGCGTGCGATTCGCGTCGCGTGTTGCGCCTGTTAGCAGGAGCCTTAATGAATCTCCTTCATCTATGTTAAAATTATCAAACATTGAAACTTCATACCATATATTAAATTTTTGTGTACTTATCACAGTCTCAAGTTTTCAAACATAAATAAAATAAAAGCTTCTAATAATAAAATAATAACAACGGTGAATGTATTAAATATGAATGTAATAGGTCGGGGCAAAATTATTTTCGTATTTTGAATCTATTGTTAGTAATCAAACCTCTTTGGCAGTACTGAATCCAACTGGCTGGTTTTAATACTATTAAATGTTAACATTCTAAAGATGCAATAAATTTTAAAAAAAAACTAGTTCCCGCCATTTATCAATTGTTTTTCAAGCAAGCAACATGAACGTATGTGACGCAGAAATTCGGTACATTTTAAAATTTTATTATAAAAAAGGTAAAAATGCAACGAACGCCGCGAATAAAATTTGTGCGGTTTACGGACCTAATGCGGTATTAATACGAGTAGCACAAATGTGGTTCAAGCGTTTCAAGTCAGGAAATTTTAGTGTGAAGGATGAAGCTCGCTCTGGATGCCCTGTCACGGATAAAATCAGTGTCATTTTTGAAAAAGTGGACCAAGATCGACATATTAGTAGTTATGATATTGCTAAAGAACTGGATGTTGATCACAAAACAGTTTTACGGCATTTACAAAAGTATGGTAGTACCCAAAATGGTGGTACCCAAATATCAAGTTTTTTCTTGTACCCAGACAAGAAAAAACTTGATATTTGGGTACCACATGATCTCACTGAGAGAAACTTAATGCAACGTGTTTCCATTTGCGATTCTTTGTTGAAACGTAATAATTCCGACCCATTTCTTAAACGGTTGATTACGGCTGATGAAAAATGGATCACTTACGATAAGAATGTCCGAAAAAGATCGTGGTCGAAGCACGAACAAGCCCCACAGACCGTGGCAAAGCCCGGCCTGATTCGGAACAAAGTGATGCTGTTTGTTTGGTGGGATTGGAAAGGAATCGTCCACTATGAGCTTTTGCCGCCGGGTAAAACTATCGATTTTGACCTCTACTGTCAACAACTGATGAGGTTAAAAGAAGCTATTGAGAAAAACCGGCCGGAGCTGGTGAATAGGAAGGGCGTGGTGTTTCATCACGACAACGCCAGACCGCACTCATCTATAGCCACTCTGCAAAAATTGAGAGAGCTTGGCTGGGATGTGTTGATGCATCCTCCGTATAGCCCTGATCTTGCTCCATCAGATTTCCACCTGTTTTGGTCACTTCAAAACTTTTTAGGAAGCATAAAGTTAACCTCAAAAGAACACTGTGAAAAGTACCTGTCAGATTTTTTTGATAAAAAATCTCAAAACTTCTACAACAATGGGATCATGGCATTGCCCACAAGATGGCAACAAGTCATCGATCAAAACGGCACATACTTAATATAAATAAATAAAAAATTAAACCTAAAAGAAAAAAAATTTTTTAGTATGAAAAATACGAAAATACTTTTGCCCCGACCTAATATTTGTGTGTGTGTGTGTGTGTGTGTATTTAAGGTTCTGAGATTTGGAATAATTAGGCAAGAATCACACAGTAACGGTAAGTTTTATTTTCCTAAAACGACCTTCTGTTTTACTTTTCAGTGTAATATTTTTATGGATAAATAATGCCAACAAGCAATTTTATTGACAATAAAATTCCCGTATATAATAAAATATTCCCTTTGAATGTATTTGCCTTTAAGCCTTCACACATTTTACTGTCGTGCTTGATATTAAGGCGAAGAACAAACGAATTGTTTCAAACGGAATTTACAATAAGAGACATTTGGTATCAAAAATAGGTGTTGATTTTATTTCGACGTTCAGTTTATTACTTTAAAGGGACAGTAAAGTGAATATTATATTCTTGTCAAGTCTTTCGGTTTGTAGGGTTAGCCGTAAGCTTGAATTGTGAACACTTTTATTATTTCTGATCAAAAATGTAATGAGGAAATAATGTTAGTGTTTATTTCGATAGAGATTTCAGCTAATCATGATCAAGAAGATCATTCGATTTCAAAATTTTAATGATTTTACAGTCAGTACAAACGTTTAAATTGAAAACTGCTGTAGTTTTTAGACTAGCGTTAGAGCTCAGAAATATATATTTCAATAATAAAGGTATACTTAAAGTCTATTTAAGTACATAATTAAAATCAATGACGCTTGTAGATACATAATATCTAAAATCTTTATTACAAACACAATTATAAACAATGATAATATAAACACGACACGCCGCACAAAAATACTATGGAAAAATAGCTACGAAGGGCACAATCATCTACATTGCTGTCAAATGTAAAAGTGCCCAAAAGATGCAAATGATGTTGATTACTTTGTTCGAAAAATATACCTACCAGTCAACTGCATCACTGCCTTGACACCGACGTGCAGCCCGTTGACAAAGGTGTCCAAACTCAGACATGCTATGAAGTAATAATAATAAATACATTTATTTCAGATTTTAATCCATAATTATGTTGCTATTAAAAGTCTTATCCTAATGTTAATACAATCACAAAATTGAAACGACTGACACCTACGTGTGCAGCCATATCCAGTGAGCCAGCATGGGGCTGTCCCACCTAACACAATACACTCAAGTGTAAGTTTTAAAACAATAACAATATTCTAACTCAAGTAGTTAGTAAGATTTAAAATAATAACATTATTATAACCCTAGGTTAAGATTTTTTTTAAATCTTTTATTGTTTGGCAGCCCTAGCGCTGACACGTCATTAGTATATTAAAGTGTCAGTTCACCCAGCTTGTGTACAGACACAGTCACTCAGGCACTCTTTAGTTCCATTTCTCTGAAACAAGTGCACACCATTAATTTACACAAAAATGGAAAAAATACCCGAATACGAGGAATTCATTAAACAAATAAAAATTAATTTATGGCTTGCAGGAATCCCTTATGGTGATCCTAAGATTAAATTTCGATTCTTTGCCATGTATATCCAACTTTTCTTGATGTTTGTCTTCGAAATATCATTCTTTGTTTCAAGAATATCGGCTGAGAATTTCCTCGAGCTAACGCAACTGGCCCCGTGCATGGGAATCGGATTATTAACAGTTTTGAAAACAGTAGCCATAGCACAGAAGAGAATGAAAATCTACGATCTGTCTGAGTGTCTAAGAAAACTCTATCAGAACATTTTGAAGGATAACAAGAAAATTAGCCTTGTGAAAAAAGATCTCATTCTCCTCCGCCTCTTGATAAAGTACTATGTCATTTTGAATGTAGTACTTACTTTTGTGTACAATTTCTCAACTCCTTTTATTATAATGTATCATTATTTTACTACAAATGAGGTCATATATATATTGCCGTACGCAGTACTGGTGCCATTCTCAACGGAGGCCTGGTTGCCTTGGACTGTTGTGTACGTTCATTCAATTATGTGTGGTAAGTAAAATCACTAAAGGCTTTTAAAGTCGAGGGTTCTAGACCGTGTGTTATCTTACAATTCTCTTTTACGGGAAGCCCAAATCTATGTAGCTAAAAATAAAGATCAAGATAAAATTTAAAATGGTCTTGGTTTCCCAATATGCTTGTCTTTTCAATATTTTATCTAAGTTAACAGTTTGATTTTCAATTCCAGGTTTCATTTGCGTATTATATTATACGTCAGTCGATGGTCTTTACTTTGTTCTGAGTTCTCACTTGTGTGCCAATTTCAGTGTCATTAGTGACATGATCGAAAGTTTAGATAAATCTACAGAGGATAATTTGGCAAACATTGTTAAAGAACATCAGTACATATTGAAGTAAGTATATATCAAAGTTCTTAAATTATTAAACATTATTAGATGCCAAAATAAATACTGATTCAATTAAAAATTTAGTTAATGCTTGAAAAGGAAAAGGAAAAGGTGTTTATGAAGATTCATCATGACTATTATTAGGTACAAGTATTTACGGTAAACAAGATTAGTAATCATTGCGTTATATTATCAGATGAAACTCCGTCAAAATCATCCTTATTACGTGTTGTCGTATTAGTTACCAATTATATCCTCTGTTGGTTATTACAATAATACGAAAAAACAGAAATTGCCTGTCAAAAAGAATCTGTGTTGTGCTCAGTCTTATTTGGTGAGATTAATGACGTACACGCGATATAACTCCACAATATTCGGATTGAATCCTATCTGGTGCAGCCCCTAAATCTGATTCTACTGATAACACATGTTTGTGGATTCTATTCGCGTAGATATCGTGGTTTTTAATCAATGTTTAATACCTAAATCACAATTATAATGTTGGGCCTCTTGCCGAAATTTTACACGTTGAATAGATAACTATCTCAAAAATGATACGAAATCGATAAGAATAAATCAGGAATCAACCATATTTTTAAAAAAGAAAGAAAAATAGAGTTTATTTGTCACAGAAACTAGTGGAAACAAAAAGATAATTAACTTGAGTATTATATACATAATAACAAAATAGACGATTGCATTCGCCATAAAAGCAAAAAAAAAAGAACCACATCGCAAATTACTCATTACGCAAACCATACCAATACTTTTGACGATTATAGCCCACAATCTGCCATATCATACTAATTAGATAATTAAATAACAATAAAACGAGGAGAAATAATCAACGTCACTATAAACAATTTCAGGCTGGGGGAAAACTTGGAAGATATTTTTACGGCACCCAATCTGTTTAATGTTCTGGTCGGCTCTTTGGAGATATGCGCGCTTGGATTTAATTTAACGGTAAATTTAATTACAATCATGGTAATTTAATGGAATCATGTAAAGCTGTTTCAGTCTGGGGAAATGTATGTTACGTCACGTAGTTGAGCTTAATTCCTGTTGCCACTTTTTACATTAATACAGCTTAATATAACGTGCATCAAAGTATTAAAGGCCATCTAACTGAACCATTTTCTCCATGGAACCAACATCGTAATTGCGAAAAAAATATCGTGCGTGAGTCGTTGCCCGGAATATTACCACTTCATATATTTCATGTTAACACCATCTTTTTGTAATTTATATTTTATTTCTTATTTTGATATTTGTTTTTTATTTGTATCTATCGTATGCTGCATTGGTTGACTTTTATGCGTCATGTTTGCCGCAAATAAACATATTTTCTTTCTTTCTTTTCTTTATATCAACTGTCCCATACAAACGTTCAATATCTACTCGACGCAATATAATGACGATTTTTTAACAAGCATTTGTGCTTTGTGTAATCTCTAGAGGAGATCTGATTTGCATTTTTTTTCCGTCGCTAGCGCGTTAGCCGTCCCAGACACTATGAGATGGATAATTTGCTGTTTAGATACTTTAGTGATATATTATGTCACCAAAGCTTAGTAGCACAGCACTACTGTGAACAATAAATATCTTGAAAAAAATTGCAAATCAGATCTCTAGAGACTACACAAAGAACACAAAAAAATCGTCATTATATTGCTGGTTTTTCTCAACACCTGGAAACAACATCGTCTTATCCACGTCGTTGTTTGTCGTAAGAGCGTGTGCCAACCGCTGCCGTGGACCGAAAACGCTTTTACACACAGCCTGTTTCATAATTCTTAAGCCTGACTTTTCAATCGTCAGATAACTTTTCACTACAGAAAAAATATCACACTTTGACATATTTTCTACGATATTTATAAAAATTATCTGACTACTGAAAAATCAGTGTTTTTTTTTTTGTCTCAACAGACTGGGAGCTGGGAACAAGTTCCTGGCTGCATCATTTTCCTCTTTTCCGTCCTTTTGCAAATCTTCATGATGAGCGTGTTTGGTGAAGTTATGATAAGAGAGGTAATATTCATACTTCTGCTAATTATAATAATAAATGCAAATTTAAACGAATAATTTAATTAATCTGGGTATTTGCATTCAGAGCAAAAAGATTGGCGATGCCGCGTTTCTATGCAAATGGTATGAAATGGATGAACAATCTAAGAAGATCATTTTGACGATAATGATCAGGTGAGAAAATCAAATTTGAAATGTGTCTGGGTAAAGGTGATGGAAGTTATTTAGATAGTATTAGTAATCAAATTGAAAAAAATGCTTATACTACGTGTAACTTTAAATGCGCAAAACCTGAAAATAGTTTGTTCATAATTGACTACTGAATCGATTTCAGTAATTTTTAATATAGGTTTTTTATTTTAAAAATTATGCATTTTGCCATACTATCCACCGATTGAGCCACAGAAAATTAAGTCTTATTTTAAAGCAATAAGATTCAATTTTGAATGCATAAACTAATACATGGATCAACACGATTTTCTTAATAAAAATAGCTTAAAAAATAGTTTTGGTCATTGTATTATTACATAGTTTTATCTATATCATTCAGCATCCTTATCAATCAGTATCAATCAGCAAAAGACGTACGGTAACAAACCATACATCTTTTTGGTAAACAATGCAACAGGAACTCAATGCTCTAATTGGGGTGTATGAGGTTTTGCGTATTTAACGTTACACGTTGTATAATATTTTCTTGAACACAGTAATCATATTTGACCATTGCTTGTATTATTTAACCATGGTGTATAGTCGTATAAGGTGTAAACAGCACAATTACAAGATTATAACTGGCTATGAAATTATGTGACGCAAGTTTTCTCCCAAATTGTTAATTTGATTTTTTTTTTTGTTTATGCTCATTTTTATGCGTCATATTTGCCACAAATAAACGTATTTTCTTTCTTTCTTTCTAAATTAATGGGGAAAGAAATTCCGGTTATATAAACATTTGTAGGGCAGTTTATATGCAGGGTGGGCCATGTTCTCAGTAATAGCTGTACAACACAATGGGTCAAAATCCCTTGACACTTCACACGACACTCCACGTTAAGACAAATATTGACCAGCGGGGTAGTTACGTAACACACTAACTGAGCAATGGCTTTCATTTTGACAGTTCAACAACATTCATTGCGTGATTTGCGTTATAGAGCAGACGAAGCAAGGGAGTAGCAATATCCTTGAAAATATTATAAGATTATGACTCAAAATGAGTCAGATTCTAATAATAATCTAAGAGTTCTGGTGCATTGAAATCAATTTTACGAAAGTTTTTCTTTAAAGAAATCCTATAAAAGGTAGAATTTATTTAAACTATATCAATAAATGCCTGTCCTAATTAAAATAATTAAGTTTCATGATTTTGCATTGATCAGTGTTTTTTGGCAGGCGACATAGGTAATACGGAACAATACAATGTTGGAACATGGGTAGACATTTCGGTCGGTTAATAACTGTGAACGGACTGTAAGTGTAGAATCCGTTCACAGTTAGGTATTAACCGACTTCAAAAAAGAGGAGGTTCTCAATTAATTTGATTAAATAGGTATTTTTTTATGATTGTTACCTCAGAACTCCGTTGTATAAAAGCCGATTTGCAAAATTATTTTTAATTGAAAGGATATAGTTACTGTCAGTTTGGTCCCATAGAAATTTCATCAAAATCGGTTCATTAGTATGGTTTATAAACCAAAATTACTGGTAAAAATTCAAGTAAACGATATTGCGTCGTTTGCTTTCATATGACTTTCAGGGGTAGCTTAGTGGAATTTTCATGGGATACACTGTGGCCGTAAGTGCCGTATCTTTACATTTAATCGACTTCAAAAAAGAGGAGGTTCTCAATTCGACTGTATTTTTTTTTGTATGTACTGTTATGGGATATCTCCGGCAATTGTAAATCGATTAAAAAAAATATTTTTAGTGGATAGAGATCAGGGAGCAGAAGGCCAATTCTCGTAATTTAAAACGTTCAAAATCTAGTCGCAGTCTCATCTCGGCGACAAACAAATGTCAAAAACTTGTCAAAATGTAGGGAAATTAGAGGTATTTTTGAAAGATTGAGACTGAGATCAGACTGTGAACGTTCTTAGGCCTCTGCCTCGAATCTTGCGGGCAGCGGGGTGGCAGCGGCGGCGGCGTGGGAGCGGCAGGATCTTATGCGTACATTTAAATGGACCGGTTCTCGAACACAGCGGCGCGGGAGCGGCGGGGGAGCAGACAATGAGCGGTGCACTCCAGTCAAGCGGCGACCGCCCGCGCGTCTGCTAACTGCTTTGCAGTGTTGTGCTATTTATTTTTGTGACGTATGGAAATGTCCTCGGACGTGCAAGAGCAAATTGTTATACTTACCTTAGCGTCAAGTGTAATTTTTCTGCTGGAGAT
This sequence comes from Globia sparganii, assembly GCA_949316385.1. Lineage (NCBI taxonomy): Eukaryota > Metazoa > Arthropoda > Insecta > Lepidoptera > Noctuidae > Globia > Globia sparganii. Next base: position 14,337,288 of record OX438665.1, on the reverse strand, counting down.
ATGTATATGCTGTATAGTTTTGGATTAATTTCAGATTCTAAATCGCCTTTGATAGCTTCAAGAATATAGTCAAAAGTTTCTACACTAATTCTGGTGTAGCCGTAGAATTTGTCGGGACATTGCCTCTGTTCATTGTAATTTCTAAAAAACTCGCCTTTTATTTTCTTTGCCCTATAGTAGGTATTATAAATCGAGCGTTGAAGATGTTGTCGCCGTTGGTCAGACATTTCATTCGCGAATAAAAACAAATATCTCGACGACACAACCACAACACTACGCCGCTATAGCGCCGCGCGATCTGCCCGCTGGTTTCGAGAACTGAGGGGCAATCCTCGTAATTTTTAAGAACGTTCACAGTCTGATCTCAGTCTCAATCTGTCAAAAATACTTCAAATTTCCCTACATTTTGACAAGTTTTTGACATTTGTTTGTCGCCGAGATGAGATTGCGACTAGATTTTGAACGTTTTAAATTAGCAGAATTGGCCTACAGGTCTGCGTTGCCCGCGCCGCTCCCGCGCCGCCGCCGCCGCCGCCCCGCTGCCCGCAAAATTCGAGGCAGCGGCCTTAAAAATACGAGAGTTGCCCCTCAGGTGTGGTCCCATATAAACTGTATTAACTTTGCTTGGGTAGTTTTAGAGTTAGCTTTATAAGTACGTATTTTTGTCACTTAGTTTATATTGATGATGTTATAATAACTTCCTTTCACTGATATTTACATAGCAAGTAGAGTTATACGAATTTGTGTGGGGTAATAAGTACAACTTGAGAGTGAAAAATAAAAACTTTGTTACAAAAAACAACAATCGACTTCCAAAAAAGACACTACAAAGTGAAAAATAACTTTAAACTTGGAAGTCAGTGTCGTTGGGTTCGCATTTTCGTTGTTTGCCACCGCCTTCCAAAATTAATGTAATTTTCCACCAATTTTAAGTCATAGTGATCTTTATTCTCATTCTAATAAGGTTGCTGTCAGGTTGCTGCTGTTAGAGGTAAAATAACTGTGAACGGACTGTACTAGTTGTGAGATGTTTTTGACATTGGCTCTCATTTTATTTTCCCACACACTTATTTGACCCGGTGGCTTTCTGTTACTGTTAGCCTGCATCATCCCACTGCTGGGCAAAGGCATCTGCCCATGACTTCCAGCTCTTTCGATCTAGGGCTAAAGTGGTCCACTGATCATTTGTTTTGTCAAGCTCGTCCCGCCATCTTCTACGGGGTCTGCCGCGATGCCTTATAGCTGTGACAGTGCTCCATGTGGTGGTTATTTTGGCCCACAGCTCATTGAGCATACGGCACACGTGGCCAGCCCAGTCCCACTTCAGCTTAGCGACTTTTTGAGCAACGTCTGTTATCTGTGTTTTGAAGCGCAATGTGGTGTTGCGAATATGGTCTGTCAATTACGACTAGAATCTGCGCTCCATTGCACGTTGTCAAACCTTGAGTTTAGACTTTTATTTAGATTTTTATCAAAGACCACGTCTGAGATCCATACGTCAGAATGGGAAGGATGCACAATTCCATAATTTTTCGCTTTAGTGTCAAAAGCAGATTTCCTTTCATAACCCGGTGGCTTAACTTACGAACACTATGAAAAGTGACAAGTTTTGTTCGCGACAAGGACGCCATTACCGGGTTTGATGGGGGAACTGCTTTGTGTCCAGTACTATAAATACTGAGTACTTAATGAGACAGTAAATCACCAGCATTTACAAAATTAATTATCTTATGGCCTGACCAAAACTATATCTGGACTTTACAAGAGACTGACCTCTGAGTTTCTTTCGGACTTTCGTCTACGAGTAGTCTGATAGAAAACAGCGAACTGATCTAGTATTAAAAGATAATTATTTTTGATGTTTAAAAGAGTTTTTTTTTTTTTAAGTTTGCCTACATTGTCCTACTCTTGAGCAAATATGCTTGTTGGGCCTCCCCCAAATCCTCTCAGGTATCCTTTTCTAGATCCCTTCTGGTAGGCGTCTAGGTCGTTACCTAAGTTCAATAGAACGCAGAATTTTAGGCGATAAACGAACTGGCATAATACGAAACACTGCGCTGCGCTTCAAAACAGGGATCCTAGACGTAGCTAAAAAGGCTGTCAAGCTGAAATGGGATGGCGAGACAACCAATAACATCCTACAAATATTATAAATGTGAAAGTTTGTGAAAATGTTTGTTACTCAATCACACGTAAACAGTTGAACGGATTTGGATAAAATTTAGCACACAGATAGCTTATAACCAGGAGTAACATATAGGATACATTTTATCCCGATATTTATTTATTTATCAAAACTTTATGCACAAGTAAAAACTGTACAAAGGCGGACTTAATGCCTTGGGCATTTTCTACCAGTCTTCTTTACCTTACCTTGTCTTATATTCCCACGGGATCGAAGCTATCGCGGGTGAAACCGCGGCGCGCTGCAAGTTTATCATCATTTAATGTTGACAATGTTTCAGGTCTAAGAAACCTCAACAGTATAAGTTTTCTACAATCAGTTATGAAAGTTTTACAAAGGTATCGCGTTTTTATATGTGCTTTAATTTAACTGAGTTTGTCCTATGCACGGCATATTTCTTCATAGAAAAAATAAAAAAAAACCTTTTGGCTACTAAAAAATAGCAACGAGAGTGAAATTCCATCTTCAAAATTTTTGTTTTTTTTTTCAGATAATAAGCACTTCTTGGTCATATTTCACTATTCTACGAACCGTATATACGCCGCCAGAAGTGTCGCATTCCGAATAAATATTTATATATATTTTTTTTTAATGTAGCTCCCGTAGACCGTAGCGCGCAGGTGGTGGTTCTTTGTATATACACACACGTTTTTCCTGTCGAACAATAGTTTATTCGTCGTATGTTGGGAGATCGTCGATATTGTATGAATCACTATGGAAGCTTGTTGATGGACAAATTTTTCTACGGCGCGGTTTTTACGCTGAACCGTAAAGTAAACGTGCTGTGTACAAAGGACCTTAATGCTTGAGCAATTTACAGACGCCAGCACATCAAGCTACTACAATCTTTTAAATTTAAATGTGAATTGGGAAAATTTTACAGTTTCGGATAGCTTGATGTGCAGGCGTCTGTACAGTCAACAGCAAAAGTAGATGATGAAAATCAGAAATTCAATACTAATGTACGGAGTTCGCGTCAGAACTGTGTGGCGTCGAAGTGTCGTTATGTGATTGTAAATTACACCAAACATTTACTACTTCGACGCCACACAGTTCTGACGCGAACTCCGTCCGTTAATTAGTATTGAATTTCTGATTTTCATCATCTACTTTTGCTATTGACTGTACCTATGCAATAGTCTCCTACTGCATAGGTACACACGCCAGCTAGTTAGTTAAACCTGTATAGGCTAGACCTATAAACTAGTCTAGTCTATGTTTGTGGCAAATACATCTCAATACTGCAACGACCCATTCGTTGCAGTATTGAGATGTATTTGCCACAAACAAAACAAAACAAAACTCGATGACGCACGTAAACGCAAAACGGGATGGCGAAGTGCAATGAAACTGAACACGATCATCAAAAACTGCGTTCAAAAGCTGTCAGCGTCAATATTTCACAGCAATGATGACACTAACAGCCCTTGAACGTGGCTTAGATATATGCTGATTGCGTTCAATTTCATTGGTGAAATCCACCTTAGGTGATCATACGCACGAGCGACATGCGTCAGGGAAATGAGGATTGAGGCGTCGGCGGCTTTTTTTTTGAGGTTGTGAAATCATCAAATGAGGGGCCATTTGATGATTTCACAACCTCAACCCCGCTCTGGGTGGAGCGGAAGGGAATGTCAGACTCTTACTGACTAAAACCCACCCGTATTCCTTCCTTAGCCCTTTATGTTCCGGGGTAGCGGTAACCCTTTCGGACAACCCCGGCGGCTGCCATCGACAACGTGCCGCGCATTTTCTCGACGGCAGCCACTCATCGACGGCTGCAGTTGCTTCTGACGCGTGTGGCTCGGGTGTATGAGCACTTAGTCGGTATAAGTAAGTATAGTAGGTATTTGAAGCTGTACATGACGCCCGCCGCCGGCTCAATAAATGTTTTTTTTTTAATCTATATTACGCTTATAATTTTACGCACATACACACTTGGTTGCAGATAGCAATATGGATATTACTAGATAAATCTTGTTAGGAACGTATAATTACGAATTCCGATAATTATTGACAAGACCTTCAACAAACATGTGCGATTTGTATATTACATAATAAATAGGACACTGATTGTGGGAAATATGACACTTATGATAAGCTAGGATTTTCACGATTTGATCAAGGGAACCTATTGGAAAATATTACAGATTAGGGCTAGCTAATCTGTAATATTTTCGAATAAATTACCTAAATAACCTAAATAGCTATAGTTAGGTAGCTTTTCCTGTCTAAATAAATATGAATCACAGACAGTTGGTTTTATTTTCTGATTGACCCATTTAATTTATCCACAAAATTGAATCGAAATGTTATCGAAAAATTATGAAAACTTTCTTTATGTTTAGGAGATTAACATTGAAATACCTACCTACCCAAATCATTTCTAAAGTTCGATCTGAACTAAGTTTAAGTGAGTTTTTTTTTAATGGGTTTGCTCTTGACTCTAGGTAAGATAGGCATGTTACTTGATACAGTCAATGTAAATGTCGAATCATATTGCGTTTAAAAAAATACAGGGTGGCACACAACCTGTTACTGTGGATTCAGTACAATATGAAGTTAAGAGGAAATGCGGGTGTTCTTTTCTCCATAGAAACGCTCTCACCTGTTTTCTTTCTGGTTAATGACCATACTTAAAGCAATGATTTTTTTACAGAATAATAAATACTAACTACTTGTATGTCCCTATGGTTTCTTTTTTGATGACACATTCTTTTTATAAGCACTAGAACCCTAAAAAAATGCTCAAAATTGCCGCTCTCAACAGAGGCCTAATGTACATATTTGAAAACTATTAACGAAAAAGAAAAACATAAGGACACAGTATATTAGATCCTTCTTATTCAATTTATGAAATATCTTTTAAATTGGTCCAATATTGGAGGGGTAAATAGGCGAGAGCCAAACCTCGAATTACGACTTTTTACTTAGGCTTTTTCAAAAGTCATTCCGACCGCATTTCCTCTTAATGCAATTTAATCGAGGCCCGTCAAAATTTCATGAGCAAGAAACAGAATATAATTATTTTGGATTAGAAAAGGTGTTTTCGATAAAAATAGCTATCGGTAAAAGATTATTTAGTTCGAGCGTATTCCAGCGAACCATTAAATTGGCAAATCTCAATATCAGCCAACCATTCATTCTTTGTAGCGTTGATCGGCAAAACGTGCTGTCGCTAAATAATGGTATCAACTAATAGTTTTTTCGTATTACCGTTCAACAGTGAACCATGCTTTCTGTAGACAATTATCTCGTCTTATTCTTTCTAGTCGCGTCGTCGTCGTTCACCGTGCACGTGTACAAACGTCATTTGTTTAAGTAGTAGTAATAGGTAATTATTTTGCGAGCGTTGTATTGAGTGTCCGGGGTGTGGTACGGGACTCGATTCTGGATCCCCATGTGTTGAAATTTTACAACGTCAGTTATTAAAAACAAAATAAGCTACGCGGTTAAACTACTCTTGCCGCGGTTGGTCTGTGGATGGGTGACCATCTTTACATACCAAGATCCCTCCGTGCCTCGGAAAGCACGTTAAGCAGTTGGTCCCGGCTGTCATTCGTAGATCTTTGAGGTCGTTATGGGTAGTCAGAAGCCCGAAAGTCTGACAACCAGTCTTACCAAGGGGTATCGTATTATCCAGTAACTGGGTTGTGGAGGTCAGATAGGCAGTTGCTCCATGTAAAATACTGGCATTCAGCTGCATCCGGTTAGACTGGAAGCTGACCCCAACATAGTTGGGAAAAGGCTAGGCAGATGATGATGATGATGATGAGTTATTAAAAACAAAATCTTCTGTCTCCTACCTACGCGATCAAAATGTGTGGAACAGCAATTTTTTTATTTTTTATTTCTTCTTTCCGGGTCCAGAATCATGTACTGAATATGGATTCAGTTATAATATGGATCTGTTACAATGGAGTAACGAATTGTGATGTCCCTGTTCCCCTATATAATCAGGAAACTTCAGTCTCCTTAAAAAAAAACGGTAAAAATCCGATGCTTTCGAAAATACATAGGTAAGCAATAGTTATGCATACCATGCATCAGTTCCCGTGGGATTAATCCTCACTCAATACTCTGTTTACCTTTAAATAGCTATGTTGCCGATTCCACTTAAAATATATCTCTTTCTAAGTTAATGCTTATCTGAACTAGCCTAGCCTCGTAGGAATTTCCAGAAGTATGTCGTTATTGAGGTTAACCCTGGTGTATAATATGTATCAATAGTTCATATCCCACGACATTCCGTTTGCATCGCTCTAACTGAGCACATCTCGCAATTATTGAAATAAATGTAGGTAATAGGTAATACGGGCTGGTATCCGCAAGTCCACGTGAATGCGCGTATTTTGCGTATGGCAAAAATGTAATTCAAGTTTATTTTAAACTAAATCATTACCATTCATATTTGACTACCTACCGAAGAGTAGAAAAACCTAAGTAAACCCTCGCCACCTTTTAAAATATTTGAGATATTGCCATACACTTACCGACGAGCAAGCCATAAGGCACTGTTATTACAGTTGTTCCAAACTTCGGCTTAAAATCATTATTTTGTTGAAACAATGGGCAATTAACCAATATTAAACCCACCTGTTCCTTGCTTGATGTGAAATATTACTTGCGGGATACACAAACTTTCCAACCGGCCACCCGATTATTTTTGAGGTTATTTGAACTTTGTTTATGTAAATAAGGGCTAATTTTTCAATAGTCAGAATAATCTATATCTTCTATACTTATAATAAATCTGTAGAGAGGTCAATTCTGTACATGAAATATATTTCCAAAATAACTATCAGCGGGTGATTAGTGATCGATACTGACGCCAAAAATGCAATCAGTAAAATTTTTGTCTGTCTGTCTGTCTGTCTGTCTGTCTGTCTGTCTGTATGTTCGTTATAGAAACAAAAACCACTCGACGGATTTCAACGAAACTTGGTACAATTGTTTTTCATACTCCTGGGCAGGTTATAGTATACTTTTCATCACGCTACGATCAATAGGAGCAGAGCAGTGAAGGGAAATGTTGGGAAAACAGGAGAACTTACTCCAATTTTTTAAGCTTCCGTCGCGTGTGCAGCCTTAATGGTTAAAGCTACACAGAAATCATGTATGACGGAAATGTTCTCCTTAACATTGTATAAAAAATATTCCACGACAGCAAATGTCTATCTTTTATGGTTGACTCACAATAACACGTGTAACTCCCGATAGCTTAGCAGTTCGGAGCTTTCTGATTATATTTATCTACCCTTACGTTTATAACACTATCGCTCATCCTTAATTAAAAAATGTTAACATTATTACATAAGTAATAAAAAAAGAATCATAGAAATCGGTACAGAAACACCAAAGTTATACATGAAATACGCTAATAAGCCATCGCGCGTGAATACTGAATCATGCTATAAGGATTATTTTTGTGTAACGGTCGCCGCGCCCGCTATTGTCTTGAAAAACGCGTTGAATGAGAAATACGCGTTCTCAAGAATCGGCAGAGGAAAGAGCACATCGGTTAAACTCTATGAGAGTTAGTGCCTCAATTTCCGGAAGTCATTATTCCACGCGGACGAAGTCGCTGGCAAAAGCTAGTAAATAATAATAATAATAATTTCTGAAGAATAAATATGACAGTTTGACATGCTTTCTATACAAAAGCTGTCAAACGGTAATATTTATAATAAAAAAAAAAAACTTTACTGCAGACCTTGATCCATATGATGTTAAGGGGCCGGCGAAGCATGCGTAGCTCATACAAACGTAATATCAAAATAATTTGTAAATCAAACTTATGGGTGGGGTGCATTTATTCCGATTGGATTACAGAATATCTAGGTTCTCAAATATATATTTTGAAAGTACACTGTTATAAAGACGAGATAATGAGGATTTTAAAATTAATTTTTCTCAAGAAAACTAATTTTTCTCAAAACTCGTCTTTAAATCAGTGTCTCTCTCTCTACTCGACTTCCAAAATGGAGTTTATATGTTCCACTTTATGTATGTTCACCGATTTCTCCGTCAATTGTGAACCTATTTTAGAAATTCATTTTTTTTTTTGAAAGGGTGTGCTCTCGAGGTGATCCCATTGTCACCAAGTCGGAATCTGGTGAGGGAATCCCATGGAATCGAGGGAAACCATAACATTTTATAGGCACAACTATAGCTAGTTAGCTATCTAGGCTAGTTTTAAGTTTTCATAGTGTAACGGTTTGCTCACCTCTTAATAAAAATAAATAAAATAGCGATTTGGGTATTTGTTATAGTAACTCGTGCATTTGCTCTCGGAAAGCACCATTTGATGAAGTGGAACTGATGATGAAGACAATAGATGGTCATCGGAACTACTCAATAACAAGTAGTTCACAGGTTGCGACTCTAATAAGTACTTTACTGTGATTGCTAAGCAATTGCTTAGCAACCACAAAAGCGAAGTGGACCTGATAGTGAATTCTCAATCAACTCCAGTTCTCCTGGATCTTACTAGGAGAACTCCTCAACAATTAACGTCCCTGCATTGGGGAAAACAATATTTTGTAAAAAGTGATGAGCAGCTGATATTAGGCTATTGTAACTTAGATACATTACAAACTGACCCACAAAAAGTGAAAAATAAAAAAAAAATCCAAAAAATAAAACAACACGTTACGCATTTTCGTTTATTGCCATCGACTTCCGAAATAAAGTTATGTTTCACTTTGTAGTGTTTTTTTTTTGGAAATCGGTTGGTTTATTTTTGTATTTTTTTTTAATTCACGCTTTATGATCTTACTAACTTAAAAATTAAATGATTGATAGTTGTGATTTTATTTTTTTATTTCTATTGACATTAACTTACGTAAAATCTGCCAGACTGCAGACAGGGCCTAAAAATCCACTTTAAGCAATTTTTTTTTTTTTTTGTGGATCCTCTAAAAGCGATGCATTTACTGAATTCCCAGCAGTTTGTCGGCAGTTGTTCTCGTTTAACAATATATTACAAATTTTGGATTTTAAAATGACTGGGCTTGTGTAAATAACTTAATTGTGCTAAATAAAAAAAAAACTATATTTATAAATCTAGATAAAAAATCTCACATTTCACAAATATTCGCCAACGTGAGAATTGTTCAAAGTACCAAGGTGACTTTTTTAATTAATATGTATAAACGCCAGCACATCAAGCTACTACTATCTGTCAAATTTCTTTAATAGATTTTCAATTTTATCGCTAAAGCACAAGGTTCAAAGTCGATTGGGAAAATTTGACAGTGGCCCCGATTCTGTTGTTCACGAACTAAACTAAATTTAAGTTCCGTGCATCTTTTTCTTTCTATTTCAATATGAAAAGGACAGAATATAAATATTAGTTTAGTCCTGTCAAATTAGTCAGCGCCTGACGTAAATTGACGTATTTTTAGTAGCCAATTTTTTAATCTCGTCTAACTTGTCTATGGATTATCTAATTTGACAGGACTAAACTAATATTTTATCTTCTGTCTTTTTCGTAATTAAATAGAAAGAAAAAGATGCACTGAACTTAAATTTAGTTTAGTTTGTGAACAACAGAATCGGGGCCAGTTTCGGGGAGCTTGATGTGCTGCAGTCTTTATTAGTATATCTTGGACTTTACTGACATTGGTGAAGGAAAACATCATGGGGAAACCTACACTTAAAAGTAAATATAAGTCTGAAATCGCCAACTCATCATGATCAAACGTGGTGATCAATGCTTGTGCCTTTTCTGTATAAGAAAAAGCGTTTGCTCAGCAGTGGGCAGTAATAGGCTGGTATTATTTTCATCAAATTATTAAAGAAAATGAAATATATAGTAGATATTAGATGGTTTAAAAAGCAAAAAGTTTTCCTTAAAACACCCAGCCAATTTATTAAATTAGGAAGTGAAATAATAATTTAAATTATCTCACTTATACGTGCTCTTGAGTGGAGTCCGCGAAACGGTAAACGTAAGGTGGGACGCCCTCAGGCTAGGTGGAGCGACGATTTTCGCAAGATGGCTGGTATCAGCTGGATGAGAGTTGCCAAAAATCGAGTTGAATGGCGTGCAAGCAAGCAGTGGACTGCTATAGTCTGATGACGATAATGATGATGAAGTGATCGTTCATAATCATCATCTGCCTAACCTTTTTCTCAACTATGTCGGGGTCGGCTTCCAGTCTAACCGGTGCAGCTGAATACCAGTATTTTACCTGAAGCAACTGCCTATCTGACCTCCACAACCCAGTTACGAGGTAATACAATACCCCTTGCTAAGACTGGTTGTCAGACTTTCGGGCTTCTGACTACCCGTAACGACTGTCAAAGATCCACGAATCACAGCCGAGAACAACGGCGTAACGTGCTTTCCGAGGCACGGAGGGGTCTCAGTATGTGAAGATGGTCACCCATCCACAGACCAACCGCGGCAAGCGTAGCTTAACCTGATCGATCGACCTGTGCGGCTGTTATTATTTAGCCACGGGCCCCTCATCGTTCATAATATTAAATCGAATTCAGCATGGATTTAATCAAAGCCGCTTTTTTATGACTCTACTTCTTAAGGTTTTGCTAGTCGATGAATAGAACTCGTTCATGGGCGTTTCAACCCAGGGGACTTTAGGAATGATCCTAAAGTCCCCTGGGTTGCAAAGACACACACACATGAGTACTGAATCGAAGGTAACAGTTTGCATTCTGGGTACATGAGTACTGAATCGAAGGTAACAGTTTGCATTTTGATGTCTTTGCCACCCTCGAAAGTATTATTATTATTACTTAGCAGAGCAATAATAATCACGCATATCTGGCAAAAATCGACACACCTTGTCAAACATAAACGTCAGTTTGGTAATTACAGATGTATTTGTCACAATGATTGATGTTAATGTTTACAAATTCATATTTTGCACAAGATATTTATCGGAAAACAAGCGACCCGCCTCTGCTACGCATTGTTTTTATGACTTGACAAAAAATCAACATTTCTTTATTAAATCAACTCAGACTATTGCAGTCCATTGCTAGACATAGGCTTCACCCAGGCTGCGCCACAACACCCTCTCCTCCGCTTTCCGCATCCAGTCCATCCCAGCAACCTTCTTTAGGTCGTCCGTCCATCTAGCTGGGGGGCGTCCCACATTACGCTTGCCGACACGCGGTCTCCACAGTAGGACTTGTCTGCTCCACCAGCCATCGGTCCTTCGACAAACATGGCCAGCCCACTGCCACTTTAGTTATTATTTATTGTTATTGTTTATTATATGTAAGTTCGAAATTTAAGTACAAGTAGGAATATGTGAATGATGATGAAAACCACATCAAAATTTGTTATGTAGTTAAGAAAAGCAACGCGGTCACAAACTTAAGGCAGTCACGAAAAGAGAATTATTATTTATAAAAGTATGGATATATAGTGTTCCTTGGCAATTGGCATAATATCACAGGGACAGATAAATGATGTCTGGTACCAACATATACCTATAACCCCTTAGGCTGCGGACACGAAGTCAGCGGGCGCGGCGTGGCGGCAGCGGTGGGCGGCACGGGGAGCGGCGTGTTACAATGCATAGATTATTATGGATCTGACCTCGAAGGCAGCAGTGAGCAGACGTGGCGCGCCGCGGGGAGTGGCGTTCGAGCGGTGCGCACCATTGTCGTGGTGCCCGCGCGTCTGCATTGTCGTAGTGTTGTGCATTTTATTTTTTGCTTTTTAACGACCGACGTTTCAAAAAGTTGTATCAAAAAGATGTTGTCGTTGCTGTTTAGACATTTCGTTCGCGAAAAAAGACACAAATTTCTCATAATACAACACTACGCCGTTCTAGCGCCGCACGATCTGCCCGCTGACATCGAGACCGGGTCTACGTCGCTGCAACGCTCCTCGCGACGCCGCCGCCCGACGCCGCCCCGCAATCGCTGACTTTGTGGCCGTGGTCTTATGGCTCCCACCATATTGTGGTCTTCCGACCACAAACAATCTAGCAGGCTGGGTCTTTTTAACAACATTAATTTTATTATTCTCAATACTCATTACAAGAGAGAAGTAGGTAAAGAGCCATTAGACACTACAGCCCCATCAGTTGTTACTAATTTTTTGAGCAGTGTTCGCCAGTTTGTAACGTCCGTGACTTACGAATTGAAAGTCGTAGGTTTAAACCCTGAGAGGCGTCTTACTTTATGTAAATTATTTCATCACCACTACTCTAAAAACAGTGAAGGAAAACATCGTGAGGAAACCGGCATGTCCTAGAACCAAAAATTCTTCTTTCTCACTGAGAAGGCCTAGGTCCCGTCAGTGGGAACATTTTAGGCTGATTATGCATACCATTACAACCATCCAACTACTTAACAAAATCGAGAACCAATACTATTTATATACAACAGGTGCAACACTTTTTATGAATACATGTAATTAGCACCCAGGCAATAAGATAGCGATAATGATTTATCGTTTACCAATAGTAGATTAGGTACTTGGTAATCAATCAGCTGGTCTTATATTATTTTCATTACACAAATCTTAATTACCTTGCTGTGTATTAAAAACTAATCAGTTGCCATCCACTTAAAGGAGCTCTTTCAAAACATTGATCTTTAACGGGTGTTACAGATGAAGAATCAGTTATGGTTATTATTTTTACCTTAAAATTTCTAATCCTCTAGCCTTTATCCCAATTAAAGCCCATGTATACGACTCAAGTTTCTTGCCTTTGGCATACATAGAACACAATTGAAGCAACAAATGACTTACTACACACTATTTAAACGACGCAACTTTTATTGTATCTTCAACTTATGGTATGCCACAGTGTAAATGAGGCAGAGTTGGCAATGTGTGGGGAATTCCTCAAACTGCGGGGAATCTCAAGTTGATTGGGGATTGGCATTATGCGGGGAAAATGCAGGGATTTTGACATCTTACCGTTAAATAATATCAATAGTTCATACTTCGCTAATTTCATGTCTAATTAGTGATTAAAACTATATGAACTACATATTTAACTGTGCCTTAACTTGGAAATGGGTCTTTGTGCATGTGCATTTTAATTCTCAATAAACCTAGTCATTAAAAATTTAAATTAAAGTTTTAACAACGAATCCGTTCGAAATTCTGATTTACAACAGGCAATGTAGATGAAGTGACTCGAGAAGTTTCCAGCCCGATCAAATTGAAATCTTCCACGGTTTCACTCACTCACAAAGTTGTGATAACTCACTTAAATTACCTGTCATTTGAATATGCGCATATTTCATAGGTATACTTATTTTCGTACTTCCGGCAATTTGATTTGATTTGGAAGTAAATATGATTGTAGATCCAGTTTTGAGATTGATGGTACTTGGGGTAACTTCTCCGTGATTGAATGTGAGTTACCTACTCACCTTTGAAATTTCACAAAACAATGATTAGTTCGATTTTCTCAATAAGTAACTTATTTTTATATTCAGTTGATTCTATATTCTTCTACAGGTACATAATAATGTGGTCTGCTTTGTAGTGACTTATCTATCTACAAGATGTTTTTATTTATATCCCATAACTGTAAGAGTATCAATGAGACCATATCAAAGAATTAGGAAAGGGGTGAGACGAGGGGAAACAAGAAATTTCACGCGGACGCGGGCAGAAGCTAGTAATAATTAATATAAGTACGAAATCGCCAACGGGTCTTGAGCAGGAGTGGTGTGGTGATCAGAAAAGACCTTTACGCAGTGCAAAGGTCTCTGGGACAATAATAAGCTGGTACGAGTATTTTTATTTTTTACACTTCAACCTCTCCCAACAAAAGAAAGTTCTTTTGTTCGTTTTTTAATAGGATGTAAAACAGTAGAAAAACAATCAGTTTTTTGAATTAGTCGTTGTGATTTGAACATTATCAAAATCTTTTGATTAACATCAGTTGTTGTGAATGATATTATTTAATCGTATTTATCAGTTCGATCGGATTACCTAGTTACTAAAATAGTTTTAGCATTGTTAAAACAATGACGCCTGTTAACACATTTTAGAAAATGTTTGTCGTAGATCCTGTTCTATTGTTACATGAATTATACTCGGCGTTCGCGATTTAATTACCAAAAATGTAAACAAATATGAATTAATGGAAAAATAACTTTAATTCGTACACAATAAAGTTTAGTTTAGGTACGCTACAACTTTTATATAACTTTTTCAATAGTGCTAGTCACTCTGAAATCAACTTAAGTGCGACTGAAATACAGTTGATATTTGTTTAACTTGAAATAACAACAATTGGAAACGTAAATTTGAATAGACCTTAGGTCCTGTCCTATTGTTACATGAAGTGTAAACCGCGTGGAAAATAGATTTACATGTAACACCGTGTCAGTGTACCCGGAAGGAAGAGGCAGAATTGTAATAAGTACACCGACAATGCGCCAGTTATGTTTAAGCCCCATTAAAATGGCGGTAAACTTATTTTAGGTACTTAGCTGAGCACAAAACGCTACTGCGTTTTGTGCCCAGCAAAGGACACCTGGCACGGCGCAGTGATTACAGGTGGAGTAAGGCAGTGACCGATTGGCGTCCAAGGACTGGGAGACGAATTGTCGGTCGTCCAGCGGCTCAGTCAGAGAGGCTATTGATGTATGCTGATGATGGACACAAATCCAGACTATGAGCTGCAATTAAAGATTTATACAACGTGTAACGTTTAATGCGCAAAACCTCATACATCCCAATTAGAGCATTGAGTTAAAACCATAATACAATGACCAAAACAATTTTTTTTAAAGCCAACTATTTTTATTAAGAAAATCGTGTTAATCCTAGCATTCGTTTATGCATTCAAAATTGAGTCTTAGTGCCTTAAAGTACGACTTAATTTTCTTTAGCTCAATCGGCGGATAGTATGGCAAAATACATAATTTAAAAAAAAAAAACCTATATTAAAAGTTAGGTACTGAAATCGATTCAGTAGTCAATTTTATTATGAACAAACTATTTTCAGGTTTTCCGCATTTAACGTTACACATTGTATAAGAGCGAGCTCCTCGAGGCAGCTGCCTTCTACTTGGAGAAACATAGTTAATTTCTCAAGATCTGGGTTGCGTTGGCATATGTCTAAAGTAATTAGGGATTCTCGAGTTATTTAGGATTCTCGGAGCAACAAATTGCGAATAGTTGCCAAAGAAGAAGAGGTACAAACTAGACACATCTAAAATTCGTTGACCATCACATGCGTAACTAAATAAAATCTATCTATTTTTAGTGCGTCTAATACATTTATAGCCCTGAAATAAAACTATTCTTTAAAGAACCCTCTACACGACACAATTTTTACAAAAATAAAAAGTTAACAAGAGGAAATAATTAAATTTCATTTGTTCCACAGTCCACTTACTAAAGTGGACTACGTGACTACAATAGCACAAGAACGCTTGCAAGAAGCCTTGGAAAATGTGCAGTTCAAGGACAAATTAAATAATTGTTGAGTTTGTTCTACGGAACATGGGGATTCTTTCTGTGATCAAATTGGAATGGAACTTTGTAGGGCTTTTAAGCTGTAGATAAAATATGTTTGTGACTTTTACTGCTTATGTTAGATAGGGGATTAATTTATATGGAAGAGTTGTGAACGTATGATTCTACATCAGGCATACTCTTATCCGTTTTTTGTCTCAGTTAGATACTGAGACAGTAAAGGGATAGTCTTTGTTCTCATTACGTAATCCTTAGGGTCAGTTCTCACCGAGACGCGACGCGACGCGACGGTACTGGAAGAGGCCAGTGATTACGCGCTGCGCCGCTCTCGCACGCCGCGCGTACCGGCGAAGTACCGCTGCGTCGCGATGCGTCGCTCTACGCCGCGAGGCGTCACGAGGCGCAGCGCTGCACGGCGCAACGTATTCTGAACTCTCACAATGCAATGTGTACCTTTTCTTGTAGAAAATAAAGTATATTTTGAGTCACTTTTTTATAGTGTGCGCGCAGCGTCGCGTCGCGTCGCGTCTCGGTGTGAACTGACCCTTAGTCGCCATTGACGATAATGAGCACCGTAAGGTGCTGAATGATGACTCAGATTGTGACTGATAGTGTGTTACGCAATTACCCCACACAAGATATCTTTTATCTTTAAAATTATTAGTGCTTAAGAGGAAATGCGGTCGGAGAGACTTTTGAAAAAGCCCAAGTTAAAAGTCATAATTCGAGGTTTGGCTCTCGGCTATTTCCTCCTACAATATTGGACCAATTTAAAAGATATTTCATAAACTGAATAAGAAGGATATATACCTGTGTCCTTGACTTTTTCTTTTTTCATTAATAGTTGTCAAATTTGTACACTAGTCCTCTGTTGACAGCGGTTTAAAACGGTATTTTTTGAGGGTTCTAGTGCTTATAAAAATAATGTATCACCAAAAAGGAAAACATAGGGATATACAAATAGTTAATATTTATTATTCTGTTAAAAAATCATTGTTTTATGGTCATTCACCAGAAATAAAATAGGCGAGAGCGTTTCTATGAAGAAAAGTCCACCCACAAAATCTTCTTAATGTTTTAAATGCATTTCAATTCTCTGTAACTGAATAACATTTTACATCTTTATCAAAAAAAGTACCCTCCTTTTGGGCTTCACCGCAATCGGGTAAATTGGTGATAACATATAGCTCGTAGCATTATGCTGAGCGATGGCCGTTTTGAGTGGAGGTGACGCATATTTTCCCCAACATGTTCTTTTGTGTCCTTTCTCTGCGTCATGTTTACCGCAAATAAACGCATTTTCATTCTTTCTTCGTCTTTGTATAGGTGGAAAAAATAAATCAGTTCAAAATAATGACGTAGTAAGTACCAATTATAGCATTTTCCATGTAAAAAAAGCTTTTATTTTTTACAATCCAATATTATTAATGCATTTCACCCGCGGCGATTCTGAAACAACCCTGTTAGTGGTTAACTAATGGTTTCTGTGTATAACGGGGCTATGTGGTATTGTTATTTTGCGCAATAACTACTCTTTTTTCGTTGTAAAACGAGTAAGTGAGAATGTTGATTTATTTTGGAATATTTAGACTTCATAATGAAAGAAAACTGCAGCCAAAGTAAGACGTCCAAAGCGTGGAACTCTCTGCCAGCGTTTGTATTCCCTTCCACATTATAACCCATCCGCCTTCAAAGCAAGAGTGAATAGGCATATTCTGGGCTTGCTCGTTCCAACATCTACTTATCAATTGCTTTCTACCAGGCCAGATAGAGTTCAAGAGCTAGCCTATATAGCAATTTAATAAAATGAAAAATCAAAAAATCTCGTAACTTAAAACGTTCAAAATCTATTCGCAGTCTCATCTCGGCGACAAACAAATGTCAAAAACTTGTCAAAGTATAGGGAAATTAGAAGTATTTTTTCACAGATTGTGACTGAGATCAGAAGGCCAATTCTCGTAATTTAAAACTTTCAAAATCTCATCTCGGCGACAAACATAAATGTCAAAAACTTGTCAAAATCTAGGGAAATTAGAGGTATTTTTAACAGATTGAGACTGAGATCAGTAGGCCAATTCTCCTATTTTAAAACGTTCAAAATCTAGTCGCAGTCTCATCTCGGCGACAAACAATTGTCAAAAACTTGTCAAAATGTAGAGAAGTTAGAAGTATTTTTTGACAGATTGAGACTAAGATCAGACTGTGAACATTCTTAAAATTACGAAAATTGCCCCTCAGACTGTGAATGTTCTTAAAATTACGAGAATTGTCCCTCAGATGTACGTAGGTATTATTATCTCTAACGATATTTTGTTTATCACACCCATCGACTAAAATTAATCCTATTTACTGATATACTCGTAATTCTGATAATTACCTATACACATTAAGTGATCCATTTTATCAGATTGGAGTTATCTTGTCCAAAAGGCATTGTGTTACCTTTGACCGTGTTCAAGAAAAGTACAAAATAGGTACCTGAATTTATTTAAGCCCACTTAAGCCTAGGAAATCAAAGTACTTACTTTGAGTAACTACATCAAATTTACACTAAGCTAAGTATTTAGATAACTAGTGATTACACAGTATTTTTAGTGCTGACTTACTTTTATTAGCTGTCATTCGTGGATCTTTAACAGTAGTTACGGGTAGTCAGAAGCCCGAAATTCTGACAACCAGTCTTAACAAGGGGTATCGTATAACCCAGTAATTGGGTTGTGGAGGTCAGACAGGCAGTCGCTCCATGTAAAACTCTGGTATTCAGCTGCATCCGGTTAGACTGGAAGCCGACCCCAACGTAGATGGGAAAAGGCTAGGCAGATGATGACTTACTTTTATCAGAAACTAGCTTCTGCCCGCCACTTCGTCTGCGTGAAATTGCTTGTTCTCATCCAATCGCATTGCATTACCTGCCCGCACTATCAATTCGTTGTTTCTGACTTTTTTCTTTTTGCTCGGCTCTTAAGGATCATAGCCATGATGACGACATTAAATAGCCTATAGCCTTTCACAAGAATTGAGCTATACTCGTAAATTGCAAAAATATTGGCGGATGTGAAAATCGCCAACATTACAAGAGAGCGCGTCAAAGTTTAAATTGTTGATATTTTTTTTACTATACGAACTAAGTTAAGAATTTTTATACACGTTTAAGAGCTTACTTATATGGTAGTAAAGTAATATTATTGTTTTTCTAAGCATGTTAAAAGTCAGAAATGACGTTTTAACCGTATCAAATCAATTGTATTTTGTCGGATCTGCCACATACGACAATGTTACGGTGTACAAAATTATTATATATTAATTACGTCACTGTTTATAGTAAATCTAATACCAATGTCTGTCGTATCTAAATCAAAATTATAAATAAAACAATTTTTTAGAATTAATCGCTTTGTAATCGCATTTAAGTATTTCAAAAATCAAAACAAAACTCAAAGATTCACTTACACGACCTTAATATTATTATATTCAACGAAAAAGTTATCAAATTAATGTGAAAAATACTCCAGGAGCATTATAAAAATAAACAACCTGACTTCACAATACACAGCCTATAAGTAATTAATACAAAAACCTTGAAAAGGATAAAAACAAAATCGTTATGTTACACGGCCTTAAACAAAAAACTTATATAGAAATGGCTTGAACTGCATAGCCTTACACTAAAAAAAAAACTTTGTCATAAAGGCTGATTTTATTTTAAGTGAGGCCGATTTTATTAATTTGTTATCCTCATAGTCACCATAATTAATAAAATCGGCCTCACTTATACGGAAATTTACCCACACCTTCTGTGACTTCCTTCTCAAGTGTTTACACTCCCACTTCAAACAAAGTCGCCAATCAACTTTTAAAACTGACAAAGGCAAGAAAAGACTCGTACATAGAGAAAATTGGGTGGTAAATAAGAGAAAGACTTTAAAAAATGAGGGGAAGAGGTTCACAAATCACAGAGGAAAACAAGTACAAGAAAAGCAGTTAAAAGAAACATGTAATGAAAAGTGGCGGATGAAATGCTCCACGAAATTCAGTGAGAGTCAGCGACAAATAATTTTAGAATCTCGGAGACCGTCAAAAGCAGTGGCAATTCGTTATTAAGTATACGCAAAAAGTACCAAAACGCCGTCAAACAACCGAAGTAACTAAAAATGACCGTAAAAATACTTTTCACTATTTTCTTCCTACCGAGGATAAACAAATAATAAAGGTATGTAAGACCATGTTTTTGAATACACACAATCCTGATGACATCAGGCGGATAGCGAGACGTGTGAGTGGTTAATATGTGTCAAATTGGAGTAGGTACGAGTAATTCCAGAGAAATATCACAACTTTTACCAGAACATAAAATTTGATCAAAATGCCCAAGAGTCTCATGAAGACATTGATGATGATGATTAATTAAAAATGTTACTTAAGTACTCTTTTAAGACTGATAATTTTGTTCCTATGTTATGATAATAAAACATAAAATGTGATAATTAAATGCCACTGTTAAAATTATTATGATACCTAATTGATACTTTTGAGACTAATTATAAAATAAAAAAACTGTGAATGTATTAAATATGAATGTATCTGTGTGTGTGTATGTGTGTGTGTTTGTAGTTTATAGTGGATATGAGAGTACATAAGGTCGATGTATGTCACAGCCTCCATAATTATTAGTGTGATGAGCATGTATATAAGATGAGACCAGTGGCGGCACAGTGGAAACGGCCGTGACTTCCGAGTTGTAGGTCGCAGGTTCGAATCCAGACAGGTGCTTTACTTTGTGTAAATTATTTCATCACCACTGCTCTCAAAACGGCGAAGAAAAACATCGTGACGAAACAGGCATGTCCTAGAACCAAAAATTCGAAGACATGTGACATCTACCCCCGCACCGGGCCGCGTAGTGGATTACGGCCCTCTCACAGCACAGAGGAGGCCTGTGTCCCTGATTTTCCCACTGATGTGGGAAAATTACAGGCTGATTATGCTTTATGTTATGCAGGTATATTACGGGAATGACTCAGAACGCCAAGAGGGTGCAACTTGCAAGAGCATATTTTCTGCGCTTAAAATCCTTAAAATAAAACCCTCTTATTTTATTGATTTCAATATGTCACGGAACTCTGCACGAGACAAATTTCTTTTCAAAATCAAATTTCCGAGCAACGAATGGCGCATGAGTTGAACTTGTGCCAATATTTTATTTAAATCACCTAAAGTTTCTGTGCTCACCAAGAAACATTGAACAGTTTTATTTAAAATACCGTTTTCTTTTTGTGGCCGTTTTCGGTAGCATTGTATAAAATGGTTAAAAAGTCTGTATGTTTTGTTTTGGTTTAATCAATTCGGTACTCCGAATATTGTTTAGAATAACAAATGTTTACACGCGGGAACGCAAACAGCAGCGTAACTGACCGATGTAGTGTAGTACAAACGAACCTCTATTGGAACATAGATAGCGGATGTATTATACTTAGGTACATAGATCTAAACATACCTACACTACAATTTACACATACTGTCTGGGTATCAAATATCTTTCCATGTATATGTTTAGGCAATTTCACCAAAGTGGTTGAGTAAATCTAATATATAAAATTCTCGTGTCACAGTGTTAGTTACCATACTCCTCCGAAACGGCTGGACCGATTTGTATGAAATTTTGTGTGCATATCGGGTAGGTTTGAGAATCGGCTACTATCTATTTTTTTTTTTTTTGCAAAACGACGTTTGCGGGGTCAGCTAGTAATCTATATTTTTAATATTGTTCTCAAGTAAGTGACTTATATCTTTATTGGGAATAAAGTTTATTTAAACCGAAACCGAATTCCGAACTGAAACCTGTGAAACTGCAAGATAATTGCGTAACACTAACTAAGTAGCAATGGCTTTCATTTTGACAGTTCAACAATATTCATTGCGTTATTTATGTTGTTGAGCAGATACATTTTTCGAACATATGAAACAATGGATTAGCAATATCCTTCTAAATGATTCAGATTCACCGTTGAACGGTAATACGAAAAAACTATTAGTTGATACCATTATTTAGCGACAGCACGTTTCACCGAATAACGATACAAAGAATAAATGATGGAATACGCATGAACTAAATAATTTTTACTGATAGCTATTTTCACCGAAAGCAACTTTCCTTATCCAAAACAATTATATTCTGTTTCTTGCTCTTGAAATTTTGACAGGCCTCGATTGTATTGCATTAAGAGGAAATGCGGTCGGAGAGACTTTTGAAAAAGCCTAAGTAAAAAGTCGTGATTCGAGGTTTGGCTCTCGCCTATTTCCCCCCCCCCCCCCCCCCAATATTGGACCAATTTAAAAGATATTTCATAAACGGAATAAGAAGGATCTAATATACTGTGTCCCTATGTTTTTCTTTTTTGTTAATAGTTGTCAAATATGTACGTTAGGCCTCTGTTGACAGCGGCAATTAAAAGCATTTTTTGAGGGTTCTAATGTATCATCAAAAAGGAAAACTATAGGGATATACAAGTAGTTAGTATTTATTATTCTGTAAAAAAAATCATTGCTTTAAGTATGGTCATTAACCAGAAAGAAAACAGGTGAGAGCGTTTCTATGGAGAAAAGAACACCCGCATTTCCTCTTAACTTCATATTGTACTGAATCCACAGTAACAGGTTGTGTGCCATCCTGTATTTTTTTAAACAATATGATTCGACATTTACATTTACTGTATCAAGTAACATGCCTGATTTTGTCTATCTTACCTAGAATAAAGTCAAGAGCAAACCCATTAAAAAAAATCTTACTTTGTCTTAAGATCGAACTTTTGAAATGATTTGGGTAAGTAAGTATTTCAGTCTTTATCTCCTAAACATAAAGAAAGTTTTTATAGTTTTTCGCTAACATTTCGATTCACTTTTGTGGATAAATTAAATGGGTCAATCAGAAAATAAAACCAAACTATCTGTGATTCATATTTATTTAGACAGGAAAAGCTACGCAAATATAGCTATTTAGGTTATTTATTCGAAAATATTACAGATTAGGAAGCCCTAATCTGTAATATTTTCGAATAGGTTCCCTTGAACAAATCATGAAAATCCTAGCTTATCATGTCATATTTCCTACAATCAGTGTCTATTTACTATGTAATATACAAATCACATATGTTTGTTGAATGTCTTGTAAATAATTATCGAAATTCGTAATTATACGTTCCTAACAAGATTTATCTATTAATATCCATATTGCTATATGCTACAAAGTGTGTATGTGCGTAAATTACAAGCGTAATCTAGATTAAAAAAAAAAACATTTATTGAGCCGGCGGCGGGTGCCTGGTACAGCTTCAAATACCTACTATACTTATACCGACTAAAAGAAAGAAAAGAAAGAAAATACATTTATTTAGCACAGACCAAAAGACACACAGTAGGTACACCAGAGACATAGACGTCAGATACAGTCACATAAAAATAAGACAAATTAAAAAAGTGTAAAGTCCGATGTAAAAAATTTGCAGGAAAGTGTGCCTCACGGCTGTGGCAATAAGGCCCAGTTCAGCAAAAATGCCAGACAAATAGTGCCTGACGCTGGTTTTCAACTGGACCTGATGTGTGAGGTGACGGATGTAAATTATTTTTATACTGCAACGTGACGTGTGTATGCATACTTAATTATATAAAATACATTTGTGTCAGATAAGGACAGTAATGAATATTTATAAATACTGTGATATTGAGTAACATTGCAAAAAAAAAAAACGCCAAAGCCTCAACGACGGGCATCGACAGGTGTTGACGGCTGCATTTCCTTTGCTGCTGACGCATGTCGCTCGTGCGTATGATCAATTAGGGTGGATTTCACCAATGAAACTGAACGCAATCAGCATATCTAAACCACGTTCAAGGGCTGTTAGTGTCATCATTGCTGTGAAATATTGACTCTTGGACGCAGTTTTTGATGATCGCGTTCAGTTTCAATGCACTTCGTCATCCCGTTTTGCGTTACATGCGTCATCGAGATTTGTTTTGCCCATTCGTTGCAGTATTGAGATGTATTTGCCACAAACATAGACTAGACTAATTTAAATTTGACAGATTGTAGTAGCTTGATGTGCTGGCGTCTATAAATTGCTCAAGCATTAAGGCCCTTTGTACAGGGCACGGTTTCTTTACGGCGTAAAAGCCGCGCCGTATAAAAAACGTGTCCATCAACAAGCTTCCATAGTGATCCATACAATACCGACGACTTGCCTACATACGGAGAATAAACTATTGTTCGACCGGAAAAACGTGTGTGTACATACAAAGGGCCTCGAACTACGCGCTACGGTCTACGGGAGCTACATTTAAAAATTATATATATATTTATTCGGAATGCGAAACTTCTGGCGGCGTATATACGGTTCGTAGAATAGTGAAATATGACCAAGAAGTGCTTATTATCTGAAAAAAAAAACAAAAGTTTTGAAGATAGAATTTCACTCTCGTTGCTATTTTTAGTAGCCAAAAGATTTTTGTTTTTATTTTTTCTATGAAGAAATATGCCGTGTCCTATGCACAGTAAACTAAGTTAAAATAAAGCACATATAAAAACGCGATACCTTTGTAAAACTTCCATAACTGATTGTAGAAAACTTGTAAGCTGTCAGTTGTTGAGGTTTCTTAGACCTGAAACATTGTCAATATTAAATGATGATAAACTTGCAGATCAACGGGTTTTCACGCGCGTTAGTTTCGATCCCGTGGGAATATCGGAATGAAATGTATCCTATGTGTTATTCCTGGTTATAAACTATCTGTGTGCCAAATTTCATCCAAATCCGTTCAACGGTTTACGCGTGATTGAGTAACAAACATCCAAACATCTTCACAAACTTTCACATTTATAATATTAGTAGGACGGTATTGGTCGTCTCGCCACCGCTTCCTGGGCTGGCCTCGGCGACGCTGTTCATCCTCAGGCACCCACCGTGTGGAGTCACTGTGCATTCGGCTGACTTGACCCACCCAATCCCATTTCAGCTTGACAGCCTTTATACCTACGTCTAGGATCCCTGTTTTGAAGCGCAGCATAGTGTTTCGTATTGTGCCAGTTCATTTAACGCCTAAAATTCTGCGTTCTATTGCACTTTGGTAACGACCTAGACGCGTATCAGAAGGGTTTCATTGCGGAGGCTCTAGAAAAGAATGCCTGAGAAGATTTTGGGGAGGCCCAACAAGCACATTTTTGCCCAAAAGTGGGACAGTGTATGCAAACTTAGAAGAAAAACCCTTTTACATGTCAAAAATAATTATGTTTTAAAACTAGATCAGTTCCCTGTCAGACTACTCTTAGAAGAAAGTCCGAATGAAACTCGGAGGTCAGTTCCTTTTTAAACTCCAGACAATTTTGGTCAGGCCATAATATAATTAATTTTGTAAATGCTGGTGATTTACTGTCTCATTAAGTATCCAGTATTTTTAGTACTGGACACAAAGCAGTTCGCCCATCAAGCCCGGTAATGGCGTCTTTTTCGGCGAACAAAACTTGTCACTTTTCATAGAGTTTTCGTAAGTTAAGCCACCGGGTTATGAAGGGAAATCTGCTTTTGACACTAAAGCGAAAAATTATGAACATGTGCATCCTTCCCATTCTGACCTATGCATCCCAGACTTGGTCTTTGAAAAAAATCTAAACAAAAGTCTAAACTCAAGGTTTGCCAACGTGCAATGGAGCATATTCGCAACACCACATTGCGCTCCAAAACACAGATAACAGACGTTGCTCAAAAAGCCGCTAAGCTGAAGTGGGACTAGGCTGGCCACGTGTGCCGTATGCTCAACGAGCTGTGGGCCAAAATAACCACCACATAGAGCCCTGACACAGGTAGCAGGCGTCGCGGCAGACCCCGTAGAAGATGGCGGGACGAGCTGGACAAAACAAACGACCAGTGCAAGTGGTCCACTTTAGCCCTGGATCGAAAGAGCTGGAAGTCATGACGAGAGGCCTTTGCCCAGCAGTGGGATGATGCAGGCTAACAGTAACAGTAAGCCACCGGGTCAAATAAGTGTGTGGGGCAATAAAATGAGAGCCAATGTCAAAAATATCTCACAACCAGTACAGTCCGTTCATAGTTATTTTAGCTCTGACAGCAGCAACCCAACAGCAACCTTATTAGAATGAGAATAAAGATCACTATGACTTGAATAGTGGTAGAAATTTACTTTAATTTTGGAAGTCGGTGGCAAACAACGAAAATGCGAACCCAACGACACTGACTTCCAAAATTAAAGTTATTTTTTACTTTGTAGTATCTTTTTTGGAAGTCGGTTGTTATTTTATGTAACAAAGTTTTTATTTTTCGCTCTCAAGTTGTACTTACATACCCCACAAAAATTCGTATAACACTGCTTGCTATGTAAATATTAAAGAAAGGAAGTTATTATTTTCTCACCTGATCATCATCGTCAAAATGATCTTCTTAGATTTTTCATCCATTTCATACCATTTGCATTGAAACGCGGCATCGCCAATCTTTTTGCTCTGAATGCAAATACCCAGATTAATTAAATTATTTGTTTTAATTTTAATTTATTAAATAATTAGCAGAAGTATGAATATTACCTCTCTTATCATATCTTCACCAAAGACGCTCATCATGAGGATTTGCAAAAGGACGGAAAGGAGAAAAAGGATGCAGCCAGGAACTTGTTCCCAGCTCCCAGTCTGTTAAAACAAAAAAACAAACGCTGATTTTTCAGTAGTCAGATAATTTTTATAAATATCGTAGAAAATATGTCAAACTGTGATAATTTTCCTGTAGTGAAAAGTTATCTGACGATTGAAAAGTCGGGCTTAAGAATTATGAAACAGGCTGTGTGTAAAAGCGTTTGTCCATCCGTCCACGGCAGCGGTTGGCACACGCTCTAATAACAAACAATGAGGTGGATAGGCGCTGGCAGGACCCAACATGCTGCTGCGTCCCGCAATCCCGACGACGCAGCTGTACGTGTCCAGACTGCACCACTCCACGAAGGTTGAGGAGGTCGTGGAGTACATGCGTGTGAAGACCAACTGGACTTTGAGGGTCGAGAAGTTGGAGTCGCGTCACAACACGAACTTCAAGTCGTTCGTGGTGCGAGTTCCGACACATCATCTCGAGAAGTTCCTCAAGGAAGACTTCTGGCCGAAGGGTGTTGTGTACCGCCGGTTTCGTGGCCGGCTACATGACACCAGTCAGCGAAACACGACGCAGACACTAATTCGTGTGTGTTAGTTAGTTTTTAGTGTAATTATAATGGTTTATGTATTTATAGTATTTTTAAGTTATATTAATATTGTATTGTATGTGTTTATATGGGCCTTGATGCCTGAAATAAATAGATAATAATAATAATAATAGGACTATGTTACTTCCAGGTGTTGAGAAAAACCAGCAATATTATGACGATTTTTTAACAAACGTGTCTTCTTTGTTTAGCCTCTGTAGAGGAGATCTGATTTGCAATTTTTTTCAACATAATTATGGTTCACAGTACTGTTAATAAACTTTGGTGACATAATATATAACTAAAGTATCTAAACAGCAAATTATCAGCCGTCCCATACACTAGCGTCGAGTAGATATTGAACGTTTGTATGGGACAATTGATATAAAGAAAATAAAGAAAGAAAATGCGTTTATTTGCGGCAAACATGATGCATAAAAGATAAAAATAAACACACAAGCAAAAAAAACAAAATAACAATTGGGGAAAAACATGCGTCAAATCTACGCAAAACGGCCATCGCTCAGTATAATGCTACGACCCTATACGAGACAAAGCCCCAGCGCTGGTATTCAGCGACAGCCGGTGTTGACGTGATGACGTCAACCAGTGCAGCATACGATTAGATACAAATAAAACAACAATCAAAATAAGAAATAAAATATAAATTACAAAAAGATGGTGTAAACATGAAATATATGAAGTGGTAATATTCCGGGCAACGACCCACGCGCGATATTTTTTTCGCTATTACGATGTTGGTTCCATAGAGAAAATTCAGTTAGATGGTCTTTACCACACCCTTTAAGATGACCACTCCTCTGATACACGTTGTGTTAAGCTGCATTAATGTAAAAAGTGGCAACAAGAATTAAGCTCAACTACGTGACGTGGCATACATTTCCCCAGACTGAAACAGCTTTACATGATTCCATTAAATTACCATGATTGTAATTACATTTACCGTTAAATTAAATCCAAGCGCGCATATCTCCAAAGAGCCGACCAGAACATTAAACAGATTGGGTGCCGTAAAAATATCTTCCAAGTTTTCCCCCAGCCTGAAATTGTTTATAGTGACGTTGATTATTTCTCCTTGTTTTATTGTTATTTAATTATCTAATTAGCATGCTATGGCAGCTTGTGGGCTTTATTCGTCAAAAATATTGATGTGATTTGCGTAATGAGTAATTTGTTTAATGTAGTTCTTTTTTTTTGTGCTTTTATGGCGAATGTAATCGTCTATTTTGTTATTATGTATATAATACTCAAGTTAATTATTTTTTCGTTTCCACTAGTTTCTGTGGCAAATAACCCTATTTTTCTTTCTTTTTTAAAAATATGATTGATTCCTGATTTATTCTTATCGATTTCGTATCATTTTTGAGATACCTAGTTATTTATTCAACGTGTAAAATTTCGGCAAGAGGCCCAACATTATAATTGTGAGTTTCATCTCATAATAGAACGCAATGAATACCTAATATTGTTTACCGTAAATACTTGTAATAATAGTCATGATGTATCTTTATAAACATCTTCTTAAACATTTTCTTACAATTACAAACGTTAACTAAAATTTTAATTGAATCAGTATTAATTTTGGCATCTAATAAAGTTTAATAATATACGAACTTTGGTATATACTTACTTCAATATGTATTGATGTTCTTTAACAATGTTTGCCAAACGATCCACTGTAGTTTTATCTAAACATTCGATCATGTCACTAATGACACTGAAATTGGCACACAAGTGAGAACTCAGAACAAAGTAAAGACCATCTACTGACGTATAAAATAATACACAAATGAAACCTGGAATGGAAAACCAAACTGTTAACTTAGATAAAATATTGAAAAGGCATGCATATTGGGAAACCAAGACCATATTAAATTTTACCTTGATCTTTATTTTAGCCACATTGAATCGGGCTTCCCGTAAAAGAGAACTGTTAGACAACTTTAGAACCTTCGACTTTAAAAGCCTTTAGTGATTTTACTTACCACACATAATTGAATGGACATACACAACAGTCCAAGGCAACCAGGCCTCCGTTGAGAATGGCACCAGTACTGCGTACGGCAATTCATATATCACCTCATTTGTAGTAAAATAATGATACATTATAATAAAAGGAGTAGAGAAATTGTACACAGAAATAAGTACTACATTCAAAATGACATAGTACTTTATCAAGAGTCTGAGGAGAACGAGATCTTTTTTCACAAGGCTAATTTTCCTGTTATCCTTCAAAATGTTCTGATAGAGTTTTCTTAGACACTCAGACAGATCGTAGATTTTCATTCTCTTCTGTGCTATGGCTACTGTTTTCAAAACTGTTAATAATCCGATTCCCATGCACGGGGCCAGTTGCGTTAGCTCGAGGAAATTCTCTGCCGATATTCTTGAAACAAAGAATGATATTTCTAAGACAAGCATCAAGAAAAGTTGGATATACATGGCAAAGAATCGAAATTTAATCTTAGGATCACCATAAGGGATCCCTGCAAGCCATAAATTAATTTTTATTTGTTTAAGAAATTCCTCGTATTCAGGTATTTTTTCCATTTTTGTGTAAATTAATGGTTGTTCACTTGTTTCAGAGAAATGGAACTAAAGAGTGCCTGAGTGAGTGTCTGTACACAAGCTGGGTGAACTGACACTTCAATATTCTAATGACGTGTCAGCGCTAGGGTTGCCAGACAATAAAATATTAAAAGAATTTCTTAACCTCGTGTTAGAGTAATGTTATTATTCTAAACCTTACTCACTACTTGAGTTAGAATATTGTTATTATTTTAAAACTTACACTTGAGTGTATTGTGTGATAGGTGGGACAGCCCCATGCTGGCTCACTGGATATGGCTGCACACGTAGGTGTCAGTCGTTTCAATTTTGTGTTTTTATTAACATTAGGATAAGACTTTTACTAACAACATAATCATGGATTTTAATCTGAAATCAATGTATTTATTATTACTTCACAGCATGTTCAGGCATGCTGTGAAGGGTGTGTGTGTGTGTGTGTGTGTGTAATAATAATAAATCCAAACTCAGGTTTGAACACCTTTGTCAACGGGCTGCACATCGGTATCAAGGCGGTGATGCGGTTGACTGGTAGGTATATTTTTCGAACAAAGCAATCAGCATCATATTGCATCGTTGCACCTTTTGGGCACTTTTACATTTGACAGCAATGTAGATGATTGTGCCCTTCCTGGCTATTATCCCATAGTTTTTTTGTGCGGCGTGTCGTGTTCATATTATCATTGTTTATAATTGTGTTTGTAATAAAGATTTTAGATATGATGTATCTACAAGCGTCATTGATTTTAATTATGTACTTAAATAGATAAATTATCCCTTTATTATTGTAATATATATTTCTGAGCTCTAACGCTAGTCTAAAAACTTACACCAGTTTTCAATTCACAGTCACTTTCTTCGGCTAGTACTATTAAATAAAATATTAATGAGTAATTTTTTTATCTTACTTTTTATTATTATTACGGCTATTTCATGTTTTTTTTCAAACCCACACTTTTGTTGTCGCAAAGCTAAATAACACAAAGTAGTATTAATTATTATTGTCGGTGTAGGTACTGTCCGTCTCGCTCGGCGGCCTGTTGCACCTTGAGTGTACCGAGCATGGATCGATCTAGATTGATTGCGAAGAATAATAGATATTGCTGTTTTTTTTTTAGTTTCTATTTGATTACTAGTTAATTAATTTATTTATAAGGGTAAAAAGTATGTTGAAACTGTGTGTACTCCCCGTCACTTGTCACCAAAGGTTCATTAGAAAACCAGCATCAGACGACATCTGTTTGGCATTAATGCTGAAGTGAACTTTTTTGGCGCAGCCGTGAGGCACACACAATTGTTGTTTGCAACATTATACAAAGTTGATACGACAGAAAGGCTTTCCTTTAAACTGCTTATACTAGGTACCATTTTCAAGCTCTGTACCAAATATCATTTAAATTGAAACAGTAGTTTAGTCGCAAATGACTTTTTAAGTTTTTGGCCCGTTTGAACATGATGTATTTTTCTTAACAGCTGATTATGTCTATAGGCATAGGTCATGCACCTTAAAACGATAAATCTACGATACGTTGTTGCCGCTCTTACGCAAGTCATAAGCAAATACGTCCTGCAAAAGAAAGTGACAATCCCATTAGCAAAACATCACGCGCGTAAAAGAAATAGAAATAGGTCAGTGTGTTGCTATTGCATCTTTGGTCCTCTAAAAACTAAAAAACTTGGTTTTTCAGTGCGCCAACGCTATCCTTCCGGGACGTACGTTACGTAACACGGAAGTCCTGTGCCGCTATTGTTTTGTCGAACTCGTGCGCTGACAATTGTGATTTTGTTTTGTTATTGTGAATAGGACACTTCTTTCTTTTTTTTTATTGTGACAAGACACGTAACTTGCTATTATAATTATTTAGTGTTAGTGTTTTTTTTTGTGATTTACTGTTTTTTATTGTGATAGGACACGTAATTAAACTTTGGTTGTGTGTGTGTGCATACCTAATTAAAGTGTTCAACAATGCCTCGTCTAACTTCCACGGCGTCAGAATACACTGACATGATTTTAATTTACGGTGAATGCCGTGGAAACGCAGCATTAGCTCTGCGAACATACAGAGAACGGTATGGTGACAGCCGCAATTGCCCTAGGAACGCCCGCACCATACAGTTGGCAGTACAAAGATTACGGGACAATAAACGTGTAGTGCCGCAACAGGAGGGAGTGCCACCGCGGCAAATACCCGCTGCATGGGACGAACGAATATTAGATCATTTTTCCCGCAACCCAACAACGAGTCTGCACAGAGCCGCCCGGCAGTTTAGATGTTGCCATAGAACCATCCACAAGGTTCTAAAACGTAACAAACGCAAACCTTATAAATATCGGAAGGTGCAAGCTTTGTTATCGAGAGACTTACCGATCAGGAACAGTTACTGCCAATGGCTATTAAATAAAACATCCGAAGACCGCCATTTCTTAACAAATGTAATATGGACCGATGAGTGTACTTTTACTCGGAACGGCATCTGGAATCGGCAAAACCTCCGGTACTGGAGTTTGGGAAATCCACACGTGTTTCGAGAATCTGAACACCAGTACAGATTTTCTCTCAATGTGTGGGCTGGTATCCATAATAATAATATTATCGGCCCTGTTTTTATTGACGGCACCCTTACAGCGGCGAAATTTTTAGATTTATTAAGTGGTCCTGTGGCAGAGTACACTGACCAACTACCTTTAGCCGTTCATCGCAAGTTGTGGTACCAGCTGGACGGTGCGCCTCCACATTCTGTGATGGCTTCCAGGGAGCGGCTCACAGAAATGTTTGGGCAGCAATGGATCGGTCGATTCGGACCTGTTCGGTGGCCACCACGATCTCCGGACCTCACTCCCATGGATTTCTTTTTGTGGGGATACATTAAGGGTGAAGTGTATGCCTCCGAGGTAAATACAATTGTTGAACTAAAAAACAGGATTATTTTAGTATTTCACAAATTAAAGTGCTTAGCGACGGACAGTGATTTAATTAGAAAACTAAATAACAATATTCTCCGTCGGTATAATTTGTGCATTAATGTGAATGGAGGACACATAGAGAATTTAAAAATTTAGTGTTTTTGTTGTCGGCGTACTTCAAAACTATCTAACATAACAGCCAGCGCGAGCGGAGGCCTAAGCCGCCGCCCGCGCCACCGCCGGCCGCCCGCTTCGACACGAAACACATGCCGCGCCCCGGCGCGCGTGCGACGACGTTGCCACTTTGTAAGGTCAGTCGCCAGGTCCAAGTTTCTATGAAATTTGGGTTTTTCCTTTATTTACAAAGGGTGGTTGCGTTTTACTCTGATTTGTAAGCTATTTAGTTTGTTTGAAAAAAAAAATTCTCAATTTTGGAGCTTTTTATTTTTATACCTTATCGAATTAATACTAAACACGTATAGTATACGTAGTGTAATTTAATGCCCCTCTGTCGTATCAACTCTGTATTTATTTAGTTTTTGTGTTTTGTGTTTGACGAAAAGTGTCCAAATGAACTTTTTTTCTTTCTTTCTTTCAATTTGAACGTTTGTACTGACTATAAAATCATTAACATTTTGAAATCGAATGATCTTCTTGATCATGATTAGCTGAAATCTGTATCGAAACAACCACTTACATTATTTTCTCATTAGATTTTTGATCAGAAATATTAAAAGTATTCACAATTCTAGTTTACGGCTAACCCTACAAACCGAAAGACTTGACAAATATAATATTCACTTTACTGTCCCTTTAAAGTAATAAACTGAACGTCGAAATAAAATCAACACCTATTTTCGATACCAAATGTCCCTTATAAAAAAATTCCGTTTGAAATTCCGTTTAAATTCCATTTGAAACAATTCGTTTGTTCTTCGCCTTAATATCAATCACGACAGTAAAATGTGTGAAGGCTTAAAAGTAAATACATTCAAAGAGAATATTTTATTATGTCCTTGAGTGGAGACCGCGTATCGGCAAGCGTAGTGTAGGACGTCCCCCAGCTAGATGGACGGACGACCTAAAGAAAGTGGCTGGAATGGACTGGATGAGGAAGGCGGAGGACAGGGTGTTGTGGCGCAGCCTGGGAGAGGCCTATGTTCAGCAGTGGACTGCGATAGGCTGAGTTGATTGATTGATTTTATTTTGTATGGTAATTTTATTGTCAATAAATTTGCTTGTTGGCATTATTTTATCCATAGTAATATTACACTAAAAAGTAAACAGAAGGTCGTTTTAGGAAAGTAAAACTTATCATTCCTTTGTGATTCTTGCCTAATTATTCCGAATCTCTGAACCTTAAATACACACACACACCCTCACACTACACACTACACTTATAATCTTCTAATTATGAAATAAAAATAGCTTAATTAATTTATAACTCTATTAAAATTAATTGATTATTTTTATCACACTTTCTCTAACAAATAATAAAACTGTTGGGTAATTCGTAACACACTAACTGTCAGTAGCAAACGCAATGAGTATTGTTGAACTGTCAAAATGAAAGTCAGTAACAGCCAAAGTAAGGATTAAATTTGTTCTTCACTATTTTATCTGTTACTTGAATGAAAATAAACATTTGCCGTAGTATCAGTAAAGGTCAAGTAAAAGTCAATACTTTGGCTGATTACTTTAGTTATTGATGAAAAAACTGACCGTAAGTGTGTTACGCAACTACCCCGCAAGGCTAGCTACGTTCAGGGGAGGCCCCTTTACAGTCTCCCCAGGGATGTACCTTACAGGCGTTGCACGGGGGGTTCCAGAATTGGTATTTTAAGAGGAACCGGGACCACCCCTATGTGCTGATGGTGATCACCGAGGCGGTTTCAGTGAGGTAAAACTCCCACACTCCCCTTCTTTTATATTAATCTTTATCAGACTAGTTTTTATTATAAAACGTAAAAAATATAACGACAAATTTAGATCGGCGCCTCACAATCCACGATCATGGAGCGCCGATCGTGGAAACGGAGATTCTTTGGCACGATCCGTTTTAGGAAACCCACGATCCTGCTACGCGCTCTAGTGCCGGTCATCGTATTAGCTAGTTTAAGTTCAGTTGAACATCCAATTTGCCCAATCGCCCTTTCCACACCGAGCACGGTAAACGATTGAGGCGCCTTTGAGTTCCATGGAGCGCGTGCTCCACCGCGTGTGCTCAGGGGCCCAAGTCTGCTATTTTTATAAATTCGTCATTCCAACACGATGCCATTGTCATTTTGCTAAAAAGTTCGTAATCTGCTAAATTCTTATTGGTCGGTCAATGCTCTCGTAATAGAATTGTGTTATAATGACATTGTCGTATTGCCATTATTATAAAACCCGTTAGTAGAAATGATTTTCGAAAAACTACTACTAGATTTGCACATTTATTCGTGGCAGATTTCATTTATTTATATTTGTACATAATTACTGTTATAAGCAATCTGAAGTAGTAAGAAGGTTAACAGATTACCGCTTAAGTCAGTCATTCGCTTGTCGTTATGTACGAGATTACCATTTTATGACATTTCTTTCAATGAAGTGTCAGCGGTTGACCATTGGAAAGTCATAATGACGCCATTATATATAGACTATACATTATATATAGATAACATAGACTACCAAGCTTGTCAAAATCAACAATTATGAAATCAATGAAAGATCGTTCTGACACTATTGTAATAGCAGACTTGAGGCCCAGATCGCGTGCGACACGTCCTCACTGACCGCGCATTTAGATCGCGCTGCTGCCGGGCCTAATTGGAGTGCACTGGATCGTCCGGCGTGGACACAGCTATTACCCATTATCAATTAATAATCCGGCAAACATCTTTCTGAATGTAATGGTGAGACTACTTGCACAAGATGTCAATTCGTTTCATTTCCTGTCAGCTCCAAATTTCACTACGATTATTATGATCCGAGTCTCACTACACATAACATAAAATATGTATCATAAATATCATTAATTTCTGCCTGTGTACCAAACTCTTTTGTTCACTGTACTTTCTTGTTGCTGTTGGATAGTAGAAGACGAGTTAAAACGCATGTCGTCAGTCACGTACCTCCTACATTCAAGTACCCCTTTTCTGCAAATTTAAAGCTGATATATTATATATTATTTCAGTAACCGACAAAATTTCCTACGATCTGCGTAGGAAATTTTGTAAATCTTCTTCAAAAATAAGGTAACAATTGAAAGGGGTGTCTCATCACTGATAAAATTCTAAAACAAATACTAACAGTGGTGGTAAAACACTGGAATAGCTTCAACCTCCTTTCAAGATGCAGAAGTCGCTCTCGTATTTGCTCCTCGTTACGGGTAAGTTTTTCTTAGTTACTCAATGGAATAAGTTACATTTAACTTAAAAAATAGATGTGCCGTAGTGCGCCATTTATAAGTCTGTTAAATGCAGCTTTCTTCATAACTGATGATCATCATCACTGCCTGCCTTTTTCCAACTATCTTGGGGTCGGCTTCCAAACAAACCGAATCACACTTCATAACGGATACAAGGTCAAATTTAATTTTCTAACGAAACATCACAGACTTCATGAATTTTGTGGAATTTATCGATACCTAAAAACGGTAAAACAACAAAAAAATATTTATATTCTAACCTTAAAAGTCAAGTTATTATAAAACCTGCTGTCGTTGACACCAAAACAATCGAAAACACTTATACCGATAAACATCTCTGGAGTTTCGATACCTAATTTAATTTGCCCATGCACATGCACAAATTGTTTATAAAACCAAAATCTTTTGTGTCTCGAATTTTTTAGAACTTTTCTCTTAGATTTATATGAGGCAAAAAATTGCTGCAATTTTTGACACCTACGTAAGTGTACCAATGAAACTATTTTTTCAAAAATTACAAACCATACTTATAATAAATTATTAGCTTCATTACATAACTGATTAACATCGATGGTAAGCAAATCCAATAATTACGTTATTTCATCGTTTTAAAAGCGAAAAATAATAGACGGCTAGTAATAATTACATAATTTTCTAGATATCGATCTTAACGTTCTATTGTTCTTTTCAGTATATACTGCATCAGCGGTGCCGTTAACAGCGGAATTCTCCAGAAATCGTGCGTATCCACGATTCATGAAGTTCCCCGATGGCAAGGGTGTCATGCACACCGTGGGCCTCTGGGCTGAGCCTGACATGGAACTCCTCAGTGTGATCAAAAGTAACCCAGTCACCAACCAATACTTGCTGTTCACCAGGTAAAATATTTTGCCAGAATACTCGAATGCTTTCTATCCTTATCAAATTATGGCCCACTCCTTCTCATAGAAAGGAGGCCTGTTTCCCTGAAGTGGGAACGCTAAAATGCTTATAAACAGCCTTTTGTGATTTAATATGTCATCTATCAGCTTATGGTCACAATTACACTCGAAAAAGTATGATCGAGGATATTTTTTTGATTTTTATTTAACAGCGGAATCAGGAAAAATCTCTCGAAAATTAACACCCTTCAAACGCACCCTATAGACGCACTAAAGAATTTCGCAAACGTTGACGATCAACGATGATAACTCCCCACCAATTTTCTGGCATACAATTGCCACTCTAAAGAAAAGAAAAAAAAATGTTTTACTCTCTACTCAATGATACTTACGAATACTGTAGCTTCTTGTTAGTGAATGAATTTTTAATCAGAGATTAACAAACATACCTACAAACGACTTCATTTTTATTATTATTTCTCTTTGTCTTTCCTCTTTCCAAACCTCTTTCATATTTAAGATATAAATAAGAGTACATAGAAATATTATTGAAACGCTCTAAATGATTTTGATAGGTTCACCTGTACGCAAGACATTTCATAGAGTTTCATAACTCTCCCAGTTAATAAAGTTCACAACTTGTCAGTAACACGTAGTCACGTAATATCGGAACTGACGCTACCTATAACTTTATGACATAAATATTTAAGCTGCTGTGAGACCCTCTTAGCCAAATTAGATATAAAAACTATAGAGGAAAGTCTCTATATCCCTAATTATTTAATGAAGCTGAATGTTGATGTCGTCGTTTGCTAGGAATGTTTTGGGGTACCTAGCTAACAATATTCTTTTTTAATTTAAGCTTACTTAAGCAAGAGTGACGTGAACGTCGTTGTCCTGGACTGGAGTAGACTCGTAATGTCTGACTACGCCACCGCAACTAGAGGTATACCCTTTGCCGGCCGTGATCTTGAACAGTTCCTGGTTTTCCTTAACAGAGTGACCGGCCAGGCCTATGACTAAATACACCTTGTCAACTTCAGCTTAGGTGCCCACCTTGTCGGTAACGCTGGCAGAGAACTTGGAGGAAGAGTCGCTCGTATTACAATGCTTATCATATTTGATGCTACTTAGCTGTTTTCTGTTGATTTGAAATCAGCTAACAACAAAGACACTATCGAAATTAATGATCTATTTTATCATCTGGTTCAACATACCTTTATCGTTTTTCATTTTGATAACGACCTTGAGAATATTTCAATTTTCAAATACGTATTTATAAGCTTTGGACGCCGCTGGACCCTTATGGAACTACAAGACAAACCGCGTCAAACCCAGTGACGGCATGTACGTTGAAGCTATCCACACCAATGGGGGTAACACTGTCGGCAATCTTGGTATCGGCTCCAACGTCGCTGACGCTGACTTCTACCCCAATGGTGGTATGTCCCAGCCAGGATGCTACACGAACCTCTGCAACCACAACTGTGCCTGGGAACTGTTCGCCGCTACCGTGACTTGGTTGGCCGTCTGTGCGCCAACAAAACGCAGCTCACCTTGAACAATTGCCGTGGTGCTCAACTCTGTATAGGCAACGACTGACTTAAGGAAGACGGGGTGAGTTGTATTAACAGATACCAATTTTTTATTTCACTTAATCATTATTTCATTAATTACGTAATTATGTACATAATATTTTGTTCACACCAATGTACTGATTATATAGGCACATAATTTTACAAAAATATTAGAAACCAGCTTCTGCCCGCGTGAAATGTCGGCACCCATCCATCGCGTTGCATTTTTTCGCTCGCCTGCGCTATTACCTCTATAACTTCTGTCTTTTTTTTTCTCGGCTTCTCAGAGTCCTAGCGTGATGGTAAATTTCCTCAAGTATTGGACAATCAAATGCAAATAGTTTTTTTTCAAATCCACCTGTTAATTCCAGAGATTAGCGCGTTCAAACAAACTCTTCAGTTTTATTATTAGCATAGATAGATTTATGGAATTCATTAAATTGTTATTATTACTCCTCCATTTTTTAAAACTGTTGTTGTTTTAAAATTATTAATGTCTTTTTGATTAATGGCAAATCAATTTCGAATGACAATTCTTGCAAACATAGACCAACGGTACTTATTTTATTTTCGTTTGTATTTTTGATCACACACATTTTTTTTTCTTTCTTTTTCAGATCTAGAATGTACCGTTTGGACACTGGCAGCAGGTATCCTTAGTAATTTGACGACCTTACCTAACTATAATAAATAATTTTTACTTGATTCTTTATTTACATATACTTTGTTTCTTATATCTTGACAATGTAGTAGATTTATTTGTCATTTGAGAACCGTTACAAATGGCAAATTTATAAGTCAGATTAAGCACAGACCCCATAATTTAGCTGGCTTTTCAACATGGTTTGGTAAATAAAATTACAATTCTGATAAACCTTAAACGATATTATAGATCTTAATATAGTTTTGAAATTAAAATAGCAAACATTGTTACCTAAGCTTAATGATTTGTCACCCGCTATGGCAAGTGAACTGGACAACATGTAAATACTAGTTTATTCTACACACATCAAAAGTGTCTAGGGATCAACATACATTTTTGCAATAACTTTTCTCCTGATTGATATTAATTAAAATTTTCTTTAAGGATTCATCAAATAAAGTGTTTTCGTTTGTCACAGTAACGATAAACCAAGTCACCTTTGCATTAATAAAGAAATTTGCCATTTTCCTAATAAAGGGATTTTTGACATTTGAACCACTAACACAAAAGTTCGAAAAAAAGACTGAAATAACAGTTTTCTCTAAAATTTTATTGGGTAACTTAAACAATTAATAA
The DNA here is from genome assembly GCA_949316385.1 of Globia sparganii. NCBI lineage: Eukaryota > Metazoa > Arthropoda > Insecta > Lepidoptera > Noctuidae > Globia > Globia sparganii. Next base: position 14,297,802 of record OX438665.1, on the reverse strand, counting down.
TCCGTGTTTCTACCGCGAACACTAACAACACAAGAACATCGGTTTGGCATACTCAAAATGAGTTCATCCAAATCACGCTGTGGAATGGCCGCCCATGTTCGTTGCAACAACAAAAAAAGGTCTTCTTGCGACTGGATACCCTCCATATTCGGCAGAGCTCTTCTCTGTAGCATATCCCATGCATGCTCAATCGGGTTCAAGTCTGGCGACTGAGCAGGCCAGGGCAGGACATTGATGTTAGCTGCGGCGAGAGTCTGTCTTACAACTCTTGCGGTGTGCGGTCGTGCATTATCATGCATTAACTGAAATAAGGGACCGATTTGCACTTGTAGAGGAACGATGACGTCTGATACAATCGTCTCAGCATAAATTTGAGCGTTGAGGTTGCCTCTGATCCAAATCAACTCAGTTCTTCCGCCGATCCAAATACCCGCCCATACCATGATGGTTCCACCACTATAAGGATGGACTTCCTGGCAGGATTTTAATCGCTGTTGGCGTCCAGGGGTTCTCCAGTGTCGTATACGTCTTGTATCCGGTCTCATACCAAAACGAGACTCATCAGAAAAGCACACGAAACGCCATTGTTCTTCTGCCCAATTTCTGTGTTCAAGAGCCCATTGATATCGAATCCTACGATTGTGCATGGCTATAGGTGGTACCCGTAGCGGTCTTCGGGAATGAAGGTTCACTTCATGCAAGCGGTTTCTGACTGTTTGGTCGCTAATTAAGTTCCCTGAAGAGTGATGAAGCCTCACGGCTAACATCATGGCGGTTATTGTTGGAGCTCTTCGAGTTAAGATTTGAATGTATCGGTCTTGTCTCCGTGTGGTGCAGCGATACCGTCCTCCATGGCGCTCAGCCACGGTACCAGTGCTTCGGTAACGTGTCCAAAGTCGACTGATAACACTCTGACTTGTATTCAGAGCTAAAGCCACAGTACGTTGCCGGGAACCAGCTTCTATCATTCCCACGGCTCTGAGCATTTCTTCCCTGCTTAAATGACGTCGCCGCTCCATAATAACGTTGGTTTTAATCAGTAGTAGGGAAACAGTAGCACTAATAATGTCTTCAATGCGTTGTATGTTTTTATAGGGAAAATATTGACAGCTGATTTTCATCTTTTACTCGAATTTGATTCACAGTTCCTGATTCAAATTATGAAATGCACCAAAAAGGATCCATATAAATTTATAAAATCATAAATTTATTACAAAGCCACATCTCAATCTCAAGAAATCCGCATAAAAATGCTTGATCCCTAGACACTTTTGATGTGTGTATATATAATGGGAGTATAATAATTGAAAAAATCACTAAAGCAATAGCATTTTATGATGCAAGCAAAGAAAGAAGAGCAAAAGCCAAGTATCTATTGTTATTTAGCTACAAACATTACATACACAAAGCAGGACTTTAACGATCTAGAACAGAATAATCTTAGGTTTTAAAATTAAATGTATTCCCCTTTCAAAGGCAAACAGATGCAGTTGAATAATGAATAAAATAAATTAGAAGGATTCAACTCGCAACACCATGCTACGCTCCAAATCAGGTAAAATAGACATAGGCAAGAAGTTTGCCAGGCTCAAATGGGATTGGGTGGGTCACATCAGCCGTCCACAGTAGATGCCAGGCTCAAATGGACGGCGCCACCGAGGTCGGCCCAGAAAGCGGTGGCGAGATGACCTGGACGCGTATCGCGAGGGTTGGTTTGAGGTGGCACGGAAAAAGAGTTCTTGAAAGGACTTGGGGGAGGCTTTTGCCCAGCAGTGGGACTGTATAGGTCAAACAAAAAAAAAGAAGAAGGATCCAATAAAACATGTCTGCACTGGCTGCAATCAACACTATTCTAAGAAATCCTGATTTTTTTTGTCCGAGAGGATTATATATATCTGTATTTATCATGTATTATGTTTAATAATACTGATTGTAAACAAAAAAAACTTCCCAATTCTCTGAAAATAAGTGATAAAGATATACATGAGTATAATTAATCAGTCGACGCATCAGTACTGATAAATTTTTTGCATAAATAGCTATGTGGTAGGATGAAACTGGACTGGCTTCTAATTTTTGTGACAATGCAGAAGACTATCTTGTGTTTGTTACTCGCGACAGGTACGTTTTGTGAAATATTTATATACAAATAAATAAAGTTGTTCTAAATTGTTGTAAATTGTGTCCGTTTGTAGTGTCAAAATAACAGTTTTTACTAAATGCATGTGAAAGTATATACGGTACTTATAACAATACATAGAAATAAATAAAATGGAAGCGTCTATTTGTGTTGTCAAAATAACAGCTTTTTACTAAATGCATATAAAAGTATATAATATGGTATTTAACACAAATAAACATTGTTTTAAATTTTTGTCTTTCTGTCTGTTTGATAATCTCCGAAACGGCTGTATCGATTTTGACAGGACTTTTACTGGCAGATAGCTGATGTTATAATGAGTAACTAAGGCTCTTATATTGTATTCTTGCTACAAAAATAAAATTAGGGCCCCGCGAATAAAATATGCACACGAACGAAATCGTGGGCACAGCTAGTAATAATAAAATAAATTATTCAGAACAAGAAATCTAAATTATCTCGACGTGATACAAATACTCTTCTCTTAGTCCCAGTTACTTTTGTAATGACTAAAGAAGTCTGAGCAGTTCGTTCGAACCAATATGACTTTGAAATTTAAATAACTAATGGAGAAAAGGCACTTGGCCTGCAGCTGGGAAATTTACAGTAAGACACAGAGAGACAGAGACTGAAAATATAAGTATAAGGCGTAGCAAACAATTTCAATAAAAAAAAAGTAAACGATTATTTTGGCTAAGACAATATGTTTTGCATATAAAATCAGATTTGATGGTTATAACAATTATTTGAAATG